>OY728165.1:1154399907-1155869907 GCA_963277665.1 Viscum album
CTGATCAAAAACTCAATATGTGTATAAAATATTAAAAGACCACCATGGATGGTAATAATGCATTACTTAAATGAATAAATACAGTACATCAATGTCAACCCTACCAGTAAAACAAAAAACATATCTCGTGAATATATGGTGCGTCACACGTTGCCATCACTGTTACCTCCTTCTGGTGGGCCAGGTGCCTACAACAAATAAACAATATAAATATTTTAATAACAAAAATAATTTAAATTAAATAAATAAATACAATATATACATGCGTCGTATGATCCCCTGTACCATCAGCTCGACGCACATATTCCCGCAGTGCTCTAACCTCAGCTGTCAATTGCACATTTGTCTCCTCGGAAGCACGCAGCCGTGCCTCAAAATCTGACATCTGATGTGTCATATGAGCAACAACAGGACCGACAACCGCAGCGCGTGACACTACAGAACGAGGAATCCCTGCTCCATAGGTCAAACTATAGCCATGCCCGTCCCGACCAATAATGCGATGAAAGATCTCATCCCGTCGCATGGGAAGCTGTCGCTGGTCCTCTGGCAGATGTTCTAACTCAGCTTCAAATTGATCCTGTGAAATATTTAAATATATATAAATATATATATATGTTAATATAAGATTTATGTAATTATTGGTAAGTACAGACACTTACTATCAATGCTGCAACCTCTGGATCATTGCGATCACGAGTCCTTATCCACACCGACATTTTATCAGTTGCTGCACCTTGCCCTCGCAACTGTATATTAAAGGAATATAAACACAAAACCATATTATTTAATAAATTAAAAAGTGAATAATATATACCTCATGTCGGATCTGAGACACGTGACGAGTCCCGAGCCTGTGAGCTGGTCCCTGCAACGCTCGATTCTCCGAATGGCGTGTTGACACCTCCTACATTCAATTCATTCAAATTTCAAACAAATCACATATTCTTGAAAATATATATACATCAAAATAATTAATATACCAACCGCAACACCCTCAGTAGACCAATATGCAACCAAGTCACGCCACTGAGTCTGGAGGACACCTCTCGGGACTTTTTCCAAAATGTCAGGGGCACCCACATTTGGTACCCAGTGGTCCCTCTTCACTTTGCCTTTATAATCTTTCCACATCTTACGGCATTTGCTCATACACACGGGCCGAAACTTTTCGGGGCATACTTTCAAATTTTTCTATAATGAAAATAATCAAACATATTAGTATTATTTATAAATAGAAAATAAAGTAAACCTATTTTCTTACCTGAACCTCCCTCCATAGACGATCTAATGTGTCCTGAGGGATAGAAGCCCAATCATGCGTGGTCAATGGAAATCGATGTGGGTCACGTATGATATGACCCAGCTGACGAATAAATGCCGGGGCATTCGGTCCCACGGGATGAAATACCTCATCAAATGAAACATCTATCGTCGTGTCGGAATTCCATGCTAATATGCCACGACCAGGGCCTCTCCTGCGAGAGGAAGAAGCAGCCGAGTCTGATCCTGTTGAAAACAATTTTATATATAAATTGACAAATGTTATATATATATATATGTTAATTACATAAATAATATAGATAATGACTGTCAAACATACCTCGACCCTGAGACGTAGATGCCTCAGATGGATGATGTGGATTTTCTGCCTCTTCCCCTGACATGTCTGCAATCATACAAAATATCAGTAATGAGTCCAAAGTGTTTAAAAGATAAATTGGATTGTTCTTAATAAATCAAACTTGTACAACTGTTAATCAAACAAAAAATGGATTGAATAATTAGTTGTGAATGAATTTTAAAAAATCAGAAAGTTAATCAACCTAAATATTTATGACTGAATTAACTTACAAAAGTGAGGATTAAAACTTATAAGGATTTATAAAATGATTAGATAATTTATGATATCCTAGGACATTCTACTGAATAGCGGGAAAACAATTATACCTTTCATTAAGCATGCAAATCGACCGTTTCTCCTTCAACAGCCGCTCTGACCCAATAAATATCTTCTTCACGTTGAACTACGGTATGTTGATCAAGTTGTTGGTAAACAAACGGAACAGTCTCGGGTTCATCTTCTTCAAATAAAAACACTCCTCGCTGAGATATTTTGACAACAACTTGCCAACTTGGATCCGAAGGCAAAGTAACGAAGAATACTTGTTCCGCTTGTGATGTCAAGATGAAAGGTTCATTCTCAACTCGTTCGTTATTTCTGTATAACATGTAGTTAAAATTCACCAATGAAAACTGATATTGATCGACTTTACATCCACGCACTGGATCAACCCAATTACACTTTAACAATATGTACTTCAAACCGTGTGTGTATACAACTTCAATGATGTCTATCAATTGGCCATAGTAATAACCAGAATCGACAAAGGGACAACCGATTCCACTATTTTGTGTTGCTCGTTTGTCGTCAACATCTTTAATTCGAAATCGAAAACCATTAGCATCAATAGCTTTATAATGACGAGCGGTTATAGATGGACCCTCAGCCAGTTGGATAAATACTTCAGGTAACGTGGGGTCCCCTAACTCCCTCAGCTTACGAACCTACATAATTTATAAAAATCAATACTGATATATGCAGAAAGAATTAGTTTAATACTTCACTCATAATGAAAATCAATTTATACATACATAATCCTTGAACCAATCATGAAATGACGCTTAATGAGATTGTTGAATTTGCAACTCAGTCGCACGATGCATCTCTTCTTTTATCTCATTAATGTGTTTCCTGCAAATGATTACGCGATGTTTAAAAGATCAACTTATGCAAAGAAAACATGTAAAAGTTATACAAGCACATTGATAAGATACTTACTGCATTAATGGTGCAACTGATGGAGTATTGAACAAGATATATCGATGTGCTTGTATCCACTCGATGTTGTCCATATCAAATGTGGTTCCTTCTCCAACTGGACCATCATGAATCTGAGAGGGCTTATCTAATTTTGTTTCAACATCCGTAAGATATTCTGCACAAAAGGTAGTACACTCGTCCATCAAATAACCATTGGCTATTGATGCCTCTGGACGAGCTCTGTTGCGTACAAATCTTTTCAATGTACTCAAATACCGTTCAATAGGATACATCCACCTGAATTGCACTGGACCAGCAGCCATTACTTCATCAGTTAGGTGCACTGTTAAGTGGACCATAACATCGAAAAATGAGGGGGGGGGGGGAAAGTTTCTCAAAGTGACAAAGCGTAAGTACAATTCGGTCCTGCAATCTTTTTAAATCACTCATTCGTTGATTTCTTAAACAAAGCTGTCTAAAAAAATTACTCATCTCAATCAAGGGCTGAACAACATTGGGGGATAAACAATCACAAATTGCGATTGGAATCAACTGCTGAAGTAATATGTGATTGTCATGACTTTTCAACCCTTGCAATGTCTTGCTCGTCAGATTCACACACTTTGAAATATTAGAAGAGTAACCATCAGGCACCTTGACCATCTTCAAAATGGAAAGAAATGTCTCTTTCTCCTCTGTAGTCATCGAATACTGTGCAGCAGGCATATATTCCTTGTTTCCCTCAGCTAACTGTAAATGCAACTGTTTCCTTAAACCCATTTCTTCCAAATCACGGCGTGCATTAACATGGTCCTTTGACTTTCCACTGACACCTAAAATGGTCCACAATATGTTATCACAAACATTTTTTTCAATGTGCATGACATCCAAATTATGCCTCAACATGTTAGTTTTCCAATACGGAAGACTATAAAAAATACTTTTCTTTTTCCAATTGTGACTGCGCTGCCTACCCGCAGCACGAATATTACGTACTGGAGGAGCCACCAAATCCTGAATTTCATATACCGTGCGGATGTTTTCTTCCTCAATCTGCGATAACATTTCGACTCCTGTCATGATCTTTGGTGCTGGGCTGAACTCTCTAGAACCATCAAATGCCACTCTGTCCTTTCTGAACCTGTGCTGGGGAGGGAGAAAACGCCTGTGACCCATGTATGCCCATTTTTTGGAATGTTTAAGCCATACAGATTTTTTACTTTTATTGCAACAAGGGAAAGCAAATTCCCCTTTCGTACTCCAGCCTGATAAATTTGCATAACCTGGGAAGTCATTGATTGTCCACAATAAAGCTGCCTGCAGTTTGAACATTTCTTTCGTTTCGCAGTCATAAGTCATCACACCATCACCCCAAAATTCATTCAACTCATCAATCAATGGCTGAAGGTAAACATCAATCTTATCCCCCGGACTTTTAGGTCCATCAATAAGAGTGGAAAGTAATATAAATTGTTGCTTCATACAAAGCCACGGAGGAAGATTATATGGAACCAACACCACGGGCCATGTGCTATGAGTTGCACCAACCATAGACTTGAATGGATTGAAACCATCTGCTGCCAATCCCAATCGGACATTACGAACATCTTTAGAAAAGTCGGGATGTCTCTTATCAAAATCCTTCCATGCGTGAGAGTCTGCCGGGTGGGTTAACATGTCACTTTCATGAACTCTTTCTGCATGCCATCTCATTAAATTAGAAACTTTAGATGACATAAAAAATCTTTTCAACCTCGGTTTAAGGGGAAAGTAATGCATTTGCTTTACGGCAATCGGTTTCCCCTGTATCGCAATCTGACTTTGATGAGTCTTATTTCCCCTGTTCTCTTTCCACCTGGAAGCGCCACAAACCGTACAGATATCCAAATGAGCAGTTTCATTTCTAAACAACATACAGTTGTTTGCACATGCATCTATAGTCTCATATGTAAAACCTAAGTTCTCTGTCAACTTACGAGCATAGTAATACGACTCAGGAATCTTCGCGTCGACAGGAAGAACTTTTTTCAATAAAACCAAAAGCATGTCGAATGATGTGTCTGACCAATTGTTCAATGTCTTCAAATGCAACAACTCCACGATGAATGACAGTTTATTGTAAGAAGTAAATCCAGGATATAATTCTGTTTTCGTATCATCAAGTACTTCATAAAACCTCCTCGAATCACGATCTGCACCAGAGCGAAGATTTATCTCACCGGTCTCAAGATTCTGGATGTCAATGCCTTCAGGATCAAACCCACGTACCATTTCAGTAAGCATTTCATGCATTGGATCAGTCATCCTTGCATCAACATCCATCTGAGCTGCATCTGTATTTTGACAACGAACATATTCTTCTCCATGACGAGTCCAACTCTTATAATTTTTCAGAAATCCATTAAAGAAAAGGTGCTCCCTCACAGTATCTCGTGTGAATTGATATCTGTTAGCACATTTTCTACATGGACAACTAATATAGTCACTTTCAAATCCTCTCGTGAAGTCAATAAACTGCATAATGCCATTGAAATATTCTCTAGACGTTCGATTTGGAAGATCAATCCAACTCTTATCCATAATAATATCTGTATAACAAACATTTACAGAATACTTATTACATTTACATTTTTCAAATCAACTATATTCAAAATAAATATTAACCATTTGTTTATGAACCATTGATAAAATAATAATGTAACTGAAAGCTCATGTTACCTGATTGAGCTTCAAACTTGAAAGGGAGGGGAGCCGAAGGCGGTGCTGCGAGGGAGAGGAGGCAGCGAAGGGGAGCCGGAGCCAAAGGCGGTGCGGCAAGGGAGGGGACGGGCGGCGGTGGCGGCGGGGAGCTGGAGGAGAGGAGGCGGTGAGGGGACGGGGGACGGGCAGCGAGGGGGGGGGGGTGTCCGGGGTCGGGGGGGCTGTCCGAGGTGCGGGGAGGGGTGTCTGGGGTGTCGGGGGCCTATCAGGGGTGCGGGCAGGGGTGTTCGGGGTGCGGGGGTGTCCGGGGTGTGGGGGAGGGGGGGCTGTCTGGGGTGCAGGGGGGCTGTCGGGGGTGCGGGGTGGGGTGTCCGGGGTGCGGGGGGCCTGTCCGGGGTGCGGGGGGGCTGTCCGGGTTCGGAGGGGGGGGGGGGGGGGCTGTCTGGGGTGCGGGGGGGCTGTCCGGGTTCGGAGGGGGGTGTCCGAGTGCAGGGGGGGCTGTCCGGGGTGCGGGGAGGCGTCCGGGGTGCGGGGGGCGGTCCGGAGTGCGCGGGGGGGTGCTGTCCGAGGTGCGGGGAGGCGTCCGGGGTGCGGGGGACGGTCCGGAGTGCGCGTCGGGGGCTGTCCGGGGTGCGGGTGCCGTTCGGGGTGGGGGGGAGGGCCGAGAGGCCGGAGGGCGGCGGCCGGAGGGCGGAGGGCGGCGGCCGGAGGCCGGATGGCAGGCGGCGGGGGAGGGCGGGCGGCGGGGGAGGGCGGGCGGCGGGGGAGGGCGGGCGGCGGGGGAGGCCGGGCGGCGGGGGAGGCCGGGCGGCGGGGGAGGGGAGGGAGGCGCGAGGGAGGGCGGCGAGGGAGGGTTAGGGCGAGGGAGATCGAGGGAGAGGGCGCGGGGGGGGGGGGAGGGGGGGCGCAGAAACCCCCTGAAATTTTTTAGGCAGCTTAGCGACCGCCATTGGCGGTTGCTAATGGTGAGCTATAGCGACCGCCAATGGCGGTCGCCCGAGTCTGGGGGGCTCCAATGCCCCCTTTTCTAGTAGTGTTATCATGATTTTATTAAAAGCGCTGATAAAGGGTCCACTTCACAAAAAAATAATTAAAAAAATCTATTTATATTAATATAAAAAGATATATTTATATTGATATAAATATAATATATATTTTTTAAATATAATTTTAAATATATTTTAGATAAGTATAAATATAGAGTTTCACTTAATATATAAGATATTTAGTGAAAATGGCTTATTAAAAATTTAAAACAATATTATTACATAATAATTTGTTAATTATTATGGATTAATAGTCATTTAATTACAATTTTAAGAATTAAAATTAAAAAATATTTGAAAAAGATCCAAAATATGTTGAAAACGCAACTCGAACATCAAACAACCATAACTTTTGATCCGGGTTTCCATTTGAGCTCTACTATATATCAAATCGAAGCCTGCGACGAGCTCTACAAAAAATTTATTGTGAAAACCCCCAGTCATGGTTTTTCGAGGCCATGAAAGGCCTAGAAGGCCTCCAAAACTGAGTTATTAGTCAGGATACCCCGATTTTTAACAGTTGGTGGATTTTCAGCCTCGTTTAAGGGTGTATTATTGGCATATTTGGTGGGGATTAAATTTATTCCATGGTTTTGCATTCATATTGATATTATTTTTTTGAAATTATATCGGTATTTATAATGCACAACTATTTATAATAAAATATATAACAATATATACATATTTTTTATATATTCACATATTAAAATTTAATTATAATTATAAATAATAAATTTATTTTTATATAAAATATATTATCATTATCTAAATAATAACTAATATCCATTTTATTTAAAATACAAATTTATGAATATTTATATACCTGTATATTAATCTATCTTTATATATATATTAAAATATCTACATATATATATTAATATAACTATATATATATATATTAATATCACTATAAATATATATTTATAAAACTATATATATATTAATGTTACTATATATATATAAATTACTATACAAATAAATATAACTATATATATATAGATATAATGAAATGGAAAACAAATCACAATAGAGGAGTGGTAAGGGATTAGGCGTGCAGGGGTGGTGGTCTCGAGTTCAAAACATGGTGGCCGTCGGGGCGTGCATGCATAGAGGAATATGGGATATAGTGCTGATAATCGGTGGGGGATTGTGATGATAAAGGTTGGAGGGTGGACTGTGGGGGCACTCACAGTGCGAGAAGTCACTGATAAAGGGGGGCTCAATTGTTGTAAAATGTCCCCCCCGAGATTTGCCAGGAATTTTTTTAAAAATTTTAATTTTTTTTAACTTTTACCAGTGCTAAAAAGAAGCGCTGAAAAAACGGTTCATTTATCAGTGCTAAAAATAAAGCACTGATAAAGGACCCTTTTGTCAGCGCTTCATTTTAGCGCTGATAAAAATCCAATTCTATCATTGCTTTTTTTAGAACTGATAAAAGGTGACTTTTTCTGCGCTTTTTGGAGTGCTGAAAAAGGGGACCCCCCTTTATCTACGATGGCTTAAACAACACATTTCTAGCGCTGGTAAAGGCTGTTTTAAGCACTGATAAATGGGGTATTTGTAGTAGTGAGTGAGGAAATAGTGTGAATCGTTAGGGTACACATTGTGAATGATACATGGTCCTTCCCATTTGGGATCCAATAATGGTGTCTTCTAGTCAGGTATCACTTCAATCCCTAGATCCAATAACATATCATCTATAAGCAATGATTGGTGATTAACATTCCTATATAAGGTAACCAATATCATGTTCTGGCATCTATCTAGATTTTGAATGGAATGGAGCCTATTCTCATCGAGGGATTGCAACTCAACTAGATCGACCTTTTCTATTATTTCTAAAATCTTCTAATAGTATATAGCTATATGATGTGGTGGAAACTAAATATTTCTATGCAAGACTACCTCTGTTCTGTACACCATGTAACACGGTATCACCTATGTGGAGTTATGAGTTGTCATCCAATAATCCCAGAGAGTATTAGGGATATTTACTAGCCAACTCATCTTGCTTTGGACCCCCATAATCTAAATAATGTTAGAGGGGGTTTTGTTTACCACCTCAATCATTACATTTTCACATGCATTGTATCAAGAAGTGTTGTTGGAAAAGATGTTGTACCTGGCATAAAATTTCTTCTGCTCAGATTCATAGATGTTAATGATGTTACAATTAAGAACAACACAAGGGACTCTGAATCTATATTTGAAATTAGATTTCAAAAACTCAAAAATAAAATGGTTTTTGACCTCCTTGAGTATAATATCATCTACCCAAATGGAGAAGAAATCTATTGTGGTCCAAATGAACATAAACTGGCCACCAGTTGCAGGTTGATATGATCCCAAAACATTGAGTCCCTAGATTATAAATGGCCAATAATTCATGGTGGTATGGATGAGATCATGATGTTGATGAATAATCTTGAAATGAATATGACATACATGTAACTTTTTGATGAACTGGATGCAGTCATGGACCATTACAGGCCAAAATATTTCAACCATAAAATGTAGTGAGAGAGATTCAACCATTCTTGATGGGATAAAAATGAACCGGTATGAAAATATTAAATATAATGTGGAATCTCATCTCCCTGAAGGAAACGAAGGATATATCCATTAAATCCACTGTTGTGGATGATTTTTCGAGGCTCAGTCTAACCTGGAGGGTGAACAACAGTTCATGCCAATAGATCCACTGATGCTCAGATCTATCTATCTAGGGATTACTTTGAGGAAGATACACAAAAAAAATATGTTTTCCCATCATAGGATTAATATTCTATATCAGGGGGATCTATATGTCCTTATGTGGAGGCATCAGTGGTAATGTGATTTACCTACAAGTTTTCAACATCATATAGCGAAATAGAAGTTGTGACCCTTGGATGCACCACATGGATGAATAGATCTTACTCGTCATTATATACCAAAGTAGTAGCTAAACTATCTAGTGAATTGTCTTATCCATTATGTGGCTGGGGAACATGAGTCACCATTGGTTGAGAAGAGAACTGGGAAATCATCTAGAGAACATGCTTTAACAAGGGTTCATGCTCTAGTTTCCAAACAATATAATAATATTTGACCTGAATGATGACCAAATCATATCACCTCTTCATATATAGGTGTGTAACATAAATATTTAGATCCTTACCAAGACCAGATATGAGATTCGAATACACCTCCTCGCTATTGGCACATCCCTATGACAATAAGAATGAATATGGAAAGATAGTTGTTATAGGCGCGATGAGGACAACCCCCAAACCTACCATGTTGATTTCAGAATCATTAATCATCCATCTATTTAGTCTTCAAGAAGAACCATTGAAATGAATATTAATACATGGAATAGCATGGTCCACATAAGGAATGGCCTCACCTAGTAGATCAAGATCTATAGAATTATATTCTAGGGCCAGATGGGTAGCCATAAACTTAGCCATCACTTGAGACTAGACGGAATTCTATGGGAAAAACTAAATATCAAACTACTAAAGGATCACTACCAACTATGCTAGATGTCATATAAACATAGGCTGGATGAAAATATTCTTTAGCAGATCCCCATGGGATACTAGAAGTATCTCAAGATGCTATAGATAATGTCGTCTTTTTTACCTTTTGAAAACTAGCATGGGGTAGTTCTTCCGGGAAATTGAATATCTTGTCTCTATTTCAAAGAGAATATAACTTATATTTTAAACGATATTATCCATCCGATCAATATACCTATGGGATATAAGGTAATTGAGTGATTAATCATGGGATGAAACATAAAGGACCAACTACTTTATTAGGATATGTGGTGTAAAAAATAGAGGGAAAAGCAAATACTGCTTGTCTTTCCAGAAGCGTTACATTAATCACAGTCCCATTTTTAGAGAAATTTTTTTTTAATGAGTATGGGAAAAATTACACTTTCTTTAAAGATTCCCCATGATCCAGAATATATCACTTATGTTGCCTTGAAATCCTAGGAACATCACATGGTTACTCAGAAGAGGCATACGATTGATTCCCTCTATCTTCTAGGAGTCAATATCAATTCCTCTGTATCTAAAAATGAATATGTCAAAATTATAAGAGGTTACAACAACACACATCAAGGAGTTGATAATCATAAGGCATGACTATTGGAAGCTAAACAGTTACTCAAGATCTCTATAACAGTGGTGACATTGGTAGGATTTGAAAACCAAATCATTGATGTAGAACTCCACTAGAAAATCAATGAGAAGATTGAATATATGAAACATTGTTCACAGATTGGTAGATCATACATTCATAAATCCTAAGTGGAATAACTGATAGTATAATGTTTCATACGGATCCCTAAAGGTAGTGGAATCCTCTCCTTCAATGGCAGTCCAGATTTGATTATACCCGGTGTGTCCATCCATTGTTGATTGAGCATAGAATGTAGTGATAGAATCAATCAATAGAACCATCACTAGAATGAAAAAAAATCATCTTTTGGATAGTGATAGTTGAGATACTAGAAATTGATATATATTATATTCTATAAATTCTTATTTTAAATGAGGAAAATTGTTGTCCACCCACCTCGTCTACTAGACTACCATTACAATGTGGTGTTCGGTGATCTTATCAACTTCATACATGATCATGGAACCGTGATTGGTTGCATCATTGAGGGAGGTAGTTTGAACCAACGTTGACATACCAAGAGACCTAGGCAGTGGGTGGTGACCTATGGATATTATCTTAAAATATCACCATAACTCCATTAAAATATATCATGATGCTATTTATAGAAATCCACATACTATTTTTATTCATATGACAACATGGATACGTTGATCAGTGTTGGACTTGGGTTTTTATCCCTAACGAGACTCACTTGAACGCATTCATTAATAGTTATGGGGAAACCCTCTTTGGACTGGGGGAATCTTATTGGGCTTTCTCATCATCTAAGACATGAGGATCAATAGGATGATATTTTCATATGATTCAATGGATCCATGTGAAAAAATTGTGCCTAATTGGTCGAATGTTGAATCTCCACTAGGTGAATCACGTATGGTGGAATCCTTGGAAAGAAAAGTTGTTGAACTGATTCGATTTGGCCTTCAACTGAGGGGTAAATTCGTGATGATATAAATGTAGTGGTGGTGGGTAGGTAGGTGTCTACTTAGCCTTTCCCATTTAAACAAGAATGTGTGTTGTTCCACTGTAGCCATGTGGATAATATATTGATACAAATTGGGGTAAGATACTAAGATATTACCCAAGACTGATCTATATAAGAGTACGAGATAAGAATTTAGAGTTATTTGTATCTGGGAACATGTATTCACATCATCTAAAAAATGAAGAAGTGATCACCCTTTTTGGATGTTGTGGCCTCCCGCCAATGAATCACGGTGATGAAGGCATCATCAAAATACATCAACGAGTTAGCTTTAGTAGTATTGTTCTTCGTATTATTGAAATGAACCTACACATCATTGCTCATATAATATTTGGATTTTCAATAGTAGGCTTCACAATGTGGAAATGGAAATCCATCACCATAAAGCACACCCACTCGACCATTGAGAGAGTATTTGAGGAATTGTTGATATGATGAGTGAACTACTTCATATATATGGAGACTAGGTCTACCCAACAATGCATTTTTGGGTGTGTCCATTGAGAAGAACATTAATGCAGTACTGGATATTAGGCTACCAAAATGGGTCTTTCGGTGAATCTTTCCACATTTCCTCTTCTATATACTATCAAAACCATGAATTTTTATGTCTGAGGGACTCAAATATGCTTCAAATATTCCTAGCTTGCAATGTGTCTAGGTTGGGATGAGATTGATCCCAGATCATGTGTCCAAAAGATATCTACAAACATGATGGCATTTAAGCTGTCCAATGATGTACATTAGGCATATTCTCATATATAGAGATGATAAATCATCTTATCTTGATAAATGATTATATATTGGAAATATTATTTCTTCACATAATCAGCATAGAACGCTTCTACAATAGCTAACTCTATTTCAAAAAAGCATAGGGTTTACAGAAAATATCCAAGGTCTTCAAGCATATCTTCTAATAGATAGAGATCATCATCGATTAAGAGTTATATAAAAATGATGGAATGGTTCATAACCACATCATAATTACATTATTGATGAACAATTATATTATTAGAAGGTCTCTCTTCAGAATGTGGAATGATTGGAACTATAGTAGGTCGAACTGGAAGAATCTGGCTGATACTGGGTATATCCCATTTCTTATTAGTTGAACCGTTAAAAACAGTCACTATTATATTGTTAAATTATTGACGTCTGTACATGGACCTGTGTGTTCTATCACAATTTATCCAAAATGGCTCTCCCTGATCAAGTATTATAATCAATAGTGGTAGTGAACTGAGCGAGATGGGATGAGCGAGATGCACAAGCTATGATCTGTGTTATGCCTAGATTCTTGTCTTGGTAGTGTGCACAACATATCTAAGAGTGTCAACCTATGAAATCCAATGTCTCACTTGTCCGTGACCTCGACGATGATCGTATTGAACATGTTAATTATTTGGATGTGCATGATGATCATAATTAATGGTAACCAATTAAGGATCCCCCAATTTTAAAATATTAACTAAGGCATACTATTGACCATATCTCGAGGAATCCTAAAATACATGGAAAATTCATGTGGTGTGTAAGATCCTAACCTTTTCCAGAGTCAATATCAAGCACGTTTTCAGATATATTTGATGTTTTTGAGTACCATTGTTTTGGAGTAGTGACCTAGGGTGCGTTTAAGTGGACTTTTAAGTAAAAAAAACGTGCAGTGGGTTTTGCATGGTTTGTGCACCGTTTGACAAACCTTGCAACCAAACCATGCCCACCAAGAAGAACTAGACAAAGATGTACACACAGTATCCTCATGGTTTGACAAACCCTATGACCAAATCGTGCAAACTGAGCATCTCTAGACTGTGAGTTCCGCACGGTTTGTGAACTTTTTGACAAACCGTGTTCCACTATCTAGGAAAATGTACATGCCATATTATAATTCCAAATATCATTTTTCAAACCACCCAAACTCTGGTATTTTTATATTTTCCAACCTTGGATCAGGATTTCCAATTTTTAGGTGTTTCAAAAGCCTCTTGGAGAGATTCCAAGGCGATCCAAACACCTTTTCTCTACATGGAAGGCTTGGATTGAAGATCCTCTCTCCTTTCACTATTTAGATTTCATCCCATTGTTTCTTCTATTCCTTCCTCTATCTTTCCTTGATATTTTCATGGGGTACATCCATCGTTTCCATGGATCTAAACCTATTAGTTAAGGTTTTGATCTTGGGTGGTGGATCTAGATTTATTTTTGCAAGATCATAATGCCATTGATCTTGTTTTTGTTATTGATGATTTAGATACAGAACATGAACGATGACTTTGTACCGTTAGGATTCTTGGGGATTTTCATTGGTCTAACATCCATTAATAAATCAAGGTAGTTGGTCTAAATCAAATCCCACAGTCTCATCTTGTTAGGCGTGTGCAGTTGTATAAATGTTGTGGCATAGATAATTAATTTTTGGGATGATTATGTGGTTCTTTGTGAATTGTGGATCCAGTGGAATATGGGTGAGAGTTATGATGTAAGGATAAATATGATTAGACATTTGAATATGTTTGTATATGTGAATTGGTTATTTATTTTGAAAAAGGGTTGTGGGAAATAGAATGATGCTCTTAATTCCCACATAAGTTCTATAAATAGCTTTCTAGAACCTTGACATGCATAAATTTGATATTTTATGGGACAAAGACTGATGCTAAAAATATCAATGGGGTTGTGAGATATGGAATGCTGCTCTAAATACTCACATGTGTTCTAGACATGATGTTCTGTCCTATTTCATTTATTATTTACTATGGTTTCATTTGGAAATTCATAAACATAATATTGAGACATAGTAATTATGAATTGAACAAGTGGAATTGTTTAGGATCCTATATGGGCGAAAGAAGGCATTGTGTTTTGGGTGTTATCAGGAACCTGGATGTTTAACGTATTAAATAAATGTTAATTGGAAAAATATAATTTGTTTCCCTATTGCCTTAATTTATATGTAATTCATCTTCATACACTGCTTTTTGACATGATTGTTTTTGACACTGTTGGTAATGACATACTGAGTCGTACTCACACCCTACGTGGGCTACCTGATCTGTACCCGAATCGACTTTGTTGTTAAAGGAAAAGACAAGGGAATGAGCCCTGGTCAGATTGTTGTGTTGGGGATAGAGCATGGTTGGGGGAGCCAGATATGGGTCTCGACCCATTTTGAGTTGTTGTGTCTTTACATCAGTTTAATTATAGACACATTGCACTTGAATAGTCATAGCTTGATTTACCATTCAGTTGAATATTGTATTTATGTTTTCTTTTATTATACTAGTGACATTGTACTGTTTTATTTAAATGCATTTCACCTATATCTTGGTTACATATGATGGTATTATATTTTGTTAACAAAGGGTATAGTCTCCCCAAGACTGAATTAATTGACCTCACTTCTAGTCATCACCCTCTGGCATATGGGGAGGTGCTCTTGAGGGCTTGTGACCAACTGGCTCGGAGCACCGTTCAGTGGCTCCTGGGTCGGGACGTTACAAAGTGGTATCAAAGGCAGGTATTTCTTTATTATTTTTTTATATTACTCTTTGATGAAGGTAGAGAGGGAATTAAAGAAATTTAGGGATTGATAAGGAGCTCGTTCATGGGATTTTCAAACCCATGTACGGGGGGAAAACTGAAGTACTCAAGGTGGGATTACTGTTATTTCTATTTGTCGTTATAGTTGAATTTTATTTCACCTTGGGTGGTGCACTTGTTGTGTGATGTGATTACTATTTCTAGAAATTTTTTAGTACTGATTCATTGCCCAGAATGGAATGTGTGTCGCGTCTACATGAATCATTCAAGGAAATCAGGACTATTGTGATAGGCATCATGTTAGGCATGCACGGGAAAATGTATTATGGGTTGATTGTGGAACTGAAACAATTTCTTTTCCTTTCGTGTGAAATTCAAATGAAAATGGTGTCTAATTTTGTGATTGAAAGGAATAATTGTGAAGTTAGATGAATAATTTGGTTTTGAGTAATTGTGGTAACATTGTGAACTGTTTTCTAAACTGCATGTTTGGCTTGTATAATAATTCCTCTATTACGCTTGTTGAGAGGAGGAGCGGGGGGGGGGGGGGGGGGTATAGTTTGAAATGGTCCTCCCATGGGTGAACCTAAGGCACCAATGGTAAGAACTGATGAAATGGGGAAAATTTTTAGATATAACATTACCCATTTCATGAAAATGATGAAAAGAAACCCATGACAAGTTGTGAAAAGAATGTCTGATTAGACGATGGAGTTTCAGTTGCAACACGCATCGATTTTTACTAGATAGGGTGGTCCGAAGAAAGATAAGTTCTGGATTGAATATACCCAGACTATACTTGACCACCTAGAGACACCTATTCAGATGAGATTCATGTTGTAAGCTAACATGTTGTTCGGTAAATCTAAGCATTGGTTTGATATCCTGAAACAGAATGGGAAGCAGGAAGCTAAGAGTGGAAGGAATTTCAGGAGAAGTTATTTGAGAAATTCTATCTAGAGACGCTCAGATAGGAGAAAGAATCTGAGTTCATAAGTCTAGCTCAATGGAATATGTCTGTAATGGACAAATATAGACACTTTACAGACTTATAATGTTTTACTCCTGCATTGGTAGAAAACTAGGCCACTTCAACAATGCGATTTTGGGATGGACTTAAATGTGAAATTAAGTCTCAAGTGAATATTTTCAGGCTGAAGACGTTTCCTGAAGTTGTAAATCAGGCTCTCATCTATGAGGGGAAACTGGAGAAGGCATCTATTGGTGGAAAAATGTTTCATTCTAGATGGTTAAGTGGTGAGACTTTTGAGATCATGAGGTGAAATTATGATAATGTCAGCCATGGAGGTGGGAGAAAAATTAACATGATTGAGGGGTTGGTTACACAGGACCTTACCACATTGTTTTTCCACTAGTGTGGATGGCCAGGACAATATCATAATCGATGTCCCTGACCTCATATAAAATGAAGATCATGTGGTAGTATGGGAAATCTCTAGATGTTCTGCAGGAACCCAAAGGAGTCAGGTGGTGATTGATTAGCTTAAAAAAGTCATATTGTGGGAAGGGGATCCTCTACACCCTTTAGGTCCTAATGTTGGATTTCTAATGGCCGATGAGGTATGGGTGACAGACGTGGTGCTCTTGGGCAGCAACACCCATATCACCAGAGTGGTAATGGTCATGGGAGTCAGGTGGCATCATAGGGAAGATGAGCATCACAGTTGCATGCAGTGCAACCTACACTTGTGGACAATGAGGCTTGACCCTCGATAGTGAGAGGTACTATTCTTGTTGCTTCTAAATTAGCTAATTCCCTATTTGATACAGATGCCTCTAATTCCTTTATATCTACAATTCATGTTAATTTTTTGAGTTTGGTGGTGGAGATTTTGGGTGGGGATATAATGATAGTCACACCTTTGGGGGTAAAGTCTATAGACATCTGTATGTGAAAGGGATGTTCTCTTGAGATTAGGGAATATCATTTCATATGGGATCTCTATGTCCTTGATTTTATAGGCTTAGACCTAGTTTTGGGTATGGACTGGTTAGTCACATATCAGACCCACATTGATTGTTATCATAAGAAGGTGACATTTATGTCGCCTGAGGGTGACCAATACTGTCACCATGGGGAATGGGATATCCAGGATGGCCGAGCAGGGCCGATTACTCCGAAACTGGGAAAACAATCAACCCAAGTTTCTAGTCTTTTACTTGATGACAAATGTGTCAGGAAATATGTCCTTCCACTAGAGATTGATTTGTTTCAGGACGTATTCCCAATAGATTTATCAGGGCTTCCACCTAAGAGAGATGTTGAATATATTATTGAGCTCATTCCAGGTGCTGAAAAAGTATCTATTCCACCATACAGAATGGAACCGACAGAGATTCAATAACTCAATGCTCAGTTAGAAGTCTTGAAGGACAATGGATTTATCCGTCCAAGTAGATCTCCATGGGGATCACCTGTAATGTTTCTGA
This sequence comes from Viscum album, assembly GCA_963277665.1. Lineage (NCBI taxonomy): Eukaryota > Viridiplantae > Streptophyta > Magnoliopsida > Santalales > Viscaceae > Viscum > Viscum album. Next base: position 1,154,417,636 of record OY728165.1, read on the forward strand.
ATAAGGATTATGGGAGTTTGCGTTTGTGTGTTTATTATTAGAGGATGAACAGGATGACTATGAAGAATTGAAATCCACTACCACGTATTGATGATATGTTTGACCAGTTGAAGGGAGGATGTGTTTTTTCAATGGTCGACTTAAGATCGGGGTATCATCAATTGATATTTCATACTTCTGAAATACATAGGGCTGCTTTCAGGAATAGTTATGGGCTTTATGAGTTTTTTTAATGCCATTTGGGTAAACAAATGCACCAGCAGTGTTTATGGACATGATGAATAGGATCATCTATCATAACCTGGATCAGTTTGTGGTGGTATTTTTTGACGACATCTATGTGTACTCCATGACTCATGACGATCATTCCCATCAGCTTGACAACATCCGGAGTGCATTGAGAGAGCATCGAATATATGCCAAGCTGTCTAACTAGAAAATTTTGAATTGATCAGGTACACTTCTTGGGACACATTATCTCGATGAATATTGTTTTATTAGATCCAGATAACGTCCAGGTAGTGGTTTCTTGGGAGTATACCAAGAATATTTTCGATATCCAAAGCTTTCTGGGGTTAGCTAAATATTACATGAGATTTATCCAAGAATTTTCCCATTTGGAAACATCAATTTAGGGTTTAATACAAAAGATGTAAAGTTTGAATGGCTGGATACTTGTGAGACATCATTTCAAGAGTTAAATAAGTGTTTGACGTCCGCACCAATTTTGTTTCTTCCTAAGTCAATTGAAGAGTACACGGTGTATTGTGACCCTTCTGTGATAGAACTCGGAGTTGTGTTAATGCAAAGTGATAATGTTATGTCCTATGTGTCTTGACAGGTGAGGCCGCATTAAAGAAATTACCCAACAGATGACCTTTATTTGGTAGCAGTGGTTTATACTTTGATGTGTTGGTGACACTACCTCCTGGGTGAAATGATTGCAGTTTATACATACCACAAGAGCATAAAGTACATATTTTCTCAGTGTGATTTGAATCTTCGATAGTGAAGATGGGTTGAGTTTATGTAGTCTTCTAATTTTGATCTAATTTATACACCTGGGAAAGGAAATTATGTGGCTTATGCTTTGAGTAGGAAGACTCAAACTCAGATTGTCCATGAATCTAGTGCTGAGTAGAGGATGGTCTCGTTGCTAGCTGAAATGCACGTTGTGGTTCGGGATAGACAAGAGGAGATGGAACTCATATTGGTTGTAGTGTAGTCTACACTATTGAGACTTATTGGGGAAAATAAATATGAGGACACAAAATGCGTGTCCTTGAAAGAAAACATTGAAGGTGTGGAGACACCTTCAGAATGGAGGATAGACAAGAATGATATACTTTATATGAAGAATCAGGTTGTTGTTCCTACGAGCATGCGAGAGGAGCTCATGTGGGAATTTCATGCCTCAAGATGGAAAGGGCTCCCTGGTGTGACCAAAATGTATCGTGATCTGTGAAGACATTTTTGTTGGTCAGGCATGAAGAAGCAGATAGTAGGGTTTTTGGACATAATGATTTACCTATTTGCAGGTCAAGGCGGAGCATCGACGAACTTGAGGTTTACTACGATCATTGACCATTCAAGAATAGAAGTGGGATGATTTTACCATGATGTTCATGATAGGCCTTCCAAAAACTCTTAAGAAGAATGATGCTATTTGGGTCATTGTGGATCGACTGACAAAGATTGAACATTTCATGCCTATAAGGGAAACATTAAATGTTGAGCAGTTAGGAGATCTATATTTACAGAGGATAGTTCGATTGTATGGGGTGTCACGAACTATAGTTTCAGATCATGATTCACGGTTTACTTTGAAATTCTAGAAGGGATTGATGAAGAACCTTGGTACGTAGGTTTTATTGAGTACGACATTCCATCTGCAAACTGGAGGACAGTCGGATCATACTATACAAGTGCGTGAAGATATGTTGAGGGCATGTGTACTATAATTAAATGGGAGAATCACCTAGATTTAGTAGAGATTTCCTATGACAATAGTTATCAAGAAACTATCCAAATGGAACCATACAATGCTCTTTATGGTAGGCCCTGCAGATCACCATTATACTGGATAGAAGTAGGTGAGTAAGAGTTGTTGGGACTGAGTCTCGTGCAGGTGACAAAAAGAAGGTTCATCTGATTCCGAAATGTATGGATACAAATCAGAGAAGTCTTAATTCATACGCTGATAGAAGAAGATAACCCTTAAAGAGTATAGAGGGTGATTGTATTTTCATTCGGGTATCAACTAGGATGGGTCACCACAGGATACAGAGTCAGGGAATGTTGGATCCCTAATTTGTTGGATCTTTTGAAATCATGAAATGAGTCGGGCTAGTAGAATACCAATTGGCTCTTCCCAAAAAATATAGTTTCATTCATGATGTTTTCCATGTATCACAACTACAATGGTATCACCCCAACTCTTCTCATGTGATCGATGTGGATGATGTTGATCTAGAAATAGATGTGTCCTCTTAGAAAAATCTGATACGTCTATTGGATCACAGTGTGAAGGTGCTTATGGGAAATTTCATACCGGTAGTTTGTGTTTTATGACACCATGGACGTGTGAAGGAAGAGACATGGGAAAGGGAAACCGATATATGGACTCAGTGGCCTGATTTTTTTAGCTCGGAATCTCAGAGTAGTTAGGGAGTACGGCTCGAGGACAAGCTGTTAAATGTTGGGGAGAATATAAGATCTCAGCCTATTCTGGAGTTAATCTCGGGCACGTTTTCAGGTACATTTATTGTTTTTGAGTACCTCTGTTTTTGAGTAGTGAATTGGGGGGAGTTTGTGTGAACATTTATGTAAAACAAAATGATAGTTGTTTGTGTATGGTTTACGCATGGTTTGACATACTGTGCGACCAAACCATGCCAACCAGGCTAACTGGATAAAGAGGTACACACAGTTTACACACAGTTTGACAAACCATGCAACCAAACTATGCAGACCAAGAATATTTAGACAATGAAGTCTTCACAGTTTTTGCACGGTCTGACAAACCGTGTGCCAATATCATGGAAATTGTGTGCGTGGTTTTAATTCTGAAAATACATTTTAATACAACCTGAACTCCAGGATTTCAATATTTACTGATATTGGCTCAGGATTGGCAATTTCTAGGTGTTTTCGAAGCCACTTTGAGAGAATCCACGGTGATCCAAACCCCTTTTCTCTAGATTGGAGGCTCATATTGAATATCCACTCTCCTTTCATTATGTCGATTTCATCCTATTGTTTCTTCCATTATTTCCTCTATCTTTCCTTGATCTATTCATGGGGGATTTTCATCATTACAATGGATCTAAATAAATATGTTAAGTTATAGATCTATGATGGTGGATCTAGATCTATTTTTTCATGACCTTAACTCCTTTGATCATATTATTGTTTTTGAGGATTTGGATCCAAAACATGATCGACAACATTGTGCTGCACAGATTTTTGGGGATTTTCATTGAGCTAACTTCCTTCAATAAATCGAGATAGTTGGTCTAAATCCAATCCCACAGTCTCATATTATTAAGAATATGATGTTGTATAAATTTCATGGAATAAATAATTAATTTAGTCTATGGTTATGTAGTTTTTGTGAATTGTGGATCTAGTTGAATATGGGTGAGAGTTATGATGGATGGATAAAGATGATTAAAAATTTGAATGTGGTTGTATATGTGAATTGGTTATTTATTTTGAAAACGGTTGTGGGAAACAGACTGACTCTCCTAATACTCACATAGGTTTTAGAAATGTCATTATATAAACTATGACATGCATGAATTTAATACTTTATGGGACAAGGAATGATGCTCCGAATACCCAAGGGTTTTCAGACAGGGACTGATTCTCCAAATACTCACATGTGTGCTAGACATGACGGTCTGCACTCTTTCATTTATTTTATAATATGGTTACATTTTCCAATTTCTAAAAATAATATTGTGACATAAAAATTATTAATTGAATAGGGGGAATGGTTTAGGCTCCTACATGGGCCGAAGCGGGCATTGTGTTTTGGGTGTTCCTGTGAACCTGAATGTTTCATGTATTAAAGAAAGGTTAATTGGTTAAATATAACTATTTCTCCTATTGTATTAAATTATTTTTAATGAAATTTCATACAAAACATTTTGATTGGTCTTTTTTTACACTATTTTTGGTGACCTACTAAGTCGTACTCACACCCTACTTGGGCTTCTTGATCAGTACCCAAATAGACTTTGTTGTTGCTGGATAGGACAAGGGTAAGAGCGCTGGTCAGATTTCTGAGTAGGGGAAGGAGCTTGGTTGAGGGATACAAACATGGTTCTCGACGCATTGGTAGTCATTGTGTATTTACTTTAGTTTCATTTTAAACAGTTAGCACCTTCATATTCATAGCATGTTTTACCTTTCTGTTGAATATTTTATTGACATTTTCTTTTATTATTCTAGTGATATTGTTCAATTTTATTTATATGAATTTCCGCTATTACTTGGATACTTCCACTGGAATTTTATTCAAATAACAGAGGGTATAGTCTCCCCAAGACTGACTTTCTAGACCCTCACTGCTAGTCGACACCCTCTAGCATATGGGGAGGCACGCTTGAGGGCTTGTGACCAACCAGCTCAGAGCACCATTCAGTGGCTCCTAGATCGGGGCATTACTGGGTGACTCCTATATCTGTGGTTATGAAGTCTCCATGACTACAGGAAGGCATCAACAATTGTGGCGGATCTTCTTTACCTTTCTTTATTAGTTCCTACTCTTATTATATTTTAAAATATGATATGTGGATACAGAAAATACAGTGCGAGGAGGCATGAAATATTCCGTAGGCTTTGGATGATACAAATGAGAATGAATGAACCAATGGGTAAGAGTGACTACATTTTGGGCTAACCATACATCATACATTGGGGACATTGGGTTGAAGAAGTTTCACCATTCACCTTTATTATCTTTTTCAGGATTCATAGAAACACACACCGCCTACGCTACGATAGGATCCAATCTAACTACATTGTTTTCAATTTTTTTTCATAATTCATTCCATAAACATATAAAATATCATGATGGTGCATCCAAGGATCATATAGTTAGGAATGTAGTCAGGGGAAATTAGTGAGATCATCCTTTTTAGATTTCATACATTCAGGTAATTTCAGGATTCCATGATCCATGGAACTTCCAAAATAACTGAGAACCAATGCTTCATCGAATGAATAGCTTAGGTTTCTCCCATCCTAAAAAGGAATAATAGGATCCTAGCCATGATGAAGTGATAAATCCGGATGAGGGGCTTGAGCATAATTATCTCACCTAGGTGGTGGTGTTTGATGGGATAAAGCAAAAAAATTAATGGTTGGAGAGCCCAAGGCTACTTTACTATGTGAGGATATGGATGAGGCTCTACCAGTAAAAATTATAATGATTATGGGGCCTCTACCCATGTGATGATGGTAGCCATAGTGTATCTTCTTGTAGAACCTATGGGAGGCAATGGCCATTCATATTTAGCTTACTGAAAAGCCTCTTCTAGGTGATATGCCTTATCCGAAAAATTGTATATTCCACATGTGATATTTTGAATGTTGGGGGTACCAATTTAGGTTTTACATTCCTCTCACCCTTCGTTAATATTTTTAAATGAGTGAGCGCCATATTGAGTGAGTACGTGAGGCCCGTCCACATACTGATAAACTCTACAAATTGCTCATCCAGCTATTTCGTGCACATGAAGATGTCAAATATACTAGTCGTTCAAAAGTTGGATCTGAATTGATACATAAAATACATGTGAATGTATTCCCAATAGGTTATTAATGGGCCCAACGCATAACTAGATGTACCATACATACACATGTCTTTCCATCCTTTTCACATACAATGTTTGGAAGATTTCTACTACGATGGAGTCCCCAATATGGTTCAAAAACATGAAATAATGTGGGCTAGATGCTGATGAGAATCTCAAATCTAATTGAATTGAGAATAGGTAGGGTTCCCAAAATCTAATGGTGTCGTGAAATTATCCAGCCATTCCAGATACCGATTACCACTGTGGGGAATTTCCACTTATTTCATTTCATGGGCCATGATTCTAGTTATTAGTGCAGACCATAGATCACCTTGGAGGGGATTCCAAAATACTAGTGCATTAACAATCTCTTCAATGTGATATGATTTCTTATCAACACATGGTGAAACTAGATTGGCAAGTAGATCCACAATAGTAATTACCTAAAGAAACACCATGGGATTGACCTGAGTTGGGTCCCAAGGAAAATTCTTTTGTAGTTCCAGAGTATTTATTGAAGAATACAATTGATTTTTTACATAATCTTCAGGCTCTACATTATTAATAGATGTATGTTTTTCATGTTATATGTGAGGATCCTCACTGGGAGGAACCTATGGATGCCCATGCTTCCCCAATGGAAGATGGATGGGAATGTACAAAGGATCATCGTAGTGTGAACATCATTCCACAAGGTACCTAGTGAGGAGCTCGTAAATGATATTATTATATTCTATGATATATTGGTGTTAAATGGCCTTATTGGGATCAAACTCATTCATTAGAATTAAACTAGATGTGTCAGAGGTATTAGGGGTCCCAATAAGGTTTTTTTCATTATGGGTGTTTGAAACAAAGTTAAATGTTGTAGAATGGTACCCAAGTCCATGAAACTATCTCTACTAATGTGTTTGGACACCAGCATGGTTCTCTAGGTGCTGCGATACCCCAAGAGGTGGGTCAGTATCTTTAGATCCTGTTATGTTTCCGCCTTCTGAGTATATCATATGGATGTTCATGTTTATACCAACAGTGCCTGGAGTCATGCCTTTATTATATACAGTTCAGTATAGGTATCACATGATTAGACATACATAGATAGAATCATATTCCTTTAAATGATGGATCTTATCATTCATAGATTCCTCTTTGAAAATTCTATAGAGGATATAGAATCTCTAGATGCATATCTGTAGAACTGTTTTGTTATATCTAGGCAATATACGGTGCTGATCCATAGGAATCTGAGAAATGTCAACTACGCCACACTGCTGGATTATGACGATGATGTTCTCTAGACTCTTTATAGGAGTAGAACAATGATTTTGGAGAAGGATACATCTCACCCATATAGACATGTATAAGAACATGACTTCATCCTGGGTGAGTGATAACAATGTGTTGATGTCTAGAGTCATATTCTGCTAGAACATCCCATATATCTAGTTATCTACATGAATGTCTCATAGACATCTTCATTAAAATTTCTATTCTAGGTCTTGGTTACCCAAATATTTGACTCGGGGTAGCTGAGGAACTAGAAATAGAAATGATGTAGATGGTTTTACTGGTGGAATTTTTGGTTGATAGAACATCGCACGAGCCAAAAAACCATTGTAGACTGGGTTTTCATTCAAGGACGATGTTGACTTCGTCATCATTTACCTATAGGGTGGGGTGTTGACCACCGCTTCATGAATGAATGTGGAAGCTTTTGTTGGAGGATTTGGATGGTTCTTTTCATCTACCAAAACCCATAAAACAATTACGATCTATATTTTAGGTAAATAATGAATATAGTGATGATAGAAATTACTAGAAGACCATAACCTAGAAGGGATCCAAATCTGCCTCATGTTACATGTACTTGTGAAGGGTTTCATGAATCTGGTAAAACTAGCATTATAGAAGGCTGAAGCTGACATGCAGGGTCCCTTCCCCAGACACTAATGTAGATGATCATGGTGAAGGCTCCATCATCATGTTGTATTCCACTTCATAATCAAAAATGAAGACTGGGTAGATGTCAATCTGGCAGTTCATGGAGATATTCCTTTGACAATGATAGTTTTCCCTTCTTACTCGAGACATTTTATAATGGTAGGGTAAATCATCTATGTGAGGCAAATCCTCGGGATGATGATTAATTGGATTGGGGATAACTTCATATTTGGTGATCTAATGTGCAAGGATCACCTCAGAATATGTCTAATTAATCATGGTGAATACATTCATGTTGATTGACATATGTCTGGTGAGGGTATCCACAATGGGGAGTGATGGAGTAGGGAGGACCTCCCATGGAGGTTGTTTGAACCTAGGGTGTTCTTCTATGTCTTCTACCAGCATCACATGGAGGACATCCTCAGAGTTTAGTAGGGGTAGCTTGAGGAGGCCTTCGTGCTAATTGAACTAGACATGGGGAGGAAATATGTGTAGCTCTTCAGTATAGATAGCAGGACATCCCCTTCAATTGTTACTTGAGAAGGGAAGTCCTCCAATGTAGTTTTTTAGAACATAGGGAGAGCCTCCATCCTGTTTGGTAACAAAGTGAGGAGGACCTTCACTCTGGTTAGAGATTCTGTGGGGAGGACCTATACATGATTGAGGAAGTACATGTGGAGGACCATCGAGTAGATGATATATGAAATGAGAAGGTTCTCCGTATATGTTATCATAGGCATGGGGAGGACCTCTATGCTGAATGTTGACATGATGGGGAATAAATATACTGGGACTGATGTGGGTAACATGGGAAGTAAATTCAAGCTATGTGAAAGAGAATGGAGGACCACCAATCTAGCTTATGATGGTGCTTTGATGACCTATGCACTAAATATCATCATCAATAGTCATCCGATAATAGCTGTTGATTATGATGGGGACCGAATGAGTCAACCTATAGTGCATGTGGGGTAAGTGTGGTCTTAGTCCACATTGGGCATTCAAGTACACATCCTCTTCATTAGTAGGGATTTGGTAGTATGCATTTGTTGTGGCATGGTATACATATGTTGTAGAATATGAATCCCATGGTAGGGATTCTTCTAGCACATGTGAAAGTCATTGGCATTGTGTAAACAGGTCTAGAGAAAGATAAAGAGGGTTTTAGGCCACCTATTTTTTGCTTGATGGACTTATAATTAATGGCAATGATGTGGAATAGTGGGATCCCTACATGGTATCTAATAGTAATTTATCATATGAAGGATTAATCATATGTCCCTTACCTCATTCACATAGGGGAAAATAGTATTAGGAACAATATAGACAGAGGCTCCAAAAAAATTGTAGGTTTGTGCGGGGAGTAGAGGCTCCATGGATGGCCTTTGGGGGTAGTAGTGACAGTGAGGTTCTAAATCCTCCAGGTCCTAGAGGTCCATGGATCATGTAGTAAAGACTCCCTATGAATTTTATTGACAAATAATGGTGTATATCACCCACTTATAAACAATTCTGGAAGGTTATAAGAGGTTTCAGATCTCGATAGTTGTGCATATGCACGATGTCATTGAAGAGGTTGAGCCATGAATATTTTATGCAGTATCTATCATCTGAATCCTATACTAATGGGTAAGGGAGATTGGTTTGTTTTAGATTGGATACTGTAAATTAAGATGATTTAGTAAAAAATATACATATTTTTAAATCTATGCCTAGTACGCCTATGTCATTCAGTCCTCCACATTTTGGGTGATATATCTATGTAGATGGTACCATAGAAAATAATTCTAAATGATTAAAATCGCCGAATTCTGTTCATTTCTACACAAGGACCACTATTATCTTGGTGGGAGTTAGTTATGAATAGATAAATCAGGTTTCATAATCATATGTTTATGTATGGAGAACTAAAAATCCCCATAGTGGGAGGAGAACTAGTTCAAATTGGTTTAACCGTTTCTATTTCCAATGGTTTATGATAGAGTGTACCTTTATGGATCATCGTGTTGATGCGCACAGATGGTGAATTAATCCACGAATTTCCAAATTCCAATGGTTGGTCACATTCAAAACTTCTTCCCATATGTTTTCTACTTGATCACATTGGGATGATGTTAGTTCAGTCCCTCCTTTAATTGATTCTTCATTGGAATTCATCACCTAGTCTAGGTCTCCTTCATAGATTAATATGTTGTTTGGAAAACCCATCGTCAATTCCATCACATTATGGATACAGGTTAATTACACTGATTTTGTTTGGACATTTCAAAGGGGTCAAGGAAGGGTAGAAATCCTCGGTCCGGAGATTATCCATGCATGACATCGATGGAATTTATAAACACTAAAATACACGAACACCTATATTCATCATCATCATAGGGCTTTTCAATGGCGTATAATCCCAAGGCTTCCCACATTAATCATAGGGTATTATATTCCATATGAATGTATCTGAGGCCTTACTCATCTTCTAATTTTTAACATGGTGTATTCTGCGAGTTTAACATCATATAGAGATGGATTAGAGAGATTGGAACACTTATGAAGGGCAATATGATGGGTACAACCATGTGAGAGAGTACCTAGAAGGATTAATGAACATATATACTAGAACTCCAAATGTGAGAAGATCCATGGCAGTGCATCTAATGAATAGAATGTTTCACACTGTGAAGGCTGATCTTGACCAAACTGAGGGTGGATCAGGGTGGTGGACCCCAAAGAGGGGGTCTCTAAGTTTACCAAGGGGTGGGAAGGAACCCCAGGGAGGATAAATATGAACCATATTTAGGAGAAAATGATCGAAAAACAAGTAGTCTAAAAGGGTATGGTTTGTATCTTACATATGGAATGTGTCCCATCAGAAGCTGATCACGCTTTGATGAAGGAGTGTGGATTTTTTTGTACTTATGTATGGTTGTCAGAATGTGTTCCGTAAGGAGAATTAATGAGATTAATAGGGATTACACACATATAATGCAATTTTCTACTTGGAGATTTAAATAGATGAATGGGTATTATGTGCTGAGATGAGACATGGTGGATAGTGTGACCTTAACTTGATAAGGTCGAGGTGATAGTCCATATGGATGGGGATTATGCATGGTTTGCTGAACAAGTGAGTTGAATTATTTTATAAAGATGTGGTGGATCAGGTAAGAATCTTGACAGATAATATGGGATTAGATGACTTGGGTATAATGAATGGGATTGATTATTTGTGAACATGATGATGTTTGGTTTTTACCATGGGGAGGTTTCCTACATATCCAAGATATATGGGAATCAAAGTCCACCTAGTTATAATGTTGGTGTTGATTAATCTATGTTGGTGGCCAATGAGGATGAAATCATGGGTGAATACCTATAGTAATAGGAACATAAATGTTATTGAATGACCCTATAAAGACATAGTAATCGAGGGGAATGTTTATGATGGGAATGTATGATAGGATGAAATCATAGAGAGTATTTGTATGTTTCCTGATTAGAAGGTAGGAATAAAAGTTTGTGTAGTTTATAATGAACGTAGATAAATAGGGTGTTCCAATGGATAATGACCCAGAGACATTCTTGGGAAATACCCTTGGGTAGGGGCCCATCGTGAGAAGATCAATCATGGTTAGAAGGATGTGATATGTACGTGTATTACATATTGGTAGCGGCTCATCTATATAGGGCCTCTCTTGGTTGAAAGAGTGTGAATTGTATGTGTATTACACATGGTTAGTATCCTGGGTGTAGCATGGAGTAATAATGGAACAATTGGGGATTACATAGTAAGACGACCCATGCACTACTGGGAGTGGTAATGGGATTGAAAGGGCTTACACACTATGACAGACCATGGTGGATAGTGTGACCTCACCATGATAAGGGCTTATTGATAGATATGATGGCTAGGTGTTATGCATCGTTAGATTCCCATGTGAGTGGCATGATCCCACCAAGATGTGGAAGATCGTTAATGAATTTGTAAGGAAGAAAGGGTGTTGGATAAAGTGGGTGGAATGAATGGGATTGAACTGACCCGATCATCAGAATGCTAGGCATGATCCACTAGAAGGATTCTTTTATATCCCACCATGATAGAAATCAATGTCCACGTAGTTCTTATATGGGTGTTGAGTTAGATAAGGATGTGGAATTTGAGAGTGACTGCAATGGTGGGGACCTAAAGGAAAAATATTGTCCATGTTAGGTAATTATTTTCTCGAGACATAGCGACCTAGGGTAATGGTTGGAATGGGAATTGATGAGGTGGTTGAACATTAGAGAGGATTCCTAAATTCCTTGATTTGAATGAAGCTTCCAACATCCTCATAGTTTTGAATGGATGTAGAGATTCTGGGAGATGTGTCCCATGATGGGAAGATGTTAAATTACAAGGGTTATTCCCTAAGAGGGAGCACCATAGATTACCATTTTTTTGTGATTGAACCTCAAAGTGGATTCCTACGTACCTTGAAAGGATCAACCCCTCATAGTTTGGCCCATGTAGTTTATCATCATGTGGGATGAGTGAACCAATGTAAAATTGATGTAACAAATGGATTCTGGATAATGGTGGTATTGAACCATAAAAATGATTACAAAATACAATCTTGATATGGAATTTATTAAATTCATTGTTTTTCTGTATGTGGGGGTATTGTATTAGGGAAAACAAATGGCTAGTGACTCATAAACATGTAGTTTCTTACTCATGGTTAGCGGCTTAAGGAGATGGATATTGGGACTAACTCTAGGAGGGACACCCAGGGATGATCTAGTTCCATGACTGTAGGATGTAATTCAATGCTAGTATGGAATGAATGATATCACTATCTTGGAGACTAGTCAGATTGAAAAATTCCAATGATAGAAGTCCCCATGTGAATTTCACAGGATAACAATATAGTTTAATATTAGGTTTTGAGAATGATGGATATTGGTAGATTAACAACATGCATCTTAGAAAAGGAGGATTAAATACTTAAACCATTGACTTAAATGAATAAAACCTATAGATAACTGGGAAATGGAAGGCAGCAATATAGCTTCATACGAGGGGTATGGAAAAATTATCATTGGCAGGTACCACATTAGCATGTATATATAAATAAATTATGAGGTAGGTAAATGAAATAAAACAATATGCATGTTTAATTATAAAATCACAATTTACAAGCCTATATGGCCCCACGAGAAAGGGGTTTGTTATACAGGAGACCTAATTTAGAAGATATTCATAAAGCTATATCAAATTACAGAGAAATAGAGCATCCTTAATCATGGTGAAAAGGGACTCCAGGAAGGGAGGATCTTCATGAAGCATGGAACCATGATCAATGCATGAAGTTCACAAGATTTCAAGGGTTACATAATGAAGGTTGAATTTTCAATGATGTTACCAGTACCCAATTTGGACTCCTACCTTCATGATTGTCATATCACATCATGACAAGAATCTCTACATTAAGCGGAGGTATATAAGAACAATGGGAAATGTGTTTCATGATGCTCAAATACCATGGGTGATTCATTCTATAACTAGTTAATAGAGGAAATGGATCTTGTTGAAATGTGATATCAGATGATGAATTGTTAGGGTAGTGATACTTAAATGTGGGGGTGAGCGAAATATTTATTGGCAGTTGGAATCGCTATGATCAAATGTATGTACTCATGGAAATCAAGCATTATGAATGTAAGAAGATCTATCAGAATCACATAGTATTCCGTCATGTGGTTCTGTGGATTTCACAAAGATCATCAAACCGACGAAGCATTCCACCATGTTGATTCATGACATTAATGGAGAAGAGGGGATTGGTGAGTAACATTTGTAAATCTGGACTCTTTGTTGATATTTTGACTCATATAGCTTGAAATTTTCCCCAAACGGCATGATCTTTCCTCAATCCATCACATGCTTGAATTTTAGAACCAATTTATGTCTATAATTTGGTAAGAGAATAGGAACTATGGTGGAATATCATCAATAATAGAAGGTAAAATGAAGAGATTTAATGCATGGTGTGTCATGAGTCTAAGATATTATTTTTAAATAATCCCTTCCATTATATCCTTTTTATAACAATTTAAAAAAAATCATTGAGATGATGTAGATAGATAAGGAATCTATCAGTATTAATGTGGAATATTTTTCTATAATTATGAGGATCAATTCAAACATGATCATTGAACACAAATGTAAGGTTGTTTGATTCTATTGTTTCATAATTCTGGCTCTCTAAATGGTGGTATCCCTAAGAAATTTTATTTTATAAATAATTCTATGTGCACTCATGTATGAAATGGAGATCATAGTTACCCATCAATATCATTATTTTAACAATGAATGGAATATTTAATTAAATGGAAACATTAATAACCGGGGGGATAAGAAGATGATATTTCTCTAACGATTGAATTGCGAGAGAAAAAATTATTGAAATGATTTTAAGGGGACAAGAAAATGTTTTATGTGTGGCCAGGAATGTCATCAAGAAATTGATTTCTGATGGGATGGTAATAATTATGCTAGTTAAATTAATATATATATATATATATATATATATATTGGAACAATGGATGTACATTCCACAATTTAATGATTAATATTTAATAAGTATGGGAATTATGACAAAAATTTCACAAATCTGAATATTAACGATGATGATCTATTTAAACAACATCATTAACCTATGTAAAGGGTAATTCTCATGTGATCTCTATTGTTGTTGGGGTGCGATAAGACATGGTGAAAGGTACACTTACCAACCACTGTTGAACTTATAATGTATTATGTGACTTATGATCTACTCATAGTTTTTACACATAAATAATTTTCTATTTTTATCAAGATGCATCCCACATGGTTATATATAGAATTTGGAGTTCATTCCCCCAATGGTGTGATGACCACACCGCAGGTTTATGATTTCTCTCTAATGGAGGTTTTTGTGATTGTGCTTCTAGGTAATATTTTCATTCTTCATTTGGTATAATTTTATGTTATCATTGTAATGGATTTATTTTATCTAAATAATGTTTTCATAAATTATATAAAAATAGAATTCATGTTTTATAATCCCCACCAATCTATGACTATAAATTAGATTGTTGATTATTATTATTTAATGATAGTGATAACCTACAATTTATGGGTCTTGATTCCCATTAAGAAGGGTTGTTTATAACATATGGTTATGAGAAACTCAAAATCGAGGACATTCATATATTTTGTGGATTGTTTTATTTCATTATTGAATAGTTTCCTATCATTCCCCAAAAATGTGTATGTTGATTTCTCAACAGAGCCCTTACCTAGTGACATGCATATTTGAAATAATATATGTATAATTATCTAAATTGAGTTGTAGGAATTGAAAGATAAACTACTGTAGAACCTTGACAAGCAATTAATTCATCCAAGTGTATCATATTGGGGTAAACCTATTATTATGGTAAAAAAATATGACAGATAATGATAATCTACATTGATTTTTAGGAGATGAACATGGTCATAAACAATAATAAGTATTATATACCCCATATAAGTTACCTATTTCACCAAGTGTATTGAGTTTAATACAATTTATAGATTATGATTCATTTTGAATATCATCAGTTGAGGTTCAAGAAGGAGTGTATAACCAATAAAACATCCTATAAAGGTCACAGACACTATGAATATATAATGAATCCATTTGGTATTAATAATTCCCCAACATCTCCATGGATTTAATCAATACTGTATTTATATATATAATTCATCAGTTTGTGGTAGTATATATAGATGATATTATTATCTATTCAATGAGAAATGATAAATATAAATATCAGTGGAGAATTGTACTATAGACCCAAAGGAAAGAACAAATTATAAAAAAATTACAAAATGTAAATTTTGGCAGAAAAAGGTTTCATTTTTTTCATATAATTTCTTGAGAGGTTATTTCTATAGATCCATAAGATATAAATGTTGTTTAATATTACCCCCAAAAAACCATCATATCTAAGATATGTTGTTTTTTTAGTTTTTGGATATTATCAATGGGTTGAGTAAAATTTATCCAGAATATCTAATACACTTTCCTAGTTCACTTGTATTGGATCATTGTTTATCAAAATAGATAAGTATTTGGAATGAATCAAGGAATTTAAGAGAAGATTTTTCAGAACACATGTGCTTACATTTCCCTATAGGGAGGAAGGGATTTTAATCTATAATGATGAATCCAACAAGGGATTATGAAATTTTTATTTTCAAAATGAAATGGTAATAACTTATTCATTGTAAAAATTAATAGTTCATGAGTAAAATTACCCAAATCCTGATTCTATGTAAGCTTTAGTCATTTTGTAATTAATTATATGGAGGAATTATCATTATCAATAATTTTTTTTCTATATAAACCAATCAAAAAATTGGGGGGCATATATTAATAGAAAATAATTTGACTATGAACCATAAAAGATGGTAAATTATGATAAAATGTTAGTTCATATAAATATATTATCATCCTAGGAAGAAAAACATGGTTTTCAATGCATTGAGTCAAAATAATCATTCAATATATTCCATGATGAGGATTAAAAAAAATATTATGGATAGTTTTAAAAATATTTAAGTATGGGAAGAAATATTATCATGTATCAATGAATGTTTAAAAACATATATAAGTGATGTGTAGAATAATGATATAGATATAAACAGGAATTTTAGAAATGATCATGTGTCTTACCTTGATTATTATGGAATTATAAGGGTTAGGAATTGTGTTTGTGTTCCACCAATAAAATATTCCGAAGAAGGTGTTGTTAGAAGAGGCTCATAGTTTTTATTTCTATATTAAACCTAGATTTAAATATATATATATATACATGGATGTGTATTTATGGTGAGATGTCATAATGAGACATAAAATAGTGTCTGTATCTCAATTGTTGGTACATAATAAAGTTAATCCATTGAGACCAAAGTCAAATGGGTTGTTATATCCATTTCCCATACATTTAATGATAAAGAATCCAAAATTATTTAATGAAATAATAAAATAATTGTTGTTGTAGATCTCCATACAAATTATGAAAAATTAATCACTATTAGGGAATATTTATATCGTTATTATCTTTCTACGATATACATTAATAAAGTGGTAGGGTTTCATAGAGTAACACATTCCATTTTATTGGTTTGGGATAAGAGTTTTACCTCGATGTCGTGTGGAGGTCTCCATAAATATCATTATAGAATGTTGAGTTTTAGTACTATATATCTTCCTCAGATAGATGGTTAGTATGAAAGAACAATTAAACCCCTATAAGATATAACGATATATTTTTTCCAATATTTTTAAATTGTGTTTGGATACACACTGTTCCCTTGTTGAAATTTCATACTATAATTTATTTCACATGGGAATATATATATATATATATATATATATCAATATGAATCTATGTGTGGAATAAAATATAGAGATCTAATGTGTCAGAATGAAATTAAAAAATTAGAGCTAATAGAACTGAATATTTCTGAAGAAATGTTTGAGAAAAATAATGTAATTCCACTACACATAAGTGTGGAAAAATTTCAAAATAATATATACTAATAATCATAGATTAGATATATAATATGTTCATTATAAGGAGTATATAATAATTTTTTCATGGAATAATGTTATGAGATTCAGGAATAAAGAGAAACTAATCCAATGTTATATCAATCCCATTTAAATTCTTGATCAAATCACGACAATATCTTCTCCCTTGGTACTTCCACCAAACCACTCCCAAGTACGTGAAGTGTTCCATATATCTCTATTAGGAATGTAAATACTGTATCATTAACTTGTAATTAACAAATAGGTCATTGTGATCGATCAAGATCATTCTATTGAGGTATTTCCTGAGTAGATTCTAAATCAAATAGATAATTTTCAACTAAATAATATCACTCACAGGTTAAAAGTTATGTGAAAAAACCACCAGTTTGTGAAAGCTACATGAATGACCAAGGATATGATGAGGAAGAAGGATCCTAAATTTTTTGTTTTAGAGTGATTTCCTAAAATTTATAAACCAATATTAAAGGGGTACAATGTAACACCTTTATATTTTATGATTTTTTTCATTAATAAATTTTAGTTTCTTCAACAGCTTGTATTACACACAACATTGTTTTTTAAAAAACCATGAAAAATATTAATATTTTTATTTAGAAATTTCAATTAAAACATATACATTAAAATTTTTCTAATAAATAGGAATAATTTTTTAAAATATTATGTAATATTTATTTATATAAATAAAACAACATGATGAAATATTTTCAATTTTTAGTAATGTTGTAATGTCTCGACCCGGCTCACCTTTAAGACGGTGGCCATACTAGTGCGTCAAATAACCTCAAGCACTTATCTCTGAATTCCAGAGGCTACCGACTACCAGCGGGGGCCCTTTTTGTGTCCGTGGGTGAGACTAGGCCCTCATATGTAACAGATAATATCACAGCTGAAGTAAACTAAAAATATAATAGCAACAGAAGCATTTAAATAAAAAAACTACAGTCAAAGCAATGTAATTAATCCAACTGAATGATAACAACCAAAAGCAGAATCTCATGGAATGATGACATGCCATGATCTGGGTCTAAAATGAATGTATGGAAAACAGAACTCAAACACATAGTAAACTAAAATAAATGACAGAAGCAGCAAATGCATTTTGAGTAAGGCTCAGTCCTCTACCCCAGTCTCTATCCTAAGTAGTTATAAGGCCCCAGCCTTAAACCTTACTTAATCTTAAGTTATTACAAGATTACACATTGAGGATCTTTTAAGGTTTAGAGTTTTATAGAATTAGATCATGAAACTTTCATTACATTCCACATTTAAACAAAGTGGTTACATAAAATATAGTATTCATTCTTCCCATCAACGGAAACATATTTAAAACAAAACATGGATTCATTCTTAACACATCCTTGACACTATCATCACATCATGTACCTTTCCCTTGACCTGTGAAAAACATTTAAAAAACTTGGGATGAGCATAAAAAGCTCATTAAGGGTTATAAAAATATGGAAATGAAACATGAGTTCTTATATACATAAGAATGAAATCATACATTACCCATAAAACAAAGGCACTTTAACATACCTCATCAAATCATTAATAAATCATAGAAATCATAAGACATTAAGGTAACTTGAGGCATTCATAACATTCTTACGTAGGGAGTAACCCTCTTGGTTACATTTGGAATACCCATCACAGTATATTCCCTAAATCACTTCGGAGAAACCTTAATGTTTCACTCCTTCGCGTTACCCAATGCATTGGAGAGCTATATCGAGCTCACCCGCCCTTAGTTTATCCCGGAACCACCTGTCTTCATAATAATGCCCAAGAACGTCAACATAATCGCATCACATAAAATATTCATAAAGGAAACATAACATTTTCACCAGTCAATCAAAAGATATAAATACAACACATTGATATAAAAACATTATGAAAACCATTTTCAATTCCAAAACAAAATAAAAGTAAAACATGGTATTTATTTTTCTTTTTAAAAAAAGGTATGGCTTGTAGAGGAAGCCAAAACTCAAATAATGGTCACGGCGGCGGAGAAGTCATTGTCTCTGCATACTTACGACAAAAACATTCCCTTTTTTCATTTAGTAAAACTCTTCATATAAAAAGATTCCTTTTGGATTAACGTAAATGTCAAAGGGGTTTATACACCGTATAAAAGAAGCTTGTGTATAAAACAAAATATGCCTCAATGAAAGGAGATTGAGACAAAGTCCCATACCACCTTGAATCATTTAACAATTTAAACAATTAATATCCAAATAAATAAATCCTTAAAACCAATTTTAAAACATGGATATTAATAAGAAAAAATCATTAAAACATTTCAAGCGATATTTTGGTTAAAGGGTTTTTTACTAAAATTAGAGACACTTGAAAACAATAATTGAGGAATAACATTTAATCAGAACATTATAATATCATGAGAATAAATTGATTCATGATATAATATTCCAAAGGACAATATATACACCATATAAGAGTGAATTGGTGCATAACAACAATGAAGTCTCAATAGAGATGTAAAATGTGATGAAATCCCTTATAAAGAAGGTATCCTTAAATTAAGGATATATCAATCTCAAAATTATGTGTGACAAATATAAATACACCCAATATAATTGGATATTAAGTTTAAAGCAATAAAAGTTCATTCACACATATTCAATGGATGACATGTTCAATAACTACATGTTTAACCCAAAGAATTCTAAATTGGGTTAAAATGTTCCCTTGGTAAAATTCGACAGCCTAACGGCGTCACTTAAAAAATTCAGAAAATGTGTTGATGAGACATAGAAAGGGAATATCAACACTTGGACATAAAATTGACATCAATCAGGATATAGAAGAACATATCCCAACATAATAGTATGTGAATTAAAAGACCCAACAAAAATGTCTTTTAAAAAGAGGAGGGTGAAAGATTCCCTTACCGACATGGGTATCATTCGAAACATACGCCCCGTGAAAGAAGGACAATACAACATTTATGTAAATACTCATAAATGAAAGAATATTACTCAATGAGTAATATAATGGTCATTACATACACCACTCAATGTAAATTGTGGAAAATGTAGCATAAATATCACGGGAATAAAAGTGAGATGAAAAATCCCTTACGAAAACTCGGCTGCCTAACGACGCCACTTAAAACATAAAAAAATGGATTGATGAGATCAAATAGGGTATCTCATCACATTAAAATAAAATTTACATGAAGAGGAATATAAAATAACATCCCCCATCATAACCAATAGTAGCTTAATAGAAGTGACATAAAGGTGAGTACATAAAGAGAAAGAGAGAGGTTAGATCTCTTACGAAAATTCGGCAGCCTAGCGGCGCCACTCAAAACCATCAAAATGGATTGATGAGAGAGAATAGGGTGTCTCATCATATGAACATAAAAATTAAAGTAAGATTAATATAAAATAACATCCCAATAACAAGAAAGATGAGCTTATAAGGAATGACATACAAGAGTGTACTTAAAAAGAAAGAGAGGAGTAGGATCCCTTACCTCGGGTCCGACTTGACTCGATCGTTCTTTAACAACCTTAAAATCGGGTAAATCCCTTTGGTTTTATGTCAAAGGATTCCTTAGGAAGACTTCTTCCCATAGTGATGCTTCAGGGAGTAAGAGAGGGAAGTGGAGAGACAAAATGTGCAGAGTTTGGATGACCCAAAGGCTTTGGGAGTGTGGGTAAGGAGGTATAGGTGGGGGACTTTTATTAGAGGAGAGGAGGGGCACTCTTGTAAAGTTACAGAACTTTACTTTATTTTCAAAATAGATTCGGATTTTAAAGGTCCCACATTAATGTATTTTGAGGCTAAGGAGATAAGGGTTATAAATCCACTCATCCATTAGGTTTTGGACATGTTTAGTTCTTAGATATTACATTATCTTTGCATTTTATTTAAATCGTTAAATAATGAGGTCATCGCTGCATCATCATGATGTCATAAATAATTTAATTTATTTAATGTCTAAAAATTATAAAAAAATACTATGATGTAGGAAATATTTTTATCTTTCCAATGAATATTTATAGTCAAAAATCCGATTTGTATAACCCCATGTAAAAATTGTTTTAGTAAAACATCTCATGTTTGTGTCATTTTTACTTTAACATTAAATAAAAAGTTATTTATGTCATTTTCCAACCGAAGTGGCTCCATGGGGTCCCCAGGTTGACCCAAGGGTTGTCTTCATCGGCCATGACACATCCAATGAGGTTAGGACATGTTTCAAGTTCATTTCATATTATTAAAACATTATTTTTACCTTAAACTACACTAATTACCTCTAATCACGATTAAAAACTTAATAAGTTACTATTCACCAAAAAAATTATTTTTTCCCTATTGAACCACATGTTACTTCTTAATTACATTCATGTATGTCGGATTTTTGAAATTCAAAACACAATGATGGAAAAATTTCATTTAAATGGAAAAATCAGTTTTAAAAAGTACCACTTAGTGGTTTCACTATTCATCAAAAATTGAAGTTTTTTTCAGAAAATTACCCAAAATTCACCCTAAGATATATTTGATATTCAGAATTCAAAAATTAATTCAAATTTAAAAAATTCAAAACATATAAGTAACATTAATTAATTTAATAATTAATTCCCGCTGTCAGAGCAAATAGCGTGTTTTTATGAAACAATAAGTATCAAGAGATTGACACCAGTTTAAGTCTGATTTCAAAGTGAAATTAATTCCAACAACCACTATTCGATTTAATGGTAAAAATATATTCTAATTTCACTTTAAAACCAATTCAAAAGATAATCTAATCATATAAATAAATTTGATTAAAAGGAGGATTTGAATTAAAATACAACATTTTACACTATTAATTAAAAAATCAACTTTATTGGAAAGATACCAAAAAACTACACAAATTAAATTTTTATGTACCAATTCTTAAGAAGAGTTTTATTTGGTCCAATATAATGTAAAAAGAGTGAACAAAACTATATTTAATGATGGTTCTCCGTCAAAAAGCGATAAGTGAACCTTTAGTGAAAACTAGGGCATATACGCCTATAATTGAATTCTTTCCATATTTTATGCCTTTATCTTTTATTCGATATATGTAAAAACATTTAACAACATATATAATCATATTTTAGTTATTTCTATCCATTTCCACCAATACAACGACTACATGTTAACTACCATTAAAATTATTATTTTATTATTAGAGTGCAACGTAAGATTCCCAAGAAACTCATTGATGTCTGTTGGGTACGCCATCGAGCATAGCGTCCCCTTTAAAGTAATATTAATATTTTATTCACAAATAAGGATAAATATGAAAATTTCATAATCTTTATTTACCTGGGGTGTTACATCCTTCCCCCCTTTTGGTAATTGCATCCTCGCAATTTTTAAAATTGAGCTTGGAAACATCCTTGAAAGTCCCACATCAGAACAAGAGTTTGCAAAAAAATCACTTTAAAATAAAGGAAGATAAGTACATATGTCATCCAAGTTAACCCATAATAGGATTCCATGTAGAAAAATATGGATTGGGGGAGAAAACATAGGGTCATGTTCTGATGGAGAGTGATAGAAAACATGTTTAGGAGAAAGTTAACCACAAGAAAATCACAAACTTGTGATGGGTTAAACGGTATTCGATTCCCCCAATAGGAAATGTTAATAGAAATTTTTTTTGTTTTAAGTTACTCTTTATTGTGGAATTTATTCATAAGGAAACATAATCACTTATCATGTTGACTATAAAATTTTATTAGATTCCTTACACAAACTCATATTTTTTCCAAAAGACGAGTATTTTGGGAGACTTTTTCGCATTAAGAGTACTATAATCAACTTATATAGAATCACCTAATCCACCAAAGAGAACTATATAATTCCTACACCTTTAAGCTTTAACCAAAACCAAAACCAAAAAGGTTAGTACAAGTTCAGATAATCCAGAAAAGGATAACCCTTTAAAAATAAAATCTATGCTTAATCTCCCAAATTTGTCCATCAAAACCCAAAGTTCAAAGAGGACCATCCGATAAACAATTTTTCCATAAAATTCTTAAAAGTAAAAAAATATAAGATTGAAACCCAAATATTTGAAGGATTTAGTCACATAGTCTTCCAAGTTAAATCGTAACATTTACCTCCAAACAACATCAGTTGATCCTAAAGTCTCGTAATGAAAAGTAATTAACCTAATAACATATCCTCCATGATAGGTTAATCATTTTCATAAATAACCCAAAATCAAATTACCCGTAATTCATATAACCATATAACTAAAAAGAATCAGTCAAACTAACCAGGGACTTCACGTAGTCCAGTGGTAGGCGATAAATACCAGTCGCACTTTGGTTGTGGGTTCGATTCCCGCAGCTTTGTCCAACGTGATGGGTTGTCACACGGTCTGCGTGTTGTCCTTTTTCCAAAACTATATAATTATTAAATCAATCCCCAAAAAGAGACAAAATCATCAAAAATGATCGTAACATATTTTAACCTCAAGATTATCTCGTGCCTTTCATTTTCCAGCATATCATACAATAACCCATAATTACCTCAAAAGTAAGGATCATATAAACTCTAATGGTTACCTTTATAATTATTACCTGAAAATCCACATCGATTGGTCATCTCGTACATAATGCATTATAGAACATACCAAGGTTCAAGAGGTTGATCATGACTCCTTGATATTTGGTTTAGAACAACTACGAGTTTCCTCATTGATTCCTCCATTTAATCTAGTATATTAATCAGAGAACCACTATAGTTTCCTTCAAACCTGTTGTCTCTCTGGTGCCTTCTAGATCCATCCATTCACTAAAAACAGAAATGTCAGTGAAAGTATATCAACAAAACCATCATGTACTAATGATTAAGGTAAATACTAAGATATACTTACTCGTTCACTTTATCGAAAACTATAACTCTTTCTGAAATCCTAACAATTATGGTAATGTCACTTATGCTTAAAGAATACCCTAACCTCTAAAGTTATCTAAACCGACCTTTGTAACCAACTATAAGGCCCCGTCCTTAAACCTTACTTAATCTTGAGTTATTACAAGATTACACATTGAGGATCATTTCAGGTTTAGAGTTTTAGAGAATTAGATCATGAAACTTGCATTACATTCCACATTTAAACAAAGTGGTTACATAAAATATAGTATTCATTCTTCCCATCAACGGAAACATATTTAAAATAAAACATGGATTCTTTCTTGACACATCCTTGAAATTATCATCACATCATGTACCTTTCCCTTGACCTGTGAAAAACATTTCAAAAACATGGGATGAGCATAAAAAGCTCAGTAAGGGTAATAAAAATATGGAAAGGAAACATGAGTTCATATATACATAAGAATGAAATCATACTTTACCCATAAAACATAGGCACTTTAACATACCTCATCAAATCATGAATAAATCATAGAAATCATAAGACATAATTGTAACATGAGGCATTCATAACATTCATACGCAGGGAGTAACCCTCTTGGTTACGTTTGGAATACCCATCACAGTATATTCCCTAAATCTCTTCGGAGAAATCTTAACGTTTCACTCCTTGGCGTTACCCAATACATTGGAGAGCTATATCGGGCTCACCGCCCTTAGTTTATCACGGAACCACCCATCTTCATAATAATGCCCAAGAACATCAACATAATCGTATCAAATGAAACATGCATAAAGGAAACATAAAATTTCCACCTTTCAATTAGAAGATATCAATACAACACATTGATATAAAAAAATTATGAAAACCATTTTCAATACCAAAACAGAAGAAATGTAAAACATGGTATTTAATTTTCTTTTAAAAAAATGTATGGCTTGTAGAGGAAGCCGAAACTCAAATAATGGTCATGGCGGCGGAGAAGTCGTTGTCGCCTGAAACGTACGACAAAAACATTCCCTTTTTTCATTTAGTAAAACACTTCGTATAAATATATTCCTTTTGGATAAATGTAAAAGTCAAAGGGGTTTATACACCGTATAAAAGAAGGTTGTGTATAAAACAAAATATGCCTCAATGAAAGGAGATTGAGACGAAGTCCCATACCACCTTGAAGCTTTTAACATTTTAAACCATTAATATACATATAAATAATTCCTTAAAACCATTTTAAAACATTGATATTAATAAGAACAAATCATTAAAACATTTAAAGCGATATTTTGGTTAAAGGGTTTTTTACCAAAATTAGAGACACTTGAATACAATAATTGAGGAATAACATTTAATCAGAACATTATAATATCATGAGAATAAATGGATTCATGATATAATATTCCAAAGGACAGTATATACACCATATAAGAGTGAATTGGTGCATAACAACAATGAAGTCTCAATAGAGATGTAAAATGTGATGAAATCCCTTATAAAGAAGGTATCCTTAAATTAATGATAAATCAATCTCAAAATTATGTGTGACAAATATAAATACACCCAATATAATTGGATATTAAGTGTAAAACAATAAAAGGTCTTTCACACATATTCAATGGATGACATATTCAATAACTACATGTTGAACCCAATGAAATAGAAATTGGGTTAAAAAGTTCCCTTTGTAAAATTTGACAGCCTAATGGTGTCACTTTAAAAATTCAGAAAATGAGTTGATGAGAGATAGAAAGGGAATCTCATCACATGGACTTAAAATTTACATCAATCAGGATATAGAAGAACATATCCCAACATAATAGTATGTGAATTAAAATACCCAACAAAAGAAGTCTTTTAAAAAGAGGAGGGTGAACGATTCCCTTACCGACATGGGTATCTTTTGAAACATACGCCCCGTAAAAGATGGACAATACAACATTGATGTTAATACTCATAAATGAAAGAATATTACTCAATGAGTAAAATAATTGTCATTACATACACCACGCAATGGAAATTGTGGCAAATGTAGCATAAATCTCACGGGAATAAAAGTGAGATGAAAAATCCCTTACGAAAACTCGGCAGGCTAACGTCGCCACTTAAACCTTCCAAAAATGGATTGATGAGACCAAATAGGGTATCTAATCACATTACAATAAAATGTACATCAAGAGGAATATAAAATAACATCCCCCATCATAACAAATAGGATTTTAATATATGTGAGATAAAGGAGAGTACTTAAAGAAAAGAGAGAGGTTAGATCTCTTACGAAAATTTGGCAGCCTAACGGCGCCACTCCAAACCTTCAAAATGGATTGATGAGAGAGAATAGGGTCTCTATTCATATGAACATAAAAATTAAAGTAAGATTAATATAAAAGAACATCCCAATAAAAAGAAAGATGAGCTTAGAATTAATTACATAAAATAGTGTAATTAAAAAGAAAGAGAGGAGTATGATCCCTTACCTCGGGTCCGACTTGACTCGATCATTCTTTAACGTCCATAAAATCGGGTAACTCCCTTTGGTTTTAGCTCAAAGGCTTACTTGGGAAGACTTCAGCCCAACGTGATGCTTCAAGGAGTAAGAGAGTGAAGTGGAGAGACAAAATGGGCAGAGTTTGGCCGAGCCAAAGACTTTGGGAGTGTGGGTAAGGAGGTAGAGGTGGGGGCCTTTTATAAGAGGAGAGGAGGGGCACTCTTGTAATGTTATAAAATGTTACATTATTTTCAAAAGAGATTTGGATTTTAAAAGTCCCACATTGATTTATTTCGAGGATAAGGAGATAAGGGTTCTAAATTCACTCATACAATAGGTTTTGGACATGTGTAGTTCTTAGATATTACATTATCTTTCCATTTTATTTAAATCGTTAAATAATGAGGTCATCGTTGCATCATCATGATGTCATAAATAATTTAATTTATATAATGTCTAAAAATTATAAAAAAAATACTATGATGTAGGAAATAATTTTAGCTTTACAATTAATGTTTATAGTCAAAAAAATGATTTGTATAACCCCATGTAAAAATTGTTTTAGTAAAACATCTAATGTTTGTGTCATTTTTACATTAACATTAAATAAGAAGATATTTATGTCATTTTCCAACCAAAGTGGCTCCATGGGGTCCCCAATTTGGCCCATGGGTTTTCTTGGTCTGCCATGACACATCCAATGAGGTTAGGACATGTGTCAAGTTCATTTCACATTATTAAAACATTATTTTTACCTTAAACTACACTAATTACCTCTAATCACGATTAAAAACTTAATAAGTTACTATTCACCAAAAAATTATTTTTATCCCATTGAACCACATTTTACTTCTTAATGAATACCATGTATGTCGGATTCTTGAAATTCAAAACACAAAGATGTAAAAATTTAATTTAAACGGAAAAATCAGTTTTTATAAGTACCACTTAGTGGTTTCACTATTCATCAAAAATTGAAGTTTTTCAGAAAATTTCAAAAACTTCACCCTAAGCTATATTTGATATTCCAAATTCAAAATATAATTCCATTTTACAAAATTAAAAACATATAAGTAACATTAATTAATTTAATAATTAATTCCTATTGTCAGAGAAAATAGCGTGTTTTTATAAAACAATAAGTATCAAAAGATTGACACCAGTTTAAGTCTAATTTCAAAGTGAAATTAATTCCAATGTCCACTATTGGATTTAATGGTAAAAATATATTCTAATTTAACATTAAAACCAATTAAAAATATAATCTAATCATATAAATAAATTATATTAAAAAGAGGTTTTGAATTAAAGTACAACATTTTACAATAATCATTAAAAAATGAACTTTATCGGAAAGATACCAAAAAAATACACAACTAAATTTTGATGTACAAATTCTTAGGAAGAGTTTTATTTGGTCCAATAGAATGTATAAGAGTGAACAAAACTATATTTAATGACGGTTCTCCATCAAAAAGCGATAAGAGAACCTTTAGTGAAAACTAGGGCATATACGCCTAAAATTGAATTCTTTCCATATTTTATGCCTTTATCTTTTATTGGATATATGTAAAAACATTTAAAAACAAATATAATCATATTTTAGTTATTTCAATCCATTCCCTCCAATAAAAAAGCTACTTGTTAACTACAATTTAAATTATTATTTTATTATTAGAGTGCAACGTAAGATTTCCAAGAAACTCATTGTTGCGTGTTGGGTACGCCATCGAGCATAGCGCCCCCTTTAAAGTCATATTAATATTTTATTAACAAATATGCATAAATATGAAAATTTCATATTCCTTATTTACCTGGGGTGTTACAGTAGTAATGAAAAATCAAGCATCCGAAGCAGTATGCATCCCCTTGTCAATACCTGGGAACATGTAATATACTTGGGTATCAATGACACATGACTAGGGTTGGAGATAAAATCCTAGTAGGTCGGCTCCCACGGTGTCTAACAAATTCCATTTTACGCCAAAATAAAAATGCAGTGTGCCACTACAATTTGATTTGAAATAAATTAATTTTAGTGAAATGAAATAAATTAATCGACCCGAGTCCCAAACAACACTCGTGCCTGGTCACCTGCTTCAGCCTATGTTGGTAGTCTAAAAGGGTACCTGTCAGCATAAATTCATGAACACCCACACACATATATATAAAACCCATAAATCAAAGTAAAACATGGAAAACATATACCCCAAGGTTATGCCTTAACTTGGAGATCAAATCTAGTGTCAACCATGCACATTAACACATATCAGGGGAAATAACTAATTCTCAATAGAATCAATTAACAATAACATAATCCTTAGGTGCATCATTATTTAAGGTTCATGTTGAGAGTTGGAGTCTGACCCCATCCCCAAGGTATCACTATGGAACATCCGTCAATTTATCCAATGGCACCGAGACTGTCCAAGGAATACTTTCTAAAGACCATGTATTGCATGTGGCATGGACTTACCATGATTCTGCCCCAGTCTCCAAAAAAGGGGTCGAGTGTCGTCTGAGGCTGGCATATCCACATTGCCAACTGATCCGTTTTGATGGTCCCTTTTGGAACTGGTATCACTAAAAAGTATTAGAAAGTCTGGGAAAGTCTATATCTAGAAAAGCCAATAACACTGCCCCCAGATCATAGAGGTAACCTGTTAGGAATGATGGATCAATTTTTGGACATTAATAAGGGACCCAAACCACTTCCCACCCTTTAATTTAATAAATGTTTTCACCGGAATCGATATGACATAATCAGCATATAGGGTCGCAGCATGAAAACTAACCGAATACACACATATAACAGGGGATAAATCTAATAGTATAGAATAACAACATGCAAGGAAATATACAGATCATATCAACCTCAGAGGATAACACACATTTAAATAATTGGCAGTTCACCATATCAACATGCAAGTAAATATACATATCATATCAATTATAGTGGATAATGAACATCTAAATATTAAGCAGTTCAACAAAACAACACGCAAGGCAATATACATATCATATCATTATCAGTAGATATTTCCCATTTTAATAATAATCATTTCAGTAAAACAAGTTCCAATGATCAAACATTTCCAATTCATGATCAAAAACCCTATTTCATAAATTTAATCATAATAAAAAGGGGCTTCGCAGCAAATGCAATTAATTTAACAAAAACTCAGATAATGACACTATACACCAATCATGTAGAAAATCCCAAAGGGGTGTCCTACTTTGTTTCAATAATTCAAACAACTATTATTTTAATTTTTAAACAATAAATGGATCTTCACAATACCCGTATCTAATTAAAATAATAATCCAGCAAACGAAAAAATACACCAACTATGTCAGAACACCGAAATGGGTGTCCGATCTTATTGAAACCTTTCAAAAAAAATTAATATATGATAATTAAAGGAAACAACAATTTAACGGAACCATTTAAATAATTAACATTGATAAAATTGAAAAAAACTGGTAGGGGCCGATTAACACAAAAACAATGCATTTTTTTATAAATTGCAACAAAATAAATGGAAAGTGAGTAGGCCCCCAACATTGTACTTTTAGATAACATTGAGATCTGCAAGAGGATTTTATATGACCTAAAACAGATGAAAATGAAAGATTTTAGAAAAACCCCAAAATAGTGTAAGAATCTTCCGCGATGAACTACACACATATTACTCAACAGAATAGAACTATTACACTTGTGGAAACGTTAGAAATTTCTTAAGGATTAATGGACACCTAACAGTGAAAAAATATGTTTGTAGGACAGAGGAGTGGCGGCCTTCCAAAGTGGTTGTTGGTTGGTGGGATGTGACATGATGAGTGGGAGGGGGATAGAGGAGAGGAAAAAAGAAAAGAGATAAAATAAAGAAATATAAAAGTGAAGTAAAATAATAGAAAAATAAAAGATAATGAAAAAAGGAAATAAAAGAATAAATAAATTAAAACAAATTAATAGAATAGAAAATAATAAAAATAATTAAAAACGGGAATCCCCCCATTTTAATTATTTTAATTTTTCCCATAACCCCATATTTATTTTGCAACATTATTTTTTAATACATTATTTCTTTCGTTTAAATATTCTTTAAGTATCTTATTACACTTTTCCAATCCTAAATTAATTATTTAAAACCTGAACACTACAACAAAGCATGAAGGGATATTTTTCATGAAACATCTACTACTATTTAAATTAAATAAATAGATTCTTGAGACCCACAAGGATGTACGTAGGTTCATTCCCCGGGTTGCTTATATAATTACACTATAATAAAGTAAAAAATTATCATTCCAAGACTCAAACATGGAATTTGGGTTCATTTTTCCCAAAAAGAAATATTTTCTAGAAAGTTATTTTGGAACATCTAATTTTTAAAAGTTGAAATTCAATTTTATTTAATCATTATATTTTTTAACCATATTGAATTATGTGGGTCACTATTCCAATTTATAAGGTCCCATACACCTTTTAAATTAAAATTTTAGGTCCATACAATCAAATTTATTACAAGATCCTTCAATTTAAATTGGAAATATTCATATTCAATAAGAAAATTGGTAATAAACAATATATCTACTAGGAACAAAAACAATCATCTGAAAATATGATAATGAATGATAAAGGTAGAAATCAAATGGAAATATGAATGAAATTTTATTTTCTTTAGTGCCTAAAATGATAAATGTAATGAAACAACAACCTAAAATTTGGATGAAGTAATCAAAATAATTATTTAAAAAACACCAATATCAATAACAGCACAAGGAAAGTGTGTCACCTATTGGTGATGTCATAACTAAATTAACAGCCTAAACAATAACATAATTCCCAACCCAAAAATTTGTGATTTTCCTCTTCATGGGTTAGGTACATAAACGAACATGATAAGATATAAATTCCATTTTCAGTGTTTCTTGTCTATGTGCTTATAGTAAGAACAAATTAAATACTCCATTTAATAAAACATGTTAACATCCCAGAACCAGGTGCCACTGAACCATGCCCCAAGATTGAATCTTCACATGACTTCACGTACCTCTCCATTAATGTCGGAAGGTGTCGGCTAACAGTAAGAGCCATAGGTGTGTTTGGGTAGAGACTATTACTACATAGGTATATGTATAGCACATCGGTATAAAATATAATAAATTGAAGAATCATAATAAAAGAATGGTGTATAATAAGTAAACAGATAACTAAAACTATATATAAAAATAGTTTATGGATGAAGATAATAAGCATTAAAAACAAAATAATATCTATGATTTTATTTTATTCAAAAATAGGATTACATGGGGACAAGGGTACAATAATATACTACATGATACCTTAAACTAAAAAAATAATCAAAAAACTAATACCCATAATCTCAAGCATAGGCTTAGTGCTCAACCGCAAAATCTCCATCCTAAAAAGAAAATAAATCTACCATTAAAAGCAGAGAATTTCCTTTTATCCATACCTATGATAATAAAGACAACATGAGTACCAATAAACACCCGACCGGGGGGGGGGGGGGAGATATAAATCATTACTGTGCAAGACCCATTATGTATAGACCATTCCATTTATTGCTGTAAAAATATAAAAATGTTCTAGATATAATAAAGAGATAGCAATAAATAAGAAACATGTAATCCTAGATCCAGGTTCCTAAGAAGTCAACTGTCCCATACCACCTACTTTGGCCTACGATGGAAAAGTGAAAAGAGTACATGTGTAGGGTAGATTATATATATATAAATATATATATATGTAAGATCCATGTAAATAGGGAATACCCTATGATGGTTATTTGGCTTGGGGTATCAATTTCCATGTCAACATACACGGGTTGTAATAATATAAATAGTAGTATCAAAACACACAAAAATGATTAATCAATAATAATATTGAATCAACTCATTTGAGTAAGAAATTAATCAATTAAAAAATCAATTCAATCATGGAAATATATGAAAACAAATGTGGAGTTCCCCCCATCCTTGGTTATCATAATCTTAATCGTAAGGGAAACAATAGAAGAATTCATTATAATTCAATACATTGATTCCATCCAAGGATACACATACGTTGTCCCTTGGGTTACTCAAGGACGGTGACTTTAAGTCAATGCCAAATACCTCACATATGGAACCCAACCTCACATAAGTCATGGTATAACAATATTTCCAACATTTCTATCATCGGTTGTTCCACTAGGGAACTAACCTCCCACATGAGTTATCATAAACTGACCAATGATCCCATTTCTGGAAAATCCAAGGTCTCGATACTGGCATATCAGTCATAACCACCCAAGAACTGTGAGTTTATCATGGAAATCCTTAACTTGGGATCCATGTTATCTTCTAGCCCTTATGAATATATCTCTATCCAACATGTCCTATATCACATGGGAATGAATTTATACATTCATAATGACACATAGTCATCTAAATAAAAAATGCTCACCATTTATATCAAGACATGAGGTTCAAGAAAACAAAAATGGAACATCAAATATAAATAAAATTATTTACTAAGCAATGAAATTCATGGTATGAGGCACACGAAATAATGAATAACATGTAAAATAAATAAATATAGCCAAGGAACATGGAATTACCACTTCTATTACAAAACATATCACAAAATGAATTGATACATCCTAGGTTATAAATCATTTCCATGCTAACCATTATAGTTCAAGCCATTTACTTATCGAACTATGCATAAAACATTTGATGTCGAATATTGAATAACGAAATATCCATATCATGATGAATGAAATGGCATAAATAATGAAATGGAATCCTTTAATTTTCCATGTTGAAGACATTAACATATGGTACAAATGTATCAACACCATCTTGAGTTATTTGATAGAACAAAAATGATATTTAAATTGGAAATCTATGCATGATAAGGGCCTTAAGAATTACACAAAGAAAAATTTATTATAAGCAGGATTAGGGATTTACTAAAGAGGAAAATCCAGGGTCTATTATCCATATTAATGCAATGAAGTTAATAATTGGGGGTAATACAAAGTGAAACTCAACTCATGGATATGGAAATGATGGCCATTTGGGTTGGACATCCCAAGGGTGTTTCCAATATAATAGAGAACATCCATAGAAATGGTTTTTCAAAAAGAAATGGTAACAATTGGCATGAATAAAAATAATGGTCAAATTTGTTGGATATAAAGAGATTTCACTGGATGGATTCATCATGTGGTACAATGGAATGATGACGAAATAATAATGAATCAATGGAAAAAATGATAGGAATACATAACTCATAATCATAGTCCTCCCTGCATCTGAAATCTACCATTATTTAAAAAAAATAAATATAATTAAAAAATAAATAGGGGAAAGGAAAATCACACTAATATTGATCAATAGATGCCAATAGATCCCTAAAATAACAGTGTGCAAAAGGAAGAGCATACCGAGACAAGCCTATAGATTTTGATGGTGAGGGAAACTGATCACTACAGATAGGGAAAA
The DNA here is from genome assembly GCA_963277665.1 of Viscum album. Classification (NCBI taxonomy): domain Eukaryota; kingdom Viridiplantae; phylum Streptophyta; class Magnoliopsida; order Santalales; family Viscaceae; genus Viscum; species Viscum album. Next base: position 1,154,451,896 of record OY728165.1, read on the forward strand.
ATTAAATCCCCAAGAATAGAGAGAGAGGGGTTTCATTATACTAGATGAGAGGTGAAAAATGAGTGGCGGAGACAGAAGGAAGTAATATTTTTTAGAAATAACTCCTTAAAAAATTAAATTCTATCAACATAGTAGGGGAAAGACACTTTGGACACATGATTAGCTAAACTATGCACCAACCATACAACAGGTTCTTCTCCCCTAGGGAATATCATATGGTCTACCCCACGGGATGACAAACCATTCACGAACTATGTGGTATCTTACTACCCAGATTTTGGGGTAGTGACATGTGCATGTGATGTGGATCACATAGTTTGAGAAGAACCATGCGACCCATCCAGTTTTTCTCCTTTTAGGTGCTCTGGGATTCAAACAAGTATCAGGCACCCTGAGACCCCCACTGACCTCATGTGCTACATACTAAGTGCATTTTTATTGAATTAAACAATATTTTACGACCCATAACATTGTGTAAAAATAATATCATTATATAACCCCACATGGGTACCACTCAATGTATCTGACCGTGCACTCGACCAAATCATGTACTATTACATGTTGTGCATCCGACCTGGGGTCTTGATGTGTATATTACATGACCATGTAACACCACATGGGGTGTCTATACAATTACATAGCCACATTTCCAAGACTAAAACATGGAATGTACCACCATTACATTTTATTTAGTATAATAAACATCATATTCTCTTGATAGAAAGAACAAATGTCATGTGTTCATAAAACAACATGTCAGGTACCCTATTGTTCCCCATTGGACAACCATTAAAATTGCCTAAAACCTCGGGTTTCTCCTAAAAAATTACAATCAACCTAAAAGGGGTCCCTAATAATAAAATATTGTTGTTAAATGTAAACAAACTTCTCCATGTGAATTTTTGGCAGAAAATAAACAATGATCATTCCCCTAGGAGGAAACTTCCAATTCTTTCTGCCAAATTATCCAGGTACAACCACTCTACATTGATCCGACCACAATATAAAATATAGGTGACACCTACATACTTCCCACCCTATCTTATATCCTCATACCTCTCTCAACCATGTGAAGGGTGTACAAAAGAGTAATGAACATTTATATAAAGGGAATAATTGTAGAAAAAATAAAAGAGATGAAACTAGGAAAATAAAAATAAATGAAAAGGGGGTCAGTCCTAACCTATGAGCCTGACACAAGGGTTTTCCTTGCATAGAAAAAACTCCACCATTTTAGTGTCAATGATAGATATGAAATTTCAAAATAACACCAAATTTAAAATATATTATCAAATGAAATCATGAGAATAATTTAATAATTATGTAATGAAAAATTAAATATCCCTTGAAAATTATATTGAATCAGATATCAACTGAACTCCTACCGAAGCATAAAAACCCTATTCTTGGACAAATGGATTGGTCCAAATAGTAATCTGATGTCATTTTCAATGAGTAACTACCATTAATGATTAGAAATACTATTAGAATCAAAATTTAAAAATTTCCTTTCATTTTTGCAACACATTGTGATGTGGGTTATCACATAATCATGGCATTAAAAGAGTTGATTAAAATTCATATGTTGTATGATCTATATAGAACACGAATCCTTTTACATGATATGAATTTTATGAATAATATTGTAATTATATATTCATTCAATCAATTAGGTAATATTCTTTACCTCATGAAACACTATCTATGGTGTAATGAATTTCATATTAGGGACACTATGTTGTGACGTATCATCAGTTATAATTGACACATTTCTATAATGTATTGTTTTTTGTCTTCTCCAAATTCCTATGATTTAAATATTCTATATGATGTATCAATATTTAATAAAATGATTCTCAAATTTTTATTCTATTACTTTATTCCACTTGAATCACATTTACATCACATGATGGTAGGATTTTATTATTCCCTTACTCGTCTTTATAGACAATCACTTTTTTATGTTTACAACAAGGTTATCAAGTGTAGTTTTATATGATAAATGGAATGTAGGTAAATTTTATAGAGTTTTTAAATGATGTAATTGTATTCATGTTTAATGTAATTGTGATATGTATCTAACTACCCAAACACACTAGGAAATTTGACTTTTTGGATTATGTTGTGTATATATTTTGGTAATAAATAATGAAACAAAGTGTATAAAATCATTTGGTTATTATAATTGGTATCAGAGAAAATTATAGACAGTTTTTGAGATTATGATTTGAAAAAAAATTGTAAAATATATAAGGAAAATAATAATCATATAAAAAAATTCAAAATTTTTATAAAGATTATAGTTCCAGGTTTTCATTGAAAATACATTCATGTATGGATATTAGAATGTAGATATGGATACAAAACATATTTACCTAATGTTAGTAACACTAAAAGGGTTGTTTTGAGTACTAAATCATAATATACATTGTGTTTGACATAGAGTCCTTCCTCACCACACCTGAATAGAAACAACCTTTAGATATTCATTGTTTTATCATATGTGTTTTTACCAAATGAAATGACCGGAAAAAATACTCATGAAATTTAATGTCGTGAAATATATAGTGGAAAAAATAGATAGAAAATAAAATATTCATTTGTGAATAGATTTATGGTATTTATAGTTTTTACCAATAATATAAAATTTTTGACTTTATGTGTTTCATAGTTTTAATATTTTCATCATTTTGTATTTTTTGTCATATTAAATGACTATAACCGAAATAAAATAGTGAATGAAATTATTATTATTCATTGATGAACATCATATGTCTTATAATTGAATTTATTTATGAAATCATTGATATCCTGATAGTTTAGTAAATCTAGTCCAACACCACCAAAAACATGATAGTTTATTTATTAGTTAAATCAACTTATGGGACAATTATTTCATCCCATATAAATAAATTATACCTAATAAATATTTTTGGCTTAATTTTCCATGTGAACCTTATAATACTATCATTAGAGTAATTTTATGCTATTTTTTTTATATATTGTATTTCCTATTAAATATGCGACATAAATTTAATATGAATAGCCTATGTATCGTGGATCACCCAATGATTCTATATTATAGTAATTAAAGGGAGTAAACACATTGAGTAATAATAAACTCGCGAAATGATATAATTTACCTATGAAAAATCATATATATCTCAATAAAATGAGACTATGGAAAATATCAACCTTGATGATGTTCCCATTATAATAAAATACATTTATATGTTTCCTGAAATTTTTTGTTCCTCCTCAATGTTGAGTGGTTGATTTATCAACAAAACATAAACCAGATGTGTTTACAATATGAAAGAATCTATATATAATTTCCACTATTAATCATCAAGATATTAATAATAAACTACAAGAGAATGTGGGAAAAAAATTTATATTCTTATGGGATTCATGGTCGTGTCCACATGTCATTTTCTTTTTGAGCTGGAATGGATAAGGGACCTCTATATTGATTATTGTTTTTTCAAGTGGATCATAATAAACAGTAATTATTCTCTACCATAGATATATTAATTATTCTATTAATTATGTGGAGATTAGAACTTTTTATTTTGTATCTTTGGTAAGGATATTATCTGGTAAAGGTAAGAAGTAGGATATCAAAATGTGTGTTTTCAAAATTAGGTAAATGTACCATGAGTTCATATTGACGGTATTTAAAATCACTATAGAACAAAATTTCATCATGGATATATTAAATATATTATTTAGGGATTACATTACAAAAATTGAGGTAGACTTTATAGATGATGTTCATACCTAGTCTAAATGTAAGGAAAACCCTAAAGATCATTTTAATACTATAAATTGAAACATTAGAGAAAAAACATTTTGTACAATGATCAATGAATTTGCGTTTTGGAATGGAAAGGTAACAATATTGGTTAATTTTATCACCATAAAACAAATATATATATATATATATATATAATTATTCATTAAATAATGAGGTGGCTGATGGATATTTCAATCTAACATATATGCTAGTGGTCAATAATTTTCATAGAATCGAAAGAACTATTCACGAATAGTTATAAAATTATACTGATATTTAATACAGAAATATATCAAAACATAAAAGATAGGTTTTTGGACCAATGAATATGAGGATATCATTATAGATTTAAAGTAAACGCTAGTAACAAAATGTTTTATTACATTATCCACAAGTGGGGAAGGAGTCATGCTTTAAAATGATGAGTTAAAACGTTTTTTGGTTTTTCAGTATTGAAAAATGAAAATGTGATATACTATACATAACATAAATTAATAATCCAAGAGTAGAAATACCCAAAAAACTGATCTGGAATTGGCAATTATGATTTTCTCTTTGAATATGATGTTCCTTGGCCGAATTGATCAAATATTTTGTGGGGGTATATTAGTGGGTTTATTTATAAAAAGTCACCATTTTTATGGATTCATTATCTTGTAATTTTTAAATTTATCAATAATATCAATATAATTTCTCATTAAATCCTCTCGTGTAGTACTAAAATTTGAGATAGAAAAAAAATCATGTGCTTTATTAAAAAATGATAGGCCAACTCATTTTCATGATGCTGAGACAAACAACCATGTATCCTATAAACTATCACCCAACAAGAATAAAATTTGATAGACACCCGTTTTATTATTATTCCAATATTTATTATATATCCAATTTTAATCACACCATTATTTCATAGACACACGAACTACCACTTTTTCGATTATTGGTGTTAGTGTTGAATGAAAATCCTCCAGTAGCTAGTTCGACACACCAACTGCAAGATTACAATTTGGCGTTGATCCCAATATAGAAGGAAAATCATCATGGATATTACTCCTCCATGAGAAATTTGGATGCCCCCTTTATTTTGAAATGTTATTCATGGTCCTCAATATATTTCTCGAAAAAATGTGATAGTGTAGAAACAATATTATGATATTTTATGAGATAATTTCTCTTCAAAATTTACTTGGTACATGTAATCACTATCATCATGAGTTACTCGACATTGGATATGTCATACGTTAATACGAAAATGTGTCAAGGATTCAATAAGATCATATAATTATATATGAATTTCTCATCACCTACATGCATATATTTAGAAAAAATAAATATTTATGGGATTAAAAATTTTCCATGGATTAAAGGACACATTAATTAATCATTTTAAATTATTCATTTCACTATTTTTATGTTTAAATAAAAATATTATATATTAATAATTAAAATACCTTTATGGAAATATGTTATTCTAATTCATATACACATACTAATGGAATATGGTAATTTATTTCTTCATACAATCTCATTTGAATAAGCATGAATCTATGTGTATGCTATTAAGGTATGGAGGTTATCAAAAACACTGAAGCGGTATGGGTTTATTTATATTGCACTCTAATGATCCTGTATAGCTCATGTTTCTCAGGAATTCATCTACATATAAAATATTGAATGAATCTTTTGTTTTATTTTTAATGATGTATCTAAAATACATGTGTGTTTGGTAATTTAATTCATAGCATCATAAATATCAAACATGACACATGCATTATGAATGGATTATATATAGGGTATAAAACACATTAAAATATGTACAATGTTTAAGTATTTCTTCTATTGATATATGAAATAATCACAACTAAGTTTTCTTGAATAAATGATAGTATCATGTTTCTTTTTTCTTAATTTTGTTAAGGATATGACTAAACACTCAAAAATGAATCCATTCATCAAAAATCTTATCACTTTTACATTATAGATTGTGGTTTTCCTATTCATCATGTGGTATGTATATATCAGTGGCTTCTTCAAAGAACACGGTAGCCACTTAATCTTAATTCAATTTCCATGCTTGTAATGAGAAACTCCACAAATGAAATGTTTGATCATACCTATTAAACAAACTCATGTTATACTTTTTCTGGGTGGTAAAAATGATTAGGTGACATCACAATTTTTGTTTCTTCTTTTCATGTATTTCCATGCAATAATTTCATGTGATTTTTTTTGATTTCTTAGATCAAAAGTGTTCAATAAACACAACTATTGGGTTCAGGGATGTTTTTCTATGAGATCCATGGTTCATCAATAGAATAATAACCACATAAAAAGTAACAACATTATTAGTTAAATAATACTATTTCAGGATCAAGTTGGTCACCTTAATCAGCAACATCATGTGAGAATTTTTAATTACTTCATTTTAATGATAAGATAATATTATTCAAATCGATGATGTCCCTCATTAGTTTCTATGATGTTATATGAGATTTTGAATTACTCTAGGTGGTCGTTCATTTTGATAGAAGCAAATATTAGGGTACACTCATGAACTCCATTGGAACTGATCCATTCTAGAACACTCTATTTTCATGATGTCCCCCATGGTGGCACTTTTACTCTAATTCACTCATTTTGTTCTCATTTTATACCTTAACCTTGACTCTTCTATAACCACTATACTGGTTGGAATGATCTATTACCAAGATCCCACCTTAGTAGTGGATCCACATGATTCCCTCACCTGGATAGATGGCTTGGATAATATTTTAGTAAACAGTCTAAAAAGGTCATATATTCACCAATATAAAATAATATTACACTCCAATTTGATTCCATTTTATCATATATTATTCATTAACCAAACTTTATTATAAATAAATATTATTTTCATGCAATTAATTTAATTATTATTATAATTATTCTTTTTTTATATCAAATCAATATAATCATGGACCTCAAATCTTCTTCAATATGGATCTCAATTATTCAAATCAAGTATAAATTAATTTTCATTCTCTTAACCCTTCTTGAATGAAATGTTATCTCCATTTCACATGTCATTGATAGTTTATATTCAAAAAATCATCATATGTGAAATGGAAATTTTTTATAGTGACATCCAATGCCATCAAGTGAATTTATAATAAATCTATAAGAATCACCACTTCATTCACATATTAAAGGATTTTAAAACATAAAAAAATCTCCCATTTTTATATATGTATCAGTATCTCTTCAAATATTCTTTAACATATTCAATAATCAATATTTATTCTCAGAATTGCCTCCACCGTAATGGAAATCAAATTCAAATTCCATATGGGGGTATTTTCTACTCATATCTTACAGACAAATGTATCCAATTACTATTTTGATTATATTATTGAATAATTATTAGAGATTAATGATTTATCATAGTTATTTTTACAAATTTACATTTTTAACCAACCTTATATCTATTTTGGAAAAACATGTTTAGACACAAGAGAGATACAACAATGGATTTCTATGCTATCTATAAATTACCATTCATCTAAAATCAACCTCAAATAATAAAAAATCTCAAAATACTGAATAAAATTATTAATTAAATAAAAAATAATATATACACATTTACAAAAACATTAAAAAGCGCATGTTTAACATATAAACATCCTATTTATCTCATATTTTTGTCATTTATGAACTGACCGAAAATAAATACAATTAATAAATAGGGAAGAGAGTGTGATGAAAATATATTAAAAAATTAATATACCCTTTAAAAATGCTCCCATTAATCATCATGGAAATTTATGCTATCTTTGGAGAGCATCACCTATCCTTCAATTCCAAGTATTTTATCTCATAACAAATAAAATAATAAGAAATAAGCTGAAAAATCGTATTTCTTTTCGAGAGATAGCCAATGTGAGAGTTTTCCATCATCTTTTATTTCTTCTTTCTTTTCAAGAACAACATGAGAGATTATTTTCTACATTTTTCCATGATAAAATTATTATGAAAAATATTTATAGACATAAATTTACTCTTTTTTGGAAAACCACTTCCACCACCTTCACATTTCCATCCGTGTTATTTTCAATGATTATATTTTTGTGTGTGAATAACCTTTTGATAAATATCATATTTTTCTCAAAATATTTTAACCTTTATTATATCTAAATATATTTTTTCCTTGATATGTTTTTTCTTTTTGAGTTATAGGAGTTGAATATTTCCATATGTATTCTTTACCATTACAATAATTCCACCAAGTGAAATGATTTTTATTCAAAAATTTGATGAACAAATAAGAAAATTAATAAAAATTTCATTCCTCATATTTTCTCATCATGATTGAGATTTTTCATTGATGGATCTCATTTAACATATATGTATTTTTTGGTATTTGATTCATCTACTCTAGATGTTCCCAAATCATCCATTATAAAAACACATTGGAACTATAATTTTTCATGTGACCACTATTCTAGATTTTTCATTTGAAAAAACATTATTTAAAAATATAATATTTGGGTACTACACATTTTCTACACATGTTGAGTCTTCTTTTGGAGGGGTCTTAATATGTTATATATATTTGTAAAAATTTTCATTAAGGATTATAATTTTAAAATTATTTTAATTCAACAAAGAAACCAATTATTTAGCATTTGATGAAAAATCATTGTATGAATGTATCCTTTTTTCAAATTATAATTTGAGAGTTATGATGATATCCACTGAATAATTTTTTCACAATAAGTAACTTTATAATCTCATGGGAATGGTGTTTTATCATATCACGCTACTCCTTCATTTTGGTTCGCATTTTCATTGACTTGAGATTAAAATCCAGGTATTCACTATTAATTGTTTATTTACCATTGTAAAAAATATTCACCATTTAATAATAAAAATCATTCATTATTCTTCATTGATTTTAATTTCCATATCACGAGAATTCCTTAAAATAAGAACATTATATTTTTATCTCATCATCACCAATATCACATTTCTTACATAACTTTAAGAATGGGTTAACATATTTTAAATCCGTTATCCAAATGTGGGTTAGAATCAAAAATAAAATTTAGATTATATTTAACCACAATTTTAGAGTAAAACTTATATGATGAAATTTTCTTCCTCCTATAGTAAAAGATAAGGATTCGATTTTATCTTTGAATTTGGATAAAAATGAAGAATCAACTCTATTCTTTCTACTGCCTTTGTTCTTTACAATACCATCTTCAAAACTCCCTTGGTTAAGGGTTTTTGTTTTATTGAATTCATTTTAAAATTAAATATTATATAAAAAACATGGATATTTAGATGTTGCCGTCACTTTAATACCACTGGTTGTACCCCCGGACTGATTGACCATTGGGGGGGGGGGTTAATCATTGGTATAAATTTTAAAATTTCTAACTTAGGAATTCATAAAGATGAACTTGTTAGGGGTCTCAATCAATTCAATAGAATATATCTACCTCAAATCATGTTTAATAGTAAAACAAGAGAGGGAAACACTAGGTATTTAAAATGTTCATCAACTAGAGGCATACACTTTTCCATATTTGTTAGAGCCCCAATAATGGATTCTCTTCACTATATATACAAGTTAATATAACTAAGTGGAAACACATGTTACAATCATTCCACAATTGGCCTGAAACACCAATTATAAACTATCCAATGTTTGTAGACATCCCATTATCTCTTGTTCAATGATCATTTAGGCACCCCAATCGAAATCTTCCTATAGATGGTTAAACACCCAATGAAAATGATTAAGCTTTAGTGGAGATACATTTATATAAGTTTTTTTTCACAGATTTTATTCTTACATATGATAGATGGATTCCCCATTACATGGGTATTATTATCTGAGGTCTTCAAAAATATTATGGAATAATATTATTTGATATGATACTCATTTTAGATCATGAATAATCTGACATCTGTTACATTTAATATTTTTTACCTATAATCTCAATTAATATAAATTACATGGATTTGGATTAGTTTAACATAGATTCAATGATAAAATAGGTTATCAATATTGTCTTCAAATTTTAGATTTCATTCTCATTACCTACTTGAACATATATATATTGAACCATCGTGAATGGGATCATAATTATTCCATGATATAAAATCATCATTATTTACTCATTTTATATTATTAATTTAAATGTGTTATGAATAAATACATTTATTCCACATTATAAATATAAATACATGAATGACTCTGAGGTATTGTATTTATCATTGATATAAAAATGGAAAGTAGTATTTATTACTAAATGAAATATCATTTCTATATAGTTGAATATGGTGGTATGCCTTTACTACATGGATCTTATAAAAACATCTATGGGATTTAGGTTTAGTTATTATTTATTTGTACGATCCTCCCAACTCAAATTCCTCATGCATTAATCTTAAATTCAAGTATGGAATTCCTGAAATTTATGTTGTTTAATGCAGCATCCCAAATATGTATGTGTTTGGGTATCTACATATCATGAAAAATCACGATCACTAAGAATCACCATTATTCTTGATTTAGAATTGTGTCATTAAAATCATTCAAATACTTCTTGAGTTAACTTTTTTGTTCTCATGTTGCAAGAAAACATAATAGATCAAACATCTAGAACACCAAATTGTATCAGTATTCTTGTTTCATCATACATATAATAAATTTTTTTCATGATTGGACACAAAACCAATTTTCAGGCACAAATATCATATTAAACAAAGAGAGTATGGTTTTTTTATTTACAAAGTAAGTAAATACCACTAGCTTCTTAAAAGAATATTACAGTCTTCAATTATTCAGTCGATTTTTATGCATGTCATGTGATGTGGAATGCATGAAAATATTAATCATACTTATGATATAAAATCATTTTTACTTCATCTAGGTTATTGACATCATCTGAAGACACACAATTCAGGTTTCCCCTATTCATGAATTCCCAAGCAAGAATATCATGTGCAATAAATGGTGTAAATTCTTATGGATCATTAGATTTGGTTACTAATAATATTTGATTCATTTATGTTCATCCAAGAGTTCTTCAACTAATAAATCAAGTAATATTTATAACCAAAACTCATTAACAGAATTTTAATACTAGGTTAATTTTCAAGGCATGCAACACCTAATTTAAAAAATAAACAATATTTAGGGACGTATTTCAATGTCATTTAAATTTTTATAATTTTTAGATAGTTTATAATGTAAATATATATATTATATGTCCAACCACATAATGTTTCACTCATCCAATATTACGCATAAAATGCATCATTTTTCTAAAACTAGTTTCACCCTCTTTTAATGGTGCATTAATTTTTAAAACTAAATTTTGACATTTTTATAAATTATATTTAACAAAATCAACATGTTTAAAAAATAATTAATTTAAAAATTTTCATAGGGTTAAATTTTGTTATTTTTCAGAAAATAATTAATTTCTAATACATATTGAAAATGAAGATTTTTATAAAACTGCCTTTTTTATTATAATAATAGTCTATTATGACATGAATACTAACCTAACATGTGAAATTGTAAAAAATTAAGTATCTTATGAATGAAAATGTAATATATTGATATCTTGGAATAAGTAAATAATCATTTTAGAAATGATGTAATATTCAGTTGTATTTTTCTGAAACATAAATTAATATTCTTAATTTTATAATTAAAAACATTATTTAAAAGAAAATATCATTTTATAAAATAGATTAATAATTTTATATATTATTGTATTATAAATATAAGAAAATTTTATGAGACATTAAATAATTTTTGGAATTTTCATAAAATCAGTTATTATATTAAAATTCTTATTTTTTGAGTAAATTATGATTTTATTTAAAAATAAAAGTTCACATATTTATAAAATTAAATTCATAATTTTGTTTTAATTTTTTATATGGAATGTTTTTTAGTTTTCTTACATTCTATATTGATTAAACCTGATCTATTTAATATAATGTCATGTGTTATCAGTTATTTACCTGAAAATGATGATTTATTTACACTAAATATTAATTTCTTCTAATATAAATACCATTCCATGGAATTTCAGGTCACCCAAATTATTTTTATTTTCACCAGGTTGTGAAGAATAAATCATGTATAAATACATCAATGATAAAATTCCTTTAAATTTTATATATATCATGTTTTATTTTCCTTACCCAACATATTATGGATATCTTGTATGTAATCTGGCTTTCCAGGATTTCTAAATTGACTAGTTATTAGGGATTTGATTACCTGTAATCCTTCCAATGAAATAAATTAAATAATCGGATCAATGCTTACAACTTCATGGAATTATTATGTTTATTATAAGATGATTTATAGCATCCTTGAAATATTGGTTTTAAAAATATATATAAAGTAAAATAACCCTAAGATATAGTTTTAGGATAAGTACTAAAACACCCAATGTTTTATGGTCCGCTTTTTGAATAAATAAAATTTATATTTATGTCTTGAAATGATCTATGTCAAACATTATTTTCACATGGATGTAATAGTTCATACGTTATAGGGAATGAACTCGGCTTTTGTTACCTGAAATATCGACTAAGCAAGTGAAACACGCAACACCAACTTGGTGTACATTACAAGAAACACTTATATTTCTAGGAAACATAATTTTATTATTATAATTACCTAAATGAGATAAATATAACCCATAAGATAAAATAAGTAATATAACTAGTAATAATTATTTTTTAAATATATTTTATAATGTTCTTATAAAAATAAATAATATTTATGAAAGAAGTTATAATTTTTGGTATAGTCCTTATATGTTTTAAAATACTATTTTACTGAATGAACTACTTTTCATATCCTTCTGTTAAAATTATTAAAATAGATTTTAGACACATTTATAAATTTATTTTAATAAAATAAACATAATTTTTTTATTTAGAATATCTAGAAAATATTATATTGAATTTATGGGATTTTTCGACAAAAATCTAATTTTTAACGAATAGTGAATAAAAAACCGGTTTTAATTCAAAACAAAATTTTGTATAATTTATTTATTAGGATAAATTATATTTAAATTTTTCTGAAATTTTAATTACATAATACTTTTTATCAATTAATAAAATTTAGGTCATTGAGATCAAATTCCCTTTTAATGTGTGTATAAAAACATAAAAAACTTTTGATTGCATTTACATTAAAAACATCAATTTTTGATGCTACTACGAGATTAATATTAAATTAATTTAACCTAAATTTGAGATTGTAATTTAAAAACATGGATTCTATATTTTTAATGAACATAATTTTTAATTTGTAATATGTTAAAATCATTTTTTTTCCGTAACATATTTCTACAAGTGATCAAAATTATTTAAAATGATTAAGGCTAAATTAAAATTAATAAGTGACTATACAGAAACATTAAGATCTAAAAAGATCAATGAATTTTTAAAAACCTCATTTCTAGAAATTATTCGTCTATTAAACTTCCATTGTTGAGTTTTTCAGTTTGGTATGACTTTTTAAGGTTAAAATATGGGTACACAAAACTTATTTTCCAGATTTATTTGTGTTTCCTTTCCCTACTTTATAAATGTCCAACATCACACACCTCATCATAAAACATATCAAACCCTTAAGGATGAGCCAATATCTGCCAAATACACATCAAAAAAATCCTACCTTCCTTTATGAATCACCACTTTGGTCAGACGTCAATCCATAGAATCCTTTTGGCCCAAACCCAAAGGAATTACACAATTAAGATGCAATGTCTTCTCTTAAAAAAATTTATTTCCATTCCACACCCCACTAATATATTTATTCAATTATTGTATAAAAACATGTATCTACAATATAATATGATTCTTTTTGATCTTTGGGTTTTAACATCACCTAAATACAGTTCTATTTAATGGGTAATGAACATAGAGTTTATGGGTAAGATGAACTAATTTCACACTAAATGATGTATGTTATTTTTCCTTGAACACCCTACACGGTGGACTTTATGATCAAAAATATATTTACATATATAATATATTATATTTTTTAATTATTCAATATTTATTATTCCTTTTAAAACACACACTGTTTTACTCTCTTATTTGGTGTACATACGATAATTTCATTTGAGAAAATGTGGACAACCTCCCCCTCAATGTGATGTTATTCATTCACAAAGTACTTTTTATTTATTAAGGTAGGGATTAGTAAAATTATATGATATATATGATATAATAATGATACTATAATTTTAAAATATATACATATATATTTATATAAACAAATTTAATTAACCTTCTTTCTTTATGTATAACAAAAAATAGAAAACAACATTCATTCATACGTACGACTTATCATTTCCATGAATGATGTATTCTACTTCATACATAAATATTCTTTTGAATATTAAAATGAACATTTACTGAATATTAATATCATGGTTTATATTTAGGAACCATTATATTTGTATATGAACCAATGATATAACAAATTAAGACACATGAGAAGAACAAATTGAATATTACACGAAATGAAACCATACAATATGATAGTTATAAATAGGGTAATAAAATTTCTGGATAAAAAAATATGGTATTTTGTATAATAACATCATTTTGTAAAATATTTATAGTATTATTATATTTATTATACAAGTGGGTTGAATGATTATGACAAGAGTCAATATAAGAGAAAAGGGGAATTCATCTCACATTTTATTTACATGAGATGCATGATTTATTCACCACACATTCCTTTTATGGTGTTTTCATAGTGAAAATAATTTAAAAAATTATTTCTATAATTAAATTTAAGTGTATTTAAATATATATTTTAGGTTATTAATTTCGTCATATTTTTTTTTAAAAACATACTACATAGGTAAAATAGTTTTATATCAATTTTTCTTATTGATACACTAGTTTGGTTATGCACCATAATTATTTTTGAGGTGTATAAAATTCCATTTTCCAATTCATATCATGAATATCCTTATTTTCATTTTATTTTATGTTTAATTTGTTTTTCCATTCTTACATGGAGAGTATGGTCCAGTGAAACCATGTGGTATGAGATTATTCAAACTATCTTGTCGCTTTTCAAAATTATTAATAATTAAGTTTATTTAATGAAATATAATGATAAAAATCTTAATAACGTTCATCAAATTCCTTATCACATTTTTATTTGAAATATATCCATATATTAGTATTATTTTATACTATTGGGTAATTAATATAATGTTTTTATGTAAAATTTTCCTATCTCACTATCTTTTTATAAATCAATTGTATTCGAAAAACATGTTCTCAAAAAAAAATCAAATAAAATTTCAAAAGATATTTGAAGACCATTTTCAAGGACAAAGGATTTTAAAGCCTTTTTATGGTTCATAATTCTTCCTTTATATATTATCAACTATATTTTCAAAAGAAACTGTTTTTATAGTGGTTTTATTTTTTAATAAGTGTTTTTAAATAGTGAGATGTTTTTTTAATGAATAAAAATTTTAATGGATATTTCAGAATAATTTCTCATTTATGATAACATTTTATGGTGGTACTCATGCCTTTCTGGTGGAATTATTCAATGATTCAAATATTATTATTTCTATGAATGTATTATTTTCTGATGTCATGATATTTTTAAACCCATTTATCTTTCAAAGGTTATATTTTTTCAATCCTAATTATTTTCATGGGTTTTGGTTACAAAGGATTAATTATGAAACTCTCTTTTTCACATATTATAATATGATTACATATTTATTAAACCCATTTCATTTCAGGTTTAATTATATGATTATTTCTGACCTTGTGAATCATATATTTTCACAACCCCCTATTTAAAATTTTTACTCCTCCTAGGTTGGAAATGTGAGATGGGATATAATGACCCCCGTGTACCTCCTTGACTAGGCCTCGATATGGAGACTATCACTGAGGGTGTAGTAAACACACAGATGGTAGGAAGTACCCTCTAAGATAAAATATGTGGAAAAGATAGAGATAAGATAGAAACCAACCTACTCCATCTCAAACTGAAATATAAAATAATCCCCAAGTACACATGTTTAATTTCATGTAAACAACAAAATTTGAAAGGGGAAAACTACATGTACACAATAGAATGTAAAAACAACGATAACCACGATGCCCAAACAGCTCTTTCTGCCCCAATCTAGTATAATATTGCATGATATCTAACCTTCTCCATGTGACCTGATAAATAGTTTATATAACCCTTGGGTGAGTATAATAGTAAACTTGGTAGGATCCTCCCTAAAGCCAATCATGCCAAAGTAATGAAATCATGCTAATGAATAGTGCATAAAAAGTAAAAATAAATGATCTACTAAAAATGAAAAATATGTTCCCAGCCTCACCAGGGATACTCTCACCATGAAATGCATAAAAGAGTATATATTATAATAACTAATATAATGGGTACCCCGCTGATACTTCCCCACTGGTTTTCCGCATTGCCCCAATGTCGCACGTCCTAAGAATCACTCTCCAAAAAGGCATTCCGGTAGACACTTGGGAAAAGCTCCACAACATGATCCTCAAGAAAAAAACCACCACATTGATGTATATAAAGCAACCATGTAGTTTATTGGAGACAGCAATTCTCACAGAATGTGTATCATACATCGGTTATTATACCCCAAGCCATTACTGCCCATTCACTGAGTAAGTATCCACAAGCCATTACAGCCTATACACATTACTATTATAGTTGTGTATAGGAATATATGTCCAGAATTTATGTGTGTGAATAAACAGAATCCACTACAGCCCCATGTGAACATATATGTCAAAAAATAACTGATGAGCCTACCATCATAAGTACTACCATGTGTTGAGAGTGGATCCAAAGGGGGTAGTCTACAATCCATCATCCCACTGGGATGTTGGGGATCCCCCAGGGCTTTGAATCCTCGAGGTGTCAGTTTCCATAAATTAGAGGGTGGAGTATCATATAGAAACACAAAATTATAACAGGGCAGAGTAAAATATAGAAATAAAAATGTACAGAATATACTATATCTCACAACCACAATATGGGAAAATCATATTCCTTGACTCACCTGCATCTAATGTCTCTCAGTCTCCCAGCTACCACATCTATGACTATGTATCCTATATGCACACAAAAATTTAAAGACATTTATTACACTACAGCATTCCCTTTTTATTAGTTCCACTATAAGTTAAATAATTATTTTGAAATTATTTAACTAGTTACAATTCCACATTTAAATTTCATTATTATAACACAGAAAGTCCATTGTACCTTTAAAATTTCAACCTCACCATTACATCCAAGCATGATTCAAACCCATTGGTTAGCATAATTTATTTAATTATTTATTTATAGCATTACTTTTCTATAATACTAGGAATTCTAGAAAAACATTTTATGCTAGAAAACATAAGGCTGCTCAACATTGTGAGTAGATGAACTACCCTTCGAGGATTTTCCACCTATAGAAAGAGCGTAGGCCCATCCTGTAACACCCGAGACTTTTATGTTATATAAATAATCTAAGGAATCTATTTCTACACAAAACTTTCTTAGCATTCTTTACACGAAATCGCGACCTTCCTCGATATCTTGCGTCGTACGCAATACCGAGTTTCTCTAAACAATAATATGCTATTAAAATATTATTGAAACTAGCCTTTATGAATAGTAATAAACACTTTTTAAAATTTTAGTAATTTTATTTTTCAAAATGGATGTCATTTTTGGATTCGGAATATCGAAATTAGCCTAGGGTGAAATTTTGGTATTTTTCTGAAAACTTTCAATTTTTGATAAATAGTTAAACCACTAAGTGGTAGTTAAAAAACTGAATTTTTCATAAAACATAATTTTACCACTTCTGTGAGTGGAATTTCAAAAATCTGAGAGACACGGTTGATTTCATTAAGTAAAATGTGGTTCAATGAGATGAAAATAATTTTTGGTGAATAGTAACTTTTAAATTTTTTTTACCACGGTTAAAAGTAAATAGAGTAATTAAGGGTAAAAATGATATTATTATTACCCTAACACATGTAATAATTCTATTTGAAAAGTGTAATTCTACCAAAAACAACCTTAGGAATAAAATATGAACATTTAGGCCCACTTGGATTAGATTAGGACATTTATTATTAATTTATTTAAAGAAGGGTTAAAATAGTTAAAATCAATGTTTAATAAGTAAATAATTTTTAATATGGGGTTATACATAAGATAAATTCGACTATAAAAACTCATTAGAAATATAAAAATATTCCCTACATAATGGTATTTTATTTGTAATTTTTAGACATTAAATAATTTAATTTTTTTATGACACAAAGATAATGCAGTAATTATCTTATTAATGAAATACTGACATAATTGATGTTACAAACACCAAAATAAATGTAATATGAGATTTTATGAATTCCACTAATTTTCTATATTAATATGACATGTTATTATTGATTTAATTAACTTTTTTGAACTAATAATTCTGTTATTATTTTCACAAAAATTAATTACTAAATAGTGTCAAAATTGACATAAAATAGTTTTCAAATCAAATATTATATTAGTAATTGTTATTTAATTCCTAAAAATATAAGTTTTGGAAAAATTACTTATATAAGGTTATATATATTAATAATAAACAACTTGGAGTACGTTTGGATGCTTATAGTACGTTTATTAACCTTATAGTATAAGAACACAAGAAGACACGTTTAAAGTAAAATTATTTACCTTATTGTTAAATCTAAATGATAAGGTTAAAATAGAAACATAAACCTGTCTAAATTATATTGGATGAGAGTATATCAACCCATCCCTACCTTAGCTTCTAAATAAATCAATTTGGAGCTATTTAAAACCGAACTTGACTTTATAATAAAATAATATTTTTAGTTTTTCTAAAGGAGCCCCTCTCCTCCCTTATAAAAGGGCACCTCCTCCCCCTCTTACTCACACCACTTTGAGCCTTAAAGCTCGGCCAAACCCGGCCAATTTCTCATATACACTTCCCTAAAAACATCTTATAGGTTTTGGTCTTCCTCAAAGACAAATTTTAGTGCCCTAAGAGGAGTTTTCAATGAGGCGCTTCAAAGAAGAGGTAATTTCCGTTACCGATTCTTTCATCTTTATTTCTTCTTCCACTTATTCTTCTTTAGTTTTTTCATTATGAAGTAATAACATCAGTATCAATAATATAATGATATGTAATTATAAGTATGAAACAACCCTATTTCACCATTTATACATCCTACGGAAAAAGAAATCACCGCGCGTGCGTACGTACGGAATACCGTCTCCACGTCGTGGTGTAATCTATTTTCCACCACCACCTTACATGGATGGGTATAATGGTATAAATAATGACTATATATGACTATTATAATGTGATACTGATTCTGAAATAGTATACATACACTCCAATATAATTCCATGATCATCGGAACGATATCATCACTCGTGCGTACGTACGGAATACCATCTCCACGATGTGATGTGACTCGTTCTACATGATCTTCATTTCATAATGATGATATAAATGAAATGAATGAATGAATATGATATATATTACACTAATACCATTATGGTAATGAGGTATCTATAACCTAAAGAGATGAATAAGAATCTATTCGACAAAACACAAATAAGAACAAAAAGTTATAAACACCCAAATAACAAGTAGCAATGAAATATTACTACTAAGAAGCTAAGAATATGACCATATATGATATCATAAAAATAAGTATGATTCTGTAATAAGTCAATAACATTATTTAAATAATTATACAGGTGGTTCAGACATGTACAAAGCATATCAGAACTAAGGTAAGGGAAAATATCACAATCTCATTTTTATCCGAGATTGTTTATACTTTTGTATTTACTGGGTTGTATTTTATCATCCACATCCATGTTTCCTCGATATGTAATATTGTTTACATTCACCTAAAATTGTTTAAATCCAATTTCACCATTCAGTGAGTTTTTAGTAAAATATATTAAAGGAATCTTTTGTCATTTTTTTGTACGAGGTACTTTTTGACTTTTCTGACAAAAGTATGAGAAGAATGTTTTTCAACTTATACGGAATGAATGAATTTTTAAAAAATTATTTCCAAGAAGATTTCTTCACAAGTTTACAAGTTTATTTTTAATCAACTTCTTTTAGTTTAAAATTGTAAGACATGTTAAGAAAGGAAAATGTTTTTGAAGTAGAAAGGATATTTTCCTCAAGAATGGAGTTCAAGTGTTTTATCAAAATTATTTTCCATCTAAGATAATAAAGGGTTCTATTTTTATCCCTATTATTACATTAATTTGATTATGTTGTGATGGAATTATATTTTTATGAATTCCATTATCTTATATGAATTGTTTTATGATATCATGATGTTTATGATTCCCATTTTTATTACATGGGTTATGCTATGATGTATGGTTTATGATTTTGTGGCACACATAAGAATGGTATCATTATGAGATAGGTGGGACCTATATCTCCCTATAATGCATTGGGTAAATATTTTATATCTCATGAGATAGACATGGCTGAAACGGTAGGTTATACCGGTTCAGTGAAACAGGACAGAAACAAGGATGACTCGATTCAGAAATGGACTTTTTCCACTAAGATAGTCTTGGAAATGAGTCTTGACTAATATGAAATGATTCTCTATGATTATGTGTGTATGCCACAATGTTTCTGGTTTTATGTTATGATTATTGGGATTACATTTCACTTCTATGATTTATCTCATGTTATGATATTATGATCTCTTTTGCAGGATAAGATTTACAAAAGTTATATTCTTATGTATATGATGTGATTGATATTTCTTTTGTTTACCCTTACTGAGCATTTGAGATCACCCTTTTGTATGTTTTATTTCCCCAGTTCAGGAAGATGGTTATTATGTAGAATATGCCAAAAAGGGACTCCAGATATGATGAAATAAATGGGAGGAAAATTAGATTCTTTATGAACCAGTTGTTTATGTTTCCCTGTTTTTAAAGACACTATACCTATACGGTCCTTTCTTGGTTTTGTTATATGTTGTAATAAGTGTGCTTCAATTCTGATGTAATAACAATGTATGTAAAGTATGGGTCATTATAGTTGGTATCAGAGGAAAGGTATAGTCAACCTTTGGAAACTAGGATGTGAAAGCCTTAGTAAGAACCCTAAGGATAAGTCTAAGCATAGAACACAATATTAGTGTTTTAGAAATAGCCATGAATAACCATAGATAAGACCTTAAGTGTGAAATTTTATTCTTGATTATGTGGTTTTACTATTATAATTATTGTTGCTCATACTATTATTCTTGGATTTAGTCAATGGCTGGAACCCAAAGGAACCGTGTTAATGCGGAATGTGACAGGCAATGCAATGATTGTCCCCCTGAGCAACCAAACGTTATGGGAGCTGGAATGAAAAATCTTGTAGCCATGCTCAAATAACTTTCTCAAGCTATGAATCATGCAGGACTTCCAAACGGGCAAATGAAGGAGCAATATTCTGTTGAATCCTTCATGAGGCAGCGTTCACCTTCTTTCAGGGGGTCTACTGATCCATTAGTTGCTGAACAATGGATTAGTACTACTGAAAAGATATTTTCAGTTCTTCAATGTTCTGAACATGATAAAGTCATCCTAGCAGTGTATCATTTGGAAGGAGATGTTGAACAATGGTGGAATCTTATTAAGAATACGAGGAAAAGGGAGGAAATTGAGTCAATGGAATGGGATGAGTTCAAGAACATATTTTTCAATAAGTACTTCCCTTGTATTTTCCAAACAAAGATGGAGAAAGATTTTCTTGAAATGAAGCAAAAGGCTGATGAATCTGTTGGTATCTATGAAGCAAATTTTACAAGACTTGCAAGGTACGCATCTGGTATTATTATCCAAGATGAGTGTAAGATCGATCGATTCTTTAGTGGCTTAATACCATTTCCTCATAGGGCCTTAGCCATAAGGGACTTCAATAGCTACGAGGAAATCGTTCGATGTGCTCTCAAAGCCGAGATGGAGTTTGGAGTAACCCATCAGTCATATGGGTTTGATAAGAAGAGGAAAATGGAATTCAAAGGAAAATATAAAGAGCACACTGAAAAGAAGATGAGCTTTCCCGTATGATCAATGTGTGGAAAGAAAGAAGGAGGGAGTTTTCTTAAAGGGACAAGTAAATGTTTCAAATGTGGAAAGGAAGGTCATCGGTCATTTGAATGCCGCGATGATGGGAAGATGATGTCTAATGATACAAACAAAGGAAGGGATACACAAAATTAACCTACTACACATCAATGTTTCAAGTGAAAGGAGATGGGATATAATGCCAATAAATGCCCTAATCCAAGGGTTCATGATGATGGTCGACGTCAAAAAACTCTTAAGGCTAAAGAAAATGGAATGTCACATGCAATTTCTAACAGCGATGTGGTGTACGATAACGATGTGGTGAAAGGTACACCTACCATCCACTCTAAAGTAGAAAATGTTTTATTTGATTCTAGATCCACCCACTCTTTTATTTCTAAAGAATTTTATAATGGTATCACCGTATGACCTCAACAATTAGATGTTGAGTTATCTATGACAACATCTAATGGAACAACAGTCGCATCAAAAGTTTATAATTCTTCTCCTGTTGATGTTTGTGGGAAAGTGCTTCCTGCAAATCTTGTGATCCTTCCTATAGTAGAATTTGTTGTGATTCGTGGCATGGATTGGATTTCTCTACTTGGAGCTCATATTAATTTCCAATGAAGGGATGTCACATTTCATATTCCAGATCAATATATGATCGTCTATCGATGCAAGGATGAACATAACCTTCCAGTGGAAATTTTTTCCATTTTATGGGTATTAATTCCACTAAACGAAGGTTATTTATCTCAAATGGTTGGTGAGAAACTCACAATTAAGAATATTCCCATTGTACGGGAGTTTGATGATGTCTTTCCGGAGGAATTACTGGGTCTTCCACCAAATAGTGAAGTTGAGTTTTCAATAGAACTCGTACCGGGTGCTTTGGCTATTTCAAAAACACCTTATAGAATAGCCCCAATTGAGTTGCCGGAATTGAAGAAGAAACTCCAAGAGAATCTTGATAAGGGGTTCATACGCCCTAGGGTGTCACCTTGGGGAGCACCTATTCTATTTGTTAAGAAGAATGATGGATCAATGAGACTCTACATTGATTATCGAGAACTTAACAAGATCACTATCAAGAACATATATCCTCTCCTGCGCGTTGATGACCAATTTGACCAACTAAGCGGAGCTCAATAATTTTCTAAGATTGATCTTCATTCAGGGTATCATCAATTAAGGGTCAAAAGGCAGGATATACCAAAGACAGATTTCCGTACAAGGTATGGACACTATGAATTTATAGTGATGTCATTTGGTCTTACTAATGCCCCTACTATCTTCATGGATCTAATGAATAGAGTCTTTAGAGACTATCTTGATCAGTTTGTGGTAGTCTTTATAGACGATATTCTTGTCTATTCAACGAGCAAGGAAGAACATGAAGATCAATTGATAATTATATTGATGACCCAGAGAAAGGAGAAGCTTTATGACAAATTTACCAAGTGTGAATTTTGGCTTCAAAAAGTTGCATTTTTGGGTAACATAATCTCAAAAGAGGGGATATCTGTGGATCCAGCAAAAATAGAGGTTATCGAAAGATGGTCGAGACCAACAACAGTAACCGAGATCCGATGTTTTCTTGGTTTGGCTGGATATTATCAAAGTTTTGTGAAAGAATTTTCATGATTATCTAATCCACTCACCAAGTTAACTCGGAAAGGAGTTATGTTTGTTTGGACGGAGGAATGTGAAGGGAATTTCAAGGAGTTGAAAAGAAGGTTATCCAGTGCACCTGTGCTCACACTTCCTTGTAGTGGAGAAAGGTTTTTGATCTACAGTGATGCATCCAAGAAGGAATTGGGGTGATTTCTTATGTAAAATTATATGGTGATAGCTTATGCCTCACAACAGTTGAAAATACATGAGCAAAATTACCCAACTCATGATTTGGAGTTAGCTGTGGTAATCTCTGCATTAATGATTTGGAGGAATTATCTTTATGGAGAAAGGTGTGACATTTATACTGATCATTAAAGTTTAAAGTATATTTTCACACAAAAGGAGCTGAATATGCGTCAAATAAGATGGTTAGAGCTGATTAAGGATTATGACTGCTCAATCCATTACCACCCTGGGAAAGCAAACAAGGTGGCAGATGCATTAAGTCGACAAGACCATGCTTGTTTATCCATGATGAGGATCACAAAAGATCCAATATTTATGGATTTACAAAGGATGGATCTTGGAATTATAATGAAAGTGGAAGAATCATATCTTTATCAAATGAATGTTCAACCATATATACATGTGATGATTAAAGAGGCACAGAAAGAAGATGTCTAGTTACAAAAGAAGGTGAGAAATGTTCATGAATTCAACCTTGATTGTGATGGGATAATAATGTTCAGGAATTGGGTTTGTGTTCCTCCCATCCCCAGATTAAAAAAGGAGCAGCTGGATGAGGCTCATAGTTCTTCATTCTCTATTCATCTTGGAAGCAAGAAGATGTATAGGGACCTAAAAGAGTACTTATGGTGGGATGGCATGAAAAGAGATGTTGCTGAATATGTCTCTCGATGCTTGGTTTGTCAGCAAGTTAAAGCTCAGAGACAGAAGTCTAAGGGGATGTTACAAACATTACCCATACCCGAATGGAAATGGGAAAACAACACTATGGACTTTGTCACAGGACTTCCTAAAACATCCAAAGGCAATAATGCTATCTGGGTCATAGTTGATCGTCTTACAAAGTCTGTACACTTCATTGCTATTAGAGAGGATTTCTCTCTGGATCATCTTGCTAGGATATATGTAAATGAAGTAGTAATATTGCATGGAGTACCACTTTCTATTATATCTTATCGGGATATGAGATTTACCTCGAAGTTCTGGCGATGTCTTCAGCATACTCTGGATACATAGTTGAGTTTCGGCACTTCTTATCATCCTCAGACAGACGGTCAGTCTGAGAGAACAATTCAAACTCTAGAAGATATGTTGAGAGCTTGCTCTATGGATTTCAAAGGTGGTTGGGATCAACACCTACCTTTGGTGGAATTTTATTATAATAATAGCTTTCACTCTGGTATTCAGATGGCTCCTTATGAAGCTCTCTATGGAAAGAAATGCAGGACTCCAACTTGCTGGGATGAAGTTGGGGAATGAAAGCTATTAGGACCCGATCTCGTTGATAAAATGGCAGAAAAGGTCAGATCTATTCAACAACACATAAGAGCAGCTTAGAGTCAATAGAAAATATATGCCGACAACCGAATAAAAGACCTAGAGTTTTAAGTGGGTGATAAAGTGTTCTTATTAATATCTCCCTGGAAGAGGGTTATGAGATTTGGAAAGAAGGGGAAGTTGAGCCCTAGATATTTCGGTCCTTTCGAAATACTAGATCGTGTGGGGAAGGTAGCTTACCGATTGGCGCTTCCACTGAATATCTCTCAAGTTCACGATGTGTTCCATGTATCTCTCTTGAGAAAGTGCATACATGATCCTTCACATGTACTCAGCTCAGAAGTTATACCACTGGAGCACGATCTTTCTTATGAAGAACAACCAATAGAGAGTTTGGATCGTAGAGAAAAAGTCCTACGAAACAAGACCACTCGATTGGTGAATGTTTTATGTAGGAACCACCAATTAGAAGAAGCTAAATGGGAGCTTGAGGATATGATGAGGGAGAGGTATCCTCATCTGTTTGTTACAAAGTGATGAATTTTGAGGGCAAAATTCATTTTAAGGGGGGTAGAATATAATACCCGAGACATTTATGTTATATAAATCATCAAAGGAATCTTTTTCTACACAACACTTTATTGGATTTCTTTACACGAAACCGTGACCTTCCTCGATAGCTTGCGTCGTACGCAATACCGAGTTTCACTAAACAACGATATGCTATTAAAATATTATTAAAACTAGCCGTTATGAATAGTAATAACCACTTTTTGAAATTTTATAAATTTTATTTTTCAAAATGGACTTCATTTTTGGATTCGGAATATCGAAATTAGCCTACGGTGAAATTTTGGTATTTTTCTGAAAACATTGAATTTTTGATGAATAGTGAAACCACTAAGTGGTAGTTAAAAAACTGAATTTTTCATAAAACTTAATTTTACCGCTTCTGTGAGTGGAATTTCGAAAATCTGAGAGACACAGTTGATGTCAGTAAGTAAAATGTGGTTCAATGAGATGAAAATAATTTTTGGTGAATAGTAACTTTTTACTTTTTTTTACCACGGTTAAAAGTAAATATGGTAATTAAGGGTAAAAATGATTTTATTATTACCCTAACACATGTACTAATTCTATTGGACAAGTGTAATTCGACCCAAAACAACCTTAGGTATAAAATATGACCATTTAGACCCACTTGGATTAGATTAGGACATCTATTATTATTTTATTTAATGAAGGGTTAAAATAGTTAAAATAAAAGTTTAATAAGTAAATCATTTTTAATATGGGGTTATACATAATATAAATTCGTCTATAAATATTCATTAGAAATCTAAAAAGATTTCTTACATAATGGTATTTTATTTGTAATTTTTAGACATTAAATAATATAATTTATTTATGACACAATGATGATGCAGTAATTATCTTATTAATGAAATATTGACATAATTGATGTTATAAACAACAAAATAAATGTAATTTGAGACTTTTTATGAATTCCACTAATTTTATATATTAACATGACATGGTAGTATTGATTTAATTAACTTTTTTAGAAATAATCATTCTGTTATTATTTTCACAAAAATTAATTACTAAATAGTGTCAAAATTGACAGAAAATAGTTTTTAAAACAAATATTATATTAGTAATTGTTATTTTATTCCTAAAAATCTAATGTTAGGCCAAAGGACTTAGATAAGGTTATATATATTATATATAAACAACTTGGGGTTAGTTTGGCTGCTTATAGTATGTTTATTAACCTTATAGTATAAGAATACAAGAAGACATGGTAAAAGTAAAATTATTTAACTTAATGTTAAATCTAAATGATAAGGTTAAAATAGGAAATTAAACTTGTCTAAATTCTATTTTATCAGATTATTTCGACCCATACCCACCTTAGCTTCGAAATAAATCAATTTGGAGCTATTTAAAACCGAACTTGACTTTATAATAAAATAATATTTTTAGTTTTTCCAAAGGAGCCACTCTTCTCCCTTATAAAAGGGCACCTCCTCCCCCTCTTCCACACACAACATTGAGCCTTCGATCTCGGCCAAAACCTGAAAATTTATCCTCTCCACTTCCCTAGCAACATCCTAGAGGTTCTGGTCTTCCTCAAAGACCAATTTTAGTTCCCTAAGAGGAGGTCTCAAAGAGGCGCTTCAAAGAAGAGGTAATTTCTGTTACCGATTCTTTCATCTTTATTTCTTCTTCCACATCTTCTTCATTAGTGGTTTCATTATAAAGTAATAACATCAGTATCACTCATATACTGATATGTTATTATATGTATGAAACAACCCTATTTCACCATCTATCCATCCTACGGAAAAAGAAATCACCGCACGTGCGTACGTACGGAATACCGTCTCCACGTCGTGGTGTAATCTATTTTCCACCACCACCTTACTTGGATGGGTATAATGCTGTAAATAATGACTATATATGACTATTATAAAGTGATACTGATTATGAAATAGTATACATACACTCCAATACAATTCCACAATCATAGGAACGATATCATCACTCGTGCGTACGTACAGAATACCGTCTCCACGATGTGATGTGACTCGTTCTACATGATATTCATTTCATAATGATTATATAAATGAATTTAATGAATGAATATGATATATATTACACTATTAAAATTCTGGTAATGAGGCATCTATAACCTATAGAGATGAATAAAAATTTATTCGACAAAACACACATAAGAACAAAATGTTATAAACACCCGAATAACTAGTAGCAATGAAATATTACTACTAAGATGCTAAGAATATGACCATATATGATATCATAAAAATAAGTATGATTCTGAAATAAGTCAATAACATTATTTAAATCATTATACAGGAGGTTCGGACATGTACAAAGCATATCAGAGCAAAGGTAAGGGAAGATATCACAATCTCATTTTTATCCGATATTGTTTATACTTTGGTATATACTGGGGTGTATTTTATCATCCACATCCATGTTTCCTCGACATTTAATACTATTTCCATTCACATAAAATTGTTTAAATCCAATTTTACCCTTCGGTGAGTTTTTAGTAAAAGATATGAAATGAATCTTTTGTCATTTTTTTGTACGAGGTACTTTTTGACTTTTCCGAAAAAAGTACGAGAAGAATGTATTTTAACTTATACGGCATGAATGGAATTTTTTAAAAATTATTTCCAAGAAGATTTATTTACAAGTTTACAAGATTATTTTTAATCAACTTCTTTTAGTTTAAAATTTTAATACATGTTAAGAAAGGAAAATGTTTTTGAAGTAGAAAGGATATTTTCCTCAAGAATGGAGTTCAAGTGTTTTATCAAAATTATTTTCCATCTAAGATAATAAAGGGTTCTGTTTTTATCCCTATTATTACATTGATTTGATTATGTTGTAATGGAATTATATTTTTATGAATTCATTTATCTTATATGAATTTTTTTATGATGTCATGATGTTTAAGATTCCCATTTTTATTAAATGGGTTGTGCTATGATGTATGGTTTATGATATTGTGGCACACATAAGAATGGTATCAGTATGAGATGGGTGGGACCTATATCTCCCTCCAATGTATTGGGTAAAGATTTATATCTCATGAGATAGACATGGCTGGAACGGTAGGTTATACCAGTTCAGTGAAACAGGACTGAAACGAGGGTGAATCGGTTCAGAAATGGACTTTGTCCACTAAGATAGTCTTGACAATGAGTCTTGACAAATATGAAATGATTCTCTATGATTATGTGTGTATGCCACAAAGTTTCAGGTTTTATTTTCTGACTATGGGGATTACATTTCAATTCTATGATTTATCCCATGTTATGATATTATGATCTCTTTTGCAGGATAAGATTTCCAAAAGTTATGTTCTTATGTATATGATGTGATTGATATTTCTTTTGTTTACCCTTACTGAGCATTTTATGTCACCCTTTTGTATGTTTTATTTCCCCAGGTCAAGAAGAAGGTTATTAAGTAGAATATTCCAAAAAGGGACTCTAGATATGATGAAATAAGAGGGAGGCAAAGTAGATGCTTTATGAACCAGTTGTTTATGTTTCCCAATTTCTAAAGACACTATACCTATACGGTCATTCCTTGGTTTTGTTATATGTTGTAATAAGTGTGATTCAATTCTGAAGTAATAACAATGTATGTAAAGTATGGGTAGTTATACATCCTACCTAGAGAAGCTAAACACAGAATGCTTATGGCATACCCCACAAGTCTTCGCCACTTTCGAAAGAAGGGTTAGAATGAACAACTTCCTTGAGTAGTGTTGCAAATAAAGCAAATCAATAAATAATAAGAATCAGTAAGAATCCAATCATTAACATCCAACCCATTTCATCTTCCATGGTGTCATCCTAGACACCCACATGCAATAACCAATGTATATCACCACTCCTGGCATCAAATTCTACCACAACCAGTAGGCCTCAATTCCCTCACATATCACAATATCCATCGAGGCTCACATCACAACTGAAGCAGCAGGAAAACAAACATCACATCAATTGGGCTATTTCCTATTAAGAAAGTGTGTATCATAGAACCCTATAAGAAATTATTGTTTATCAAACAACAAGTTTGTTAATCAATATTGGATTAACCAATTTATTATTCGTAGGTCCAAAATTCGGGAAAACAAACCAGTAAGACATAAAAAATAATTAAAAATGATTATAGAACCAATTATATTTACATAAAATAACAACAAGAAGAACCAAATTCATTTACATGCCTCTTTATATTTATCCAAACAATTATCTATAAATTTTGGCTTTAAATTCTTTATCAATTTACATGTTGTACGAAAAGCTAAACAAACAAGTATAGATATCACACTATCTAGAAAAAAAGGCAATAACATGCGATCAATATCGCATTATTTATCTAGTTAAAATTTATAGTATGTCAATTCTATTGTGATCCAGTGGGATACAACATGATTAGTATATAGTTTCACATAAAAGAAAATAAAATAAATGAATCCACTTCCTCAAATGGTTCTTGTCATTCTTTATATGAGAACAATCCACACAATGGATCAGGATCGCCTCCTCATGTGACAACTGTATCCACCCAAGGATTCTGTTGTACGACTAATCCAAAAGAAACCCTTGCAAAATCCATTAGAAGAATGAAGATCATACACCATAAAAGGGAAATAGAAAATAGAAGGAGACGAACCCAAATGAATGATTATAAAACCCAAATTATATCGATGAAGGATAAACTGTTGCTACTTGCACCAAAATAAGGGGTGTGCTTGAAATAGTAAGAATCATCAAGGGGAAATGACTTGATGATTTCAGTTCAACCATATAGCTCATAAGGGAAGAAGGATAGGTTTGAGCATGATGCACCAGGGAACAAGATGGTAGAACAAGAGAGGAAGATATCTCATCCCTTTAGATGATATAACATAGTAGCACATTACGATATGGTGGATTTCCATTAAATATGGATCATATTATGCCACATGTCTTACCATATAAAGGCATCCCGAGACATAGGAAAATCAAAAAAGTAGTTATGAGATTTGATTTTGGATTAAATCCCTTAAAACAATGACTTGAATGAATTTTATGTTACAGAAAACGTCAAATGGGCGAAACTGTAGGAAGTTGGAAACACTGTTCACTATCCTAGAAACCATGTAAACCTACCAATATATGATATAATTTACATTAAATGACTCACCAATACTTGACTCACCAATCCTTGAAACACTGTTCAGAGAATGACTCACCAATCCAGGACTCACTGATCCTCGACACACCAATTCTGGAAACACGGTTCACCGAATGACTTACTGATCCTAGACTCACCAATCCTAGAAACACTATTCATAGAATGAATCAGATATCCTAGAATCATTGATCCTGGAAACATTGTAAATATGATGACTCACCGATTCTGGACTCATTGATCCTTGACTCACCAATCTGATGGTACTGTTCAAAGAACGACTAACTGATCGAATGTTACAGTTCAATTAATGACAGAATGATTTGATGGTATTGTTCATAGAACGACAGACCAATCTGATGGTACTATTCAAAAAAATACAGACCGATCTATTGGTATAGTCCACAAAACTTCATACCGATCTGATGGTAAATGTTCATAGAATGACATACTGATCCAATGGAACTATTCCGATCAGTCTCACCAATAGAACTGTACACGTCAGTCTCACCGATAGAACAATACACACCAGTCTCACCGATGGAACATCTCACATCAGTCTCACAGATGGAATGTTTTACATTGGTCTCCCCAATGGAACTCTTCACATCAGTCACACTGATGGTATAAGGCCCCAGCCTTAAACCTTACTTAATCATGAGTTATTACAAGATTACACATTAAGTATCTTTTCAGGTTTAGAGTTTTAGAGAATTATATCATGAAACTTGCATTACATTCCACATTTAGACAAAGTGGTTACACAAAAGACAATATTCATTCTTCCCATCAATGGAAACATATTGAAAATAAAACATGGATTCTTTCATGACCAATCCTTGACACTATCATCACATCGTGTACCTTTCCCTTGACCTGTGAAAAACATTTCAAAAACTTGGGATGAACATAAAAAGCTCAGTAAGGGTTATAAAAATATGGAAAGGAAACATGGGTACATATATACATAAGGATGAGATCATACTTTACCCATAAAACATATGAACTTTAACATACCTCATCAAATCATGAATAAATCATAGAAATCATAAGACATAAAGGTAACTTGAGGCATTCATAACAATCTTACGTACGGAGTAACCCTCTTGGTTACGTTTGGAATACCCATCACAGTATATTCCCTAAATCTCAATGGAGAAACCTTAACGTTTCACTCTTTCGAATTACCCAATGCATTGGAGACCTATATCGGGCTCACCCGCCCTTAGTTTATCACAGAACCACCCATCTTGATAACAATTCCCAAAAACCATAACATAATCTTATCACATAAAACATGCATAAAGGAAACATAACATTTCCACATTTAAATAACAAGATATCAATACAACACATCGATATAAAAACATTATCAAAACCATTTTTAATACCAAAATAAAAGAAAAGTAAAACATGGTATTTATTTTTCTTTTAAAAAGAAGGTATGGCTTGTAGAAGAAGCCGAAACTCAAATGACGGTCACGGCGGTGGAGAAGTCGTTGTCGCCGCATATGTACGACAAAAACATTCCCTTTTGTCGTTTAGTAAAACGCTTCGTATAAAAAGATTCCTTTTTGGATAAAAGTAAAATTCAAGGGGGTTTATACACCGTATAAAAGAAGATTGTGTAAAAAACAAAATATGCCTCAATGAATGGAGATTGAGACGAAGTCCCTTACAAAGATGGTATCCTTGGTTTAAGGATAAATCAATTGAATAATTATGTGTGACAAATGAATACACCAAATATATGTTGATATTAAGTGTAAAATAATCCATGGTCATTCACACATATTCAAAAGATGACATATTCAATAACTACATGTTGAACCCAAAGAAATCGAAATTGGGGTAAGAAGTTCCCTTGACAGCCTAACGACGTCATATCAAAATGAGTTGTTGAGAGATAAAAAAAGGGTATCTCATCACATGGACATAAAATTTACATCAATAAGGATATATGAGAACATATCCCAACATAAAAATATGTAAATTAAAATACCCAACAATATAAGTCTTTTAAAAAGAAAAGGGTGAAAGGTCCACTTACCGACTTGGGTATCTTTCGAAACATACACCCCATGAAAGAAGGACAATACAACATTGATGTAAATAATCATAAACGAAAGTATATTACACAATGATTAGAATAATGGGCTGTACATATACCACTCAAAGGAAATGGTGGCAAATGTAGCACAAATCTCACGGGAATAAAAGTGAGAAGAAAAATCCATTAGGAAAACTCGGCAGCCTAACGGTGCCACTTAAAACATCCAAAATGTATTGATGAGAGGAAGTAGGGTCTCTCATAATATCAACATAAAGTTTACAGAAATAGGAATACAAAAGAACATCCTCCAACATAACAAAGAGAAGCTTAAAAGAAGTGACATAAAGGAGGGTACTTAAAAAGAAAGAGAGAGGTTGGATCTCTTACGAAAATTTGGCAGCTTAACGGTGCCACTCAAAACTTCCGAAATGGATTGATGAGAGAGAATAGGGTATCTCATTATATGAACATAAAAAGTACAGTAAGAGTAATATAAATTAACATCCCAATAACAATAAATATGATCTTAGAAGGAATGACATAAAAGTGTGTAATTAAAAAGAAAGCGAGAAGTAGGATCCCTTACCTCAAGTCCAACTTGTCTTGTTCGTTTCTTTATATTCCTGAATAATAAACTTTGGTCAATTAATAATTGCCTAATTACTTCCTTTAGAGATTATTATTCAGTTCATATAACATATTATAATGTTATAATAATTGTTTAATAATGTTAGTTCATATCAGACGTTTTTATCGATGTTTGGTACATGAGTCAAAAATGAACATGTTTGAAAAAAGATTACCCTTGTAGTTATAAGTAAATAATTTCCAGAATAGTATTAATGATTAAAATATAATATATATCCAGTAAATATTCATTTCATACTATTACATATCATTTGGAGATAAAAAACGACAAGCACCGTTCATGGAGACGGTAGGCCGTACGTACGCATGAACGCTACTTTCATTTTTTGTCATATTAATGGAATTAAAACAAAATGAGAGAGATATATATATATATATTATAATTCCAGAACTATATCCATAATTTTGATGTAATATATTACATATATATCCATTATATATATGTACTTATAATATTACATAACATTTTGAGATAAGAAATGAAATGTACCGTTCATGGAGACGGTAAGCCGTACGTACGCATGAACGCTACTTCCATTTCTTTTTCATATTTAATGGAATTAAAACATAATGATACATAATAGTATTTTAATTCCAGTATGGTATCATATATAATATCATTAAATATATCCTTTATACG
The DNA here is from genome assembly GCA_963277665.1 of Viscum album. Taxonomy (NCBI): domain Eukaryota; kingdom Viridiplantae; phylum Streptophyta; class Magnoliopsida; order Santalales; family Viscaceae; genus Viscum; species Viscum album. Next base: position 1,154,486,088 of record OY728165.1, read on the forward strand.
TACAACATATGGTATTAACGAATCAAATCACTTTGAGGGGGCGGTAGTCCGCACTTCCTTAAATGAAGATATCGCGTTTACCTATAATGGAAACCAAAAAGGTATGCCCAAAATGAAAAATAAAGAGGCTTAAGTAAAACATAAACATATTATATATCATATATAAATATATTTTAATCTTAATGGCCACCTTTGAAGGTGTTAGAAGATTTTTGTACAATCATCGTTTCGGGAGGCAGAAATTCGCCATCCACAGAAACAATATGTTATTTAATAATTAGATGTAGGTGTGAGAAAGTGTAGCTCTAATAATTCTTATAAAAACATCCTAGTATATTTATGATACTGGAGTTGTTACAAAAGAAATGAATAAAAAGAGTTTAGGGGGTTGGAGAAGCAAAATAAAACAAAAGGACTCAAATGAAGAAATTTCTTAAAATCGGGTAACTCCATTTGGTTTGAGCTCAAAGGCTTCCATGGGAAGACTTCTGCCCAAAGTGAGGCTTCAAGGAGTAATAGAGGGAAGTTTAGAGACATAATGGGATGTGGTTGGCCGAGCCAAAGGCTTTGGGAGTGTGGGTAAGGAGATAGAGTTGGGGGCCTTTTATAAGAGGAGAGGAGGGGCACTCTTGGATGGTAAAGAAAAGTCACTTTATTTTAAAATGTTATTCAGATTTAAGAGGTCCCAAATTGATGTGTTTAGGGGATAAGGTGATAAGGGTTCTAAATAAACTCATCCAATAGGTTTTGGACATGTGTAGGTCTTATATATTACATTATCTTCCCATTTTATTTAAATTGTTAAATAATGAGGTCACCGCTGCATCATCATGATGTCATAAATAATTTAATTTATTTAAGGTCAATAATTTATAAAACAAATACTATAATGTATGAAATATTTGTATCTTTACAATGAATATTTATAGTAAAAAATCTGATATGTATAACCCCATGTAAAAATTGTTTTAGTAAAACATTTCATGTTTGTCTCATTTTTACTTTAACTTTAAATAAAAAGATATTAATGTCATTTTCCAACCAAAGTGTCTTCATGGGGTCCCCAAGTTGACCCATGGGTTGTATTTGTTGGCCATGACACATAAAATGAGGTTAGGACATTTGTAAAGTTCATTTCATATTATTAAAACATTATTTTTACCTTAAACTACACTAATTACTTCTAATCGCGATTAAAAACGTAATCAGTTACTATTCACCAAAAAATTATTGTTAACCCATTGAACCAAATTTTACTTCATAACGACAACCATGTATATCAGATTTTTGAAATTCAAAACACAAAGATGGCAAAATTTCATTTAAACGGAAAAATCATTTTTTATAAGTACCACTTAGTGGTTTCACTATTCATCAAAAATTGAAGTTTTTCAGAAAAATCCCAAAAATTCACCCTAATCTATATTTGATAGTCTGAATTCAAAAATGAAGTCTATTTTATAAAATTCAAATCATATAAGTCACAATAATTAATTTAATAATTAATTCCCGCTGTCAGATCAAATAGCGTGTTTTTATGAAACAATATGTATAAAAATATTGACACTAGTTTAAGTCTGATTTCAAAGTGAAATTAATTCCAACGACCACTATTGGATTTAATGATAATAATATATTCTAATTTCACTTTAAAACCAATTCAAACGATAATCTAATCATATAAATAAATTATATTAAAAAGAGGTTTTGAATTAAAATACAGAATTTTACACTATTCATTAAAAAAATGAACTTTATCAGAAAGATTCCAAAAATTTACACAAAGTAAATTTTGATGTCCCAATTCTTAAAAAAAGTTTTATTTGGTCCAAAATGATTTATAAGAGTGAACAAAACTATATTTAATGACGGTTCGCCATCAAAAGGCGATAAGTGAACCTTTAGTGAAAACTAGGGCATATACGCCTAAAATTGATTTATTTCCTTATTTTAAGCCTTTATCTTTTATTGGATAAATGTAAAAACATTTAAAAACATATATAAACATATTTTAGTTATTTATATCCATTCCCGCCAATACAACAGCTACATGTTAACTACCATTTAAAATAATAATAATAATATTATTTGAGTGCAACGTAAGATTCCCAAGAAACTCGTTGTTGCGTGTTGGGTATGCCATCGAGCATAGAGTCACATTTAAAGTCATATTAATATTTTATTCAAAAATATGGATAAATATAAAAATTCCGTATTCATTATTTACCTGGGGTGTTACATCCTTCCCCCGTTTTGGGAATTGCATCCTCGTAATTTTTAAAATTGAGCTTGGAAACATCCTTGAAAGTCCCACATCGGAACAAGAGTCGGTTAAAAAATCACATTAAAATAAAGAATGATAAGTAAAAAGGTCACCCGAGTTAACCCATACTAGGATTCCAAATATGAAAACATGGACATGGAGGAGAAAACATAGGGTCATGTTCTGATGGAGAGTGATAGAAAACATGTTTAGGAGAAAGTTAACCACAAGAAAATCACAAACGTGTGATGGGTTAAACAGTATTCGATTCCCCAGTAGGAAAAGTTAGTAGACAACATATTTGTTTTAAGTTACTTTTTATTAAGGAATTTATTCCAAAGAGAACATAATCAATTATCATGTTGACTTTCAACTTTTACTAGATTCATTAATCAAACTCATATTTTTTCCAAAAGACGAGTATTTAGGAAGACTTGTTCGCATTAAGAGTACTATAATCAACTTCTAGAGAATCAACTAATCCACCAAAGAGAACTATATACATCCCATGTCTTTAGGCTTTAACAAAAACCAAAACCAAAAAGGTTAGTACAAGGTCAGATAATCCATTAAAAAGAAAATCTATGCTTAATCTCCAAAATTTGTCCAACAAAACCCAAAGTTCAACGAGGACCATCTGATAAAAAATTTGTCCATAAAATTCTTCAAAGTAAACCAATCTAAGATTGAAACCCAAATATTTGACGTATTTAGTCACATAGTGTTCCAAGTTAAATTGTAGCATTTATCTCCCAACAACATCAGTTGCTCCTAAAGTCTCGTATTGAAAAGTAATTAACCTAATCACATATCCTCCGTGATAGGTTAATCATTTTCATAAATAACCCAAAATAAACTTACTCTTAATTCATAAAATCATATAACTAAAAAGAATCAGTCAAACTAACCAGGGAATTCACGTAGTCCAGTGGTGGGCGATAAATTACAGTCGCACTTTGGTTGTGGGTTCGATTCCCACAGCTTTGTCCGACGCGACGGGTAGTCACACGGTCAGCGTGTTGTCCTTTTTCCAAAACTATGTAATTCTCAAATCATTCACCAAAAAGGGATAAAATCATCAAAAATGATCATAAAATATTTTAACCTCATGTTTATATCATTCCATTCATTTTCCATCATATCATAGTGTAACCCATAATTACCTAAAAAGTAAGGATCATATAAACCATAATGGTTAACTTAATAATTATTACATGAATTTCCACATCGAGTTGGCCATCTCGTACATGATGCATTAGAGAACTCACCAAGGTTGAAGTGGTTGATCATGACTCCTTGATAGTTGGTTTAGAACAACCATGATATTCCTCATTGAATCCCACCCATCTCATCCAGTCGCTTAATTGGAGAACCACCACAGTTTCCTTCAAACCCATTGTCACTTTGGTGCCTTCTAGATCCAGCCATTTACTAAAACCATAAAGGTCAGTGTGAGTATATCAACAAAACCATCATGTACAAATGAGGAAGGTAAAAACTAAGATATACTTACTCATTCACGTTATCTAAAACTAGGACTCTTTCTGAAATCCTAACCATTATGGTAATGTCACTTATGCTTAAAGAATACGCTAACTTCTAATGTTATCTAAACCGACCTCTGATACCAACTATAAGGCCCCAGCCTTAAACCTTACATAATCTTGAGTTATTACAAGATTACACATTGAGGATCTTTTCAGGTTTAAATTTTTAGATAATTAGATCATGAAACTTGCATTACATTCCACATTTAGACAAATTCGTTAAATAAAAGACAGTATTCATTCTTTCCATCAACAGAAACATATTGAAAATAAAACATGGATTCATTCTTGAAACATCCTTGACACTATCATCACATCTTGTACGTTTCCCTTGACCTGTGAAAAACATTTAAAAAACTTGGGATGAGCATAAAAAGCTCAGTAAGGGTTATAAAAATATGGAAAGGAAACATGGGTACATATATACACAAGGATGAAATCATAATTTACCCATAGAACATAAGCACTTTAACATACCTCATCAATTCATGAATAAATCATAGAAATCATAAAACATAAAGGTATCTTGAGGCATTCATAACATTCTTACGTAGGGAGTAATCCTCTTGGTTACATTTGGAATACCCATCACAGTATATTCCCTAAATCTCATTGGAGAAACCTTAACGTTTCACTCCATCACATTACCCAATGCATTGGAGAGCTATATCGGGGTCACCCTCCCTTAGTTTATCACGGAACCACCCGTCTTCATAACAATACCCAAGAACCATAACATAATCTTACCACATAAAGCATGCATAAAGAAAACATAACATTTCTACCTTTAAATAACAAGATATCAATACAACACATTGATATAAAAACATTATCAAAACCATTTTTAATACCAAAATAAAATTAAAAGTAAAAAATGGTATTTATTTTTCTTTTAAGAAGAAGGTATGGCTTGTAGAAGAAGCCGAAACTCAAATGATGGTCATGGCGGCAGAGAAGTCATTGTCGCCGCATACGTACGACAAAAACATTCACTTTTGTCATTTCGTAAAATGCTTCGTATAAAAAGATTTCTTTTTGGATAAACGTAAAAGTCAAAGGGTTTTATAAACCGTATAAAATAAGGTTGTGTATAAAACAAAATATTCCTCAATGAATGAAGATTGAGATGAAGTCCCTTACAAAGACGGTATCCTTGGTTTAAGGATAAATCAATTGAATAATTATATGTGACAAATGAATACACCAAATATAAGTGGATATTAAGTGTCAAATAATCAATAGTAATTCACACATATTCAAAATATGACATATTCAATAACTACATGTTGAACCCAAAGAAATCGAATTTGGGTTTAGAAGTTCCCTTGACAGCCTAACAACGTCACATCAAAATGAGTTGATGAGAGATAAAAAAAGGGTATCTCATCACATGGACATAAAATTTACATCAATAAGGATATATGGGAACATATCCCAACATAACAATATGTAAATTAAAATACCCAACAAAAGAAGTCTTTTAAAAAGAGGAGGGTGAAAGGTTCCCTTACCGACTTGGGTATCTTTCGAAACATACACCCCATGAAAGAAGTACAATACAACATTGATGTAAATAATCATAAACGAAATTATATTACACAAAGATTAGAATAATGGGATGTATATATACCACTCAATGGAAATGGTGGCAAATGTAGCACAAATCTCATGGGAATAAAAGTGAGATGAAAAATCCCTTACGAAAACTCGGCAGCCTAACGGTGCCACTTTAAACATCCAAAATGGATTGATGAGAGGAAGTAGGGTCTCACATCATATCAACATAATGTTTACAGAAAGAGGAATAAAAAAGAACAGCCCCCTACATAACAAAGAGGAGCTTAAAAGAAGTGACATAAAGGAGGGTACTTAAAAAGAAAGAGAGGGGTTGGATCTCTTACAAAAATTTGGCAGCCTAACAGCGCCACTCAAAACATCTAAAATGGATTGATGAGAGAAAATAGGGTATCTCATCATATGAACATAAAAATTACAGTAAGAGTAATATAAAATAATATCCCAATCACAATAAATATGATCTTAGAAGTAATGACATAAAAGAGTGTACTTAAAAAGAAAGAGAGGAGTAGGATCCCTTACCTCAAGTCTAACTTGTCTTGTTCGTTTCTTTATATTCCTGAATAATAAACATTTTTCAATTAATAATTTGCTAAGTACCTCTTTTAGAGATTATTATTCAGTTCATATCACATATAATAATGTTATAATAATTGTTTAATAATGTTAGTTCATATCAGAGGTTTTTACTGATGTTTGGTACATGAGTCAAAAATGAACTTCTTTGAAAAAAGATTGCCCATGTAGTTATAAGTAAATAATTTCCAGAATAGTATTAATTATGAAAATATAATATATATCCAGTAAATATTCATTTCATACTATTCCATATCATTTGGAGATAAAAAACTACAAGCACCGTTCATGGAGACGGTAGGCCGTACGTATGCATGAACACTACTTTCATTTTTTGTCATATTAATGAAATTAAAACAAAATGAGAGAGATATATATAAATTATAATTCCAGAATGATATCCATAATTTTGATGTAATATATTACATATATATCCATTATATATATGTACTTATAATATTACATAACATTTTGAGATAAGAAATGAAATGTACCGTTCATGGAGACAGTAAGCCGTACGTACGCATGAACGCTACTTCCATTTATATTTCATATTTAATGGAATTAAAACATGAAGGTACATAATAGTATTTTAATTCCAGTATGGTATCATATTTAATATCATTAAATATATCCTTTATACTTACCACATATGGAATTAAAGAATCAAATCACTTTGAGGGGGCGGTAGTCCGCAGTTCCTTCAATGAAGATATCGTGTTTACCCATAATGGAAACCATAAAGGTATGCCCAAAATGAAAAATAAATAGGCTTAATGAAAACATAAACATATTATATATCATATATAAATATATTTTAATCATAAATAATTTAATTTATTTAATGTCTAAAAATTATAAAACAAATACTATAATGTTGGAAATCTTTTTATATTTCCAATGAATATTTATAGTCAAAAATCTGATTTGTATAATCCCATGTAAAAATTGTTTTAGTAAAACATTTCATGTTTGTCTCATTTGTACTTTAACTTTAAATAAAAAGCTATTAATGTAATTTTCCAACCAAAGTGTCTTCATGGGATCCCCAAGTTGACCCATGGGTTTTCATGGTCGGCCATGACACATCGAATGAGGTTAGGACATGTGTTAAGTTCATTTCATATTATTAAAACATTATTTTTACCTTAAACTACACTAATTACTTCTAATCGCGATTAAAAACTTAGTAAGTTACTATTCACCACAAAATTATTTTTATCCCATTGAACCCCATTTTACTTATTAATGACAACCATATATGTCGGATTTTTGAAATTCAAAACACAATGATGGCAAAATTTCATTTAAACAGAACAATCAGTTTTTATAAGTACCACTTAGTGGTTTCAATATTCATCAAAAATTGAAGATTTTCAGAAAAATCCCATAAATTTACCCTAAAATATATTTGATATTACGAATTAAAAAATGAAGTCTATTTTACTAAATTCAAATCATATAAGTCACATTAATTAATTTGATAATTAATTCCCGCAGTCAGAGCAAATAGCGTATTTTTATGAAACAATATGTATCAAAAGATTGACACTAGTTTAAGTCTGATTTCAAAGTGAAGTTAATTATAAGACCGCTATTGGATTTAATGGTAAAAATATATTAAAATTTAACATTAAAACCAAGTCAAAAGATAATATAATCATATAAATAAATTAGATTAAAAAGTGGGTTTGAATTAAAATACTACATTTTACACTATTCATTAAAAAATGAACTTTATCAGAAAGATAGAAAATATTTACACAAAGTAAATTTTGATTTCCCAATTCATAAAAAGAGTTTTATTTGGTCCAAAAGGATGTATAAGAGTGAACAAAAATATATTTAATGACGGTTCTCCATCAAAAGGCGATAAGTGAACTTTTAGTGAAAATTAGGGCATATACGCCTAAAATTGAGTTATTTCTGTATTTTAAGCCTTTATCTTTTATTGGATAAATGTAAAAACATTTAAAAACATATATAATAATATTTTAGTTATTTCTATCCATTCCCTCCAATACAACGGCTACATGTTAACTACCATTTAAAATAATATTATTTTTATTATTATAGTGCAACGTAAGATTCCCAAGAAACTCGTTGTTGCGTGTTGGGTACGCCATCAAGCATAGCGTCACATTTAAAGTCATATTAATATTTTATTCACAAATATGGATAAATATGAAAATGTCATATTCTTTATTTACCTGGGGTGTTACAGATGGAACTGTTCATATCAGTCACACCGATAGAGCTGTTCACATCAGTCTCACCAATGGAACTATTTGCAGAATTGGATAAATTAGAAAAGTTTTGGGGATACATAACTATGACCACCAAATCAGCTCAAACACTAGATTTTCGAAGAATAATAGACCGGATAGGTCAGGGCCAATACATAAAATTCCTCTGAAAACATTCTCATCATCGAGAATTCAAAACAAACTTATAGGGAACATAAAAGAAGCCTCAAAAACCAACCATGAAGATACCTCCATAAAGATTCCATCCCCAAGAAGAAACTAAAGAAATAGTTCTCATAATCTCAAAAGGTCTATAACCACAAAGAGGGATTCATTACAATAATTGAGTTAAATATCAGACAACTCTTGGTACTGAGCAATTATTTGTGAATCAGGATCCCAGGTACTCTCCTCTTGGCCACTGTGTCACCAAAAGACATGAACCAAGGGTATATAATGCCCATGAAACACCTTCTATTTGTGGTCTTGGTGCTCCATAGATCTCTCATCAATGGTCGCATCATCATCAACATTGATCTCTCCACAATAGATTACGTGAGGGTCATCATAAAAATAACAAAAGAGTTGTGATACATAGAAAACATGATGTATATGACTCATTTGTGGGGGAAGTGATACTTGATACACCATAGCTCCAACACAAGCCAAGACAACGAAACCATCGCTGCCCATGATGACGAGTCACCTTTAGAAACATATGATCCCTAACATCAATCTCTAAGGTATCAACCTTTGATCAGTATAATATTTTTAATGATATTGCACTATCTTTTTTTTTCTCTTGAATCACATGAACCATCTATGCTGTATTCTGGATTAGTTCTATTCTGAGAATTGTGGACTCTTCGACCCCATTCCCGCAAAATAGATAAAGGTAATGCTATCCATACAAGGCATCTAATAGAACCATACTGATGGTGGAGTAAAAACAATTATTTTAAGAGAACTCTACCATGTGTATTTCATTCATCCACGAACCTCCAAAAAATAGGACTCATGTGTGTAACATGTTTTCAAGAGTCTGGATTTTCTGATCTGTTACACCATCCATCTGAGGATGAAATGAATTTCTAGGGAATATGTGAGAATGAAAAGCATGTTGAAGACCTCTCCACACCGTAGATGTAAAATAAGGATCTATATCGAAAATGATTGTCCTTTTACTCCATGAAGTCTCACCACCTCCTCTAGATACTTCCACGACAAAACTTCCACTGATCATGACTCTTTGATTGCTATGAATTGGGATGATTTTGTTAAATGATCCACTACCATCAAAATAGCATCATGTCCTCCATGTTCGCGAGGTAAACCAATAATAAAGTCCATTGAGTTGTCCTCTCACTTCCAAAAAGGATAATCTAACAGCTACTGCAAGCCACTAGGAACACTATGTTCGAACATCACCTTCTGGAAATCCAAATAATAGGACACAAACTCTACAACCACACAATTCAGCCCAGGACACTAAAATTGGAACCTCAAGGCTCTATACATATTTTTCCCTCCAGGATGTACCAATAAAGTAGAATTGTGGAACTCTATGAGAACCGTCTTGTGCATCATCAAGGGTGTAAATCTCCTTCCATGATATGACACTCGGAGTTTTTCATCCTCAATCCCACCATCAGGGGCCTTTCCAAAAATGACTCGGTCTCTCTAGACCTCCATCTATGGATCCAAAACTATGACTCTTCTTACATCAATACTAGATATGACTGAACTATCATCTGAAAAAATACATCCTATTACAACCAAATTCTCCCATATCAAGATATATATTTATCTCTCATAACTCATAATGGGCCATCCAATATGGAGACGAAGAGATAAGAGATGCTCCTGGTTGTATCTTATTCCCAAAACTGATCTTTCATTAAGGGGGTAAGGCTACAACCTCTTCTGGAATTACATCAGAGTACTCATACATGTCCCTAGGAATTTCCAACTACTGAACCATTGAAGAACACATCATCAGCTTAGCCATCAGAAATTATAAGGATGAAACATTACTCTGACCCATCTGAGGGTATCTCTCGCCATAAAACACCACTAGATGTGCATCCACCTAGAATAATACAACCTACCTCCGGAATCAATCCATGATGAGGATAAAATCTTATGGTGGTATTTGTAAACATAGGAAATCATCCCAAGATTGGTGCTGCCCTAACACTACCTCACAGTCTCTACATAATTCAAAAAAGTATTCTTGGCCTAAAACTGGTGTGGTCAACACCAAGGTCACTGGAACCCCCTCTACCTCATGTCACAGTATATGGACAAGGGTAGGTGATATAATGGAGTGTGTCCCTCGTGAATGAAACAAGGCATAAAAATGATAGAAAACTGGAAAAGGGTTCCTCGAATGACATTTGAATCTCCATTAACTGGCAACGCTAATGCATGACATTGACCATGACTTCCTCCATGAACTATCTGACCCAAATGGTGACCACCACCATGGTTACGCTCTACTCTCTTAGGATGGAGAGCATCGCAAGCCTGCCATATAGCCTCCCCATCTACCCTATGCTGATCAGTAGCTGGTGCAACTTGCTACATCTGCCTATGTTGGATCTACCTTAACATTGGAACATGGAGCAGAGCTCCTAGTGCACGATGACTGCTATGAGAGGTCTTGAAATCTGTCTATGGATGACCTAGACCTCCAAAAGAATATCATGTGCTTGATCCCTTGATGTAGGGCTATGAGCTGCTGCCCATGGAAAATGAGATGATGGGGGTTGGGAACTCCCCATGGCCAAACAAAAAAGACTTCTTCCCTAAAAAATCGGAACCCCATACCACATCTCGTATTTGTGAGTAATCATGAAGACACCACTCATATAATGATCTGGTTCTGGACAATGTCCTATCAATGACCTCACCCCTCTCTACCACCTCATGATATTTCTTCAGTATAATTGGGTGGACCTAGCAATGAATCTCTAGATGAAAAGCCACATCAAAATGCCTTACCCAGACTTCTTCATCTGGAAACAGATCCAAAGCATATCCTAAAAGGATGGGGAAATGGATTCCAAAATATTGCACATTAGAGCTCCCCTATTGACGGGTATGAAGCTCCTAAATACTAGACACCTTCATAGTCAATAATAGAAACTCAACACTTATCATTTCTTGGAACTCATCCCATGAGATCGATGAAACCTCAGGATCCTGGAGGAACAAGAACCAACACTGCCTCGCTGCTCGATGAACCATCATCACAACTAAGGAAACCCAGTGATCCTTCTGAGATCATATCTAACTAAAGCCTATCTCAACCTCCTCCAACCAGACATCTCTAACATCATCTGAAATGGATCTATCATACTTATATAGAATCATTAGCTGAAACTCTCGATGTATCCTCCTACAAGTGTTGTCATCATCAACCTCTACCTTGAGGATATCTACTTCCATACCCTAGTGTACATCTTTTAGGCTATCCTGATGAGGACGTTGACCTAGATCCATAACTGTGAAATAAAAAAATAGATATTGTTCAAAAACCTATAATACTAAAGACACAAAAATTATTAATTAATTGATTTCTGTTATTCATTTTAGGTTACCCTATCCCTAGGTCAACCCACACAACCATAGGCATAAGATGAATGATGCAAGATCATATCCTAGATATCTACCATGAAACTAGTATCACCTCATTTAGTGGCCATTATAAACATAATGGTTCATACATAAGATCATAGGGGGGGCCCTAGACTCCTATGTATCTACCATTCTACAGGGTTTACATCACTCGATAAACATGACTAACACTGTTTCTCTACCATCCCATGCAACCTCACCTATGATTCACTCCAAACCCCATCTTATCCTTCAAATAGTACACTGATACCACTCAGCCATGACCCCCTCTCCACAATGTGTAACCCTCTTATGCCAAAAATGTTTAAAGGAAGATGATAACCCCCATGTCCTACCTCCAGTAGGACCATGGTTGGTGACTAGCACCGAGGGTAGAGTAAAAAAACAGATGGGAGGAATTACACTCTATGAGATCACCGGCGGAAGAGTTAGATAAGAAAGACACCAACCAACTCCCACTCAGACTGAAATATAAAATAAATATTAGTTACACATTTTTAATTTCATGCAATTATACTACAAATAAAAGGGGATATGTTCATGTACCTAAAAGATTTAAAAAAAATAGCAACCACGAAGCCCAAATAGCTCCTGCAACCCCAAGCCAGTAGAAACAGGCCTGATCTCCAACCTTATACATGTGACCTAAAAAAAAGTTTATATAAACATAGGGTGAGTATAAAATTATACTCCGTTGGTTACTCCTTGATATCTTTCATGAAATAGTAAATAAATCATGTTAAAGTACAGTGAACCACCTGTGAAACTAACTCATCCCCTAAAAAGTCATACTATGTTCCCAGCCTCACCATGGCTACTCTGAAAAAGTTAAATATATAATATTATATTATATATTAAATAATATATAGGGCACCCCACTACTTCTTCCCCACTGGTTTGCCTCTTTGACCCAACATCACAAGTCATAAGTATCTATCTCTAAAAAGGCTTTCCTGGAGAAACCTGGGTGAATCATCCCAACATCCCCTCATGCAACAAAACCACCATGTCCATTTAAGTAATGAAACAAGGTAGTTTCTTGGATCCACCACAACTGGCATAATGTGTATCATATTTCGGGTATTATACCTCAAGCCATTACATCCCTTACACCGAGTTAGTATCCTCAAGCTGTCACAACCTATACACTTTGCACCAATAATAGTACATAGGAAACTATATACTGAATATGTGTCTGTAAATAACCACAAGCCATTACAACCGTCTACAAACATATATAGGGAAAACTAACTGATGTTCCTACCTACATATGTAATTACAATGAGAAGAGACTAGGGACAGTGGGTGTAGTAAGCCATCCATCCTCAATGGGATGTTGGGGAAAACACCCCCTAGGGATCAGAATAACCAAGGTGTCAGTTTTCGTAACTGAAGCAGTGGAGTAACATATAGAAACACAAAATGTACAAAAAATGCTATATCTCACAACCAAACTATGGGAATAGCCTAGTCATAAACTCAAATGTAGCTAATGTCTCTTGGACTCCCGACTGCCACATCTATGACTTGGTATCCTATAAGAACACAACCATTTAAAGAGCTCTATTACATTACTTCATTCCATTTTTATCAGTCCTCCTTTACATTAATTAATTATTTAATCACTATTTTACAATTAACAATTCCACATTAAATGTCATTAGGATCACATCCCAAGTCCACTATTCCTTTAAAATGTTCCACTTATCATTGTGTCCCATAATTCTCCAACCCCCTGGGTTATCATAATTTGTTCAATTATTAATTTACAGCATTACATTCCTAAAATCCCATGAATTCTCTAGAAACATTATATGAAACTAAACACAAGGGGGATAAACATGGTGAGCAGATGAAATACCCATCGAGTCTTTTCTGCCTATAGGAAGAGTGCAGACCTATCCTCCCTTGAGAAGCTAAACACGGAAAGCACATGTCGTACCCTGAGTGTCTTAGACCCTTTCTAAAGATGGTAAAGAAAGACTAGCTATCTAGAGTCGTAGGGAAATTAAAGAAGATAAACAATCAATAAGAATCAGTATGAATCCAAACATTCACATCCAACCAATTTATTCATCCCTGTTGTCCTCTCTGACACCCACATGCGTAAACTAATGCATCTCACCACACTAGGTGGAAACTGCTGCCACAATAAGTTGGCCTCAATACCCCCACATATCCCAATAACCATCTATACTTACATTACATCATAAGTAGTAGAAAAACCCTCATCTCATCAATTGGTCTCTTGGACCATAAACAAACAAGATGGTAACTCAGAACCATACAAGGAATTATATTTTTCCAAAAAACTAGTTCTTTAATCTATCATGGATTAACCCATTTATAATTTTTAGGTTCCAATTTCAGGAATCCTAACTAGTAATCTATCAAAAATAATTAAACATGCTAAATGCACTAATTTGATTAAAATAAATTTAAAACAAGAAGAATAAACTTCATTTACATACCTCTTTATAATTATCCACAAAATTATTGATTAATTATGACTTTACATTCATTACCAGATTCCATCATGAAAGAAAATCTAATCAATGTAACCATAGATATCACACTATCTATAAAAGAAGAGGAAATAACATTAAATCGATATAAATTTATTTATTCGGTTCAAATATTTATTATGTAAATTCCATTGCGATCTAGTGGAGTAAAACTTGATAACTAGATAGTTGCACATAAAATAGAAGAGGAGAAATGAATCCCCTACCTCAAACGGTTTTTTTTATTATCTATACAAGAAGTTTCCTCACAATGGATCATGATTGCCTCTTCCAGTGACAACTGTATCCACCCGTTGATGTAACAGTATGACCCCACCAACCGAAAACCCAGATAACTCCATTAGATGTATGGATATCACATTATATAATAGATATATTATAATTATAAGCATATGAACCCAAAAAATTATGAGAAAACATAACTTTTATCGATGAATGATCGACCCTTGCTGCTGACACCAAAATAGGGGGTGCACATGCTGTAGAATGAAACATCAAGGGGCAGTAATCCAAGGGTTAAGGTTTATTCACACCCCTATTATTGGATGAAGGAAAGGTTCGACCATATCACACCTGTTAACATGAAGGTAGAATATGTGAGGAAGATATATCATCCATATAAAAGATTTAATGGAGCAGTAGTTTAAGATACACTTAATATTCCATTAAATGAGGATCACATTACACAACATGATATGACCATGTAATGGCATCCTCGGACATTGAGAAATTAATATAAGTGTTATGAGATTTGATTTGGCCATAAATGGATTAATACAAGGCCTCGAATTCATTTAACATCGAAGAAAATGTCAATGGGGTGAAACTATAGGAAGAATGAAACACTGTTCATTATCCTAGAAACAATATACACATAACGATCCTGGAAACACTGTACACAAGCTAACTCACCGATCTAGTAAACACCATTCGTGAAATGACTCACCAATCCTAGACTCATTGGTACTAGAAACATTGTTCATTGAAAGACTCACTGATACTTGAATCAGTTATCCTGGACTCACTACTCTTGGGAACACTATTGAAAGATTGACTCACTAATATTGGACTCACCAATACTGGAGACATTGTTCATAGAATGAATCACCTATCATGGACTCACCGATTTGATGGTACTGTTCAAAAACTAAAACTGATCTCATGTTAATGTTTATCGAATGACAAACTGATCTGATGGTACTGTTCACAGAATAAATCAGTGATTCAATGATAATATTCATCGTACAATAGACTGATCTAATGGTACTATTCATAGAATGATAGAATGATATGATGGTACTTTTCCAGGATTTATAGACAGATCTAATGGGACTTTTAACTAAATGTCAATCTGATATGATGGTAGATTTCATTGAATTAACGACCAATATGATGGAATTGTTCACATTGGTATCAACGATGGAATTGTTCACATCTGTCTCACAAAGGGAACTACTTAAAATGGTCTCGACGATGGAACTCTTCAAACCGGTCTCACCGATGGAACTGTTAACATCAGTCTCACCAATGGAACTCTTCAAATCAATCTCACCGTTGGAACTTTTAACATCAGTATCACCGATGGAACAGTTCACTTTGATCTTAATGATAGAACTCTTCACATTGGTCTTAACAATGGAACTATTCACATCAGTCTCACTAATGGAACTGTTCACATTAGTCTCACCGATTGATCTATTTATAGTATTTGAAAAATTGGAAAAGTGTTGTGGATAAGTTACCACAACCACCAGAACACTGCAAACACAAGATTTTCATAGAGGAATAGACTGGAGAGGTCAGGGCCATTACATATATGTATGATTTATCAATGATACGGTTATATCCTATATGTACCTCCTAAACATTGTAAAAATATTTATATCTCATGTGATAGGCAAAGATGGTCTTTGGAATGAATCTGGACTCCTAATATGGCTTTAGGAGCGGATTATTACTAGAAATATTGTATGAGGAGTGAACTAATGCTACTAGGATAGTCCTGAGAGCGAACCATGACTACAAAGATGGAATGGGGAGTTAACCCATACTATTAATATAATCCTGGTAGTGATTCCTTTTATAATATTGAAATTATATTATATGGGTACCTGTCTACCACAATTCCTCACTTTGTTCTTAGGCTATTATTTCTTGTATTATGTTATTTATTTTCTTGTGAGTCATGTCTTGTGAATTTCTATGACTAATGACATGATTCATGTATATAATAATTGTTATGTAGGGAATTATCCACAATCTTCATGATCATGTTCCCAAACCATTATGCTGATTTTTATGATTACATACAACCCTTGTTTACACTTACTGAACATTTTAGATCACCAATTTTTTTGTTTTGTTACCCGGGTTATAAAGATATATATAATGATTTATTTTGTTATAAATCGTTTAATTCAAGAAGAACCTAGTGGGAGATAATGTATCTTATTGATGAAATATTGTATATTTATCCATTTTTCCTAAGGAACTCGAATAATGAAGTCTTTTGTTATATGTTTTCGTAATGTTTTATGTATTCCAAAAATGTTTTGTAATGTAAATGTCTGAATATGCCTAGTTTGTAATTGTTTTAATCACAGGAATGTATTATTGAACATTTTGATACTACTATGAGAAAACCATAGTGAAATACCTATGTAAATATCAAGGGATACGTCTAATGGTAAAAATATTAGAGGAACATTTCCTAGAATTTTGTTAAACTATAGAGTGAGTGGTTTCCGAGAAATACATAACATGTATATAAAACATTTGAATTTATCGCCACCATATATGTACCTAGGTGTAATAAATATGGAATGATGTTTCAGGACATACAATGAGTAATATAGTACAAAATAATGGGACTTGTTGAATACCTTGTTTGACACTCCTTGGGGATATTATTTGGGAATTATCAGACTCTTCCAGAAGGATTTAGAAATAAGATATATATTAATAAACTATTATAAACCTAATTTGTCATAGTTTAGGTAAGCTTTCATATCATATACATCCAAGTAGTGAATTTTAATGATTATGTGGATTCCCGTTATGATAACTATTTCTCACCCTACGATTTTGGTATTCATCAGGGTCAATAACCCGAATAAACCACTTTAATGTTGATTGTGATAGAAAATGAAAATTTTTTCCTTTTGAGAAACCAAATTCTATGGGGGATGGAATGAAAAACATCATTTCTATTCTCACATGACATTATCATGTTATCAATCGTGGTGTACTAACAAATTAATAAATAACGGAACAACATTTTCTTGAGTCATTCATTCAGAAACATCCTCATACTTTCATTGGGCCTTATGATCCAATTATTGATGAACAATGAATTATTAATAATAAATATATATTCACCATTTTTTATTGTTGGGATCATGAGAATGTCATTTGATCTATATATCAATTAGAATTTAATGAAGAGTACTGGTGGAATCTAATCAAGAATCTGTGGTCGAAATATGAAAATGAATCCATGGATCTGGACGAGTTCATGATCATATTTTTCGACAAATAGTTTTCATGGAATATTAATAAAAATATAGAGAATGATTTTCATGTTTGAAGTAAAGGGATGATGATTTTTTTGTAACATTTGAGGCTAATTTCATACGACATGAATGGTAAAATCCAATAATTATCATTCAAACTAATCATAGAATTGATAGGTTCTTCAGTGGCATAATGCCATGTCTCTAAAGGGTACTATATATAAGATACATTTGTAGCTACATTGAAATTGTGAGGTGGGAAAATATTTTTGAAATGAATATTTGAATCACATATCCATCTCATGGTTTTAGAAATGAAACGGAAGATGTAGTCTAATGGAAAATCTAAAAACAATGAAGAGAAGAAGAAACAAATTCACTTAACCACTAGGTGTGGGAAGCAGTATGGATAAAATTGTCTTAAGGGGTATAATAAATTTTTTATGTGTTTAAGGGAAGGTAATCAGATATTTTATTTCCAAAATGATGGGATAAAGTATGTTAATGCTTTTTATAGGGAACATGTGGCACATAATGCACCTCCCAGAATCCAATGCTTCCAGTGTAAGGAGAATGGTCATTATTCTAAAAAGTGCCCAAACCCAAAGGCTATCGATGATGATCAACATCAACAACCTCTTATGATTCTTGGTAAGGGAAAATATCATGAAATCGATATTTTTAATGAGGGTGGGATAATTATGTGATGAAAGTACACATACCATCAACTCCAGATTTTCTAATGTCATATTTGATTCTAGACCTACCCACTCTTTCACATCAAATGTATTCCCAAATGGTGTTATGATTACACCAAAATAATTAGATGTGGAATTATTAGTTAGACCCCTAATGGTATAATAATCTTATCACATGTATATTATTGATCTCTAGTTGATTTCTTAGGGATTGTTCTTCCATAAAATCCTATCATTCATATTTTAGATGAATTTGATGTCATCATACAAAAGAATTGGATCGCTCTGCATAAATCCCACAACAATTATCATGTAAGGGATTTTATATTTGATATTTAAAACCCTCATGTGATAATCAATCACTATGATTATAATCATGAACTTCCTGTGGATATTACATCTAGTATAAGTGTCTTAATTCCAATTAAAAAGGGTTTTTTATATCAAATGGTTGGGGAGAAAATGCATATCAATGATATTCCCATTGTTCTTTAATTTTTGGATGTCTTTTTAATAGAGTTACTTTTCCTTTCAAAAAAACGTGAAGTGGAGTTCTAAATAAAAATCATATATAGTTTGACACCAATTTCATATACTCCTAGTAGAATGGATCTGATTGAGGAGTTAGAATTAAAGAAGGAATCCCAGGAAAACTATGATAAAGAAATTATTTGGCTATGTGTATCAACTTGGGGTTCACCCATTATTTTTGGGAAAAATAAAGATGTATAAGTGTAACTTTTCATTGATTAGAAAGAGTTAAACAATATCAAAATCACGTACATGTATTCTCATCCATGTATTGATGACCAGTTTGATCAACATCATGGATCTAAATTCATTTCCAAGATTTAACATCATTATGGATATCATAAATTTTGTGTCAAGAAAGAGGATATACCCATGATGACATTTTGTATGAGGTATAGACAACATGAATATACATTGGTGCATTTTATTCTTACTAATTACCCTGATATCATCATATATTTAATGAATAGAGTCTTAATAGATTACCTCGATCAATTTTTTCTAGTATTTAGTTATGTTATAATTATACATTTAATTAGCGTAGAAGTGGGTGAAGATCACTTAATAATTGTACTGATGACCAAAAGAATTTATAATCTCTATAAAAAATCTAAAAATTGGGCATTTTTGTTGTAGAAGGTTTCATTTTTGGGTCACATAATACCAAGAGAATGTATAAGAATATATCCATCAAAGACAATGGCTATTGAATATTTTCCTATACCAACATCGGAGAGTGGGATGTATATAATTCTTGGTTTACTTTTATATTATTGATGGTTTGAGGAAAATTTATCATGACTATCTGATACTCTATCTAATTAAATATACCTGTGTGTAAAGTTCCTCTGGGTATATGAATGTGACGAAAATTTCACGTGAAGCGAATATTAGTGAGTGCACATATGCTAACATTACCCTTTATCAAAGATGGGTTTTCAATCTATAGTGATGCATCCATGACTGGATCAGGATGTGTTATTATACATATTAACATGGTTATAACATATGACTCATTACAATTGAGTATTAATGAGTAATATTACCTAACTCATCATTTAGAGTTAATAGTGGAAATTATTTCCTTCATTATTTGGATGCATTATTTATTATGGAGAAAAGTGTGATATATATACTAATTAGAAGAGTGTGAAATATATATTTACACAGAAGGAGTTGAATATTCATAAGAGAAGATGGTCGGAGGTGATAAAGGATAATTAATCCTCAACATATTACCACCCAGGGAAAGTGAACACGGTGAAAGATGATTTAAGTATAAGGGATCATGCAATCCTATCAATGAAGTGGATCTAAAAAGATCAAATATTATAGTATTTGTGAAGGATGTATCTAGAAATCCAAAAATAATGGAAAAATCATATCTTTCTTAAATGAATGATCAACCCTCTATCCAACTAAATATTAAAAAGGTTCATAATGAAGATGTAGAGATATAAATGAATGTTATAAATGTTGTCATGTATAATAATTATTAGGATGGAATGAAAAGTTTTAGAAATCGTTCATGTGTTCCTTCCATATTATATTAGTAGAATGAGTTATGAAATAAATACAAAATTCAAAGGAGATGTGGCATCCATTACCGCGGTCAGTATGGAAATTTGAGAACATCACTATGGATTTTTCTTTTGGACTCCCCAAAAACTCTAAAGTGTATAATACTATATAAGTGATTTTAAATTTCCTAAATAATCCATCACACTTCAATAATATTAATCAAGGATTATCTCTATATCAACCTTCCAGGATATAAATTAATGAATTGTTAAGAATTCAGGAATTAGCCCATTCTATTTTATTAGGATGGGATCTGAGGTTTACCACAATGTTATATAGATATCTTCACTAATAAATTGATACAAAATTGAGTTTCAGTAATACATATCATCCATACAGAGAAGGTATGTGTGAATGAACAGTTCAAAACCTAGAGGATATGACGATATCATGATCATTATATTTCAACTGTTTTTTCTATCAAGACATTCCTATAGTTTAGTTTTCTTACAATAATAGCATTATATCAAGCATTCAGATGGAACCTTATGAATTAGTATATGGGATGAAATATGGAGATCCAAAATTCTTGGGTGAGGTTAGGGAATGAAATCAACTATTACCTACGATCGCTGAAGAAATGGCAGAGAAGGTTAGAGCCATTGAGAATCATATCAAGAAATCTCAGAGTCATTATATATGTTATATTGATAACTGATGGCATGATCTAGACTATGATTTTTGTGAAAATGTATTTTTACAAATCTAAAAATATAATAAACATATGAGGCTTGAAATGAAATGGAAAATAATCCTTAGGTGTATTTGTCCCATTGAGATTTTTGATTGTATTAGGATGGTTACCTATCACATAGAACTTTATCCTAATATATCACATGTCCATGATGTGTTCCATGATTATACCCTAAGGAAGTACATACCTAAACCTTCCCATGTACTGAAATCATAATGCATACTACTAGAGAAATATTTTCCTATGAGGAACAACTAATTTAAATTCCAGACTGTACAGCGAATATTATACCAAACCACACCGCTCACGTATTAATATTTTTGTGAAGAAATCAATATTTAGAATAATCTATGTGGTAAATTGAGGATATAAAAAATAAATAAGTATCCTAATTTTATTTACTAGAGTGATAAATTTAAAGGGAGATATTCACTTTATGGAGGTTATATGTAATACCGCCAGTTTTTATAGACCATTTTTATTGAATAAATTAAAATTTCATTTTTGTCCTGCAAGAAAATAATACAAAATTCTATTCATTATTAACTGACATGATATACATTACATGACACCAACATGACATAATTTACACACACCACTATCTTGGTGTATGATACATGCAACACTGACTTGGTGTGTGTAACACACAATAATAGTGTTTCTACAAAACATTATTTTATTATTATAATTTATTAAATATGAAAATTATACCCTAGATGTATAAAATTGTATTATGAATTGTAATAATTACATTAAAAATATTTTTTATAATGTTTTTATACGAATAAAACATATTTATAACATAATATTTTATTTTTGGTATTGTCTTTAAATGTTTGGAAATAGTATTTTTTCAACTAAACTACATTTCATGTCCTTCTATAAAAAATAATAAATTTTTTTTTGAAACAATTAGAAATATAATTTCTAAAAATAATTTCTGGAATTAATATATTTAAAATTATCTTTGTTTTATTTTGTGGGGTTATTCTAAGAAACATTATTTTGGTATAAATATTGAAAAATAACGAATTCAAATTCCATGATGAATTTTTTTTAATTAATTTATAAGGATTAACAATATATTAAATTGATTTGAATGTATAATGAGATTATATTTTTATAAATTATTAAATTTTTTGTCATTGAGATCGATTTCACTATAAAAATGGTAATAAAAACCAAACAAAATATTGAATATGTTTACTTATAAAACACACATTGTTGACCCACCTGTCGGATTAATTTTAAATTATTTTTATCCATTTATATTATTAGAAATATAATAAATGGATTCCATATTTTATATACTCATAATTTAAAATTTTTACAAATTTAAAATTATATTTTTGAAAAATTATTAGTGAATGTGATTAAAATTAATTACGATGATTAATGTTAAATTATGTTTTATAATTGTCTAAATAATGACATTGAGACCCAAAAAGGCCTATAAACTATTTAAACGTAAATTGGTGGTAAATTAGTCATCCCTTTACCTTCTATTATTTGTAGGTTTCATTTTCATTGACTTTTTTTGTTATAAACATGGGTACACAAAACTTGATTGAAAAACTTCCAACTGTGTCCCATCCCATCACTATAAAAGGCCACCACATCTCCATCTTCTTCATAACAATCAAACCACTAACATTCATCCAATATCTAAACAATAAAATTAACCAAATCACTACATTTTTCCCTAATTCATAAAATTGGGTAGAACTCCATCCATGAAATGCATTTGAAACAAACCCAAAGGGGTTACCGAATTATTAGGTAATGTCTTCTCTCAAGATCTATTATTTTATTTTCACTCTGCACACCCAACACTCACATTATTCCATGATTGTACAGAAAATAATATATTCAGTATAATATTATTTATTATGCTAAGGGTTATACCAACACTTATACACCCTTCCACCTAATGGATAAAAAATGATAGTGTTTATATAAATGGCGAACTACCACCTCACTCAACAACGATTTATCATTTATACTTTAATCACTCTCATAATATAAATTATGACTTAAAAAATTTCCATATGTAATATTTTATATTTATTACATAATTACGCTTCATATTTATTTTTACAACACATTTTTCATTAAGTGTGGACAATCGACCCCTCAAAGTGAAGTTATTTATCGACACAACACATGGAATATATTAAGGATGATATTAGTTAAATTATTTTTTATATATGATATTATAATTGTACCTAAAAAATAATATCTATATATATATACATATTTCTATTACAAACATTATTTCAATATTATAATAATAATAGAAACAATTTTCATTCGAATGTACAGCTTACTATCTATTTCAAGAGTGTCTTCCATTTCATGCATACATGTTCTACAGATTATTATAATAATTATATACTTAATATATATGATATTTAAATAATATTTTACATTCATAATTCATTATATAAGTATATGTTCCAATGATATACCATATAAAGTCACATGTGAAGAACGAAGAAAATATTACCCGAATTGAAACCATTATAAAGGATAGTCAACAATAGGGTAATATACGGTCATGATCACCCCAAATATATTATTAAATATAATAAAATTTCTATCTAAAATATGTGTAATAAATTTTTATTGATTATATGGGTGTTCGAATGAGTACGATGAGAGTCAATACACAATGAAAAGGGATTTCATATAACTTTTTATATCTCTATGATACATACTTTACTCGCCGCAAATTCAATTTATGCGATGTTCATAATAATAATCGTTATATTTTATTATTATTTTACTTTTGTTTATTTGTTTTTACGTATATATTATATGATCTTTATTTCATGTGATTTATGTTTCAAAAGTCACCAAATCAGTAAAATAGTTTTTCCTCATTTTTTCTTCTTTGAAAATCATTTTTTGTTAGGAACCTAAATTTTATTTAATTGTATATACTTATATTTGACATTCTATATAATTTGATATTCATCTTATAATAATGTTATGAGCTTCATTAAATTTATTTTTCATACATGGATAGTATGATCCCATGTAACCAAGTGTTAAAAGTTTATATAAACAATTTCATTGCTTTTCAAGATTGATAATTATTAATATTCATTGATATAATAAGATGATATATATTTCAATAACACTCATTATTTTCCTATTGAACTATTTATACATGATATAGTAATGTATTATTACATATTTCCAATCATTAGTATATAAAAAAATTTAAAGTAAAATATGACCATGTCTCTCTTGTTGGAAATCTAATGTATTCAAAAAAAATGTTTAAAAATAAAATTACAAAATCTATTAAAAATATATTATAAGCCTATTTTCAATGAGAAAGTATTTTATAAAATTTTTATGGTTTCTATTATACATTTATTGGTTTTCAGAAAATGTTTCATAAAAAATAGTTTTTCAAATATGTTTTTTGTATTAAAAATATTTTTTTGATATTGAAAATATATTTTCCTCATCATATTTTTTTAAAGGAGATTTAAAAATTATTTTTGATATAAGATAACATTTTGTGGTGTTACTCACTTTTTTATCTGGGAAATTATTCAATTCATATATTCATATTCAATCTATAAATGGATTATTTTTTTATAGAATGATGTTTACAAAACCTAGTTTTATATTATAGTTTTAATGATTTTGAAACACGATTATTTTTATTGGAAATATATATGATGAAATTATTATGAAATATAGTTTTTTCTATAGGTTATGATATTATTACATGTTTATTATTCCCATTTCATTTCATTGGCTATGAAATTATTTTTTATGATCTTTTGAAATATATATGTATGATTTTAATATGAGATCAGTGAGACCTATATCTCGCTCCAATGAATTGGGTAAAGATTTATATCTTATGAGATATAAATATATAGTCTTGGGAAAGATCCTTTACTACATAGAAGGTCATGTGAGTGAACCATTACTACTAAGATGGTATGGTGTATTAACTCATGCTACTATGATGGTCGTGGGAGTAATGTATAAATACCAATATGGAATGGGGAGTGAACCTAATATACTAATTTGGTTTTGGGAGTATTGTATTGGATAAAATGGATGTCATATTATATACATATGTTTCTACTACTATTACATGTTTTATGCCTATGTAATTATTTCATGGAATATATTATTTATTTTGTTTAGTATTTTTTCTTTATGAACTATCAAAACATAGGCCGTCATAAATGTATGTGATATTTGATATGTAAAGTATGATATTATATTTTCATGATCATGTAATAATCCCTTTATTCTCAATATTATTATTACATATCACCATTGTTTACCTTTTTGAGCATATTATCTCACCACTTTTTATGTTTCCAACCAAAAGTTATGATGATATGTATTATGTTTAATGTCTCTAAGAATGTTTCTAGTCAAGAATAATAGAGTGGGAGATAATGTAAACCATTAATGTACCTATGTAAATGATTGCATTTTTGAAATGGTACTATACTAATATGGTATTTGGGTGTCTATTTTTTTAATGTTTCATGTATTCCACAAATTTATGTAATTTTAATGTATGAAAATACTATGTCACTATACGAATAGAAAAAATTATATAATTTCAGTAAGGTAGATATTATTTGAGAATTATGAGCAATGCATCCATGTCTAGATACTATAATCGGGCGTGGTTAAAAAATAGATGTACATAGGGGAATAAACTCTGATAATGTGTGTCATGCCTGAATTATTAAAACAAGGAAAACAAAAATTGGCCTTAATGTTCACCTCAATTTGTAATCGCATGTGATACACTGTGAATTATCAACATTTTCATTAAAAACCATTATGATGGATTTAAAATTAAATATTCATTCAATTAAATTATATTTTATTATTCTAATACTTACAATGCCTAAATTTTTGTTATTTTCCATAACATATTCAGAAATATAATTAATCATTTTATTAGCTAATCCAATATATTAGATTATATTGAAGTGGTACCTAGAATGAAGAATTTTTTTAATGTTACTGGGAAATGTAGATATTTATATGATGAGGAAAACAATTTATCTAGTATTGGAAGGGATAAAATTGTGGGTATATTGGGAAAACATAACCATGTTATGGAAAATTTACATTACCCAATAAATAAATCTACTATATAGAGATAATCTCATATAATAAATATTGTTATATAATATAATCCCCCACCATTTAGTTGGAATAATATATGAAATGTTGGTGAAAACATATTGTTTATTTAGAAATGGTATTTGCAGTTATAGGATGTAGTGAATTGGAAAAGGATACACTTACAATCTATTAAAACAAAGTTGATATGGATAAATGGGGGAACATGATCCAATTTACAAGGCAGGAATATGAAATTGAACTAATGGAATGTGGAATATTTTAGGAGACATTACCCATTAAATACTTCCCTAATGATAAAAAAATTCATATAATGATAAAGATCCTTTTTAATGAAAAATACAGAAGATATTACTTAAGATTATGTAGATACCATTACAATATTATCGAGTTATGATACATAGAACATATGCTTCATGAAGTATAAAACTGATAACATTTTTAATGGATTATGCCAAGTCTTTGATGGGCACTAGTATCCCAAAATCTATCATCATATGATGAAATTATTGTATGTTCTATTAGGACAAAGAATAAATATTCTAAAATCAATATATTCAATGGAAACCTAGATAAGACGAGTAAATAAGAGTACCCTATAATAGTGAATTCATAGAAGACCAATAGGTTTGAAATATTTCTATCTTTTTACATATGATGAAAAAATAAAATGGAAAATTTTTAAAGGGAGAGGAAATTTTCTATAAATGTCGAGATAGTGGTTACCTGGATCAATCATGTAACAGAAGATGGGGATCAATGCTTTTTAGTTTTATAATTGTAATGATTTGAGATAGTATGGAAATTAATTCCCTATAATTCAAGGTAAAATGAAATAGAAGAGTATGAGGGGATATGGAAAAGCTTACGTGATCACTATGTGGATGTAGATGTATCAAATAATGTGGTGGATGTTATGTTAATCTAATCTTCTAATTAAATCAATATGTTATTTGATTTTGGATCATCACTATCTTTTATATCAAACGTTTTTCCGAAAAAAATGTATATTTTTCAATTTTTATTTAATAAGAGGGTTGTGGTTCAAAACATATAATAAATTTATCATTTAAATAAAGAGGTGTTGGTCAGTACCCATTATGACACATAAACATGATTTATGTGATGAGCTAATAATAATACATATTCTGGAATTTTATATAATCTTATCTATGGACTGACTCTCAAAATACAATTCCAATCCAAATATATTGTGGAAGGAAATTAATTATTTTTAGGAAGTTTCATAAACAAACATTTTTAGAGAAGAATATTTCACACCCTATTATTATTTTGATCCAACAACAGTAGTTCCACTAAATGAAATAATTGTGTAAGAGGAGGAGATAATGTCTAGTGATGAAGGAGGTAGTCATCAAATTGTGGATGTAACTACTGTGTATGAATACAAAGATTTATTTTTTTAGGAATTACTTAAACAACCGCTGGTGTGTAAGGTTAAATTTTCCACTTGTTTGATTCCCAATGTAAGTCCAATATACATTAACCCCAATAGAATGACCACGAACTAATTAGTGGAAATGAAGAAAGAACTATAGGATTTGAGTAAAAAACAAATTTTTCTCCCTAGTGTTTCACAACGGAGTACACATGTTCTCTATGTTAAAAATATATTTGGATCAATGTGGTTGTAAATTGTTTATAAGGAAATCAATGCGATTATAAGAAAAAAAAATTCTCATATGCCTTATATTAAAGTATTTTTAGATCAGTTATATTGTGAATAATAATTTTCAATGATTGAACATAATTTTGGGTATTACCAATTGTTAGTTAAGTAGGAATACATTCTGGAAAAACTGTTTAGAGGAGGTATATATATTATGTGTTTACATTAGTGACTTTGGATTTACTAATTCACCCATTGTATTTATGGACATAATGAACAAATTATTCAAGGAATATGATTTTTTTACGTCATTTATTGATGATATTATGATGTATTATAATATATTTTAGGTACATGAGAATCACTTGAGGATCATTATTAAGACTCATAGAAGGGAAGAATTATATGTGGAATTTCATATGTGTGATTTTTTGCATTAAGAATATTATTTTATTAGATATACTATTTCTAAGGATTGAATAACAATAGATCCCGAAAAAAAGACAGATAGATATTGGTATACATCAAACAAATAACAGTGGCGTGTAGTATCATTTTCAATGTATATTACTATCAGTGATTCATTTTAAATTTCTCACAATTTTCTAAAATGTTAACCACAAATACATGCAATGGGGTTATGTTTTTTTAGACGAAGAAATGTGTGGAATTTAATGACTAATTAAAGAGAATATTATATAATGATTTGATTTGGACCTTACAATATTAGAGTGTGGGGTTTTTCATATATAGGGATTCATCAAAGAAGGGACTTGGATGTGTTGTAATGAAAAATGATAATATTATTGCATATGAATCAAGGATATTGAAGACTCATGAATTGAACTATCAAATACATTATCTTGAGATATCACTGTAATATTCACATTGAAAATTTTGAGAAAATTTCACTATGTTGAATAATGTGGGATATATATAGATTATAAGAGCCTAAAATACATCTTAGTCGATAAATAACCTAAAATAAGACAATGATGGTGGCTTCAGTTACTCAAGCGTTATGATTTCTCATTATACTACCACCCAAGGATAGTGAATCAGGTAGGGGATGGATTAAGTATGAAGGATCATGGAGTTTTAACCAAATTGAAAATTTAGGATTATCATATGTCTATGGATCTAAAAAAAATTTATATGATAATTTATATACAAGGGGATACATCAATCATTTTTTAAAGTATTTCAAAATCATATTTATTTTAATGGAATAAAATATCAATCTAATGATGATGAATTCCTAAAGAAAATTAATGTTGTTAATGAATGAAAATGATGTTATTTTGATTGTGAATATGGTTTTATATAATTTGGATAGAGGATATTTATTCCTTTTACACATGAGATAAATGGGACCTGTTAGTAAATACTTATATCATAAATTTCATTATACATCACGTGATCTCAAATATTTATATAGATTTTAAGGATTATTTATATGCTATAACCAGAAAAAAATTGCTAATTATGTGCCTAGATGTTTGGTTTTTCTACAAGAAAAGGATTTTAGGGAACATTCTAAAAGCATATTTAATTGTATCCCTATTAATATATGGAAATGGTGTGAAATTTCAATGAAATTTATCATTGGATTGTGAAATAATCCTAGAAGGAATAATGAAATATGGTTTATTGTGGAAAATGTTACCAAATATTATCATTTCTAATCTATAAGAGAAGTCATAATTCTTGAGTGCCTTGTAAGGCCGTATATTATTATTGATGTAAGAATTTTTGGAACAACACATTCAATAGTTTCTGATCAACATCCCTATATTACCTCAAAATTATGGATGTGAATTTATAAGCCTCATGATAATGAGCTTCATTTGAGCATTACCTACTATCCTCAAACCGATGGACAATTAGAAAGAACAATAAAGTAATGGAATACCTTTTGAAGTCCTAATCCCTCAATTTTCATGGTATATGGAATCTATATATAAATTTTTAGAGTATTCCTATAATATTAGTTTCTATTCGAGTATTCAAATGTTGACTCATGATGAATTATATGGAAAGAGATTTTGTACTCCAACTTTTTTGGATGTGGTTGTTGAAAGGAAACTTTTAGGACCCGAACATGTTGAAGAGACGATCAGAAATAGAATGGCTATTCAAGCTCATATTAAATGTGCTCAAATGTGGAAATAGATTTATGCCACAAATCAGCTGAAAGGTTGTGAATTCCATATGGGTTGTAATTTTTCCTAAATGTATCTCTATCGAAGGGTGTTATCAGATTTGTTAATAAATGAAATTATAGTCCTTGGTACATCAAAACCGTCACAAATCATGATACGGTTGGATTTTTTATTACCATTTTTTAATGTTTCCAAATCTCTCAGAGTTACACATTGTGTTCCATATGTTTACGGTAAGTAAGTACCTGCCAGAAAATATACATATGCTCTCCAATGAGGAAATAGTGTTGGAAAATGACCTTTGATATTGTGATGAACCCATCAATATTCTTGATACTAGAGAGCAATTATTGAGTAATCAGATGACTAATTTGGTAAAGGTATTCTCGACAAATCAAAAAAGGGATTAAATAAAAATGGGAACCAGAGGATCCAATAAATAATAACTAACCAATTCTTGTTGAATATAATAATCTAGAAATTTTGAGGGTGAATGTTTAGTAGGAGTGATGAATGTAGCACCCCAATATATTATCATAATTACAATATTGAGTTAGTTTTTGAAACATGCAACCCCTGATGAAAAAAATCTATGGTCAGGTTTTTCACTGAAAATTATATTTTGATACATTTAGAGAGTTTATATAGTAAATTTTTATATTATATATCTACAAAAATATTTTTACAATCATTCAATATAATTTATAGACATCTGATAAGAGAAATCCAAATATTTGATATAAAATACTATATTGTTCCAAATGCACTTTTACTAAATTTTATTGGTACACTTATTTTGAAAATATATTTTTAAACTTTTATAAATTATATTAAAAAAGTAAAATTGTTTATTAAAATAAAAATCATAACATTATCATAGGGTTATTTTTTTATTTTCATAAAGAAATATCTCTTCTAGTGAATATTTTAAAATCGTGATATTTATAAAACATTCATTTTCATTATAGTAGTAGTTTGATTTTTATTTGAATACTAACAATAACTATAAATTTTTTAAAATAATTGAGGTATCATATTGGTGAATATATAATATATTTATATCAATGAAAAGTAAATGAACGTTTATGAAATAATAAATATTATAATGGTATTTTTGTAAAACAGAAATGATTATTCACAATTTTATGTTAAAAATAATTATTTCATTGAAAATTTATGTTCATAAAATAAATTTATAAAGTAATATTTTGATTCCATAATAATAAATGTTAATTTTATGAGTTGTTACTTAAATTTGGATGGTGTCATAAAATTATATATAAAATTAAATTCAGTATTTATCAGGAAAATGATGATTTTATTTAAAGATAATTATCAAATTTTTAGAAAATAATATGAATAAATTTTTTTGACTTATTTAATTATACCAATACAAAAATTTTTATGGTGTATTTTTTTTATTTTTATAAAAAGATGAATGTTTGGTGAATAGTGAAATACTGAAATTTATGATATTAAACATTATTAGAATATTAATTAATTATTGAGTAATTATTGAGACATATAAGATGAAAATGACCATAAAATATAACTCCCATGAACTATTTACTATATTTAGTCATTGGAATCCAACATATTCATATTCTGGAGACAAAGTAATAAACTAATGAATAAAAAAAATCAAAAAACACACATCTCCTCCATTATAAAAAGTCCTCCTCTCCCCTCAATTATTTGAGCTTTTTTATACCAATTTTCTTGAAAAAGTTCTATAAAATTAATCAAAAACATCCCCCACCTCAATATATAAACCTCACTGTGGTAATAAATACATCCATGATAGCCTTTTACTTGAATCCCAATGGAGTTACCCGATTAAGAGGTAACATCTTTTCCTTAAGTTCTTTAGTTTTATTTCCATAATCAACCCCAAAAAATAATCATATTACATGATTAAATAAAAAATTAGAATAAATAATATACATATATGTTTTTATGATAAGGTTTATACCTGCACATACACACACTTCCATAAAATGGGTAAAAACATACTGTTTATGTGTACGGTGAACTACTACCTCATGAAACATTTCATGTTTTTTTTCCTTTTCCACCTTTCATGGATGGTAATAATGATGTAGAAAATGATTATTTATCGTATATGTGATATTTATTATATCTTTATTCTTCAATATTTATTTTATAACCCATATCCTTACTCTTTCCATCTTGTAAAAATACAATGACATTGTTTCTGGAAGTGTGGATTACTGCCTCCCCATATCGGTGTGATTCATTCACACTATACATGGAATATATTAAGGATTATATTAATAAACCTATGAAACACATATGAAATATATATGATAATTGAATTAGTATATAAAAATATATATCATTTACTTTTCATTCTTTTATATCATGAAAATTAAATGAATGTAGCATTCATATTTATGTATGACCAACCGACTCCATTAACGATGCATTTAATTTCCAACCTCCAAAATTTATTAAATATTATAAATAAATATATACTTAGTATATATGATATTTAAATCATTATTATCATTCATTATATAATGACACCATCATCTAATTAATATGAACAATAAGTGACACATTTGAAGATAGTTAACAATCTATGCGATTAACATGTAGTATGGTGAAACTAATGTAATATTGTCGTGAAATGGGTACAAAGATATTATAAGATGAAAATATACGAGATTATAGAAATTAATATTGTTATATTTTATCTTATTAACACTTTATAAAACCTTTATACTAGAGGTTAATGGTTAATCACATTAAAGGAATTGCCAGATAAAGGATTTCGTCTCAATTTTATTTCATTGAGACATTTTGTATGGTTATGGACATTTATTCTTTTATATGTTATAAATAATATCATATGACATTTTTTATCATGAATTTTTTTATTATCATAATATTATAAGATTACATAATGCTATTAATTCATGTTATTTTTGAGTCATAAGTTTCAAAGTGGTATGGGGAACTATGGAATGTTTAATGATAATTTTGCTAACAAATGTTATTAGGATATTTCAACAACATAAAAAAAACATGTGGTTAGTTATCCTCCAATATGAATTTATTAGAAATTAATATTTTTTATAAAAATATATATAAATGGTTTGGAATATGTTTTTATTTTTATTAATTTTGATGAGGAATGCATTGTACTGGAAATTACTGGGGGGATAGAATTTCTATAGCCACTCGATGCATTAAGATGTTCTGATGAGATAAATAAGTTGAAAAACTAAATAAAGTTTTATCCTTGTTTCTAACAATATTTATAATGTTATTTATGGTATATGTTTTATTATTCTTTAGACGTGATATCTAATAAATAATCATCTCTCTTATTTGGACACATTTATTGTTTATCAATAATATTTTCCTTCGACTTATATATTGATACATTATATTATGAGTTTATTTATCTAGATGACACATGATTTATTTCCTACCATTCTATTTTAATTATTCATTATCTATATAATTAAATTTCATGGTTTTCTTCTTCATACCTTGCTATATTGATTATTTCTTATTATGTATAAAGCTTTTTATTCCTTTTCTAATGTATTATGTGTATCATTTATGATATCTGGAATTCCGATAATTATAATCTGATCATTCATTTAGTATTTGATTGTTAATAATCAGGATAATTAATTAAAATAATGTACCATCACTAATATTATATGGTTATGGATTTATAGATTTACAACATTGTAAATACCATAAATCATCCAGTGATAAATGAAATCATAGGTTCATATAAATTACAATAATTAGACACACAATGTGTTCCATCATTTTTCACATAATGATTTTAGGATAATATTCACATCCAAATTTTCCAACATATTTCTATCCTATTTTATCTGTGATAATTTATTTCTCAAGGTGTCCCTTCAACTCTTCATAAGTGAGTACCATGGTGTGAGGTGAAACCCCATTGGAAATGACCCGTGTTGGAAGTCTACTCCACCATGTGTCTCATAAAAGTGGCACCATTACTCCCATACATCCTTTTTTTACATGATATACACCATCACCGTTAATAATCAATCACCATTATGTAGGATATTTAGAGGTAGAACCTATTTCTGAAATCATTAGTTGTTCCACATGGTTCCCCCAACTAGAGAGATTTATTGCCTAAATTTGTAGTAAACTCAATAAAAGTCATAAACAGTTATTAATGTAAAACACATTAATTCAACAATTTTGGTCCACATAATCATACATTACTACTCAAACATCCCACATGAAGGTAAACATTAAATTTTTTTTGGCTTCATTAAATTTTTATTCTAAATTTTTTATCCTGACAATAAAATAAACATTGCACTGTCCTTAAATCCTAATAAAAATTGATTCTTATTATCCACATAATTAATATATTATTTTTAAATACCTTACCCTTTTTTGAATATAATGTCATGTCAAAAAAATGTATTTTATAGTTATGAACTGAAAAAATAATCCGAGTTAACATGAATAATTTATCAATAATTACATCCAATTCCATCATGTGCATACAATAAAATTTCCCATGAATCACCAATTAATCCACATATTGACTGATTTACAAAAAATGAAACATGATCTCAGTAAATTATTTGGTGGAATAATATTTATGGGGTGATGTGAGACATATATATTGATAATAAAAACATAAAGTCTACATTTATTCAAAAGGATTCTAATATGAACCAATAAATGTATTTACAACTTATTACAGTTTATGTATAATGAATCCAATCCCATAATAGGAAGTCAAATAATTTTAATGTTAATATAAATAGAAAGAATCTTGAAACCATATACCTGATGTGGATTAAAAGGGATACAATTTTCTAACACATGAAAAGGATGGAAATGAAAAACATAAAAGAAAATAAAACATAGATTTTTGAAACAATTTCACAATCATCAATTATTGGGAGAATAAAAATGACTCAAAAGATGGTAAGGACTAATATATAATGGCTGATATTTTTCTGAAGAAAAAAATTTCTAATGATGGATTTAAAATGACTAGAACATAGATTTTATTCTCATTAACATGAAAAATTAAAATCGATCATATAGATGATGTATTAGATTACCCTTCTCTATTAATCTATGATTTACTACGATGCATAAATATAGTATGAAATTTTTTTGGGGGATAACATGATAAGGGTAATTGGAGAATTTATATCCTAATGAATTCTATGAAAACATGTCAAGGATGAATCAAATAAGTTCATATATGTAATGAAACCATTTCATATACAAATATAGAAATTGAAAAACAATACCATGGATTTCATAATTGGATTCCATTGGAAATCTAATGTTAATAACACCATTTGTGTTGTGGTTGATCATCTTGGAAAGTCATTACATTAATTTGATATTGAATAATATTTCACTATTTATTTACTAACAATAATTGAATATGTAACACATTTTAAGTTCCACACATCATTATATCTAATAGATATCCGAGTATTACCAAAGTGTTATGGAAAATCCTTAAATTAGATTTGTATATTGAGCTACGAGTCAACACTTCCTACCACCCTCACATAGATAGTCAGTTTAGGAGAACGATGTCAATTCTAGAGGGTATGATTATAACATTTTCAATGGATTTTAAAGGATATTGGGATTATATCCTCCTAGTAATGGAGTTCACCTTTAATATTAGATTCTATTCTTGAATTTAAATTGAATATTGTGATACTATGTATGATAAGATGTGTAGGAATCCAACTTGTTGGGATTATATAGGAGAGATAATGCCAAAGTGACCCAAAAAATCAGAGATGATATAGAAAATTATCAAGACATTCAATTATATATGAAATTAAAAAAAGTTTTTGAGAGAATATTTGCATAAAATTATTGATAAGCCCTTTAGTTAGAGGTCGGAGAAACGTTTTTCCTTTTTATATCATCATGGATGAAAGTCGCGTGGGTTTAGAAGAAGGAAATGATTAGTCCAGGATACATCAAACCAATTAATATCATTCATCACAATAATTCTTTGGTCTATCAACTAGAATTACAAAATATCCTAACTCAAGTGAATGATGTGTTCTAGGTATCCCACAAAAGTAAATACATATCATACCCATCACGTGTTGTGAATACAATGGTGGTAACATTCTAGAATGACCTTCTATATGAGGAATGATGATCATAGGTCACAAGGAAAATATTTTATTAAATAATATATCATACATGGTTAAATTACCATGGGATAAAATGTTTGATGATGAATTATGGGAATTAGAAGAGAATATTAAATATAAGTACCTTAATATATTTTAATTTATGAACTAAAATTGGTGGATAAAATTTTTGATGTGGAGAAGAATGAAATGAATTAAAATATTTTAATTTAA
Source organism: Viscum album (assembly GCA_963277665.1). Lineage (NCBI taxonomy): Eukaryota > Viridiplantae > Streptophyta > Magnoliopsida > Santalales > Viscaceae > Viscum > Viscum album. The sequence goes on from OY728165.1 coordinate 1,154,522,807, forward strand.
ATTACTTCATGAATGAATAAATGATTTATTATGTAATTTATCTATAAAAAACAGACTAACTATATTAAATTTGATATTTTGGTCTATTAAAAAAATATTTTCAAAACAGTTTGACGGGATTAAATGACCATTACGAATCATAAACTATTAAAATATAGGAATTATAAATTGACTAATAACATTAGAATATATTTATAGTTATGATAATATCCAATTAACACATACAGATGATGTGAAGGCCAAGAATAGTTAGATTATTCCATATAAATTCCATTTATCTGATATTCCTATAGAGATGTATCATTAGGATATTCCCATAACCAAGATGAATCCGAGACCCAACCACTGAAATATAATTGAAATAATTTATAGTATAATTTCAAGATTATTGTGATTATCACCCAAGCCATGTTCACGAAACTACCCCAAGAACATATTTTTATCACAAACCTTACCATTAGGGAGTTCATTGGTGTAACAAGGGGTTATGTATCTAGACCCTGATGGTATGATTTTTTATATCTTTTTTAAAATTAATTATTATAATTAAATATTTTCGATATATATATATATATTATAAAATATTTTTTTAACATAAATCTTATTTGGATATGATGAAATAAAAATTTAATTTCCCAAAAAAATATATAATTAATTAAACAATAAATTTTATCAATTAAATATTATTTTATAAATGTTATTTTCATTAAATATTCTTATCAAATAATATTAATTAAAATAGAAATGAGAAAATAATTTAATAGAACGTAATGAAATTTTTGTATGTGTAAGAAATTTTTCAGTGTTGTAAAAACTAGTATTTTTTAATAAATAATAATTATTATTAAAGGGATTAAATTATTATATTTATAAATTTTTCAGAAAAATTAATTTTTTTTAAATTAATGCATCTAAATTTTCCGAAAAAAACTTTTTCATATTTATCTATGAAAATAAAATTTTTGGATATAAATTAAATATGGTATAGATATTCTTTTTGTATTATGATATTATATTCGAGAAAATATTTGTAATAAATACTAAATATGAAATATATGAACAAAAATACTTTCCCCAATTAAAATAATATATTTTTTATGTTATTTGATTAAATTTACAAACCTATAATTACACGTCCATATCCAATATTATATTTTATGGGTTTAAAACAATTCTTTACGATAACTAATCACATTCAAAACCTGAATGGTATAATTTTAGTGAGTGTGCTTCATGAACTAATGGATTATTAGAAACCAATCATCATTTTCAGAAATCATGGGAAAACATTGGTAGGTATGTGGTTTTAATTTTTTTATTACATAGAATCCTAAACCTATGTATTAATATAAATAATGAATTATTCTCTTTTTTTCTACAAATAACGACTCAAAATCCCATTACTCGTCAATAAAAATCCAATTCATCATAATGTTTCATTCCAAATCCTACTTAATTTCCAAACCATGGCACTATTAAGACCTTAAGAAGCTCCTCTGGTGCTTTTAGATGCACCATCTCAATGTAAGGAATTATCTTCTCTTCTTATTTAGTCATGTAATTTCCCTGTACAATGAATTTTGTTTTCCAATTCTTCATTTTTTTAATTTGTTTTTATGCATAACATTACAATAATTATTATTCGAAAGTAACAAATTTCCCCCATTACATCTCGTTAAACCCTAATATAAACATTATGTAAACATATTCCACTACCAAAATTATCCCACAGTTTTCCATTACAAACATTTATGTTTTGAATAACCTTCCACATTTACAGTCAATGGTATTCACATAAGTGAATAAATATATTATTTCTTGGGTATTGTATATAACCCAAACACATTAAACATAGGATTTAAATTTTGGAAACATGCTCCATTGTTTTATGATATATGTGGCATAAATGTTTCGAACATGATATGAATGTCATGAATATTCTTCCAATTATATAAACTTATAATGAATATCTAAATTTTTTTATCTCATAAGATATATTTTATTTTGAAAGAGATGTTTTCATAAGAATAATAAGTTAATATTTCTCATTGGTTACCCTTGAGTTATACATATAATGCTATGTTTTATATTGTTTTCTCATTCTTATGAAGATATCATCCAATATCATACATTAAAAATCATGATCATGATTTTAACCCACCTATAAAATTGTGTTTAAACTCTAGATACATAGGTACTACTATAAATCATACAATACTAGGAGTATTATTTTGAAAGGCTTTATTTCTCACCCTTATCATACATAAATCCCCATGTTATACAATAAAATATTAGAAGATGATGGCAATTTATGGGCATGATATGATGATTTTGAAAAATTTTGTTGTATCTTTTTTAGGTTATTATGATATTAATCAAAATCCAAAAATAAAATAGGCATGTTGGTATTTATGGATGATATTATGTATATATTTTCATAATAGATCATGATATAAAATGTATAAGTGATATGGGATTTCATAGTTGGTATTAGAGAAAGGCCTTGTGATTTTGGGGATTATGATTATAATACCATGGTGAAAATCATATTTAAAAGAAATAACATCGGAAAACATCATTAAATTGTTTAAAGTTATAGAGTACTTGAATTTATGGCAAAATAATGCAATTTCATTATTCTGGAAAGTGTATAAGGTAATGGAATAGTTGTAATTAGGGGTAATAATTATGAAAGGGCTCATTTTATGAACCTTACTCTATTAACTCTATGTTAGTGTCTAATTTATAATTGATGTAGTAGATATAATCCATCGCATCCCAAATCAAACAAATGTTTTGAATTCATAGTATACTATAAGAATACATTACATTAAAAATACATTTTATGACACAAAATAAAAAATTAATCTTATTTGAGAATTCCATTAATGTCCTAATTTTATCCCTACATATCATTAAAAACATATCACGGTATCCTGGGTAAAATAAAACATATGAAATGGGTGAGATTAGATTCCCAATAAGAGTATGTGTACAATGGAATATGACACTAATACATTTTCATGATAAAAATTTTGTGATAAATAATTGAAAAATAATTTCATTTTATAAAAAATTGAGCATCATATGGACAAAATAAATTATAATCATACAAATCCATATAAATAATCACATCAACATGAAAAGTATCCCTGGTTTTATAAATAATTTAATAATATTTTTCTAATCTATAATAGTGTCATAATTTGTTAATTAATAATGATGGAAATCAAAAAAATATCAAAACCATTCACATGATAGTTTAAATTTTTCTGTACAAAACCATCTATTTTAGCTAATTGATTTGTGTTGGGAGACATTTTAATGAATAAGAAACTATCTATGACTGGCACCCACTGATCAAATAATTTTCCCATTGAATTCCACATATAAATGGGGTTAAACATAATAAACATAAAAATTCATATTGAGAAAATAACATATTAAATGTTAATACTTACCCCAATCAAAGAAAATAATCATAAACCATCCAACATAATACGTTGAATAGTAATAAAAAAATTCAACATTAGTAAAATTAATTATAAAAAATCAAATGAAATAATAATGACTATACATATATATAAATCTCAATTGTATCCTAATTAGAGTAAATGATGGTTTTGTTGAGGAATATAAATACCATAAAATGCCATAAAATTATTTTTATTGAAAATAACATTTTCTAATTGTTTTTTTCACAAAAATAAAATAAAATAAAAATTTATTTTCAAAATCAGTTAAAAATATATTAAAATATTTTTTTGTTCTTTATGGTGAAAAATTACACTCACACCATACATGTTAAACCATTGATTTGTTTCATATATTCAGTAAAAGAAAAACACGAGTTATTCTAAAAATGAAAAACACATTCCTAAAACATTATTATTCAAATAATAAATATAAAAATTATCTTCAATTATTTTTTAGGAAAAAGTAGTAAAATATTTAATATTAATTTAAAAATAGAGGTTTTTGGATGAAAGTGGATATTTGATTGATGAGATAATGAAAGTATATTTTATATAAAAACATTTTATAAATTATATTATGTAACAAAAAGATAATAAAAAATAAAAATAATAGAAAAAATATTTTAAAATTTGATAATGTAATAGATATTTTTTAATAAATATATCCAAAATAATTCCTCTAATAGATACATAAATATAAATAATCTCAAATAGTAATTAGACTGCAAAATAAACCATTACCACCTTTGTTACTTACGAATCATTGCCCTTATATAATAAATAATCATACCAAATATTTGAGACATATAAATGGTAATGATACTGATGATCTAAAATACCTATGTGGTATTATATATACCACACAAAGGATTATGTGGTCAATATGGTGTATGCATCATAGAAGTAAATGTGAGATGAGAAACTCGTAGCACTTATTCCACTTCCTTTGCATGTTTACAAACATCGTATTTAATAAATATAATTTTATTATACATATATAATATAATGATATTTATATATATCATAAAATATATTATTTATTTATAGTCTTTAATAACCAATAAAATAATAACTCTTTGTCAAATTTAGTGTTTTGGGTGATAATTGCTTTTTTTTCATGTATGCTTTAATTTGGTAATTTTGATCATCTTAATATTAACATGGTAAGATATTACATAAATTCATTATTGTTTTATCATAATAAATATTAATTATACATTAATATATAGTTATAATTAAATTATAGAGATTAAAAGTAGGTAATATCCTTCATGGGAATGGAATGGCTTATGTACTCAAGAATGAAGATTCCATTTTTAGAAATAGATAGATGAAAAGGGAAATAAATATTATTTCACCATTATTATATTGTTATAATGTTATATATATAATTTAAATTAATAAAATAAATCATTATTACAAACAAGGTAAAAATAAAATGATAAACGTTTCATATTGCTATGGGGTGGCAGCTTTCGACGCACACACAAGAGTAGAGTTATCTTATTCTAAGGATTGGAAATAAATCATCTATTTATGAGACTATATTTGTTTAAGAATTTCTATTAAATATATTTGATATATAAATAGTAAATTTATCCTTTTTAATTCCATTTAAATCGCATGTCTGAATCAAATCACATCGCTTTATAAAGCAGTTTTCTGCCATACCCAATAGTGAAATTATCATATCCCTAACATAATTTAAATTTAGAATTAGTATTTTATAAACATAATTATAAAAATATAATAATATAATAACAATCATATAAATAATTCAAATTAATAATCAAATCCATCCTTGGAATGTAGTGAGAAAAATTAAACTACCTCAGTTCATGAGGCAACAATCTGTTGAATATAGGATCAGTCATTTCATTTTTCATTTAATGCAAGTGGAGGTATACATATGTTATTACTTAATTAAATAACATACAATTATATATTAAATATATGTTCTATAAATTTTTACTATTTGGATGATATTTTAATGTGTTGGAAGAACATGTAAAATGAAAACTTATAGTTAAATACATTACAATTTCTTCGATAATGATATTTATTTTTTATTTATTTTCTTCCTAGTTATAAATTATGATATATGAAAGAAATATATGATATGGTGGGGGAATGTAAGGATTATATCTATGAAGATAATTTCTAATAAAAACGGTGTTGTAAGTGTGAAGAGGTACAGAGATGGTTTATCATTTTAAAAGTGGCGGTATAACACCCATAGATTTTGTGAATACTTTTTTAATTGATTTAATCGTATTGATATTTTTCATTTCATGAATGTCATAATATAGATTGTATTTTATGAAATAAAAACTTCATTCATTATTTTTCCACTAATACATTTCAGTATTATCTTTACGATACTCCAAGATAAGCAAGCACTGTACACAACACCGACACGGCTTGCATTACATGCGACACTTAGTTTCTACAAAACAACATCCTTTTTATTTATAATTAATTAAATTAGATATTTATAACATATAAAATAATCATAATAACTTATATATTAGTATCAAATTATAAAATTTTATTTATGATTGTAATATATATATATATATAATTATTAAAAAACATATAATAATTGGTAAAGTATTTATTTGTCTGGGAATATTATTTCCTACAAATAACTCCTTTTTTTATTCTGCTAAGAATAAAGAAAATTAAATTTTATAATATTCCAAAAAATCAATTTTATAAAATAATAATAATAATTAATTTATAATTTGGAAATTATTTTCGGGTTATTTTTTTGGATTTTCTTGATGAACTTCATTTTTAATTGAATAGTTAAAATTACTTATTTTTAATTGAAAATTTTTCATATTCTTAAGTTAGATAGTAAAATTTTATTTAATTTTTATTTTAAAGGAAAAGTTTTTATAATTATAGATCTATTTATACAATATAGCTAAATGGATTAATTTTTATGTTTAATTTAGATATATAACCTTAATGAACTTTTGAATTCACTCACATAAAAAACATGGTTTCTCTCTACATCTGGGAGATTATCATTAAAATGAACTTTCCTGTATAAGTAAATTGAATTTGAAAATGATACATAATATGTTTTAATGAATATTATATTTATATTATAAGAAGATCAAAATATTTTTTTGACCAAAATGATTTGTGAACGTGATCAAAATTAATTACAATGATTGATGTAAAACAAAGCCTAAAATGGGGATAAAATATAATATTATCGGGAAAGGTGACCTATAAAATTTTCCAAAACCAATTTCATGGTCATATAATATCAAATAATCATACTATATTCCATAATAATACATTATTACACATTTAGTATAATTAATTGTTCGAGAACATGCAATTCATTTCATGAAATACCATGGGTGGCCGTTCCATCCCATATAAAAGGACTCAGCCTCTCCCCCTTCTTCACACCTCTCAAATCACAGATGTTCATTCAGTACCTACAAAATAAATGTTCCAAATAACAGAATATAATATTTTAGTCTACCAATTTGGCATAAATCCATCAAATGTATCCCTTTTTTGAAAATCAAAAGGAGTTATGTAATGAAGTTGAAAAACATTCCATTAGATCTTTAAATTTATTTCTGTTGTCCTCCACATAAAATTTCATTATTCCATTAATATAAATCAAAAATAGTATCCTAGATATTCAAATATTTTTTTATGAAATTTTGTTGACCTAAACATACAAATACTACCATATAATTGGCAATAGACATATTGATTATGTGTTTGGCGAACGACCAACTCTTGAAACCATGATTGAATATATTTCCATTACCACGATTAATGGATGGGAATTATGATAGACACACTATATATGTATTATATATACTGTATTTATTATTAATTTATGCCTCCTTAAATATTTTATAACACATACATTTTTACATTCCATCTAGTGTAAATATGAAAACATCTTTTGGGGATGTGTGGACTACCGCCTCTTAAAAACAATGTGATTCATTCAAAATTTTAATAGAATGTATTTTGTATGGTTTTTATCAAAATATATGATATATATAGCATAATAATGATACATAATTTTTATTATATACATATAAACATATATTTTATTTACATACTTTCTTTCAGTATGACAACATAATAGAATCAATGTTAATGCATATGTACGACCTACCATCTATATGAATGGTCTATTCCATTTCCTATTTCTATATATTATAGATTATTATAAATAATTATATAATTAATGTATATTATATTTCTATAATATTTTAAATTCATTAATATTATAAAACATGATCTATGCAACAAGATGAAGAATAATATGTCAAAACTTGGACGAAGAACAGTGCCGATTTTACCTGAAGTGGAACCATAACATATAATTTTTAATAAGTGGGTAATTTTATATAAAAATCAAATAATATATTTTATTATTATAATAAAATCATTCTTCAAAAAATTTATTATAAACTTATTTTTCATATATATGAGGTTTTTATGAGAACAATGAGAGTCAATACCCAAGGTGATGGAATTTCATATCCGTTTTTATTTCAATGAGATACATACCTAATTAAACTCTCTTTTATTTTTTTGTTGTGTTTTTAATTACCATGAATGTATTCTATTATTATTATACATAATGTTTTTCTCTTCATAACCATTTTATGATATTTCCTTCATGGTTTTTATGTTTCCAAAGTTAACAAATCGGTAATGTAATTTTTTATCAATTTTAATTCTCTGAGAGGCACATTTTGTAACATCCCGGATAAATGAAGAATATGAAATTTTAATTTTTATTAATATTTTTGAATGATATATTAATTTTACTTTAATTGGGTTTCTAGGTTCGGGAGTGTACTCGATACGCAACAATGGGTTACTTTGAAATATTGCATTGCACACTAATAATATAATATTATTATTTTTTATAGTAGTTAACTCCTAATAGTTTTATTGATGGGAATGAACAAAACTAACTACAATATGATTATACATGTTTGTTATATGTATTTAAATTTTTCCAATAAATTTTAGAGGCTTAAAATGTGAATAAATCTAATTTGAAGCCTAATTTACATTAAAAGCCGATTTACCGCCCTTTAATAGAGAACCCTCATTAAATTTAGATTTGGTCATTTTCATATGTTATAATTGACCAAATATAATCCTTATTTATAATGGGGACATCAAATTTTACTTTGGGAAATTTTTTGGGAATTTTCCGATTAAGTTCATTTTTAATGAAAAGTGAATAATATTGTATTTTAAATCAAAAGTACCTTTCAATATAATTTATTTATATTGTTAGATTATATTTTTAGTGGGTCTTAAAGTCAACATAAAATATATTTTTACCATTTAATCCAATGTTGGTAATTGGAATTAATTTCGCATTCAAATTGGACATAAACAAGTCTCAATCTTTTGATAGTTAATGTTTCTTAAAAACACGCTATTTGTTTTGATAATGGTAATTAATTTTAAAATTATTAATGCCACTTATAGGTTTTGAATTTGGAAAAATATCCATCATTTTTGAATTCATAATATAAAATATAGCTTAGGCAGAATTTTTGTTATTTTTATGAAAAACATCAATTTTTTATGAATAGTGAAACCACTTATTGTTAGTTAAAAAAACTGAATTTTTCATTTAAGTGAAATTTTACCACTTCTGTGAATTGAATTTCGAAAATCTGACATACATGGTTATTATGAAGAAGTAAAATGTTGTTCAATAAGATTAAACTATTTTTTGATGTATTGTAACTTTTGACTTTAAATTACCGCGGTTAAAGGTAAATAGGGTAATTCAAGGTAAAAAGAATATTAAAATAATTCAAAATTATCTTAACACTTGTCTAAACCTTATTGGTTGAGTAATTAACGACCATTTTCATATTTGGGTCGATTTTGGGACCCCATTGAGCAACATGGGAGTGATAATGATAATTTAGATTTATTAACTTAAAGTAAAGGCAAAAATGACAAAACCAAATATTATTATGTAAATATATTATTAGAGGGGGTTATATAAATTATATTTTTGCCTATAAATATTCATTGTAATGATAAAATGATTTCATACATGATAGTATATTTCTATAATATTTATGCATAAAATAAATAAAATTATTTATGAAATAATAATGATGCAGAATTTACCTCATTAATAAATGATTTAAATAAATAAGATTATAATGATTATAATATTTTCCAAAACCTATACAATTTCTATTAGATGAATATATTTCAATCATGAGTCATCTTATCTTCGTCTGTAAAGATTTTTGGACATTTATAAACAGAATATCATTATATTATAAAATAATATTTTCACTTTTTCCTAAAGAGCCTCTCCTCTCCCTTATAATAGGAGGCCATTTCTAACCAATTCATCACATCACTCAAGCCATTCGGCTCATCCAAACTATTAACAATTAATCTCTATAGATACCACTCCTCCTCATAGAAGCCTTACCTTAGGTATAAGGTACTTCAAGAAGTACATAGGATCATACCAAATGGAGTTACCTAAATTAAAGAAGATTAATGAACGATCGAATGAAATCAGATACGAGGTAAGGGATCTGACCTCTCTCTTTATTTTCATGTACTCTCTTTTATGTCATTTATTTTAAGCAACATGTTTTTATTTCGGAGGATGTTTTTTATATTCACCATACTGTAATTTATATTTTCATATGATGAGATACCCCCCTCTAACTCTCATCAATTCATTTTAAGAATTTTTAAGTGGTGTCTTTTGGCTGCAGAATTTTTGTAAGGGATTTTCTTATCTCACTTTTAATTCCGTGAGATTTCCACTTCTCGCCACATATTGATTTCATGTGGTGTATTGTGTACTACCTTTTTATATATATTATCAATATTATCATTATATTCATGGTATTCTATGATTTATTTGGTGGTTATTAACTTTGGGTCATATGACTCTATTGATTAGAACGTGGTAAGGGGTTTTCATCTCACTTTTTATCCCCTTGAGATTCATTCTATATTTTCCTCTACTTCCTTTTGTGAGGTGTATGTACTACCCATGATTGTATTCTTTGTATAAAATACCTTATTTTATGGGTATTTATAACTTCATTGTATGATCCTTCTTTCATGTGGTGTATGTTTCGTAAGTTATATAATCGGTAAGGGAACCTTTCACCCTCCTCTCTTTTAAAAGGCTTCGTTTTGTTATGTCTTTTAATTCAAATATTCTTATGTTGGATATGTTATTCTATATCCTTATTGCTGTAAATTTATTTTCCATGTGATGAGATATAATTTTCTATCTCATCAACTCAGTTTCATAATTGTAATGTGATGTTGTTAGGTTGTCGAATTTTTTCATGGGAACTTCTTAACCCAATTTCGATTTTTTGGGTTAAACATGTACTTCTTGAAAATGTAATACTATGAATATGAATGAAAGAACTCGTATTGTTTTACAATTTATATCCACTAATATAGGGTGTATTTATATTTGTCAAACATAAATATTTGATTCATTTATCCTTAATTTAAGGATACCGTCTTTGTAAGGGACTTTGTCTGAATTTACATTCTATTGAGACTTATTTATTGTTATACACCAATTCACTTTTAAATGGTGTATATAATTCCCTTTGACATATTATATCATGAATCCCTTTATTCTAATGATATTATAATGTTTTGATTATATGTTACTCCTTAATTATTTGTATTCAAGAGTCTCTTAATTTTGTTAGAAACTCTTTAACTAAAATATAGTTTTAAATGTTTTAAAGAGTTACTATTCTAAATCAATATCTTTAATGTCCATGTTTTGAAAATGGTATTTAAGGATTTATTTATAAGTACATTAATTTTTTAAAATTGTAATTCTTTTAAAAGCATCAATGTGGTATGGGACACTTTGATTCAAAAATCAATTTTTTAAAATGATTTTTGAAAATGGATTGATTATTTCAATATCTTGAAAATATTTATAATTATTTAAAATTAAATTTTATTATTGAAATTTATATAATTGCAATATTTTATGTGTAATGATGGTTCTTGGACATTTTACGAGTGTTTGCATGACAAACCATATGATGGGTGGTGCCGTGAAAACCAGGACGGGTGGTTACGTTATAACCTCCAATGCATTGGGTATGGAAGTCGGTCGTATGGATATTCCATTTAGATATATGTATGGAAGTTGTCCATATGGCTATTCCATTTAGTGATATGTGTGGAAGTCGACTTTATGGTTATTCCATTTAAGTATTTTATGTCCCAAGTTACCTTTATATGTTATGTGTTCTTTATATGGGATTTATGGTAATAATTTGGTTACAAAAGTGTATGTTATTATATTTTATTTAGTGAAGGGTATTTACTACTTCATTAATGTGAAAAGTAGTACATATGGTAAAGTAATCATGGTTTACTTGTTGTTTTGAAAAACTAACAGTTTTTCATCTTTGTGTATCCCTTAATGAGCTTTTTATGCCCATCCCATGTTTTTGAAATGTTTTTCACATGGCATAATATGTTATAGGGTAAAAGATGGGATTACAGAAAAGTCATGATCTCTTAAACAAGGAACTAGACATGACTTTTTTTATATTTCATAATTTGTAAAAAAATTGAATCTTTGTAGAAGTGTCTAGTTTGTAATCTTTTGAGATATAATAGTAAGGTCCTAATTCTCTAAAACTCTAAACCTAAAAATATATTCAATGTGAATTATTCCTTTAATTAAATTTTATGTAATGTTATAAGGTTGGGTCCTTATAGTTTTTATCAAAGGTCAGTTTAGAAAAATTTAAATGTTATTTTATTGTTTAAGCATAAGTGACATTACCAAAATTGTTTAGATTTCAGAAAGAGTCATAGTTTTTTTAGATAATGTGAATGAGTTTAAGATACCATGAATAAGTAAATATTAGTGTTTACCCTCCTCATAAAATTTTATATGATTATTTTTCTGATATAATAACACTGTCCTTTTTGGTTTTAGTAAATGGATAGATCTAGTAGGCACCAAAGTAACAGTGTATGTGAAGAAAAATTTGACGGTTTTCTGAAGAGCAACTAAATGAAATGAGAGATGCAATGAAAACTCTTGTTGTTATTCTCAACCCACTATCTTGAGTCATGATTGAAAATAAGTGCCTTTGTGATTTTTATAAGGAATCATATATGTGAGAAACAAATCTATACAGAATTTCATGTAATAATCATAATGTTATGTATGTTCAAAAACATTGTGTCAACGATGTGGAAAGAAACACCTTTGAAAATGCATCAAAGGGGTGAGAAGATGCTATAGATGTGGAAATTATAGTCACAAAGCAAGAACCTTCCGTTGAAAAAGGAAGCCTCCAGTTGACTCTATGAAAGGGAATGATGTTATTTCTGAAGGATCAATTAAATGTTTAAAATGTGGTGTGAATGGTCATTATACAAATAGGTGTCCTATAACGATTTTTCAGGAATAAGATCACCAGGATCGTACAAATTTTTGTTTACCAATAGCTAATTCCATTCTAATTTAGGATGAAGAAACTAATAATGACCAATGAAATGTATGGATTACTTCTTAACATATGTTTTGATTTTATTAAATCTTAGGATATGATTCATGACTCTGTTTGTAGGAAAGAAGTATTTCAAAATAAGTTGAAAATGAATGGTTAATGGATCATGAAGAATTTTGAATGAGTAAGAGGTCAACATATACGGGTTACAAGAGTTATGGTAGATTATAGGATGGTGAAATACATAAAGGTTTTAAGGCTCTTTTGATGATGGGAATTACATTAGAATACTGTTTATAGTATGTGTAACCATGAAGATTGATATATTACAATTTTATTCAAGGAATAATTATCTTTTCTTTTGTGGATATATTTATAAAGAACAATTTGGGTTTTTATGATCCTTGAATTTGGGAAAATTATAGCTTAATAAATTATTGGGATGCAAAATGAATGTTATTAGATAAAATTTGTGGTTAGAAAATGTTATGGTTATTTTTTATGAATTTATCATTTTTGGGGGAATGTAATAAAATTATATAGTTTTTGAAACGGGGAAATACGCAGACAGTTTGACAACCCGTCACGTCGAACGAAGCTATGGGATTCAATGCCACAACCAAAGTGCGACTGGATTCATCGCCTACCACTACACTCTGGGAATTCCCTGGTTAGTTTGACTAATTATTTTTAGTTTGATGATTTTATTAAGAAAAATTAATCTTGGTTTATCTATGGAAATGATTAACCTTTCCGGGAGGGTATGTTATTAGTTTAATTACTTTTCAATATGAGACTTTAAGAGTATCTAATGTTACTTGGAGATAAATGATAAGATTTATCGTGGAAGACTTTGTGATTAAATCCTTTGGAGATTTGGGTTTTAATATTAGTTTGGATTACTTTGAAGAATTTTATGGATTGTTATTTTATAAGGCCCCAGCCTTAAACCTTACTTAATATTGAATTAAATGAATAATTTACATTTAGGATCTGAAGTGCCCAGATCAGTGTGAATCACTGAGAGGGGGAGGGGGTGAATCAGTGATCCCTTAAAACTTTTTACTAATTGATTCTTTATCAATTAAAACTCTATGGCTGGTTAAAGCCTCGATCCACTCTTCTTGTATCTCTCAACCTTTCCCGAATGATGCAGTAATGAAAAGCCACAGGACACAAGGATTTACAAGGTTCGGCACCAAAGGCCTACATCCTTGCCATGCTCTCCCAACATGGATTCTCCATTATAACCTGTTAAAATTACAATGGTCGATACAGAGTCCCACTGTATCTCTCCTGAGTCCCACAAGAGGGTCTTTATACTGCGTCCCACAGTGTTACCAGAGTCCCACTAGCCTGCTCCAGAATCCCACTGAAGACTTCTTCTCCCTGAGTCCCACAGGGTATTCTCCTGGCTCCTCGAGTCACACGAGTAGCTCTTCTTCTCTTTAAGCTTCTTCAAGTATCTTCAGCAGTCTGGGATAAAGACTGCTGGCCTTGCTCTGTACCTCTGATCACTTGAGTTGATCAGGTCTTCTCGTCTTGCTCAGGATTTATCTCCTTCTTCTAAGGATGACCTGGCTTCTCTCCAACTACTGAATACTCAGACAAATGATGTCTTTATCTTCAGTCTGGTCCAGTCTCAGTTCACATCAACATCATGCACGGAGTGCATGGCCTTCTCAATTCTTCAAGAACCACTGGTCTTGGACTCCTCAGATGCACACCACTGATTTAGCACTGTTCACGTGTGCACGTGCATGCATGCATGCATGCACTCCCCTTCTTCTCTTCTTGGTGCAGTAAACCCTCAGAGGGTGTAATCACTTTAAGCACACACCTTCTTCAACACTTCACACACTTTATCCAATTTGTATACACACTTAAATTGTGTGTTATACTTTAGTGTGGGTCTTGTTCTTCCTTTTCTTCTTAGTGTGTACACTTTAGTTCGCACACACACTAAGGTTCGACCTTGTTGTCATTTTGCACACACTTGTCTCACTTTGCACACACACTTGAGACTTGGCCTTCACTTGTTTAGCACACTCACTTCCTTGTTCTTTTAATATTCTTCAAAGTGTGCACTTCACTTATGCACACACTTGGTTCTTCATTTTTCACACACAAGGGCTACGGCCTTCTTCTTCAAATGCACACACAAAGTATGGCCTTGTCTTTCTCACACCCACTGCCCGTAGGGTACTTAGCACACACAAGATGTGTTCTTCAATTTGGCACACACACAAGGGATACGACCACTTGTTTAAAGGCCTCGGGTATTTCTCTTCTCCTCTTACCACACACACGAGGCAAGGCCTCGGCCTTCTTTGGCACACACACAAAGTGTGGTCTTCACTTGTTCTTGCACATCCCAAAGGCTACGGCTTGGGTTCTACACTTTTCATACACTTGGCCTCGGCTTACTTCTTCACTATCTCACACACACACAATGGTGTGGTCTCGGCCTCCCACTTCTTGTGCACACACTGCCCGAATTGTGGTGGTCTTCTTGTTTCACACACACCCAAGGCTACGGCCTTCTTTTCACACACAAGATGCAAGCCTCGGGTTCTCCTTGCACACAAGCACAAAGGCTGGGCCTTCTCAATGGGGCAAGGTGTCAAGGTGCAAGGGGCAGCCGTGCAAAGCCTTGGATGCAAGGCATCGCGCAAGTGCTTGGAGCACAAGGCGCGCAAGTTGCACTGGCTAAGGGGCGCACAAGTGCAACCAGCCGCGGGCGCGCAGGTGCAACACCGCGGGCTCTTCCTCCTGTCGCGCAAATTCGCGAACAGAGAGGGTGACAACCTCGGGCGCGCAATGAAGCGGCGGCCCTGAGTACTTCCTGCTGCGCAATGATTAGCGCGCAGGGGACTTCACCGCGCAAGTGTGCGCGGGGCTTCGTCTTCGCGAGGCAGAGGGCTCTCACGGGACACAAATCTTCAACAAAACTTCAGCACACTTTTTGAGAGCCTCGGGCTCTTTTTATAGGAGAAGCAGAGCCTTGGTTCATCCGCGTGTAAAATCTTGAATCACCGAAGATTTCAGATCTTCAAAATCTTTCCAAGTTTTTGCGTTTTCTCTTCGGTGCACGCGGGTTCTTTTATTTATTATCTTCTTCACGTGCATGCGACTTAGAACGCATGCACGACCTCTTTTCTTCGAATCCATGCAAATCACGAACCCTTCAAAGCCTCGGCAGACTCTCTTGCCTCGGCCTTCTTCGAATTCTTCCAAACATAGCATGCACTCCCATTTTTATACATGGTTGTGATCAGTAGGGCCGGACGAACTCATTGGATCCTTCGGCTTCGGAAATGGTAGCCGGGATCTCAAAATCCATGCTCGGATGGCCTCTGGTTCAGCGGGGACGTCGCGGGTGGCTTCGCATGGCGCGGGGAAGAAGACGCGCGGAGAGCCGTTGGATTAAAGATTTGGACGGCCGCGATCAGGATGGGCCGCGGCGGATTAGATGTGCGGCGCCGATCATCCGCGAGATCAGATGAGCGGCTGGGATTCGTTCCCGGTGAAAAATGCGCGTCCGACATCGAAGTCTCTCGCGGAATTTCCGCGGTATATCAAATAAGCGCTGCCCCAGCCTCCTCAATTGAATTCTCTCCCTCCACGGTGCCGCCCCACACCGTGTTCTCCCTGTGGCCGCGCTCTGCGCCCACTCTTGCTCCCTGCGGGCGCGCTCCTAGCGCCCACTATGCATCCTGGGTGCGCGGGCTTCACCACCGCGTGCCCTCGGGGGCTTACACACGGCCCCCTCTGCCTCTGCCGCCCGGGCTGGCCACATGGGATCCCCCCTTGGGCGTGGCTCCTTAGGCCCACATGTGCCTTGGGGGTTGAACCCTTAAGGCTGGCCTTGGCTGGCCAATTTTTTGGCAAAGGCAAAGAATAATACTTTGTCAAATACAAAGTTCTTCCATAAGTTCAAGCCAAATGCCACATTCTAAGCCATATTCTTCATAATTCTTCTTCTTCTTAGGAATTACCCATCTCCTCCTCATGTTCTTAATAACTTTTCAACATTTCAAAACTTAGGAGGGAATTCCGAAGGTTCTTCATCAACCGAAGCTCCTGAATCAAATAATTCTTCAATGTTCTTCAATGATCCAATTAGAGGTCAAGTTGGATCACATTCACATTGTCATGCACTAAGGATTAGTACATGTTCTTCTTCAGCTCACTTCATCCACTTAGAAGTTGTGGATGGATCATCTTGCTTCTTCAACTCCTCATGCATTGTGAAGACAATGAATGGTCTTCAAAAAGTGTTGTGACTTTGTATCCAGTTGATACAAGTTCTTGGGACTTTAAGAACAGCTCAACAATCATCAGATTTTACTAGAGAATGTTTCAACCACATCTCCTATGCCACTTAGTGAATCTCCTAAGTGACATGACTCTTAGTACCATGGCCATTCTCCTTTCTTTACCAACACCATCACAACCTTTGTCATTCACATCTTGACATTCCTTGACTTCCATTCAGTCCAAGACAACTTCATGCCTCATTGAAAACAAATGCAACACAGTGCACTTCAATCTCCCCCTTTGTATTTGTTGTCAATACACCACTTCAGCACATATGAATGGGTCAATAAGTTTGCCAATATTTTCTCCCCCTTATTGGCAATCAAATGCAAAGGTGTGGTGTGGTTATCTTCCAAAAATATCTTCCTCCCATTGAAAAGTATCTTCTTGAAAAACACTAAGAGAGGGATGATGCCACATGTTCTTCTTTAGCAAAGAACCTTTAGTAAATCAACTCTAAGTCTACTTGGGCTAACCCGGTGTAGAAAACAAGAGTGATGTAACCAAGGAACTCAATGCTGTCCATAATTCTCTACACATGTGAGATCATGCTTAGGGGCTTGAAATTTTTTAGATATAACAATGAATTTGCTAAATCTTGCACAACTTCACAAAACTCATTAGAAAGTTCAGGTGCAAAGATAAAGCTCCCCCTTTCATCCATTTGTCTTCAATTCATACTCCCCCTTAATTGACAAGATAAACTCAATTAAGAAACAAGGGATGAAAGTATGATTGGAATACCTTCACTTTTCTCAAGATGGTATTAATCTCAAAATCCCATCTTCTTCAGATTGGCTCCCCCTCAAGGGGTGCACTCCATTCTGTCCAAACCATCCTCCAGATGAGAATGATCATCATCTTCAATTCCCTGCAATGTAAGCACATGTATATACCAAGAGTATAAGGGAATAAGATGGAACCTCCTTGGTTCATCAATGTGAACAACAAGGTTGAGAAGATTCTCTCAACCGAGATGTCCCATTTTCACCATTCTTCACACTTGCGCATCTGATCTTCTTTGATGTTTGTGCTGGTGTGGATCTTAACACATCTTCATGTGAAATCTTCTTCTTCCCTTTTGCTTTAGCAATTGCCAGAGCTTCATCTTCAACTCTTTGTAGTTCTCTGGCAAGTTGCAACTGATGTGGCCATATGACAAGTAAATCATTTGGAAGAGTGGCCCCAGTTCTGGAAGTTCCACATGGTTCCTTAGATGCTGTCAAGCTACCTTTCTTAGGAAACTTGTTTTCAATCAATCCCTTCTTCTTCTGGATTGATTGTATTTTTGAGTTCAGTCTACCTCTATTGAATTTCATGGCTTCTTTACAAAGATCCATGATATGTCCTTTCTTCCCACAATAGAAGCATGTTTTCTTGGTGGTCCTTCTGGATGCATCACCCTTCTTGGATTTCAATTCCAAGGACTTCTTTTCATTATTCAACTTCTTCTTGGGAGCATTTTCAATTTTCTTCTTGCTTCCCAAGGAATCTTTTTGAGCCAGGTTCTGTGATCTTTTCTTCTTTTGAGCTCTGGATACAGTTGGAGACTGACATGTATCTTTTTGACCACTTTTGCAATCATCCCAGATGTTGTCAAGTTATCCAAATCTATTTGCAGTAAACAGATGTCTCTGGACCTGTGGATGCTGCTTCTTTTCCTCTGGCTTGCTCCCCCTTGGCATGGGCTTCCTTTGTGATTTGACATTCAGTGGATTGTACCAACAATCCTTTGCACAATGCCCATACTTGTTACAACACCAACATTGACCCACAAATCTTGACTTCTTGATTCCTTCTGATTGTAGGGTACTTGTCTTGAATTGTTGTGCTGCTTCAGGAGAGCTTTCTTTCTTCACTGTCTTCATCCATACTTGTTTGGATTCATTCTTCCATCCTGCACTTTTAGTGGAGACACAATTAGAAGCATCAGTACAAGATGGTATGGATGGTACCTTCTTTCTAGAAGATGTTGCCCTTTTATTAGAGGATGTCTTTCTTTTAGAACCATCCTTCTCAAAGCTCACTTGAGTGGCAACATTTCTTCTTCCAGCTATCTGGGAGGCTTGGGCTTTGGGTGATTGCTGATTTTTCAATATCACCTCCAGTTCTAAGCATTTCATATTGAGGGAGTTCTTATCATCATCAATAGTTCTTAGCCTTCCTTCCCATTTCTCTTCCAGCTGATTCATCTGGTCATCATGCACTGTCTTCAATTCAAGCAATGAATTGTCAAGCTCCTTCACCCTTTTTGCTTTGTCTTCAAGTTGAGCATCTTTGACAACCATTGAAACTCTGTGCCTCTTTTCCAGTTCATGGAAAACATCTTTGATCATTACTTTAAAGAATTCATTCTCAGAAAGGCTTCTCTGTAATTCTTCAGCAGTGTCTTCATATCTTTCATTGCAAAGAGAAACGGTTTCATCTTTAGACTTCACCAGCTTTCTGAGAGTGTTTGTAATGCCAACCCTTTTAGCCAATTGATCTTCCATTGCATTGGCTTCTTCTTCTAACTGTGATTTTTCTTCTTGAAGATCAAGGATGCTTGTAGCTATACACATTTCCACTTCCTTGGGGACTGTCTTCTGATGATATTTGATAGCATTGAGAAGATCATTGTTTCTTCCATCTTCATCACAGCTAGGACAGGCTTCATAAGAAGAATGATAAAAGGAATTGTCATCTGATGTGACTTTCACATTTATTTCCATAGAAGGAGTTTCTCTGATTGCACCAGCCTTCTTCTTCATCTTCTTTGCCTGTTTCTTCATTCTGTTTTTCCGAGTCTTGGCAGATATCTCAATTTGAGGCTGGTCACTAATTTCCTCAAATCTTCACTTCATAAAGACTCCCTTGGATCTTTTAGAGGGAACCTCCCTCTGATACCAATTGAAGTGCCCAGATCAGTGTGAATCACTGAGAGGGGGAGGGGGGGAATCAGTGATCCCTTAAAACTTTTTACTAATTGATTCTTTATCAATTAAATCTCTATGGCTGGTTAAAGCCTCGATCCACTCTTCTTGTATCTCTCAACCTTTCCCGAATGATGCAGTAATGAAAAGGCACAGGACACAAGGATTTACAAGGTTCAGCACCAAAGGCCTACATCCTTGCCATGCTCTCCCAGCATGGATTCTCCATTATAACCTGTTAAAATTACAATGGTCGATACAGAGTCCCACTGTATCTCTCCTGAGTCCCACAGGAGGGTCTTTATACTGCGTCCCACAGTGTTACCAGAGTCCCACTGGCCTGCTCCAGAATCCCACTGAAGACTTCTTCTCCCTGAGTCCCACAGGGTCTTCTCCTGGATCCTCGAGTCACACGAGTCGCTCTTCTTCTCTTTAAGCTTCTTCAAGTATCTTCAGCAGTCTGGGATAAAGACTGCTGGCCTTGCTCTGTACCTCTGATCACTTGAGTTGATCAGGTCTTCTCGTCTTGCTCAGGATTTATCTCCTTCTTCTAAGGATGACCTGGCTTCTCTCCAACTACTGAATACTCAGACAAATGATGTCTTTATCTTCAGTCTGGTCCAGTCTCAGTTCACATCAACATCATGCACGTAGTGCATGGCCTTCTCAATACTTCAAGAACCACTGGTCTTGGACTCCTCAGATGCACACCACTGATTTAGCACTGTTCACGTGTGCACGTGCATGCATGCATGCATGCACTCCCCTTCTTCTCTTCTTGGTGCAGTAAACCCTCAGAGGGTGTAATCACTTTAATCACACACCTTCTTCAAAACTTCACAAACTTTATCCAATTTGTTTACACACTTAAATTGTGTGTTATACTTTAGTGTGGGTCTTGTTCTTCCTTTTCTTCTTAGTGTGTACACTTTAGTTTGCACACACACTAAGGTTCGGCCTTGTTGTCTTTTTGCACACACTTGTCTCACTTTTCACACACACTTGAGACTTGGCCTTCACTTGTTTAGCACACTCACTTCCTTGTTCTTTTAATCTTCTTCAAAGTGTGCACTTCACTTATGCACACACTTGGTTCTTCATTTTTCACACACAAGGGCTACGGCCTTCTTCTTCAAATGCACACACAAAGTATGGCCTTGTCTTTCTCACACCCACTGCCCGTAGGGTACTTAGCACACACAAGATGTGTTCTTCAATTTGGCACACACACAAGGGCTACGGCCACTTGTTTAAAGGCCTCAGGTATTTCTCTTCTCCTCTTACCACACACACGAGGCAAGGCCTCGGCCTTCTTTGGCACACACACAAAGTGTGGTCTTCACTTGTTCTTGCACATCCCAAAGGCTACGGCTTGGGTTCTCCACTTTGCATACACTTGTCCTCGGCTTACTTATTCACTATCTCACACACACACAATGGTGTGGTCTCGGCCTCCCACTTCTTGTGCACACACTGCCCGAATTGTGGTGGTCTTCTTGTTTCACACACACCCAAGGCTACGGCCTTCTTTTCACACACAAGATGCAAGCCTCGGGTTCTCCTTGCACACAAGCACAAAGGCTCGGCCTTCTCAATGGGGAAAGGTGTCAAGGTGCAAGGGGCAGCCGTGCAAAGCCTTGGATGCAAGGCATCACGCAAGTGCTTGGAGCACAAGGCGCGCAAGTTGCACTGGCTAAGGGGCGCACAAGTGCAACCAGCCGCGGGCACGCAGGTGCAACACCGCGGTCTCTTCCTCCTGTCGCGCAAATTCGCGAACAGAGAGGGTGACAACTTCGGGCGTGCAAGGAAGCGGCGGCCCTGAGTACTTCCTGCTGCGCAAAGATTAGCACACAGGGGACTTCACCGCGCAAGTGTGCGCGGGGCTTCGTCTTCGCGAGGCAGAGGGCTCTCACGGGACACAAATCTTCAACAAAACTTCAGCACACTTTTTGAGAGCCTCGGGCTCTTTTTATAGGAGAAGCAGAGCCTTGGTTCATCCGCGTGTAAAATCTTGAATTACCGAAGATTTCAGATCTTCAAAATCTTTCCATGTTTTTGCGTTTTCTCTTCGGTGCACGCGGGTTCTTTTATTTATTATCTTCTTCACGTGCATGCGACTTAGAACGCATGCACGACCTCTTTTCTTCGAATCCATGCAAATCACGAACCCTTCAAAGCCTCGACAGACTCTCTTGCCTCGGCCTTCTTCAAATTCTTCCAAACATAGCATGCACTCCCATTTTTATACATGGTTGTGATCAGTAGGGCCGGACGAACTCATTGGAGCCTTCGGCTTCGGAAATGGTAGCCGGGATCTCAAAATCCATGCTCGGATGGCCTCTGGTTCAGCGTGGACGTCGCGGGTGGCTTCGCATGGCGCGAGGAAGAAGACGCGCGGAGAGCCGTTGGATTAAAGATTTGGACGGCCGCGATCAGGATGGGCCGTGGCAGATTAGATGTGCAGCGCCGGTCGTCCGCGAGATCAGATGAGCGGTTGGGATTCGTTCCCGGTGAAAAATGCGCATCCCACATCGAAGTCTCTCGCGGAATTTCCGCGGTATATCAAATAAGCACTGCCCCAGCCTCCTCAATTGAATTCTCTCCCTCCACGGTGCCGCCCCGCACCGTGTTCTCCCTGCGGGCGCGCTCTGCGCCCACTCTTGCTCCCTGCGGGCGCGCTCCTAGCGCCCACTATGCATCCTGGGTGCGCGGGCTTCACCACCGCGTGCCCTCGGGGGCTTACACACGGCCCCCTCTGCCTATGCCGCCCGGGCTGGCCACATGGGATCCCCCCTTGGGCGTGGCGCCTTAGGCCCACAAGTGCCTTGGGGGTTGAACCCTTAAGGATGGCCTTGGCTGGCCAATTTTTTGGCAAAGGCAAAGAATAATACTTTGTCAAATACAAAGTTCTTCCATAAATTCAAGCCAAATTCCACATTCCAAGCCATCTTCTTCATAATTCTTCTTCTTCTTAGGAATTACCCATCTCCTCCTCATGTTCTTAATAACTTTTCAACATTTCACAACTTAGGAGGGAATTCCGAAGGTTCTTCATCAACCGAAGCTCCTGAATCAAATAATTCTTCAATGTTCTTCAATGATCCAATTAGAGGTCAATTTGGATCACATTCACATTGTCATGCACTAAGGATTAGTACATGTTCTTCTTCATCTCACTTCATCCACTTAGAAGTTGTGGATGGCTCATCTTGCTTCTTCAACTCCTTATGCATTGTGAAGACAATGCATGGTCTTCAAAATGTGTTGTGACTTTGTATCCAGTTGATACAAGTTCTTGGGACTTTAAGAACAGCTCAACAATCGTCATATTTTACTAGAGAATGTTTCAACCACATCTCCTATGCCACTTAGTGAATCTCCTAAGTGACATGCCTCTTAGTACCATGGCCATTCTCCTTTCTTTACCAACACCATCACAACCTTTGTCATTCACATCTTGACATTCCTTGACTTCCATTCAGTCCAAGACAACTTCATGCCTCATTGACAACAAATGCAACACAGTGCACTTCAGGATATTTTCATGGTTTAGAGTTCTAGAGAATTAATACATAACTATTACATCTCAAAAGATTACATAGTAGACACTTCTACTAAGTTTCCATAAAATAAAAACTCTTAAAAAGAATGATGTCTCGTTCCATGTTTTAGATAGCATGACTTTCCCATGATCCCATCCTTGACCCTATTCCACATTAAGACCTGTGAAAAACATTTCAAAAAAACTTGGGGTCAGCATAAAAAGTTCAGTAAGGGATATAGAAAGAATGCAAATTGTTAGTTTTTCAAAACAATATGCAAACCATGTATACTTTATCAAAGTAATACCTTTCACATTTATGAAGTAGAAAAAACTCTTCAATGAATAAAAGATCATTACATACCCTTTTGTAAACAAAAGATTAACATAAAACCCATATAATGAACACATATCATATAAAAGTATCTTAGTACATAAACATACTTAAATTGAATAACCATACAGCCGACTTCCACACATATCACTTAAAGGAATAGCCATACGGCCGACATCCAAACATATCACTTAATGGAATAGACATACGGCAGACTTGCATACCAAATGCATTGGAGGTTATAATGTAACCACTCATCCAGGTATTCACAGCACCCCCCGTCATATGGTTTATCACGTAACCACCCGTCAAATGTCGAAGTACCATTATAAAATCACAAGACATAATACAAATATAATGGAATGAAAGCATTTCCACATTTCGATCAAAATATATCAATAAAATATATTTAAATAACAAACCCATTATAAAAACCATTTTCAATACCAAAATTCCAAAAATTGTATATGGTATTTATTTACTTTTAAAAACATTACTTCTTGTTGAGGAAGCCAAAGTCAAAATAATACTCACGGCGGCAGAAAAGGTTGTTGTCACTGCAAATGTTAATAGAAACATTACATTTTGTCATTTTTTAAAATTATTTGTAGAATAATATTCCTTTTGTAAAAAATTAAAAGTCAAAAGGGTTTATACACCGTATAAAAGAAAGCCATGTATTAGAACAAAATATGCCTTAATGAAAGGGTATTGAGACGAAGTCCCATACCACGTGTCTCATGTGACACGATTGCTCCTTAATCTCCAGAATAATAAACTAAAGTTAATTTATTATTTCTTAACAACCATTTTCAAGCTTAATATTCTTTTTATTTCAATTATTTCCATGTTATAAACATTATAAAAACATTTTTGTTAATAATATTCATTTTGTCGATATCTGGTTCAAAAGTCAAAAATGGACTTCTCACAATTACATATTGTTCATGTGGTCAAAGTTTCATTTTATACAGAATGATATTAATGATTTGGATATCATATATATCATATATATCCATCATATACTTGTATTTATAATATTAAAAAACATTTAGAGGTAAGAAATGAAATGCACTGTTCATGGAGACGGTAATCTGTACGTACACATGAACGCTACTTTCATATATATTTCATATTTAATGGAGTGAAATAATAATTATATAAGGGTATAATATAATTCCAGTATAACATCATGTATAATAACATTAACTCCATCCTTTATACATCCCACATATGGCATTTACGAATCAAATCAATTTGAGGGGGTGGTAGTCCACACATCCTAAAATGAAATTATCGTGTTTACCCATAATGGAAACCATAAAGGAATGCCATAAATTAAATATAAATATTCATAAGGAAAACATAAACATAATATAAATTATATATAAATAGAGTGACATATTAATGTCCACCAAGAAAGGTGTTAAAAGAAGATTGAACAATCATCGTTTCGTGAGGCAGAACATCGCCACCCACAAAAACAATATGTTCTTTAACCATTATATGAAGGCTTGTGTAGGTGTAGCTCTAATACTCCTCTTAAAAACATCCTAGTATATTGAAGATATTTTTGTTGTTACAATAGAAAGAAATAAAAATATTTTAGGGGGTTGGAAAAGCAAAATAAAACTTAAGAACACAAGAGAAGACACTACCTTTAAAATGTGTAACTTTTTTTAATTTGAGCTCAAAGGGTTTCTTGGGAAGACTTCTTCCCAAAGTGAGGCTTCTAAGAGTATGAGAGAGATTCGGAGAGACATAATGCTAAGGGTTTCACCGAGCCAAAGGCTTGAGAGGTGTGGGTAAGGTGGTAGAGGTGGGGGAATTTTATAAAATGAGAGGAGGGGCACTCTTGGATAGTTATAAAAGGTTACTTTATTTTCAAATGAGTTTTGGATTTTAAATGTCCCTCATTGATGTATTTTGCGGTTAGGGTGATTAGAGTTAGAAATACACCCATCCAATAGGTTTTTGACTTGTGTATGTATTAGATTTTACATTATCTTTTCATTTTATTTAAATTTTTAAATAATGAGGTAATCGCTGCATCATTATGATGTCATAAATAATTTAATATATTTAATGTCTACAAATTATAAAAAATATAATGATGTAGGAAATATTTTTATCTTTCTAATGAATATTTATAGTTAAAAATATGACTTGTATAACCCCATTTAAAAATTGTTTTAGTAAAACAACACATGTTTGTGACATTTTTATTTAAACATTAAATAAAAAGTTTTTAATGTAATTTTCCTACCAATGTGGATCCATGGGGTCCCCAAGTTGTCCCATGGATTTTCTCGGTCTGCCATGAAACATCCAATAAGGGTAGGACATGTTTCAATGTCATTTCATATTATTAAAACATTATTTTTACCTTAAACTACACTAATTACCTCTAATCGCGATTAAAAACATAAAAGTAACTATTCACCAAAAAATTATTTTAATCCCATTGAACCACATTTTAATTCCTAATGACAACCATGTATGTAATATTTTTAAAATTTAAACCATCGAGGTGGTAAATTTTCATTTAAACGAAAAATCAGTTTTTTAAGTACCACTTAGTGGTTTCACTATTCATAAAAAATTGATGTTTTTCAGAAAAATACCAAAACGTCACCCGAAGCTATATTTGATAATCTGAAATCAAAAATGATTTCTATTTCACAAAATTACAAACATATAAGTTAAATTAATTAATTTAATAATTAATTCCATGTTAGAACAAATAGCATGTTTTTATAAAACAAAATGTATCAAAAGATTGGCACTAGTTTGTATCAAATTTCAAAGTGAAATTAATTTCAATGACAACAATTGAATTAAATGGTAAAAATTTATTCTAATTTAACATTAAAACAATTTCAAAATATAATCTAATCATATAAATAAATTAGATTAAAAAGAGTTTTTGAGTTAAAATACTACATTTTTCACGATTCGTTAAAAATTGACCTTTATTGAAAAAATACCAAAAATTTACACAAAGTAAATTTTGATGTCCCGATTATAAAGAAGATTTTTATTTGGTCCAATAGAATGTATAAGAGTGACCAAAACTATATTTAATGATGGTTCTCCATCAAAAGGCGATAGTGGGACCTTTTAGTGAATATTAGAGTATCTATGCCTAAAATTGAATTCTTTTTCTTATTTTAAGCCTTTATCTTTAATTGGATAAATGTAAAAACATTTAAGAAAATATATAATTATATTCTATATATTTATCTTAATTCATTCCAATACAATGGCCACGTGTTAACATCCATTTAAATAATATTATTATATTACTACTGTGCAACATAAGATTCCAATGAAACTCTTTGTTGCGTATCAGGTACGCAATCGAACATAGAAACCCCTTTTAGAGTAAAATTAATATTAAATTCGTAAATATTAATATGTATGAAAAGTTATTATTCTTTATTTACCTGGGATGTTACATCCTTCCCCCATTTTGGGAATTGCATCCTTGAAATTTTATTCACTTATCAAAATAAGTGGGGGTATTTATCCTGCATAGAATTTTCAGATTCCAACGTTGCCTCTTCAACCATATGGTTTTTCCAAAAAACCATTACCTGGTGAATTACCTTATTCTGAAACCCTTTCTCTCTCCGGTCTTGTATTTTGACCAGTTATTCTTCATAAGAGAGATTCTCTTCCAACCGAACTACCTCTGGGCTCAAAACATGACATGGATCTGGCATATACATTCTCAACATCGAAACATGAAAATCCTTGTGTACCTGAGATAAAATCAGAGGTAAAGCCACTCGATAAGCAATTGATCCAACATTCTACAGACTTTCATATGGTCCAATGAACCATGGACTTGGCTTTACTTTTTTACAGAATCTCATCACACTTTTCCATGGTGAATCATTGAGAAAAACATGATCACCTACCTCGAAAGATAGATCCTTTCTCCAGTTATCCCCATAACACTTCTTCCAGATCTAATCTATTCTCATGTGTTTCTGAATCAACTGAACTTTTATGCCATCTCTTCTACCAATTCTGGTCCCATCAGCTTCCTTTCACCCACTACTTCCCAAAAAGCTGGAGTTCAACACCGTTTACCATATAATGCCTCAAACGAATCCATATGTATACTGGAATGAAAACTATTATTATATGAAAATTCCACCAAAGAAAGATGTTTGTCCCAACTTCCCTGATAATCCATAGAGCAAGCACGTATCATATCCTCCAATGTCTGAATCATTCGTTCTAACTGCTCGTCTGATTGAGGATGGAAAGCCGTACTAAAATTTAATTGAGTACCCAATGACTTCTGATGGCCTTTACAAAAGATAGAAGTGAACCTGATATCACGATCAAATACAAGGGAGTGGGGAACTCCATGGAACCTGACTATCTCTTTAATATACAATTGATCAAGATGATATAGAGAGAAAGTATCTCGAATAGGAAGGAAATTAGAAGATTTAGTCAATCGATCAATAATAACCCAGATTGCATTATTACCATGAGGTTTCTTCGGAAATACCACAACGAAGTCCATGGATATATTCTCCCATTTCCACTCTAGCACTGTTAAATGTTGAAGCTTCCCTTTCGGTAACATCCTCTCTGCTTTAACTTTATGACAAGTAAAACACTTCACCGTAAAATCAGCAGTATCCCTTTTCATTCCATCACACAAGTAACACTCTCGGAGATCTCTATACATCTTAGTACTGCCAGGATGAACTGAAATCAAAGAACTATGAGATTCACATACCAACTATCTCTTCAACTGTGAATCACAAGGAACACACAATCTCTTACTAAATCTCAATACACAATCATTATCAATGTTTAATTCAGGCAACATACCCTTATAAACCATCTCTACCTTTTTCTGCAACTCACTATCTTGCTTCTGTGCTTGCTTGATTCTGTTTGATATAAAAGATTTCACTGATACCTGAAACAAAACAGAAGGAAATCCTACAACAACAATTTTTTTTTCCAAAGGTCATAAAATCCCTAACCAAAGTATCACATTCCAAATGCCACATTGGTAATGAAACATTACTTTTTTCAACTCAAAGCATCAGCCACTTTATTTTCTTTTCCCGGATGGTAATGAATTGTACAATCATAATCCTTGATTAATTCTAGCCATATCCTCTGTCTTAGGTTCAATTCTTTCAAAGGGAATATATACTTTAAACTTTTGTGATCGGTATATATTTCACACTTTACTGCATACAAATGATGCCTCCAAATTTTAAAAGGGAAAAAAACAGCAGCTAATTCCAAATCATTTATAGGGTAATTTATCTCATGAGTTTTTAACTGACGTGAAGCATATACAATTACCTGATCATTCTGCATAATGACAGAACCAAGTCCCTTCAACGAAGCATCAATGTAGATAACAAATTAACCATTCTGGGAAGGAAGTGCCAAAACTAGATCATTCACCAATCTACTTTTCAACTCCTGAAAAATATCATCACATTCATTTTTCCAGATAAACATAAGACACTTTCGAGTTAGCTTAGTCATTGTACTATATAACCGTGAAAAAATTTCAACAATCCATCGATAGTAACCTATGAAACCAAGAAAACTACGGATCGTGGTTACATTTGTGGTTCTTGGACATTCTTCAACAACTTTTCTTTTAGCAGGATCAATAGTTAAACCATTTTTTTGAAACAATGTGACCAAGGAAGGAAATTTGTAGTAACCAAAACTCACACTTGGTGAATTTTCCATACACTTTATTTTCTTTTAAGGTTTGCAGGATAACCCTTAAATGACTTTCATTATCCTATTTACTTTTAGTAAACACCAAAATAAAATCAATAACCCAACCACCATTTATCACCTCATTCAACTAAGCCATCACTGTAGTAAACTGCTCAATTATGATTCTGACCATCTCAGTATGCTGATTTGAATGTTCATTTCCCTCTGTATGCCTTCCCAGAAAAGATTAACTATTTCCTCTTTGAAAACCCATTATTAACACTGAAATACCATAGGTAAAGCAACATGGTAATCTGTAAATTCTATATCATTTAAATCATTCCATAAATTAATTTATAATTTAACAATTTTATAAATTCTAAAGTTGTCTAAACCGACCTCTGATAACAACTATAAATCCCCAGCCTTAAACCTTACATAATATTGAATTAAATGAATTATTCAAATTGAGGATCTTTTCAGGGTTTAGATTTTTAGAGAATGAGGACATAACTATTACATCTCAAAAGATTACAAAGTATACACTTTTACTAAGTTTCCATAAAATAAAAACAATTAAAAAAACATGTCAAGTTCCATGTATTAGAAAGCATGAATTTCACATGATCCCATCCTTGAACCTATTCAACAATAAGACATGTGATAAACATTTCAAAAAAAACGTGGGGTGAGCATAAAAATCTCAGTACGAGATACACAAAGAAAGAAAACTGTTAGTTTTTCAAAACAACAAGAAAACCATGTATACTTTATCTAAATAATACCTTTCACCTTTATGAAGTAGTAAAAACACTTCACTGAATAAAAGATCATTACTTACCCTTATGTAACAAAAAGATTATAATAAATCCCATATAAAGGACACATAACATATAAAGGTAACTCGGGGCATAAACATACTAAAATGAAATAACCATACGGTCGACTTCCACACATATCACATAATGAAATAGCCATACGTATGACTTCCATACATATCACTTAATGGAATAGCCAAATGGCCGACTTCCATACTCAATTCATTGGAGGTTAAAACATAACCACCCATCTTGGTATTCAAAGCACCACCCATCATATGGTTTATCATGTAACCCCCCGTCAAATGTCCAAGTACCATTGTAAAATCATAAGACATAAAACAAATAAAATGGAAAGAAAACATACCCACATTTTTATCACAATATTTCACTAAAATATATTGACATAACTAATCCATTATAAAAAAAATTTCAATACCAAAATTACTAAAAGTGAATATAGTGTTTATTTACTTTTAAAAACATTACGACTTGTTGAGGAAGCCAATGTCCAAATAATACTCGCGGCGACAGAAAAGGTCATTGTCATCGAGTATGTAAAAAGAAACATTCCGTTTCGTCGTTTTGTAAAATGATATGTAGATATAGATTACGTTTGTATAAAATTTAAAGTTAAATGGGTTTATAAAATGTATAAAATAAAGCCTTGTATTAGAACAAAATATGCCTGAATGAAAGGATATTGAGACGAAGTCCCTTACCTCGTGTCTGACGTAACTCGATTTCCCATAAATAACTTTAATATTAAACTAATGTTAGTTTATAATTTCTTAAGAACATTTTTCAAGATTAATATTCCATATATGTCACTTATTTCGATGTTATAAACATTATGTAAACATTTAAGTTAATAATGTTCGCTTTGTTGATATCTGGTTCATAAGTCAAAAATGTACATCTCACAATTACATGTTGTTCATGTGGTCAAAGGTTCATTATATCCAGAATGATATTCCTGATTTGGATATCATATATATCATATATATCCATCATATACATGTATTTATAATAGTACATAACATTTAGAGTTATGAAATGAAATTCACCGTTCATGGAGACGGTAATCCGTACGTACACATGAACTCTACTTTCATTTATAATTCATATTTAATGGAATGAAATAATAATTATATAAGTTTATATTATAATTATAGTATAAAACCATATATAATAACATTAACTCTATCCTTTATACATCCCACATATGGCATTAATGAATCAAATAACTTTGAGGGGGCGGTAGTCCCCACTTCCTAAAATGAAATTATCGCATTTACCCATAATGGAAACCATAAAGGTATGAAATAAATGAAAAATATAGAAATATAATGAAAACATAAATATAATATAAATCATATATAAATAGAGTGTCATTTTAATGGCCACCATGAAAGGTGTTCAAAGAAGATTGAGCAATCATCGTTTCATGAGGCAGAAATTCAGCAATCACAGAAACAATATGTTCATTAACCATGAGATGAAGGTGTGTGTAGGTGTAGCTCTAATAATTCTCATAAAAACATCCTATTATTTTTAATATACTGTTTTTGTTACAAAATAAAGTAATAAATAGTGTTTATGTGGTTGGAGAAGCAAAATAAAACATAAGAACACAAGAGAAGACACTACCTTTAAAACGGGTAACTCTTTTGGATTTCAGCTCAAAGGCTTCCTTGGGAAGACTTCTGCCCAAAGTTAGGGTTCTAGTAGTAGGAGAGGGATGTGAAGAGACAAAATGGGCTGGAGGTGGCCGAGCAGAAGGCTTGAGAGGTGTGGGTAAGGTGGTAGAGGTGGGGGCCTTTTATAAGAGGAGAGGAAGGGCACTTTTGGAACGTTATAATATGTTAATTAATTTTCAAATGAGTTTAGGATTTTAAAGGTCCCAAATTGATGTATTTATAGGATAAGGAGATAAGAGTTCTAAATCCACCCATAATATATGTTTTTGACATGTGTATGTCTTATATTTTACATTATCTTTTCATTTTATTTAAATTGTTAAATAACGAGGTAATCACTGCATCATTATGATGTCCTAAATAATTTAATTTATTTAATATCTAAAAATTATAAAAAAATATTATGATGTTGGAAATATTTTTATATTTCTAATGAAAGTTTATAGTTAAAAATATGACTTGTATAACCCCATTTAAAACTGTTTTAGTAAAACAACACATGTTTGTGACATTTTTATTTTAACATTAAATAAAATGTTATTAATGTCATTTTCCTACCAAAGTGGCTCCATGGGGTCCCCCAGTTGACCCATGGATTTTATTGGTCGTCTATGACAAATTAAATAAGGGTAGGACATGTGTCAAGGTCATTTCATATTATTAATGAATTATTTTGACCTTAAACTATACTAATTACCTCTAATCTTGATTAAAAACTTAAAAGTTACTATTCGCCAAAAAATTATTTTAATATCATTGAACCGCATTTTACATCCTAATGAAAACCATTTATGTCATATTTTTGAAATTCAAAACCCTGAGGTGGTAAATTTTCATTTAAACAAAAAATCAGTTTTTGAAGTACCACTTAGTGGTTTCACTATTCATAAAAAATTGAAGTTTTTCAGAAAAATACCAAAACTTAACCCAAAGCTATATTTGATATTCCAAAATCGAAAATGATTTCTTTTTTAAAAAATTCAAAACATATAAGTTACATTAATTAATTTAATAATTAATTTCCACTTTCAGAACAAAAATAGCGTGTTTTTATGAAACCAAATGTATCAAAAGATTGACACTAGTTTAAGTTCAATTTCAAAGTGAAATTAATTCCAATGACCATAATTGGATTAAATGATAAAAATTTATTATAATTGAACTTTAAAAAAAATTAAAAATTTAATATAATAATATAAATAAATTATATTAAAAAGTGTTTTTGAGTAAAAATACAACATTTTTAAACATTCATTAAAAATTGAACTTTATCAGAAAAATAACAAAAATTTACAAAAAGTAAATTTTGATATCATGATTCTAAAAAAGAGTTTTATTTGGTCCAATAGAATGTATAAGTGTGACCAAAACTATATTTAGTGAGGGTTCACCATCAAAAGGCGATAGTTCGAACTTTTAGTGAATATTAGAGTATCTATGCCTAAAATTGAATACTTTTTCTTATTTTAAGAATTTATCTTTTATTGGATAAGTGTAAAAACATATATAAAATATATACATTCATATTATAGTTATTTATATTCTTTCCTTCCAATAAAACAGCTACATGTTAACAACCATTTAAAATAATATTATTATATTACTACTGTACGGCGTAATATTTCAAAGAAAATCTTTGTTGCATATCGGGTACGCTATCAAACATTGAAACCCCTTTTAAAGTAAAATTAATATTTAATTATTAAATATTAACAAGTATGAAAATTTATTTTTATTTATTTACCTGGGATGTTACATGTTTATTGAATGGTCATTGATGAACTTTGGGTTTTTTGTATAAATTTTGGAGATTAAAAGTAGTTTTTTTGTAAAAGATTATCCTTTTTTCGAGATTATCTGATCTCGCACAAACAATTTTGTTTTTGGTTATTTTCTAAAGGCATGGGAAATATATATATCATCTTTTGTGGATTATGTGATTCTCTCGAAGATTATTATAGCGCGCTTAATGAAAAAAAAGTCATTCTGAATACTCATCGTTTAGAGAAAATATGAGGTTGTTTTAGAAATCTAGTAAAAGATGAATGTCTACATGAAATGTAAGTATATTTCGTTATGTTTTTTTGTTAGATTATTCAATGAAAAGTAAATTAAAACAAAAACCTTGTCTGTTACCTTTTCCTACTGGGGAATCAATGTCTGTTTAACCCATCACACGTTTGTGAATTTCTGGTTGTTAACTTTTCATTAACATGTTTTCTATCACTCTGCATCTGAACATGAAGGTTTTTTTCTCCACCATATCCATTTTTTCATGTAATCCTAGTATTTGTTGTATAGGGTATCCTTTGTACTTATCATCCTTTATTTTAATTTGATAGTTGTTTTGAATGTTTTTTCGATGTAGGGCTTTCAATGATATTCCCAAGCTCAAATTTTAAATTACGAAGATGCAATTCCCAAAAGGGGGGAAGGATGAAACATCCCGGAAAAATGAAAACATGAAATTTGTATTTTTATTAATATTTTTGAATTGAATATTAATTTTACTTTAAATGGGTTGTTATGTTCGATAGCGTACTCGATACCCAACAATGGGTTCCTTGGAAATCTTAGGTTGCACACTAATATTATAATATTAGTATTTTATATTGATGTTAAATACTAGCCATTGTATTGTTTAAAATGACCAAAACTAATTAAAATATGATTATACATGTTTGTTAAATGTATTTACATTTATCCGATAAATGTTAGAGGCTTAAAATGTCAATAAATCTTATTTTAATCATAATTTACATTAAAATGTCGATATACTGCCTTTTAATGGAGAGCTGTCTTTAAATATAGTTTTGGTCATTTTTATATTTTATAATTGAGAAAATATAATCTTAAATTTGAATGGGGACATCAAATTTTACATTGGGTAAATTTTTGGTATTTTTCAGATAAAGTTCATTTTTTTAACGAATAGTGAATAATATTGTATTTTAATTCCAAAATGCGTTTTAATATAATTTATTTATATGGTTTGATTATATTTTAAGTTGGTTTTAATTTTAATTAAAATATATTTTTACAATTTAATCCAATTTTTTTCATTGGAATTAATTTCACATTGAAATTAGACCTAATCTTGTATCAATATTGTGATAGTTATTATTTCTTAAAAACACACTATTTGTTTTGAAAACAGGAATTAATTTTAAAATTAATTAATTCCAATAATATGTTTATAATATGAAATAATAGACATAATTTTTGAATTCATAATATCAAATGTATCTTATGCTGAGTTTTTTGTATTTTTCTGAAAAACATAAATTTATGATGAATAATGAAACCACATAGTAGTAGTTTAGAAAACTGAATTTTTCATTTAAATTGCAATTTTACCACTTCTGTGAATTGAATTTCAAAAATCTGACATACATGGTTGTCAACAAAAAGTAAAATTTGGTTCAATAAGATGAAAGTAATTTTTTTTGAATAGTAACTTTGGACTTTTATTTACCACGATTAAAGGAAAATAGGGTACTTCAACGTAAAAAAATATTTTAATAATTCAGAATTAACATAACACTTGTCCAAAACTTATTGGATGAGTCATTAATGACCATGGTAATATTTGGGTCGATTTTGGGTCCCCTTTGAGCAACTTGGGAGTGATAATGATAATTTATATTAATTTACTTAAAGTAAAGGAAAAAATGGCAAAAGAAAATATCTTTTGGTAAATTTATTTTTAGAAGGGGTAATATAATTTATCATTTTGTCTATAAATATTTATTGGATAGTTAAAAATAATTCCTACATGATAGTATTTTTTTAATTTTTAGACATCAACTAAATTAAATTATATATGACACAATAATGATGCAGTATTTACCTTATTAAAAAATGATTTAAATAAATAAGATTATAATAATTAAAATATTATCCAAAACCTCTAAAATTCCTATTGGATGATTATATTTCTACCTTGAGTCATCTTATCCTCAATGATAATTATTTTTGGTCCTTTAGAAACCGAATATCCTTATATTATAAAATAATATTTTCACACTTTTCAAAGAGCCCCACCTCTCCCTTACAAAAGGAGACCATTTCTGACCAATTCATCACACATCTCAAGCCATTTTGATCATACAAAATCTACCCAATTAAGCTCCCTATATCCCTATCCTCCTCCTAGAAGCATTACCTCAGGAAAAAGGCATTTCAAGAAGTCCATAGTTTCAAACCAAAGGGAGTTACCCAAATTAAAAGAGATTAAAGAAAGAACGAGTCAAGTCGGACACGAGTTAAGTGATCCGAGCACTCACTTTCATTTCAAGTACTCTGTTTTATTTCATATATTTTGTTCTCCATGTTCTTATGTTGGAGGATGTTTTTATAAATTCGCAATACTGTAATTATTATTTTCGTATGATGAAAGACCCCCCTTTTACTGTCATCAATTCATTTTAATAATTTTTATGTGGTGCCGTTAGGCTGCCAAATTTTGGTAAGGGATTTTCTTATCTCACATTTAATTATGGGAGATTCCCATTGTTCACCACTTCATTATTTCATGTGGTGTATTTTTTTACATCATTTTAATATATACTATCAGGATTATCATTATATTCAGGGTGTTCATTGATTCATTTGGTGGTTATTAACTTTGGGTCATACTACTCGATTGATTACAACATGGTAAGGGATTTTCATCTCACTTTTTAACCCCAGGAGATTCACTCTAAATCATCCACTACTTCCATTTGTGTGGTGTATGTACTACCCTTGATTTTATTCTTTTTGAATTATAATTTATCTTATGGGTGTTTACATCTTCATTGTATGATCCTTCTATCATGTGGTGTATGTTTCGTAAGATACCAAATTGTTAAGGGAACCTTTCACCCTCTTCTATTTTAAAAGTCTTCTTTTCGTTATATCTTTTAATTCACACCTTCTTATGTTGGGATATGTTCTTATATATCCTTATTGGTATAAATTTTATGTCTACGTGATGATATATTCTTTTCAATCTAATCAACTCAGCATTAGAATTGTAATGTGACGCTGTTAGGTGGTCGAGTTTTTGCAAGGGAACATCTTAACCCAATTTCGATTCTTTGGGCTATACTTTTACTTCTTGAATATGTCATCCTACGAATATGTGTGAATGACCTCTGATTGTTTTAAACTTAAAATCCACTTATATTTGGTGTATTTATATATGTCACACATAATTATTTGATTGATTTATCTTTAATTTAAGGATACCGTCTTTGTAAGGGACTTTGTCTCAATTTACATTCTATTAAGACTTATTTATTGTTATGCACCAATTCACTTTTATATGGGTTATATACTACCCATTGACATATTATATGATGAATCCCTTTATTCTAATGATATTATAATGTTCTGATTATATGTTACTCGTCAAATATTTGTACTCAAGAGTCTCATCATTTTGTTAGAAACTCTTTAACTAAAATATAGTTTTAAATGTTATAATAATTTATTATTATAAATCGTTCTCTTTAATGACCATGTTTTGAAAATGGTATTTATGGAATTATTTATATAGACATAATTTTTTTAAATGATAATTATTTTAAAAGCTTCAAAGTGCTATGGGACACTTTGATTAAAAAATATATTTTTTTAAATTGTTTTTGAAAATGGATTGATTATTTCAATATCTTTAAATTATTCTTATGATTCTAAATGAAATGTTGTTATTGAAATGATTATATTTGAAATAGTTTTTTTTAATTATGGTACTTGGACATTTTACGGGTGGTTATGTGATAAACAATATGATGGGTGGTGCTGTGAAAACCAGGACACGTGGTTACGTTATACCCTCCAATGCATTGGGTATGGACGTCACTCGTATGTGTATTCCATTTAATGATATGTATGGAAGTTGGCCATATGGTTATTACATTTAGTGATATGTTTGGATGTCAACTGTATGGTAATTCCATTTATGTATGTTTATGTCCCATGTTACCTTTATGTGTTATGTGTTCTTTATATGGGATTAATGGTAATATTTTGGTTACAAAAGGGTAAGTAATGATATTTTATTTGGTGAAGAGTATTTGCTACTTCATAAAGGAGAAAAGTATTACTTATGTTAAAGAATTCATATTTTACATGCTGTTTTATTAAACTAACATTGTTACATTTTTGTGTATCCCTTACTGAGCTTTTTAGGATTATCCCATGTTTTTGAAATGTTTTTCACATCACATAATGTGGAATAGTGTCAAGGATGGGATCAAGGAAAATTCATGTTCTCGTAAACATGGAACTAGAAATGACTATTATTTTGAGTTCATGTTTAGTAAAAAAATGGAAACTGTGTAGAAGTTTCTAGTTTTTAATCTTTTGAGATGTAATAGTTATATCATAATTCTCTAATACTCTAAACCTGAAAATATCATCAATGTGAATTATTCATTTAATTTAAGATTATGTAATGTTATAAGGCTGGGTCCTTACATCTTTTGTTATGCACATATAATTGTTTACAATGTTTATATGATTCCTATTAAATTTTTTTATCTTGAATACACTTATTATTAATGATTTTTTGGGATCCATGTCATTTTATTTTCATCCATGGTTAGTATGAATCCAGGTTACCATGTGTTTGGACTTTATTTAAACAATATCAATGTTTATCGAGATTGTTATTGATTATGCATCCAATGATGAAATATTAAAATCTATATCTAATATATTATTATTTATTTTTTAATCTCTTGTAATAATTTTTTATCTAATTTTGGGTATAATTTTTTCAATCCTTGGTAAATAATTTGAACAATAATGTGTTTTAAATTAATTCCAACATTACCAATTTATTTGGTCAGAAATTTGAGTTCATGAAAAACCATGGTTTCTAACTGGTTTCCAATAATATTATAATATTATAAATTTTTATTTTAACTGAATATTTATACATTTTTTAATTTTATTTTTTTATTTTAAATTGTATTATTTTTTTATTTGAAGAAATTTTATAAACATTTTATAGGGAAAAAAGAATGTGATGGATATCTAGATTCACCCAAATCCATGACAAAAATTCTACTAATGAAATCATTACAAGATTAAATAATTATTAATGTTTTAAATAATTTGATTTCTAAATATTTTTTATATTCATTTTTATAATGTGGGGTTAAATGAAATTATTTTCATAAATATTTCATGCTTGGAATGTTTTTTTAATTATTTTCAAAACATTTATTATTTATTTTCAAAAGGATGTTTTTAAGGAAAATTATTTCAATGATTTTTGTAGATTATATTATATATTTTCAATGTATTTTCAATGAAAAATGATTTCAATTTTTTTTAAGAAACCTTTATATATTTTCATGGAAAATATTTTTAATTTATTTGTTCAAAAATATTTTATATGTTTTCAAGGAAAATATAGTTTCAAAATATTTTTTGGAATTATTTATAAATTGTAAACATTTATTTAAAGAAATATTTTTCAACATTATTTCATTATTTATTTATAAATTTTTAAAATAAATAAGTTTTTATAATATTATTGTAGAATCCTTTATAATTTTTTTAATATTTATTTTTCTAAAAATGGATATTAAAAGTTTTATGTTTCTTAAATGAAATTTTCAATAAAAATGATATTTTCATCATGAAATGTTTTTATATGTTTTTTTCAAAATTATTTTTCTAATAACATTAATCCCACAGATGTCAATCATGTTTATTTTGGAAAATGATACATGGGTTCCGTTCATATAAATTATCGGAATGGTTTACTCATTATGGAATGATGTTTATGAAATCCATTATCTATAATGGATTATATGTTTATAAAATATGTTTCCCTATCATGTGTTATAAGTTTATGAAACCCGCATCTTTTTATGGGTTATTCTATGATAAAATTAATTTAAAAATTAAATTTACCCCTATGTTAATATTTTATTAGATGTTAATGAAACCCATTACATTTCATAGGTTATGATATAACTGTTTTTGATCTTGTGGACCA
Source organism: Viscum album (assembly GCA_963277665.1). Classification (NCBI taxonomy): domain Eukaryota; kingdom Viridiplantae; phylum Streptophyta; class Magnoliopsida; order Santalales; family Viscaceae; genus Viscum; species Viscum album. Next base: position 1,154,563,149 of record OY728165.1, read on the forward strand.
TGTATGTATAATTTAATTTTGAGACTGGTAGGACCTATATCTCCATAAAATTAAATTAGTAATGAATTATATCTCATGATATAGACTATGATTTTCTTTAGATTGAACCTTTTCTATAATGAAGGCCATGGTAGTGAACCATAATTACAAAGATAGTATGAGGAGTGAGCTCATGCTACAAAAATTTCCATGTGAGTGAATCATAACTATAATGAAGGTATAGTGAGTGAATTCATACTATTTAAGTGTTCATAGGAGTGAAACACAAATACCATGTGTTATGGGGAGTGAAATCATATTACTATGTTTTCTAAGGGAGTGAACCATAACTACCAAGATGGTATGAGGAGAGAACACATACTCTTAAGGTATCCATGAAATCAATTACTTGACTATGATGAAAATAATTTTATATGATTATGTGTCTGCCAAATTTTTTTGAATTATTGCAATATTACTATTTAATGGATTATGTTATTTAATTCCATATGATTCATATAATAGATATGGCCATGATTCATGTTAATGATATTTTTATATACTAGTAATAACCATCTAATGGTATGATCATGTTATCATACCCTTATGCTCTTGATTATATGTCTATATTTTTTACATTTACTAAACATACGAGAGCATAAATATTTATATTTCCTTTCCAATTTTATGATGATATTTATTAATTATGATTTTTCTACAAAGGGTACAAGTAATTAATAATCTAGATAGAGATAATGTAGTTCACATGTATACCAGTGATTATGTTTCAAGGTTTCCAATGAAACTATACTAATATAATCATTGGGCATCTATTGTTGAAATGTTTTATGTTTTCCAATGATGATTTAATTTATATGTACATTAAGACCATATTTTTATAGTTTCTATAAATGAAAATGTTTACCAAAAATATGGTATCATGGATAATAATACATTAATGAAAATCATAAGGGATTGTCTACGGATAAGTATATGTATAATGAAATATACAAGAAAATGTCCAGGAATATTGGGAAAGGGGTGGGAGAGTTGTATCCAAGAAATATATACCAATCTATATAAAAATGTGCATTTGGATCTGGAATATATTTACCTAAGAGTGACTTATCTGACAAGGGGCATCAGGCCTAACTCAATGTAACCTAGTACGTCAAAACAAGTCTTGCTTCACACATGGTTTGACACTCTCTGGGATAGGCATTGTATGTTCATAAAATATTTACAAACCATTATAATGGATTTGAAAACAATATGACTACGAATATCAAATGATAAACCAAGTTTGTATTTGATTATAATGTAGGTTTCATGATTTTGATATCACATAAGTAATTTTTTATGATTATGTGGTTTTATTCTATGGATTGTGTTTCTAACCCTGTGCCTTCTTATTTTAGTCAATGGTGAGATCTAGATGGAACAAGGTAAACATTTATTGTGTTATATATGGCATGTATGGGAATTGTAAAAACTGAATTCCCAAATGGAAATCCCATAAAGAGAATATTAAAGTTGCTATGAGTAAATGGAAAATATATAACGATAATAATGACCCAATAAAATAACGGGTATATGAAGTTCTTCTTGTATTTATTACATTAAAAAAAGAATCATGATTATATTAGGGACATAGAAAATTAATAAATGATGAATATTTTATATTATAGGAATATGTATTAATTAATATGTTAATGAAGCTTGAGTAATGGTTTAACAATAATGTAGGACAAATGAAGTATTTATGTTCTGGAATTCAATGTTTTTGGTAAATGAAACATAATATGAATAAGTATTTTAAATAGAATGTTTCATTAAGTATTTAAATTTAACTGTTTAATGTTTATTAACACATAGAAAATTAATATTATGACAAAGGTAAGGGAACCATTAATGTGATAAAGTTATTGAAAATACTATGTTTATCTTGGATAAAGAGTTGATTGATTTGGGAAAAGTAAAATGTATGGCACTGATTTCCTTGGATTTGATTGTTGATTTGATGAGAAATTGGTTGATGTCATCATGGATAGAGTTTACAACTTATTGTATTCAAGTAATATATCAAGTAATCATTGTAATAAAAAAGCATTGAATTCTATGAAAAAGAGTAATGGTATTTTAGGATATTAAAATTTTCAAGAGGATTTATTATGGCGGTATCAACATGATTTTAATGTCAGAACCACAGATTAATTTGTGATATATCATGGATCAATGTTTTTTTTACTTCATGAATTTATTTTTATTGTCTTGAATTTTTATCTTTACGATGGCTTATAAGGTTATCCATTTTTGGAAGTATTAATTTAAACATTGGATGAAGTTTTTTAGATTAAAGTATTCACCCACCAATTGATTATTTGTGTACGTTGGTGAAATTGTTCCAAAATTACTAGGTTGATGATAATTGATGACTATTAGGACAGAATATCATGGATATCATAATCTATTAGTTCCACATTAATGAAAAATCAAACATTATTGTTAAGGAAATATGTGATATGGATCATAGAACAACCAAGGGAAACGTTGTCGATAAATCATGAATTTATATCAATTCATGGAGATCATTTATCTTCAGGAAAACAATTTAGAAATAAAATATTGTCATAATACATTAATTTTCTTTACATCGAAGTATTATTAAATTATCAATGATTTATGACTTTGAGACCCAAATAATTATATTGATATTTATCTTATTTTTGGTTGATTACCCTAATAAGAAACTAAAAATATTTACATATTCCCTTCATTTCCAATCATCAATCCTAACATATGTTTTCTTATATGTGGAGACCTAGTTACGAGTTACCTTGAGTAAACATTATGCTTCAAAATGTACCTATGTAATTGAATTATTAGTATGTATTTTTATAATGTCTGCACATATAAAGATAACATTAATGTATTAATCTGTTAAAAGCACTAATAAATTTAGAGGGAGTAATTAATTTTTAGTTGGTATAATGTAACAAATGATATTTTTTGAATTTTCATCAAATTAATTTAGTCTTTTTGTTTTTTATTTAACACAACACTGAATGTAGATTGTGTTATATGAATGAAAAAATATTCTTGATTTAAATGCTACAACCTTTTTAGATTTATTTATGCGATACTAAAAGATAATTGCTCACTAACGTCAACATTGACTAGTCTTACATTAAACGTAACATCAAGTTTCTATGAAACTAAATTCTGTTCTGTTATAATTAGTTAATCTAGATAATTATAACATATCTATCAAAAAAATAATACTAATATAAGTAAAAAATTATTAAATATTATTTATAATGGTTTTATATAAAGAAAAACTAATTATTATAAAATATATAATTTCTGGTGAAGTCTTTATAATATTGGAAATACCATTTCCTTAAAAGAACAAATTTTCACAACCTTCATTGAAGAATTAAAAAAATATAATTCTATAAAGATAAAAATATTTAATTTCAAAATATAAAAATAAATTTTAATTAATATTATCGAAATTATATAAAGGTGAATATTTGGGATTTTTATGAGATACATAAATTATGCGTGAATAGTGAAAAAAGTGAATTTTAATTCCAAAATGATTTTTTGTATAATTTTACTCTATTGTTAAAAAATATTTTATGTTTGATTTAAAGAAAAAATATGAGAAATATACCAATATTAATCCAATTTATGTAATTTTAATCATTTTATGTTCAATTTAGGTATAAAAGCATAATGAAATTTTGAACATCCGTATATTAAAAAAATACTTTCTATCTATGTCTATGAGATTATCATTAAACATAATATTCCCAAATATGTGATTTTAATTTTGAAAAATTGAAATAAAATTTTATAATCAGTATTATATTTATAATCTAAAAAAATTAACATATTATTTTTCAAAAAATGATTAGTGAAAATGGGTAAAATTAATTACAACGATCAAAGTAAAATTATAAAAGAGAATAAACATTAATATTTTAGAGAATAATGACATATAAAATTGTAAAAACAAATTTAATAGAAAAATTTAGATCCATAAACCTATAAGGTTCTATAATGATCCATTTGTAATATTTTGGAATAAGAAATTCTTGAAGGAATAAATAATTTTCAAAAAATTCCATGTGTTTCCATTCTCTCCCTTGTAAAGGGTCACTAACTCTTCCCTTTACTAACACCTCTCAGGATACTTATATTATCAAAATAACTTCCCAATACACTTTAAAACCTTATATACATCCTCTTTAATTCATCTCTTTGAGTATAAATCCATCCAAGGAATCCCTATGGTGCAAACAAAAACAAGTTACTGAAATAAGAGGTAACGACTTTCCTCATGATCTTTAGTTTTATTTCCATTGACCACACCAAAAATATCATTATTACATGTTTATAAAAGAACCAGTATCATAAATAAATTGATATTTTTCTATTCTATGTATTTTACCAACACCTACACACACTTCCATCTAATGGGTAAATAACATATTTTTTTATGTACGGTGAACCACTGCATGAAGAATCAATGCTTGTTTGTTTCTTTATTAAAAATATTCATGGATATTAATTATGATAAAAAACTATTTATTTATGATATATATTATATATGTTATGTTTTTCGTATTATTTATTTCCTTTAAAACAAATTTATTCATACCTTTCATCTTGTATAAATATCATAACAACATTTGTGGATGGGTTGAAGACTCCCTCATCAATGTGATGTGATTCGTTTACACATTACATTAAATGTGTTAAGTATTACTTTAATGAAAATATACGATATTTTTAACATTATCATTCTGTTTTTATGATATAATTTACTTAGATACATTTACTTCATTTAAATATTTTCATTCTATATGACAAAAAAATCAAAACATTGTTCATTTCATTGTATAACCTACATACTCCATGAACATTATTTTCCATTTATTTGTATATATATTATATATTATTACAATTAAATATATACTATTTGCATATTTTATTTATATAATTATTTGTGTTCTATTAAAAAGAATATATTGACCAATGGTATATGTTAAAGAATAATAGGTCAAAACACAAACTAAGAGAAAAGTGGATATTACCCAAACTAAAACCTTAACATAGAATTGTTATTATGTAGTTAAAATAAATTTACAAAAAAATAATATGTAGTACTAGATATATTAATATGATTCTAATCCATATTTATATGAAAATAATATTTATTATAAATGAGTTTTTTTTAGTATGATAATTGTAAAGACACAAAGTATGATAATTTCAGCTCACATTCTTTTCTATGAGAAACATGCCTCATTCATCACTATTTTTTTGTATATACTGGACAAAAATGTATTATAATATTAATATACATAAATTTATGGTTATTTTCATATCCATTTTACAGTATTTTTTCACGGGATTTACAGTTCAAAAGTAACCAAATCGTTAAAGTAATTTTTGACACAATTTTCCTTCATTGAGACGCATGATTCGTTATGAACCATTGTAATTTTATGATGTGTATATGATTATAATTGAAATGTGATATTTTTAATCTCATTATTTTAAAATATATTTTACTATGAATGTAATTTTATATTCATACATGGGGTGTATGATTCTACGTTACTATGTGGTTAGTGTTTATTGAAAAAATATCATTGTTTATTATGATTTTTAAGATTATTCTCTTATGGATGAAATTTTAATATTCACCTCTAAATAACTCTCATTGTTTTTATTAACCTATATATATTAATATTATATCCATTAAAAGTCAGTATTTTTCCCTCCTTGGTGTATAAGATGATCAAGATTGTGATTTTTGGAATGTCTTACTTCACATATTTCTTGGGATAGAAATCTATATTCCATAAATCCCATGTTTTCTAAAATGAATCCAAAAATATAATACGACTATAATATCCTGATTAAATATATTTATAACTTATTTTTTCTTTTTAATGAAATTTATTTTTATTAATAGAATCTTCTTTTTGTATTATTATTGATGAAATATTATATACTTTATACAGATAAAAAGGATAGTTTGGAATGTATGAATTTATCCACCAACATGAAAAAATTTCACATGCTGCAACATATATAATATTAAAAAAGAAATTTTAATAAAATGAAAATTTATAGTAATATTATGTAATTTATTATTTTAATGTGTTTTTAAATGAAATTTTTTTAAAAAAATTTTATGATTAAAAAGTATATATATATGATTATAAAATAATTATTTGTTTTAAAAAAGATTTATTCAATGAAATGTATTTTTATTATTAATGATGAATAATTTATATGTTTTCAAATTACATTAAATGAAAAAATATTGTTCTTAATAATGCTTTTATATGTTTTTATAGAAATAGGTTTCCAAAATGTTATCAATATTTATTTAAATGTTTTCATCGGAAATAGGTTTTCAAAACATTTTCTTGATTTCTTATTTTGTTTGCAATGTATTTTCAAAGAAATTGATTTCAAACCTCCTTTAATATTTATTTAAAAATATTGAAATAAAAAAGTTTTTATAATGTTCTTATATCATCATATATATGTTTTTGATGATTATTTTCATGAAATTGGTTTTTTGAAGGTTTATGTTTTTATAATTTTTAAAAGAAGAAAGGATATGTACATCATAAAATAGTTTTAAAGGATTATTCAAAACAATTTTCCATATATGTTGATATCAGTTGATCTTAATAATTATTTACTCGGAAATTATCCAATGGTTCCATTCATATTATTTCAATAAATTGTTTACACCTTATGTATTGATGTTTCTGAAATCCCATTTCCCTATAGGTTATATGTTCCTGAAATCCATTTATCTTTAATGGGTATTATGTTTATTAATCCATCTTCTATTCATGGGTTATTCATTGGGGAATAGATTATGAAACCTATCCTTTTACACGTGTTAAGATATGATTACATGGAAATGAAACCCATTTAATTTTATGGGTAATTTAATGATAGTTCCTGATCATGATGTACATGTTTAAATGATTTCATTATTTGATTTATGGGAAATTTATCTACCACTTTTGTGTTGTGTAATGATTTATATCTCTTGAAACTATCAAAGATACTCTTGGGATGGAAAATGAATAATAAAGTATACATGGGATTGAACCATGTCTACCTAGACGGAATGGGGAGTCAACCCATACCACAAATATGACCATGGGTGTGAACCATGACAACCAATATGGTATGGGGAGTAAAATATTTCTACTAATATGTCCTTGGGAGTGAACCATGACTACCAAAATTGTTTGGGGAGTGAAATAATTCTACTATGATGACCATGGGAGTCAACCATGACTACTATGATGGTAGAAGGAGTTTAATCATAGTATTAAGATGATGATGGGTGTGAACCATGACTACCATGATGGTATGGGAAGTGAACACATAATAATAATATGGCATTGGTATTAATTCCTTTACAATTATAGAAATTATTTTATATCTTATGTTTCTATGAAAATACCATGTATTATTCCTAAGTTATGTATTCATGAATTATATTCATTATTTTGTTATAATTCAACTCTTATGGACCCACATTATTTATGACATGATTCCTGTTTTTGATCTTCAAAAATGTTGGGTATGATCATCAAATATTATGATCACATTCTCATACCCCTATTATCATGTTTATATGTATCCCTTGTTTACTCTTACTAAGAATCTTAGAAAAGACATTTTAAGGTTTTTCTCCAGGTTATGAAGACATGTATTATGTATTATGTGTCTAAGAAGGGTGATAGTAATGAAAGACATAGTGAGGGGGGATACTATTGTTTACATTTGTACCAATGATTATATTTCTATGATTTCAAAGGCAATAGAAAAATATAGTATTTGGGAATTAATTTGTATAATTTTTTTAGTATTCATAAAAAATGATGTATGTACAATGTACGTCAATAATTAGTTGTTATATGGGGAGGGTACATTGATGGAATTTTTGAAAATAATAAATTTCAACCACATTTTTATCATTCCACACGCCTAAAAAATTTTCCATTCAAAAAATATATATTATATAATGTATAAATAGGTCAATATTATGGGTTTTTGTCACATTGGTAGTCTATACTCACCATTATTTATTTTTTACTCTGAATTGAATCAATTTTTTCTTTACGGACTACTTTTAATTATTACAATGTATACTATTCATCATGGTCAAAAACTAAGTTGAAATTATTAGATTACATTAACTCTGATGACTCCAAATATGGAATGAATATTTCAATAATAAAATCAGATATGTGGTAAAATATAAGTAAAAATTATACTCACATGCACGATAAAAATGATTGTTTCCAAAGAGGATAATAACATTACTAAACACATTTTAATGTAATGATTCAAAATGAAATTTAATAAAATGAAATTATTTTTTTTTATTTTATATAACGTAAATAATTTTACCTTTAATATAATTAAAAATTTTAAATTATTAAAATAAGTCAATTTGAACCAAAATCAGTATTTTAACTATTCATCACAAAATTAATCTTTTTAGAAAATTATAAAAAAATTCCCAAATATAATTTTTACAAGTAAATTTCCTAAATGAATTTTATTTTTTCAAATAAATTTCAAAAACATGGTGAATAATAATTTTATATTATAGTCATATAGCACCACTAATCGACCTTTTAGAAAAATTATTTTTTCATAAAAAATTAATTCTATTTAAAAAGGTTCTTATATTACATATAATCAATTTATTAAAATTGATTTAATATTTTTCAATTATAAACAATATATTATAATTAAGTTATTAAACTTTTTACCCTCCACCTCAATTCCTTGGTTATAGCTATCATGTTTATAAAATAATATTTTAATTTAGTATATCATTCCATTCAAATATGGTGTTGCATGCTTTGAATCTAATGCATATAATGAATTTATTAAACGAAGAAATATATGATAATACGTTAAGGTGTTATATTTTTTCCATGTCTCAGTTTTTAGTTCCCTATATGCAATTGAATATGATGGCCTTCTTTTAAAATATTACGGTGTAAAATTATAAACCCGTAAAATAATTTTTTCTTTATAATTTTATCATGATATCAATAATCAAGGGTTTGATATTCTAAAATTTTCTTCTTGAAACACAAAATAGTGATAAGGATTTATAATAAACCTATTGATAATAGATAAATTGATGTTTTATGTTCATCTGGTAGAATCACACAACTAAGTTTCTATGAAGGAGAACATAAATGAAAAGTGATGATACATACATGGAAAAAATTATAATTTTGATATAAATATTATGGGTGATAGAGGTCATTGATCCTAATAATTTTTATGATAAACAGAAATAAAAAAAACTTTGAATCTACTATTGCTTAAGACCCCAATTTATTGATTGGAAACTAAGGTACTAGGATGATTTTTTTTCATAATCCAATTCGAGTAGTTGATTAATTCATTAACCAAATACACCGAAAGAATATGAAAATATAATTGCATGATATCATTTGATTTTATATGAACAATAAAATCTTCTATATTTACATTGATCAATTACAACATTATTTATTACTTTATGAAATGAGTATCTAAAATGGATCTTTATGACCAAATCATATTTAACATATCATTATAATGATAGTTATTTCCTCCAGTATCATGATATTTTCCAAAAATTAAACGTTTTTCCCAATTTATTAAATAACATCTAATGTTCATCTAAATTTATTACATATATAAATAACATTATGAATAATCGAAACTATGTTGGGGAAAATTTCAAATCCAAAACATTTTATTAAAGTTTACTGAATCCACAAAATATTTTTAATCAAATTTAATATGGACCTTCAAACATTTCAAATATGTTATTAACATGATTACTATAAAACATGAATAAATCCATGAATTTTTTCAAATATTAAATATTATGTTGCTTAAGATATACTGTAAATAAATTCTTTATGTAAACTCTCGTAAAGATATCATAAATCTTCAAATCTCTAACTAATTTATTTTTCACTAACACTATCCAATAAACATATAATTATATCTCAACTTTTAGAACATTATATGAGTTACCCACCCTTATTCACGTGTTTTCCAAATGTTAAAATTTTCACTAAATCACTTCTCAAGGCAATCATTTCAGTTCAATATATTCTCTCAAATCCTTAATGAATTCGAATTATAGTATGATCATTATACATTCCATGATTCTTATAACAACAATATCATCAAAAAAATACCCCTAAAATATAATAATTCAAAACCAAAATAGAAATTTTAATCATTCCACATCATATGATGTAATGAAAAATGAATTACTATAATCCCTTATCTTTTTTTGATATATACACCCTTGATTCTTGGGGTATTCATTTTCATAGATCCCAATATAAATCTATTTAGAGAATGGAACATTGGAAATTTATTTTATGCACTTTCAATTATAAGAATTGTTGTATTTCTCTCTACACCTACAAAAAAAATTCCCAGTCCCTTAAAATAATTGTTTGTGAACTTCATTCCCCATCTATAATATTGGGTAAACTCTTCTATAATTTATTCCCCATGTCTATTTTTTCTTTGTAACATCCTTCCAATATGGATTCCCCTTGAATCCATAATACATATACATTCATTATCTATGTGGATAACACATCATATGCTGATTTAGTATAATGTAAATTCTTAGGTGAATAGTCCTACTTGAAATATTGGATTATTTCCATCAAATTAATGACCATTCATGCACATTGGAATACATGAATTGATATAGTATTTATACCTTCGACTATGTTCCATTTCTAAAAACTAACATACACTATTTGACATCAACACAATAAGATAAATAATGTATAATCCAAATTCAAGTGAAATAAATAAAATAAATTGACAATTTATATAAGGCCCCAGCCTTAAACCTTACTTAATCTTGGGTTATTACAAGATTACACATTGAGGATCTTTTCGGGTTTAGAGTTTTAGAGAATTAGATCATACAACATGCATTACATTCCACATATAAACAAAGTGGTTACAGAAAGATATTATTCTTCATTCCCATCAATGGAAACACATTTAAAATAAAACATGGATTATTTCTTGACACATCCTTGACTCTATCATCTTATCATGTACCTTTCCCTTGACCTGTGAAAAACATTTCAAAAACTTGGGATGAGCATAAAAACTCAGTATGGGTTATAAAAAAACATGGAAAGGAAAAATGATTTCATATATACATAAGAATGAAATCATACTTTACCCATAAAACATAGGCACTTTAACATACCTCATAAAATCATGAATAAATCATAGAAATCATAAGACATAAAGGTAACTTGAGGCATTCATAACATTCTTACGTAGGGAGTAACCCTCTTGGTTACATTTGGAATACCAATCAAATTATATTCCCTAAAATCTCTTCGGATAAACCTTAACGTTTCACTCCATCACATTACCCAATGCATTGGAGAGCTATAACGGGCTCACCCGCCCTTAGTTTATCACGGAACCACCCGTCTTCATAATAATGCCCAAGAACCATAACATAATCGTATCACATAAAACATGCATAAAGGAAACATAAAATTTCCACATTTCAATCACAAGATATCAATAAAACAAAAAAACATTGTGAAAAACATTTTCAATACCAAAATAAAAGAAAAGTAAAACATGGTATTTATTTTTCTTTTAAAAAGAAGGTATGGCTTGTAGAGGAAGCCGAAACTCAAATAACAGTTACGACGGCGGAGAAGTATTTTTCACCGAATATGTACGACAAAAACATTCCCTTTTTTTCATTTAGTAAACTTTTCGTATAAAAAAATATTTCTTTTGAATAAACTCAAAAGTCAAAGTGGTTTATACATCTTATAAAAGAAAGTTGTGTATAAAATAAAATATGCCTCAACGAAAGGAGATTGAGACGAAGTCACATACCTCGTATCCGACATGACCCGACCGTTCTTTAATATCCTGAATAATAAAATTTAGTTAATCTCAACTTTCTTATGAATCTTTTTAAAGTTCATTATTCCTTTTATACCATGTTATGAACATCATGTAATCAGTTAAGTTAATAATGTTCATTTTGTCGGTATTTGGTTCTTAAGTCAAAAATAGACTTCTTACACTTACATGTTGTTAATTTGGTCAAAGGTTCATTTTATCCAGAATGGTATTCATGATGTAGATGTCATATATGTCATATATATCCAGTAAATACATGCATTTATAATATTACATCACATTTAGAGGTAAGAAATGAAATGCACTGTTCATGGAGACGGTAAGCCATACGTACGCATGAACGCTACATCCATTTCTATTTCATATTTTCTGGAATGGAATCATAATGATATAAGAGTATATTATAATTCCAGTATAATAACATATATAATATCATTAACTTTATCCTTTACACATCCCACATATGTTATTAACGAATCAAATCACTTTTAGGGGGCGGTAGTCCGCACTTCCTAAAATGAAGATATCGTGTTTACCCATAATGGAAACCATAAAGGTATGCCCAAAATGAAAAAAACAGAAGCTTATGGAAAACATAAACATATTATATATCATATATAAAAATATTGACATCATAATGGCCACCTTTGAAGGTGTTAAATGAGTATTGAACAATCATCGTTTCGGGAGGCAGAATTTCGCCATCCACAGAAACCGTATGTTCTTTAAACATTTGATGTAGTTTTGTGAGAGTGTAGCTCAAATAAATCTTATAACAACATCATATTATATTGAAGATACTGGTGTTGTTACAAAAGAAGTAAATAAAAAGAGTTTAGGGGGTTGGAGAAGCAAAATAAAACAAATGAACATGAGAGAATGAATTACCTTTAAAAGTGTAACTCCTTTTGATTTGAGCCTAAAGGCTTACTTTGAAAGGATTCTGCCCAAAGGGAATCCTCTAGGATTAGGAGAAGGATGTGGAGATAGTAAATGGGCAGGGATTGGAAGAGCCAAAGGCTTGAGGAGTGTGTGAAATGAGGTAGAGGTGGGGGCCTTTTATAAGAGGAGAGGAGGGGCACTTTTGGAAAGTAAAGCAATATAACTTTATTTGAAAATGTGTTTCGGTTTCAAAAGGACCCACATTGATATAATTCATGGATATGGTGATAAGGGTTAGAAATCCACTCATCCAATTGGTTTTGGACATGTGTAGTTCATAGATTTTATATTATCTTTCCATTTTATTTAAATCGTCAAATAATGATGTCATCGCTGCATCATTATTATGTCATAAATAATTTAATTTATTTAAAGTCTAAAAATCATAAAAAAAATACTATGATGTAGGAAATATTTTTATCTTTCCAATTACTATTTATAATAAAAAATCTTAACTTTATAACCCCATGTAAAAATTGTTTTCGTAAAACATTTCTTGTTTGTGTCATTTTTACTTTAACATTTAATAAAAAGTTATTTATGTCATTTCCAAACCAAAGTGTCTCCATGGGGTCCCCAAGTTGACCCATGGCTTTTCCTGGTCGGCCATGACACAGCCAATAAGGTTGGGACATGTGTCTAGGTCATTTCCTATTATTAAAGCATTATTTATACCTTAAACTACCCAAATTACCACTAATCGCGATTAAGAACTTAATAAGTTACTATTCACCAAAAAATTATTTTAATATCATTGAACCACATTTTTCATCTTAATGACAACCATGTATGTCGGATTTTAAAAATTCAATACACATTAGTGGTAAACTTTCATTTAACTGAAAAATCAGTTTGCTTGATTACCACTTAGTGGTTTCACTATTCATCAAAAATTGAAGTTTTTCAGAAAATTACCAAAAATTCACCCTAAGCTATATTTGATATTTGTAATTCAAAAATGAAGTCTATTTTACAAAATTCAAATCATATAAGTCACAATAATTAATTTAATAATTTATTCCCGCTGCCAGAGCAAATAGCGTGTTTTTACAAAACAATAAGTATCAAAAGATTGACACCAGTTTAAGTCTAATACCAAAGTGAAATTGATTACAATGACCACCATTGGATAAAATGGTAAAAATATATTGTAATTTCACTTCAAAACCAATCTAAAACATAATCTAATCATATAAATAAATTAGATTAAAAAGCAGTTTTGATGTAAAATGTAGATTTTTCACTATTCATTAAAAAATGAACATTGTTAGAAAAATACCAAAAATTCACACAAGGTAAATTTTGATGTCCCAATCATAAAGAATAAGTTTATTTTGACAAACATAGTTTATAAAATTTTCAAAATATAGATTCAAAAATGGTTTGCCATCAAAAGGCAGTAAAACAATCTTTTAAGAATATTAGTGTATTCCATGCATAAGATTGTATTTATTTTCATTTTAAGCCTCTATAACACTATCTTAATAATTAATAGACATAGATAAAAATATCTATTATTCATTACTTAATTGGGATGTTACATCCTTCCCCCCTTTAGAAAATTGCATCCCCGCAATTTATTTACTTATCGAATAAATGGGGGTACTTATCCCTCATTGCATTTTCAGATTCCCATGTTGCCTCTTCAATCATGTAGTTTTTCCACAAAACCTTTACCTGGTGAATCACCTTATTCCGTAACACTTGCTCCCTGTGGTCAAGAATCTGGACCGGTTGTTCCTCATAAGATAGGTTCTCTTCCAGCTGAACTACCTCTGGACTCAAAACATGAGATGGATCTGGCATATACTTTCTCAACATCGAAACGTGAAAAACATTGTGTACTTGAGATAAACTCGGAGGTAAAGCCACTCGGTATGCAACTGATCCAACTCTCTCTAGAATTTCGTATGGTCCAACAAACCTTGGACTCATCTTTCCTTTCTTACCAAATCTCATCACACTTTTCCAAGGAGAACCCTTGAGAAAAACATGATCACCTACCTCGAAAGATAGATCCTTCCTCCGGTTATCCGCATAACTCTTCTGCCTGCTCTGAGCTGTTCTCATGTGTTTCTGAATCAGCTGAACTTTTTCTACCATCTCTTCTACCAATTCTGGTCCCATCAACTTCCTTTCACCCAATTCATCCCAGAAAGCTAGAGTTCGACACCACTTCCCATATAATGCCTGAAATGGTGCCATCTGTATACTAGAATGGAAACTATTATAATATGAAAATTAAACCAAAGAAAGATGTTGGTCCCAACTTCCCTGATAATACATAGAACAAGCTCGTATCATATCCTCCAATGTCTGAATTGTTCATTCTGACTGCCCATCTGATTGAGGATGAAAAGATGTACTAAAATTTAATTCAGTACCCAACGACTTCTGAAGGCCTTTCCAAAAGTTAGAAGTAAACCTGGGATCACGATCCGATACAATGGAGAGCGGAACTCCATGTAACCTGACTATCTCTTTAAGATACAAACGAGAAAGTTGATCAAGAGAGAAAGTATCTCGTATAGTAATGAAATGAGAAGATTTGGTCAAGCGATCAACAATAACCCTGATTGCATTATTTCCTCGAGATGTCTTTGGTAATCCAACAACAAAGTCCATGGATATATTATCCCATTTCCACTCTGGCACTGGTATAGGCTGAAGTATCCCTTTCGGTAACTACCGCTCTGCTTTAACCTACTGACAAGTCAAACACTTCACAGTAAAATCAGCAATATCTCTTTTCATTCCATCCCACCAGTAATACTCCCGCAGATCTTTATACATCTTAGTACTGCCCGGATGAACTGAAAACGGAGAACTATGAGCTTCACATAACAATTCTCTCTTCAAATGTGAGTCACAAGGCACACACAATCACTTCCCAAATCTCAAAACACAATCACTATCAATGTTGAATTCAGGAAACTTACCTTTCTGAACCAGCTCTACCTTTTTCTGCAACTCACTGTCTTGCTTCTGTGCTTGCTTGATTCTATCTGATAGAGAATATTTCACTGATACCTGAAACAAAACAGAAGGACTTCCTGCACCAACAACTTCTATGCCAAAGTTCATCAAATCGTTAACCAAAGGATCACGTTCCAACCGCAACATTGTTAATGAAGCATTACATTTTCGACTCAAAGCATCAGCCACTTTATTTTCTTTTCCCGGATGGTAATGAATTGTACAATCATAATCCTTGATTAATTCTAGCGATCTCCTCTGTCTCATTTTTAACTCTTTCTGAGTGAATATATACTTTAAACTTTTGTGATCAGTATATATTTCACACTTTACTCCATACAAATGATGCCTCCAAAATTTTTAAAGCAAAAACAACAGCAGCTAAATCCAAATCATGTGTAGGGTAATTTACCTCATGAGTTTTCAACTGTCGTGAAGCATAAGCAATTACCTGATCATTCTGCATTAGGACGCAACCAAGTCCTTTCAATGAAGAATCACTGTATATAACAAACTCACCATTCCTGGAAGGTAGTGCCAAAACTGGAGCATTCACCAATCTTCTTTTCAATTCCTGAAAACAATCATCACATTCTTTTGTCCAGATAAACTTAACACCCTTCCGAGTTAGCTTAGTCATTGGACTAGATAACCGTGCAAAATTTCTAACAAACCCTCGGTAATAGCCTGCCAATCCAAGGTAGCTACGAATCTCAGTTACATTTGTGGGTCTAGGACATTCTTCCACAACTTTTGTTTTTGCAGTATCAACAGTTATTCCATATTTAGAAACAATGTGACCAAGGAAAGAAATTTGTTGCAACCAAAACTCACAGTTGCTGAATTTCCCATACAGTTTCTTTTCTTTTAAGGTTTGCAAGATAACCCTTAAATGTTTTTAATGCTCCTCTTTACATTTAGAAAACACCAAAATATCATCAATGAAAACCACCACAATCTTATCCAAGAACTCATGGAAAATTCTATTCATTAAGTCCATGAATACAACAGGTGCATTGGTTATCCCAAAAGGCATTACTACAAATTCATAATGGCCATATCTCATATGGAACGCGGTCTTCGGAATATCTGCCTCCTTTACCTTCAGCTGATGGTACCCCGATCTCAAGTCAATCTTTGAAAAAAACCGAGCTCCCTGGAGCTGATCAAACAAATCATCGATATGAGGCAAAGGATATTTGTTCTTAACAGTGATATTATTCAAGGCTCTATAATCAATGCAAAGTCTCATAGAACCATCTTTTTTTAACAAATAAAACAGGAGCACCCCATGGTGATGTGCTAGGTCTAATGAAACCTTTCTCTAATAAATCTTGCAATTGCTCCTTCAACTCTAAAAGTTCAATTTGTGCCATTCGATAAGGTGGTTTTGAAATTGGCTTAGCATCAGGAACTAAGTCAACAGTAAACTCAACATCCCGATCTGGTATTATTCCAGGAAACACATCGGGAAAAACATCAGGATATTCATTTACCACTGGCACATCATTAATCTGAACAGTTCCTTTATTTTCAACGACGTGTGCAAGGTAACATTCATTTCCATCTTTTACAAGTTTCTCGGCCTCTTGATATGTTATCAAAAGGAAGGGTTCATTCTTGTAAACGAACTGAAAGTCTTTCTGAAAAGAAACTTCTTTATC
Organism: Viscum album; assembly: GCA_963277665.1. Taxonomy (NCBI): domain Eukaryota; kingdom Viridiplantae; phylum Streptophyta; class Magnoliopsida; order Santalales; family Viscaceae; genus Viscum; species Viscum album. Next base: position 1,154,580,719 of record OY728165.1, read on the forward strand.
TCTACAGTCAATCTTAGCATGGTAAATAGAGAGCCAATCCATACCCAGGATAACGTCAAACTCTACTAGAGGTAGAACAATAAGGTTTGCAAGTAGGTTCTTTCCACAGATAAGGATAGGAAGATTCTTATAAATTCTTTTTGCCTCAACATTTTCCCAAGGTGTTTTTACCAAAAGTTCAGGAGACATTTCTTGAGATGGTATTCCCATTTTACTAGAAAAGGTTTCAGAGATGAAAGAATGTGTAGACCCCGAATCAAACAACACACTGGCATAATCTGAAAAAACAAACAAAGTACCTGATACCACTTCATTTGATGGACCGACATCTGCTGAAGTAGTTGCAAAGGATTTCACCACCCCTTTCTGCTTGTATTCTAACTGATTCCCATCACTCAAGATCTTTGTCGGACACTCGTTTGCATAGTGACCCATCTCATTGCACTTATAACATTTCACTAACTGTAAATCAAATTTGTTCTTACCTTCACCTTGATCCTTTTCAGTGCAATCACGAGCCTTATGTCCCATCTTACCACATCGGTAGCACTTTCCAGAATTCAGAAGACATTCCCCAGCATGCCTTTTGCCACATCTATCACAAACTAGAAACTTAGTTCTCTTACCATCAGACTTTTTGAAGAATTCTTACCTTTCTCCTGCCACCTCGGTCTCTTCTTCTGCTGGTTGTTATTGAACACTTGGTCATCGGAAAACTCTATTTACACATTCTTAGCACATCGAACATGCTTTTCATAACTTTTAAACTCACGAGATAATATTGCCCTTCGATACTTTGGCTTTAATCCTGAGTAAAAACGATTGATTTTACTATCAAGGTCCCGGATAAAATTTAGAGCATACCTTGCCAATCGAGTGAACCTTTCTTCATAGGCAGCCACTGAATCTTCCTCTTGCCTCAATTAAAAGAATTGCTTTTCCATCCTAAGTCGAATAGACTTAGGAAAATACTTCTCAAGAATCATACCTTTGAATTCATCCCAGTCAAGAGCATCAATCTCATCGGCGTCCCTGATATTTTTAACCATAGACCACCACTGATCTGCTTCACCCTCCAAACGGTAAATAGCAAGACTAACCTTTTGATTGTCTGAACACCCCATGACATCAAAAATATTCTCCAGTGCTTTAATCCACCCTTCAGCTAGCACAGGGTCAGATGATCCTCTGAATGATGGTGGATGTTGCCTCATGAAATGTTCCACCACTGACATGTTCCTCTGCGGTTGATCTGGCTGATCTCGCGCATGGATACCACCACCATTTATCGCTTGAGTCAACTGCGCCATCACTACAACAAACTATTTAGTTCCAATTCCGACCATTTCTAGATGCTGATTCGGAAGGTTATTTCCTTCTGTATGCCTTCCTGGCACTGCTTCCAAGTTTCCTCTGCGGAAAACCATTCTGAACAAACATGTCTTAGATGAAGCAACATGGTAATCGTCAAATGCTATATCATTTCAAAGAATTTTTTTTTGGATAATCATTTAATAGAATTCTAACTCCTAAAGTTAACTAAACTGACCTCTGATACCAACTATAAGGCCCCAGCCTTAAACCTTACTTAATCTTGGGTTATTACAAGATTACACATTGAGGATCTTTTTGGGTTTAGAGTTTTAGAGAATTAGATCATAAAACATGCATTACATTCCACATATAAACAAAGTGGTTACCGAAAGATAGTATTCTTCATTCCCTTCAATGGAAACACATTTAAAATAAAACATGGATTATTTCTTGACACATCCTTGACTCTATCATCTTATCATGTACCTTTCCCTTGACCTGTGAAAAACATTACAAAAACTTGGGATGAGCATAAAAACTCAGTATGGGTTATAAAAAAACATGGAAAGGAAACATGATTTCATATATACATAAGAATGAAATTATACTTTACCCATAAAACATAGGCACTTTAACATACCTCATAAAATCATGAATAAATCATAGAAATCATAAGACATAAAGGTAACTTGAGGCAATCATAACATTCTTACGTAGGGAGTAACCCTCTTGGTTACATTTGGAATACCCATCACAGTATATTCCCTAAAATCTCTACGGAGAAACCTTAATGTTTCACTCCTTCGCGTTACCCAATGAATTGGAGAGCTATAAAGGGCTCACCTGCCCTTAGATTATCACAGAACCACCCATCTTCATAATAATGCCCAAGAACCATAACATAATCGTATCACATAAAACATGCATAAAGGAAACATAACATTTCCACATTTCAATCACAAGATTTCAATACAACACAAAAACATTGTGAAAACCATTTTCAATACCAAAATAAAAGAAAAGTAAAACATGGTATTTATTTTTCTTTTAAAAAGAAGGTATGGCTTGTAGAGGAAGCCGAAACTCAAATAACGGTTACGACGGCGGAGAAGTCGTTGTCACCGCATACGTACGACAAAAACATTCCCTTTTTGTCATTTAGTAAACTCTTCGTATAAAAAAAGATTCCTTTTGAATAAACGCAAAAGTCAAAGTGGTTTATACATCATATAAAAGAAAGTTGTGTATAAAATAAAATATTCCTCAACGAATGGAGATTGAGACGAAGTCCCATACCTCGTATCTGACTTGACCCGACCGGTCTTTAATCTCCAAAATAATAAACATGAGTTAATCTCTACTTTCTTATGAAACTTTTTCAATTTCATTATTTGTAACATCCCAGGTAAATAAAGAATATGACATTTCATATTTATCCATATTTGTGAATAAAATATTTAAATGACTTTAAAGGGGACGCTATGCTCGATGGCGTACCCAACACGCAACAACGAGTTTCTTGGGAATCTTACGTTGCACTCTAATAATAAAATAATATTATTTTAAATGGTAGTTAACATGTAGCCGTTGTAATGGAGGGAATGGATAGAAATAACTGAAATATGATTATATATGTTTTTAAATGTTTTTACAATTATCCAATAAAGGATAGAGGCTTAAAATACGGAAAGAATTCAATTTTAGGCATATATGCCCTAGTTTTCACTAAAGGTTCACTTATCGCCTTTTGATGGCGAACTGTCATTAAATATAGTTTTGATCACTCTTATACATTCTTTTGGACCAAATAAAACTCTTATTAAGAATCGGGACATCAAATTTTACTTTGTGTAAATTTTTGGTATTTTTCTGATAAAGTTCATTTTTTAATGAATAGTGTAAAATGTTGTATTTTAATTCAAAACCTCTTTTTAATATAATTTATTTATATGATTAGATTATCTTTTTAATTGGTTTTAAAGTGAAATTAGAAAATATTTTTACCATTAAAACCAATAGTGGTCGTTGGAATCAATTTCACTTTGAAATCGGACTTAAACTAGTGTCAATCTTTTGATACTTATTGTTTTATAAAAACACGCTATTTGCTCTGACAGCGGGAATTAATTATTAAATTAATTAATGTGACTAATATGTTTTGAATTTTGTAAAACGGACTTCATTTTTGAATTCGTAATATCAAATATAGCTTAGGGTGAATTTTTGGTAATTTTCTGAAAAACTTCATTTTTTGATGAATAGTGAAACCACTAAGTGGTACTTATAAAGACTGATTTTCCGTTTAAATGAAATTTTTCCATCATTGTGTTTTTAATTTCAAAAATCCGACATACATGGTTGTCATTAAGAAGTAAAATGTGGTTCAATGGGATAAAAATAATTTTTTTGGTGAATAGTAACTTATTAAGTTTTTAATCGCGATTAGTGGTAATTAGTATAGTTTAAGGTATAAATAATGCTTTAATAATATGAAATGACCTAGACACATGTCCCAACCTTATTGGTTGTGTCATGGCCGACCATGACAAGCCATGGGCCAACTTGGGGACCCCATGGAGCCACTTTAGTTGGAAAATGACTTTAATATATTTTTATTTAATGTTAAAGTGAAAATGACACAAACATAATATGTTTTACGAAAACAATTTTTAAGTGGGGTTATACAAGTCCAAATTTTGATTATAAATATTCATTGGAAAGATAAAGAGATTTACTATATCATAGTATTTTTTTAATAATTTTTAGACATTAAAAAAATTTAATTATTTATGACATAATAATGATGAAGCGATGACATCATTATTTGACGATTTAATTAAAATGGAAAGATAATGGAAAATCTACAACCTACACATGTCCAAAACCAATTGGATGAGTGGATTTCGAAGACTTATCACCTTATCCACGAATTCTATCAATGTGGGACCTTTTGAAACCGAAACACATTTTCAAATAATGTAATATTTCTTTACTTTCCAAAAGTGCCCCTCCTCTCCTCTTATAAAAGGCCCCCACCTCTACCTCATTCCATACACTTCTCAAGCCTTTGGCTCGGCCAACCCCTGCCCATTTGCTCTCTCCACATCCCTCTCCTCATCCTAGAGGACTACCTTTGGGAAGAATCCTTTCAAAGGAAGCCTTTAGGCTTAAATCAAAAGGAGTTACACTTTTAAAGGTAATTCATTCTCTCATGTTCATTTGTTTTATTTTGCTTCTCCAACCCCCTAAACTCTTTTTATTTACTTCTTTTGTAACAACACCAGTATCTTCAATATACTAGGATGTTGTTATAATATTTATTTGAGCTACACTCTCACACAACTGCATCAAATGGTTAAAGAACATACGGTTTCCGTGGATGGCGAAATTCTGCCTCCCGAAAAGATGATTGTTCAATACTCATTTAACACCTTCAAAGGTGGCCATTATGATGTCACTATTTTTATATATGATATATAATATGTTTATGTTATATTTATGCTTCTGTATTTTTCATTTTTGTCTTACCTTTATGGCTTCCATTATTGGTATACGCGATATCTTCATTTAAGGAAGTGAGGACTACCGCCCCCTCAAAGTGATTTGATTCGTTAAATACCATATGTGGGATGTATAAAGGATGGAAATATGATATTATATATGATATTATACTGGAATTATAATATACCTTTATATCATTATTATTCCATTCTATAAAATACGAAATAGAAATGAAAGTAGCGTTCATGCGTACGTACGGCTTACCGTCTCCATGAACGGTGCATTTCATTTCTTACCTCTAAATGATTATGTAATGTTATAAATGCATGCATGTACTGGATATATATGAAATATATGATATCTACATAATGAATACAATTCTGGATATAATAAACATTTGGCCACACGAACAACATGTAATTGTAAGAAGACCACTTTCGACTTAAGAACCAAATATCGGCAAAACAAATATTATTAACTTAAATGATTACATAATGTTTGTGACATGGTAACAAGTGGTATAAAAGTAATAATGAACTTGAAAAAGGGTTCTTAAGGAATTAGAAATTAACTCAAGTTTATTATTCAGGAGATTAAAGAACGATCGAGTCAAGTCGAACCCGAGGTAAGGGATCCTACTCCTCTCTTTTTAAGTACACTCTTTTATGTCATTCCTTATAAGCTCATCTTTGTTGTGATTGGAATGTTCTTTTATATTACTCTTACTGTAATTTTTATGTTCATGTGATGAGAGAACCTATTCTCTCTCATAAATCCATTTTGGAAGTTTTGAGTGGCGCCGTTAGGCTGCCGAATTTTCGTAAGAGATCTAACCTCTCTCTTTCTTTTTAAGTTCTCTCCTTGATGTCACTTCTTTTAAGATCCTCTTTGTGATGTTGGGGGATGTCCTTTTATATTCCTCTTTCTGTACATTTTATTGTAATGTGATGAGATACCCTATTTTATCTCATCAATCCATATTCGGAAGTTTTATGTGGCGCCATTAGGCTGCCGAGTTTTCGTAAGGGATTTTTCATCTCACTTTTGTTCCCGTGAGATTTATGTTACATTTGCCACAAACTCCATTGAGTGGTGCATGTACTGACCATTATTCTACTCTTTGTGTAATATACTTTCGTTTATGAGTATTTACATCAATGATCTATTGTCATTCTTCCATGGGGTGTATGTTTTGAAAGATACCCAAGTTGGTAAGGGAACCTTTCACCCTCCTCTTTCTTTTTAAAAGACTTCTTTTATTGGGTATTTTAATTTACATATTGTTATATTGGGATATGTTCTCATATATCCTTATTGATGTAAATTTTATGTCCAAGTGATGAGATACACTTTTTATCTCTCATCAACTCATTCTGATATGATGTCATTAGGCTGTCAAGGGGACTTTTTAACCCAATTTCGATTTCTTTGGGTTCAACATGTAGTCATTGAATATGTCATCCATTGAATATGTGTGAATGACCTTTTATTGTTTTACACTTAATATCCACTTATATTGGGTGTATTTATATTTGTCACACATATTTTGGAGATTGATTTATCCTTGATTTAAGGATACCTTCTTTATAAGGGATTTCATCACCTTTTTCATCCCTATTGAGACTTCATTGTTGTCATGCACCAATTCACTCTTATATGGTGTATATACTGTCCTTTGGGATATTATATCATGTATTCCTTTATTCCCATGATATTACAAAGTTTTGACTAAATTTTATTCCTCAATTATTGTATTCAAGTGTCTCTAATTTTGGTAAAACCCCTTTAACCAAAATATCGTTTTAAATGTTTTAATTATTCGTTCTTATTAATATCCATGTTTTCAAAGTGGTTTTAAGGATTTATTTATATGGATATTAATGGTTTAAAATTTTAAAAGCCTCAAGGTGGTATGGGACACTTTGATTCAAAAATCTCTTTATTAAATGTTTTAAATGGTTTTGAAAATGGTTTTTAATGGATTCATTATTTCAATATCTTAAACTGTTATATTGTGATTGAAATGTGGAAATGTTATGTTTCCTTTATTCATGTTTTATGTGATACAATTATGTTATGGTTCTTGGGCATTATTATGAAGAACGGGTGGTTCCGTGATAAACTAAGGGCGGGTGAGCCCGATATAGCTCTCCAATGCATTGGGTAACGCGAAGGAGTGAAACGTTAAGGTTTCTCCGAAGATATTTTTAGGGAATATACTGTGATGGGTATTCCAAACGTAACCAAGAGGGTTACTCCCTACGTAAGAATGTTATGAATGCCTCATGTTACCTTTATGTCTTATGTTTTCTATGATGTATTCATGATTTGATATGCCTATGTTTTATGGGTAAAGTATGATTTCATTCTTATGTATTTCTGAATCATGTTTCCTTTCCATATTTTTATAACCCTTACTGAGCTTTTTATGCTCATCCCAAGTTTTTGAAATGTTTTTCACAGGTCAAGGGAAGGGTACATGATGTGATGATAGTGTCAAGGATGTGTCAAGAAAGAATCCGTGTTTTATTTTAAATAGGTTTCTGTTGATGGGAAGAATGATTATTGTCTTTTATGTAACCACTTTGTTTAAATGTGGAATGTAATGCAAGTTTCATGATCTAATTCTCTAAAACTCTAAACCTGAAAAGATCCTCAATGTGTAATCTTGTAATAACTCAAGATTAAGTAAGGTTTAAGGCTGGGGCTTTATAGTTGGTATCAAAGGGAGGTTTAGATAACTTTAGAGGTTAGGGTACTCTTTAAGCATAAGTGACATTACCATAATGGTTAGGATTTTAGAAAGAGTCCTAGTTTTTGATAAAGTGAATGAGTAAGTGTATCATAGTGTTTATCTTCCTCATTAGTACATGATGGTTTTGTTGATATACTCACACTGACCTTTTTTTGGTTTTAGTAAATGGCTGGATCTAGCAGGCACCAAAGTAACAGTGGATGTGAAGGAAACTGTGACAGTTTTTTGAGCAAAAAACTGAATGATATGGGAGCTATAATGAGAACTCTTCTGATTATCCTCAAACAACTATCTGGAGTCATGATTGACCACCTAAACCTTGGAGTTTTCTCTAAGGCATCATATATGCAAGAAACAAATCCCTACGGAAGTACAGATAATAATCATAAAGGTATGTGTGCTCAAAAACCTATGTGTCAAAGATGTGGAAAGAAACACCTAGGAAAATGTTTCAAAGGGACAGAAATATTCTATAGATGTGGAAATGAAGGTCATAAAGCAAGAACTTGCCATGGAAAAAGGAAGCATCCAGTTGACTCGAGGAAAGGGAAAGAAGTTCTTTCTGAGGGATCAATTGAATGTTTTAAATGTGGTGTGCATGGTCATTATGCAAACACATGTTCTATGAAGAAGTTTCGTGAATGGAGTCACCAAGAGCGTACAAATGTTCGTTTACCAATACCTAATTCCATTCCAATTGAGGATGAAGAAACTGACAATGACCAATCAAAGGTATGTACTATTTCATGACTATTGTTTTCTTATTTTGGAATCTTGGGATATGATTCATGATTTTGTTTGTAGGAAAGAGGTATTTCGGAATAGGTTGGAAAGGAATGGATAATGGATCATGAAGAATGTTGAATGAGTAAGATGTCAACATATAGGGGCTTCAAGAGTTATGGTGAAATTCTTAAGATTATCAAGTCTCATTTGATGATGGGGTTACATTAGAAGACTTTTTATATTATGTGTAACCCTGATGTTTAATATAGGCAAATTTTATCCAAGGAATAGTTATCTTTTCTTTTGTGGACATAGTTATAAAGAACCATTTGGGTTTATATGATCCTTACTTTTGAGGAAATTATGGGTTACTAAATGTTATGATTGAAGTGGAAGGCATGAGATAAAATTGAGGTTAAAATATGTAGTGAATATTTCTGAAGATTTTATCTAGTTTTGGGGAATGTTTTGAGAATTATATAGTTTTGAAAAAAGGACAACACGCAGACCGTGTGACAACCCGTCGCGTCGGACAAAGCTGCGAGAATCGAACCCACAACCAAAGTGCGACTGGTATTTATCGCCTACCACTGGACTACGTGAAGTCCCTGGTTAGTTTGACTGATTCATTCTAGTTATATGATTTTATGAATTATGAGTAAGTTGATTTTGGGTTACTTATAAAAATGATTAACCTATCATGGAGGATATGTGATTAGGTTAATTACTTTTCAATACGAGACTTTAGGAGCAACTAATGTTGTTTGGAGATAAATGTTACGATTTAACTTGGAAGACAATGTGACTAAATCCTTCAAATATTTGGGTTTCAATCTTATATTGGTTTACTTTGAAGAATTTTATGGACAAATTGTTTATCGGATGGTCCTCGTTGAACTTTGGGTTTTGTTGGACAAATTTTGGAGATTAAGAATAGATTTTCTTTTTATATGGGGTTATCCTTTTCTGGATTATCTGATCTTGTACTAACCTTTTTGGTTTTGGTTCTGGTTTAAGCCTAAAGACATAGGATGTACATAGTTCTCTTTTGTGGATTAGGTGATCCACTAGAAGTTGATTATAGTACTCTTAATGTGAACAAGTCTTCCTAAATACTCGTCTTTTGGAGAAAATATGAGTTTGTGTAAGGAATATAATAAAGGTTGAAAGTCAATATGATAAGTGATTATGTTTCCTTATGAATAAGTTCCTCAATAAAAAGTAACTTAAAACAAAAATGTTGTATATTAACTTTTCCTAATGGGGAATCGAATACCGTTTAACCCATCACAAGTTTGTGATTTTCTCATTGTTAACTTTCTCCTAAACATGTTTTCTATCACTCTCCATAAGAACATGACCCTATGTTTTCTCCTCCATGTCCATATTTTCATACTTGGAATCCTAGTATGGGTTAACTCCGGTGACCTTTGTACTTATCTTTCTTTATTTTAAAGTGTTTGTTTTACCGACTTTTGTTCCGATGTGGGACTTTCAAGGATGTTTCCAAGCGCAATTTTAAAATTGCGAGGACGCAATTCCCAAAAGGGGGGAAGGATGTAACATCCCAGGTAAATAAAGAATATGACATTTCATATTTATCCATATTTGTGAATAAAATATTTAAATGACTTTAAAGGGGACGCTATGCTCGATGGCGTACCCAACACGCAACAACGAGTTTCTTGGGAATCTTACGTTGCACTCTAATAATAAAATAATATTATTTTAAATGGTAGTTAACATGTAGCCGTTGTAATGGCGGGAATGAATAGAAATAACTGAAATATGATTATATATGTTTTTAAATGTTTTTACAATTATCCAATAAAGGATAGAGGCTTAAAATACGGAAAGAATTCAATTTTAGGCATATATGCCCTAGTTTTCACTAAAGGTTCACTTATCGCCTTTTGATGGCGAACTGTCATTAAATATAGTTTTGATCACTCTTATACATTATTTTGGACCAAATAAAAATCTTATTAAGAATCGGGACATCAAATTTTACTTTGTGTAAATTTTTGGTATTTTTCTGATAAAGTTCATTTTTTAATGAATAGTGTAAAATGTTGTATTTTAATTCAAAACCTCTTTTTAATATAATTTATTTATATGATTAGATTATCTTTTTAATTGGTTTTAAAGTGAAATTAGAAAATATTTTTACCATTAAAACCAATAGTGGTCGTTGGAATCAATTTCACTTTGAAATCGGACTTAAACTAGTGTCAATCTTTTGATACTTATGGTTTTATAAAAACACGCTATTTGCTCTGACAGCGGGAATTAATTATTAAATTAATTAATGTGACTAATATGTTTTGAATTTTGTAAAACGGACTTCATTTTTGAATTTGTAATATCAAATATAGCTTAGGGTGAATTTTTGGTAATTTTCTGAAAAACTTCAATTTTTGATGAATAGTGAAACCACTAAGTGGTACTTATAAAGACTGATTTTCCGTTTAAATGAAATTTTTCCATCATTGTGTTTTTAATTTCAAAAATCCGACATACATGGTTGTCATTAAGAAGTAAAATGTGGTTCAATGGGATAAAAATAATTTTTTTGGTGAATAGTAACTTATTATGTTTTTAATCGCGATTAGTGGTAATTAGTATAGTTTAAGGTATAAATAATGCTTTAATAATATGAAATGACCTAGACACATGTCCCAACCTTATTTGTTGTGTCATGGCCGACCATGACAAGCCATGGGCCAACTTGGGGACCCCATGGAGCCACTTTAGTTGGAAAATGACTTTAATATATTTTTATTTAATGTTAAAGTGAAAATGACACAAACATAATATGGTTTACGAAAACAATTGTTAAGTGGGGTTATACAAGTCTAAATTTTGATTATAAATATTCATTGGAAAGATAAAAAGATTTCCGATATCATAGTATTTTTTTAATAATTTTTAGACATTAAAAAAAGTTAATTATTTATGACATAATAATGATGCAGCGATGACATCATTATTTGACGATTTAATTAAAATGGAAAGATAATGGAAAATCTACAACCTACACATGTCCAAAACCAATTGGATGAGTGGATTTATAAGACTTATAACCTTATACACGAATTCTATCAATGTGGGACCTTTTGAAACCGAAACACATTTTCAAATAATGTAATATTTCTTTACTTTCCAAAAGTGCCCCTCCTCTCCTCTTATAAAAGGCCCCCACCTCTACCTCATTCCATACACTTCTCAAGCCTTTGGCTCGGCCAACCCCTGCCCATTTGCTCTCTCCACATCCCTCTCCTCATCCTAGAGGACTCCCTTTGGGCAGAATCCTTTCAAAGGAAGCCTATAGGCTTAAATCAAAAGGAGTTACACTTTTAAAGGTAATTCATTCTCTCATGTTCATTTGTTTTATTTTTCTTCTCCAACCCCCTAAACTCTTTTTATTTACTTCTTTTTTAACAACACCAGTATCTTCAATATACTAGGATGTTTTTATAATATTTATTTGAGCTAAACTCTCACACAACTGCATCAAATGGTTAAAGAACATACGGTTTCCGTGGATGGCGAAATTCTGCCTCCCGAAACGATGATTGTTCAATACTCATTTAACACCTTCAAAGGTGGCCATTATGATGTCACTATTTTTATATATGATATATAATATGTTTATGTTATATTTATGCTTCTGTATTTTTCATTTTTGTCTTACCTTTATGGCTTCCATTATGGGTATACGCGATATCTTCATTTAAGGAAGTGCGGACTACCGCCCCCTCAAAGTGATTTGATTCGTTAAATACCATATGTGGGATGTATAAAGGATGGAAATATGATATTATATATGATATTATACTGGAATTATAATATACCTTTATATCATTATTATTCCATTCTATAAAATACGAAATAGAAATGAAAGTAGCGTTCATGCGTACGTACGGCTTACCGTCTCCATGAACGGTGCATTTCATTTCTTACCTCTAAATGATTATGTAATGTTATAAATGCATGCATGTACTGGATATATATGAAATATATGATATCTACATAATGAATACAATTCTGTATATAATAAACATTTGGCCACACGAACAACATGTAATTGTAAGAAGACCACTTTCGACTTAAGAACCAAATATCGGCAAAACAAATATTATTAACTTAAATGATTACATAATGTTTGTGACATGGTAACAAGTGGTATAAAAGTAATAATTAACTTGAAAAAGGGTTCTTAAGGAATTAGAAATTAACTCAAGTTTATTATTCAGGAGATTAAAGAATGATCGAGTCAAGTCGGACCCGAGGTAAGGGATCCTACTCCTCTCTTTTTAAGTACACTCTTTTATGTCATTCCTTATAAGCTCATCTTTGTTGTGATTGGAATGTTCTTTTATATTACTCTTACTGTAATTTTTATGTTCATGTGATGAGAGAACCTATTCTCTCTCATAAATCCATTTTGGAAGTTTTGAGTGGCGCCGTTAGGCTGCCGAATTTTCGTAAGAGATCTAACCTCTCTCTTTCTTTTTAAGTTCTCTCCTTGATGTCACTTCTTTTAAGATCCTCTTTGTGATGTTGGGGGATGTCCTTTTATATTCCACTTTCTGTACATTTTATTTTAATGTGATTAGATACCCTATTTTATCTCATCAATCCATATTCGGAAGTTTTATGTGGCGCCGTTAGGCTGCCGAGTTTTCGTAAGGGATTTTTCATCTCACTTTTGTTCCCATGAGATTTATGTTACATTTGCCACAAACTCCATTGAGTGGTGTATGTACTGACCATTATTCTACTATTTGTGTAATATACTTTCGTTTATGAGTATTTACATCAATGATCAATTGTCCTTCTTCCATGGGGTGTATGTTTTGAAAGATACCCAAGTTGGTAAGGGAACCTTTCACCCTCCTCTTTATTTTTAAAAGACTTCTTTTATTGGGTCTTTTAATTTACATATTGTTATATTGGGATATGTTCTCATATATCCTTATTGATGTAAATTTTATGTCCAAGTGATGAGATACACTTTTTATCTCTCATCAACTCATTCTGATGTGATGTCATTAGGCTGTCAAGGGGACTTTTTAACCCAATTTCGATTTCTTTGGGTTCAACATGTAGTCATTGAATATGTCATCCATTGAATATGTGTGAATGACCTTTTATTGTTTTACACTTAATATCCACTTATATTGGGTGTATTTATATTTGTCACACATATTTTGGAGATTGATTTATCCTTGATTTAAGGATACCTTCTTTATAAGGGATTTCATCACCTTTTTCATCCCTATTGAGACTTCATTGTTGTCATGCACCAATTCACTCTTATATGGAGTATATACTGTCCTTTGGGATATTATATCATGGATTCCTTTATTCCCATGATATTACAAAGTTTTGACTAAATGTTATTCCTCAATTATTGTATTCAAGTGTCTCTGATTTTGGTAAAACCCCTTTAACCAAAATATCGTTTTAAATGTTTTAATTATTCGTTCTTATTAATATCCATGTTTTCAAAGTGGTTTTAAGGATTTATTTATATGGATATTAATGGTTTAAAATTTTAAAAGCCTCAAGGTGGTATGGGACACTTTGATTCAAAAATCTCTTTATTAAATGTTTTAAATGGTTTTGAAAATGGTTTTTAATTGATTCATTATTTCAATATCTTAAACTGTTATATTGTGATTGAAATGTGGAAATGTTATGTTTCCTTTATTCTTGTTTTATGTGATACAATTATGTTATGGTTCTTGGGCATTATTATGAAGAACGGGTGGTTCCGTGATAAACTATGGGCGGGTGAGCCCGATATAGCTCTCCAATGCATTGGGTAACGCGAAGGAGTGAAACGTTAAGGTTTCTCCGAAGAGATTTTTAGGGAATATACTGTGATGGGTATTCCAAACGTAACCAAGAGGGTTACTCCCTACGTAAGAATGTTATGAATGCCTCAAGTTACCTTTATGTCTTATGTTTTCTATGATGTATTCATGATTTGATATGCCTATGTTTTATGGGTAAAGTATGATTTCATTCTTATGTATTTCTAAATCATGTTTCCTTTCCATATTTTTATAACCCTTACTGAGCTTTCTATGCTCATCCCAAGTTTTTGAAATGTTTTTCACAGGTCAAGGGAAGGGTACATGATGTGATGATAGTGTCAAGGATGTGTCAAGAAAGAATCCGTGTTTTATTTTAAATAGGTTTCTGTTGATGGGAAGAATGAATATTGTATTTTATGTAACCACTTTGTTTAAATGTGGAATGTAATGCAAGTTTCATGATCTAATTCTCTAAAACTCTAAACTTGAAAAGATCCTCAATGTGTAATCTTGTAATAACTCAAGATTAAGTAAGGTTTAAGGCTGGGGCTTTATATTATTCCTTTTATACCATGTTATGAACATCATGTAATCAGTTAAGTTAATAATGTTCATTTTGTCGGTATTTGGTTCTTAAGTCAAAAATAGACTTCTTACACTTACATGTTGTTAATTTGGTCAAAGGTTCATTATATCCAGAATGGTATTCATGATGTAGATATCATATATGTCATATATATCCAGTACATACATGCATTTATAATATTACATCACATTTAGAGGTAAGAAATGAAATGCACCGTTCATGGAGACGGTAAGCCGTACGTACGCATGAACGCTACTTCCATTTCTATTTCATATTTTCTGGAATGGAATCATAATGATATAAGAGTATATTATAATTCCAGTATGATAACATATATAATATCATTAACTTTATCCTTTACACATCCCACATATGGTATTAACGAATCAAATCACTTTTAGGGGGCGGTAGTCCGCACTTCCTAAAATGAAGATATCGTGTTTACCCATAATGGAAACCATAATGGTATGCCCAAAATGAAAAAAACATAAGCTTAAGGAAAACATAAAAATATTATATATCATATATAAAAATAGTGACATCATAATGTCCACCTTTGAAGGTGTTAAATGAGTATTGAACATTCATCGTTTCGGGAGGCAGAATTTCGCCATCCACGGAAACCGTATGTTCTTTAACTATTTGATGTAGTTGTGTGAGAGTGTAGCTCAAATAAATCTTATAACAACATCCTAGTATATTGAATATACTGTTGTTGTTGCAAAAGAAGTAAATAAAAAGAGTTTAGGGGGTGGAGAAGCAAAATAAAACAAAGGAACATGAGAGAATGAATTACCTTTAAAAGTGTAACTCCCTTTGATTTGAGCCTAAAGGCTACCTTTTAAAGGATTATGCCCAAAGGGAATCCTCTAGGATGAGGATAGGGATGTGGAGAGAGTAAATGGGCAGGGTTTGGACGATCCAAAGGCTTGAGGAGTGTGTGAAATGAGGTAGAGGTGGGGGCCTTTTATAAGTGGAGAGGAGGGGCACTTTTGGAAAGTAAAGAAATATTACTTTATTTGAAAATGTGTTTCGGTTTCAAAATGTCCCACATTGATATAATTCGTGGATAAGGTGATAAGGGTTCGAAATCCACTCATCCAATTGGTTTTGGACATGTGTAGTGCATATATTTTATATTATCTTTCCATTTTATTAAAATCATCAAATAATGATGTCATCGCTGCATCATTATTATGTCATATATAATTTAATTTATTTAATGTCTAAAAATCATAAAAAAAATACTATGATGTAGGAAATCGTTTTAGATTTCCAATTAATATTTATAATCAAAAATCGGATCTTTATAACCCCATGTAAAAATTGTTTTTGTAAAACATTTCTTGTTTGTTTCATTTTTACTTTAACATTTAATAAAAAGTTATTTATGTAATTTCCAAACCAAAGTGTCTCCATGGGGTCCCCAAGTTGACCCATGGCTTTTATTGGTCGTCCATGACACAACCAATAAGGTTGGGACATGTGTCTAGGTCATTTCCTATCATTAAAGCATTATTTATACCTTAAACTACCCTAATTACCACTAATCGCGATTAAGAACTTAATAAGTTACTATTCACCAACAAATTATTTTAATCTCATTGAACCACATTTTACTTCTTAATGAAAAACATGTATGTCGGATTTTCAAAATTCAATACACATTAGTGGTAAACTTTCATTTAACTGAAAAATCAGTTTGCTTGATTACCACTTAGTGGTTTCACTATTCATCAAAATTTGAAGTTTTTCAGAAAATTACCAAAAATTCACCCTAAGATATATTTGATATTCCGAATTCAAAAATGAAGTCTGTTTTACAAAATTAAAATCATATAAGTCACATTAATTAATTTAATAATTAATTCCCACTGCCAGAGCAAATAGCGTGTTTTTACAAAACAATAAGTATCAAAAGATTGACACCAGTTTAAGTCTAATTTAAAAGTGAAATTGATTCCAATGACCACCATTGGATAAAATGTTAAAAATATATTCTAATTTCACTTCAAAACCAATTCAAAACATAATCTAATCAAATAAATAAATTAGATTAAAAAGCAGTTTTGATGTAAAATGCAGTATTTTTCACTATTCATTAAAAAATGAACAATGTCAGAAAAATACCAAAAATTCACACAAGGTAAATTTTGATGTCCCAATCATAAAGAATAAGTTTATTTTGACAAACATAGTTTATAAAATTGTCAAAATATATATTCAAAAATGGTTTGACATCAAAAGGCAGTAAAACAATCTTTTAAGAATATTAGTGTATTCCATGCATAAGATTGTATTTATTTTCATTTTAAGCCTCTATAACACTATCTTAATCATTAATAGACATAGATAAAAATATCTATTATTCATCACTTACATGGGATGTTACAATTTATGTATAACTAATCTCATAATCATAAACATTGTTTCATTAGGAGTATCATTATTTAAAAATCTTTCAAATTAATTTTTAATGAAAATTTTAAATATACTAAGAATATATCCCATTAGTTTCAATATAGGTGATAAGTAAGGAAAATTTTTATTGAAGAATTTTAAAAGTAGGTCAGGCCCTATATTCATTTTTTCTGAGTTATTATCCCTAGGTACATCTGTTCTTGAACCACATTCACTGGTAGTATCTGGATAAGAATGTATTTATAGAGACAACCACAAAATATATTTTTCACCAAAAAATTATAATTTTATTCTACAATTAACATCAATGTCTATAGTTGTGTGATGTTACCAAATCTTTATTTCAAAAATATAGTTGCCAAGATTTCTATTAGACTTATTTAGTGATGACTTATAATGAACCTAGCATCAACAACCCAATACTGGTGTATACTTCATTACATTGGAACTTGAAACATGAAATAAAATCCCAAAGGAATAAATAGTTTTGTAGTCATGGTAAAATAGATAAATATATGAAATTCAAAATTAATTTCATACCATAAAATAAAATTATAATTTTTTTATAATTCCCTTATTTCCCTTTGTTTATCACTCCAAATCAATCAAAATACATTTCTTGGTATACTAGTGAAAATAAAAAATATGAATGTAGTGATATTATATTCTCAGTAAGGGAAATATAACAATATAAAAAATTAAATATGAATAATACCAAAGAATACAGAATGTTAAATTAATGAAACTCATTTCATTAAATAAATAAACTGATCCTAAATTGGACCAATTAAATGATCATCAAATAAAAACATATATATTATCACATGACCTTGAAAAATATCCAGGGATGTTCTAACTAATAAAATTATCTAATGGAAATCAATTTCTGATCACATAATTATGTTATAGATAATGTCTAACATCTAATAATATAATGATCATTCACAAGATAGAAAAGATATATGGGTAGAAACCCATTTATGTTGATAAAATGATTTGTCTCATAAGACCTATTGTTACATCACAAGGCTCTCTATAACGAGGCACCACACATCAATTTCAAAATCCAATGAATTCCTCATATAAATTGGGTGAATCAAAAGAAACCTATATATTCATAATTAAAAACTAACATATGAAATGTTCTTACTTGACCAAGTTAAATAAATATAATCATAATGTGTCTATAATAATATGATGAATTTAAATTAAACTGTATATCCTTAATTTATAATAACATAAACCATAAAAATTAAAAATGTATATAATATCAACAAAAAATAAACCTTGTTGATTTCATGTACAAAAAAATTCTTGATGTTATTGATGAATAGAAATACCATAAAAATGTAAAAAATTTTTTTGATTATAAACATTTCACTTGGAAAATAATTTATTTATAAATGTACACACAATAATTGAGAAATAATTTTATTTGATAATAAAATTTGAAAATATGTACAATTTTATTTTTTTAACATTTATTATTTATGATATACGAAAATTCTATTTTTTTGTTTTTGTTAAAATAAATATTCCATAAATATTTTGGTTAAATCCAAAAATGATTTGTTACAAAAAAACCTGAATATTATTTTAATTTTTTCTAAATTTCGGAATGTATAAATGTGAATTTATTAAATCATTCAGAAAAGTATTCAACCATTTTTCAAAACATAGTTTTAAAACATCAAATTGTAATAAGAATAATTTTTCACTAAAGAGAGATACGGTGTTGGATTTTCGTAAATGAATTTTCTCAATAATATTATGTTCCCAAATGATGATAATGCAAATATTACTCTAAAAGTACAATAATAACATTAGGATAATGAAAAAAAAGTTCTTTAAAATATAAATAAAAATAATTCATCCTTGGTATTCTTAAACAATAAAATCATTAATATTGATTTCATTGTGAAATAATCCTTTCACGGTTTGGTAACATCTAATTTATATGACCCATAAAAGAAATAACAAAAAATTGAAACAGTAATCACTTAGATGAAAAATGTATTCCTAATATGAAATATAAATGGGGAAGTATATACACCTGTTAAATTAATAAGTGGTGAATATGATGTCTGTCTCAAAGAAGTAAAAGGTATATGATAAACTCTTTCCACTTGTTGGAATTTTTTTTTGAACCTCATGTATAATAAATATAGTTTTTTGTAAATTTATTATATAACCATAATCATATATCTCATAAAATATATAACATAAATATATTCTTTTATCACCTATATTTTATAAATTCATTTTTAAACTCATGATTTCCAGTGATAATTCACTATAAAAACTATAATAATTTTTTTTAATACAGAACAAAATTTTCAACGTTTTCAAAAATAAATATTTTTTTTTGCAATATTTAGTAAAAACCCACTAATTTATAAAATTTTGTTGAAAAATGTTGCTAGTTAGGTGAGTTCATGAAATAATTTCCAATTTGGAGAATTTTATAAAAAAATCACTAATTACAAATGTTTTAGAAAAATATCATTATTTTGATGTCATTTCTTGAAAAGCATTGCTAATATAGGGATCTTTAATAATAAACAACTCGAAGTTTGCAACATTTTTTTTGAAAAATGTTGAAAATTTAATGATGTTTCTTTAGACAATCATAAATTTATAGACCATTCTAAAATTGTCATTAATTTTATCAAGACGTCCTAAAAAATGTGAGTAACGTAAGCATTTTTCAAAAAAATGTTTCTAAATTAGTGATGTTTTTTGAAAAAAAAATCAATTAGGAAATGTTTTAGTAAATGTTGATATATATATATAGCTTACTTCACATCATATATGTAAATATATATTTGGATATATATATATATATATAATAATTTATATAAACACTTAGACATATATATAATCATATATATGAAAACAAATACATATATAAAATCATATATATAAATATATAAACACACATTCACACACACACAAACACACCTATATATATATGCACATATATTTCTAATTTAATCATGTTTTTAAGAAAAAATTTGTATTTTAAAAGAATTGTCACCAAATTTTAAAATGTGGCTAATTATTTATGTAAATAAATATCCACAAATGAATATATATATATATATATACTCAAAAACACACGTCTATATAAACATATATATATATACAAACATATATATATAAACAGATATATATAATATAAACTCACAAGCACATTTATATTCATATATATATAAATGTAAAATATAATAAAAACTATATATATAAAATATAATCATATATATAAATTATATATAATATTAATATATTTTTATATTTATATATATATAAACATGCAAGTATATATATATATATATACAACATAAAATATAATCATTCATGTAACATATAAACCTATAAATAAATATAATAAACACACACTTACAAAAATATAGAAATAAAATAGAAAATATAAACATATATTTATATTAATATTATTATAAAAAATTACTTATATAATTTATTAAATTTATAAATACCGACGCATATATGAAAACATATATGACCACATGCAAAAATACCTCGATATATATATATACATATTTATATATTTTTCAAAAACACAAACACATTGGTATGAAAATATATATATAAACACACACACACACACACACCGTGATATATATATATATTAAACACACACACACACACACACACATATATTAATGTTTTCACATTGTTATGAAAATGTTACTATATTAGGGAAATTTTTAGCATTGTTTAAAAATATGGATAGTTTCATATATATAATTATATATATAAACGCATATTTATTTTTATATACACGCACACACACATATAAATATATTTATATATATATTTATATTAATATGAAAATTTAATGAATATAAAAATAAATACATATACTTCATAAAAACATACAAACACACACATATATATATTATAAACATTCCAAAAACATAAAATATAAACACAGACACACATATATATAATATAATATATAAATATATATATATAAGATATATGAACATATATATATAATCACAAAATACAAATCATAAAATAATTTATATTTATAATCTTATATATTTATATTAATATATATATATATATATGTCTAATAATTTTTATTAAAACTATTGTAAGTATATATTTATATATTAGAAAATATAATTATTAAATAAATAATTGAACTTGTGAGTTGGTAACCCCTATCGGTTTGATGATGGAGGATGAAAGTTCAATTTCAAGAGAGTCTTATTTTCAGATGGATGATTTAATTCTTTTAGTGTACAAATTAGGAATTTTGTCTTGTAGCCTTTAGAGTGTGATGGTTTCAAGAGCACATAGTGCACATATCAGGCTATAGGCTGAGCATCATTTGGTATACTAGAGAGGTCATGTGCAGTGTGGAGGTTTGGATTATAAATGAGTGTTGGGAAGAAACTATAGTCTTGTGGTGTCGTGTGGATAGTGGGTTGAGAGGTGGGGTGTTATTTTAAAAAATATATAAATTCAAAACAAAATTAGGTAATTTATATTATATTTCATTATTGAAAAAATTTATAAATATATAAATTTTAAAAAATGTACAAATTTTTTTTTGAAATTTTTCTAGATGAATTTCGATTTACCGATGTTTCTAAAAAATGTTAGTAGATGAGTTTTCCTTAATGAGCGATGATTGCAATGATTCCAAACTCAGTGACATTTATTTACCGATGTTTCTGAAAAAATCATAAATTCGGTGTATGTAAATAGAGACGTTTATAATAATTACTAAATTAGGGACATATCATTTACTATTGTTTTTAAGAAACATCAGAAATTTAATTAGTGATGTTTTAAAATGATAAAAATATGAATCAAATGCCGGTAATTGTGTTTTAATCGGGATTTATATGTTTTTCTTATGTGTTTTAGTTTAGTAAATTTGGTCCTTTTAATATAACTATGATTAAAAAATATCAAAATTTTTAAAAATGATATAAATATAATATGTTTTCATTATATATTTATTTAGATTAATTTATTTATTTTAAAGATGGAAAATTGATTAACCCATTATAGAGATGGTAAGTAGTATGTACGCTTGAATGGTGTGGTCATATTCATTGATTGATAGAACAAAATGGAAAAAATATTATTTAACATCAATAAAATAATAAATTATTTATATATACCATTTATATTAAGAAAATCAACCCTTATTAGAATACATATTTTAATAAAATGAAAAACATTTCACATTGCTGTGTCAATTTAGTAGTCCATATGTATGCATGAGCGACGTTATTATTTTACATCTAATATGAAGGTAAAAAAACATAATAGTTCTTCTATATTTCTTGAAGTATTTTACTGACATATATATGAAATATATACATTAAATTTATCCTTACCATCTTCCATGTAATTTGTAAGAGTGAAATGAATAACATCAGTTCGTGAGGTAGTTGTTCGTCGTACACATGAGCATGATTTTCACATCTATCAGTTAGTGTAAAAAATATGGTATCTGATAAAATAAATACAATACAATACATATTTCATAAATATTATATCAATATGTAAAATTCATCATTATAACCATCCTTTAATGGTGGTGTTGGAAAATGAACTACATCTGTTCATCATGTGGTAGTTTTCTATACAAATGATTAAAAAATTTATATTCCATGGGATGGATGTGGGGATGGATATACATTTATCCAATAGACATAAAAAATACCATAGTAAATGATATTATTGAGTATTTATTTTTACATTTATGTAAAATTTTGAAAGTTGTCAGATGATGATGTAAATGGAAAATGAGTCGTTAAAAAACTACCTATTCTTTGAGATACCACTTTATGCATAACCAAACTCATTAAAACATTTACTTTAAAATCTATATACGGCCTCATGGATTTGGGGAGGGATTTAAGGAATATATTTGTCTATTGATTTTGTAAATCTAATGTTTTTTATGTTTTATGAGTGGAGGAGAGGGGGAGACTTTTTATAAGTGGGGGGGGGGAGAGTACAGTTAGTATTTTTAAAAGAATCAATTACAAAAAATTTTTTATCAAAGAATAATCATTCATATCAGTCAATTCCATAATAATAATGTTTATAAAGTACAAATATATAATGAAATTTCTTTTGACATGTTTTTACATCAGTTTAACCCTAATATATTTAGTTTAACCATAATTAAACCCATTTCTTCATTAACCATGTAAATTAATTTTTTTTTATTTTAAAATTCATAATAAAAAACCGTATGCTGAACATATTATATAATATAAATTATTTTGAATCAAAATATTTAATAAATTTTTTAAAATTAAATTCATAGATGTGGTAGATTAAAATTTAAAATTACACTCACCAATACGATGAAAAACCTGGTTTCCCAAATGAAATTTTGAAATCACAGATAATGTTTTAATATAAATATTCTATATAAATTTTATTAAACTGACCTAAATAAGTTTTATTATAACATATTTGATCAAATTATACTTTAGAACAATTTTGAAATATCATTTAATATTTTTAATATATAAATCATAAAAAACAATTTTCAATATAAAAAATATTTTTGAATATTCTTAACAAAAATTAAACACTACATAATATCCTATAAAATGAACCAGAATTTAATTTTTGTAAGTAAAATTAAATAAAATTAATTTTAGTTAATTTTATTTTATAAAAGTGTTGAAAAATAATTTTAAATTATGGAAACATTACATGAATCATCCATTATTATGAAATATTTTTATAGAAAACAATAATTTCTCATTGAAATGGTTCTTAATTAATTTATAATGAATATCTAACAATTGAATTTATTATATAAATGTGAAAACCATATAATATTTAGGATTATTAATTATTATTCAAACATTCCCCCTTAATTTTTATTTTATAATGTTACTGTTTGTATAATAATATTTCATAAGATTATTGTGTTTCATACATGAATAGTGTTTTATCTATTACACGATATCAATGAGATTGAGTTTATATAAAATAAAATATATTATAATGTATTCATGTATTTTATTTTCTTGTAATCATGGTGTTTCATGTCATATATACTAACAAATAAGATGTTAGACTTTTAAAATATTTGTTTGTTATATACATTAGGTATTAATATGACTTATACCAGATGCATGAAAAAGTGTCCTATGATAGAACACCTATATGGATTGTTTTTATGGATCATATTTGGTTAATTATGTGTTTTTTATAAACAATTATGAATGAAATATACAATTGGAATTTATTTTTAATAAAAATTAATAGTATAAATTAGATTAAAAATAATAAATTTTTTGGTTAATGGATACATGTCATTAATTTGATATCCCATCAATTTTCAGAATTTCTCATTATATTCTTAATAGAATGAAAATTGTCATCCCAATGTTTATTTGGTATATAATAAAATATTAATACAAAAATAAAATATTGGATTACATGATTAATATCCATTAACAGACATTAATAATGTTATATTTATAAGTTTTATTAGATTCATTAATATCATGTAAGATTCATAGAACAATTCAAAAGTCGCTACAAAACAAATGACGATGAGTCATTGGTGAAAATTGTAAATAGGGAAATTATATCATCCCAAGAATAAAAATTGTACCGTGATAGTATTTTTGGGATGAATTTCCTTATAAACCATGTTATACTAAATTTCGTGAAATTCGATACAATTCCCTAGAATGAATTGCCTTGCCGTATATAGAACGTGAATAATTAATTGGGAGAAAGAAAATAGCCTACCTATTTGGAATTACACTATAATTATATACAATAATAAAGAGTAAGAAGAACTGCTATAAAAATCATCATCTTAATCAGATGAATTATGAATTTATGTCAAATAATTTCTTTCACAAATTATTGAGATTATAGAAAAGGACAATATTGATGTCATTCCCATTATAAAATAATATATTTATGTTTTTCCAAAATAATTTCTTGGTCCTCCCACACTCCGAGAGGGTTTTTCTCATCTAATATTATACATTGAGATTTACCAATATCCAACACACTGTATAGAATGACAACATTTTGATTTTATGAGATGAAGAAACAACTACAAGGAAATTTAGATAATTTTTTTATACATCTAATTAATTATTCATGGGGGTGTATCAGAACTTTTAATTAAGAAGAATAACGGGGTAATGTGACACTAAATTGATTTTATTGAACTAATATCAATCATGATAATGAAAACGTATCCCCTGACACATATTTATTACTATTTCAATCACATAGGAGGATCCAATTACGTATCGAAGGTTGATCTTAAGTGAGGATCTTATTGAGTAATTGTTAATAAAGAGGGTATCCACATGACTTTATTTCAAACAAGATAAAAATTTATGATTTCATAGTGATTCCATTAGGTATCAAAAAAACACAAATTTTCAACATTTATATAGTCCGTAGAATTTTTAGGATTAAAATATAAATTTTGGTGTATTAATTATAAAATATATTCATACAAAATCTAATTGTTGGGGGAACATAAGGATTATTTTTGTTTCTTATTGAGGCTATTGTATATGAAAAAATTAAATATAATATATTGTAAATACATGTTTTCAAAGGATTAAGTAGAATTCCATGATAATTTTATCACTAACATGGGGATATCTATGGATACATTAAAGATATATACTATTTAAGGATGTATTTCACCATTATATGTGACGTGTATCCTTATTTTTCTTGTAATAGTTGGGTAAAATTGGAGATTTTTGTCAAAATTATCATGATTATAAAAATAAAATACAAGATAACATAAAAGGAGTAATGTTTATCTACACTAAATAGTAATTGGTAGGTTTATGGAGTTATATAATAGAATAACCCTTACACTTGTAATCACATGTTGTAGTGGTGGGAATTGTTAGATAACTATATTGATGTGTCCAAAAGGACATGGATTCTATAATGACGAAAAATAAAAAACAGATAATCTATGCCACACGCCAATTAAATATATATCAAAAATACTACCTACAACTTGATTTGGATTTGGTAATAGTGTTCTTTAATTTGTTTATTTAGTGGCATTATCTCTACAATAATAAGTGTGACATATATATTGATCATAAAAGCCTCAAGTATATATTCACACAAAAATATCTCTATATGTTCCAAAAAAGGTTGTTATAATTGATATAGGATTATGAATTTACAATCCATTACAAACAAGGGAAGTCTAATAATGTATAATATTCGTTATGTATAAAGTATGTCAAAACACTATACATTATGAGGATTAAAAGGGAACCAATCATCGTGAATAAGAAAAAAAAAGAAATAGGTTTCATAAAAAGAACCTAATATAACATTCCTAAAATAATGTCTCAACCATCCATTCTTAAGTAGATTATAGCTACTTGAAATTTAGAGAAGGAGATAAAACAGGTAGAAAATATTTCGTTGCTTAAATTTTTCAATAATGGTGTTATAGGGTTTGGTCCCATATTTTTACAACACCAAAAATAGACCATAATATTGAAAATATGGATTATTTCAAATACATATCCCTTATATTATTTGAAGAATTGCTATTAATTTTTTTTTAAATTTGATGAAAAATATATGGTGGAATAACATTATTATTGATAATGTATTATTTGAATTTCAATTCATTGTATAAAAAAAATATTAAGCATTAATTTTTGGAGTCTATGGTTTGGAGGAAAATATTTCCCCTAGAAATATAGGAATGGCAAAAATCCACCATGAATATATTTATTGGAATCCCCAATAAATATAGGGGAAATAACAACATTTGGGAAGTAGTTTTTCAAAATAAAAATTATGTTCTTTTTATTTTTATTAAATAATATTTTTCACATGACCAAATATCTAAGATATATAAAACATACATGGTATGAGTGCATGGAATACCACTCTAAATTCTATCAAATTGAGATCATAGGTTTATAATGCGGTTATTGAGAATCCTTCAACATTAATTGGATATAGAAAAATGCTTCAACATTTCATATCACTCTAGGATCTTTGGAAATTTCATAGAACCACTAAAACAATATATAATAGGATGAAATCATGTTTAATAGATTTAAAATCATATTGGTACTTGTACCTTCCTCTAAGGGAGTTCTCATATAATAAAACTATCAATTTTATTAGTCAATTAGCTATTTATGTGGATTTATATTGGAAGGTATGTGAGTCTCTATAGTGATAGGATGAATATGAAGTGTAGAATCTAATGCAACAAAATTTTATCTAAGAGATGATATATAATTTTGAACCCATTCAATTTCATGATAAATAAATAAATTTCCATTAGAAAATATTTAAAGACTATTGTTTATGAGACCTATAATTTATGTTCTATGATAATGTGTTCCTTCATATAAAATTGTGTTAGAAAATCATTACATTTTGGAAGAAGGGACAATTTGTCCACATTACATCATATTCATGGATATCATTGATTGTCATGATGTTGTGGGCAATTTAATATAACTTTTGTAAAACCTATCTCATGTATATGATGTACTCTATTTATACCATTTATGTATGTACATAAAAGAATACTCATAGGTACTGAATCCTTATGTGGCACCTCTATTAAATGATCGTTCATATGAAGATCTTTTAGTGTAGACAATAGATCAATGGGAAACATTTATATAAAATTTGAAAAATCACTAGGTCAATGTACATTAGTGGATCCACATGTTTTAGGAGGCATCATGGGAACTAAAAGGGTTGAGGAAAAATTAATTCCCTCGTCGATTTTAGTATAGAAATGGAAATTCATAGGGTAAATTTTATGAAGGGGGAGAATGGAATGGCCAAAATTTTCATTAATCATATTACATTTCAAATGAATAATTGGATTCTTATGTAATGACTCTATAAAAAACGTGTGCACTATATTTCATTTTTTTGAACAATTATAAAATCTAGCCATATAATTTTGACAAGATTTAATGTTCTTTAATCATAATAAATTTTGATAAAATATGACTTAAATTGTAATTGATAATATTAGAATATATTTAGAGTATTTATAAGATCTAATTTAAATTTTTTGATGAAACTATGCCCTTGTAAAGTATGATCATAACATATGAACCCCATTTTACAATGATTTTGAGGTAGATAAAATCACTAGGATTATCCCTTATCCAATCCCAAACAAATATTATATAACTGAAACATGAACAAATTAATTTATATGACATGGTTATTCTTATCGAGATCACCATCTAAAACATGATTTCTAAACAACCCAAGAAAATAATATTATCACACACCTCACCCATAAGGATTATGATGATGTAACAATGGATTATTTATCTAGACCTTAGTAGTAAGAACTTCTATAATTTATTTAAAATAAATTATTAATTTCATATATCAATTTATATAATTAGATAATATATATATATATTCTAGATTATAAATGAGTTTGATAAAAATTATATTTTCATCTGAAGAAACCAAAATTATTTTTTTTAATTCAAAAATTCAATTAAATCACATTTTCATATAAATTCATTAATTTTAAAATTTATTTTATTATCACAAAATATTTATATTTAAAAACATTTATTTTATAATAAATAAAAATTTAATTTAATTATGATAAATGTAATTTTTATTTGTATTGTTATGTTATTATTGTTTTCAATACTTGTATTTCCTATTATAGATGGATTTTTATTTAAAATATTAAATTCATATATTCATAAGAACATTTTGGTAAAATAAATATTTTTTTTAAATCATCACTTCAAAATTTGAAAATGATTAATTTTTCATAATTTTTTAGCCATGCAAATTTTTGATTAAACATTAAATATAATATAAATATACTATCTGTTTTTTAATGTCCTAATATCTCAAAAGTGATTTAATAAATAGTTTAAAAAGAATATATACCCCAAAAAATATTTCCAGAATAAAATAATTTATTCCTGATGTAATTTGAATAATTTTACTAACATATTATGAATCTATAAAAACCTATAATATATAACAAGGATTAGAAAATATATTTTTTATGTGAATGGCTTACTTTCACATCATCAATGATATTATTTTGGTTAGTTTTTATATTAACATAATATGTAATTAATAGAAAATAAACTTTTCCAAAAACCATGAATCTCAATGGACATTTTGTGGTTTAGATTATTTTCTTACATAGAGTTTGAAAATATTGTATAGAAATTAATGATGAATTTCCTTCTCTTTTAGTATAAATTCAAAACAATCCCCACTCTAATCCTCGCTCAAAACCTGTTTCTCATTAATTTCATCTCTCTATTTATCCCTTTATTAATACCACCCAAGGTGTGCTACTGCTCTTAATATGATCCACACAATCTTTTCGAATCACCCTATTAGGATAAGATATTGTATTTTACTTCCATCTAATTCATCTAAATTAATTATATTATGATATTATGTTTCTTATTTTACATGTTGTAATATATTTTTACTCATCTATTTTCTGTCTATATTACTCCCAATTAATAAGATACCCTCTTTCTCCCTCATTAAACCCTTATACTTACCATTATATACTCACCCTATGCAACTAAAATTGTACTACTATTTTCTATTCAAACTATTATTTTGTGACTAACCATCCAAATATATTATTATATTTTTTCACCAAGATAATAAATTCAATCATTTATTTTGTTCTTCCATTTATGTAACCCACAAACCTTAGTTGTGGGATTATATTTGATGAAATAAATTCCTATATTTTTTAGTCTCACTGGAACACAAATGAATTTAAATGATACAAAAGTGATGGATGATCCCAGTATCATCTATCCCTCCAATGCATTGGTACCATATTTTTATCCAAGGAGATATACTATACAGTTCACTATATGTTTTCATAATAATACTATGTCAGGATTTCTTAGTGTTTATTCATAAAATATGTTGATGATGTCTTGTTTCGTGTTGTTCAAAAATTCAAATGATATTACCCCGAATATCATGATACATAATTCACGAATATGATTTTCCCCGATATATGGAAATTTGTTATGTTTATTAACCCAGTTTTACAACTATAATTTATTTTATTCATTTATAATTCACTAAATAGGATTTATAGGTCACCCCCTTTTTATGTGTTTCTTTATGTTATCCAATGTTTAATTATATGAATAATGGAACATAATGTAATTTTATTGAGTTTTTAAATAAGTTTGTTATATTCCTTTTTATAGATTTTATGATATCAATTAAATTCCCAAATATACATTTCTTCAGATTATTTTTGGATTTTTTTATGAATATCATAATGTAATAATTAATGAAATATTGTTTATAAATTATAAGGATTTTCTTATAAATAATTCCCAATTATTTTTTTCTCTCAATATAGAATAAAAATGTATTCAAAACTTATCTTATATTATAATTTGATTCCTAAAAATGTATATTTTATAATAGTTCCACTCTCTAAGATTCATAGAAAATTTTAGTGGAAATTGTATTTTTGGTACTCATCCCTTTACTGGTAAGTATTTTTGTTCTATATTTTAATTAAATTTACAGGCAACACTTTTTGATGAGTTTTTGTACATTATTGATTCATTATATGTGAGATAGTGTTTATATTGATGGTATTGAGGAATTCCAAATCCAATGTGGATAATTTTGAAATGAATTTTTAAAAAAATATACCACTAATTCATCCACTCTTCTGAATGGTAAAATAACTGATATGAGAACAAAATAATTTGAAACAATAAGTAAATAAAAATAGTTAAATAAATTGTAAAAAATAAAAAAATGCCTAATTTTTTTAGTGACCTCTAAAACATCACCTAAAATGAAATCCCTTCATCACAAAAGCATTATAGAGTTATCCCAAATCAGTTTGGTTGTAACTTCCATAGTAGGGACCATAATTGTTATGTTTCTTCATAGATCCTCAAAATGTAAATCCAACTTGGTATTTTAAAGGATAAGTGTAATAAATTTCCTCTATAAATAATGTAAAATTTTAATTGAAAATAGTTTTTCCAGTAATTTATACTTGAAATTCCACTTAATATAATATATAGGTTACTTGGATGGTGCTTATGGAATGTATTAACAAAATGTAGAACATATCATCAGTTTTGTTTCATTTTTACACTATCGTTTAACTTATAATGTTGCATAAACTTCTTCTAAAATTTTTACATTATAAAATATATATTTTTTATATGCTATATTGGTTAGTCAATATCATTGTCAAAAAAGTATCTTCTTATTTTCATTGTTCCACGATAAAAACATTCACTTATTTCTCAATGAGTCAAATTATATAATGAATGATCATTGTAGAACACAATAATTTATTGGAATAGAGGATGTGATTAAGATTTATTAATTTATATTTCTCTCTATCATGGACCTCATATATATCCCTAATTATTTTGGTAATCAAAAGTCCTATTTCTTACCAAAACTCATTATGTTATTCTTCCTATGTAAATGACTTCCATTAACAAAATTCATTGTAATGATATAAATGATATCAAAATATACTAAAAATATCCCAGCAAATCTTTTATGGGCCATTCCACCTGATCCTGATCATGATTCATATAAAAATAAATAATATATCTATTTAAAAAATAATGAATTAAAATTAAAAATATATATTGATATTATTTCATAAAAATATATTTAAAGGATGTTACTTTACATTTTAATCATTTCACAATTTGTTTTTTTACTATATTTAGATGTTTTTAGGTTTTTTCCCAAAAAACAATAAACTATCCCAGGTAACATCACCAATTAGTGTTTGATAGTATAATTGAGTATAAATAAATTTTTCCTTGACTGTCAAGGTCAAACCAAAGGATAGGAACTCTAGTAATCTTTGTTAAGTGTTTTAAAAAAATTAATAATAATATTTTTTGGTTTAATGTGATTATTTTTGGAGATAAGTGGAAAAGTTAGAGGAAAATGGTCCACATA
The DNA here is from genome assembly GCA_963277665.1 of Viscum album. Classification (NCBI taxonomy): domain Eukaryota; kingdom Viridiplantae; phylum Streptophyta; class Magnoliopsida; order Santalales; family Viscaceae; genus Viscum; species Viscum album. Next base: position 1,154,612,847 of record OY728165.1, read on the forward strand.
TGATTTAAAAAACATGGGTGTTTTATTCTATGGGAAAAGAGAATAAATGATGGGGAAGATATAAATCCATTGGAATTTCCATAGACTATATATTTCTCATAGAACAATGTTGGAATCCATAGTTAATTACCAATATAATTTTGGTTAGATAAATTATCCAAGATACCAAATAAAAATAGGGGTTCCATTAATGTTTCACAAGTAATTTGATTAATAATAATGGGCATTTAGTTCTATTTTTTTTGATATTATATCCTCCATCATCATGGGTGCTCAACATTGGTTTAGTTGGCTCTTAATAGTGTGATTTTATGTCACATGTGTATGGGTGTCACTCCCTAAAATACCATAACTAATAAAAAATATTTCATCCAAATTTTTATAAAATGGTTTCAACTCCCATGTTATTATACAGTTCATATAACTCTATATAATAGAAAAATATAGATATACAAGTGAGTGTGTGAGCTTAAACTCTAACAACTGAACTCAATATCACATGATACACCAATAAGATCCATTGAACTATGAATTATAAAATAATATAAATCCACACATGAATCAACAAAAATTGATTAAAAATAGTAAATATATTAAAAAATCCCATTTATTCATTATGCATATATCGATACACTTACATTCAAATTTATAAATAAATAACAAAGTAGAATAATGCACTATAAAAGTTTTAATGCTTAGGATATGTGACATGAAAGACGATTTGATCCTCAATATTCTACCATATCCATGTGATATGATCATGTTTGGATGAAATATTTATATGGAAAGCAAACATAACTAATATCATGAGGATATATGATTCCCTTACTTTGGTCCACTATCCTACTTAAAGTGGAATCTCCACTCTAGCCAGTCTAGTTGGTTCCATTTATTATTTCCACATGGAATAATAGTATCTATGAGATTCCTCCATGCGTACCATGTCACTTCCCCATTAGTTATTTTTGGTTTTTTTGTGATTTATTGATTCTTATTCATTCTATGAGAAAGAAACATGTGGTTGGGGGTTTTTACCTTTTCAATTTTGGTCTCTATGATCTGAGAAATATTCTTGTAGTCCCAAATTTAAGTTTATTTAAGTAATGTGTAATGCGTTATTCATAAATATACAATTGTATTAACTCTCTTAAGTGATTTTTATCTATATTATCTAATGTTTATCTCTCTTATATTGTGTTTTACATAGCTTATGGATGCATTTCATGAATTTCATGCATTATTTCGATCAACAAATTTTATGTTGGTCATCTAATTTAATCTCAGTTCTAATTATATATATACATTTAGATAATAATTAAAAGTAGATATTTAATTTGGGAAATAGTTTTTGCAATAATAGAAGTTATTTTGGGACACATCGATACACTGGAGATCAATGTAATATATGGGTCATTCTGGGAACTACATAGACATTTCACACAATATATGCATATGACAGTAAAAATCCATAAGATGAAAAAAAACTATCTGATGTTTTTGGATGAAGTAGTTTACTCCAATGGGGGGGGGGGTGAATTGAGTATCTATAAAATGTTTCAGTTCAAAAGGATATTTATAAAAGTGTTCAACAATAAAATTAAATACATCCTAGTTAATAAAAGTAATATGATTATGAGAGTATAAATATTTAAATAATTTCATATATTAATGATTAATTATTAGTATTCTTAGTCTTTTTTATTAATATTTCTTTTGATGTTATTATAATAAGGTAAAAAATTATAACTCTTATCCATGATTAACTATATTGTAAATTTAGTGATTCTTGAATTAGTGAATAAAATAGAGAAAGTCTAATTTCGGTATCCCAGCAGAAATAAAACAAGTGGTTCAGTCTCAAGCTATGAACTAATTAAATCCACTTGTTGATGACCTACCACTAAAAAATTTATATAAATAACCACGATCCACACCCTAGATTGGGGTAACAACATTACACAAGATTGTCCTGGTCACACAACCTCATCCAGAGTTCATTGAGGGTACAGGTTACTAGGCCAAACATGGACCTCTTCTATAAATATCTGGGGTTATAAAAAATTGTAAAAAGATGTTTCAGAAAGAATATCTTGTATCTATCAGTTTAATGTAGCAGACAGAGTGTGTTTGTTAAACATGTTCACACACATCATAAAATTTAATAAATGATTCACTAAATAGAATAAATAATGAGATAGGTTTAAAAGTTATTTTATTGTTAGTCTTTGCAGATGTGGACTTTTTAGATGAAAAATATGCATGAATCATGTTTTCAAGTGAAAATAGAGTATCAAAAGTTAGCTAAATCTGGTGTGTGTTCTTTTTTGTGTTCATAGTGCGAAGATGTTCTCGATTTTAGGATTCAAGTATACTTCATGTGTTCTTCTTAATCGAATTATATTTTTCTTATATCTCTTCAATATTCTCTAAAATTTATATTAGTTGTCGTGATCTCACTCTTCGTGTGGTTTTTTTCATTCATGTCATATATGTCATTCTTGGAAGTACATGTCTTTTATTCTTAGAGTGCATGTGCTTCAGCCAATAGGTTGTATGTATTATGCACCTCATACCTCATACTATCAGGTGATATGTCTAAGAAGAATCATTATTTATGTAAGTGCATTAATAATCACCAAATATTACTTTTAGAGATTATATTAATAAAATGAACAAACAGATTAAGAAATGGTGTCAGGGTATGTCATGGAATGGTGTCTCCATGAACTGGTTTCTTTTTGAAGCAGTGTCTCATGGTCACAATTTCTGGTTGGTCATGGTGTCTCATGGTCAGAGTGTCACATGATCAAGGTGTCTCATTGTCACAGTTTCTCAAGGTTATGATGTCTGATTGATCACAATGTCTAGATGTCATGGTGTCTGATTCTTCATGTTGTCTAAGTGTCATGGTGTCTGATTCTTCATGCTATTTGAGGGTCACAGTGTCTAATTCATCACAGTGTTTGACTGTCACAACATTTGATTCATCATAGTGTCTAATTCATCATGGGTTCTGAGTGTCATGGAGTCTGATTCATCACAGTGTCTAAGTGTCATAGTGTCTCAAACTCATCCAAATATATATATTTAGACATAATAAGTGATATTTATAGAATGGATTATAATTAATCATTTTTATGGAAAATCTCTATAAAGTTTGGTAAATATAGTGTATCATAGCATAACTTTATGTACAAGCACTATGATATTGGATAGGTCAACATAAAGCCAAAATTTACTTATCTTCTATACAGATGATTTGTGACAGTTTACACAGGATGATAAATTTTAATATGATTTGTGATCATTTAAAAATTAATAACACATTTGGATTCCCAAAATCTCACCCTTTTTTATTATCACAAATCATGTGAAGTTAGAGTGTATATTTGTTCCAACTACATATTTGTAATGTTCATAGCATCATCCCCCTTTTGGGATTAGAAAAAATAGTGAAATGGAAAGAGGCTATCAAAATTGAATATTTCATTAGATGGAAACGTTGTAGTACAAATAGTAAATAACAAATATCCTCAAAGCATCCCTATAAAACAAAATAGTCATTGTTGTTCATCAATGGCTAAACATCTCTTTTTCCTTAGTAGAAACATCAAAATAATAATCCATAGGTGAAGAGGTTGAAGTAGAAGAAGGGAATGAGCTGGTTTTCGGAGAATGTATAGGATCACATTGAAAGATAGAAGTGTCCAATGTATGTCTAGTAGAAGATAGAGGAATCTATTTATCAAGGATTATTGTTCAGATCTAGCTTAGGGCCTGACTGATAGAAATATAAGAGGAGGGTAGGGAAGAGGTGAATGTTGGAAAACCACATATCAGAAGTGCAACCGAAAGAGTAACAATTAAAATACTCTTGACATGAAGAAAAGGCTTCAGAAACTTCATAAAATCAGCAATGATATCTCCACCATACTGTATACCTTTTTTAAAATCATCTTTGTTCTCCATAAACTTGTCCAACATTCAAGTACATTCTGTGAGATATTGAAATAGAGTATTGAAAGCTTGAGTAACAGGAGGAATCCTAATATTTACCACAAGGTACATGAAGTGATTTTTAATTTCATTCTTAGAGAAGATCCTGTTGAGATAGAACTCCACCTTCTGGGTAATATCTTATTGAGAATCATTAGCAATCTTGGAATGGATTCTGACCAAATCATGAACTTTTTCACTGTTCTTGATAACATAATATAGAGATTAATTACTAACCCAACTATCCACAACATGATGTTCATCTTTGACCACTGTTCAAAACAAATCACTATTTAAATAAGGATGATAAAATTTACCGGAGGCATTAAAAGCAATGAAATCCGAGGTTAGATATTTTAGTTGATTGAGCAGGCACTCCTTGTACTCATTTATTAACTTGTTATGTCCAAAAATATGTTCACACATCAGTTGAACAATCTTTTGGTTCTTTTAGAAACCATTTTAGTTAAGGAGGTTAAAATATGTTGGATCAGGGAAGCTACCACCAGTGGAGTTTGAGAAACACTAGCCACAACATGCTCTGATCTCGAGTTCATCACTTTCTTCATTTATACAACCGTACCTCTTATATCCTTTAATTAATCACTATAATATATATTTTAAAACCTTATTTCGTGATTCTCATGTAGTATCTTGGGACGAATCTTCCAAATAATTTTCTACAGTAATAGTGAATCATCACTTTCCCTCCAATTTGTTACAGGATATGGTTGGTAATCTAGATTCTTTTCCACCCCAACTAAAGTGTAGCTCCAAAATCATTCATGTCATTATAATTGACAAGGACTGAGGGATCTTGTGAAGGTTCATAAACAAAGGCTGGGAGAAGCATAGTTTATTTTTCAGGGGCATGATCAGAGAAATTTTTCAATTGAAACATTGTAGACAAATAATGACTATTAACTAAGATTTCCTGTGAGTCAGTCACATCATAAAAATTGGGGAATTTATACCATGTGCCTGTTGTGCATGAATCAACCTGATTTGGAACTTCAACATATTCTAGACAGGGGGTTATCCCCCTCAATAGGTGCATCATTCACAGGACTGAGTGGATTAGTACCATGATCAATTTCCAGGAATTCATCCATTACATATTCAATCATTACCTATCTATCCAACTGAAAAGCTAGCTCCATTCATTCTATAACTGAGGGAATTTCATTAGGATCATCTTGTTCTTCTGGGAGTTCCTCAAGGGTAGATTCTTTTACAGCAGTTATATAATTTTCTATTCTTTCTTCTAAAGTATCAATTTTGATTTCTTTATCAAGATATTCTTTCATCAATATAGAGTTTGTCTGCCTGATCAGTAGCAACTTTATGAACATGTATTTCATTTTCATTTACATATTGATAAGCAAGTATACTTTCTTCCTCATCAAGAACTGTTTTGTTGGATGGTACAATATACACTTCTTTTATTTCTTCTATAGAATACTGAGCAACATCATCTATTAACAAAAATGGATCATAAATTACATATGACTTGAATGATGTTCTATGAGATTAAACATTTCATTGATAATCACATTCTCTTCCACCAACGCCTTTTCCAAGGATTCTAATTGATCTTAAACCCATTTATAATAACTTTTTAATGACAGAACACATAATCCATGAAAACATATTCATTTGGTCCATCAAAACCGTTGTCATGATGCATATCTGAAATGATCCTAGAATAAAACAAGGGGGTTGACTTGGAGGTGGTTTTGATCAGATCACACATATGGTGTATGAAATACATACAAAGATTGATCATATGTATATTTTTTATGATATGATTTGAAAATACATCATGATATTTTAGTACAACAATATCACCTTTTCTGGGACTATCCAAATTCTGAATAAACACAATCAGAATTCTAGAGTCTCTATCTAGCTCGGTAGCGATGGATATTATCAGGATTCCAATTTCAGTTAAACTTCATAGGGAATCATTTAAATCAAATAATTAACTATGAGAGGGAGGACCTCTTTGATAGAAATCACTGATGCCTTCATGATGTATCCCAAGGCATGAAACCCATAATCTCAAAGAGAATGTGTATCTCTGGCCATTTATCGAACTTCTTATAACATATACATCATCAAAATAAAATTATAAATAAAAATACTGATAAAATTATGCAACTATATTTGATTAGATAGGTCTATAGTCCTTTGAAAATGAGCCTAACCAACCATGATCATTTAAAATTTTCAAAACTAGAGACATACTCGACAGAAGCCACGTAGAGAATATCTCTTTCTTAGGTATTACTATTTGATTAACCAAATTTGGATTCAGAGGACCCTCGGATGCTAGCATAGGCACATTCTTCTTATTCTTTGAGGTATGTTTCTCAAGAATTGACAATGAAGGGATTTTCATCCTGGGCATGTATTGAATGTTGGATAGATAAGGGTTGAAAGGGTGATGAAGGGTTACAGTTATTTTGAATAGGAGAAATCTCGAGTGAAGAATGAGTGACACTTCTTTTATTTTATCATTTATGAATTCCAAACATCGCAACAAAAAGCGAGGTAATGTAAAAAGGGATGAATATATAATTATCATGATATATTTTCTAATTTATAAAAAAACATATAATGAATATTTATAGTGAGACCGTATCATGTCTTTACAGTGAGACCATAATTGGCCCTTATAGGGAGATAGTGACTAACCATTACGGAGTGACTGACCATTATGGTGAGATAGTGACAGACCCTTAATGTGAGACAATGACTGACCCTAATTATGGGATAGTTATAGGAATTAACAATGAATCTATAAAAGTTTGATTTGTATATTGTGTGATCAAATTATTTGATATAGTAAATGTCGGACTGTAACCAAGAAATACCAACTATGAGAACATAATCATGAAGCAGTAAGAAGTAAAACAATAATATGTCTACTTAAGATTTATCATAACTATCTATTGTATCATATAATATATTCTTTCAAAATATAGTTGTTTGGTGAAAATATCAGTGAACAGATATTCAGTACCAATGAATTCTAATGTGATATAACCATTTTGCTAATGATCTCTCAAAATGTGATATCATTCATCAATATGCTTTGTCCTAGAATGTGATACATGATTTTTAGAGATGTTAATAGCACTTTGGTTGTCACAATTTATAGTTACATGCCTAAATTGATATTCATAATCTAGTAATGTGTGTTTCATCATCAAGATTTGTGCACAACAACTACAAACAACCATGTATTCTGGTTCTGTAGTAGATAATGAAACATTTTTTTCCTACTATACCAGGATACTAGTGACTTACCCTAAAAGTGACATGTTCCAATTGAGATTTTTCTATCTATCTTACCACTATCAAAGTCAGAATTAGAATAACTAACTAATTCAAATGATTGTCTTCTAGGATAGGACAATCCTTGATTGGGTGTATGCATGAGTTAATTGAAAAATCATTTAATAGAATTTAAATAAGATTACATAAGATTTTCTTGAAAACAAGAATACATGCACACAATAAACATAATGTCAGGTCAAAATGTAATTAAGTAGAGTAAACTATCAATCATTCTTATGTATGTGGTTTGGTCAATATATTTTACATCTTTATCAAGAACAAACATACAAGTTGTACTCATTGGAGTGTCAATACATTTAGTGCTACCTAATCCAAAACATTTTATAAGATATCTAGTGTATTTACATAGATATATGATAATACCATCATTATTTTTAATGATTCTTAATCCATGAAATAAATTTAGTTATCCAAGTAAACTCATTTCAAATTCATTTTGAATTATTTTAGAAATTTCAATACATAAATAGTGTCTTGATGATCCATAGATAATTTCATCTACATAAATATGAATATTTAAGTCATCATTGGAAATTCATTTAATAAAAATGGTTGGATTAGCTATTCATTTTCTAAAACCTTAGGAAATAAGAGAAGTACATAATTAATCATACCAAGCTCTTAGATCTTGTTTTAATCCTTATTAAGATTTTGATAATTTTAAAATATGATTTCAAAAAGGGGGATTTATAGAACCAGGGGGTTGCTCAACAAAAAAATCTTCATCTATATACCCATTTAGGAATGTACTCTGGATGTCCATTTGATATAGTTTGAAATTCAGATGTATAATATATTTAAACAGAATTATTATGGATTCAATTCATGATACTAGTGAAAAGGTATCTTCATAGTCAGTTCCATCATTATGATAATATACTTGTTCAAACAACCTATCCTTGTTTCTCATTATGTTACAAGCTTCACCTACCATATTTATAAACAACCATTTACTTCCTATGGTGAATGTTTTCTATGGAGATCCAATATGTTTCCAAACCTTTTTCCATTCAAACTGATTATGTTCTTCGTTCTTTTCCATCACCCAAAATTAACCATTGACATCATCATTAATGTTCATAGGTTCAAGTTGTGACAAGAAGATTTGATTTTCAACCTGATTTCTATGAGAAACTCTACTTTTAGTTTCTTTGTCTATGTATCCTACTACAACATCTAATGTATGGTTATTAAGAGTTATAACATCTCTAGAAAAAGAGTGATTACAGATTTCAAGTTCATTAACAGGTTCAAATTCTTTGTAACATGAGTCAAATGAATTGTTAGAACTAGATGTTTTAACAAATTATTTCACAGGATGGTTTGAGTATTTGGAATTATCGTCTATATTTGACACATCATTTTCTAGGACTATTAGAATGGTTTTAGGATCACATGGATTTGTTTCATCAAATATGACATGAAATGATTTTTCCACATATTTAGTTATTTTATTGAACACATATATATGATTTATTAGAGATAGAATATCCTAAAATGATTCCTTCATCACTGTTGTATGAAAAATTCTCAATATTTCCTTTAGTATTAAGGATATTGACTTTGCAACCAAAAACATTGAAGTAAATAACTTAGTTTTTTATATTATAACATAAATAAAATGGAGTCCTTTTATGAATAGTCATAATCAACACTCTATTGATTATTTAGAATTATATATTGATAGCTTCAGCCACAAAATATAAATGTATGTCATATTCCTTGAGAATGGTTCTAGAAATTTCATGCAGGGTTCTATTTATTATTTCATCTAATTTATTTTATTGAGTTGTCCATGGGGAAGATAAATTGTGAATATAGCCATTATTTGATAAAAATGGATTCAAAAACAAGATTCTAAAAATCAAAACCATGATCACATTTTAAAAATTTGATTTTAATTAAACTATGTTTTTTCAAAGACATGACATATTTGGTAAAAAGATATCAGGATACACTTTTGTGAGCCAAAAAGATGGTCCAATTGTATCTAGAAAATTCATCTACAAGAACATAATTATAGTGAATCCCAATTAAACTAGAAATTATGGATGGTCCAAACCAATCCAAGTGAACCAATTCAAGTTGTTTTGATGTTGACAAATCATTTATTTTGTTGAAGGAGCAATTTTTTTCTTTCCCTTTTGATAGAGATTATACACTAAATCACATGGAAACTCAAGTTTGGGTAGGCCACTGAATAATACTTTTCTAGTTATCTTTCTAATGTAGTGAATATTTATGCTTTCTAGTCTCCTATGCCGGCTCGAAGACTCTTTATAAAATACACTTTAGCATGAAGCAATTTGAGAAACTTAAGAATATATGTTAATAGAGTAGACATTTTCTTTTCTTGATGTAAAAAACAGTAATTCATTTTTAGATTTAAAAAAATTTCAACAATATTTCTCAAATCATATCTGAAATCCATCCTCAAATAATTGTGATATACTTAGAAAATTTTATTTCAATCCATTAAAAAAAAGTACTATGGAAATTAAAACTGAGTTAGCATTACCGATTTAGCCAAGGCCAATAATTTTTCCTTTGACATTTTCAACAAATATGACATTTCCACCATTATATTTTATTATGTTCTTGAAGCATGAGTGGTATCTGGTCATGCCTCTTTAACATCCACAATCCATGTAACATAACTTTTTACTGGAACACATTACTTATCATTACTAAAAAATTATAAAAAAAATGATTCTGGTACTCAAACTTATTTGGGTCACGAAATATTAGTAATAAGTGATTTTGGAACCTTCATATTCCTAATAGGTTTTTTATATAATAATTATGTAATGTATTTGAAAAATAAACACTCTTTGGTCAAGAAATACATGAAATGGTAGAAAGGGTGTCATAATATGAACTAGTTGATTTGTATCATAAACTATGAATAAAGTTGCATGTCCAAGATTTAGAAACCAAATTTTTTATTCCAATATTTCTTTTTCCTGGTAGATTTCCAATGCCAGTATTATACATAGGGGAAATCTGTTTACCTTGAATTTGTGTAAAATTATCTTTTATGTTGGATAAAATTAATATTTCATTCTTCAATTTCTCATTATAAATTTTTATGTGATTGTTCTCCATGAGAAGTTGATCATTTTTCTCCTATTCAGTTGTGAGTTCATAACTAATAGTCACAGTAAGATAATGTTGTTTCTTCAAAAATTTATATTTTTCTTTTTTTTCATTACATGTTTCTTAATGAATATTAATGTATGAAAAAATTTATTCATTATAGATATATTCATATTAACTCTAAAATTCATAAAAATATGAATTATGTACATGAGAGTCAAGTGTTACCACAGATGTGTTAGCCAAGAAACACATATTGGAATTGTTAGTATGTTCAATGTGTGATGGTTCTGATTCACTTGAACTTTCCTCGGAAGCACTCTAGGTTTCTTTCATTGCCTTTTTATATTTTATGTCATTGTCCTAATATTTCTATTTGGACATGAGCTTTGGGTAGTCAGCCTTGAAATTTCCTTTTCACTTATATTTGTTGCAGATAATATCCTCATTATATTCACTTCTAATAAAGTTTTTCTATAAACTTATTTTTTGATCATATTTGTCCATGACGTTAGGATTTATGAAATGGTTCTTTTTGTTGTAAAATTTCTTTAATCATATGGCTAATTGATCCATCTCCCCTTCACTGTCAGGTGATATTTGTTCACTGTTGGAATTTTCTACAAAAACTTCTAACTATTCATTGTATTAGTGTTTGAAGGTTTTTGTCTTGAATAAAACATATTTTAGTTTTGGATCATCATCCTATTTATTTTTTACATTAAGATCCTCTTACTACATTATCAGTTACAGATTGGGTTATTCTATAAGTATCATACTGATATCTCATTACTCTATAATAGAGACAGAGGTTCCTTGATGTGAAATAGACAAAGAATCTCAAATTTCATAGGTCATTTTAAAATTAGAAATTCTATTTAATTCCTCAACTCCAAATGTGGTATTTAAAGCATTCATAGATTTGCAATTATTCTTATATAAAGTCTTCTTAATTTCATCCCACGTGGTTCTATCAGTACATGAATCTTATATTCATTTAAAATTGAAGACTAGATCTCAATGATCATACTTTCTAAATTCATTTTCAATTTTATTTTCCATTGAACATAGTCGGTTCCATTAAAGAATGGTGTTGTGTTCGTTGTAGCACCTTCCAACCTATATTCTATACTAACGTAATATGTATAATGAGCTAGAAATTTAGAATTGACGGCAATTAAATGATCTTTAAGGTAAAACTACAATCATAGTTTCATAAGGTTAACAAAGAAGTCTTAATAAAAAACCCTCTAATACCAAATATTGGTCAGAGTAAGTTACTCATGAGAGGGTGGGGGGGGGGTTAATTGAGTATCAATAAAATGTTTTTTTCAAAATGATATTTCTAAAAGAGATCACCAATAAAAATAAATTTATTCTAGTTAATAAATGTAATAATGTTATGAGAGTTTAACAATTTAAATTATATCAAAGATGATTGAATAATTAATATTAATCATAATATAAGTAATTAATATTACATTTTAAGTTATTAAAAAGATGCAAAACAATTATAACTTATTTCCAAGATTAACTATCAATGTAAATTTTGTGATTCTTGAATTAGTATGTAAAATTGAGAAGTAATAAATTGAGTAACATGGCAGAAATAAAACAAGTGGTCCAGTCTCAAGATGAAACATAATCCACTCCACTTGGTGATCATCTTCCACCAAGCAGTTTATATAAATAAACATGATTCACACCCTTAATCTGGGTAACAACTTTACACTAGACTATCTTGGTCACAAGACCTCATCCATAGTTCTTCGTCGGTACAAGGTACCAAGCTACATAGGGACCTCTTACACACTTATCATTGGGTACACACAAGTGTAAAATGATGCTTGAGAAAAGATATTTTGTATCCATCATTTTAATTCTTGAGATAGAGTGTGTATGTTATACAGATACATACACTTCTCAAAAGTAAATAAAATGATACAAAATTAGTAATAAATATAGAGATAGGTTTAGAAGTTCATTGAGTGTTATTTTTTTCTGCTATGGACATATGAGATGATGCAGATGCAGGAATCAAATATTCATGTGAAAAATAGAGTATCACAAGTTATCAAAATCTGGCGTGTGTTCTTCATGGTGTCAATATTGCGAAGATATTCTAAGTTATGTGATTAATGTATGCTTATTTTTTTCATCAGAATCCAATTATAGGTGTCAAATTTCCCTTGAAAAATATCTAATTCTTTTCTTAATTTTCATTCTCGTTTACTTGATTCGCATTGTTTTTTTCATTCGAATCATATATGTCATTCTGGGCAGTACATCTCTTTTATTCATTTAGTTCATGTTCTTGAGATGACATTTTTCATGTATTCTGTACCTCATACCTCATACTATGGGAAGATAAGTCTACAAATAATAAATAATTATGTTAATGCATTTAAAATCTTCAAATATGACCATTAGAGATTAAATTAAAAAAACTACAAAACAGATTACAAAATGGTGTTACAGTATGTCATGGAAGGTTATCTTGTTGAACTGGTGTCTTCATGAAGTAATTTCTCATGGTCACAATAGTGGTTTGGTCACGGTGTCTCATGGTCAGGGTGTCTCATGTTCATAGTGTCTCATCGTCATGTTGTCTCATGGTCATGGTGTCTTGTTGTTCACGGTTTCTGATTGTTCACAGTGTCTGGATGACATGATGTGTGATTCTTCACGGTGTTTGTGTGTCGTAGTGTTTGATTCTTCACATTGTCAGAGTGTCACTATACTAATTCTTTATGGTGTCAGAGTGTCACACTATCTAATTCTTTACAGTTTCTTATTCTTCATTGTGTCTATGTTTCACGGTGTCTAGGGGTCATTGTGTTTCAGACATAGCTAAATATCAGTATTCATACCTAAGCAGTGATATTTGTAGAATGGATTAGACATAATCTTTTATCATGGAAAATCACTATAATGTAATGTAAATATGGATTACTGTAGGCAAATGTGATGTATAATAACTACGATCTTGGATAGCTTCACATAATGAAATAAAGATATAATCCTATGTACAAATTATTTGTGACAGTTTACATAGTAATAGTAGTTTGAATATGATTTTTTGTCATTAAAACATCATTTACACATGGGGAGTCCAAATAGTGTTCATTGGATCACCAGTATATGTTGGATTGTATACAAATGTTAATTTTTCAAAACACTATAAAATTTTAGAATAAATTTCAATATAAATATATATTGTATTGATTAGACTTCTTCCCAGAAAAAAAATACTCAAATGATCTTCATGAAATTTTGAGAAGAAAATATGAATCATTATAGGTAAATATAAAAGAGGAATACGTCAAAAAGTAAATAAAACGTTCAAAAACATGAAATCATTATCATCATGATTTTCCATGAAGATCATACATCCTATTTAAACTACATAAAAAATAAAAAATACTAAAAATTTAAGATACATGTTGAGGGAGAAGTAAATTAATATGACATATTATTTTTCTAGTATATGTTAGGAGAGATAAAAAAATTAATTAAACATATGGTTTTTGTAAATATGGTCATTGTAAATATGGTAATTGGATAAATGGTCGTTATGTACATGTGTATCAAATTGAAATATAAAATATGTGTTATTGTTAGTAAAAATTATAATATAATCCATTTCACAATTAATTATTTTTAAATCACAAATATAATATTTAACTAATATATCATGTTACAAGAATACATTTTATTAATTTTTTATATAATAATATTATTAATTTATTTTCTTTAGTTATTACACCAAAATAAATAATATAATACTAATGAATGAATTTAATTTTTAGATGACAAATAATTAATTTATATAGATGTTATTAAAATAACATAGTGATAAAATGATATATTTTTAATGGATTTCTATTTAAAGTATAGTAAATTTTATCTTAGTAATGATAATTGAAAAAATTTAATCGATTATGATCATAAATTGTTTAAATATATTTAAAAATAAATTTGAACACATTATATTTAAAATTAAAATGGAATAATAAAACGAAAATATAAAGTATGAAATGTTATTTTTCTAGGAATGCAGTTCATATATGTATATATATATTTTAAATATAATTTTCCAATATTTAGAAATTTAATTTTATGAAATGCTTTCAAAATTTTAAATCAATATTTATAAAATATGTAAAACTATAAATTTAAATTTACGAAATAAAAATAAGATATTATTGTAAAAAATATTTAATAAAGTAACGTTAAAATGTTGTAAAAAGTGTTAAAATAACTGATAAAGACTTAAAATATAATATAAAATAACTATAAATGTTTGTATTATGGAATTAATGAACAAACAATGTAACCAGTATTATATTTATCCAATTTTTTTGATTTTTCCTTTATAATTGAAAAACATATATAATGAATATTTTATAAAATCTCACTCCGAACTCTATTATTAAAGAACCAATCCTCTATCAATTATAATCCCCTCATAAATCCTTCATAGACATTTGGTATCATCAATTTCCATGAATTAAGTATAAATCCATTATTTTCACAGAACCAAATTTGAGAAGGAGATAATAAATAAAAGAGATTTAAAGAACTTTTGTTGAAGTTGGGTGTAAATATAATTGATTGTTTTCTGATCCTAATTTTCCATTGGGATTTCATATTTTTAAAAATTCATTGGTGTAAATTTTATTGTCATTCTCTCTAAAACAACAATTTATTTTTCTTAATTTTTATGGGTGTTCATATATCTTCATCACATTTCTACTCCTTTTGGTATAAAATTAAATTGAAATATTAGTTTTTTATGTGTATCTGACCGTATCTCTTAATTTTGTTCAATAATGTTTCTCCTCCATTTCCGTATTATTTTTATTATTTTATGAATTTCCTTATATCAAGTTATAGGATTTATTTTTTTATTTTTGTTTTAGTTTAGCTATTTTTGAAAAGGGATCCTGTTTAAATTTTTTTTGTTTAATAGTTTTCCAATAACCAATACTATAAAAACTTTTTAAAATTCTTCATTTATAATAATTGTTATTAATAACCAATTTTAATTTATTTGTCAATTTTTTTTACAACCAAAACGAAAAACATAATGATAAATTTATTGATGGTATTTATTTATTAAAAAAATTATAAAAAAATTTCTCTCCTAAAATATTTAATAAATGGTGTTAATATTTAGTTTTACACATTTTTTAATAAATAAGAATCCGAGAAAAACAATTATTTTTTGAAATATTAAGTAGTTTTCAATTAGTTTTATTTTAGTCATGTGAAACCTGTTTATTATATCCCATTAAGAGAAAACTAACCCCCTCTTCATTATTTTTTCTATCACCAATATTGTTCTTCCACTGTCACCCATCATTAATATCCCATAGCTATTTATTTCATGGTTTTTATGCCTTGTTATGATCCTTGGTTGTCCCCCACCTTTTTTTATTTGAATTTCTTTTAAAATATTAAATATTAGTGTGTATTATTCTACATATAACCTTGAATCAATTAATCATAGTACTAATAATATGTTTATGAATTATTATGTATTCTTATTGATGTTATAGTTTGTGTCTTAAAACAAAGTAGAATACTATTTAACATTTAATCATAATTATTCAATTATCAATTAAAACATGATGAAAACAATAAAATAAGTAATCAATCATCTGAAATTTGGAATAATAGTTCTAATCACTGAATTATCTTTCATTCATCACATTTTATTTTTTATAGTATATAATTCATGTATGAAAATTTTCATTTTCTTGTTTAGGTGACATTTAAATTGTATGCAGTTTTATAAAATTTGGGTATGTTATATTCTACAATATGTGTATTTATTATAATTGGGAATATTTTTATACTTGATTATTATTTTTTGAACAAATTTATTTTAAAAATATTTATATATTTCATTTTATATTTTTAAAATGTATATAATAATTGTATAATATTTTCAATGCAATCTACATTTATGCAAATAATAATTTTTATTCTTTGTTAACATATTATCGTTTTAGTATAACTTATGGGTTATAATATGAAATATCAATATTCTAATCACTATATTTTATTTTATTATATTGTTATTATATAATTTTCTCCTAAATGGATTTCAAAAGAAACAACAATTTTAGCATAACAAATAAAATTTCCCTATAATTCATTATATTTTTTGAAATGAAATAATTTTTTATAACTTTATTCAAATATATGAATCGTAGTTATATTTATTATTACCATGTTATGATTAAAATTTCACACCAAAAACTGTAAATAAAAAAAATAAATATATCATAATAATTAATTAAAATATATTTAGATTTTATTATTATTATTGTTATATTTTATAAAAAATTATATTTATTTTAATTATTTACAATAGTAAATTTATATTATAATTTAAAAATGGAGTAATTTTTACTTTGTACAATGTATTTTTTATTGTTTATATTGATTCATAATTAGATTTTTCATTGATTAATAAGTGCTGAATTAGTGGATGATGATGATTTGTTTTAAAGAATTTTACAAATTAAAATTTAAAAGTAAAAAATTTTCTTTCAAACATGAAATGGGGAAATATGAGAAATAATTATTGGGGATAAATTAATGATCATTTATTTTAAAAAGGATTTATATAAGTTTTAGTCTATTGATTTTTCCTGGGGAAATTGGATATAATTCAGGATCAAATGATGATGGATAAAAAAAATTCTTATATTTGTTCTAATTGATGAAATTTTTCATGCCCTTAAATTTAAGGGAATTGTGAAAACACTATCTATTGATAATTTATAATGAAATTTTAAAAACCAACTATATTATGGTTCTATAAATTTCATAGTTTTACCAGAAATTATAATATTGGTGAACTTCAATACCATGAATTGGTAAAATGATCTATGTTTTATATAATTTTTATAGATATTGAATGACCTACCTCCTAATGAAAAAAATTTCAATATAAAAATTAGAAAAATATAATATTATTCATAATGGGATATGGGTACAATATGGCACATGTCTTAGTAGATGAATGTTTATTATGTTTGAAGAAATACGATGGTATTTTAGAGTGTTTTAAATGCTTGAATAATTTTATATTTTTAATTAATGATAATACGTTGGTTTATAAATTATTTAATGTCACAAGACTCTTTCAAAGGAAATTTTTATTTATTATAAAATTTATTATTTGAAAATATTAATAATAAGATAAAATTATATTAAAATTTTTAATATGGTATGTACATGGTAGAATATTTGATGGAAAATTAGATTACCATGTTTATTGTCAATGATAGATGAAAATTCATTGTCAAATTCAAACATTCAAGTTTTTTTTTGAAATCTCATATTTAGGAAATGAATAGATGGAATGAATCAAAATCAGATCCTTAGAAAATAAAATTATAGCCTATTCTCTATTAATTTTCACCATATATAATAAATATTGTATGAATAATTAATTTATCAAGTTATTTTTATTAATTTATAGACCAAAACTTCTTAGAAATATTATTATTGTTTACATGCCAGAATAATTATTTTTTTTTTCAAATCGTAAATAAGGATATTAAAAAAGGGTATGATTATTATAAAAATTATCATTTTTAGGTCCATGAAATCATTTTTGTGCATTATAATCTACTTCAATTAATATTCATTTTTTTGATTTAATGTTGATGGGTATAAATCCTTTCATATTTTTTAATAACAGACTTTATTGATTTAATTTTAATGGGTGAAATATTGTGTTCATGTGTCCTCAATTTATTTTTCTATGGTTCAATATTAGCATGGATTAAAAAAGCAATTAGAAGCATCATTATATTTTTAGATTTCTAAAAATCTTTTTAAGAAAATAAATATTTTAACATGGTAAAAATAGCTTCATTATATTTCGAATGAACCAATGATTTGATATTGATTAAATAATATGTAAAAAAAGTTCAAATGTTTATGATTTGAAATTATATATATACGGAGTTTAAAAATAACATTGATTTAATGCATGTAGGGAAGAATAATTATGGTAGTTTGATTGGAATGTTTTTAGGTGTTACTGTTAAGGTGACAGACTATTTAAATCCAATAATGGATTAAACATTATTGGGAATAAGTTTGGAGTTATTGAAAAATCATAAATAAAATTTAACATACATTCCTTATTATTCTTAACATTTTTATATAATGGGTACAATCATTTTTTCCGTACTTCCTTTTATCAATGTAACTAGGGTTTTTTCAAGAAATGTAAAAAAGTGAGAGTCAAAAAATTATTTTAGGTTAATGGGAATTAAATATAATGTTTTCAAATTTGGGGGATTATTGATTATATAAAAAATATTCTAAATACATGTTCAAGAAAATTATCACATTAAACTATTGTTTTTTATGGGGGATTAATTACCAGGGGGTTTCCCTTGAGTTTGGTTGTGTTTCGTAGGCATAGGGGTATGAACCATCATTTTTTGAAACGAAAAAATATTCCACACTATTGGTGAATGGTATGTTAAACAATGAAAGAAAAATATGTGACCCCATTTCATTACGATAATAGATTTTCTAAATAGTGAGAGGAAATAGAAGCACATGCATCTTGGTATAGGTGTGCAAGGGGTGACCCAAACATGCTACGCATGGTTTTCCAAAACTGGGTGCCTAGACTACACCCTTAGTGACACTTAATCTTTAATATAACATGATTGGTACAAAGTAATATCAAATAGTGTATCATAACCATGTGGGGTGTTCTCCCAGGAAGATTATGTCGTATTATTGGGGCATATTTTTTCAAATGTTGGGGCCAAAATATTTGTCTCTTTAAAATTCCAGAAAAGTCAGGGTTTCCCCTGATGTCTTTTAAATATGGTTTCATCTGTTCTCCTACCATAAACATATATAATACATCCCTTTTAATCTATCCTCTTCTCTCCTAGGAATATATAATTCTCCCTCATGTATTGTATTAATTTCATAACCTTAGTCTCATTGGTTAAATACCATGAATCTATTCAGTCATATTTTACAACCCATCATCTTACTCCACATGTAAAATTCTATAATAATGTGAGATAATACTCTCTCATTAATGTTAATTTTCATTATCTCTGCTTTTTATTTAATTATATGGATTAAAAGAACAATATTAGTAAAGTGGATGATCTAAAGTATGAGGTAGGTGGTTTATTTCTTTTTCACCAATGTATTTTATAATTTACACAGTTGGGATATATGACATATTTTAGATAAATTACCACTAAAATATAAAATTAAATAATTAAGATTTAATTATTTAAATTATATTTTAGTTATTATTTAATTAAAACCATTTTAGGGTTTTCACCTCAGCCCTAACCACCATCTTTTTTTGAGTTGTTACACACCTTGGCCTCTAATCATCCTAATGTAAGTTAACTTCCACTTAGGGTGTTATTTTAATTTCTCGTGATCAGAATGCCTTACTAAAACATGATTTAACTTATTGTGAAATGAATTATCCCTTTTTTAATGGATCATTACTTGAATTAAATGTAATATAATGAATGCCTCCCTTATTTTAAAATAATAACTAGCAATGAGGTGTGTTATCTCCTTTAAAAAATTGGGAAATTAAATTGTGTAGTTAGAATTTATTAAATTTACCTCCCTCTTTTGTACACTTAAGTGTGTGGAATGAAAATAAAAATGATCTTCCTAATTTATACCTACATTATAGTGAGGTTTTCTCATGAAAATGACCACTAAATCAATTATAAATGGAAATTTGATATGGAATACTTAATGAAATTACATATACTTTTTATAAAATTAAAATTCTTAAATGAATAAAATAATCTTGAACTCCTTTTGTGATATTGATGGGCCACATTAGATAATTCCTTGGACTAGAAAACATAGGCTTCGAGACTATACAATTCCGTGAGAGACACTTGGGTTTACCTTTTATTTAAATAATAAGGATGGGTATATAAGATAGTATATTTTTATTATGCATGGATTGATACTTGGATTAATTATTTGATGCCTTGGAGGAGCTAAAAATATTGATGTTTTAGTCCACTATGACTAATACTAGATCCCTAGGGGTGTTTCCGTAGAGAAGATAACTGGGTGTTAATATTATACCTAGCGAAATAAAATATGTTGTCCACAATGTGGTGTATCTAGGTCTTTCTCATAGGGTTATTGTTTACCAAACTCCAAGAGAGATAATTGGGATTTCATTATAGATCACCATGGATAGACTGTTGTAATAAATAGGTTCCTTTATATGGTCCTCATGTGATGGTAATAGGTTTCCAATTATTTACAATTCAATATATTTCTTCTCTATAAAAGAAATAATGCCAAATTATTAATCCAAAAGGAATGTCATCCAAGCAAAATAACATGATTGGGTTATGTCTATTGTTTCAGAGGACTATTTTTTAAGGTATAGTTAGGCTTCCTTTCATGTGTTCCATAATAGTATCATTTATAACACACACACACACCCACACACCCACACACAAATATATATATATATATATATATATATGTTTCTTTGTGTGTCTGTGTGTGTGTTTCTATATATATTTCATCTTTACATAATGACCATGGTTACATAAATTCACGATTAGGATGAAGTAGGTTTGGTCGTCCTAGTGACTCTAAGGAACTTATACCATCTTGGTTACTTTTACTTATATATTTTTTACCTATCAAAGATATACATTTCAATATTTTTTATCCACAAACTTGTTTATGATTTATACTCCATTCGTGGCGGACTGCAGAGTATATCTAACTCCCTACTCGGTCTGCCATTGCATTGCTGTACCCAAGAATACCTCACGTAATCTGGTTGATGGATTATTTCTTTTGTTGTGAATTGTACATGGTAATTGAATATCACAAGACTCAGCTAATACTAAGGATGATCATGGAGATTTCCCTCATGGTTTATTTTTATTTTTATTTGTTCATTAATTTTAGCATATCTACCTGATGTATGTTTCATTTTAACATTATGTAGCATTTATGGACATGAAAAAATGGTTTTATATTGTTAATTAGATATTTCATATTATTTTAATTAGTTATTATTATTATTATATAACACATTATTTCATTTATACTACTAATTATAATTTCTTAATATTATACCATTGTGCTACTCTAACCATGATGGAATAGTCTTATTAACATACCATTATTATACCCTCACTAAAAGTCAGAAAACAATAGAATATGGAGAGGCACACTTGAGGAAATGTGACTGATTGACTTGTGGAATGATTTTACTGATTCTCAAGTTGGGAAAACTCCCCATCCATGTTAGATTAAATGTAATAATGGTGGGATATTTTTTAAATTCCATTTTTATTAATCGATGGAAAAGAATTCATCGAACAATTTAGTGAATATTGTATTATATATACATCTTGAACATGAATTATGATTATTACCATATTTTTTTTGGATATCATAGTATATCTAATTAGTCCTTTGGTATAAAAAATTTATATTTTAAAAATTTCATATCCATTTCATATATGTAATTTTGAATAGTTTTTAAAGGTAATATTGTATAATGTTAAGAATTCATATCGAATAGAATCTTTCAATATTCTAAAGTATATTTATGATGAGGTTGAGTAGTTTTGTACTAACTAAATATTATTAATAGAATGTTTCATTTTTAATATATCTCTCAATAAAGGTGTCCGTTTCAGGAAAGGAGACCAATGGTTTGATAATAAAATAATTAATAGACGAACAAAATTATGTAATCACATTGAAACATATTTAATAACATAGATGATGGAAGACAACATTGTCACATCACATACTAATGTTTTAGAAAAAATTTATCCGACGAATAAATATATGTGGGTTTTAAAATAGCATAACACAGGTTATTTACCATGGTTAAAATAGATCATTCCAGATAAATTAGATACATGATGAATATAGAGATGTTTGGGTTGAGACATATGTATAAATGTGATGAAATGGTCCTTCTATGACATTAATGGATATATATTTTATACAGAAGTCTAGGAAAATAATAACGATGTTCAAAATTATTATGTATAGGTGTTCAATGAGGAAATGAATTTTGAGTTAAAAAGAAAAAAACAATCCTACACTCATGTTCATATTATGGTTTTTAAAGAAATCTAGAAGATGGATTTAATTTAATATATAGTAATTATATAAGATAATAAATTATTTATCATTAATAATTAATTTAATAATGATGAATTTTTCTTGACACAAAAAAATATAAATAGATTGCAATGCACTAAAAACCCGTTTATCATGGACACACATGAAGAATGTTTTTCCTATATTATGGATATATCAAATGTGTAGTGTTCTATCAATTTTAAATGAAAAAATAGTATTTTGGGGATGATAAATTTAATTATAATGATGAATTATGTTATATAACAACTTCCATATGAATACTATGAGTGAATATTAATTATCATTTAAAAAACTTGGTTTGTCCAATATGGTACAATCATGAAGAATGAATATAACAATACAATAATTTATTAATCTCATAATATTAAAAGAAATATGTTTTTATTTTCATTAAAATTTTTAAAATTAAAAAAAATGAAATATTATTTCTAATTGTTATTCAAGGCATTTATTATAAAAAATATTTTTAAATTTTTATTTCATTTTTTTTAACATTTTCCAATTATTCAATTTTATATGTAACTATTAAATTTGATTAAATTTATACATAAATTTATTTTTCATTTATCCATATCATTATATTAATCATAAATATTTTCAAAATATTTATAAAATTATTTTAACTACTATAATGAAAATAATAATGAATATGTTTTTTGTTATTGTTTTAGTACCATTTTCCAATTACTATTGATGTTTATTTTTAATTATTAGATTTTATTATTTTTAATAAGGTTATTTAATTAATCCAATGTAATTTAATATCACCTAGGTTTTAAAAACATTTTTTATAACTTTTATTTAATTAATTTTAATAATTTTAAGATAATGTTTCTTTTAGAATAATTTTAGATAAAACAAGTCACTCAACATAGTATTTTAGGGTAATCTCAACAGATAATTCTTCTACGATCCCTCCAAATTTCCAAGAACAAGAGCCATATAATTGTACAATGAAAAATAATTCTTCTGATGTTTTAAAAATTATTAAATTAAATTTTTCTAAATTAGATTTTACTCATATCAAGCACCATATAATACATATCGAGTTTAATGGTAAGGGTAATACTAGAGGTCTAAATTTAAAACAATTTAAGTGTTGTATTTCTATTTATTCACAATTGAAAGTAATATTTTTTTATGGATAAATTTCAAATCAGTGAAAGTTGTTCAACCATGAAACACTAATTTTTGATCTCATTTGTTGTTATTTTTTAACATGAATTAATATTTTTTTGTTAATTTATGTGATTTTTTCATCCACCATAGGCATAATGTGATTTGACTAACACTAATGTTGTTAGGAGGAATTGTTTTTCATTTACTAGATGGTGATTGAGGTATATTAAATCAAACCTACCATTCGATTCAACTTTTTTCATATATATTATTTTATAGATGTAAATATATGGAATATGTTATTAATTTATATATTTTGAATCATTCTTGATACGTAATATTTCATATTTTTAAATTTATTTATATAATATAAAAAAAAATTTATTATTAATATATTCTCACTAGTTATTAGGTAATAAGAAGTTCTCATCATGAGATGGAATTAAAAATAAATACTCGTATACATTATCTTTTAAAGGTTATTCATTATTTGACAAATAAATAATAGAATAAATTTTTTAAAAATAAAGAGATGAGTCTATAGCTCTAAATGGATTTTAACTCTTTCCCGTGACTAAATATGAAAATGTAAAAGTCTCTAAATAACTAAAAAGGGAACACATATTAAAAAAATAATTTCTTATTGACGATGATATGAATGTAAGAAATTATTTATGTTATTTTTAAACCACCCATGTTTTGTAATTCGTTAGTATGTTTTTCCAATATTCTATGAAAATAATTTTATTAGTAGAGTACATAGGGGGCCTCCCCACCTATGTGTAGGCAAAATATTTATCCAAATTATTTAAGAAATCATAGACCCCAATATCACATTTGAAGATATGATTTTTTCATATAAATTTAAAAAATTATTTGATCAATATATTTCATATTACTATGAGGTTGTATATAAAGGGAAATAATTAATATTTAGAATTTAAATTTCATGAGATGGTTGAAAAAATGGAGGAAATTAATAGATAATATGTACAATTGGTTTTTATAGACATGGAACGATAGTTTTAGGATACATATCCTATACCCTAACATCTATTTTTATTTCCCACTTATCCACATCTACCAATATATCCCCCTTATACACCTACTCCTCAACAGTCTCATGGACTGTCAGATATATGTCAAGGATCTTTGTTATCATATTATAAAATATTTCATCATTTATTAAATTAGGGATAGAAAACATCATCAAAATATGGTGATGGATCTACTCTGTTTAATGAGCCGAGATCTTATATATGTAGTGGTAAAAGCACAATTCCCTATAGATGTTTTTTTATAGTAGGACAAAGTGTTAAACATTTTTTTACATAAGACATCGAGACCATTCTTAAAGTATAACACTAGTGAATGTATTTATTATATATTTTTTTAATCTTTTTGTTAATTTTTTTATTAATTTTTCAAACACACAGACACAGATATATATATTATTATAATATATTATATGTAATATCATTTTTTATTGAAATAATAAAATTGTTATGGTTCTTATACTAAGAAAAATTCATTCATGATGGATTTTATAAATTATCTACATTTTAATTTTTTATATTAAATGTTAATGAGCTACTAATCTATGAAACAGCTCAGGTCATGATATTATTTAAATGGTTTTTAAAAGAGATATGTTTGAGAATATTTCAATTGATATGTTAGGCATCATAAGGATGAAAATCTATTCGATGTAAGTCGAATATCATATTTCACCCAATTATATAATTATTATCTAATTCAATACAAGTGTATATTTTTTATTATGTATCTAAATATGTTTTATATTCTGTATGATATGAAATTTGTGTATGAATTCTTAGAACAAAAATTTATTAGTCAACTAGGGATGATAATTAAGGGTGAATAATGTATTAGATATATATATATATAACATTTTAGAATGATGCAATTCAAAATTGGTCATTTCCATTCTATGGAAATTGTTAAAAACATATTTCATAAATAATTATTTCAATTAATTATATAAACATTGATATTATATTTTATTATACTAGTTGTAATTGTATGTTATTAATTTTTTCTATTATATAATTAAACATACTTGTTATCATCCATTCATGATTTTTTGTAGGAAAACAATATAGAAATATTAGTTTTATAAGTTTCATTATATTAATATTTATATTTTTTAAAATAATTTTATTATAAATTATACAAATCATTATAAGAAAGGTAATCATTAAACTATAAAAAATCAGTAGGAAATATGTTTAAAAAGATAAAATATTTGTGTGCAATGGTTTCATCATTTATAAGAACTATAACATTGAAGATATATAAAATGTTTTTCCCAATTGAAGAATTATTCTAAAAAGATACTTCATCATAAAAGACGAGAAATTGAATATAAATTTTATTTAATTATATATATGTATGAAATAATCACATCTAATGTTTTTATAAAATTACATGAGGATATATTTTATAATAATATTTAATTTCATTTACCATTTAAGAATTTTATGAAAAAATGATTAATAATTTTATATTAATTATCATAATTTTGATGACATTCATTAATATAATTAACCCCAAATCATTTTTGAGGATCATTGGTATAATTATTTACATTATTGATTTATTTTTATGTTATTGGAATTAGTTTATCATTTGTGAGGGGCATGTGTGAGTATTACCATGATGCATGTTTTTCTCAATTTTCAATTATTACTAATGATTTAACATTTATTACTAGTTTGTAAACTATGTTTTACAAATATATTCTAAAAAAATAAATTTTTAATTTGTTTATATTTTAAAAAAGTATAAAA
Source organism: Viscum album (assembly GCA_963277665.1). NCBI lineage: Eukaryota > Viridiplantae > Streptophyta > Magnoliopsida > Santalales > Viscaceae > Viscum > Viscum album. Next base: position 1,154,639,429 of record OY728165.1, read on the forward strand.
TCCTATTTTTTACATATATTATTTTAAATAACTAACAAAAGTAAATTAATTATTTTTTGTTTTAAAAAGTATATAAAGTGTTGTCTGATATGACATTTTTTATCATTCTTATTGATTTTTAAGACAATAAATGTAAATAATTTTTTTATGTCATTTAAATTTTACAATATCGAAAAATTGTTTACAAAAATTCTTATAGAGATGTTTAAAATTAACTAAGGTCAATTATTATAAAATGTCGATTTGAATGAAAGTTTCCTACATTAGTGAACATCTTCCTTCTTCAAAAACATTTAAATTGGATATTATATTAACATATTCTATATGAATTGATTTTATTGTAATAATATTTTATTTTCATACTGAAACCTCCTTTTATAGTTTTAATATTCTTCCAAATTAATATATAATCCCATTGTTTTATAATATTTATTCTTTCAAAATAAATGACATCAACACTAAAGGATATTTATTCTTATTTTTCAAAAAATATTGTACACTTAATTTATATCATCATAATTTTACATTTTTGTGCTTATCTAAGGATATTCAATAATGATATCAAACATCTTATTTCTATGTAAGACTTATGAAAATTTATTATGAAGGTTTTTAGGATATTATTTTTTTCCCATGGGTAATTATGATTTAAGAGAACCAGGACTACATTTCCATTTATATGAAGCTTATTTTAATAGTTTATATTCATGTGATGTGTATGTTGGTTATATAACTCAAATTAATTAATTATTATTTAAAATCTAATGATCTCAAAATGGAGAAATATTTGGGAGATCAACCCCAAATAGTAATATGGGTGAAGTGTCCATGCGAAAAAACTGTATTTGGGTGGTGAACGCAATCCAAAAATCCTACACTAGTTATGATCCCAAGAAAATAAGTGTAAATTTTTTATTAACTTATACCAATAGAATAAGGCCCCGTCCTTAAACCATACTTAATATTCAATTAAATGAATAATTCTCATTGAGGATCTTTTCACTGTTTAGAGTTTTAGAGAATTTGGACTTAAATATTACATCTCAAATTATTAAAAAGTAGACACATATACTATGTTTCCATAAAATAAAAAACACTTCAAAATAAACATGTCTAGTTCCATGTTTTAGATAGCATGACATTACCTCGATCCCATACATGACCCTATTCCACATTAAGTCCTGTGAAAAACATTTCAAAAAAACATGGGGTGAGCATAAAAAGCTCAGTAAGGGATACACAAAGAATGAAAACTATTATTTTTTCAAAATAACAAGTAAACCATGTGTACTTTATCAATGTAATACTTTCCTCCTTTATGAAGTACTAAAAAACTCTTCACTAAATAAAATATCATTACATACAATTTTTTAACAAAAAGATTACCATAAAAACCATATAAAGCACACATAACATATAAAGGTAACTTGGGATATAAACATACTTTAATCGAAAAACAATACGGTTAACTTCCACACATATCACTTAATGGAATATCTATATGGCTGACTTCCATAACCAATGCATTGGAGGTTATAACGTAACCGCTTGTACTGGTATTCACGGCACCACCTGTCATATGTTTTATCAAGTAACCACCCATCAAATGACCAAGTACCATTTTAAAATCATAAGACATAAAACAAAAATAATGGAAAGAAAACATTTCCACATTACAAACACAATATATCACATAAATATATTGATATAACAAATCCATTATAAAAACCATTTTCAATTCCAAAATACATAAAAGAGTATATGGTATTTATTTTAATTTAAAATACATCACAACTTGTTGACGACGCCAAATACCAAATTAAACACGCAGCGGTGGAAAAGGTCGTTGTCATGGCGTACGTTAAAAGAAACATTCCTTTTTGACCTTTTGTAATACACTTCATAGAAAAAGATTCCTTTTGTATAAAATTAAAATTCAAAGGGGTTTATACACCGTATAAAATAATTCATTGTATTAGGAAAAAACATTCCTCAATTAAAGGTGATTGAGACGACGTCCCTTACAAAGATGGTATCCTTGGATTAAGGATAAATCAATTACATATTTATGTGTGACAAAAAAATACATAAAATATAAGGTGATATTAAGTGTAAATAAATCAGATGTCATTCACACATATTCATAGAAAGACATATTCAAGGGGTCCAAGTTTATCCAAAATAATCAAAAGTAGGTTAAGATGTTCCCTTGCAAAAATTCGACAGCCTAACGACATCACTTAAAAAATCACAAAATTAGTGGATGAGAGATAAAAAGGGTATCTCATCACTTGAACATAAAATTTACATCAATAAGGATATATAAGAACAAATCCCAACATTACAATATGTAAATTAAAAGACCCAACAAAAGAAGTCTTTTAAAAAGAGGAGGGTGAATGGTTCCCTTACCGACTTGGGTATCATTCGAAACATACAACCCATGAAAGAAGGAAAATAAAACATTGATGTAAATACTCATAATCAAAATTATATTACAAAAAGATTAGAATAATTGCAGTACATATACCACTCAAAGTAAATTGTGGCAAATGTAACATAAATCTCACGGGAATAAAAGTGAGATGAAAAATCCCTTAAGAAAACTCGACATCCTAACGACACCACTTAAAACATCCAAAAATGGATTGATGAGATCAAATAGGGTCTCCCATCATATTAAAATAAAATTTAAAGATAGAGGAATATAAAAGAACATCCCCCAACATAACAAAGTGGTGCTTAAAAAAAGTGACATAAAGGAGAGTTCTTAAAATGAGAGAGATTGGATCTCTTACAAAAATTCGGCAGCCTAACAGCGCCACTCAAAACATCCAAAAATGGATTGATGAGATAAAATAGGGTGTCTCATCATATGAACATAAAAATTACATTAAGATTAATATAAAATAATATCCCATTCATAATGAGTATGAGCTTTAAATTAATGACATAAAAGAGTGTACTTAAAAAGAACGAGAGAGGTAGGATCCCTTACATCAAGTCTGACTTGTCTTGTTCGTTTCATTATATTCCAGAATAATAATCTTTGGTCAATTTATAACTGCTTAAGGACCAATTTTAAATATTATTATTATGTTCATATCACATATTATAATGTTATAATAATTGGTTAATAATGTGAGTTTATATTAGACGTTTTTGTCGATGATCAGTATATGAATAAAAAATTAACTTGATTGAAAATGATTGTCCATGTAGTTATAAGTAAATCATCTCTAGAATTGTAATAATGATTCAAATATCATATATATCCAGTAAATATTCATTTTATACTACTTCATAACATTTGGAGATAAAATTAAATGAAATGCACCGTTCATGGAAACGGTAGGCCGTACACACGCATGAACACTATTTGCATTTCTTTGTCATATTAAAGGAATTAAAAATAGTTGACAGAGATATATATAATAATTATAGTATAATATATATTTTATATAGGTCACATATGTTCATTAATTCATTTTTTATAAATTCCATGTATTGCATGAATAAGTAACATAACTTGAGTGGGCGGTAGTCCACACTTCCTTGTATGAAATTATTGCATTTTCCCAATATGAAAAGAATAAAGGCATGTTTTAAATAAAAAATACAGAAGAATATAGAAAACATAAATACCATATATATCATATATAAAATATAGTTACATAATAATGGCCAACATTAATGGTGTTAATAGAAGATTGAACAATCCTCATTTCTTGAGGCAGAAATTCGCCATCCACAAAAACAACATGTTCATTAACCATTAGACGAAAGTGTGTCTAAGTGTAGCTCGAATCCGTCACATAAAAAAAATACTAGTATGAATAATATACAGGTTTTGTTACAAAATAAAGGAATAAATAGAGTTATATGGTTGGAGAAGCGAAATAAAATAAAATAACACAAGGGAAGACATTACCTTTAAATCGGGTAACTCCTTTTGATTTGATTTTAAAGGCTTCCTTGGAAAGGATTCTTCCCTAAGGTGAGGCTTCAATGATGAAGAGAGGGATATGGAGGGATAAAATGGGGAGGGGTTTTCTGAGCCAAAGTCTTGAGAGGTGTGGGTAAGGTGGTAGAGGTGGGGGCATTTTATAAGAGAAGAGGAGGGGCACTCTTGGAATGTAATAAATTATTACATTATTATAAAATGTTTTTCAGATTTTAAAGGTCCCAAAAGGATATATTTCGAGGATATGGATATATGGTTTATAAATACACACATACAATAGGTTTTTGACAAGTTTAGGTCTGAGATTTTATATTATATTTTCATTTTATTTAAATCGTTAAATAATGAGGTAATCACAACACCATCATGGTGTCATAAATAATTTAATTTATTTAATGTCCTAAAATTATAAAAAAATATAATGATCTAGGAAAAAATTATAGATTTATAATGAATTTTTATAGTCAAAATATAACTTCTACAACCCCATGTAAAAATTGTTTTAGTAAAACAAGACATGTTTGTTACATTTTAATTTTAACTTTAAATACAAAGTTATTAATGTCATTTTCCAACCAAAGTGGCTCCATGGGGTCCCCATGTTGACCCATGGATTGTCTTGACCGGCCATGACTCAACCAATATTGATAGGACATGTTTAAAAGTCATTTCATATTATTAAAACATTATTTTTACCTTAAATTACACTAATTACCTTTAATGGCGATTAATTAAACATAAAAGTTACTATTCAACAAAAATTGTTTTAATCTCATTGAACAAAATTTTACTTCCTAATGGAAACCATGAATGTCAGATTTTTGAAAATCAAATCACCGAAGTGGTAATGTTTCATTAAAACAAAAAATCAATTTCTTTATCTATTTTATAGTGGTTTCACTATTCATCAAAAATTGATGTTTTTCAGAAAAATAATAAAAATTCACCCTAAGCTATATTTTATATTCCGAATTCAAAAATAATTTCTATTTTACAAAATAAAAAAACATATAAGTTGAATTAGTTAATTTAATAATTAATTCCCGCTGTCAAAACAAATATTGTTTTTTTAACAAACAATATCTATTAAAAGATTAACACTAATATAAGTCCAATTTCAAAGTGAAATTAATTCCAACGACCACTGGTGGATTAAAGGGTAAAAATATAATCTAAATACACTTTAATATCAATTAAAAATATAATCTATCTATATAAATAAATCAGTTTAACAGGAGGTTTTGAATTAAAATGCAATGTTTTCACTAAAAACAAACATTATCTGAAAAATAAAAGAAATTACAAAAAGTAAATATTGATGTCCAGATTCTAAATAATGATTTTATTTTGTCAAATAAAACATATAAAATTGTCAAAATTATATTTAAAATGTGTTCTCCATCAAAAAGTGATTAATCTTCATTTTAAAGAATATTAGAATATATATGCTTAAAATTGAATTCATTTGCATTTTACGACTCTAAATTTTATCTGATAAAAGTAAAAATATTTGACAAACATATTTAATCATTTTTTAGTTAGTTTCCTTCATTCCTTCCATTACAATGGCTAGGCGTTAACTACCATTTAAAATAATATTATTTTATTATTAGAGTGCAACGTAAGATTTCAAAGGTACTCATTATCGCGTATTGGGTACGCCATAGAGCATAGCGTTCCCTTTAATGTATTATTAATATTTTATTCAAAAAAATGGATAAATATAAAAATTTAATACTCTTTATTTATCTGTGGTGTTACATCCATCCCCCCTTTTCGGAAATGCGTCCTCACAATTTTAAAATTGGGCTTGGAAACTTCATTGAAAGCCCCACAACAGAAAAGGAGTAAATTAAACTATCACTTAAAAAGAACGAAAGGGAAGTACAAAGGACACCCGAGATAACCAATAATAGGATTCCATGTATGAAAATATGGATATGGAAAAAAACCAAGGGTTATGTTCTGAGGGAGTGTGATAGAAAGCATGTTTATTAGAATGTTAACCACCAGAAAATCAAAAACTTTTGATGGGTTAAACAGTATCGGATTCCCCAGTAGGAAAACATAATTGACAAAATTTTCTTTAGTTACTTTTCATTGAGGAATTTATTTTTGAGATTATCTAAAACATAAGGAAACAAACTTACTTGTCATGTTGACTTTCAACTTTTACTATATTTCTTACATGAACTTATATTTTCTCCAAAAGAATACTATTTAAGATGAATTTTTTACAATAAGAGAGCTATAATAAACTTCTAGAGAATCACCTAATCCACAAAAGAAAACTGTATACATCCCAAGTCTTTAAACCTTAACAAAAACTAAAACAAAAAATCTTAGTATGAGATCAGGTAATACCCAAAAAGGATAATCCTTTAGGAAAAGGAAATCTATTCTTAATCTCCAAAATTTCTCCAACAAGACCCAATGTTCAACGAAGACCAAAAGTAAACCAAACTAAGATTGAAACCAAAATATTTTAAGGATTAAATCACATAGTCTTCTAAATTAAATCGTAACATTTATCGCTAAACAACATCAGTAGCTCGTAATGTCTCGTATTGAAAAAATAATAACCTTATCACATATCCTCCATGATAGGTTAATAATTTCCATAGATAACCCCAAATAGACTTACTCTTAATTCATAAAATAATCTAAATAAACAGAATTAGTCAATCTAACCAGGGACTTCACGTAGTCCAGTGGTATGGGATAAATAGCAGTTGCACTTTGGTTGTGGGTTCGATTCCTGTAGCTTTGTCCGACGCGATGGGTTGTCACATGGTCTGCGTGTTGTCCTTTTTCCAAAACTATATAATTCTAAAATATTCCCCCAAAAAGAGATAATATCATCAAAAATAACCATAACATAATATAAAGTCAATTTTATCTCATTCCATTCATTTTCCATAATAACATATAGTAACCAATAATTACCTCAAAAATAAGGATCATATAAACCCAGATGGTTATTTATAACTATGTCCACAAAAGAACAGATCACTATTACTTGAATAAAATTTTCATATATCAAACATCAGAGTTACACATACTATAAAAGGACTTCTAATATAACCCCATCATCAAAAGAGACTTAATACTATTAAGAATTTCACCATGACTCTTGATGCCCTTATATGTTCACTTCTTACTCATTCAACATTCTTCATGATCCATTAACCATTACTTTCCAACTTATTCTAAAATACTTCTTTCCAAAAAACAAAATCATGAATCATATCCTAAAATTCCAAAATAGGAGAACAAATGTTAAGAAATAATCCATACCTTTGATTGGTCATTATCAGTTTCTTCATCTGAAATAGAAATGGCATTAGGTATTGGTAAATGAATATTTGTACGATCTTGGTGATCCCATTCCCGAAACATCATCATAGAACATGTGTTTTCAAAATGACCATGCACACCACCTTTAAAACATTTAATTGATCCCTTAGAAAGAACTTCTTTCCCTTTCCTCGAGTCAAATGGATGCTTCCTTTTTCCATGGTAGGTTCTTGATTTATGACCTTCCTTTCTACATCTATAGCAAATTTATGTCCCTTTGAAACATTTTCCTAGGTGTTTATGTCCACATCATTGACACATAGGTTTTTTAACACGCTTACCTTTATGATTTTTACCTGTAGTTCCATAGGGATTTGTTTCTCGCATATATAATTCCTTATAGAAATCACCAAGGTTTAGGTGGTCATTCAAGACTCCAGATAGTTGGTTGGGGATAAACACAGGATTTCTCATTACAGCTCCCGTATCATTGAGTTTCTCGCTCAGAAAAATGTCACAGTTTCCTTCACATCCAATGTTACTTTAGTGCCTGCTAGATCCAGCCATTTACTAAAACCAAAAAGGTCATTGTGAGTATATCAACCTAACCATCATGTACTAATGAGGAAGATAAGAACTATGTTATACTTACTCACTCACTTTATCTAAAACTATGACTCTTTCTAAAATCCTAACCATTATGGTAATGTCACTTATGCTTAGACAATACCCTAACCTCTAAATTTACCTAAATCGGCCTCTGATACGAACTATAATGCCCCTACCTTAAATCGTACTTAATATAGAATTAAATTAATAATTCTCATTGCGGATATTTTCAAGGTTTCTAGTTTTAGATAATTAGGACATAACTATTACATCTCAAAATATTATAAGGTATACCTTCTACTAAGTTTCCATAAAATAAAAAAACACTTAAAAAGAAACATGTCTAGCTCCATTTTTTTGATAGCATGACTTTCCCTTGATCCCATCCTTGACCCTATTACACATTAAGTCCTATGAAAAAACATTTCAAAAAAACATGGGGTGTGTATAAAAAGCTCACTAAGGTATCCACAAAGAATGAAAACAGTTAGTTTTTCAAAACAAAAAGTAAACCGTGTATACTTTATCAATGTAATACTTATCACCTTTATGAAGTATTAAAAAACTCTTCACTAAATAAAATATCATTAATTACCCTTTTGTAACCAAAATATTACCATAAAACCCATATAAAGCACACATAACATATAAAGGTAACTTGGGACATAAACATACATAAATGGAAGAACCATACGGTCGACTTCCACACATATAACTTAATGGAATAGCCATACAGACGGCTTCCATACCAAATGAATTGGAGTTTATAATGTAACCACCCATCTTGTTAATCATAGCACTACCCATCATATGGATTATCATGTAAACACCTGTCAAATGTCCAAGTACCATTATAAAATCATAATACATAAAGCAAAAATAATGGAAAGAAAACATTTCCACATTTCAAACTTAATATATCACTTAAATATATTGACATAACAAATCCATTATAAAAACCATTTTCAATACCAAAATACATAAAAGAGCATATGGTATTTAATTCATTTTAAAAAAAATCACGGCTTGTTGAGGAAGCAAAAGACAAAATAATACTTGCGGTGGCGGAAAAGGTCGTTGTCACCGCGTACGTTAAAAGAAACATTCCTTTTTTTCATTTTGTAAAACACTTAGTAGAAAAATATTCATATTGTATAAAATTAAAATTCAAAGGGGGTTTATACACCCTATAAAATAATGAATTGTATTAGAACAAAATATGACTCAATGAAAGAAGATTGAGACGAAGTCCCTTTCAAAGATGGTATCCTTGGATTAAGGATAAATCAATTACATAATTATGTGTGAAAAACGAATAAAACAAATATAAGTGGATTTTAAGTGTAAAATAATCATATTTAATTCAAACATATTCATATAATGACATATTTAAGGCGTACAAGTTTATCCCAAAGAATCAAAATTGGGTTAAGAAGTTCCCTAGAAAAAATTCGACAGCCTAACAGCATCCCTTCAAAATTCAGAAAATGAGTTGATGAGAGATATAAAGGGTATCTCATAACATGGACATAAAATATACATCAATAAGGATATATAAGAACATATACCAACATTAAAATATGTAAATTAAAATACTTAACTATAGAAGTCTTTTAAAAAGAAGAGGGTGAAAGGTTCCCTTACCGACTTGGGTATCTTTCGAAACATACACCCCATGAAAGAAGGACAATACAACATTGATGTAAATACTCATAAAAAAAGTATACTACACAAATATTAGAATAATGGGCAGTACATGTTCCACTCAGAAAAATTGTGTCAAATGTAGCATAAATCTCACAGGAATAAAAGTGAGATGAAGAATACCTTACAAAAACTCAGCAGCCTAATGGCGCCACATAAAACTTCCACAAATGGATTGATGAGTTAAAATAGGGTCTCTCATCATATTAACATAAAATTTACATCAATAGGAATATAAAAGAACATCCCCCAACATAACAAGGAGGATATTAAAAGAATTGACATAAATGAGAGTTCTTAAAGAGATAGAGATTGGATCTCTTATGAAAATTCGGCAGCCTAACGACGCCACTCAAAACATCCAAAAATGGATTGATGAGAGAAAATATGGACTCTAATAATATGAACATAAAAATTACATTAATATTAATATAAAATAACATCCCAATAATAATAAATATGATCATAAAAGGAATTACATAAAAGAGTGTACTTAAAAAGAACGAGAGAGGTTGGATCCCTTACCTCAAGTCAGACTTGTCTTGTTCGTTTCTTTATATTCATGAATAATAAACGTTGGAAAATTTAAAATTTCTTGTGGAACTCTTTTAATGATTTTTATTCAGTTCATATCACTTATTATAATTTTATAACAATTGGTTAACAATGTGAATTCATATCAGACGTTTTTGTCGATGTTTGGTACATGAGTCAAAAATGAACTTGATTGAAAATGATTGTCCATGTAGTTATAAGTAAATCATCTCCAGAATAGTTTTAATGATTTAAATATCATATAAATCCAGTACATATTCATTTTATACTACTCCATAACATATGGAGATAAAAAGAAATGAAATGCACCGTTCATTGAGATGGTAGGCCGTACGTGCGCAAGAACGCTACCTTCTTTTCTTTGTCAAATTAATGGAATTAAAAATAATTGAGAGATATATATATTATAATTCCAGTATAATATATATTTTATATAGGTCACATATTTTGATTAATTAATTATTTATACATTCCATGTATTGCATGAATGAGTCACATCACTAGAGGGTGCGGTAGTCTACAATTCCTCGTATGAAATTATCGCATTTGAACAACATGAAAAGCATAAAGACCTGTTTTAAATATATAATTCAGAAGAATATAGAAAACATAAATACCATATATATCATATATAAAAAATTTTGACATCATAATGGCCACCATGAATGGTGTTACAAGAATATTGAACAATCATCGTTTCGTGTGGTAGAAATTCGCCATCCACAGAAACAATATTTTCGTTAACCATTAGACGAAGGTGTCTGTAAGTGTATCTTGAATCCTTCACATAACAACATCCTGGTATATTTAAGATACTGGTTTTTTTACATTATAAAGGAATAAAAAGTGTTTATAGGGTTGTTGAAGAAAAATAAAATAAATGAACACAAGGGAATACATTACCTTTAAATAGGGTAACTCTTTATGATTTGAGCTCAAAAGCTTCCTTGGAAAGGATTATGTCCAAAGGAGATGCTTCAATGATTCAGATAGGTATTTTAATGATGAAATGGACAGGGTTTGGCCAAGCCAATGGCTTGAGAGGTGTGGGTAAGGTGGTAGAGGTGGGGGACTTTTATAAGAGAACAGGAGGGGCACTCTTGGAATGTTATAAAATATTACTTTATTATAAAATTATTTTTGTATTTTAAAGGTCCCAAAATGATATATTTCTAGGATAAGGTGATAAGGTTTTTAAATCCTGCCATCCAATATGTTTTTAAAAGATTAGGTCTTAGATATTACATTATTGTTTCATTTTATTTAAATAGTTAAATAATGAGATAATCGATGCATCATCATTGTGTCATAAATAATTTAATTTATTTAATGTCTAAAAATTATAAAAAAATATCATGATGTAGGAAATATTTTTAGAATAATAATTAATAATTACAGTCAAATATATGACTAGTATAACCCCATGGAATAATTGTTTTAATAAAACAACACATCTTTGTGACATTTTAATTTTAACTTTAAATAAAAAGTTATTAATGTCATTTATCAACCAATGTGGCTCCATGGGGTCCCCAAGATGACCCATGAATTTTATTTATCGGACATGACTCATCCAATAAGGGTAGGACTTGTATCAAATTCATTTCTTATTATTAAAGCATTATTTTTACCTTAAATTACTCAAATTATCTTTAATCGCGATTAATAAAACATAAAAGTTATTATTCACCAAAAATTATTTTCATCTCATTGAACCACATTTTACTTCCCAATGGAAACCACGTATGTAGGATTTTTGAAAATCAAATCACATAAGTGCTAAATTATCATCTAAATGAAAAATCAGTTTCATTGACAACCACTTAGTGGTTTCACAATTCATCAAAAATTGATTTTTTTCAGAAAAATACCAAAAATTCATCCTAAGCTATATTTGATACTCCTAAATAAAAAATGATATCTATTTTAAAAAATTCAAAACATATAAGTTACATTAATTAATTTAATAATTATTTTCCGCTGTCAAAACAAATAGCGTGTTTTTAAGAAACAATATTTATTAAAAGATCAACAGTAGTTTAAGTCCAATTTCAAAGTGAAATTAATTTCACTGAACACCATTGTATTAAATGGTAAAAATATATTCAAAATACACTTTAATATCAATTAAAAATATAATCTATCCATATAAATAAATTAGATTAAAATGAGGTTTTGAATTAAAATGCAACATTTTCACTAAAAATGATCTTTATCAGAAAAAGAACAAAAAATAACCAAAACTAAATTTTGATGTCCAGATTCTAAAGAAGGATTTTATATTTTCAAATAAAACTTATAAAATTGTCAAAAGTATATTTAATAATTGTTCTCCATCAAAAGGTAGTTAATCATCCTTTTAAAGAATATTAGAAGACTTATGCTTAAAATTGGATTCATTTGCAATTTACGCCTCTAACATATATTGGATAAAAGTAAAAATATTTGACAAACATATATAATCATTTTGTAGTTAGTTCCGTTCTTTCCCGCCATTACAATGGATAGGCGTTAACTACTATTTAAAATAATATTATTTTATTATTAGAGGGCAACGTAAGAATTCAAAGGAACTCGTTGTCACGTATTGGGTACGCCATCGAGCATAGCGATCCCTTTAAAGAAATATTAATAATTTATTCACAAATATGGATAAATATAAAAATGTCATATTCATTATTTACCCGGGGTGTTACATATAGAATGGTACAAGGTTTCTTAAAATGATCCTAAAAAGAGATCATGGGAGGTTATACAATGCCTATTATGTTAGTGGTTTTTGTTTATACAAGTGAAATAAGTGATGAAATTATGGGTTTTCGACCATAGTGTATGTTCTATTCCCATCATATTTCCATATTCTAATGTCATGAATTATCCCAATTTCATGTTCACATATTAATAACTCATGTTTCAACTCTATCAATAATCATGTTATATTCAAATCCTTTATGATTGATTGTAAAAAGTTTGGAAATTTATAAAGAAAAACCCTATAGAGTGTTAAAATAGGTTCCCAATAATGATTATTTTTCTATAATTTATAAAAATCAAATCATGCCCAAAATTACATTTTTAGTTTTACTACACCACAATACATTTGTGTTAGATCCAAGTCCACATATTATATCGTAAAATTTATGTTATTGATATAATAAATTCAATTTAACAGAAACAAAATTATAGTAAATTTTTTAATACATAGGCTGATTGAAATGGGAAATTTTTCCATAATTATTGGAATATACGAAATAAAAAAAATCAAGGAGGTCTGAATTTATGAATACCGAGGGAATCACATTTGAAAAATGTGTTACAGTCTTGTGGTATAAATACAAAGGAATCATTTAAAAATCAATTATTAGAACTACTATTATAGTCCTATATGTTTATAGAAAAGTTACCTTCCCTATAGTTATGCATCACTTTATTTCCCTAGACGATGGTAAACCTGAATTTCTAGAAAAAACTATTATATTCTAATGATATTTCTATTTATTCCCACATCATATCAACTAGAATTGTAGATTCATATTCCAACATCTAAATAAGAATCTAATATTAGATTAACATGTTTAGTCCAAATCACAATGTCTAGGCCTCCTGACTAATAGAATTACATGTCCCATAAAATGTTCTAAATCCTAAAAGCATTGAACCCATGTCATCCATTACCATCGCCACTCTTCACATTACCCATACAACATAAGATCCATCAAAATTCAGTTTAAACCCACTGGAAGCAGTGACCTAATAATCCAAACATTCCAAAGAATCAAATATCAATGTCATATAACAATGCGCATGATATAGAATCAGTTTCCTGAGTAACATGTTCCAATAGTGAACCAATTCCCATAAGAAACAATTTGGTCAATTCAAACACAAGAATCCTTACTCGAACCTATATATACAAGGATAAGAATCAATTTAATAAACATTACTTATTCCTACCATCCCATAGAAACCAACACCCAATTGTAAAAACCATTCCATGAATTTTACTCTACATTGAATTAAGATCAACCACTTGAAACCATTAACCTAAAATATACAAAAATGAGTCCTTTCCTATTGAGAAAAATATGAATCGACTGGTGTAATCTTAGATTCTCTAGGCCAATTTGCCATTGAAGAACAGATGCAACACTCTCTCGTAACCAGTTGCCTCCCAACTCAAGTAATGAAAAACATGATAAATTTTATTATATAGAACATTATCATCAATAAATATTCGGTTATTTTGTTCCCACCACATAATAAAACTTTTATCCACTAAAATCTCCTTACAACAATGATTTATAGAACACTAATCTGTCCCATTTTCTACATGAATCCATGATCAGTAATCGGGACTATTAAAATGTTTGGTCAATGTATTCCCAAGATCATAACTATCTCTATCTACTGTCAGAGTGATGTTCCCAAATATAAAATATTCATCTTCAATTAATATCAATTTAATGACAACTGCAAATTTAAAATCATAAATATATGTTTAATCAGACACAGAGTAACTTCTATAGTGAAATAGTTTTCTCACCTAGTCATATTACCAATAGCTGAGGTTACCACACCCTACCAGCCACCACATTTCTCTTTAATAATTTGTATATGAGACATCATCTATCTTGAAAGATTTTTTTTCATAGTAGATCTAGTATTCCACCCATTCTAGACAATCACATACCTTACTCTCATAAATTTATCAGACATTGATTTTTTATCAATTATAATCCAAGAATCCTTGTCATGTAGAAACTGTAAGCAATTTTTAACACAATGTTGCCTAATACCCCCTCCTATATTTGTTTACTGTCGTTTCATTTGTGTCTTAATGGAATTTTAATATTTGATTGGTTTCAAAAATGAATTCTTCCATGAATCTATGTAACAAGTTGATGGACTCATTAGGAGACTTCAAAATAGAAATAATATGTTTGGGGATTGAAGTTAGAAAGGTGTAACAAGAGTATTTATTCAACTGAAGGAAAAAAAGGGAATTTTCTAGTTTTCATTATACCCAGTAATTATGAAAATTAAACCTCTATTGAAGGCCTTCTTGTTACTTCCATCTGAAATTTTTAGCTCATGTACTCCCTAAAAAGTTTATATTTATCAATCAGCTGTATGTCTTGTATTTCCATTCTATACCTAGCATATTGTCTATTATGTAAACTCCAATTTTTTGATGATTATAGAGATTCTCAAATTTCGATCCATACACTTGAATGATTTTTAATGAAACCATTATTATTATTATTATTATTATTATTATTTTCACTCATATTATTAATTTATTTTTTGTTAACAAAAATATATGAATATTTCAACACAAGGATCATAAATTCTAATAGAATTTGGAATAATATCATTATATTACATCAAAAAAACTATTACATGGAATACATAATTTTTTCTCCATGGTGAGACCCTAAAATACGGTTGATATTCAAAATATATGTGGAATAACCTGGTAAATACCTAAATTATGTTTTGAGATAAAAATACTAATAAATGAATAAACATGATTGGGATGCATTACATGTGAGTCAAAGGAATTCAATAATATCATAAAAAGTCTCATTTAAAATAAATTGGAATCATAACATAAATAGAATGGTATTGTAATATAGTAAAAATTTGTGAATGTGTGATCCAAATGGAGTATTTAATAAATATCTTACAATGATAGTTTCTAAAACAACAACATATTGTGGAAAGAGTCCTTTAAGGGATTAGGTTTACTCCCTTATCTCATACATGACGTCTCATGACACTAAAATAACACCCAATCCATTTGTGGGGTATACAATTATGGGATTACCCTTCATATATATTTAATGTACATCAATATGTGTGATACATATTTTTATTAGTCATAACACATAAAAATAATAATAACCCTTAGAAAAAAATGGGTTGAATAATATTGTCAAATATTATAATCAAAAGACATTCCTTAAAGAATGAATTTGAGATATTTTCATAATGATTATATTATCCAATAAATGTAAGGGATAATAAGTTGTGTATACATGTAAGATTGATATATATGGAATTCAAAACTATTCCAAATCATTTAATTGGTAAATAGTCTATTAGAGAGAGAATGATCATATCCTAATGAAGTTGATGGATTAGAAAGATCCCTTATCTTAATCCCAAATTGTCTTATGAATTATTTATCTCCTTGAATAACAAAAATAAGGTAATTGTTTACATAATTAAGAACATTTTTTATGATTTTTATTCCTTTTATTACTAGAACATATTGAATTACTTATCAAACAAATTCCACGTTGGTCATTTCAAGTATATATGAATCTTAGGCCCAAAATCTAATTGGTATGTTTACTAGGGTCAAAGAGATAATTAATTATTATTATCAATAAAAATAAAAAATATTACTTTAATTAATAACTTATAATTTTTATATTATTGATGAATAGTGGTTATGAAAAATAAAATACAGTACAATCATAGAGACTGTAGCCCATATGTACACATGAGTACAGTTTCAGTTTTTCAAGTATATCAATGTAAATTAAGTTTGGACTGTATTGTATTTTCATGATTATTATTTTATCATATACACAATATTGTTTCTTTAATTACCCTCACATATTCCTTCCACGTGAAATTTTATTTAGAACAAATAACATCACTTTGTAAGGAGGTAGTACATTGTACACACTAACTACATTATCAATTATTAAATATATCATATAGTATGAAAATATATGAAAATTTTATTTTTTATAACGTTTAATATTTCACTAATATAAGTTATAATCATAATATTATTCTATATTTCCTTCCATGTAACACATATCTGAAAAAAGAATCACATTCCTCCGCGATGTGTTAGTCAGATGTACATATGAGGAACATTATCATATTATCTATGAAATGGAATTATTGATGTTATATATGAAATTATAATAAAATTAGTATAATTATAATATA
This sequence comes from Viscum album, assembly GCA_963277665.1. Classification (NCBI taxonomy): domain Eukaryota; kingdom Viridiplantae; phylum Streptophyta; class Magnoliopsida; order Santalales; family Viscaceae; genus Viscum; species Viscum album. The sequence continues at coordinate 1,154,656,527 of OY728165.1, forward strand.
AATATAATAACCGTTATATACGTTGTTATATCAAGTCGTTATATGTGGTGATGGAAAATGATTTCTGTCATTTAGTGAGAAGGATGTTCACCACACTCATGATCAACAGTTTCATTTCACACTTTTGGGAGACGAATGTGATTGTAGGTAAATAAAATAACATAAAAAAAATATTTATGTATAAGATATTTATGATATTTTATCATCATTATATAAAAATATTTTTTCTATGTTGAGTAATAAAAAAAATAAAATGATCTGTTAAGTATGTTACAACTTCATCATACAACATTTTTGTGTTTGTACAAAATTCATCAATGGGTTTGATTAATTATAAAACCAAAGATAATAGAATGGTGTAATGGATGTATCAATGTTATTTTGTAATCTATTTTCTAAATCCATGCTTTTTATGTTATGAATTTAGAGGATAAGGGGTGGATTTTTATAATCAGAGGAGAGTATATAATTGGAATTTTCGAAAAGAAAATGATTAGTCCATGTTTTTATAAAGAAAAATGATAACAATGGAAAAATTTCTAAACATTAAATATATAACATCATAATATTACCTTAAAATTTAAATTATACACGTTTTGGTTAATTTTTAATTCTTTCCATTTTTAGTTTAACTCCATGGTAAACCCTCTTTTACTATAACCTTAGTAAATTAGTTTTTATGTTTTCCCTATTCATGAGGGTCAAATATTATGTTGAACCTATTAGTTAAAATAAATAATCTTGGTTTGAAAGATTTTAATAATTTTTCAAAATTCAACTCATTTATAAGGTAAAAATTAATATTAAATTAATCCCATAGACATGTTTATAAAATTGGTTTTTATGTAATGAATTTAAAGGAAATGATTATATCATATTAACTATAAGAAAGTAAATAATAATTAGTTTAATTTAAATTAATTTTTATAGATATAGTTAATTAAAATATCATTAAATAAATCATTATTATAGTTTATTTTAGATATTTAAATAGATAGTTATTATACAAATTAAAATAGTTTTCAGAAAAATGTTTATATGGACAAAAAATAATATTATAAGGAATTTTAGTATAAATATGACTTATATTTAATTAATATGACTTAATATACCAAAATACATATTCTACAAATTTTTAATAATAATGGTACTTACTTTTTAAAAATAAATGAAAATTTTGTAAAAATAGGAATTTATTCAATTCACTAAAAAGGTACTATTTTATGAAAAATCCAAAAAATCATCATAAGATAATATTTATTTTCCAATTTAATTTGATTTTTCAAATAAATTTAACAAAAGCATTAAAACATAATTTTAAACTATTTGAGTAGAGTACTACTAATCCTTATTTTAACAAAACATTGTTTTTCAGAAAATAATTCATTTCTGTTCAAATATTTCAAATTTTATTTATAATTAATAGATAAAAATTGACTTTATTTTATAAAAGTGTAAACCATATGTGTATGATAATTTAATTAGTCCAATTCATAGCCTCCAACATAACGAATTCATTATAATTATCTAATTTACATAATAAAAATGTTATAAAGTATAACATTTCATTTAATCACGGTGTTGTGTGAATGAAAATATATTTAATTGTTAGAATTTAATTAAATATAAATATACCAGAATGCATTTTGGGTTATATTTTCATCTAAACTAGGTTTATTTTGTTGTATAAACTATCAAATTTAATTATATTCTTTTAGAATCTTGAGGCTCTATAATAAAATTTATTTGTGTGTTAGGCATGAGTCATCTCACATGGTATCAAATAATATTTTTAGAGATAGTATTTATAGCATCAGATCTGGGGGTGTGGGACTATAGCACTTTGAGGTTCCCCATTGGGGCTATAAAAATGTTGAAAATATATTTAAATTTTATCAATTTGGTTAAATTGATGCACATATTAATTCTCACTACTATCCACTAGAATATCTTGGGAAAGGTAGGCATCCTTTAAAACTAACACATGTTCTTATTGGGTTTTTATAATAAACTCAACCATATAATTATCGAGTTAAATATGTCTGTAAAAATTTCCAAAATAAATTATTTAATGAAACAATCATTTTAATTAATGAATAAATTAGCATAAAAAACATATAAAAATATAAAAATAATAAAATAAATTATTTGGGTATATAATTTATTATATAAATGAATGGGGTTTCAAAAAAATTTACTAATGTTATGAATTCAGAATTAATGTTGTTGAATCCAAAATTAAATGTGTATGACCTAACGATATTTGGAAGTCAACTTATGCATGGTTTTTAAGTATTTACCCAACCTAAATTATCGTTAATTTTTATAAAAATTTAGCATGAATATTTGATAATGTGATATTCAATTAGTAGTTCTATCCAAACATACTAAAGAAAAGTATTTATCATTTGTTCTTAGAGTTAGAGAAAGGGGACAAAAATGTGGAATAATATGATAATTATTTCATAGAGAACACTAAAATTATAATTTATTTCATAAATAATTGTTGTATTAAGGAATAATTAATTAATATTAATATTTCATTTGATATTCTCTTGAGGGTCATCCTGATTGAATTATCTACCTATGTGGTAGTGTTAAATATTGAATCCATTGAAATAGTGGATATTATATATGTAAAGGTTGAAAATTATTATCATTAAAATCAAAATTGATGTAATATTTTATATATTAATATGAAGAATGATTTATCCTAGAATGAATTATATTAAAAGATATTAAAAATAGAAGTTTCAAATCTGGATAGGAGAAACCATGGGTTTTGCAAGTGAGAAATAATGGAACACATGATGCAATATTGACCAAATGAGCATATGAAATGTCAGCAATATAAGAAAAATTGGTATACAAAAATCTTTTATGGATTTCTATCTCGAGTAACAAATAGTTAAAATTATCATGGATATTTTGGTATAATTAAATTCAATATATTATTGAATCAATGGTGGGGACAATCGGTATTCATTAATATGTCCATGCTCATAATGGCCATGGATATTCATTTTCTATATATAATACAGTAATTTTTTGAGTGATGACCTATAATATTCATGTTTACTCTACTAATTCCTTCTTATATGGTATCAAATAATTTTTATTTTGGTTTGAATCATTCATCCATAACTTCATGATTAGTGGACTATATGAATTTTTCTATGGAGATGATATCATATTCATTAATGATTGACACAACACATTGGAAAATGGTATATAAGGGGTTTTTACTATCATTGTTTTTCTTTTTTGATAAAAAATATGAATATATTATTTTAAATAATTGTTTTTTTTGATGAAAAATATTATTCCATATGTTGGAATGTATTTAGTATTTTTGTTTATGGGCTATGCTGACTAATATAGATGACAGGTTTCCTTTAATTCACTGAACTAGTTTTTTCACTTTTTAAGAGGAGTAATATATTCATTTCAATCTCAAAATAAAAATCATTAGAAAGGATAATAGTATAACATTTTTAACTTTCTATAATGACTAATGGATCCTAGAATTTAGAAAAATTAAATCAATTTCACGCTGTGGTAAATGGTTTATATGATGTACTTCTAATGGGTTTTTCTAGTGTTCTGTTAAAGAATAGTATGGAGTTATACAACATCCTACTAACAATAATGTGTTCGATCACATTGACTTTATATCACATGATAATTAAAAATTGAGATATATAAAGTATCAATTATTGAATTTAATGGGAGATAGATTTATTCATCCAATAGTTTCACCACGTTCAATTAATGCTCTATACTCCATGATGGGTGAAAATATTTATTAGCTTTGAATCAATTTATAGAAGTTAATTCATGTGATATTGAAGAATAAATACAATTTACCTCACATAAATTATTATTTTGATCAATTTAAAGGAGATTAGAGGATTTCAGAGATTGATTTATGATAGAGATAAAACTAGGTGATGTATAAGAAAGTATAAATTTCATAAATAACATTTGGAATTATGTATAGGAATTATTATATTATAGTGATATCTTTTGGGGATAATAATGTTCATAATTTTTTATTTTTTCTATGAATTGTGTACTTCATAAATACAATGACTTATTTCTCATTCTGTTTTTCAAATGAAATTTTTTTACATTGTATATATTTTAGAATGATCATGAAATGAATTTGATTATTTTTATAGAGATATTGTGATTATAATATTATATTCCAAGTTATCAAATTGTATGTTTTTTATGGTAGAGTAATTTTATTGATGCTAGTGATTTTTGGGAATGGATTCTTTTTATACAATAACAAATTCAATGAGGCGATATATGGGTTTTCCACTGTGAATGTTTTTGTTGTTTTGAGTTTAATTTTGTAGGATGGACACTAATCATGTTTCATCCAACACTTATCAATGTTAGCATTTACAATGATAATTTTTTCACAAAATTATATGAAATTTGCAACTATGTGATGTGTGGCTGATATTACGATAATATAAAGAGTAAGATGGCCTTAATTCCTATGTTGATCATGATATAGTTTGGTGAAGGGTTCTTAATTTATTCAGATGCATTTGGTGAAATATTTTGATTTTTATTATGAACTGATTTTATTTGGTTTTGTAAGGGTTAATTATTTTAAATTTTAATGCGAAAAAAGAAAATTAATTAATTAGAGTTATATTATTTATTATACATCTATGAGTTGTAGTAAAATCATATTTTTCTAGAAGATCATGGTTTATTCAAATGAAAAAAGTCTTGTATATATCTTCCATAGAAAATATTTTAACATACGAAAATAAATATTAGTGAAGAACCTTATAAATATTAATTTAATACTATACTATACACCATTAATATTAATTTTATCGCAGATGGCTTGGTTGAGAAATATCATTTAGTAAAGTAATTTGAGGAGGAATTATTAATGATGGGGTTGATGGAAGATTTATATCTATAATAATGTGAAGAGTGAAGCAACATAAAATAACACACGATAGATAATTGTTATTGTACTATAGACTAGTTAATGGATGGAAATAGAAAAATATAAAATTCAATAAGATTAGTGAACAGAAAAATTATAGGGAGATCATCGAAGGGTGCTTTTGAGTGGTGGACATTGTATTATACTTTTGAGATAGTTTTATTGAAAATTTATTTTTACATAAGGTTATTATTGGCCTATCCGATTAATCTTATTAACTATTCCAACATGGAATGGGGATTATGTATAAACACATAAAAATAGATGTAATAATTAATGGGAATAAAGAATAATATAGATAATTATTTATCTCAGATATTTTATATTAATGTGAAAAGGCAGAGCATAAATTATTATGGATACTTTTGATTACTTTTCATAATTCAACATGAATATTAGAATAAATAATAAATAATTTCTTGATTTATTTCCCTAGATCATTGCATAGGAATAAAAGAATTTAGTTGACTATAGATCATATGAAAAAGTCATCCCACTTCATTTTTTTGGGGATATGATATCTATTGTGGACTTCTGTGTAGTAAATATGGAAAAGGTGGATAAAAATCATGTAGTTCGACCTTCTTGTAATGTCAAATAGAAATCATTGATTTAATTTTATATTCTTTTATAGAGTTATAGAATCCAATGAGTAATTGGATATAGGTATATTATTCCATCCTTATATATAATGGAAGACAAAATGAACCAAACAAACTTTAGAGGACATGTTTTGATTTTACATACAATATATTGGTAGATAATGGGTGGATCAAATGTATTTGGTAGAGTTTTAAAACAATATTAGATACCAATCATTGATTTAATTGTATATGTTTGGAGAATATTCCTGAAGAAATTTTCACTCACCATTGTTTGGAATTGAATCTAGAGAAAGATCCCTTTGGACATAACATGGTATGATAGTTACTGGATTGGGTTACCCAAATTAGTTTTTAATTAGTGATGATCTAGGCTAAAAAATTTGTTTGTTATCATTAATGGACATTGAAGCTTCTGGTTGATAATATTGTATTCCTGCGAGCGATTTCATGGTTTTCACAGAGATTTCTAGAAATGTATAGGAATATATCATCCTAGAAAATTGGCCAATTTTATATTATCTTGTGATTTTGGAATGTTTTAAATCATATCATGATGATAGTTAATTATATTGAAGTGCATGATGTTTTCCCTTTCTCTTTTCTAATGAATCATCAATAAGATCTATCATATATTCATCATTGGATTATGGTGGATTTTGATTATTATTTAACATTTGTGGAATAACCAATATTGATTTCGGATAAGTCAGTGAATATCATTAGAGGATAGAGTCTTTCATTTATAAGAGTGTTGAGGATATATGGTTTGTATTAAAAATATATATGAAAAATGGAGGTTATAAATTTATAGTAATATGAATTTTTGTTTGAGGGGAAAACCACTGTGACTATTTTTATTTAAAAAATAATTTAGTATATATAAATTTATATATATTGATGGATTATTAAGAACAACATCAAGTTTAGGTTTTTTAGTTTCAATGTTTCTAGAAATGTGGTGTAGGTTGTACTATAGTGTTCAATTCATGGTTAACATTCAACAAGACTACAATGATCACCATGGTGAGATAGATAAGTTCACATGATAAAATCTTGTTATAAGGGGTTATGTATCACGAATAACCATTAGATACTTTGTGTCAGTATGCTTGAATGGTAAATATAAAGTCCCTAGTGACCATGAATTGTATTCATATAATTTGGTATATGTTACACATTTTACTTATTGATATATTTATTATGCCCCCATTATCCCCATTAGACAACCTCATTTGAACTGGAATTATTCTATGGATTCTTCAAACAAAATAGTAATTTTTATTGATAAAAAATACCTTTCTCCCCATCATTAATTAGATTGATATGGGATCAAATTACTTATATCAATGTTCTAGTACACATTTTCATTTATCTTTTCACTCCAATTTTTTTTAAAAGGATAGATATGTCATCTTATAATGAATATAATGTTTCTTATTTATGGATCAAATCATTAATTACAACCCTTCTTTATGTGGTAGAGGTGATCAGATTTTTCGTTATAGAATTTTACCCAGTGTTTCAGATCATCCAACAATCATGATTTATGTTGGTGTAAATGTATTCACTCCATATTGATAAATGATTCCTAATTTTTTGATTAATTTTTTAAGACATATTTCCATGATTCGTGATATTCAAATAACTTTTTGGAATTTATTAGATAACATGTATTTTTTGATTCGGTTAAAACATTTTTTGTGGGTTTTTGGTATTTAACTATTAATTTATTTTAAGTATGATTTTTTATAAATGTAATTTCTTATACAATATCATTGTGATGTTTTGGAGTGGAAATGTTTCGGTTTTTCATGAGTTTAACTCCAAAAAATCTATTATAATGTAATATAGTTTAGATAAATAAATAATTTATGTATAAGACATTGATAAGAGGATATGGGTATGCAATTAAGGTCATTGTTGTTGATATTGATGTGTATCTCAATATTTTTGTGTAATATAGACACTGTAGGACATGAAATTTAGTAACCAATCGTTTAGTTAAATATTTATTTCATGTTTATCCTATGATTATATAAGATATTTTTTGATAAGTGTTTTACTAAAATTCATGTATCATTGATTTATATTGGATATATATTGTATTAATATTGAGGTGAAACATGGAAGGGTTTAGATGATTTCAGAATATAATAGTAAATGTAATTTCAATGTATTTATTTAATTTATTTGTAATTCTAACAAACTAGTTCTTTATAAAAATATATTAAAATATTTTCAATGATATTGGTTAAATAATTGTGAATATGTCTTGTATGGGATTTCATAAGAGTGATTGGTTAAAATTCAAATATGTGTTTGTATAATCAACCTTACATATACATCTTCCAATGCATGTATATTTCTTGTGTTATGTTATTAGTAAAGGAAATACTCTAGTATTATTTGGCGATTGAACCTAAGAGATATTTTATTAGTGGATGTGGTGGTGGTGAGTCATTGTTTTCATGTTTAGCTATTCCATCCACATTTTTTAGGAATTATTTCTAGAAATTTTCTTATATCATGTAATGGGTATATTTATTATATCTACCACTCTAATTAGTATTATAAATAAATTCAATGTTTTATAAATTTTGATTAAATATTAAATGAAATTTCTCTTTCCTCTTATATTTTGTTTATCATTAGATAGTAAATCATTTAATAATGTTAATTCATATCCCCCGACAATGATTTCTAAAATTTTGGTGATCAAGGACTATTCATAAATCATTAAGTAAATCTTCGAATGGTTATTATGGTTTTTGGATCTAGGTCTAGGGTTCCCACTATTCATATAAGACATGGGTTGAAAATACCTACCCAAAAATGATAATATTATTTAATATGTGAACAAAAAATAAAACTCTTTTTAATATTTTTAGAATATATTATCCTAAAAAACATAGTTATGTATCATTTTTTGGTTATGTTTTTTTGTCATGCTAAAATTTTAATCACATATTATTTAGTACTAAAATTAGATTTGGGGACCCATTAGCAACTATTGATTTGTGAGAATCATTTAATATCCCCCAAGATGATCTCAAAACATTTTTATAGACAAAATATTTTTAAAAACCATTATTCAATATATAGTGTTAACGTTATTAATATTTATTCTAAATATAATAACTAAATTTATTTAACACTTTGCAAATTACATACTCATAAATAATTTTACCTTATTTATCTAACACATTCGTATTGAAAATCTGTAAAACTTTTTACACAATTGATTTAATTTTATTAAAATAAACCCATTAGATTTGGTGATTATGATAATTATATTGTAGCAAAAATGTGACTCCACAAAACCATCAAACATAATTTTCTATTTATGATCCATTTTTATTCATCATTATAGGGAATGTTTGGTACGAAATATAGATACTGAAATGTTAATTTTTTATTGTACCTTAGGTAAAATACTGATTTATCAATGATTCCACATCCCCAAACAGAGTTTTTCTTCAAAATCATCATTGATGGTCTAATACAAGATGATAAGAAGTATTTTATCATATAGTAAATTTCACAAAACGTGGATGATAACACCATGAAAAAGGAAGATTAAAATATTGGGTCCGTAAGACGAGAAATTTGTTGGGGTATCCTTGTTTTAGGTAATTTGAGAGGAACATAATATAGAATTGGAGGGGAATGGGGATATGACTAGATTCAATGTTCCTTGGTATATAGAATCATAATTGAAAAATATGTTGTCAATGTGTTTTTATAAAGTGAATGTGAGATCCCTGTTAGGATATCCATTGGTGAGTTAATTGGTAATTTGGTTCATGTTTATACATTTGAGGTCTTCCTTCATCCCTGGTACAATGAGGTTTATAAGATCATGTAGGAGAATAAATCAAATACCCTTCAATTACCAGCTGACTGGTGGTGTATTTTGGAATAAAATATCATTGATCATAATGGTGTCTCCCCCTATTTAAGGATATCATTGATTGTTAGGTACCTGTATTTAAGACATTGAATTTCACTAATTATAAATCACTGATATGATTCACCCTCCCAATAAAAAATAATGGTTATAAGTTAACCACTCCATAATATCAATTATTCCCCCGCTAGGTCACTTTTATATTTTTTCTTCTATATATTAATAGAATCGAGATTAATGTTTATGGCTTATGATAATTTGTTTTCATATGTGGTTGGGGTGTATTTCAATACCCAAAAGGATCTATTAATTTTGTAGAAAATTTTATATTATTGGTGAATCATTAAGGTAGGATTCCAATTTCATCCTAGTAAGAATTGAGATATTACAGTAAAAATTGTTTTGGGAGTGGAGGAGAATGATTTAACTCTCATATATAACTATCCAAAATTCTCTATCTCTACTCAATGTATTATCTCTTAAATTATTTTTAGATTGAATCCACTCATTTCAAACTATATTGATATCAACCATACTTTTTATGATGGGAATATTGATTTATACTTTCTTTCGTCAAGGGATATAGAGGAGTTTCCCATCATTTTAATCTAATACGGGATAACTTTAACATGGTTTTATCGATCATATTATTATAGAATCTCCTAGTATATTCTACTATATGTCCCCTTGATCCCATTGGTATTTCATCATGCCACCAAAAACCCATTTTACTAAAATGACTATATTTTATATATAGGGAAAATTATTCAATATATATGGAGGATGGGGGATTACAATCCCTAATTTATGACATAGGGTCTAATTATAACTCTTTTGTATAAGAAATTAATATGGAAGGAAAAGGAATCATTTATGTGTTACATGTTCACTATCCAAAATGGTTTAATAAACCCCAAATTTTGGTTTGGTGATGTAAAATGCTTTTACCTCAATTATAAGAAAATTTTAAAACATATCATGGTATTTATTCGTCATTATCTGGGTATAGCTATGAATGAAATAGAATGATACCTATAATGGTGATGAAATATATTTGTTGGTTTTTATAATAATACACACTGGTTCAGTAACCATTTGGAGATTTACATTCTATGTATCATAATTACATGAATCATAAACTCTAAAAAGATAACAAAACTTTTTTTTAACAAAATCCTTTAGGATTTTAACAGATTTTTAGATTTATCAATTAAACAATATGTTATTGGGATATACATCATGTAATGTCTCAAGTATTATTTTAAAATGAGAAGATTGACTGAGAATTCTATTTCTACATCTTTAGAATTCATTTTTCTCATGCCATGATCTCTCACCCACTAGTTCTAGAGACCTCAAACACTTTTGGGTCATTTCCATCGACAATTAAACATTTTTGGGATTTTAGTGTTACTTTTTTGGTATTAATTCTCCATGTCACATTATAAATTTCACATGAAATTCTTATCATTTGATAGATCATATTTAGATTGATGGATCTAAATCCATCGTTATTGAATCTTGTTTCTATGATAAATTTCTATATCCATTGCACCTTCATTTTTGTTGGAGGGTTCCACTATGAGAATCGTGTTTCTATAGAAAAGGTATGTGGCTCCATCATGATTTCCCAATTTGATTAACCCAAAATTGATTGATTCAATTTGAATTTATTGAAAATGTATTAAATAAAATTTTTAAAAACCAATTTCTACATAATTAGATGATTTGGATTTAATTTGGCATGCAATTGGGAAAAACCACAATTCCTTTAAATAAGTGTATATTTGTGAATCTTTTTTGTAAAAATGAAATTTAAATAGTTGAATTTAAATAATGAAATTAAATTTATGATATTGATTTAAAAATTTTATTTGGGAAAATGGATTTAAATGGTTTTCATAGAAACCGGTGGGTTTATCCTATAGTTTTTTTATTAAAACCCATTGTGATGGTTTTAAATTGGAAATCAGTATATTTTTTATGTGGAATGGAATGAATATTAATTTAAATAGATTTAAATTAAATTTAACATGATTGGTTGTTATTATATAACATGTATTCTTTTGTAGATAGTGAGTTATTGGGATAACAATCTTTTGACACTTTACAACTAAAGCCAAAGCTAAGGCCGTAGGTCACATCCCTAATGGGATGGTGATGAAACACCTTTGGCTATTGTCAGAGGGACATGTGTATACACAAATGAATGTCATCAACATTGATTGGGTGAGTATCCCATAGCCTGTAACTATCATACCTTTTGAAATATGACAATGTTTCTCATTGTTGTATTTGAAATAATTTTTGTTGTTTGATGAATTTTGTTTTACACATGTTATCAGAATTTATATAAAATGTTATGTATAAACTATTTATTAAGTTAATTTTTAAATGTATTTCCTTGATTTTGAATGTAATGTATGAATAAATATTGTTATGATATGAATATCCATACATTATTATTATAATTTAATTATTTATTTGGTTAATTAATTTTTGTAATCTTATTTTGGAATTTTAGTATGACCCTGCAAAAATTGTAGATGACACACTACTTATGTAAATAGGAGTTTGTTGGTTATCTTATTCTTGGTTTGATAAATTTTAAACCATCTCTTAAAGGTGGTTATAGTTGTTGATCCTTGATTTTTGTGTGTTGTGTCTATTAGGCCATATGGCTTATTCCTTTTTTTGGTACATTGATAATGTACATTGGGCTTGATTAGCTATTGTAATTTTAGTACACTAATACAAGTATGGTTTTTCTTGTATGCATTGGTACTTGTTTATCTACATAAAAAATTATTTTGAAAAAATTGATCCCACCTTCATGTTCTACAAGGTGATTTGAAATTCTGTAACCTAGTGGGATCAGGAAAACCATTTGGATATATCAATATTACATCAATTATCAGGGTAACAGGGTATTTGGGTTGGTTTATGACAATGTGGTTTCAGAGGCAGGTTGATCTTCTTATAATGAAGTCTGTATGGAGTTATGTGATTCAATCAGGACATAGGATGTAGATTTGATTGAGTGTCTAGCTAGCTCACACCTCAATAAACCATAAGTCACTATAGTTGGTTCTTGAAGGTCATATTGAGTATTAGTTATGCCCTTTTCCATATTTTTTATTTGGGTAGATTTCAATCGAAATATTAGGCTCTTATCTATAGGGATTAATTTTATTTTTTACTCTGTTTGTTTGTAAAACATTATGTCTTCTATATTGTCTCATAATTTATTTTATAATCATTCCTCCAAAAATATGTGAATATAGGATCTAGTAAGATTCTACACAAGATCCTCAATGAGTGAATCCTTTGGTAGACTAGAGTTTGGTTGAGGAGAATGTGGTACTGACCAAGATTTGGGACATGAACCCCGGCCAATTCCCATTCATCCTCCAACTGTGGAACCACAATGAGAAGATCTCCAGAATTATTATCAATAGTTCCTTAATTAATGATATCATAATTCAAAGCATCCAACATCCTTAAGAGGCAGATGAATGGTTGAGCATGTTTGAGTTTTTTTCTTGGGTCATTGAAATTCATGATGAAATAAAAGTGATGTGTTCCAATTTTGAGATTAATGGACTAACAAATAGATGGTGGGACTAAATAGTGATTTTGAAAAACCATAGGGGCATAGAGTGAAAAGGATTCAAGGCTCCTTTCACTAAACTGTTCTATATATATTTGATACTATTATATAAGGATTTAGAGTTACTAAATCAATAGTAGGATCACAGAACTATTAATGATTTAATGAAACATTTCGATGAGCTAGTGAAGTTTTAACATGAGGTGATATGAAATGAGAATTTAAAGATCGGATAGATTGAGTTGGGAATTTGAGTTGATATTCATTCATATATTTTCTTGCTAAATATTCCTTGATATTATTATGTGATGATTATATCAATAATGGCTGAAATGGACCTAGCTGGAATGTCATGGTTATCAGATGTTCCTTTTTCTCCTAGTGAATTTGTGAAATCCTGTAATGGAAAAAAGGACTCGGGATTATATTCATGTTGGATCTCGATAGATCGGTTTTTATAGACCTACTTTTATACCTAGAATAGGCCCATTAACTACTGGAAATGGGGTCTATCCCCACGCACCTATTCCCACGGTTCTTTAAACCGTGGGGATAGTATGTTTTTTTGATGTTTATACCCACGGTTTTATTAAAACCGTGGGTATTAATTTTTTTTTCGAGCCCTTCTATCGGGCTCCTCCTCATTCTCTCCTCAAATCCGCGACGCATCTCTCTACCCTACCTCCCCAAGCCGCGACGCCGCTCCCCGACCACTGACTCCCGACCCTCCCCTCTCCTCTCCGACTCCCCTCCCCGGCCTCCGACTCCCCTCCCCGGCCTCCAACCCCGGGCTCCGACTCCCGGCTCCGCCTCCCGGCTCCCGACTCGCGGCTCCCGACTCGCGGCTCCCGACTCGCGGCTCCCGACTCGCGGCTCCCGACTCGCGGCTCCCGACTCGCGGCTCCCGACTCGCGGCTCCCGATTCGCGGCTCCCGGCTCCCGAATCCCGGCTCCCGACTCCCGGCTCGGCCTCCCGGCTCACGACCTGGACCTCCCGGCCTTCTCAGTAGTGATTTTTTTTATGCTGGAGTCCCAAATTTCCTGGTAATTTCTTAGTCTTGGCTGATTTCCCATAATTTCATCATATTACCTCTTGATAATCAATTAGTGTTGTAGTCAAAGGTAGCAGTTGATGCATTCATAGGTTAATGGAGTGGTTTGATTCTAAATTTTTTTAAGCAATTTCATTTTTTTATGATGGAATACTAAAAGATGAATGATATAAATATCCTGATTATCAAACCCAGTGAGAATATTTCCCCAAATTAATTTAGCATTGATAATCCTAAGATGCACTATTTTGGCCTTAAAATAGTATATATGAAGGTATGTACATACACATGTTGAGCAGTTCCGGGTGGTTGTTTATAAATCTATCAAGTTTCAGGTGTTGGCTTGGTTCCTCTTTGAGGAAGGGTACCCTTCCAATTCCTCAAATTTATTAATGCATTAATTAGTTTCTTACTACACGTTTTCTTTGTTTTTAGTTAATGCAGTGAATACATTAGATTAAATTCCTCTTAATCTTGAATTTAGTATGTTTCATGATTTAAGAGTTAAAGGTAATAAATGATTGTTTCATAAGAAATATCATGTTTATATATTAAAACCCCTCCAACGGAGGTGCGCTGTCTTCAAGTTAAAAAACAATTATTAGACTTTTAGGATTTATTGTCTTGTTGTACTGATATTTCTTTATGAATTGATGTTATGTTTGAATTATGTCATATATGACCCCTAATGGAATTAAAAAAACTAAGTTTTCCTTTTTAAATGATTAAATAACCAAGGAACCGTTTAAGTTCTTTGACCGGTTTTTATATTGGAATTACCCATGTAGAATTGTTTCCCATAATTTTCATTTTAGTATGTTGACATGTTTGAGCCACCATTCGGTGAGCCTTAGATTTAAATTTCTAAGGGTATGATTTTCTATATTAAATTGCTTGAATTATCTTTTGAATTTCAGAATGGAAATTACCCTGTATGCACAACATTTAACCCGCCTAATGTAAGTGCTTCAATGTAATAATAAACTGTGAAATAGAAATTGTAAAGTATACTAAGTACATGAATTAGCCGTATTAGATGTAATTGAAAAATATGTTGCGTATTCATAGAACCCCTTACCATGTTAATGGAAGGTACCAGAGTGAACCTTGATTATTGAAAATGCCTTAAATGGATTAAATGAGAGGTTTCAAGCTACATGGCCTTGTCACACTAATGAAAGGCTAGGGTTGAACAAAATTGACTTATTGATTAATTATTACTTGATTAAAGGGTTTCATGCTACTTGGCCTTGTCACACTAATCAAAGGAAAGGCTTGAACCAAATGGAATATTATATGAATTCAATATCAAAGTAGGTGTGGCCTGACTCAAGCTCACCTTGGATACTTGAGAGAAAGCCTTGAGCACTCAAGGACCCTATTCCGAATTCAAGGATACAACTTTCTTAGGTTGAGACCTACATAGAACCTGATCCTTGTCTAACTTTAGATGCCTGGTATGACACCATATAATCCCTCATGTATTACAACAAGATTCCTTAGATACACTCCTTGGTTCCAGAATTGACAAGTAGGTGCCATGGTTAAATCCTAGCCCAATCTTTTCTTAGACCCATTTTACCTTGGATGAACTTCTTAGACTAGATAGTCCTCTTATTGTGGAATTAGTTGGACGGTTATCCTTGGATTACACTCTTACCCCATGTGAGGCTATAGTTATTACTAAGTTGTTGACACTTGAGGTCTATGTTTCCTTGGTTATAACCTTGGAACTTCATTATTAAATATCATTACATGTTTTCTTCTCACATCTTAGAACCTCAATATCTTTATCATATAAATTATATTTAAACTGGATAAAATTGATTAATGAAATGGTTACACATTCTGACACCAGTCAAAGGCTAAAGAAGGTATAACTGCTATGTGTCCCATAGGAACCTGTACGGGTGATGTTTATTTATCTCTCTATTATTATTCTATATACCAGTGAACTATATATTTTATACTGCACTATCTAGATTGGGCTGGACATCAGTGGTTCCATCCTATTATTATTTATATCTCACACCCTACTCAGGCCGCTATTACATTGGGATACTCGAGTATACTTTCATTTTCTCAAGACCTTGGACCTTGCTTTTCAATGTATGCTTGTAACTAGAGTTAGGAGAAAAGGACTGAGTTGGATCTCGGGATGCTCAAGGAGATCGCCCATGGGGTTTTGATGTGACTTTATTATTTTTTTATTTTATTGAAAATAATGATGTAATGTTTACTACTTTTAGATATGTATCATTACCATGTCATGCATTCATCTGTTGTTTAAACTACCATTGACCACTTTAATTCAGTTATAATAATATTTATCTTATGCTGCTTTGTCATTTATTTACTACCTCTTTCATTGTTGATTGTTATTTATTCAATTTTACCACTGTGTATATGTGATAAGAGGGTATAGTCCCCACTATCACCTCTCGAGACCCTCACTACAAGTCAAAAACCTCTAACGTATGGGGAGACTCACCAGCCCCCCTGCCCTACACAACCTCTCCCCCTCCCTCTACTGCACCAGTCCCTCCCCCTCCCCCTTCCCTTGCACCAGCCCCTCCCTTAACCCCCTGCTGCAACATCCCCTCCCCCTGCACCAGCCCCTCCCCCTCCCCCCTCTTGCACCAGCCCCTCCCCCTACCATGCACCAGCCCATCCCCCCCACCAGCCCCTACCCCCCCCCCACTACACCAGCCAGCCCCTCCCCCTCCCCCCTTCCCTTACATCAGCCCCTCCCCCCCTACACTGCACCCCCACCAGCCCCTTACCCCATGCTTCCCCAGCCCCACCACCAGCCCCTCCCCCTCCCACTTTCCCTGCTGCACTGGCCCCTCCCCCTTTCCCTGCTGCACCAACAAACCCTCTCCCTCCCCCCTGCACTACTTTCCATGTGGAGTGTCTTTTTTAACTTTTTTCTTTAGTTTACATCTCAAGGAAGACCTTTTTCTCTTTTTCCCTACTTATTCAATCATGAACTCTTGTCATTAAATACTTGTCATTAAATATGTTTTGCTAGCTACTAATATGCTTTGATTGATTTAATAATAAAATTGATTGTAATGATTTTTTTAAATATGATTTACATTGTTGATTGAATGATAATTTTTTTTCTTGTTATAGAATGGATAGAAGCTGGATGTATCGTACCGATCGGATTTCAACCGAGTTTCAAAATAATTTGGAGAATTTTTTAGATTTTGCATTTAGCAATGCGTCAGATGGAGGTTGTATACAGTGTCCCTGCTATAATTGTGTTGGAAGACCATGGTTAAGACGATAAGAAGTTAGTTACCATTTAACGAAATTTGGATTTCAAGCAAACTATAATGTTTGGTTTCACCATGGAGAGACGAGTCAATCTTCGACTGTTCATAAACAAAATGAACGAAGTGACATGGAGAATTTGATATTTGATCGGTTTCCATATGTGCATCATTCCGAGAGAGATAGCATGCCGGTGCAAGAAGACAATGATATCAGTACACATGAGGAAAATGCTGAAAATGATGATGTTGACATAGTGAAAAATTTATTGGATGATGCCAGAACTCCAGTATATCAAGAATGTACTAGAATGACCAAGTTGGAATTTTTAATGCGGTTATATCATGGGAAAACTATGTATGGGATTTCTAATACTGCCATTGATTATATTCTTACATTTTTGAAGGACTTGCTTCCTGATGGTGCAGATATTCCCTCAAATCATTACATGGCATGGAAGTTAATTAAGCAGCTTGGATTTGCTACTAATAAAGTCCATGCTTGTCCAAAAGATTGCAGTTTATTTTTGGAGGAAACAGCTGACCGTAATGACTGTAAAGACTGTGGTACATCTCGATGGAAGACAAATGCAGATGGAACACCGTCTCGTGTGCCACAGAAAGTCATGTGGCACTTTCCATTGATTCCCAGACTTCAAAATCTATTCATGTCTCCAGAAATCTCAGCCAATATGCGATGGCACGATGTTGAGAGAATTAAAGGAAATGATGAGCTGGTCCATCCAGCAGATGGATTAGCATGGCGGACATTTGACGCACAACATCCTGATTTTGCAGCTGAGGTGCGTAAGGTCAGATTGGGCCTATCATGTGATGGTTTTAATCCGTTTGGTCAGATGCTTACTGCTCATAGCACGTGGCCGGTTTTTATTCATGTTTATAATCTTCCTCCGTGGATGTGTATGAAAAAACCTTTCACTTTCTTGAGTATACTGATATCTGGACCTTCGGATCCTGGTAATGACATAGATGTATACTTGCAGCCTTTAATAAAAGAGTTGAAACAACATTGGGATTTAGGTGTGCAGACATTTGATGCTTCTTCAAATAATACGTTTCAGATGCGTGCTGCCCTTCTATGGACCATAAATGATTTCCCTGCCTATGCAATGATGTCTAGGTGGAGCACGAAGGGAAAACGTTCATGTCCCGTTTGTATGAAGAATACACGATCGAGAAGGCTTAAATATCGTCGTAGTTTCAGTTTCATGGGGCATCGCCGATTCTTGCCAATGGATCATCAATACAGGAAGAATCGTCGGAGGTTTGATAATAATGTTGACACTGAAGAACCACCTCAACGTATGTCAGGAAGTGATGTGCTTGATGAATTGAAAGATTTCAGCTTTTCATTAGGAAAAGGTCATTTGACATCTCGAAAGAGGAAGAATGCTGATACTGAAGTCATTTACAATTGGAAAAAGAGAAGTATTTTTTTTGTGTTGCCATATTGGTCTACTAATTTGTTACGTCATTGTTTAGACGTAATGCATATTGAGAAAAATATATGTGAAATGTTGCTTGCAATTCTTTTGAATATTAAGGGGAAGACCAAAGACGACTTCCGATCTCGTCGGGATTTATTGGATTGGGGTATTCGACCAGAACTACATCCTGTTTGTATCGGTGAAAACAAATGGAATGTTCCCTGTGCTTCTTATGTGATGACACAGGCAGAGAAAGATCAATTTCTGGCAGTATTGGAGAATATTAAGGTTCCAGATGGCTATTCCAGCAACATATCTAAACGAGTCAACAGAAGACATTTGAAATTGAAATCCCTAAAAACTCATGATTACCACATCCTTCTTCATGAATTGATTCCAATAGCAATTCGACATTTGCTATCCAATAATGTAAGGGTGGCAGTGATTCGGTTGTGTCATTTTTTTAGAGACCTTTGTGCTAAAAGGTTATCCAAATCATTGTTGATAAAAATGCAGCAAGAGGCACCATTAATTCTGTGTGAGTTGGAAAAAATTTTTCCTCCATCCTTTTTCACTTGCATGCTGCATTTAACAGTTCATCTTCCAACTGAGACACTTCTTGGGGGACCAGTTGCTTTTCGGTGGATGTATCCCACTGAAAGAAATATGTGCACAATGAAATCATATGTCCGAAATAAAAATTATCCTGAAGGTTCCATTGTGAGGAGTTATCTGGCCCAAGAATGTATGGATTTTTGTTCAATGTATTTGTCTGATGTGAGCACAAGACATAATCGACCAATGAGAAATGAAGATGAGCAGTATGAGGAAATTCAACCCTCGTTTCCATCTCTTCCCCAAACAGGTGGAATTGTCGGGTCATATACATTGGTTACATTGAGCTCTGAAGAGCGGAATATGGCACATCGTACAGTCTTGTTTAATTGTGGTTTGTTCGATGCCTATATCAAGTAAGTAATTTGAATATATATATGTTATCTCATATGATATCATATCACATATACCTTATACTTTTATTGTCATTTTCTGTAGAGAACATAAACAAATTATAAGTAGAGTTCATCGGTCTTTGCCGTTGAGAAGGAGAGAGGCTATGCATAGCCAAGAGTTCCCAGCTTGGTTGAAATCTAAGGTATGACCATTACATTAAATACCTTAAAATATAGATATATATTTAATTATATTACTCATGTATTCCAGGTATTGAGTTTACCTGCTGACTTCATTTCTCAAGAATTAAGAGCGTTGGCTTTTGGTCCCAATTCTTTGGTTCGTGACTGCAAATCATTAATAATCAATGGATACAAATTTGTTACAACTGATAAAGCGGTGAAAATGAGAACACAGCATGATGGCGTTATGTTAATTGCTAGAACGGATTGTTATGCCAGTGCATCTGATAGTCGACCTCGATATGAAGATGTGTATTATTATGGACTGGTTGAGAAAATATTGTTATTGGATTACTACTCTCGAGGTCGAGTCACTATGATGCAATGTAAATGGTTTGATTCAATGACGCGCCATGGTACATTTATTGATGATTGCGGATTTAGAGTTATTGACATGAGTCGATTCCTGCATACCGATGAACCATACATTTTGGCATCAATGGCAAAACAAGTGTTTTATGTGAAAGATCATCTGAACCCTGATTACGGTGTCATTAATGAAGTAATCCCAAGACATATTTTTCATGATGCTGGGGATGAAATTGTCACCATTGACGCCCCCATCGGTGATAGCCAAAATATTGCATTTGATGACACAAATTGTCCCATTGTGAGGGATGATGTTGAACCTGAGGTAGTGGAGGGTAATATATAAAAGCAACCATATATATTCAGAGTTCATTCAGTTTACCTTGACGTGAGTTTCTCAGGTTGGTACTAATTTAATTACTTTAATTTACTTTTAGTTTGAAATGATATGTCTGTTTTAGTAATGTTTGGTTTCGTTTCATTTAATTCTATTTCTTTCAATTCAGAAAAGTGGTTTTAAAATGTTGTTTTAAAAATTGTATAACTTGGTTGTAAATTATCATTACTGAAAGATGTTATGACATTTTTTAAGTAGTATCTATGATTTGTAAAAATTGTTGCTAAAAAATATTTATTTCATTCTTATGCAGATTATGAAGAAAACTACAGAAGCTCGCAGGAAGAGATTATTTGATGCTGATCCTGTTAGACGTGAGCGCGAGTTGTCTTCAGTGAGTATATTAATTTAAATATTTATCTTCTGCATTACAAATAATATTAAGTTCATATTTTTAATCCAATTATTTAGGGACATGTAACTCCAGAGAATCCTCTTCCCAGTATGGGACCGAGTAGGGATCCTCCTAGACCTAGGCGGAGCTCCCGTCTTACCACTCCCCACACTGACCCATTAGTGGACATCCCATCTACCACACATGTCCGCCCTCCGCTTGAGACCCCTGGGATGTTCCCATACATGCCGCCATCATCATCCCGTTTACCCTCTTTTTCCCATTCCATGTCCACGCCAACTCGACCGATGTTCTCACCTGCACAGTTTTCATATCCATTCATGTATCCCCAGACCTACTATGCATATTCTGACATGTCTACGCCACATCCTTTTCCTACCATCCATCCTACACATATTGAGTCTGTTCCTTCAGTTTCCACTCCTGTTCATGAAGATCAGCCGGAGCATGCTGTGGAACAGATACTTCCTTCGGAGGATGCTGATCCAGCACAGTCTACGGATGCCTCACAGCCTATTCAGGAGCCTGCATCAGGTTTTTTTATTATAAATGTTTCAAATTATAGCATTTCACTTTTTTTCTATTGTATTGTCACCTAACTCTTCTCTTGTCACCTCTTATCTTATTTAGTGGGATCTTCTAGTAGGCGACGTGGGCGCACTCGAATGAGGGATGCTTGGAATCGTGAAACTCAGATTATGGTGGATTACAATTCTCAAAATCAAATGGTAGGTAAAAATGCTAAGGAGTGTAGAAGTTTCATGGCTACTTTAGCCAAATATCATGATATCGTTCCGGTGGAACCGGTCTCATGGAGACATATCAGTGCCGACATCAAGGATAGGGCATGGGCGCAGATATGGGTACGAAAATTTTATAAATTTATATTGATATTAGTAATGTATTTATATGACTTAACATGTTTGTTGCAGAGTCGATTTAACTTTCCTAACGGTGAAGCTGCCAAAGCTGCTAGGTTGAGTGATCTTGGAGAGTATTGGCGGTCATACAAGTATGAGTTACATATTGGTTGGAGGAGCAGAGTGCGTACTGAGTTAGAGGGTGTACCCACAAACCCTGACTGTCCAAAAAGTCAATATCAAAAAATGACCGCACATTGGAATACTGAACAGTATAAGGTACTACCCATCTTTACTGTTTTTTATATAAAATTTAATTTTTATTACTTGTATTGTTTTTTTGTTTCTTAGGAAGTGTCAGTGAAAAACAAAAAAAACAAAGATGAAATGACATATCTACACACATTGGGGCGCACTACAATGCCCGATAAAGAGAAGCGGCTGGTACGTTCATCTGAATTAAAATAATGTCCTTATTTATAACATGTCATCATAACTTATTCATGCTTTCCCTTGGTTAGTCCATGTCTTTACCTCAATGTTTGTGGGTCTTTGTTGCAACTCACTTCAATCCAATATTTTGCATTTATCATATATGGTTGTAATTCAAATTTGTGCACTTCTTATATGCAGCAAGCTGATTTGGGCATTGAAGGTCCTGTACCTCGTGCCAAATTATTCTGCTTCAGTAGGAAAAAAAAAGATGGAACTGCAGTTAATTCACAAACACAAGATAAAATTGTAAGTTTGTTTATTTATATTTCAAACATTTATACGAAATTCATAATTTAATATGTTTATAATTTCAACAGTCTGCCTTGGAGGCCATGGATGAGAAGGAAGCTGACAACTTAGGGCCAAATGATCATTTCAGTCAGGTGTTAGGTGTGGAGCATCCAGGAAGAGTCCGTTGTAGACCAGGCAAAAACATTGTCCCCTCTAGGTATTGGTCATCATCAGACTCCTCTAAGGCCTCTGAGTTGGAAAGTGCGCGTGCTGAATTAGCTGCGACAAAGAAAATAGTATTAGAGGAGCGTGAAAAAAGTAAGCTGATGAATGAACATTTCATGAAAGCTCTGTCAGTTTTGAGTCAGTCACTACCATCAGAGGTTGCTGCCACTTTTCATTCATGTATGACATCAATGCGCTCTTTAAATAATGCCTCGGGTGATTCCCATGAGGGTCCTAGTGGCGATAACGGTGG
This sequence comes from Viscum album, assembly GCA_963277665.1. Taxonomy (NCBI): domain Eukaryota; kingdom Viridiplantae; phylum Streptophyta; class Magnoliopsida; order Santalales; family Viscaceae; genus Viscum; species Viscum album. The sequence goes on from OY728165.1 coordinate 1,154,679,723, forward strand.
TGGCGATAGAGCTGACGAGGATGTTGCTGATGATGTTGTTGGTGATGAGATTGCTGATGATGATGCTGATGGTGCGGTTGGTGATGATGTTGCTGTCGATGTTGCTGCTGATGATGATGATGCTGGACATGAGGATGACAGTGATGGCGATGGGGGGGATATTAATCCCCTCCATTTTTGACTTAGCAGAGAGACGTGTGTTGGAGTTTAATGTTTTTTTTTTGTATTGGTGGACTGCTTGTATGTGAATTTCTTTATGCAATGAAATGCATTTTGGATTAAGTTTTCATCAGGGGTGTTATTTGTCAGTTATTTAGGTAATTTTCACATGCCATTATGTTTACTCCTTGTTTTTTCATGAACTTTCTGCAGGGGGAGGTGGGGGGGGTGGGCAGGGGGGGAGGGGGAGGGGGGCTGGGCAGTGGGAGGGCTGGGCAGGGGGGGAGGGGAGGGGGAGGGGGAGGGGGGAGGGGCAGTGGGGGGCTGGGCAGTGGGGGGCTGGGCAGTGGGGGGGAGGGCTGGGCAGGAGGGGGAGGGGGGAGGGGGAGGGGGGAGGGGGTGGCTGGGCAGGGTGGGGGAGGGGGGGGGGGTGCTGGGCAGTGGGGAGGGGAGGGGGGTGGCTGGGCAAGGGGGGAGGGGGGGGGCTGGGAAGGGGGGGAGGGGGTGGCTGGGCAGTGGGGGGGGGTGGCTGGGCAGTGGGGGGGGGGGTGGCTGGGCAGTGGGGGGGGGGGGGCTGGGCAGTGGGGGGGGGGGGGGCTGGGCAGTGGGGGGGGGGGCTGGGCAGTGGGGGGGGGGGGCTGGGCAGTGGGGGGGGGGGGGCTGGGCAGTTGGGCAGTGGGGGGGGGGGGGGGCTGGGCAGTGGGGGGGGGGGCTGGGCAGTGGGGAGGGAAGTATGGAGGGGGGGGGGAGGGGCTGGGCTGTGGGAATCCTGCACTAATAAGTGCGAGATCTCTACAACAGGTATGTTTTCCTAAAATTGTGGAATAAACCTCCCTACCATGCATCATTTTTCATTTGCATTTACACACTATATGAATGCAGGTTATTGGTCGTAAAATCATGGAGTTGACCCCCTTTTCATCCAACATATGAATGCAGGTGATATGTTTTAACTATTGACTCCACTGTATATTGATTTTTGTGGGTCATGTCTAAGAGTTGCTAGACATACTTTGATTGTTCTCATCCCAGCATAGCGATGAACCAAAATATTGGTGAATGTGCATGGGCTGATGGAATGAATGCCTTCAATTTACAAGCATGGAGAAGAAACTGACTGGTATTTCTTATCATCATATTCAGGCTTTTTATTCTGCATTTTAATCTGCACTTTAGTATTTTATTGTCATGTAGTAATAACAAAATTTCTATATGACATTTCATTGCTTATGAGTCTTATATATTCATTAATAATAATTCATGGTTTTATTTGTTGCATGTACAGACTGTAGCAAATTAAAGTATGATTACCAATCAGTGGTTTGCCATTCGATCTTTATCAAGGTGAGCTGACAAATCTATGTGCCAATCTAACACGTCATTTGAGCTTATTCATGCATGACTCATCTATGTGAATTCTTCTTTGAGTTAAGAGTCTAGCTGAAACACACTTTAGATATTGGAATCATTGAACACACATGCATTCTGAATGTCCAATTTTTTTTTCCTGCTCGTTGGTTATTGGTTTTAATCTAGCTTCTTTCATTTGGTTGGCATTTCCGATCACTTTTGTGCTGAATATGTTTTCCATCTGTTGCTGGCAGGGGGACAAGCAGGACGACACCTTGCGGCGGTTACTCCTCCTTAGAGAAACATTGAATGGTTAGCTCTATAATTTTTCGTATTTCCTCATTCCTAAACTATATCTCCTCTCAGCGCTGCCTCTCATCCATCTTTCCACAAAACGTGCATAGCAGGTGGTACAAAAGCTCAATTCAACTGAAAACATTGGTTTGGAATTGTCTGGCATATTTTATTCCTCTAGGTATTCCTACACATTTCTAGATCTCCAAACCTCACCGAATTAGGTATATCAGGGGTCATCCAATCCTCTATTCATCACAGATTACCATTCATTTCTTTAAATCTTCTGAGAAAACATCCTCTCATGTTGTCCATATCATCCTATTTGAAACTAAGTGGAAGATGTTGCCCCGCGGATGTCGCTGGACCGGGCCAACACGCTGCGGTCACACTGCGGTCACGACGCGGTCACGCCGCGGTCACGCCGCGGTCACGCCGCGGTCACGCCGCGGTTTGGCCCTGCTCCAGGACGACACCCTGCGGCGGTTACTCCTCCTTAGAGAAACATTGAATGGTTAGCTCTATAATTTTTCGTATTTCCTCATTCCTAAAATATATCTCCTCTCAGCGCTGCCTCTCATCCATCTTTCCACAAAACGTGCATAGCAGGTGGTACAAAAGCTCAATTCAACTGAAAACATTGGTTTGGAATTGTCTGGCATATTTTATTCCTCTAGGTATTCATACACATTTCTAGATCTCCAAACCTCACCGAATTAGGTATATCAGGGGTCATCCAATCCTCTATTCATTACAGATTACCATTCATTTCTTTAAATCTTCTGAGAAAAAATCCTCTCATGTTGTCCATATCATCCTATTTGAAACTAAGTGGAAGATGTTGCCCCGCGGATGTCGCTGGACCGGGCCAACACGCTGCGGTCACACCGCGGTCACGCCGCGGTCACGCCGCGGTCACGCCGCGGTCACGCCGCGGTCACGCCGCGGTCACGCCGCGATTTGGCCCTGCTCCAGGACGACACCCTGCGGCGGTTACTCCTCCTTAGAGAAACATTGAATGGTTAGCTCAATAATTTTTCGTATTTCCTCATTCCTAAAATATATCTCCTCTCAGCGCTGCCTCTCATCCATCTTTCCACCAAACGTGCATAGCAGGTGGTACAAAATCTCAATTCAACTGAAAACATTGGTTTGGAATTGTCTGGCATATTTTATTCCTCTAGGTATTCCTACACATTTCTAGATCTCCAAACCTCACCGAATTAGGTATATCAGGGGTCATCCAATCCTCTATTCATCACAGATTACCATTCATTTCTTTAAATCTTCTGAGAAAACATCCTCTCATGTTGTCCATATCATCCTATTTGAAACTAAGTGGAAGATGTTGCCCCGCGGATGTCGCTGGACCGGGCCAACACGCTGCGGTCACACTGCGGTCACGCCGCGGTCACGCCGCGGTCACGCCGCGGTCACGCCGCGGTCACGCCGCGGTCACGCCGCGGTCACGCCGCGGTCACGCCGCGGTCACGCCGCGGTCACGCCGCGGTCACGCCGCGGTCACGCCGCGGTCACGCCGCGATTTGGCCCTGCTCCAGGACGACACCCTGCGGCGGTTACTCCTCCTTAGAGAAACATTGAATGGTTAGCTCTATAATTTTTCGTATTTCCTCATTCCTAAACTATATCTCCTCTCAGCGCTGCCTCTCATCCATCTTTCCACAAAACGTGCATAGCAGGTGGTACAAAAGCTCAATTCAACTGAAAACATTGGTTTGGAATTGTCTGGCATATTTTATTCCTCTAGGTATTCCTACACATTTCTAGATCTCCAAACCTCACCGAATTAGGTATATCAGGGGTCATCCAATCCTCTATTCATCACAGATTACCATTCATTTCTTTAAATCTTCTGAGAAAACATCCTCTCATGTTGTCCATATCATCCTATTTGAAACTAAGTGGAAGATGTTGCCCCGCGGATGTCGCTGGACCGGGCCAACACGCTGCGGTCACGCCGCGGTCACACCGCGGTCACGCCGCGGTCACGCCGCGGTCACGCCGCGGTCACGCCGCGGTCACGCCGCGGTCACGCCGCGGTCACGCCGCGGTCACGCCGCGATTTGGCCCTGCTCCAGGACGACACCCTGCGGCGGTTACTCCTCCTTAGAGAAACATTGAATGGTTAGCTCTATAATTTTTCGTATTTCCTCATTCCTAAAATATATCTCCTCTCAGCGCTGCCTCTCATCCATCTTTCCACAAAACGTGCATAGCAGGTGGTACAAAAGCTCAATTCAACTGAAAACATTGGTTTGGAATTGTCTGGCATATTTTATTCCTCTAGGTATTCCTACACATTTCTAGATCTCCAAACCTCACCGAATTAGGTATATCAGGGGTCATCCAATCCTCTATTCATCACAGATTACCATTCATTTCTTTAAATCTTCTGAGAAAACATCCTGTCATGTTGTCCGAACCAGATCATCCTCATCCTCTACACATGTCGTCTGAACCGGATCAGCCTGTTGTGATAGAAATTCAATGTCTGCTTTTGACTGAATTTCACACCAAACCAAGAGATAATAAATGAGTCAAACAATCAGACAAATGGTTTAGGTTCTTTTTCCTCTGCTCACTACACCTATGACTCTAAAACTCTGGATGCCACTGGCACTGCTATAAAAACCAGAAAACTCTCCACTAATCTAAACGTCATTCATACCACTGGTTGTCCTATAAAAAATAGGAATCATCATATTAGTCTAAAGTCTCTTTAGGCTAAGGCACAAACAAAACACACTAACATGGATAAACAAGGTACCTTGACACTGGAACCTATAAAACATACAAAAGGAAGCAGGGGGAAGGGGGGGGGGGCGGCTGGCAGGGGCAGGGGCAGGGGGGGGGCTGGTAGGGGGCTGGCAGGGGGACAAGTAGGGGGAAGGGGGGGGGGCTGGCAGGGGCAGGGGCAGGGGGGGGGATGGTAGGGGGCTGGCAGGGGGACAAGCAGGGGGAAGGGGGGGGGGGCTGGTAGGGGGACAAGCAGGGGGAAGGGGGGGGGGGGCTGGCAGGGGGACAAGCAGGGGGAAGGGGGGGGGGCTGGCAGGGGCAGGGGGGGCTGGTAGGGGGACAAGCAGGGGGAAGGGGGGGGGGGGCTGGCAGGGGGACAAGCAGGGGGGAGTGGGGGAGTTGGCAGGGGGACAAGCAGGGGGAAGGGGGGGGGGGCTGGCAGGGGCAGGGGGGGGGGGGCTGGTAGGGGGACAAGCAGGGGGAAGGGGGGGGGGGCTGGCAGGGGACAAGCAGGGGGGAGTGGGGGGGCTGGCAGGGGGACAAGCAGGGGGGAGGGGGGGGGCTGGCAGGGGGAAGGGGGGGCTGGGCAGTGGGGAGGGGGGGGGGGGCTGGGCAGTGGGGAGGGGGGGGGGGGGCTGGGCAGTGGGGAGGGGGGGGGGTGCTGGGGAGGGGGGGGTGCTGGGCAGTGGGGAGGGGTGCTGGGGAGGGGGGGGGGGTGCTGGGCAGTGGGGAGGGGTGCTGGGCAGTGGGGAGGGGGGGGGTTGCTGGCAGGGGGACAAGCAGGACGACACCTTGCGGCGGTCACGCCGCGGTCACGCCGCGGTCACGCCGCGGTCACGCCGCGGTCACGCCGCGGTCACGCCGCGGTCACGCCGCGATTTGGCCCTGCTCCAGGACGACACCCTGCGGCGGTTACTCCTCCTTAGAGAAACATTGAATGGTTAGCTCTATAATTTTTCGTATTTCCTCATTCCTAAAATATATCTCCTCTCAGCGCTGCCTCTCATCCATCTTTCCACAAAACGTGCATAGCAGGTGGTACAAAAGCTCAATTCAACTGAAAACATTGGTTTGTAATTGTCTGGCATATTTTATTCCTCTAGGTATTCCTACACATTTCTAGATCTCCAAACCTCACCGAATTAGGTATATCAGGGGTCATCCAATCCTCTATTCATCACAGATTACCATTCATTTCTTTAAATCTTCTGAGAAAACATCCTGTCATGTTGTCCGAACCAGATCATCCTCATCCTCTCCACATGTCGTCTGAACCGGATCAGCCTGTTGTGATAGAAATTCAATGTCTGCTTTTGACTGAATTTCACACCAAACCAAGAGATAATAAATGAGTCAAACAATCAGACAAATGGTTTAGGTTCTTTTTCCTCTGCTCACTACACCTATGACTCTAAAACTCTGGATGCCACTGGCACTGCTATAAAAACCAGAAAACTCTCCACTAATCTAAACGTCATTCATACCACTGGTTGTCCTATAAAAAATAGGAATCCTCATATTAGTCTAAAGTCTCTTTAGGCTAAGGCACAAACAAAACACACTAACATGGATAAACAAGGTACCTTGACACTGGAACCTATAAAACATACAAAAGGAAGCAGGGGGAAGGGGGGGCTGGCAGGGGCTGGGGCAGGGGGGGGCTGGTAGGGGGCTGGCAGGGGGACAAGCAGGGGGAAGGGGGGGGGGGGGGGGGGCTGGCAGGGGGGGGGGCAGGGGGGGGGGGCTGGTAGGGGGCTGGCAGGGGGACAGGCAGGGGGAAGGGGGGGGGGGGGGCTGGTAGGGGGACAAGCAGGGGGAGGGGGGGGGGCTGGCAGGGGGACAAGCAGGGGGAGGGGGGGGGGGGGCTGGCAGGGGCAGGGGGGGGGGGGGGGGGGGGCTGGTAGGGGGACAAGCAGGGGGAAGGGGGGGGGGGGGCTGGCAGGGGGACAAGCAGGGGGGAGTGGGGGGGCTGGCAGGGGGACAAGCAGGGGGGGGGGCTGGCAGGGGGAAGGGGGGGCTGGCAGGGGGGCAGGGGGGGGGGCTGGCAGGGGGAAGGGGGGGGGGGGCTGGCAGGGGGGCAGGGGGGGGGGGGGCTGGCAGGGGCAGGGGGGGGGGCTGGCAGGGGCAGGGGGGGGGGGCTGGCAGGGGCTGGCAGGGGCAGGGGGACAAGCAGGGGGGGTGGCAGGGGGACAAGCGGGGGGGGGGGGGGGGGGCTGGCAGGGGGACAAGCAAGGGGCAGGGGGGGGGGGGGGGCTGGCAGGGGGACAAGCAAGGGGCAGGGGGGGATGGCAGGGGGACAAGCAAGGGGCAGGGGGGGGGATGGCAGGGGGACAAGCAGGTGGCAGGGTGGGGGGGGGCTGGCAGGGGGACAAGCAGGGGGGGCTGGCAGGGGGGGCTGGCACAAATTTTTGCTAGATGTTTTTATTTCCATGGCTTTTATTGATGTTTTAATGCATTTTAATTTATGTTGTGCAGCTTGAAAGTTTCTTTTATTATTAAATTCCTGTCTCCAAATCACTATTCTTTTTGAACATCTTTAATGCAATATCCATTATTCCCATTGTGCTGGTAGTATCTGTATTGCTTCATTTTTTCCCTGCGGTTTCAAGCTATAGCCATGTAATGTTTTCAATGCCTATAATTAGACTTATTTTTAACTTGCACATTGTTCCATGTAGGATGATCAGAAATTTGTTAAGTGGAAAACAGAACTTGGCGGAACTTTCTCAATTGCAAGCTGCATACTTTTTGTTCTTATATTTTGTTCTTATATTTTGTCTTCAGGTAGAATTGTAGAGCCTGCTGCCAGGCCTGTGTTGATGCAGGGGACATTGCAAATACCCACGGTTCATTTGAACCGTGGAAATATCCTGGCGCTGGAAACATCTGTACCCACGGTTCACTTGAACCGTGGGTATATTCTGCAGCTGCAAAAAAGTATACCCACGGTTATAAAACCGTGGGAATACATATATACCCACGGTTCAAGTAAACCGTGGGTATATTCTGGAGCTGCAAAAACTATACCCACGGTTTTATAACCGTGGGTATACATATATACCGGAGCTGCAAACTATACCCACGGTTATAAAACCGTGGGTATACATATATACCTACGGTTTAATGAACCGTAGGTAATATAAAAATTTCTGGGTCTATACCCACGGTTTTTTAAAAACCGTGGGTATAGGGCTATTGCGACGGCATTCCAGCCCGCGGTTGGCGAAACCGTGGGTATACCCTATACCCACGGTTTCAAGGGCTATACCCACGGTTTCAAACCGTGGGTATAGGTGCAATTTCCAGTAGTGATTGATTTGTTACTAGTGTATATTTTCTATTCATATGAATATGGTTTTTACATTGGCACCCAATATATATGGATCATATGAAATCTAAAGGTAATTGAAGAATCTCTACCATGTATTTTATATTCCTCATTGTAGAATGAGATCAATATATCCTATTAAAAATATTGTGAAACCAAAAGCTTTAATGAAATGGGGTTTCTTCCATGGGAATCCACAATAAATCTTCTTCACGTGGAGAATGAGTCTGTAGATGAATTAGATATGGGTCCACCAAATTGAAAAGTACCATAAATTTTTCTTTTTCATTAGTAATATATTTATCTAATTCTAGTGAATGTCATTTTTTTGTTACGACCCATATTGTTGATATGCTAAATCGTTATACAGAGCATTTGTCTCATGGGAATGATATTTCTACACCCCTAAGAATGAATAGAGAGAATGGAATCTATTTCACATATTGTGTTTTATTTTTATTAGATGTTGACCTTTAATGATGTTTTTTAGTTCTCAACATGAAATCATTCATGGTCATATCCCAGATAGATTGGATCATTCCAAATAAATCATGAATTTATTCCTATCTTAGATGGTTCTCTTATACTACACATGATGATGTATGTCATATATTTCTAGAAGAATGTGACCTAATATAAGCCCCTGACCTTAAACCTTAATTAATATGGAATTAAATTAATAATTTACATTAAGGATGTTTTTAGGATTATAGTTTTAGAGAATTAGATCATAAATCGTGAATTACATTCCACATTTTAACAAAGTGGTTACATAAAATATAGTATTCGTTATTTCCCATCAAAAGAAACATATTTAAAATAAAACATATATTCATTCTTGACACTTCCTTCACACTATCATCATATCATGCACCTTTCCCTTGACATCTGAAAAAAAATTCACAAACATTGGATTAACATAAAAGGCTCAGTAAGGGATATAAAAGTATGGAATGAAAACATTAGTCCATGTATGAGATCATACATTAGACATAAAACATAATCATTTTTACATACCTCGTCAGATCATGAATAAATCATAGAAATCATAAGGCATAAAGGTATCTTGAGGCATTCATAACATTCTTACATAGGGAGTAACCCTCTTGGTTACGTTTGGAATACCCATCATAGTATATTCCCTAAATCCCTTCGAAGATACCTTAATGTTTAACTCCTTTGCATTACCCAATGCATTGGAGAGCTATATCAGGCTCACCCGCCCTTAGTTTATCACGAAACCACCCGTATTCATAATAATGCCCAAGAACCATAACATAATCGCATAACATAAAACTTGCATAAAGGTAACATAACATTTCCTCTTTACAATCACAAGATATCAATACAAGACATTGATATAAAAATATTATGAAATACATTTTCAATACCGAAATAAAAGAAAATTAAAACATGGTATATATTTTTCATTTAAAAAAAGTTATGACTTATAAAGGAAGTCGAAACTCAAATAATGGTCACGGCGGCGGAGAAGTTGTTGTCGCTGAATACGTATGACAAAAAAATTCCCCTTTGTCATTTAGTTAAACGCTTTGTATAAAAAGATTCCTTTTGGATAAACGTAAAACTCAAAGGGGTTTATACACCATATAAAATAAGGTTGGGTATAAAACAAAATATGGCTCAATTAATGGATATTGAGACGAAGTCGCATACAAAGACGGTATCCTTTGTTTAAGGAAAAATCAATTACAAATTATGTGTGAAAAACTAATACACCAAATATAAGTGGATATTAAGTGTAAAACAGTCAGAGTTTATTCAAACATATTCATAGAACGACATATTAAAGGAGTGCATGTTTATCCCAAAGAATCAAAATTGGGTTAAGAAGATCCCTTGCAAAAATTCGACAGCCTAACGACATCACTTCAAAATTCAGAAAACGAGTTGATGATAGATAGAAAGCGTAACTCATCACGTGGAAATAAAATTTACATCAATAAGGATATAGAAGTACATATCCCAACATTACAATATGTAAATTAAGAGACCCAACAAAATAAGTCTTTTAAAAAGAGGAGGTTGAAAGGTTCCCTCACCGACTTGGGTATCTTTCGAAACATACACCCCACGAAAGAAGGACAATACAACAATGATGTAAATACTCATAAAAGAAATTATATTACACAAAAAGCAAAATAATGGGTAGTACATATACCACTCAAAGGAAATTTGGAAAATGTTGCATAAATCTCACGGGAATAAATTTGAACTGAAAAATCTCTTACAAAAACTCGGCAGCCTAACAATGCCACTTAAAACATCAAAAAATGGATTGATGAGATCAAATTGGGTCCCTCATCATATTAAAATAAAATGTACAGAAAGAGGAATATAAAAGAACATACCCCAACATAATAAAGAGGATCTTAAAAGAAGTGACATAAAGGAGTGTACTTTTAAAGAAAGAGAGAGGTTGGATCTCTTACAAAAATTCGCCAGCATAACAGCGCCAATCAAGACATCCAAAATGGATTGATGATAGAAAATAGGATTTCTCATCATATGAACATAAAATTTACAGTATTAGTAATAAAAAATAACATACCAATCATAAGAAATATTATTTTAAACGGAATGACATAAAAAATGTACTTAAAAAGAAAGAGAGGGGTGGGATCCCTTACCTCGTGTCCGACTTGACTAAATCATTCTTTAATCTCATGAATAATAAAATTTGGCCAATTTATAATATCTTAGAGACCTCATTTAAAGATTATTATTCAGTTCATTTAACATATTATAATTTTATAATAATTGGTTAATAAAGTGGGTTCATATCAGACGTTTTTGTCGATGTTCGGTACATTAGTAAAAATTGAACTTGTTGGAAAAAACATTTCCATGTAGTTATAGGTATATCATATCCATAATAGTATTTATGTTTTAAATATCATATATATCCAGTATATATTCATTTTATACTATTCCAAAGAATTTGGAGATAAAAAATTAAAATCACCATTCAAAGAGACGGTAGGTCGTACGTACGCATGAACGCTACTTTCATTTTTATGTCATATTAATGGGATTAAAACAAAATGAGAGAGATATATATAATATAATTACAGAATTATATCCATCATTTTGATGTAATATATTACATATATATATATTATATATATGTACTTATAATAGTAAATAAAATTTGGAGATAAGAAATGAAATGTACCGTTCATTGAGACGGTAAGCAGTACGTACGCATGAACGCAACATTCATTTTTTTGTATTAAATGGAATGAAATAATAATTATATAAAGGTATATTATAATTCCAGTAGGTTATAATATTTAATACCATTAATTACATTCATTATATGCCCCACATATGGCATTAATGAATCAAATCACTTTGAGGGGGTGGTAGTCCGCACTTCCTAAAATGAAGATATCATGTTTACCCGTAATGGAAACCATAAAGGAATGACATAAATGAAAAATATAGAGGATGAAGGAAAACATAAACATATTATATATCACATATATATATAGTTACTTCATAATGGACACCTTTGAAGGTGTTAATATAATATTGAACAATCATCTTTTCGTGAGGATGTAATTCGCCATCCACAGAAACAATATTTTCTTTAACCATTAGTCGGATGTGTGTGAAAGTGTAGCTAGAATACATCTTATAAAAAGTACTATTATATTTAAGATACTGGTTTTGTTACAAAAAAATTATAAAAAGAGTTTAGGGGTTTGTAGAAGAAAAATAAAACAAAAGAACACAAGGGAAGACATTACCTTTAAATTGGGCGACTCTCTTTGATTTGAGCTCAAAGGATTCCTTGGAAAGGATTGTGCCCAAAGTGAGGCTTCAATGATGAAGAGTGGGATGTGGAAAGATAATATGGGTAGGGGGTGGCCGAGGCAAAGGCTTGAGAGGTGTGTGTAAGGTGGTAGAGGTGGGGGCCTTTTATAAGAGGAGAGGAGGGGCACTCTTGGAATGTTATAAAATATTACTTTATTATAAATGACTTTCGGAATTTAGAGGTCCCAAAAAGATATATTTCTAGTATATGGTGATAATGTTTAGAAATAAACCCATAAAATAGGTTTTTCACAAGTGTAAGACTTATATTTCACCCTATCTTTTCATTTTTTTAAATCATTAAATAATGAGGTAATCACTGCCTCATCATTGTGTCATAAATAATTTAATTTATTTAATGTCTAAAAATTATAAAAAAAATATCAAGATGTTTGAAATATTTTTATCTTTATAATGAATATTTATAGTAAAAAAATATGACTTGTATAACCCCATGTACAAATTTCTTTAGTAAAACAACACATGTTTGTGACATTTTAATTTTAACGTTAAATAAAAAGGAATTAATGTCATTTTCCAACCAAAGTGGATCCATGGGGTCCCAAAGTTGACTCATGTATTTTCTTGGTCGGATATGACTAATCCAATAATGGTAGAACATGTTTCAAGGTCATTTAATATTATTATAACATTATATTAACCTTAAATTACACTAATTACCTCTAATTGCGATTTAAAACATAAGAGTTACTATTCACCCAAAAAATTATTTTAATCCCATTGAACCAAATTTTACATCCTAATGAAAAACATTTATGTCTGATTTTTTAAATTCAAAAAAAAAGTTGTATAGTTTCATTTAAATGAAAAAACAGTTTTTAAACTACCAATTAGTGGTTTCACAATTCATCAAAAATTGAAGTTTTTCAGAAAAATACCAAAAATTCACCCTAAGCTATATTTGATATTACAAATTAAAAAATGATGTCTATTTTAAAAAATTCAAATCATATAAGTTGCATTAATTAATTTATTAATTACTTCCCGCTGTCAAAACAAATAGCCTGTTTTTAAGAAACAATATCTATTAAATGATTGACAGTAGTTCACATCCAATTTCAAAGTGAAGTTAATTACGATGACCACTATTGGATTAAATAGTAAAATTAAATTCTAATTTTAATTTAAAAAAATTAAAACGATAATATAATCATATAAATAAATTATATTAAAAATAGGTTTTCAATTAAAATACAACATTATTCACTATTCATTAAAAATGAACTTTATCAGAAAAATACCAAAAATTTACACGAAATAAATTTTGATGTCCCGATTCTAAAGAAGAATTTTATTTTTTCAAATATAACACATAAAATGTTCAAAAAGGGGATTTAAAAGAGGGTCACCATCAAGAAACGGTTTATCGACCTTTTAAAGAATTTTAGAATGTTTACGCATAAAATTGGATTCATTCACAATTTCAATCCTCTAAAATTCAATGTAAAAAGTAAAATTTTTTGACAATCATATATAATAATTTTGTATTTAGTTCTGTTCATTTCCCCCATTACAACGTCTAAGTGTTAACTACAATTTAAAATAATATTATTTTATTATTAGAGTGCAACGTAAGATTCTCAAGAAACTCATTGTTGCGTATTGGGTACGCTATCGAGCATAGCGCCCCCTTTAAAGTAACATTAGTATTTTATTATCGAATATAGATTAATGTGAAAATATCATATTCTTTATTTACCTGGGGTGTTACATCCTTCCCCCCTTTTGGGAATTGTGTCCTCGCAATTTTAAAATTGGGCTTGGAAACATCATTGAAAATACCACATCGGAACAAGAGTTAGAAAAAAAAATCACTTTAATATACAGAAAGATAAGTACAAAGGTCTCCCGAGATAACCAATACTTGGATTCCATGTAGTAAAACATGGATATGGAAGAAAAAAAAGGGTCATGTTCTGAGGGAGAGTGATAGTAAACATGTCTTGGAGAAAGTTAACCATCAGAAAATCACAAACTTGTGATGGTATAAACGGTATTCGATTCCCAAGTAGGAAAAGTTAACAGACAACATTTTTGTTTTACGTTACACTTCAATGAGGAATTTATTTTAGTGCATAACTAAATAATAATGAAACATACTTTCCTGTCATGTAGACTTTGAATTTTAACTATATTTCTCAATCAAACTCATATTTTCTCCAAAAGACGAGTATTTTGGAAGACTTGTTCGCATTTAGAGTACTATAATCAAATTCCGGAGAATCACCTAATTCACAAAAGAAAAATATATATTTCCCATTTATTTAAAAAAAAACCAAAACCAAAATTGTTAGTATGAGATCAAATAATCCACAAAAGTATAATCCTTTATAAAAAGAAAATATATTCTTAATCTCCAAAATTTTTCTAAAAAAAACCCAAAGTTCAACAAAGACCATTCAGTAAACAGTTGTCCATAAAATTCCTCAAAGTATACCAAACTAATATTGAAACCCAAATATTTGTAGGATTTAATCACATAGTCTTCCAAGGTACAAATTAACTTTTATCTCTAAATAACATCAGTTTCTCTTAAATTATCATATTGAAAATTAATTAACCTAATCACATATCCTCCATGATAGGTTAGTCATTTTCATAGATAACCCAAAATTTACTTACTCTTGAATCCCCAAATCATATAACTAAAAAGAATTAGTCAAACTCTCCAGGGACTTCACGTAGTCCAGTGGTAGGTGATAAATATCAGTCGCACTTTTATTGTGGGTTTGATTCCCACAGCTTTGTCCGACGCGACGGGTTGTCACGCGGTCTGTGTGTTGTCCTTTTTCCAAAACTATATAATTCTTAAAACATTCCCTAAAACGAGATAAAATCTTCAAAAATAATAATAACATATTTTAACCTCAAGTTTATATCATGCCTTTCATTTTCCATCATAACATATAATAACCCATAATTACCTCAAAAGTAAAGATCATATAAACTCTAATGGTTACCTTTATAATTATTACGTGAACTTCCACATAGATTGGTCATCTCGTACATGATGCATTACAGAACATACCAAGGATCAAGTGGTTGATCAGGACTCCTTGATAGTTTGTTTAGAACAACCATGAGTTTCCTCATTGAATCCCCCATTTCATCCAGTCTCTTAATCAGAGAACCACCATAGTTTCCTTCAAACCTATTGTCTGTTTGGTTCTTTCTAGATCCATCCATTCACTAAAAACAGAAATGTCAGTGTGAGTATATCAATAAAATCATCATGTACAAATGAGGAAGATAAACACTAATATATACTTACTCATTCTCTTTAACTAAATCTTGGACTCTTTCTGAAATCCTAACCATTATGGTAATGTCACTTATGCTTAGAGAATACCCTAACCTATAAATTTATATAAACCGACCTCAGATACTAACTATAAGGCCGTGGACTTAAACCATACATAATATTTAATTAAATGAATAATTCACATTGAGTATCGTTTCAGGTATATATTTTTAGGGAATTAGATCATAAATCAGGAATTACATTCCACATTTAAACAAAGTTGTTACATAAAAGATAGTATTCATTTTTTCCCATCAACGGAAACATATTTAAAATAAAACATGGATTCTTTCTTGACACTGATTTGACACTATCATCATATCATGCACCATTCCCTTGACCGGTGAAAAACATTTCAAAAACATGGTATGAGCATAAAAAGCTCAGTAAAGGATATAAAAGTATGAAATGAAAACATTATTCCATGTATGAAATCATACATTACTCATAAAAAATAATAATTTTAACATACCTCATCAAATCATGAATAAACCATTGAAATCATAAGGCATAACGTCAACTTGAGGCTTTCATAACATTCTTACTTAGGGAGTAACCCTCTTGGTTACGTTTGGAATACCCATAATAGTATATTCCCTAAATCTCTTCGGAGAAACCTTAACGTTTAACTCCTTCATGTTACCCAATGAATTGGAGAGGTATATCGTGCTCACCTGCCCTTAGTTTATCATGGAACCACCCATATTCATAATAATGCCCAAGAACCATAAACAAATCGTATCACATAAAACATGCATAATGGAAACATAACATTTCCACTTTTCAATTACAAGATATCAAAAAAACACATTGATTTAAAACATTATGAAAACCAATTTTAATACCAAAATAAAAGAAAAATAAAACATGGTATTTATTTTTAATTTAAAAAAAGGTATGTCCTGTAGAGGAAGCCAAAACTCAAATAATGGTGATGGCGGCGGAGAAATTGTTGTCACCACATACGTATGAAAAACAAATTCCGTTTTGTCATTTAGTAAAATGCTTCATATAAAAATATTCCTTTTGGATAAAAGTAAAAGCCAAAGGGACTTATACACCATATAAAATAAGGTTGTGTAAAAAAAATGCCTCAATGAAAGGAGATTGAGACGAAGTCCCATACAAAGACGGTATCCATTGATTAAGGATAAATCAATTACATAATTATGTGTGACAAACGAATACACCAAATATAAGTGGATATTAAGTGTAAAACAATCATAGGTTATTCACAAATATTCTTAGAACGAAATATTCAAGGAGTGAATGTTTATCCCAAAGAATCAAAATTGGGTTAAGAAGTTCCTTTGCAAAAATTCGACAGCCTAACAGCATCGCTTCAAAATTCCGAAAATGATTTGATGAGAGAAAAAAGGGTAACTCATCACTTGGAAATAAAATTTACATAAATAAGGATATATAAGAACATATCTCAACATTAAAATATGTAAATTAAAAGACCCAACAATAGAAGTCTTTTAAAAATAGGAGGTTGAAAGGTTCCCTTCCCGACATGGGTATCTTTCGAAACATACACCCCATTAAAAAAGGACAATACTACATTGATTTAAATAATCATAAAAGAAAGAATATTACACAGAAAGTAAAATAATGGGCCATACCTATTCCACTCAAAAAAAATGGTGGAAAATGAAACATAAATCTCACGGGAATAAAAGTGAGATGAAAAATACCATACGAAAACTCGGTATTCTAACGACACCACATAAAACATCCAAAAATGGATTGATGAGATCAAATAGGGTCTCTCATCTTATTAACATAAAATTTACAAAAAGAGTAATATAAAAGAACATACCCCAACAGAACAAAGAGGAGCTTAAAATAAGTGACATAAAGGAGAGTACTTAAAATGAATGAGAGAGGTTGGATATATTACGAAAATTCAGCAGCCTAACGGCTCCAATCAAAACTTCCAAACTGGATTGATGAGAGAAAATAGGGTCTCTCATCATATGAACATAAAAAGTATAGTAAGGGTAATATAAAATAACATCCCAATAATATGAAAGATGATCTTAAAAATAATGACATAAAATAGTGTACTTAAAAAGAAAGAGAGGGGTAAGATCCCTTACCTCATGTCCGACATGACTCGATCGATCTTTAATATCCTGAATAATAAAATATTGTCAATTTATAAATTCTTAAGGACCTAATGTAAAGATTATTATTCAGTTAATATCCCATATAATAATGTTATAATAATTGTTTAATAATGTGAGTTCATATTAGATGTTTTTGTCGATGTTCGGTACATGAGTAAAAATTGAACTTGTTGGAAAAGAATTTTCAATGTAGTTATAGGTACATCATATCCAGAATAGTATTGATGTTTTATATATCATATATATCCATTATATATTCATTTTATACTATTCCATATAATTTGGAGAAAAAAATAAAAAGCACCGTTCATGGAGACGGTAGGTTGTTCATACGCATGAACGCTACATTCATGTTTTTGTCATATTAATGGAATTAAAACAAAATGAGAGATATATATATTGTAATTCCAGAATGATATCCATAATTTAGATGTAATAAATTACATATATATCCATTATATATAGGTACTTATAATTGTACATAACATTTGGAGATAAGAAATGAAATGTACCGTTCACGGAGACGGTATGCCGTACGTACGCATGAACCCTACATTCATTTCTTTTTTTTTTGTATTCAATGGAATGAAATAATAATTCTATAAAGGTATATTATAATTCCAGAAGTATATAATATGAAATACCATTAATTACATCCTTTATACATCCCACATATGTCATTAACGAATAAAATCACTTTGAGGGGGCGGTAGTCCGCACTTCCTAAAATGAAGATATCGCGTTTACCCATAATGGAAACCATAAGGGTATTCCATAAATGAAAAATACAGAAGATTAAGGAATAAAAACATATTATATATCATATATAAATATATTTACATCTTAATGGGCACCATTTAAGGTGTTAAAAGAATATTGAACAATCATCGTTTCGTGAGGCAGTAATTCGAAATCCACAGAAACTGTTTGTTTTTTAACCATTAGACGAACGTGTGTGAATGTGTATCTCTAATCATTCTTATAAAAACATACTAGTATATTTAATATACTGGTCTGGTTACCAAAAAAATTAAAAATAGTTTAGGGGTTTGGAAAAGCAAAATAAAACAAAAGAACACAAGGGAAGACATTACCTTTAAATCGGGTAGCTCTTTTTGATTTGAGCTCAAAGGCTTCCTTGGAATGGATTATTCAAAAAGTGAGGCTTCAATGATGAAGAGAGGGATGTGTAGAGATTAAATGGGAAGGTTTTGGCCAAGCCAATGCCTTGAGAGGTATGTGTAAGGTTCTAGAGGTGGGGGCCTTTTATATGAGGAGAGGAGGGGCACTCTTGGAATGTTATAAAATATTACTTTATTATAAACTGATTTTCGGTTATTAAAGGTCCCAAAGGATATATTTTGAGGATATGGTTATAGGGTTTCTTAATCCACCCATTCAATAGGTTTGTGAGAAGTGTAAGACTTATATTTCACCATATCTTCTAATTTTATTTAATTCATTCATTGATGAGTTAATCACTACATCATCACAGTGTCACAAATAAATTAATTTATATAATGTATAAAAATTATAAAAAAAATATCATGATGTAGGAAATATTTCTATATTTTTGATGAATATTTTTAGTCAAAAAGATGACTTATATAGCCCCATGTAAAAATTGTTTTAGTAAAACAACACATGTTTGTGACATTTTAATTTTAACTTTAAATAAAAAGGTATTAATGTCATTTTCCAACAAAAGTGCCTCCATGGGGTCCCCAAGTTGACTCATGGATTGTCTCGGTCTGCCAAGAGTAATAAAATAAGGGTAGAACATGTTTCAAGGTCATTTCATATTATTATAACATTATCTTTACCTTTTATTACACTAATTACCTCTAATCGCGATTAAAAACTTAAGAGTTACTATTCACAAAAAAAATTATTTTAATCCCATTGAACCACATTTTACATCCTAATGACAACCATGTATGTATGATTTTTTAAATTCAAACCACAGAAGTTGTAAAGTTTTAGTTAAACAAAAGAACAGTTTTTAAACTACCACTTAGTGGTTTCACTATTAATCAAAAATTGAAGTTCTTTAGAAAAATACCAAAAATTCACCCTAATCTATATTTGATATTCCAAATTCAAAAATGATTTCTATTTTACAAAATTCAAAACATATAAGTTGAATTATTAAATTTAATAATTAATTCCTGCTGTCAAAATAAATAGCATGTTTTTAGGAAACAATATCTATTAAAAGATTGACACTAGTTTAAGTCCAATTTCAATGAGAAATTAATTCAAATGACCAATATTGGATTAAATGGTAAAAATATATTCTAATTTCACTTTAAAACAATTCAAATGACAATCTCATCATATAAATAAATTAGATTAAAAAGAGCTTTTGAATTAAAATACAACATTTTTCACTATTCATTAAAAAATGAACTTTATCGGAAAAATACCAAAAATTTACACAAAGTAAATTTTGATGTCCTGATTCTAAATAAGACTTTTATTTTTGTCAAATATTTCACATAAAATTGTCAAAAAGAAGATTTAAAAAAGTTTCTCTATCAAAAGGTGGTTAATCGACCTTTAAAAAAATATTATAATGTTTACGCTTAAAATTGGATTCATTCACATTTTTAATCCTCTAATATTTATTGTAAAAAGTAAAAATATATGAAAAACATATATAATCATTTTGTAGTTAGTTCTATTTATTCACGCCATTAAAACCGCTAGTCGTTAACTACCATTTAAATTAATATTATTTTATTATTAGACTGCAACGTAAGATTCCCAAGAAACTCGTTGTTGCGTATTGGGTACGCAATTGAGCATAGAATCCCCTTTAAAGTAATATAAATATTTTATTCAAAAATATGGATAAATGTGAAAATGTCATATTCGTTATTTACCTGGGGTGTTACACCAATGATTGAGTAGAGACTGAAAATATTATACAAAGCTATGGAATGTGATATATATGATCTCATTTGATCATGGGTGAGAATATTTGACTAGTGAACTCCCTCTATGTCACACCCCGCCCGCGGATGTCCGTAATTTTTCTCCTTTCTTAGTACCGGTTTAATTTTTTCGAAGATTATTTGCGTTGGTGGTGTCTCGTCGGTGTGCGGTCACCTCATCGTTAGCGGTGACCATGCGTTTAGCCTGGGTGACAGTGTGTTCACCCGGCGTTTTAAATATTATAATTTTTATTTTGATATTTCATTATTAATACCATTAAAATTGTGTTATTATTATAGTAGTTATTTATAGTGTATAAATATTTATATATGTAAGTCCATACATGTGTATATATATATATACACATATATTTTAATATGTTGTGTCTATATATGTATATATATATATATACATATTGTATCTATGTGTATATGTTTATATATAGGTATGTATATATATATATATATATGTTTAGGTATGCGTATATATATATGTTAATTTTGATTATAATGATTATTATTATAATTAACTAAATTTTATTTATTATTATTATTATATTAAAGTTTTATCATTTTTATAAAGTTTATTATTATTATTATGAAGTTTTAATATTATTATTCTTATAATGTTTTATTATTATTATTATTATTATTATTTTTTATCACATATATATATATATATATAACCTAACCTAACCCTAATCTACCCTGCCGCAGCCCCCTTCTTCTCTCCCTCCCTCTCTCCCCCGTTTTTTTTCTTCTTCTTCCCCCTTGCTGGTTTGGCCGGCCCGCGCCGCCTCCTGCGCACTTCCCCCCAGCTCCGCGCTCCCCACACCCGACCCCTCCTGCGCTCTCCCCGAAGCCTCCCTCCTCTGTGCAGCTTTCCCTCGCCAACAGCCACTCCCAGACCTCGCACGACCGCCGGCGTCCACGACTCACCGCTGGTGCCCCTTCTCCCCTCGGCACCTAGTACCCCAGCGGCCATCCCCTGTCCCAGCCTCCTCCGGCGAATAGCGGCGACGGCCCTCTCCATTCCGTCTCTCTCTCTCCCGCCTCTGCCCCTGTTTCCCATCGCCGGCACATCCCTCCCTATTCCAGCCAGCCTCCGACAGAACCCCCTTCTCCGACCAGCCTCCGGCCGAACCCCAGCCCCGGACTTCTCCTCCGCTACCCCCCTCCGCTGTAAGTTTTGTTTTTATTTTTATTACGTTTTGTTTTTGTATCATATTAATAATAATATTATTATTAATGTTATAATGTTAATATTTTTCTATTATTATTATTATTATTATTATGATATTATGTTGTTATCTTTATTACTATATTATGTTATTATTACTATTTTTATTATTATCATTATTATATTATTATTATGCTTACATTATTATTATAATTATTATGTTAATATTATTATATTATTTTTATATTATTATTGTTACTATTATTTTTAAATTATTACTTTATTATTATTATCATATTATTGTGATTATTATTATTATTATTTTTATTACTACTATCATATTATTATTATTATTATTATTATTGTTATTATTATTACGCTATTATATTTATTATTGTTCTTATTAGTATTATGTCATTATTATTATTATTATTATTATGTTAATATTATTGTTATAATATTATTATTACTCTTATTATTATAATTTTATTATTATGTCATTATTATTATTAATATTATTATGACGTTATTATTACTACATTTTGGTTATTATTATTATGGCTGTTATTATTATAGTATTATTATGCTATTTTTATTATATCATGTTATTATTATTACTATATTATTATATTATAACTATGCCATATTATTATTGTTATTATTATTATATCATTAATATTATTATTATGTTGTATTATTATTATTATGACGTTATTATTATCACCATTATTATTCTCACATTATTATTATTATGATTGTTATTACTATTATGCTAGTATTATTAATGTTGAACCTGGTCAATGGTATTTTGTTTTAGGACCCATTTGACGGCATAATACGATGCGACCATTACACAACGGGAGTTTTGTGCCGTGTCGTTTTTCATTCCGAGCTGCGTCTTGAGGTAGGTCTCCCATTGCACTCACCTTTAAATTTATAATTTATTTATTCCTTGTCTTTTTATTGAGTTTCAGTAAATTTAAAGGTATTATTAAGTAGATATTTATAATATGGTGATGTGCTTATAAATGAAAGATGTTTAATTCTAGTGTTTCATTGAAAGTGTTTTCTTGGTTTCATTTATGTGCTTCCATGGTAATATTTCTAAATGGTTCTTTATGAAATTTGAAATTGTGTTTTGAAATGTTTTTGGTGTGTGTAAATTAGTAGGTGTATTGTTTGTGAAAAAAAAGTGTTTCTTAGAACCTTGATTTGGGGAAATGCCGTATGACCTTTAAACTTGTTTTTGGAAACTTTATGTGTGGTTCATGGTTGTTGAAAAACGTTTCCTTTTGACGCATGATTAAAGTTTTGGATTTCATTTGAGAAATAGTATTCTTTAATAAGGTGGTTAAAGGCCCTTTTGGATCTTGATAAAATTGGGGCGTGTTTTGATGTTGGAAAATAATTCTACTTGTGAAACCAATGTGATCCAGGTTTAATACGCTGATTTGGGTTTTCATAAATATAGTTCTAAGTGTGTTTCTGGTTTTCAATGAAATGGTGTGTGTCATATCTCTTTAAAAATGCTTTAGTATTAAATGATCAAAATGTAAGTGATATGATGGCCCGGTTGGCACTTTAATAAATGTGAAGTGATTATACATATATATATATATATATACGTACTTGTAAGGGAATCTCTACAGGGGGACTTCCCTTCGAAGGTTGTTGTGTAGCGATGTCCGTGTAAGGGGTTGGAAAGTGCGGTGAGATGAGTCACGCGTGCGTGGGCCTCCCACTTACACAGTGTTACTAAAACCACCATGGGTTCCTGGGCGTCTTGTAGATTATCGAGTGACGGTTGCTTGCTAATCCTGATTAGACGGGTTAGTACCCCTGGATTTGTGGACAAGCAAGGAGGCATGTGCCACTAGTTGGCTATTAGGGAGGCCAGTTGGTTATTGACTATGGAGTACCACGCTGGCAGGTAGTCTGAACCCGAGTACGTCCAGGGGTTTTCTAGGGATGTTTAGGATCGCCCATGGTTATTGCTTATAGCTTCTTGTTTACTTTTACTTGCACTTGTTTTCTTTCCTGCTTGTATACTTTTAGTTCTTCTTTACAGCTTTTACTGGTTACTTTGTGGAAATGGCTTTCAAATGAAAATGCACTTTTCTCTTGTGTAGTAAAACTGAAAATGTAACACTTTATCTTTCAGAACGAATTTAGAATTAATGAGAAGAAATTCAACTTTTGAAAAGGAATAAGGGTAATGGATAATGTTAAGATTTTCAAGTGAAACATTATAAAAGCTTACTTTTATAAATTGTAGTTCAAACCTGGAATAAGTAGATTTTTTACTTACTAGCAGTGCTTTGGGATTTGTTGTGGGGATCACCTACCGAGTACTTTTGTGCTCATGCCTATCTTTTAACATTTCAGTTGTAGGTTCCTTGTGTCCAGGTTTTTCCTGGCTTGAGTCGCTCAGTGATGGAGCGGCGTTGGTTGTAGTAGGGTGGTGACCCGCGAGGTCACGTGGAGGTATGTCATGGTATAGTTTTATTTATGTCTTTAGTGACTGTATGTTTGTTTAGTTTATATTCATTCTTTCGATCCTGTTTTTAGTTTGGGATAAATCGTTCCCATGTGTTCTCTATGATGCCTTGGCGCTTGTTTCCATCCCGGGAGGATCGGGAACGCCTCTCGAGACTTCCCGCAGACCGGCTCGGGTGATCGGTTCAGGGTCGACCAGGGCTGGTTCGTGACAAAATGGTATCAAAGGTGGTTCTTGTTATTTCGGTTTTCTGGTAGGTGGAGATTAGGACTGTCGGGACTCGAGAGGTAGGTACGGGAAGAACGTCATGAACCCTCGCCCGTTCCGCACCTCGAGTCTCCAGGGGTAGTCCGGGAATTGTGTCCTTGTCTTTTCTAGTTTGTCTTGGATTGAGAGATGACAACGGAGGCAAGCCGACGTTACTTCGTGATTTCACATGGAGTAGTGACCCATGTGGAGTCTGAGTGCACAGTTTGAATTCCTCCTAGTGGTCGATGCTGGCTTGGGACATGGCCCACTACCATGTCGCCAGGTTGGGCGTGACTACTAGTCCCTCACTCCAGTGGTTGATGAAAATTTGGATGCTGCTTTTTTTGGTCTGTGTAAGTACGTCGTTGTTATTGAAAAAGGTTTTTGAAAAATTGGACTGGTTTCTTTTAAAAGACTTTAAACATATGAAACAGGTTTTAAAACCGAAATCCCTCGATTTGGAAATCTGTTGTTTGCTTGGAGTTGGTCGAGAATGGTTTGGGGTGTAACCACATGTACTCCATATGAACGTTTGAACATGTGAGATGTTATATGTAAAGTGCATGTTGGTGCGAATGAATGAAAGTGGATGAAGACACGTGCAACGGGTCATGAGATTACCTGGGTGTGTATTTGAAATTAAAGGCTTGACCTTGTTTTCAAAATTGGTTTTAAAGGGGAAACAGTTTTGGAAAGTTTTTGGTTTGAAAATGGATTGTTTTTGGAAAGTGGTCTTGAAAGAGGGTGGTTTTAATGTCTAAAATAAAAATGGGGATTTTTTTAAAAAAAGAGAAATTTTATTTTGGGTTGTGTTTGTGTTGGTTAGGTCTTTGTGCCGACTGTTTTTTATGAAGGTTCTTTTATTGAAGTTGCTTCGGTTTGATATTGGTTTTTTGCTTTGTGTTTTATTTGTCGCTCAGGAAATGCCTCCCAGAATGCTCTCTAAGGATTCTGATATGTCATGCCCCATTTTTGGTCCTCCCCAGACTTTTCCTATTCTCCATGGTGATAAGGGTCCGTTATATGCAGTGAAATGGCTCGAGGAAGTGGTGTGTATCTTTAGAACGTTGGGAACTCCCGATAATGTTAGGGTTCGTGCAATTATGGAGTTGTTTGAGGGTCCAGCTTTGGACCTGTGGAAGATGGTTACCCCACCGTCAACGCAAGTTGGAATGACGTGGGATGTCTTTAATATCATTTTCATCCAATGGTTTGTACATGAGGAAGTGAAAATGGAGAAAAAGTGGGAGCTTGTGCATATTCAACAAGGCCAACGGACGGTGAAGGCATATGTTGACCATTTCAAGGAACTGATTTCCTTTTCTCCAGAGGTGGAATCTCATGAACTCATGAAAGAATCTCTTTTCACCAGGGGTCTTCGTCCAGAGATCAAGGAGTGATTCCTCCCTTCTGAAGACCTTTGCTTCAAGAAGCTGGTGGAGGAAGCATTTTTGGCTGAGTTGGTTTCCGGAACACAGTTGGTTAGTACTCCAGCATCCCCGTTTGATTGTAAGAGTTCCCCCTCTGGTGTGGAAAATACGCCAGAGATACCTGTTCCTCAGGAGTTATCCCCCTTGGTCCCAGCATCCAGTTCATCAGATTGTTCAATGGTATGCTATCAGTGTGGTCGTTTCGGGCATTTAAAGCCGACCTGTCGCAACCCTCTAAAGACGAGTCATCGCTGCGGCTGTCTGGGTCATCTGGAGAAGTTTTGTAGGAAGCGTCGCTTGAAGAGGATGCTGTGATGGGAGGTTGTCAGTACCTGACTATGAGGCATAAGATGCTTCAGTAATCAGAGCCCCATTCACAAGTCTCGGGGTGAAGCATGCGCACAGTTAGGAGTTCCCAGGGCTGTGAAGCTCTGGCCCAGGATTTGTGTTCCGTGTTGGCGGTGGAACAATTTGAAAACTTTTCATGTTTGTCTATATGCTACTAAAGTTTCAAAGTCGTTGTAAGTACGTTGTTTCGATATGAAGTAATGATGTACTTGTTCAATTATAGTCCAAGAAATTTTGTCTGTGTGGATGCGATCTTGTAAATCGTGTGTCTTTCGTAAAGTGTGTTAGACCTTGTGTGGGTTTACCTCGGTTGAGTTATGTTTGTTGGATGTGGTTATGTTTCGTGGATTTCAATGGGGCATGTTTCGATTCGATGTATGGTTAAGTCTTTTTTGTGGGTTCTTCCTAGTGTTAAAGTTGTTGACTCTAGTCATGTGTTCAGCATTTCGACGGAAGTGTTGTTTAGATCATGTTATAGGAGTCAGTTTGGATCGTTTATGAGTTCCCGCACTGGACCTGCCTTCTTGTGATAGTATGTGTTGGGTGTTATGTTTTCGAACTAGTTAAGTTCTTGTGGTGGGGGGAACCCCTTCCTGTTCTCCCCTCAATTTTAGACCCCAGTTTTCTCTTGAATTGGTCGGGTGTGACCTGTACAGAGTAAGGTCATCCCCGAGATTCTCAGTTCTCTCTGGTTCTTTTAGTTCCGTTGGGACATGGACATAAATTTTGACCGACTTTTGTCCTGGTGACTTTTTGGCGGCAGAAAGTGTCTGTGGTGGGAAGAATTGTCACACCCCGACCGCGGATGTCCTTAATTTTTCTCCATTCTTGGTCCTGGTTTAATTTTTTCGAAGATTATTTGCATTGGTGGTGTCGCGTCGGTGCGTGGTCACCGCATCGTTAGCAATGACCGTGTGTTCAGCCCGGGTGACAGTGTGTTCTCCCGGTGTTTTAAATATTATAATTTTTATGTTGATATTTCATTATTAATACCATTAAAGTTGTGTTATTATTATTGTAGTTATTTATAGTGTATAAATATATATATATGTAAGTCCATATATGTGTGTATATATATACACATATTTTAATATGTTGTGTCTATATATGTATATATATATACATATTGTATCTATGTGTATATGTTTATATATAGGTATGTATATATATATGTTTAGGTATGCGTATATATATGAGTGTATTTTTATTATAATGATTATTATTATAATTAACTAACTTTTATTTATTATTATTATTATTATACAGTTTTATCATTGTTATAATGTTTATTATTATTATTGTGAAGTATTAATATTTTTATTCGTATAATGTTTTATTATTATTATTATTATTATTTTTTTATCACATATATATATATATATAACCTAACCTAACCCTAATCTACCCTGCCGGAACCCCCTTCTTCTCTCCCTCTCTCTCTCCCCCGTTATTTTTCTTCTTCTTCCCCCTTGCTGGTTTGGCCGGCCCGCGCTGCCTCCTGTGCGCTTCCCCCCAGCTTTGCGCTCCCCACACCCGGCCCCTCCTGCGATCTCCCTGAAGCCTCCCTCCTCTGCGCTGCTTTCCCTCGCCAACAGCCGCTCCCCGACCTCGCGTGACCGCCGGCGTCCACGACTCACCGTCGGTGCCCCTTCTCCCCTCGGTACCTAGTACCCCGGCGACCCTCCCCCTGTCCCGGCATCCTATGGAAAACAGCCGCGACAGCCCTCTCCCTTCCCTCTCTCTCTCTCCTGCCTCTACCCCTGCTTCCCATCGCCGACACACCCCTCCCTATTCCGGCCAGCCTTCGGCAGAACCCCCTTCTCTGGCCATCCTCCGGCCGAACCCCAGCCCCGGACTTCTCCTCTGCAACCCCCCTCCGCTGTAAGTTTTATTTTTATTTTTATTACGTTTTGTTTTTTATCATATTAATAATAATATTATTATTACTGTTATAATGTTAACATTTTTCTATTAGTATTATTATTATTATTATTATTATGTTATTATGTTGTTATCATTATTATTATATTATGTTATTATTACTATTTTTATTATTATCATTATTATATTATTATTATGCTTACATTATTATTATTATTATGATAATATTATTATATTATTATTATATTATTATTGTTACTATTATTATTAAATTATTACTTTATTATTATTATCATATTATTGTCATTATTGTTATTATTATTATTATTATTACTATCATATTATTAATATTATTATTATTATTATTGTAATTATTATTACGCTATTATATTTATTATAGTTCTTATTAGTATTATTTTATTTTAATTATTATTATTATTATGTTAATATTATTGTTAGAATATTATTGTTACTCTTATTATTATTATATTATTATTATGTCATTATAATTATTATTATTGTTATTATTATGACGTTATTATTACTACATTTTGGTTATTATTATTATGGTTGTTATTATTATAGTATTATTATTCTATTGTTATTATATCATGTTATTATTATTACTATATTATTATATTATAACTATGCCATATTATTATTATTATTATTATAATATCATTAATATTATTATTATGTTGAATTATTATTATTATGACGTTATTTTTATCACCATTATTATTCTCACATTATTATTATTATGATTGTTATTACTATTATGTTAGTATTATTAATATTGAACATGTTCAATGGTCTTTTGTTTTAGGACCCGTTTGACGGCACAATACGGTTCGACCATTACGCAACGAGAGTTTTGCACCGTGTCGTTTTTTGTTCCGAGCTGTGTCTTGAGGTAGGTCTCCCATTGCACTCACTTTTAAATTTAGAATTTATTTATTCCTTGTCTTTTTATTGAGTTTCAGTAAATTTAATGGTATTATTAAGTAGATATTTATAGTATGGTGATCTGTTGATAAATGAAAGCTGTTTAATTCTAGCGTTTCATTGAAAGTGTTTTCTTGGTTTCAATTATGTGCTTCCATGGTAATATTGCTAAATGGATCTTTATGAAATGTGAAATTGTGTTTTGAAATGTTTTTGGAGTGTGTAAATTAGTAGGTGTATTTTTTGTGGAAAAAAAGTGTTTCTTAGAACCTTGATTTGGGGAAATGTCGTATGACCTTTAAACTTGTTTTTGGAAACTTTATGTGTGGTTCTTGGTTGTTGAAAAATGTTTCCCTTTGAAGCGTGATTAATGGTTTGGATTTCATTTGAGAAATAGTATTCTTTAAAAAGGTGGTTAAAGGCCCGTTTGTCTCTTGATAAAATTGGGGTGTGTTTTGATATTGGAAAATAATTCTACTTGTGAAACCAATGTGTTCCAGGTTTAATACGCTGATTTGGGTTTTCTTAAATAATCTTCTATGTGCGTTTATGGTTTTTAATGAAATGGCGTGTGTCATATCTCTTTAAAAATGCTTTAGTATTAAATGATCAAAATGTAACTAATATGACGGCCCGGTTGGAACTTTAATAAATGTGAAGTGATTATATATATATATATACGTACTTGTGAGGGAATCTCTACAGGGGGACTTCCCTTCGAAGGTTGTCGTGTAGCGATGTCCGTGTAAGGGGTTGGCAGGTGCAGTGAGATGAGTCACGCGTTCGTGGACCTCCCACTTACATAGTGTTACTAAAACCACCATGGGTTCCTGGGCATCTTGTAGATTATCGAGTGACAGTTTCTTGCTAATCCTGATTAGACGGGTTAGTACCCCCTGGAGTTGTGGACAAGCAAGGAGGGATGTGCCACTGGTTGGCTATTAGGGCGGCCAGTTGGTTATTGACTATGGAGTACCACGCCGGAAGGTAGTCTGAACCCGAGTACGTCCATGGTTTTTCTAGGGTTGTTTAGGATAGCCCATGGTTATTGCTTATAGCTTCTTGTTTACTTTTACTTGAACTTTTTTTCTTTCCTTCTTGTTTACATTCAGTTCTTCTTTAAAGCTTGTACTGGTTACTTTGTGGAAATGGCTTTCAAATGAAAATGCGTTTTTCTCTTGTGTAGTAAAACTGAAAATGTAACACTTTGTCTTTCAGAATGAATTTAGAATCAATGAGAAGAAATTCAACTTTTGAAAAGGAATAAGGGTAATGTCTCGTGTTTAGATTTTCAAATGAAACATTATAAAATCTTATTTTTATACATTGTAGTTCAAACCTGGAATAGGTAGATTTTTTATTTACTGGAAGTGCTTTGGGATTTTTTGTGGGGCTCACCTACTGAGTAATTTTGTGCTCACGCCTATTTTTTACCATTTAAGTTGTTGGTTCCTTATTTCCAGGTTTTTCCTGGATTGAGTCCCTCAGTGAGGGAGCGACATTGGTTGTAGTTTGGTGGTGACCCGCGAGGTCACGTGGAGGTATGTCGTGGTATTGTTTTGTTTATGTATTTAGTGTTTGTCTGTTTGTTTAGTTTATATTCTTTCTTTCGATCCTATTTTTAGTTTTGGCTAAATCGTTCCCATGTGTTATCTATGATGCCCTGGCACTTGTCGCCATCCCGAGAGGATCGGGAACGCCTCTCGGGACTTGCCGCGGACCAGCTCGGGTGATCGGTTCAGGGTCGACCCGGCCTGGTTCATGACACACTAATTGTCATAGATTTTCCCAACGTGTTTCCTTATGATATATCAGGTCTTTCACTGATATAGGAGGTATAGTTTTCTATCAATTTTATAATAGGTACAAAACCAATGTCCATTTCTTCATACCACATTATAATAGTTGAAATGAAAGAGATGAATTTTAAATAGGATGACCATCTAGAGAATGGTTTTATATGTCCTTGTCTGTCACATTGTGGTGTTCTAGTTCCCTTATCGTTGAAATTTGATGCATCGCTTTTCCATTGAGTTGTTTTCTGAAAACATAATAGTGTAACAATAAAAAACTAGTATCTTATTCTACATATTGACTATATGTTTGATTTGTTTAAAGTGTAAAATTATTAATTGATGATTGATCTTCACTCTTGTTACCATCATTATATGATAAAGGAATCCAAAATTTGAAATACCACCTTTCAGAGCAGGTTAGTAAATTACTAGTACCTAGTCATGAATATTTCTCTAATAAATTCTCCAATAGTATTTATGATTTTTTTGAAAATTTTTTACATGAGTATCTTGACACCATTTTAGACATTGTGGATGAAATCCTCATTTACACAATGTATTAGGATGATGACATTCATTATCTGAGAGGAGTTATATAATTTTTTTTGGACTTAGCTTCATTATGAAGAGATTTTGAAAAATGATTTCTTAATTCAGGATCTGAAATTCATAAGAAATGTGGGATTGGAAATTGGTATGTTAGTTGATCCTAAAATCCAAAAAGATGTAATTTCATGGAAACCAATGTGAAATTTTATCTAGATTTTAATCAGCTAGGGTCTTTTAGGGTATTATCATTGGTTCATTAAGGGTTTCTAAAAGTTTTCTTGTGTTATGACTTCTCTAACGCTAAATGCAGAAATATTTTCTTGGGATAAAAAATTTTATATTTATTTTGTTTATATGAAATTAATTTTAACTATTTAAATTATGTTGACTCTTCAAGTGGTCCGTAAGGGATATGTGGCTTAATTTGATGCATCCGTTTCAGGTTTTGGATGTGTTTTTATAAAGGTTGATCATGTAATTCATTAAGACCCTAGACAAAGTTTTCCACATGAATAGAAATACCCAACCCATGACCTTGAAAATAGAGCTGTATTTTATAAACATAATATTTTGAAACATTACCTTTATAGAGAATGATTTATGATATTTTTCGACCATATGATCTTGATATATATCATTTATAAATAATATTTGAATTTCCACATGATGCATTTTGTGGAATACCATAAATTTTTTTATTTTTACATCACCAGTACATAGAGGAAATGGATTATCTTGGTGGATTATTTGAGTAGGAAACCTAAAACACATGCAGTGAAAGTATTTTTAGAAGAGTGGAACATGGGGGATATTTATGAAATTATTCATACTAGAGTTTGGAAAACATGGACCTAGGTTTCCTAGGCTAGTTTTAAGTTCATATATTCTCTTCTTGAGATGATTCTTCCAGAACATATTCTGATAAAGAGTTCGGTATCTTTATAGTCCATTTTTTGGCGGTGAGACCAAATATGACAAGTCATTTTTCAATGAGGTCATTCAATTCTACTAGAATAACTTTTTTGAACTTTCAGTGGTATGGATAGTTGGGATCGGGGATTTCCATAACTCTTAGGGGGAACTATAGCTAATAAACATAAAGATGTTATATGACATACAATGATGATTTTGATGGGTTGGTATGAGATAGTTCATTGATGATTTTTTCTATCATTGTTGAATGTTATATTACATCATGTTCATGCACCAGAACTATTTATTTCTACATAAGACACTTCTAGTGCCAACATAGAATTGGGATGAGATCTCTATGGTATTTGTGGTTTTGATTCCACATACCTATATAATGTGGAATGTGAAATGGGTTATGATTTATCGGTGAAAAAAATTGGATTACTTTTTACACATTCTTTATAAAACCAATATTGATGACATAGGAAACAATCATGTGAAATATAATTTTCATTTTAATAGAGATCAAACTACTATAGTCTCTGATAGGGATTCTCAGGTCTCTTTTTTCATTTTTAGAGTTCATCAAGAGGAACCTGGATCGTAGTTCCAATAGAATACAACATAAAATATATAGTAAAATGGATAGAAATAAATAGATATATAGATTCATGACGTCATGATTTATACTTTCATTCATGACATTGGTGGAGCTTGGGATGACCATCCATGACTCATTGATATTTATTATAAATATACATTCCATTATATTATCAAAATATATCCTTTATGACCAATATAGAAGACCTTGTAGATATCAATTGTGTTGGTCACATATTGGTCAATGATCATTGGTTGTATTGAAAATTGATCAAGAGAGGAAAACAATTATTTAGTTTATTAAACATAAAACATTAACAACATAGAGCCTCATATGTCTTATATAGATCATCCTAACGAGCATTATAAATTTATTGTTAGTGACTAGTTGTTTTTGACAGTTTCACCTCATTTGGATCATAGTTTGCATGGGAAGAAAATGATTATTACTCATTATTTTCTTTGACCATTTAGGTTATTGAAAAGGTGAAAAATGTGACATAATGTTTAGTACATCTATCTTATCTGGCATCAAAACATGAAATGTTCCATTTATCTCACAAATGAATTTATCTATATGATCAATTAATGTAAATAATGTGAGTGATATAGAGGTTGATCTTGATTTATCCATAACTGAATAGACAATTAGGATTGTTGATTCTGAAACCAAGGTAGTTTCTATGAACTGTATAACTTTTGTTTATGTTCTACATCAATAATGATATGATTCTCAGGAGACATAGGAGTTTAAGGAACTGATGAAGGAGTAGTTTCTTTACCCATTCAATATGGAATATTCTTTATAGAATTTTGTAGAAAGGTAATATTTTAGTGTGGGGAGATCGTAACACCCCATTATCTTTAACACATGTACCTTTTAAACTGAATAATCATTGTTCTCTTTCATTATCTTGTTTGGGTGGAGAAGGAATTGAGAGGATTCCTATAATGGAGAAGATAGAGATTTGTTGGAATTAAACATGGATCCCACTAGTTCTTTTCATGTTGGGGTTATAAATTACTTATAATATTTTTAAAATACATATAAATAATAAAATAATAGTATTTTTTTAACAAAAGGAAATGGGGTTGTTCTTCAATTATGAGATTTATAAGTGAAAAGTTGTTTAATTAGGTTACAAATCATGTAAATTCACATGTACTACTTCAAAACACGAATCTAGGACAATAATTTAGTTTAAACCTCATGATAATTCCTTTATCTATACCCAATATACATCCCCATGTGGGTTTTGAGGCCTCAAACCCTTATGGGTATTTTTATTCAACAACAGAATGTTGTTTCGATTCTAGTGTGGATTTTTTAGTAAGAAATAACCACGTATCTTCCCCCTCCTTCTATTTACCTTATTTAATTTGATTAGGGTATTGATGGATATAACCATAGTGTTGTTGATTTTTTTTTAAAATTATGATTTCCTATATTATTTAAACCTTCATTATTTTTAGTGGGTACAACTTTTGGGTTTATGTTTCTATGGAAGAGGTCGGTGGTTCTATTTTAAAGGAAAAACGTTCATTAACCTTTAATTTATTAATTTAAAATGAATTTATGTTACAATATTGAAATGGTTGAATAAAAACTAAGATCAACATAATTTAATATTTTTGATTTTATTTAATAGGAAATTTGGAAAATAATTCAATTTAATGGAAGTAGTTAGTGTTTCTAAAATTGATGGAAAATTGAAAACGTAAATTGTTAAATGTAAATTATGAAATTTATTTTCCTTCCACCAGATTTTGATTCCTTAATAGAGATAATGTATTAATATAGTTTTGATAGAAAGCCGGTTGTTTTATCTTGGAAAAGATATGTTTTATCTAAAACCCCTTGTGTTGGTTTTTAAATAGAAAATATAATATTTGAAATATGGAATGGATTCAATTTTATTTTAAATCATTTTAAAATAAATTTCAGTAACTTTTTATTAGAGATCATGAAACCCTAGGTTTTAAGTGAGTTATTAGGATGAACAAAATTTGATGCTTTATAACTGAAACAAAACCTTGTGCAGTAGTTCATGTAAATGATGGGATATGGATTAGTAATCATTTTCTAGTGTGATTGGGATGATTGTATATATATATATATTCAAGATAAAAATTGAGGGTGTGAGGATCCCATATCCTGGAATTATCATAACATTTGGAAGATGACCATGTTGTTCATCATGGTATTTAAAATATATGCCATTGTTTGTGGTAAACTATTTTCCAAATACCTTCAATATGTATATATACTATTTTTTATAAAAAAATTATTAAACCATCATTAAAAAATATTTCCTTAATTTTAAATGTAATTCATGAATTGTTTTTATTATTCTCTTACTACCATACATGATTATACAAATTGAAACCGTTATTTGGATAAATAAATATTGGTAACGTACTATTGAATCATTGGTGAGACCCTACATGTATTTTATATAATACACTATTTGTTCCAATAAGTGTTTATATATCACTTTCTTCCTTGATTGAGTAAGGCCAAGGAAAAACAAGAAGGATTATTAGTTTTTGGTCACTGGTCTTAGTGAATTTGGTAAGTCATGACTTTTGGATTTTATCTTGTTATTCTAGTAATGTATTTAGAACTTTGGGGTTGATTACCTTTTTGAAATATTGTACAACACTCTCTATGGAAAATTTATTGTACACATGATGAATTATTTATCTTCTTCGATAATTTTTTGGAAATATTTATCCTAATTTCATGTGGTAATATTCCTTATACTAGTCGCTTATTCCTAGGGAATGGGAATTTCTTTCCGGATATATTGATATCATATCAATTATGGGGATACTAGGGTATGTGTACTAATTCATGACAATGGTTATCACAGGAGATGCATATTTATAATTCAATAATGCATCAGTTATTATAACACAAAAATAGTTAAAGTCCCATTGCAATGAGTTTAGAATGTTTTATAGATAGAATTCAAATTATTTTTATTCCAATATAGATCGTGGATAATTAATCTATACACAAGTATTGGTTTCAAAAAAGATTATTCAATGGAATTTTAAAAATTTCTATGAGTAGACAACCATTTTGAATTTATAACAATTCAATGGTAATGACTAATCAACATATTTTTCATTATATTATTTTTAATTTTTTTTATTTTCAATCAAATATATATATATAATAGTCTAATAGTGAATATTTAAAATAGATTCCCCAAAACAATTTCTATAAATATATTTTTAATAAAAATTTATAATCCCAATTTCTATTAAAAATTGTGATATCATGGGGATATCATTCCTATTCTGAACAGGGGATTCCATAAAACTAATAATATTGCCAAGAAATTTTATCCCTCCTTATGTTGTTTTACACCTCATAAGTCACCACTAAAAACCCTATTGTGACCAACTATAATATTGAATTAATAAAATATATTTAAAATAATATATTAAAACACCAACTTTAATTCATAAATTATAAACAATTCATATGACTATAGAAATTATTACTCATAATAGTTGTATCATTCAATTTACACATTTCCTTAATGTAAATATGTCAATTTATTATTTTATTATTATGATTTGGAAAAATTAAATTTGTATTTTTTTTTGATAAATACTATCAGTTTGAATGGACCGAAGTCCTTAATTTTTTTTTTTTTGAAAATCAACCTTCCAAGGGGTGAGGTGGAACCCTTACATGATCTGATGGCTCAGAGACAGCTACAGGACCTGTAGGTCTTAATGGAAATCACCTAGACAATACAACATGGAACCGCTCCTCCCAAAAAATTTCATTATATCTGCACTCCACCATCGTAGGGATGGATGGATAGCTGTCCAATGCTGCACATTCATAGTACAAATGGAAAACCCATACCCTCTCATTATTCCAATTCTCATTATCTCCGCTCTATTAAATGTGCATGCCCTGAATCCTCATCTGAATCCATGTCCATTGAATTATGACTGGTACATCTGCAATCATTTGGCCTTAAGGCCTTGGGTAGGACTAAAGGATTTATGTTGGGACAAAGGCCTTTGAGAATCAATTTCCCCAAAGGCCGTGGGAGGACTAAAAGCCTTGTAGGCCAAGGGGACCAAACAGGTGTCCTAAAGGCCCAAATGGATGAATAAGTCCGGCTGCAACAGTACTGAATTGTACCTGCAATAGTAAATGCTACATTACTACTACAACACAGTTGTAGTTATGCTACAGTACCAGAAATGTGCCTCTACCTAGATTTGTTCTTGGGTCTCTTGGATGCACCCAATGAGTCCTCACTAGCTGGACTTAGGCTTATGTGCTTGATAAAATCGGTGCTATCTTACAAGTAATAATTTATTTTTACATTATTTCATATTGTATAAATTATATGTACATGTGTATATATCATTATCATGAAGTCTATGAGTAAACCCAATAAATAATATAATAATTTTAATGAACTCTAAGAACACCTAGGAGAAATATTAAAATTATTTTTCATTGTTGGAAATCAAAAATCATTGACAATGAATATTTTTTGATGTTTTTATAACGCAATATATGGTCATAAAAAATGATATTGACAGCATGTAGTGGATTTTCTAACTATTAATGTAAAATATCACCTTAGTAAATTGTTTATAACCATAATTTTTTTAAATATTACATAACAATTGAAATTTTTGGTTTTCATTGTTAAAAGATTTATTTTAGAGATTTCATCATTATTTATTTATATTCATTCTCTTTAAGTTTAGGTATTGTAAATTGATATGAAATGTATTAAATGATCACACATAGAAATAAATTTATCCTAAAATTTTATAACAATTGTCTTATATAATCATATTTACAAACAATTTTTTCAATACTTTCATTATGAATAAATCTATTTTATCTTGATAATGTCACTTCACTCTCACAACTGAATGATACAATTAGAATTTAACATGCGTATGAATTAGTGTCAAATAAATAATTCCAAATCCATTATGCTTAAATTGCACATTTTTCTTAAGTACTAAATATAAAACATATGTTCAATTGTAATAAAACATGTTTGTATATTTATCTACTAATAAATAAAACAACCTCTAAAACTAAATATCCATCGATATGTATATTGATTATCTCTAACATTCGTAATAAAACATACATTGGTTACTCCTTCTAATATATCCACATAGTAATGGTAATATACACTTAATACCCTAATATACTTTTTATATACAACGATTAATATTATACACTTTTAAAGATTCACAGTAGTATTAATAGTATATTTTCTCATAGTAGATATAAAAAATCAATATTTGGTTTAGTAAAATATGTCATATGTGTTAATAGATGAATTATAATTTTTTGTTATTGTTTTATATATATTCTAACATAAATATATAAATCAATTATTTTCACCTTAAAACCATAATGAAAACATTTATTTAATATATTATCTATGTAATGAGATTTAATTAATGACTAATCCCTGATATTTTATCATTCATTAAGTCCTATAATAGTATAAAATAATACAATATTAATTATTTAAAAATATAGGATAAATATTAATTTGTTCCATTCTATCAAAACATGTTGGTATGAAAAATTAAAATCTCATTTACATAAAGTCAAAAAATAAATCAATATTATTGTATAAACATATAAAAAGATAAATTTTCCCCATAGTTATGTAAAATCCTTTTTCAAAAGATAATAAAATCATATTTCCAATTCTATTGTTAAAGATATTATCCATCACCATATAGTAGCCTAAATAATTTACATGATTTTTTTTTCAATAACTTAAAATGAATAACCATTATTTGTTCTTGTAAATTTATTAACTTTAGTGTTCATTTTGGAATTATTTTTTAACATTCCTTTTAAGAAAAAATGAATGATTATTTGGATCCATATAATATAATATCATTATTTATGTTTTAATAGATAAACAATAATAAGTATGAATGTTATAACTTTATTGTTTATGGAACCATTTATATGCCTTAATTCTTTAAAAGCATGTATTTTAGAATTGAAATTTTATTTTTTGCAAATTAACATTTAAATCAAATAATATATATTCTTTTTTGAAAATATAAAATGGCTTATATATTATTACCAAATATTAAATCATTTTAATCATTTATGTATTCTTTCTAGAAAGAAACATATCTTGAAAACATAATTTCAATATTTATCAGGGGTCTATTTTCTATGGTTAATAATATATGAAATTTATTTAGAAGATGATTACTTAAATAACTATCAAAAAGAGAAACTATTTAATTGGGGAGATTAATTTAATGATATATATATATATATATATATGTACTACTCGAATTGGTCTTGTATAATTTTTATGTTTGATGTGGGAATCTACATTATTCTGTACTATTTTGATTAACCTAGATGGATTACTGTAGTTTGGATGGTGATGAATTAATTCCTCCATATTATCCTTACAAAATATTTACATTCAAAAAAATCTTCAAATATTTATTCAATTAGAATGTTAGATTCTATGTATATAAATATCTAAACATTAATATTCGTTGAATAGACAAAAAACACATATCGTTGCTCTAGGTCCAATTTCAGATATTTTAGGATCATGAACAATTAAATAAGAAAGACACCCTCGTGTTATAAAATTTAAATATATATGTATTATACCATTCCATGTTTTAAAAATTCATAATTAATTTTTCCATGATGCCACTCTATTAAGAATATAGCATCCATCTAATAAACCATCTCACAATAAATTTTATGGTAAAATAGTATTATTAATCATCTATTTTGAAATTTTTATAATATAATGATTTTTAATTTCTACTAATCAATTTTTATATCTATTATAAGCAGTATTGTATTGATTAATTTATCCATTTTATTTATAAAACCTATTAAATTCATCCATAACAATTTCAAACCCAATTTATAATAATAATAGTCAAATTTTATTTGTTTTTTAGACTGCAATTATTTTTTTATCCCTTAAACATATTAAAATATTCAACATTTACATAAAATATATATACATGATGATATCTAGTAAAATCATCAAATGAGGTCATTGAATATAACTAACCACGTTGAGTTAATAAATAAATTATTTATATAATATTAAAATTTAGTAAATGTTGTAAGTCATAAATATAACAAATAATATTAACTGTTTTGTTAACTATTTTAGATTAATTTCAAGATTCAATGTTATTTAATACTATTAAAAATTAATTATATTTAATATATAAATGAATTTTAATGAATTAAAATTATCATACAATAAATGATCATTCCATATATTAGTCGATTAAATAAAATAATTATATTCCTTAACCATATTATCAATTTATATATTAAATATTCCATAACATGTATACCCCATCCAAATAAACATTCCTCCATTTGACAAGACAACCTTGTTCGATTTAAATGAAGCACAAAATCCCATATAACAAAAATATACTCATAAAAACAATATACCTTCAAATAACATGATCATTAAACCCATTTAAAAGGGTTAAATTCATCCAATATGTAAATCTATGTCCATATTGGTCCTATGATGTTAACTCAAGTATTATTTCTAGTGTGTACATCCTTCGTGATAGAGCGATTATAAAATTATAGAAAAATTTAACAATCCCCACACACATTCACCATATCTAGAAAATCACAATCTCATATTCATTGAATCATATTACATTTAGATATAATGAGAACAGTATTTTATTTTGACAAAAAAAATTCACAATTAATGTTCAATTTCATTTGATGAAAACTTTCAGTTGCAATATTCCCTATATTTTGATAAACAATAGAGCCTCCAATTTTTTATAATTATTTTTGTTACACATTAAATAATAATTAAATATTATAAGGTAAATAAGAATCACATTTTATATGTTACTAATTTATATTCACCTTTGTATAAATTATGAATCCCTACTCTCATATCTCAACATGGATTCTTATTGTAGGACCCCAGGACACCCTGGGAAGGGAGGGGTGAATCAGGGTGATAATTTCTCTTTTAATGTGATGGATCTTGTTCCCACATTGGTAAAAACAAGTTATACCTATATGAAGAAAAAGATCAGAATGCTAACAGTCACATGCAGAGAGATGACACAACACTTTTTACATGGTTCCCACCAAGTGCTACATCCATGGAGCATACGCCGACAGGTTGTCGGACGTACCAAATTCTACTAAACTTCACTAGCTGTGTATTACAAAGGTTCGGGCAAAGTAACTCTGTCTCAGGCTCACTACCTTTACAAATGGTCGGGGATATCTCACTGTATCCCACGGGTCACTCTCGTTAACACCCACCGGCTCACTTCCTTTGGTGAAGTCACAATCATTTTATAGATGTGAAGGTGTATTCAATAGATTTGCATTTAAGTCTTTGTCTCTTCTTAGCACGAGTCTCTACTTCCATCAAATTCTGGAATTGATGCACTAGAACACACAGAACCACTAAACCGGATAACCAGAACGTGCAGACAAGATTCAATGACAATTGCGCGCAACACAAACCCTGTGAGTGAAAAACCTTCCTATTGCGCACAATATTTAATTTTTCGCGCGGAAAAATATTTCGCACCACAAAACCCTTTTTCGTGCAACTGAATATTTTACGAGAAATCCCAAATTTTACGTGCAGATCTTCCTTTTTTGTGCATCCCTAGAATTTCCACGCAATCCAGAATATTTTGTGTAGGCCCCTTTAAGCGATCATTTTTCACGCATTAGACCCCGTATCTTCTCTAAGTCTTCAACTATACGGATGAGGGGGGTCACCTTTTATTTATAGACTTCTGAGACTCCCGGGCGCAAAACCCCATTTGGAATGAAAAACATCTCATCTATTGCGTACTCTTTCACGCTAGTATTGTTTTTCACCAACATCATCAAATTTTTCACGCAGCCCATGACTTTTCCATTTTTCGATGTTCTGATTCTGAAACACTATTTGCGCGAAAAACCCTGATCCACTATTTCACGCACCACACTGTTTTTCATACCCAACTAAAATATTTCACGAAATGCCTTCATTATTAACTCACAATATCCTATTTTCTCCCACCTACTTTTAAGAACAATACATGTCATAATTTTACGATTTTGGGGCCGAAAACATTGGAAAACACTAGGAAATGACGCTAGCATCAATACTGATGTCTGCTGAAGCTGTATAATCATATTGCGGGCTCACATTCTAAATATCCTCTGAGGATTGAAAAAAAACCAAACCATACTCTAATTCATGCATATAATATTCATTCTTCCAACAATCACCCCCTTTGGGTTTGATGGAAATCAACAAATAAATTCAATAGAGCACCAGTCGCATTCAAAACAAAAATGCAAGAACAAAAACCAACACTCTAGGTCTACATGAGTAATTCATGGTGTAAAAAAAAAGAGGAGAAACATGAATTGGTTTCCTGTGTTATGGAATTCTCAATGATGCATAAAAAAAACTCTAACAGTGTCCCAAAAGCATTACACATCCAAACTATTCATTCGCATCCTTCTCGTCCCATCACCGACAATGAATTTTCATCATGTCACATGTAAAGACCCTTAAAATTCAAGGGAAATGTTTTCTTAATTTTCTTTAGAATTTTACAAGAGTGCAGTTTTAGACGGCACCTGATTCCGAGGCCCGGAGTGCCCGGAATAAATTTCCGAAGTTTGGCTCGGGTACGTTCAGTGAACGAACGAGCGGGAATTCCTAACTTTTGATCCGGTGCTCAGAATTGAAATCTGAGGGCACCGATGAACTCGCAACACCGATATTCGCTTAAAGAGACCTTTTCGGAAGTTGCGTTTGTTGCGGGACGAAAGTTAGTTTTTGGGAGAATTATAAAAAGTTGAATAAAAAAATGTGTAATTCTTTTTATTTTACTTTTGTAGGTTAACTCCTCTCAAAGGGAGTTAGGGGTGGGACCCACACCCACATAACCTCCCTTGAGAGGATTAAGTGTGGTGGGACCCACACGAACCTAAACCTCTCATCTTCCCCCTTAAACTCCCCTCTCTCCCTCTTAATTGTTTGTTAACTTAACATCTAATTTATTACTCATGTCATGTATAATTAATTAAGTGTTATGTTTTTTTTGAATTTGAAGTTTTGAATTCCTTGGCTTGGTAAATAAAATAAGGAGGAACCTTATTTTATTTGGTTAGTCTTGTTTAGCCAACTTAAGAGAATTTTTGAGAGCTCCTCCTCCTCCTTCTTCTTCAACTTGACGAAGAACGCTCAACTTGACGAAGAACGCTCAAGTTTCGACGAAGAACGCCGCTCCTCTCTTCTTCGTCTTCCGTGTCAATGAGAGGGAACACCGCTTCCTCCTCGGACTCCCTTCGTCGACATAAGAATTTTCGCCAACGACGTGCCTCTTCAGACGTACCTCTTCGTCATCGGATTTGACGAACGACTACAGCGACGCTCGACCTCCTCGACGTTGTCTTCCGCGGGACGTTGACAAATCTTCGAACCTATACCAACGTAGGGGTTGTTGTAATTTGTTTATTTATTTATCCTTGTTCGTGGTTCATGCATAACTAACGTATGGATTTTATAAAAGTGTTATTGTTTAACGTGAGGGGGCCGGACCGCCTGAACACGGCCGAACCCCCTCCATCGTTCTTGTTGATTTACCTTGCGGGTGGAAACTAGGTG
Source organism: Viscum album (assembly GCA_963277665.1). Classification (NCBI taxonomy): domain Eukaryota; kingdom Viridiplantae; phylum Streptophyta; class Magnoliopsida; order Santalales; family Viscaceae; genus Viscum; species Viscum album. Next base: position 1,154,722,925 of record OY728165.1, read on the forward strand.
GCGTGGTGCCGTCGCACCACGCGGTTAATCGTGCAATTATATTACACGACGCCGTCGCGCCGCGCCATGGAAGGATCATCAAGAACGCGACGCCGTCGCGCCGCGTTGAGGGAAATCAAGGTGCGGCGGAGGGGCGCGGTGCCGTCGCATCGCGCCGGACGACGAACACCGCGGCCGGTTCCGGGCCGCGGCAGAATGAGAAGACCGGCGGCCGGGCCGCCGGCGTCGGAAGCCGAAGAGGGGACTGGATTTTCCGGTCCCGTTGGAGAAAACCGGCCGGCCAGCTGGCCGGCCGGATGGTAATAAACCGGGGGAAATTAATCCTCCGGCCGGCACCCAAAACCCCCCTCATTTATGTGGGGGGCGGTTTCCTTGAGGGGGGCAGGAGGCCCCCCGGTTTCCGCACAAACTGGCCCCCCACGTGGGGGGGCGTTTTTAAAACAAAGGGCGCGTCATATAGCCGCGCCGCCCCTTCATTCAAGCGGGGGGCTTTGCCCCCCGCGCTGCCTCCGTGCGGCGCCAGGCCGGGTCGGCCCGGACCCGGACCCCCCGTTTCGAATCAGTTTCGGTCTTTTGGTCATATCTTGAGCCACGAACCTCTGATCGACAAACCATATGCGGAAACACGATCCTTGGATCGAGACGGTTGTTTCGGTATATCGCACTCAATGTTTCGGAATACTTTGAGTTCGGCCGGGTTGGTTCGTTCACGAAACCAACCGGGCCATCGGAGCGGAAACGCTCATATCTTGAGCTACGGACGTCTGATTGACGTGCCGTCAGCTGTGTTGTGTTCCTCTTAGTGAGACGAATCTTTTGGCATACTCCGCCCGAGGTTTGGACGCAGGTGGAGTACGGTCGGGTTGGTTTTGCCTTAAAAACCAACCGGGCCCCGGGGACGAAAATGCCAATAACTCTCAGACCGGGCGTCCGATCGACGCGCCGTCTGTTGCGTTGAGTTCTTGTTGACGATACGGAACTTTTGGATACATCAACTCTGGACTTTGTGAGAGTTGATGTATCAGCCTCTCGGCTCGTGGAGCGGACCCTCCGAACGAGCTTGCTGTTTGCGGGAACCCTAGTGCTGGCTGCGACTGTTACTGTGACTACTACTGCTACTACTGCTATTGTGACTGCGACGACGACAGTACAGAGATCCTGTGTGGATTCGACGACGACGACTACAGCACTCAGCGATCCTACGTGGATCAGTGCTACAGGTCCTGTGTGGGCCCGATCCTGTGTGGGTCTGATCCTGTGTGGGTCTTTGCGCTCAGCGGTCCTGTGTGAACCATCGCCTACAGGTCCTGTGTGGGCCCGATCCTGTGTGGGTCTTTGCGGGGGTTAGTTACCTATCGATCCTTCGTGGGTCCTACGACTTAGATGGATAAGAGATCATCTTTATCGTCTTTCGAAGAAGTATACCTGTGTGAGCTGAATCCTGTTGCTTTCCTGTGTGGATTGTGTTGTGCTATCCTGTGTGGATTACATTTTTCTTTCCTGTGTGGAATACGTTTACTTTCCTATGTGGACTGAGTTGTACTTGGGCTTGGAGATTGGAGCGTATTTGAAATTGATGATTTAGGTATATGTATGGGCATATACCTAAGCAGTGTCGGTTGTTACTTCGTGATTGTACCTTTCTTCGTGGTTTATCCTTTGTGGATTTGAGAGACCTTCAGGGGTTTCGGGGTCCCTACTGAGTAGCTTATACTCACCCCTGCACGGGCTTTGCCCGCACTACGTTGTGTTGGTTGCAGATGACGGACAACGTTGATCTTAGATGAGGCTTGCAGAGCGGGACGGTACCCAGAGGTGGACCAATGGGCGGGACGTGCTCGGAGCGGATGGCGGGACCCGTGGAGCAGAGGAGCTATCTGTACCCACCCTTCAGGTGGGATTTCCATTGGACAACTCGGAGTAGCGACTTTTACTTTTCAGTTGCTGTTTTCCCTTTCGATTTGTACTTTAAATTCAGTTTGGGTTTGTATACTGACCCATTTACTTTTCCGCACTTTCAGTTGTACTCTACTTTTGCTTAGTGTTTACTTTCCGCTTGCTTGATCTGTGGTGTTTGTTTACATTACAAAGGCAATGCCTTCCCTTTTTACCGGGATTTACGCCTTGGTGCTAGTCGCCAACCCCTGGTCTATGGAAGGCGGGCTGGGGGTAGTCACGACACGGACCCCGAGGGCGGGTCGTGACAAATTGGTATCAAAGGAGTTCGGTTCTACCGTGAACTCTGATCTTTTCTATGTGAAGTAATAATGTTTAGCGTATTGAGTGTGGTTATCAGTCCAGTGAGTCCAGTGTTGGTGCGGCGGCCGACGTATCCGTACACCAGGACCCTGACTTCTGATTTCCGACTTAATGCACGAAAACATTGATTGCGTGCGTGTTTCAAAGTTTTCTTTGTGATTACTTATATCAGCTCACCAGGTATACTGTTCTGACCGTGGCGCACCTGTTTCCTTTTCAGGATGGCCCCACGACGGCAGCCAGCTAGGGTTCCGAGAGTGGAGCGTGACGACAGCCCACCGAGCGACGAGGCCTCGGTGCAGGGCCATTTTCCAGTAGTGGCACCGGCCGTAGGTCTACCCGCCGAGCCCCCGATGCTTCCAGCAGCAGCCGCTGGCGATGCACGTCACCTCAGCACACTGCATGAGTTTCAGCGCCAGCGACCACCCAAGTTTCGCGGGGAGACGGATCCCCAGGCAGCAGAGGACTGGCTGGAGGTAGTGGTTCGAGTGTTTAGGCTAGTGAGGACACCAGCAGACCTCATGGTGATCCTCGCTACGAGCCTAATACACGCAGCATCAGGACGATGGTGGAGCTTGATGCTCCAGGTGCACGATGAGGCATCTCTACTTTGGACGGACTTTGAGAGCCTCTTCCGCTCGGAGTTCATCCCAGCCACCCTTCGTGCGGTGCGTATCCCGGAGCTTCTACAGCTGCGGCAGGGCAGCATGACGGTCACACAATACTCGGCGAGATTTACCGATCTCTCGCGCTACTCGACCGACATGGTACGGGACCCATTCTTCTGGGACCGGACCTTCGAGCAGGGTTTGAGACATGAGATCAGGGCATCGCTGATCTCTCTCAGCATACCGACTCAGACCGGAGTACTGGAGCGGGGCCTTCTGATCGAGAGCTTCCTTGCTGAGTCTACACCAGTACAGAGACCCACCGCAGGGCGACACGTGGCAGAGTCATCAGCAGCAGGCAGTCGGCGGATGACTCAGGGGTCCAGGCAGACCAGACCTTCGGGCAGACGACCTCAGGACATTGGGTCAGCAGTGCGGGGCACACAGCGAGGAGCCAGTCTTTCGAGAGGCAGACAGTGCTACTCGTGCAGCGGGCAGGGCCACATGGCTCGTGACTTCCCGACCCGCCGTGCCGAAGAGCAGCAGACGGTTGAGGGACCACCGAGGCAGAGGCATAGGGTTGACCGTGGCGGTCAGCTGGGAGGAGGCGGGCGAGGCAGAGGAGCTGGACGAGCAGCCGGTGGTGGGAGACGCTTTGAGGCTCTGCCACCACCACCACCAGGAGGTCCACCCCGACCACAGGGAGCCGGCGGGCAGAGACAGGCACAGCTCCAGGAAGTAGAGGCCTACGACCACGGCGCACCCGAGATGATTCGAGGTACTATCTGTGTCTACTCCACCCTTGCTGCAGTTCTTATAGACACAGGAGTGAGTCACTCTTTCATAGCCGCTGCCCTTGTTCGGAGCTCGGAGATTCCGACAGAGCCGTTGGCTCGATCCTTATGGCTAGAGACTCCTACGGGAGCAGACTCGATGATTACGCACTGGTGCCGGCAGTGTGAGCTTACTCTAGGAGGCGAGAGCTTCGGCTAGGATCTTCTTGTAGCAACGTCGAGGCCTTACGACGTCATCTTGGGCTTGGATTGGCTATCTACGGTCCATGCACAGATTGACTGTTTTAGGCGCAAGGTGCGATGTGTACGCACCGACGGGAGCAGGTTCACCTTCACCGGTGAGAAGGGAGCCTTAGCAGCACAGGATGGTCTTTCGCGGAGGAGAGGACAGCCCATCACTCATCAGTTGGCTAGCCTTATCCTTGGAGCAGTTGACGTGCGGAGTCCTGGTTTTCCTGCAGTGGTGGATCAGTTTGCGGACGTTTTTCCCGACGATGTTCCAGGGCTACCTCCTCGCAGAGAGGTAGACTTTTATATTGACTTGTACCCAGGGACAACCCCAATATCAACTCCAGCATATCGGATGGCCCCCGCCGAGCTTCGAGAGCTACGGGTACAGTTGGAGGACTTGCAGGGCAAGGGGTTCATCCGACCTAGTGTTTCACCCTGGGCTTCCCCGATTCTGTTCGCCAAGAAGGCGGACGGGAGCTTGAGTCTTTGTGTTGACAATCGTCGCCTGAAGCAGGTGACAGTGAGGAACAAGTATCCGCTACCGAGAATTGATGACCTCTTTGATCAGATCAAGGGAGCACGGTGGTTCTCGAAGATAGACCTCAGGTTAGGCTATCATCAGCTCAGAGTCAGAGACGAGGATGTGCAGAAGACAGCCTTCAGATGTCGGTATGGCTACTATGAGTTCTTGGTTATGCCTTTCGGTGTAACCAATGCTCCAGAAGTGTTCATGGCTCTCATGAACAGGATCTTTCAGCCATACCTCGATCGGTTTGTCGTGGTCTTCATCGACGACATTCTGATTTACTCTACGACAGAGGAGGAGCACGCCTATCACTTGCGAGTTGTACTAGACTCACACCGAGAGCACCAGCTTTATGGTAAGCTCTCGAAGTGCCAGTTCTGGATATGTGAGGTCCACTTCTTGGGACACGTTATCTCTGAGGCGGGAGTTGCAGTGGATCCCGCGAAGATTGAGGCTGTGTTAGCATGGGAGCCACCCAGGAGCGTGACTGAGGTTCGGAGTTTCTTGGGACTAGCTGGATACTATCGGAGATTCGTGCCAAACTTCTCTAGAGTTTCGGAATCACTCACAGATTTGACGAAGAAGGGGAAACCCTTCGTGTGGTCAGACAGATGTCAGCAGAGCTTCCAGGAGCTGAGACAGAGATTGACTAGTGCACCCATCTTGAGGTTGCCCGAGGAGGGAGTAGGGTACGTAGTCTACTGCGATGCATCAGGGACCGGACTCGGATGGGTTCTGATGCAGGAGCGGGCAGTGATCACCTATGGATCACGTCAGTTGAGGCCGTATGAGCAGAACTATGCTACCCATGACCTGGAGTTAGCAGCAGTGGTCTTCGCTCTGAAGACATGGCGACACTATCTGATGGGCGAGCGCTTTACAGTCTTTTCTGATCATCAGAGTCTCAGGTATATCTTCTCTCATAAGGACCTGAACCTGAGACAGCGGCGATCGCTCGAGTTCCTCCAGGACTATGACTTTGAGATAGTCTATATTCCTGGGAAGGGGAACGTAGTAGCTGATGCCCTTAGCAGGAGGACAGGCATTCAGCTACTTGAGGAGGCGACAGAGCAGCTAGCCTCTTTGCAGATATCCTTCGTGGATAGAGATGGAGCAGCCTTCCTTCAGCCTCTCACAGTCACTCCTCCACTACTGCAGCGAGTCAGGGAGGCACAGTGTGGGGATGCTGACTGTGAGACACGGTGTGCACAGATATCCTCGGGACAGGCACCTGATGGTTTCTCCCTTGGGGCAGAGCACGACATCCTTTTTAGAGGATGTACCATGGTACCAGTCGCTTTGTGAGAGGAAGTGCTGAGAGAGTTTCACACTTCTCCTTTGGCTGTACATCCTGGAGTGGCGAAGATGTACCAGGACCTCAGACGACAGCACTGGTGGACGGGCATGAAGAAGGCTGTAGCAGAGTTCGTTTCTCGATGCCTCACCTGCCAGCATGTGAAGGCAGAGCATCAGGTACCAGCAGGCTTGGTACAGCCCTTGGAGGTTCCAGAGTGGAAGTGGGACAGCATATCTATGGAATTCGTGACTGGACTTTCACGCACTTTCAGAGGTCACGACTCCATCTGGGTGATTGTTGACCGACTCACCAAGTCGGCACACTTCATACCCATCAGAGAGCAGGGCTCAGTGGAGAGCTTGGGACGTCTCTACGTTCAGGAGATTGTGCGGCTCCATGGTGTGCCATCATCTATCGTCTCCGATCGAGATGCTCGCTTTACTTCCCGGCTTTGGAAGGGGTTATAGGAGGCGTTCGGGACGCAGCTACGTCTGAGCACATCCTTTCACCCTCAGACGGATGGTCAGACAGAGAGGACCATTCAGACTCTCGAGGACATGCTCCGTGCATGTGTCCTCGACTTTGGTCGTAGCTGGGAGGACCACCTACCCTTGGGGGAGTTTGCGTACAACAACAGCTACCACTCCACCATCGGGATGGCACCGTACGAGGCATTGTACGGCCGACCTTGTAGATCTCCTTTGTGCTGGACAGACCCTGGAGAGTCAGCACTCGTGGGACCAGAGATGGTCCAGGCCACGACAGAGAAGGTCCAGGTCATCCAGGAGCGGATGAGGATAGCACAGAGCCGGCAGAAGTCATACGCTGACAGGAGGTGGAGGCCACTGGAGTTCGAGGATGGTGACCACGTCTTCTTGCGGGTCTCACCTCGACGTAGTATTCGGAGATTTGGCCGAGGCAGCAAGTTATCTTCACGCTTCATCGGACCCTTACAGGTCCTCAGCAGGGTTGGCGAGGTGGCTTATCGCCTGGCTCTACCACCTCAGTTCCACCGGGTGCACGACGTCTTCCACGTGTCTCAGTTGAGGAGATACGTGCACGACCCGACGCACATCATTGACCATGGGGAGCTTGACGTTGACGATGGGGAAAATTTTACGGAGGTCCCGGTATAGATAGAGGATCGACAGGAGCGGGTCCTGCGTGGGCGATCGATTCCTCTTGTGCGCATCAGATGGCAGCACGTGAATCTCCAGGAGAGCACATGGGAGCGGGAGGCTCAGATGCGTGCTCAGTACCCTCATTTGTTTTCCTAGTTTTTGATTTATCTTTACGGGGACGTAAAGCCTGAGGTGGGAGTAATTTAAAGACCCATAAAATTAAAGGGAAATTATTTCTTAATTTTCTTTAGAATTTTACAAGAGTGCGGTTTCAGACGACACCTGATTCCGAGGCCCGGAGTGCCCGGAATAAATTTCCGAAGTTTGGCTCGAGTATGTTCAGTGAACGAACGAGCGGGAATTCCTAACTTTTGATCCGGTGCTCAAAATTGAAATATGAGGGCACCGATGAACTCACAGCACCGATATTCGCTTAAAGAGACCTTTTCGGAAGTTGCATTTGTTGCGGGACAGAAGTTAGTTTTTGGGAGAATTATAAAAAGTTGAATAAAAAAATGTGTAATTCTTTTTATTTTACTTTTGTAGGTTAACTCCTCTCAAAGGGAGTTAGGGGTGGGACCCACACCCACTTAACCTCCCTTAAGAGGATTAAGTGTGGTGGGACCCACACGAACCTAAACCTCTCATCTTCCCCCTTAAAATCCCCTCTATCCCTCTTAAATGTTTGTTAACTTAACATCTAATTTATTACTCATGTCATGTATATTTAATTAAGTGTTATGTTTTTTTTTTGAATTTGAAGTTTTGAATTCCTTGGCTTGGTAAATAAAATAAGGAGGAACCTTATTTTATTTGGTTAGTCTTGTTTAGCCAACTTAAGAGGATTTTTGAGAGCTCCTCCTCCTCCTTCTTCTTCAACTTGACGAAGAACGCTCAACTTGACGAAGAACGCTCAAGTTTCGACGAAGAACGCCGCTCCTCTCTTCTTCGTCTTCCGTGTCAACGAGAGGGAACGCCGCTTCCTCCTCGGACTCCCTTCATCGACATAAGAAGTTTCGCCAACGACGTGCCTCTTCGGACGTACCTCTTCGTCATCGGATTTGACGAATGACTACCGTGACGCCCGACCTCCGCGACGTTGTCTTCCGCGGGACGTTGGCAAATCTTCGAACCTATACCAAGGTAGGGGTTGTTGTAATTTGTTTATTTATATATCCTTTTTCGTGGTTCATGAATAACTAACGTATTCATTTTATAAAAGTGTTATTGTTTAACGTGAGGGGGCCGGACCGCATGAACACGGCCGAACCCCCTCCATCGTTCTTGTTGATTTACCTTGCGAGTGGAAACAAGGTGGCGTGGTGCCGTCACACCACGCGGTTAATCGTGCAATTATATTACGCGACGCCGTCGCGCCGCGTCATGGAAGGATCATCAAGAACGCGACGCTGTCACCCCGCGTTGAGGAAAATCAAGGTGCGGCGGAGGGGCGCGGTGTCGTCGTACCGCGCCAGACGACGAACACCGCGGCCGGTTCCAGGCCGCGGCGGAATGAGAAGACCGGCGGCCGGGCCGCCGGCGTCGGAAGCCGAAGAGGGGACCGGATTTTTCGGTCCCGTTGGAGAAAACCGGCCAGCCAGCTGGCCGGCTGGATGGTAATAAACCGGGGGAAATTAATCCCCCGGCCAGCACACAAAACCCACCCTCATTTATGAGGGGGGCGGTTTCCTTGAGAGGGGCAGGAGGCCCCCCGGTTTCCGCACAAACAGGCCCCCCACGTGGGGGGGCGTTTTTAAAACAAAGGGCGTGGCATATAGCCGCGCCACCCCTTCAATCAAGCAGGGGGCTTTGCCCCCCACGCTGCCTCTGTGCGGCGCCAGGCCACCGCGGCCGCCGCGCCCCCGCGCCGGCCGGCCGGCCGGGCCGGGTCAGCCCGGACCCGGACCCCCCGTTTCGAATTAGTTTCGGTCTTTTGGCCATATCTTGAGCCACGGACCTCCGATTGACGAACCGTCTGCAGAAACACGATCCTTGTATCGAGACGGTTGTTTTGGTATATCGCACTTAATGTTTCGGAATACTTTGTGTTCGGCCGGGTTGGTTCGTTCACGAAACCAACCGGGCCTTCGGAGCGGAAACGCTCATATCTTGAGCTACGGACGTCTGATTGACGTGTCGTCAGCTGTGTTGTGTTCCTCTTAGTGAGAAGAATCTTTTGGCATACTCCGCCCAAGGTTTGGACGCAGGTGGAGTACGGTTGGGTTGGTTTTGCCTTAAAAACCAACCGGGCCCCAGGGACGAAAATGCCAATAACTCTCAGACCGGGCGTCTGATCGACGCGTCGTCTGTTGCGTTGAGTTCCTGTTGACGATACGGAACTTTTGGATACATAAACTCTGGACTTTGTGACAGTTGATGTATCAGCCTCTCGGCTCGTGGAGCGGACCCTCCGAAGGAGCTTGCTGTGTGAGGGAACCCTAGTGCTGGCTGCGACTGTTACTGTGACTACTACTGCTACTACTGCTACTGTGACTGCGACGGCGACAGTACAGAGATCCTGTGTGGATTCGACGACGATGACTACAGCACTCAGCGATCCTACCTGGATCAGTGCTACAGGTCCTGTGTGGGCCCGATCCTGTGTGGGTCCGATCATGTGTGGGTCTTTGCGCTCAGCGGTCCTGTGTGAACCAGCGCCTACAGGTCCTGTGTGGGCCCGATCCTGTGTGGGTCTTTGCGGGGGTCAGTTACCTATCGATCCTTCGTGGGTCCGATGACTTAGATGGATCAGAGATCATCTTTATCGTCTTTCGAAGAAGTATACCTGTGTGAGCTGAATCCTGTTGCTTTCCTGTGTGGATTGTGTTGTGCTATCCTGTGTGGATTATGTTTTGCTTTCCTGTGTGGAATACGTTTACTTTCCTGTGTGGACTGAGTTGTACTTGGGCTCAATGATTGGAGCGTATTTGAAATTGATGACTTAAGTATATGTATGGGCATATACCTAAGCAGTGTCGGTTGTTACTTCGTGATTGTACCTTTATTCGTGGTTTATCCTTTGTGGATTTGAGAGACCTTCATGGGTTTCGGGGTCCCTACTGAGTAGCTTATACTCACCCATGCACGGGCTTTGCCCGCACTACGTTGTGTTGGTTGCAGACGACGGACAGCGTTGACCTTAGCTGAGGCTTGCAGAGCGGGACGGTACCCGGAGGTGGACCACTGGGCGGGACGTGCTCGGAGCGGACGGCGGGACCCGTGGAGTAGAGGAGCTATCTGTACCCACCCTTCAGGTGGGATTTCCAGTGGACAGCTCGGAGTAGCGGCTTTTACTTTTCAGTTGCTATTTTCCCTTTCGAGTTGTACTTTACTTTCAGTTTGGGTTTGTATACTGGCCCATTTACTTTTCCACACTTTCAGTTGTACTCGGATTTTGCTTAGTGTTTACTTTCCCCTTCCTTGCTCTGTGGTGTTTGTTTACTTTACAAAGGCAATGCCTTCCTTTTTACCGGGATTTACGCCTTGGTGCTAGTCGCCAGCCCCTGGTCTATGGAAGGCGGGCTTGGGGTAGTCACAGCACGGACCCCGAGGGCGGGTCGTGACATCACATAAGAATTACACGTCCATGACAAGCATGAACATGACTAAATTTATTCCTTTCTCCCCCAATGGATATAAACCGAAAGACGAGTAATTGTTCATTGTTTAGCTCAAAACTCACCCCTGTATAGTATCTCCCCCACAAACCTTCATCACAACCACAAACAGATATAAATCAGTTAGCATAACTGGGGAGAGGGGATTTTTGTAACCTCCTTATGCACTGGGAGGTGCTTTAACACTGAGATTCAACTGATGCATCACAAATGCAACCGTTGACAGTGGCTTGGTCATGATATCAGCCACTTTCTCATCATTTCCAACATGATTCATTCTAATCACGCCTTGTTCATCTTTATCTTTGAAAAAATGATACCGAATTTCAATATGTTTTTTTATAAGAATGCTGATCTAGATTATTCGTAAGATCCAATGTGCTCTTGTAATCACAGTAAATCTCAATTGGAGGCTTCACCTCATCACCAATATTTGTTAATTGCTGCTTCATCTATTGTAGTTGAGTGAATGCCTTTCTGTCATAGATATACTTATCTTCAGCAGTGCTAAGAGAATTATTTTCTTATTTATTTCTAAAACATCCAACAAATTTATTTCAAATAGTTAATTCTCCACCGCTGGTGGAAATTCTGTCCCCAACATCGCAAGCCCAGTCAGCATCAGAAAATGATGATAATTCACTATTCCTTCATGAAGCAAAGTATAAGCCACAATTGTGGGTACCTTGAATATACCTCATGATTTTTTTACTGCTTCCATATGTTCCTCCATTGGATAACTCTGAAAGCGGGCTGCCAGACATGTTCCAAAGACAATATCTGGCCAAGTCGTTTTTTGGAACTGTATGCTTCCAATGATCCTCTTGTACATGGTGGGATCTACAGAGGTCACATCCTCATGCTTTCTATGTTTAGTACCAAATGCAATAAGAGTTGAAATTTTTTTAGATTCTTGCATATTAAACTTCTTCAAAAGCTCTATTACATAGTTTTCCGGAAAAATTAAAGTGTAATCCTTCTTTTGAATCACCAGAAACCCCACCAAAAAATTGATCTCCCCAATCATAGACATTTTAAATTCTGATTTCATGTGATTGGAAGAATCATCCATAGATTTCTGCCTACTACCACCAAATATGATATCATCAACATAGACAAGAACCATGAAATGATATTTTGGAGAATTATTCACATATAGATTGTGATATGCTCCTCCTCTTTTTAATTCCAGCTTCATGAGATAAGAGTCATGTTGGGAGTACAACGCCCATGGTTCCAACATCAAACCATATAGAGGATTCTTCATTTTGCAGAACTTTGTTTTATCAGTTCCATGAACAAAACCCACTGGTTGTTTAGTGTAGACTTATTCTTTGAGAAACCCATTTAGTACTGCTGCCTTGATAGCCCTTTGATATACTTTATATCATCTTTAGTGTGATTTGGAAAGGAACAACATGATTGACTCCAGTTTAGCCACTAAAGAAAAGGTTTCTTCAACATCAACACCTTCAATCTGGGAATATCCTTTAGAAAGTAGTCATGCCTTGTTTTTGATAACACTTCCATGCTCATCAAACATGTTATTTAAGATCCATTTTGTACCAATCACATTGTGACCATTGGGTCTCTGGACAAGATTCCATGTCTGATTCTTGTCAATCTGATCTAAATCATAATTCATGGATTTCACCCAATATTCTTATTTTGCAGCTTCTTCGAATGAGGATGGCTCCATAAATAATAGAAATGAAGATTCTGTGTTATTAATCATCCTCCTTGTTTGTGTGGGTGCACTCGTGTCCACAATTATGCTAGATAGATCAATCTCAACTCTATGATTTCTCGAGTGTGGTTCATTTTCATTCTCTCTAGCAACAGTTTCTTCTTCAGATTATTATACTGAGTCAACGTCCTGATGTTACTGCTGAGTGTTTTGTATAACTTCCTCGATTTCTGAATTTTTATTTTCTCCATGTTCACATTCTTCGTCACTTTATATCACATCAGCATTTAATGTCCTTTAAGCAGTTATAGTTTTCTATTCAATTATTTTAACATCATATATTTACACAATCATTCTTAATCATTTGTTGAATCACTTGTAATCCTTGCTGTTCATTGAATATCAATGGAAAAATCCTTGATCTTCATTGTCCCCATACTTCCCTTGATTTTTCTTCTTTGTTTCTGATGATGTATTTACATCCAAAAACATGAAAATATTTCAACACGGGCTTCCTTCCATACCATAGTTCATATGGTGTTTTCATCACAACCATATAAAGTTTTTCTCAATTATGAATATACGATGCAGCTTTAACATCCTCTTTCTAGTCTTGTTGTTGAATATGAATCTCAATCAGCATATTTCATGCCATATTGTTCACCTATCGATTCCTACGCTCAACAAATCCATTTCATTGTGGAGTTCTCACAACATCTACCTCATGTTGTATACCATGCTTTTACATGTAATTTTCAAATTCAATGGACATGTATTCCCCTACATTTTCATATCGCAAAACATTGATTGTTCATCCAGTATCATTCATGACGATTCGCCGATATGTTTTCATGAAATCAAGCACTTGGCGTTTCCTGTGAATGACTGTAACAAATTCCATTATACTGTAATCATCTATGAAGAGTACAATATATCTTTCTCCAATAGTTCCAACAACATTTATTAGTCTACATACATCTGTATGAATTAGATCAAGAAGATGACATTACCTTTTCTTCATGGGCAGATATGAACTACAAACCAGCTTTCCACGAATGCAAGCATCACAAGAATTTTCACGCTCATTCTTCAGGTTGGGATTGTCCATGACAAACCTCAGTTTTAATATTTTTTCCATGCCTTGTTGAATGATATGTCCCAATCTCCAATTTCACAAATTGTTTTCTTCTTCAACAGTCTTGTAGAAAATATTTTCATTACTATCAACCTGATACAAGTTTCCTTCTGTTCTTCATCCCTTCATTAGTGAATTTCCTATCTTTCCCTTGATAGTGTATCCTTTCTGATTAAAAGTAACTATGAGTCCCAAGTCATTGTGTTGACTCACGCTGAGTAGTTTATGACTTACGCCACCTACATAAAGGAATTCAGTCTTATTTAGCTCTCCATTAGCTAATTCTGTTCTTCCACTGCCTTTAATTTTCAGAGCTCCATTATTCCCAAATAATATTCTTCCATCAACCTTTCATTGATATCGTTTAACAGTACATCATTACATATCATATGAGATGAACAACCACTTTCTAGAATCAAGGTAGTGTTTCTTTTTTATAGATTTGAGGGCCACCTCTGCATGGTTGGATTTCTCGATCTTCTTCATTTCATTCCAATAGATATTGAATTGAGTATAAGATATTGAATGCCTTATAATTATTTCATCCACATATTTAGTTTCATCATACACATAATCCTCTTATAGAGAAGAAAACCTGTTTGTGAGAGCAACACCATCAGGATGGTGGATATTGACATGTCTTTGATTGTTGTATGAATATCTCCAATCGAATCTCTGCCTGTAATACATAGAATTATGGCCAAAGATAGAATAATTAAAACAATATCCATAGAAACTATTTTTTCTATAAGATGGAGGATATGAATTCGGTCTCCATTGTTGATGTCTATGATATTCACCATTAAATTAGCTCCATTCCTCTTCGCAATATGACATGGTATGGCCTAGATAGCCACAAAATTGAAACTTCATGAGAGGAAATGTCTTCTCACTTTAATTTGTCCTCATGTATTCTACCTTGGGAGAATTGTTGGACTGCCTATCATTTATGAACGGTTGAGGGGAATTTTCAGTTCTTCTTTTAGTTTGGATTAAGGGTGTCTCTTTCAGTACATCTGGCAATGTTTCAACATGTCTAAATTTTATCTTGTCTTTATTTCGTCTCTGTCCACTTCCAGCAGTTGAGGTCTCATCTTCACATCCAATTCCACTCTTTCCCAAGAAATTGGGTCATCGATCGCTCATGATTTTTCCAACCCCATATGAACTACACTTGGATCTTTCCAGTAATTATGCATATGAGAATCTTCCAAATTGAATTTTCTTCTTACCCCAATTTTTGGATGATTGACAATTAATATTACTTCTAATAGTAAAAACATCATCCTCAAGACTCTCAACTATCTTGGACTTCTCTTCTAGTCTAGATGAAAGGTCATTTATGACATTTTCTTGTTCTCCATTTCTATGATTTAGTTCCACAACTTCATCTATGATTTCAAGTATCAAAGACTAAACTCTCACTAGTTCTTCTTGTTGTTAAATTTATACTTCAAGCTCATAAACATATTCTGATGACTCATCCACCATTTCCTTCCACTTATTGCATCTCTTACATTTATTCTCAAACTTGGAAAAAGATTCCTTAATTTTAATCATTGGATCACCATTAGGAGTAATCTGATTATCTCTCCCTTTATATATCACTGGTTATAACTTTTCAATGGTAGCCATCATGGAAACATGGTTTCTGGTTCTAAATTCTGGTTCGTCTTCTTCACAAAATTCAATATCCTCATCTTCTTCTTCACAGAAAAAACTCTTCTTCTGTATTTTCATACTAGATTTAAAGTCTCCCTTTTTGATGAACCTTTTCTGAGGCTTCTAGATGTCTTCATCTTTGCTCTGATTATCATCAAACATTCTTTGGAACTGAGAGGCAACGTTCCCGACTCTTCCCTAACAAAAAAATCATAGGAGTAGCTTAACTTTAAATTATCATTTTCCCTTATTCCGCTTCTTGGTGATGAGAGAAAGTATTTATTTTTCCTCATAATATTCACCCTTACTATATTCTAAAATTTCCAATTTTTCCATGGCTTTGAATGCTATTTCCTTTCTTATACACGTCGTAGCATCTTTGGGTTTGACTCTAATATTATATGCCACTAGGCTACTTAACAGATCATCAAGAGAAAGATTAGAATGATCTATTTATTCAAGGGATGACACCTCTGCATTGTACATAGGCGGGATTATTCTCAAGAATTTATTTATGATATCAATTTCTTTTATTTCCTCTCCAATACCTCAAATTTCTCCTACAACATCAGTAATTTAATTGAAGAATGAATCTTCATTCTCATTAGGATGCATCTTTAGATCACCAAACCGGTTGTGTAAGACTCGAAGTTTTTACTCCTTCACATTGATGTATCATTCCAAAATATTTTCATGTTTATCCCACATATACTTTAATGAGGTTTAACTCATCTCCTTTAGGTAGATCTGATCTGAAAGAGATATAGTGATAGCATTATGAGCTTTAACATCTGTGTCAAAAACATTCTTGTCTATATCAGTCATAGCCAGCCCTGTTAGATCGGTAAATTGTATACCTTGAAAGGTATAAAAGAGGACTTCCATTCCAAGGGAACATAAATGAGATTTCATTTTGTTCTTCTAAATCAGAAAATTACTTCCATCAAAGAATGGTACTCCCCTATTGTTGACTATATTCTCCATGACGACAAAGGACAGTTCTAAAACCATATTCCTCCCTCTTATACCACTAGTTGGACCCCGGGACACCTTGAGAGGGGAGGGGTGTATCAGGTTTACAAATTCTTCTTTTAAGGTGATGTATATGTTCAAACATTGGTAGGAACTTGTTAAACTGATATGAAGAAAATGATCAGAAATCTTACAATCATATGTAGAGAGATGAACCACTGACTTTGGTGAATTCACAATCAGTTTATAGATGTGAAGGTCTTTTCAAAAGATTTGCATTTAATTCCTTGTCTTTACTTAGAACGGGCCTCTACATGCATCAAATTCCAGAATTGATGATCTAGAATGCACAAAACCACTAAACTGGATAATCAGAATGTGCTGAAAAGCTTCATTGACAACACACCAACCCTTTCCACACATAACCTGCCTATTGTGTGGAAAATTTAAATTGTTCGCGTGGAAAAATATTTCACGCCACAACACCCTTTTTGCACAACTGAATATTTTACGCGCAACCCCAATTTTTACGCGCTACTATTCCTTTTTTGCACATCCTGAAATTTTCCACGCAATCCAGAATATTTCAATAAATCCCCTTTACATGATTCGTTTTCATGCATCAGACCTCAGATCTTTTTTATGTCTTTAACCTTAGGGAATTAGGGGGGTCAACTTTTATTTATAGGCTTCTGAGACCCCTATACGCAAAACCCACTTTGGCATGAAAAACGTCTCATCTATCGCATAATATTTCATGCCGGTATTATTTTTCATGCACATCATCATATTTTTCATGATGCCCATGACTTTGCCATTATTCGATGTTCGGATTCTGAAACACTATTTGTGTGAAAAACCTCGTTCCACTATTTCGCTCACCACGCTGTTTTTTCCACCCAACTCAATTATTTCATGCAAAGCCTTTATTTTTCACGCACAACTTCCTCTTTGCACCCAACTAATTTTACCAACAATCCATGTATTAATTTTCCGATTATGAGGCCTGAACTTTTGTGAAACACTAGGGATCAGCGCCATCTTCAATAGTGTGAATAAAAAAAATTAATTTGTCTAATGAAATATACTAACTATTTTTAACAAGTTATAACAAAACCTCCCTCAACTGAAATGAAATATATATATTTATTTTAAAAAACCTATTATTCATTGAAAATAATAATGGAGTATTACAATGGTGGTGGCCTGGGGAACTCCCACATACATTGTTCTATTATTACAATGTCAGTGAATCAATTCTGAAATATGAAATTAGATCCTTTGTCTAATTTAATTGGGAAGATAAAATAAAAAACACTATATTCCTCTTGCACCATTCTTGAAGGATTAACCCATCTTCAGGACTTATAATTTTTCATAAATTGATGAAATTTTTAAGGCACCAGTCACTAGTGTATATCCTTAATAAAAAAATAAAAATAATGGTTGAATCCTATTAAAATATGGATATAATTATTTTGTGAAATTATTGTGTAATCCCAAGTAACATAGCATGATGTTCAACAATAATATAACTACTGTCCCAATAATGTTTAGAGTTTTTTCTAATATAAATTCCCTATTTTTTCAAAATAGAACCTCTTTCAAACACTAATTCAAGTGGACATGATTAATTTGAGTTTAATGTTTTTCCATGATTTTGATAATTCAAACCCACCCCATTCATATGTAATCTATCGTACTAATTAATTCCAAATATGTGACAATTTATCAATAATGTCTCCATCAAGATTTTTTGGTCATGTGATTTCCTCGAAAAATTGTTTATTTTAGACGATTTAAACCACATGAATTTTATTTGAAACCTTTTTATTATGAAAAATCATATAATTCAAATATTTCATAATCATATATATTAAGGCACCATTTTCTCCATATTCATAAATTAACACGAGTCCATCCAAAAAAAATCTCCCAAATAAATAATTTTCTAAATTCAAGAATAACAATTATTTGATTTTTTTTATCTTTCATGGAAAGAAAACTTCATTTTCAATTTTCATTAACATTCAACTAAAGTATATCACAAAAATTGTAAAAACTGGAGTACTATGATGATTTAAAAAAACCTCCATCAACTGAAATGAAATATATTTATTTATTTTAAAAAAAAAATATTATTCATTGAAAATAATAATGGATTATTACAATGGTGGTGGACTGGGGAACTCCCACATACATTGTTCTATTATTACAATGTCAATGAATCAATTCTAAAATATGAAATTAGATCCTTTGTCTAATTTAATTGGGAAGATAAAATAAAATCCACTATATTCCTCTTGCACCATTCTTGAAGGATTAACCCATCTTCAGGACTTATAATTTTTCATAAATTGATGAAATTTTTAAGGCTCTAATCACTAGTGTATATCCTTAATAAGAAAATCAAAATAATGGTTGAATCCTATTAAAATATGGATATAATTATTTTGTGAAATTATTGTTTAATCCCAAGTAACATAGCATGGTGTTCAACAATAATATAACTACTATCCCAATAATGTTTAGAGTTTTTCCTAATATAAATCCCCTATTATTTCAAAATATAACCTCTTTCAAACAATAATTAAAGAGGACATGATTAATTTGAGTTTAATTTTTGGCCATGATTTGGATAATTCAAACCCACCCCATTCATATGTAATCTATCGTACAAATTAATTCCAAATATGTGAGAATTTATCAATCATGTCTCCAACAAGATTTTTTGGTCATGTGATTTCCTCAAAAAATTGTTTATTTTAGACGATTTAAACCACATGAATTTTATCTGAAACCTTTTTTTTATGAAAAATCATATAATTCAAATATTTCATAATCATATATATTAAGGCACCATTTTCTCCATATTCATAAATTAACACGAGTCCATCCAAAAAAACTCTCCCAAATAAATAATTTTCTAAATTCAAGAATAACAATTATTTGATTTTTTTTATCTTTCATGGAAAAAAAACTTCATATTCAATTTTCATTAACATTCAACTAAAGTATATAACAAAAATTGTAAAAACTGGAGTACTATGAAGATTTTTATAGGGAAATTTCATCAATGGTAAAATATTTTCATATAGATTATATAAAATAATTAATATTATATGTGGGAATTTTTCCATTTCATCCCATCGTGAAAATTTATTTTCATCAAGGGAAATGTTTGACTATATTTTGGATCCCCCACATAGGTATTTGAATTAATATTCTATGTTCTAACATATTTAAACCCAATTTGTTTTTTAAAATTGATTTAAAAAATCAATATATACAGAATGTAGAGTAAATGTATATCCTTAAATAAGTTTGTTGTTAAAAGTGTTTTATCCAACATCACTTATTTAGGTATGGTTATTAGTGAAAATTTCCCTCAATTATTTATTATGGAATTAGAGAGTAAAATAAATAAATTCTGAAAGTACAATTATGATGATATTTGAATGTTTTTATGAAGATATTTCAGTTTTGGACATTGATTACAAATTAAGTTGAAATCAATAAGGTTTTAATTATTTTCCGCCTCATTCCAATATTTTTTTATGCATCATAAATATCAGTAGAATATTTTTTCTGGACCCAAAATAGTAATAATATTATAAAATATATTTCTATAAAATATTACAAATCCAAAAGTGTTGTGATGGGTGGTAGTGGTACTTGTGGAGGTTGGTGAGTTGGATCCTTGTTGGGTGTGTGATAGAGAATTTATCATGTCTCCATCAATATAATTTCCACACTAGGTTAATGAATTTGGTTTCTATGGTATATGATGTCATATAGTGTTGGGTCATTTTCATACCAATTGATTTTTTTGGTGGCAATAAAGTCCTTGAAATGGTATTGGTATGACTTCTAGAACCCCCCATCTCCGTCAAAAGAATTATCGATATCCACAATTTTTTCATAAGCGTAAAGACAATTATTATATTATGTACATATTTTTGTTAAAACCATATGGTTGGTTAAATTATTTTTAATCAAGGAGTTTCCATTTAATTTATAACTATTTTTATATATTTTCTCTATATGTAATGTGTGTTGTAGGCTTTATAATGAAAACACTATTGATATGAATTTGCATATTTCTTGTATTTTGGGATTCAAAATTATTATTTATTACATTTTATGGTGAAAATCATTTATTTTACATTGGATTATTTCAATATTTGTAAAAAAGTGTTTTTTTTGAAATCGTTTTTTGGATGGCGTTTTCGACTACACCAAGGAATGAAACATTAATGGACACTTCAAGAAAAAAATCAGTACGATTCCTTGATTTTAGTCATTAAAAAATAAATTATAAATAATAATATATAGATCTACTAAAATTTTAATCAAATATACAAGTTTATTCTTGGTAATCTTAATTTTATTCATTAGGAATCCAATATTATTTCAAATTTTAAAATAAATCATATATATATATATATAAATTTTGATCATGATCATCTCATCAACATATAGTTAGAGGCAAATATTAATTTCACTAAAAAATATATATTATAAGGATGGGATATCTTTTTACATATTAGTAATTGTATGGTTGTTAAACATAATGAAAATATATATGGATTTTCATTTTTTAACTAATACATCTTGTGATGTATAAAAAGTGATAACCTTTTTTGGGTCCTATAAAAGATCTCACATCCTCCTTATTTTTTAAGAATTACATATAACATGATAAGTAGAAATAATAATTTATGAGTATTTCCAAAAGATGAAGTGTTTATTTCATAATCTTATTCGACGTATATAACCAATGGTTGATAATTATTTTATAATTAATGTCTATCCTCAATTACATGTAATGTATAATCTGATTGCGCTATTACTAAATTATCAATCTTGTTTGACATGGATTGATCTATTGGATGTCTTAAACACAATTGAAGGTGAATTGGATAGTCTATAATGTTCAATAATTTCTTTATATCTATGTTGAATTTTATAAATTCCCCAATGTCAATAAATATTTTTTCTATCAGAATTTATCGCATGAAAAATATTTTATAAAGGATTATTCTTTTTAAATTAAATCCCAAAACATGTAAAGATTCAATAAAGGAAGGTCATATTGTAGATATGTTATAATATTCTATAAAGTTTAATATAAGTTAAATAAAATAATAATTAGAATAAATTAGGATATTGATTAAAATTATGAGATTTTCTGGACTAATCAATAGATTATGAATGTTGACTAATTGTACGTTAGTAGCGAAAAATGTGATCATAAAACAAATAATTATGATAAAATATAAAATTTAAATGATCTAATAGGGAAAAGAAATTTATTTAAAATATTACTGAAATTACTATAAAAAATTATGTGCGAAATAAAATAATTCAATGTGTTAAATTTGATCTACATACTAACAAAATTAAACAAGTTTCTATGATTGGTAAATCTCTAAGGAGAGTCTCTAAAAATATCCAAGAGAATAATATTCATGTTATTCTCCTTTCTATATTCTTGAGTAACTAAATTTCAAGGTGAAAATATCCTCACATGTGATATTAAAGGTTGAATTTTGAAGATTTGTGTATTGTTACTGAAGGATAATATAAAAAATTAAATATAAAATAGGGGTAATAGTAATTTCATTTGAATTTTTTTCATAAAATGATACTGGGTGAAAAAATATATGACATCCATTAATATAATTCTATCTCAGTTACTGAATATTTTAATATTAAAGAAAAATAAAACAAAATTTGTCACTTCTATATAGGTTGTTGGTTTTGAAATTAAAATTATTTTCCATTGACTAAATCTAAATAACATATTATAACTTCATTAGAATTAATTCACATTGAATTGTAGGGACCATTACTAAAGGGTTCATTATATAAATTTCAATATTCTATAAATTTATTGATTATATTAGGTTTAGTTTATCCCATTAAAACAAAATGATGAAACACTTCAATATTTTACTCAATTTATAATTTTTGTTTAAAATTAATTGAAGTGAAAAATTTAAATTATATAAAATTATTAGGTTGGATAATGTTAGTAATCTAGTAATATTATTCATAAATTTTATATATAGTTTAAAACTAATTATCCAAACATCTTAGTACAGGATGTCATATTTAAGAGAAGTCATCATCATCTTAAGAAAACATGAATAACAATTCTTGATCAAGCCAATCAATATTTGAATTAATGGGGGGATGATTTGAAAAATAATACTAACAAAATTAACAATCAACATACTTTTATTCTTCAAATTAAATCTATTCTCTATTGAATTTTTTTTATTTTTAAAAATTATAAAATAATGACACAATTTGGTTTTGTTTTATACCAATTCTTGAGACATATTATCCAATACATAATTAAATTTCATTCATCAAAGACTACTTTTTTGGGATACAATGAATGTCACAAAGGGATAAAAGATTTATATAAGGAAAATAGATTTTATATTATTTGGCTTATATTTTTTAATGAAAATAAGATTCAATTATTTTTCCCAAAAATAAGACAATAAATATCATAATATACATTTTTAGAATCACTAGATTCTAGTTATTGATAGAAATAACAATACGATATATTTATAATGATGTGAAAAATAAAAATACAATTTAAACCATGAAAAGAAATATATATTTGACTTTTAAAAAACCCGTGAAAATTATGGGATGAGAAATGAATTCTATATGGATGGGACAATTGTCGGTTCTCGTAATGAAAATAATAGAGGGTTATATTTGGAATAATCTTGTATCAAGGAGTAGTTACAAGATACACATGTTCAAGAATAAAATAAATTCTAAAATCCTTGAAATAAGTTATATTTTAACAAATAATATCATAATGGTCTATCTAGTTTTTAATATCAAAATAATTATTATTTTTACAACAACATTAGAAAATTGTGATAATTGTTTTGAGAATTATAAACATAAAATGGAAACATAAAAAAATTAAAGAATTTTCAAATAAAAATATATACTTTTTCGATTCATATGTTTTGAATAAATTCAATTCCTGAAAAAATATACAATAGAAACCAATAATGTTTTTTAATATAAGTATATTATTTCTGATAAGATCGTAACATAATGAAATAATATTTAGTTTTTAGTTTAATATTATTCAAGAAAAACATTTTCGGGATATAAATGCTTCATTAAAATAGTATAATTCATATGGGTCTATCAACATGTACAAATTCTACATGGCTACAAAAGATTCCAATAAAAACCTAGGGAAAAATTTGGAAAAACAATTAGTCTTGGGGTAAAAAACTACAATATTTGGAGTTTTCCTTATAGTTGTTGTTGTTAATATATGGGATTTGATGAAACATATCATTAACAATTAATTACTTATTGGGTATATTCTTGTTGTTCCATTCAAGGAATCACCTAAGAGGTTCATTACAGCTTTGTAATTATATATTTAGTCTTAATAAATATATAAAATACAAAGAAAATCAATTACATTAATTTATGTAATGAATGAATCCCAAAACCACATATAATAAAAATTGAAGAAAGCATTTTCTACCATTCATAAATTAATGGTCAAGTCACCAACATCATTAACGAGCTTCATTCATATTCCTAATAGGTATTAAAGAAATATACCCTTTATGTAGTATACATGATATGAAATGAATTTACTATTGCACGTGAAATATTATGATCAAACACATAACATAACATTACCTCACTAGTATATGGCTTATGGAAGCTCACATCATTTATCCTCATGGTTAATATTTTATTTTATAAAACCTAGGGACATTCATGAGTTTTCATGAATTTACTGATACATTACATAATTCATGATTGAATGATACAATAAACATGAATTAATCATATGTATACAATATAGAATCTCTTAGATATTTCATCTTATGAAAAGAATAATTTAATTATGATACTCATCAAATAATATCACAGGATGGATAATTCAGATCATATTGTTTCCTAATGAATCATAGGTAGTTATTGAATCATAATACACGATTCAATAATTCTTTTGTTATTATTATTCCATAAATTAAAATTGGAAAATTCATAAAAATGCTATTATACCTCATGTTTATTGCTATAACTATTCTACCCAATGTGATATAGCCCATACAATCTCATTAATTATTTAATATATACAATAATTAATTTAATAAATTAGACTATTATAATGTTTTACAATGATCAATTATTTTTATATCCATGTATCCTCTCTCAAAGGTAACTATCATTGGAAAAAAATGAAATATATGTAATGATCCTAGAACCTCCCTCTGTTAGGAAATGTGTGGTTTACTACAATTGACGGTATTTATATAAAATTTCAACAAGAAATTACCTTCACGTATATTTTTGGAGTATGAAAAAAATTGAGGTATAATCAAACAATATCATGAATAAATATTAAATTAAACCAAATACATTTAATTCTACAGATAAATTGACACAATTGATTAGAAAACTAAAAATTGTCAAAAGTAAATCATAGAAACTGAACACGATTCATTAAATTCTCTTATATAAATTTTAAAGATAGTACTACCAAAACTCGAACGAAAAACTTCTCCCATGAGAATGAAAAACTGTTTATATACATTTAAAGTGAACATAAAATATATAATTATTATGACCAGCCTTGAAACCATTCGTGAAAAATTTGAATGAGTAATTCTAAAAACCGGTGAATTAAGAAGTCAAACTATCTCATCTAATAAAATGGTAATCATAACAACATATTATTTTGGAATATATTTATATATATATATATATATTATTAATATGTTCAATAGCATACATTACATGAATCAAATGAAATATATCAACCATAAAATATTTATTATTAAAAAAAATTATGAATAATAAAACCTCTACAAAATAATATATTTTAATTCATTATAAAATTCAATGTAAATATGATTAAGAACACTTAATGTTTTAAAACAGAATAATTGAAATAATTTTTTATATTATATAAATTACTTTTTTTTAAATATAAATTTTATAATTTTATAATTAGAAACTATAAAAATGAACAAAAGTTTTTAATTCAACATCTCAAAATTTTCTAATGTTGAATTTTTTATATTTTTGTAAATTAATTAGTTTTAACAGAATATTAATGAAATACATATTTTTTCAATATAATCAACTTTATGACATTATATTAATTCAATAATCATATGAATAGATCTAAAAAATCTTCTAAAAATATATATATTATTCAATAAATTTAAATAAATAAAAAAATAGTATATTTAATTTCTAAAATTCATGTCCAACATTTTATAAATAGAAGTAGTATTTTACACAAAAAATAAGTTGTATACTCTCCAATTAAAAATTAGTTTATTTATTTTTATAAAAATAAATATAATAAATTGTACTTTATATTTTTGATCATGATGTTCATATTAACAAAAAAATTAATATCCTACTAGATATAAAAATATGATTACAAAAATAAATTTTAATTACCATGATAATGTTAGAAGGGTTATTTACCAATAATTATTCCATTAATTTTTCGTAATTCTATGTTAATAAATTAAAATCATATATTTTATAAAATAAACCAATATGGTTTTTCACATTTATACAAACATTCTATCCTTAATTTATGTGGTTGATATTTCTCTATATGATAAAAATTCTTCATCGTGAAAAAAATAGTTTTCAAAAAAATCCATTTTCAATATACTAAATATTTTATATTTTAATTTTATTATATATTATTTATATATTTATTGAGATTACATTAGAATTTATTTCATGTTAATCACATATTTATTTGGTAACATGTTCTACTATTTATTTTTAATTAGATATACATCACTTGTGTAAAAACTTTTTAGTTATGTAAAAAAACGAAAATGGTAAAATTTAAAAACAAAGATATTATAGAAAAGAAATTTAAATTTTTCTAAAAAGAGTTTTAGAATATTTATATACCTTATATATATCCTTAAAATCCAATATTTCCAAATACTTGGGACATTTAGTCTTGAATAGTTTCATATCATTGTTTATAATTAATGGGTATTCACAAAGGAACTATTTTCTTCTTTTATAAAATTTGATCACTTCATCATCTTCATGATAAAACTATCAGTTATAATTTTATCATTAAACTCTACCATTTTTTCATATGATAATTTTATCTCACATTCATTCACCTATGATATCCAATAGATAGCCAAAGGCATATATTTCTAATGTTATTTCCAAACAAAATCTCATGTTCCCAATGACCATATTTCATACTCCTTAGTTGTATATTCTTTAAATTTATCTTAATATCATATTATTGGATGAATAATAGAATGAAAAAATTATTATTAAAATATTATAGTCTAATTATTTTAATTTAGTATCCATTATTCAAAGGTTTCCATCCTTTAACAAAAACAAAACAACATTAATCATGCACACATGTGGAATACCGCCAACATAATGTGATGATGTTTTTAATACATTACCATATACCATGTTTATAAAAAATGAAATATATGTGTATTTAATATTTTCAATATGTTCAAATTATAGTTATGAAATCTTAATTTATATCATTCCTTCATTCTACCCCATTAATTGAAAAATATAATTATTAATCATTCGCACATGAAAAAAATCACCTCCATGAATAAAAAATTCTATTTTTCATCACCACCATACATGGATGGTCATAAAAATAAATTATTTAAGGTAAATGATATTTATGAAATTTAATTATTCTATTAAATTTATTTGAACATTAATTTTTTTTGGTACTCTTCAAATCATTATAACACACTCTCATTAGGGTGGGTATAATAACCTATTTGAAAAATGTTATAATAGTTATATCATGACATATTGATGAATACAATATAATCATATTATCTTGTAATAAAAATTGATTTATTATTACTTAATTAATATAGTAATTTTTTGTGTATATTTAATGAATTATTTAATATATCACCTTTTGCAGGTTAAAATTGTTGATATGAGTTATTTATAATTTTTCATTCCAAAAAAACATAACATTATTATTAACTAATTGAAAATGGAATCTGAAAATTAATTAAAAATCCATGATTTTATTTTTTTTGTTTAATTTTATAATGAATATCTTTTTATTAAAAAAATTACTCAAGAATTCAATTACAAAACTACATCAGAGCAAGTAATAAAATTTTATAGTATCCGATAATGAAAAGAAACTATAATAGTTTAATATATTTTTAATAAATGGAAATAACAGGATTGTTTAAATTTATATATATATGAATAAGGATATATAATAATTTATTATGATTTATATGATTATTACAAATGGTTTTGGAGCTTGTTTAGGTATACAAGAACAAAATGTAATGGGATATTTGTCTCACACTTAATTTAAAAAAGAATATTAAAAATTGTGGATGAATATATATTTGAGATGGTGGGATTAATTTAAAATGGATTTATTTTAACATATTAATCTAATTAATGGGTTTTAAAATGACATATCACCTTCATTCTTTGTGTGTCCTTTTATTCAAATGATTCCAACATTATATGATTTTTATTAACTTAACTATATTTTTTGAGTTATAATGATTCTTCTAGATCTTCTTTCACCAATGTTTTCTTGCATTAAATTTGCTATTTTATTTTAAGGTGCATTCACTTCCACTCTATGTAAATTGAAATTTTTTATTTAAATCATCCCCCTCTCTTAATTTATATCCCAGAAAAATTATATAGTTATTGAAAATAATTATTATCATCTTTAAGAATTATTTCCCATCCTTGTCCATATTTTACCTTCACACCAATGTAATAATATATACTCTAAAGTTCAATTAAGTTTTATCCAATGTGAAATTCATTTTTCTCTTACCCAATTTTCAAAAGGTAGTTTTGTTACTCTATTTAAAATGTTTGTTATCAAAAGTGTATTTGTAAATATTAAAATGTATTTTCAACCTTTCGTAATCATTGGTTTTATCATTCAAAAAAATTTAATTAATATATGCTTTATTTATTTAAAAATATCATTCATTATTTATTATATTTAACTATAATAGTTTACGAATAATTATTTCACCATTTGAAACCATTATTTTTTTTTCAAAGGTCCATTACTAAATTGTTTTTTAAAATGTAAATGTTCTTTTTCACATCACCTTTTTTAAAAAAATTATATCATTTTCAAGGATCCATTATGGTTGATTCTTCATAAAATTAAACATATTTTAAATGTTTTCATGTCACTATTTTTTAAAACATTAAATATTTTTAGTATAAAATTATTGTATACTAATTTTAATTTGTTTCAAATTTAGTTAAATTAAAAATTTCGAAAATTTTGTTTCTTTTTAAGGTTTTTTTAAGGATATTTATTTCCAGATATTGAATTTAAAACTTATTTATTTTTTATCATTCAAAATTTAAATTTTAAAATTTTATAAATAACTTTGGATTTTTATGATAATATTAAAGAATTATTTTAAGAATAATTTATGATTTACATCATTTGTACAATTTAACACCTTATGATTAACCTCATTTGATGTTTTTTATGAATAAGTACCTACAGGAATTTATAAAATATAATTTGGGGATATTAATAATTTATAATATCCGAAATAATTCTAATATAACATTGTGTGATACAATTTTGAATTTATAAGAAAACAATTTTATTTTAATGAGTTATTTATGTTATGGTGTTGGATTTAATTTTTATATGGAAACATGAGTATGAATTATAATTGTAATATAGTTTTGATCTAGTAATTCAATTTTATTTTTATGGTCTAATAATGTAATAAGATATATTGGTTTTGTTAAATCCCTTAGATGTTTGTGGTATAATAAATCATTAATCCATTTTGGGTCTGTTGAATCCATATATAACATTGGGTAATGTTTGATAACTAATGAGATAATAAATAATAGAAATGATTCGGTGATATAACATAAAAATGGTGGAAATACTTGTATTTACTAAAGACAAAATTGGTGGACATAGTTGTATTTTTCCACAACATTCAAGGTTTAAATTATTTGATATGTTCAAAAAGATAAAGGATGGATATACATCGGTTATTTTTCAACATTCTGTGTTGAAAATCATGGATTTTTTCACAAACATACAGTGTGCAGAAACATGGATTTTTATAAAAAAAATACTATATATACGATATTTTTTTTAAAATATGGGGTGGAAATTCTTGGATTTTTTTTTAAAAAAAAGGATTGATTTAATTGGATTTTATTGACCAATTTAAGAGAGTTCTTGTTTTAGTTATCTTATAATATGATATTTTCATGTTATTGTGTAATTTTTTTTTGTTTTAAATCATGCATCATAATTAATATATATTGATTTATCATTTTTATTCCACGTTATATGTTAGGTAATTTCTATTTATATTTTTTTTCATGACTTATAGAGAAATCTTATTATTCTATTTTATTTTAAGAAGATATTCCTCCCTTTCCATTATCTTACCATGAACTTTGTATTTAATCTTTGTAAACATGTTGATATGTTTTTTCCCTATTTAATGTTTTACCACTCTCTATTCTTACATTTATGTTCCCGCGTTATTGAATATTATGAGTACTTATGATATGTTTCTAAGGGAATCAACTTTTGTATTATTATGCAGAAATATTCATAACTGTCATAAAATAAGTCACTTATGTATCTTCACCTCAAAGAAAATACAAATTCCATTTTTTTGATGTGTGGTTTTCTATGAGACATGATTTTTATTAAATTTAAATTATGTAAAGTAAATATTGGTTCATCTCTCATTGCATCATAACCAATGATTGAAAAATCAGTTTTCAGCACCAGACCTATGAGTGAGTGTCTGGGTGAATTAATAACCATTTTTTATCATCCTCTATATAGTTCAATTTTTTAGTAACACATGAAAATAAAAAATTATATATAGAAAGAGTAAATGTAAATTTGACAGTATACCTATTTCAATTCCACACTGGTTTGCTGCTCTCACACTAAAAGATTCACATTTGGTTGTTGAAACATCCATAATTCCAGTCATCCTTCATCACATCCAGGCCTCAACCTAAATAATTAATCTAACAAAGGGCTCAAATATATCATGTTGTCATCAATCAACATATCAATATCATTTTTGAATCCTGAACTGAATGAAACCATCTCAATAGTTATGAGGTTGTAGTCCAAAATCCACAAAACCCATGTAAATAAATTATATCTAAATCCATCAAAACCCATTCTAGTACACCCATGTGATTCTACAACCACTTTTTTGGGTACAATTATGTCATAGAACACAATCCATTATGCATTGAAGATAAATGTATAGGGAAACTGAGATCCATCACATCCTATGTATAAACAAACCCTATTTACTAAACCATTTTTTATTATGATTTTTATAATAATAAATAAATTGTTTGTGAGAGTAAAATAAAAATATTTAGAATATGATGAACCAAATTAAAATAGGTTTAAGGATTTACAATGTATGATTTACGATAATACATATAAAATGAAATAATTAAATGATGAAAAAATATATTGTTCAAAATTGATGTTTAGGTTTGATATGTTTGATATAGTCCACCAATGTAGAATTTTTTTCCCATCTTTTGGGTATATCCAAGGTATTATATGAACCACATGATTTGCTTGTGGGATCTAATATTACTCCACGACCTACTAGAGCCTCAGGTGAAAATGAATATGTTTAAGAGACATCCATGTGATTAAGAGAAGCCTATCACAATGTTATCATTAAAAAAACATCCATAGCATGGAATATATATATATATATATATATCGTAGGACCCTGGGACACCCTGAGATGGGACGTTGAATCAGGGGGATGACATTTTTATTTAATGTGATGGATCATGTTCCCACATTGGTAGGAACTTTCTAAACTTGTATGATGAATATGATTAGAAAGCAATCATTCCCATGCAGAGAGATGCCACAACACTTTGTACATGGTTCACCATTAAGGGAAATGTCCAAGAGCTTACTCTGAAAGTTTTTCGGTCATACAAAATTCCACTAAACTTCACTAGATGTTGATGACAAAGGTTTCAGCATAGTCACTCTGTCCCAGGCTCACTTCCCTTACAAAAGATCAGAGATAGCTCACTACGTCCCTCGGGTCACTCCTGTTGACACACCCTGGCTCACGTCTATTGGTGAAGTCCTACTCAGTTTATAGACGTGATGGTCTCTTCATCATCGCTAATGAATTCATCCTTTGTTATATGTAGATGCTCTGTTGAAGTAATACTTCCACCTAATGACAAATCTCACTTTTCACCAATGGTATCGGGCAAACATTCACCTTTCGCACAGCCCCAGAAATACTGGTGCATATCTACAACACATGGTGTTCTTCTCCAAGCCGACGCACATGTTTCAATTATGGATCGCAAGTATAGCTCACCCACTTGCGTGATACTCACTTCTTCAACTTCAAACTTGTGCGACTCGCTTCCTTTTACACCCAAACAAATTTTGGCCCGCAACTATAAACTGTCGTGCTTCTTCAAATTCTGGTGCGCTAGTGTCACCACCCCACCTACGCGACACATTCTTCACCAGCTCCAAAGTTGCACGGCTCATCCCAATACTCCCCCAAGTCACCTTGGAAGCGCAACAAACAATTGTCACACAACCTCTACTTGTGCGACCCACAACCACTTGCATGACCACAACACCTGCACGGCGGGAGATCTAATATCTTCAATGTCTAAACTTCGTACTGAATGAGTAGGGGTCGACCACTATTTATAAGCATTTGGAAACCCTGCACGATGGGGTGCATGTCTTCCCTCTGCTCACAAGTTGTTTGCGCGCAAGTCTCTACTGCGCTGGTCACTTGCGTTACCAACCCCAAACATGGGCACCCCTTCTACCTTTGCCATATTTTGATGATCTCATCCTGAAAAAAATGGTGCCCATGTTTCCAAGCCTCCAAGTCTTCGGTGCCCAATTCCCGTTTCCAAAAATAAATTCTTCTTTTTTCAATTTTGAGGTCGAGAAATTTGGAAAACACTGGAAAATGATGCCACCTTCTATAGTGTTATTAGCTTGTTTTGTATGATCAATTTCCTAGCACACATTCTGAACATTCTCTTAGGATTGAAAACAAACAGAAACCGTACCTTACTCCAATTCAAGAATAGAACGACCATGGTTCCATCAATCTCCACATTTGGGTTTGTTGGCAATCAGTAAATATATTCAATAGAGCACCAGCCATAGGCAAACCCTAAACGCAAGAATCAACTCAGCCAACACTCTGAGTCTACAAGGGAAATGCTCAGTGTAGAAAACAATGGAAGAATATTTAATTGGGTTCCCATGTTTTGTAATTCTCAATGAATCCCAAGAAATTATCTTACAGTGTCATAGAAGCATTACATGCCTGAATTTTTTCCTTTCTCCCCCATTGAGAATAAACCCATATACTGGTAATTATTCATTGTTCAGCTCAAAACACTCTCCCCTTGGATAGTATCTCCCCCACAAAACAACATTTCATCCATAAAAAAACTAAATACAATTAACATAATTGGGGAGAGGATAATTTTGTAACTTCCTTATGAACTAGGAGGTGGCTAAACACTGAGGTTCAACCAATGCTTTTCAAACACAGCCGTTGATAGTGGCTTGGTTAGAATATCAGCCACCTACACACCGGTTCCCACATGATCCGTTATAATAACCCCTTTCTCAACTATTTCTTTGATATAGTGATATCTGATTTCAATATGATTCGTACGAGAATGATGAACATGATTCTTTGTAAGATCAATTGCACTATTGTTATCAAAGTAAATCAACATAATTAGTTTCACCTCATCACCAATATCTGTTAGTTGTTGCTTCATCCATGGCAGTTGAGTGCATGCCCTTATGGCAGAGATATACTCAGCTTCAGCCATACTAAGAGATGTACTTTCTTGTTTTTTCTCAACCAGCCATCACATTTATTCCCAATATATAATTCACTACTACTAGTGGAATTTCATTCCACAACATTACTAGCCCAGTCAGAATCATAAAATAATGATAATTCACTATCCCTTCTTCCAACGATTTATAAGGCCTAATTCTAAGGACCTTGAATATACCTCTTGATTCTTTTTACTGCTACCATATGTTCCTCCTTTGGATTAATCTGAAAGCGTTAAGAAAGTCATGTGGCAAAGAAAATATGTAGTTGTGTTGCAATCAGGTTTAGTAGGATACCAATGATCATCCCATACATGTTAGGATCTATAGAGGTCCCATACTCATGCTTTACAAGTATAGTTTAAACTGCAACAGGAGTTTACATTGGTTTGGAGTCTTGCATATTATACTTATTCAGTAGCTCTCTTGCATACATTTCCTGAGAAATGAATTTGTAATACTTCTTTTGAATCACCTACAGCCCCACAAAATATGTGAGCTCCACCATCATAAACATTTGAAATTATTATTTCATGTGATGGGAAAATTCATCCCATGATTTCTGCCTATTTCCCCCAAATATGATATCATCAACGTAGACTAGAACCATGAGTAGATCTTTTGGATAATTCTTCACATAGAGATTGTGGTCTACTCCTCTTATTTTTAATTCCAGCTTCTTGAGATACGAGTACAGCCGGGAATACATTTCTCGTGGTGCCTACATCAAACCATATAGAGCTTTCTTCAGTTGGCATAACATTGTTTCATCAGTACCAAGAAAAAAACCCACTAGTTCCTCAATGTATACTTTTTTATGGAGTACACCATTCAAGAATGTTGTGTTGACATCCATTTGATATACATTATATCCTATTTGGAGTGCCATGGCAAGAAAAAGCCTGATTGACTCCAATTAAGCCACTATAGAAAAGGTTTCTTCAACATCAACACCTTTAATCTGGGATTATCCTTTACATACCAGTCATGCCTTGTTTCTAATAACACTTTCATGCTCATCAAACTTGTTCTGTAAGATCCATTATGTACCAATCACATTATGACCTTCAGGTCTCTAGACAAGATCCCATATCTGATTCTTTTCAATCTCATCTAACTTTTCATTCATGGATTTCACCCATGATTCATCCTATGTAGCTTCCTCAAATGAGGATGGCTCCAAAACTGACAGAATTGTAGATTGCGGGTTATTCCCCATACTCCTTGTTTGAGTGGGTGCACTCCAGTCACCAATTATGTTAGATGGATCAATCTCAGCAAAAAAATTTATCCTGTGCGGTTTACTTGCATCTCTCAATCCATAGTTTCTTCATCAGATTCTTCTTCTGAGTCAACATCATGATGTGACTGATGATTGTTTTGTACAGATTCCTCTATTTGTATATTTTTATGTTCTCCACGTTCAAATTCTTCCTCACATTCTATCACATCAGAATATGATGTTCTTGAAGCATTTGTCATTTTCAATTCAATTATATTAACATCACAACATTGAAAAATCCATTCCTAATCTCTTGTTGAAACACTTGTAGGATTTTCTGTTCATTGAGTATGCAATGAAAATTCCGTCATCGGCATTTTCAAAAGACTTTATTTGATTTCCTTCATTGTTACTAATGAAGAATTTACATCAAAAAACATGAAATTATTTCAATTATGTTTTCCTTCCATGCCAAAATTCATATGGTGTCTTCATCTAACCCATATAAAGACCTATTCAATTACGAATATATACTGCAGCTTGAATATCCTCTTTCAAGTAATTTCGTGAAATACGACTCTCAATCAGCATAGTTTGTGCCATGATGTTCACCTATCGATTCCTACGTTCAACAACTCCATTTTTTTGTGGAGTTCTAAAAGTAGCTACATCATGTTGTATCCCATTTTTCTATAGGTAATTTTCAAATTCAATGGATGCGTATTCCCATCCATTTATAGATCACAACACTTTTATTGTTCATCAAGTATCATTCTCCGCGATTCTCCAATACATTTTAATGCATTCAAGCACTTTTTGTTTCCTTTGAATGGCCATTACACATGCCATTTTACTATAATAATATATGAAAATGACAAAGTTACATTCTCCATGAGTTCCGAAAACATTTATCGGGCCCCATACATCTGTATGAATTAGATCAAGAAAAGGACATGCCCTTTTCTTCTTTGGCCGATAGAAACTGCAGACCATCTTTCCAAGAATTCAAGCATCACATGACTTTTAATGTTCATGCTTTAGGACAGAAATGTCCATGTGAATCCTCAATTTTGATATTTTCACCATGTCTTGTTGATTGATGTGTCCCAGTCATCGATGGCAAAAAAAAATTTCTTCTTCGACAGTCATGTAACAAACATTTTCTTTACTATCAACCTGATACAAGTTGCCTTCTATTCTATATCCCTTCATAAGTGAATCTCATGTCTTCCCCATGATAGTGCAACCTTTCTAATGAAAAGTATCTATAAGTATCAAGTCATACCGTTGACTCACACTGAGTATATTATGACGTAGTCCATCAACAGAAAGGACTTCCATCTTCTTTAGTTCTCCATTAGCCATCTCAGAACTTCCACTTCCTTTGATTTTCAGAGCTCCATCATTACGAAAACGTAATGTACCATCAACCTTCAATCTGATGTCCGTTAATAGGCCTGCATTACCTATTATATGGGATGAGAAACTACTATCCAGAATCTATGTGCAATTTCTTTTTGTAGCTTTGAAGGAAACCTCTGCAAGATTGGATTTCTCGATCTTCTTCTTTTCAATTAAAGTGATATTGAATTGAGTATAAGATATTGATTGCATTATAATTATTTTATCCACATAATCAGATTCTTCATACCCATAATCTTCTTCCTGAGGCGAAAACATGTTTGTGAGATCAACACCCTCAGCCGGGTGAATATTGTCACGTCTTTGAGAGTTGTATGAATCTCTCCTACTGAATCTCTGCCTACAATACATAGATTTGTGGTTAAAGTTAGAATAATGAAAACAATATCCATAGAAATATTTTATCTATAATATGGAGGATATTTAGTTAGTCTCCTTTATTGTCATCTCATATCATCCCCATTCAAGTAGCTTCTTACCTCATCACAGTATGACTTGGTTTGGCCTAGATAGATATAGAACTGACACTTCATGAGAGAGAATGTCTTATCAGTAGAATTTATCCTCATGCATTCCTAATTGGGAGAATAGTTAAACTTCCTGTCATTTATAAAATTTTGAGGACTTTTTTAGCTCTTCTTTTAGATTGGATTGAGGTTTTCTTTTTCTTCACTTTAGGTAATGTTTCAACTTGTCCAACTATCATCTTGAATTTCATTTGGCTCTCTTTTCATCAAGCTATTGAGGTCTCAGGTTCATTGCCAATTCCAATCTTTCCCATGAAAATGGGTCTCTGACAACTCATGATTTTTACATCCCCATCTGAACAACACAAAGCTCATGCTAGTAATTCTGCATCTGAGAATCTTCCAAAATGAATTTTCTTCTTTCACTCATTTGTGGTTGATTGACATTCAGGTTTACTCCTAAGAGTAGCAAATTATTCCTAAAGTCCCTCAACGGTCTTGGACTTCTCTTCCAATTTGAATGAAAGTTCATTTTTGACCATTGCTTGTTCTTTAATTCTAAGATTTAGTTCCACATCATCATCTGTGTTTTCAAGTATTGAAGACTGAACTCTCACTAGTTCTTCTAGTTGTTCAATTTCTACTTTATGTTCATCAATATATTTTGATGATTCTTCCCCCATTTCCTTCTACTTATTACATCTATTCGATTTATTCTCAAGCCTGGGAAAACCATCATTAATTTGAGTCTTTGAATCACCATTATGAGTAATCTGATTATCTCTTCCTTTAATGGTCTAGGGTTCTAACATTTCAATGGTAGACATCATGGAAGCATGGTTTCTTGTTTTAAATTCGGGTTCTTCTTCTTCACAAAATTCAGTATCCTCATATTCCCTTAGTAGACAAAACACTTCCTCTATATTTTCAATCCATATTTGAAGTCTCATTTTTAGAAAAACAATTTCTAAGGCCTCTCGATGTTTTTATCTTCAATATCATCATCGTTGATATTTCTTAAACACTAAGAAGCAATGTACCCAACTTTTCCACAATGAAATCATGGGAGAGGTAAGTTCCCTTTGAATTTCCCTTTCCCTTATAGAACGAATTTTCAACGAGAGAATGTATTTATTTTTCTTCTTCATCTTTGCCACGACTATCTTTTGACATTTTTATTTTATCCATGGCCTTGAATGCCATTTCCTTGCCCACATGAGTCCTAGAATATTCTAGTTTGTCTCTCATTTCATATGTTACCAATCTTCTCAGGAGATCATCTAGAGAATGTTTGGAATGATATCTCTCCCCAAGAGAAGATACCATTGCATTGTACAAGGGGGGAAGTATTCTTAATATTTTCTTTACAATATCAATGTCTTTCATTTCTTCTCCTTGATCCCAAATTCCTCTAACCACTTTAGTAATTTGTTTTAAGAATGAGTCTACATTCTTGTCTGGATGCATATTCATATCATCAAACCAATTGTGTAGGACATGTATTTTTGCCTCCTTCACATTTCTATCTCCTTAATAAATATTTTATACTTTATCACAAATGGATTTTTCTGAGGTGCAACTCATCACCTTTACAGAGATCTGATCATAAAGGGCTGTAGTGAGAGCATTTTGTGCTTAAGCATCAGCATCAAGAATTTTCCTATCAGCATCTGTCATAGCCAGTACTGTTGGATGAGTAACATGAATTCCGTGGAAAGTGGAAAAAAGGACTTCCATTCCAAGGGATCATAGATGAGATCCCATTCTATTATTCCATATATGGGAATTACTTCCATCAAAAAGAGGGACTCCCCTGACATTGACAACATTCTCCATGATGACAAAGGACAGATTCAACACCAGCAACCTTTACCCTTTGATACCACCTGTAGGACCCCAGGACACCCTGAGAGGAGAGGGGTGAATTGGGGTGATGAATTTTTCATTTAATGTGATGGATCTTGTTCCCACGTTGGTAGGAAGTTGTTAAACATTTTTGATGAATATAACTAAAAAGCAAACATTTCCATGCAATGAGATGACACAACACTTTTTACATGGTTCACCATTAAGGGCTATGTCCAAGGAGCATACGCCGACTAGTTTTTGGACGTACCAAATTGCACTAAACTTTAATAGATGTGGATTACAAAGGATCTGACATAGTAACTCTGTCCTAGGCTCACCGATATTATAAAATTTTAGGGATAGCTCACTACGTCCCTCAGGTCAATCCCGTTGACTCCCCCTAGCTCACACCCTTTGGTGAAGTCCTACTCTGTTTATAGATGTGAATGTCTCTTCATCATCGATAATGACTGCATCCACTATTCTATGTAGATGCTATTTTGACGTAAAACTTCCACCTGAACAAAAATATCACATTGCATCAACGGTATTAGGAAAACATTCTGCTTTCGCGTAGCCCCAGAAAGACTGGAGTACTTCAACAATATCTGGTGTGATTCTCCAAGCTGGCGTGCAAGTTTCGAAGATGTTGTGAAAGTCCAACTCTCCCACTTACGTGACACTCACTTCTACAACTTTTAACTTGCGCGACTCACATCCTTTTCTTCACAAACCAATTTTGTCGCACAAATTTCAACTGTCATGTTTCTTAAAATTCTGGCACGCAAGCGTCACCACACCACCTACACAACACCTTCTTCACCAGCTCCAAACTTGGGTGACTCACCATCTTTCTCTCACAAATCACCTTGGATGCGTAGCAAAAAAACTGTCGTGCAACCTCTAATTGAGCGACCAACAACCACTTGCGCAACCACTACACATGCACGATGAGAGCTCTGATTTTATCTAAGTCTGAACTTCTTACTGAATGAGGAGGGGTCGAACACTATTTGTAGGCATTTGGAAAACCTGCGCAACAACGCACCAGTCTTCCCTCGGTGAACATGTTTTCAACGCGCAAGTCTCTACCATGCTAGTCACTCGCGCGACCACCACCAAACTTGGGAACCATTTCCTCTTTTTCCATATTTTGATGATCTCATATTGAAAAAAATGGGCAAAAAGTTTCCAAGCCTCCAAGTCTTCGGCACGTAGGTCACATTTCCAAAAACTCTTTTCTTCTTTTCTCAATTTTCAGGTCCATAAATTTGGCAATCACTGGAAAA
Organism: Viscum album; assembly: GCA_963277665.1. NCBI lineage: Eukaryota > Viridiplantae > Streptophyta > Magnoliopsida > Santalales > Viscaceae > Viscum > Viscum album. Next base: position 1,154,762,045 of record OY728165.1, read on the forward strand.
CGAGGCCACCTTCAATACTTTTGTATGCTTGTTTTGTATGATCACTTTCCTAGAACACATTGTAAAATTTCTCTGAGGATTGACAACAAAGACAAAAAATAACGTACTCCAATTCATGCATAGAACGACCATGGTTCCAACATATATAATAATCAATGATTCTCTGTAGCTTTCATTTATTTTCATCATTTATTTTAACAAGTGTTTAAATATTATATCATTTATATGTATCATATACATGAATGAAAAATATTTCTTGAATTTCATCTAGATTAATTATTTAATAAGTGATATATTTAATTTAATTAACACAATAAACTTTTTGCACAATTAATTTTTTTTAAACCAATTAATGTAAGTGGAATTTCTGAAAACATATTTAATTCAACTATCTTGATATACAATTCCCTAGATATATGTAAGCAACATATAGATTCTATAGTTTTAACGAATATCTAATTCAATCTCCCACTATCAAAAAAGAATAATTTAAAATGTAGTATTTGTCCTTATATTGAATCATATACTATTCCTTTTAAAATATATCCAAATTTAGATTTTTTATATCTTATAAAAAAACATCTTCAAGGAGTTAATTAAAATCACCTTACATCACATCATATGTCGTTCCATATGAATAACCATCAGAAAACACATTTTGATTTAATTTAAAACAATATTATAATAACTCTCAATTAAAAACACACTCACTATTTTATCAACCACAATGTGTTTCCCCAAAAACCATTATAGAATTGAATAAAAATAAAATACTCCAGATCTATATATTTATGAAACATATCCCTCTAGAAATGCATCAATAAAACTCAATCTTTGAATGTATCTAGAATGGTGTCCATTATGACATGTATCACTATACATGTGTCCGCCAGACTTCATCATAAGAAAAGAAAATGAAATCTTAGACATTCCCTTATCAAATGAAATAATGTGACCATGGAACATCGAACATGTCATTCCCATTCAAAAACTCATCTATACTCAACACATAGAGTGTAGACAGATCTGGTTGATGAATGCATCACATATCATTCCTAATTATGGATATTCACATCACATATCCATTATCAAGAACAATATAAAATATATATCATAGAAAACACACCCACATTTTATTTCAACCAATACTCTTGATTTCATACTTGTAACACAATTTGAAAATGTCATTTTTGTTAGTCACCATGAAATGAAAAAATTAACAACATCTCCAAAAATATCATATTAGCTACATAATTATTTATATTATCATAAGGATGCAATCAATGTTTGAAGGTTGTCATACAAGGTATCCCTCCATCCATAGTCAGTGGGGACTCAAATGTGACATAGTCACCCTAGTACAGAAAATAAATTTTAATGAAACACTATCTGTTATACATAGTAGGTTATCCAACACACAAAATGAATCACATTATTTTTTTCACATAATTATAATATTCTATGTCTCTATATAATAATAATTGTCATTTTATCCTTAACATTTCATCATAACATTTATTCCTCCATGAAGAACATTAGTTTAGGATAAACTCAGTGTTAAATTTTGAGAGGCCAATTATTATTTCACTTCATGATATATATATATATAGTTATTCACTTAAATGTCCAACTTTATGGAATGATAAAATAAGGGTTTCCTCCAATATAATACATTATTATATTGCAAAAATCCTTAATAATATTTTACAGAACCATTAAAAGAACCAGTTTATCATATCATATATAATAAAATAAGAAATCAAACAAATGTTTTCTATACTCTACGCGATTTGTAAAGTAATTACTTCATCTGTAGTTCATGTCCCATCATTATTAGACCATTTGGTAAAATCATCACACTAAATACTTTAGTTAGAAATATCTATCAATCAAGATAGACTGAATAGTGTTGAGGCTTATGAATCATATTCTTTTCTGTTATTGTTCTTGAATATATAAAAACTACATTACTTTATAACATCAAATGTTAGGACGTTTTGTTTTTTTATCTATTTTGATCTATTTCTATGTTCATCACAATCATCCATGGAACCCTAAGCAATCAATGTTTTTACTTGATATAAGTTAAAACATAAAATTATTGGTTACCATCCTTCCTAAACAATTTTAGGATAAAGTGAAAATTTTCATTAATATGGTAAATAATGTAACTCCAAAATTTCACTATCCTTCCACACACTATACTCATTTAGGATAAACTGTTATCTAATTTGGTATAATAAATTGTGCATCTATTTTGGATTTTATTTACATTCACACCTTATTATATTTTTAGATATCGTCTCTTATTTTATATAATTTCAAATAATACTATCATCAAATAAATAATTCCCTTCACTTTTTAGTGATAACTGATTTATCATTTTATTATTTTATTTCATTTAAAATATTTAAAAAATATGATATTAATGGAAAATCACTATAAAATAATATTGGTGTAATTTTTTATTTGTTAACATTGAGAATCTGTAAGTTCAAATATACTCTATATGGAATTTTAGACTCTATATTATCTCTAGAATATCTCCTTGTAATTTTCCAATGGTTTTTTGTTTAGTAAATATAACTTGTTTTTTTAAATGGTTATATTAAACAAATAATATATTATATTCTTATCATATATGGTATATAATGTGTTTACATAATTGTCCATTTGAGAGGAATCCATTATTAACATATACCACTAATTAGAAGTAATCACATTTCTTCAAATTTTAAAAAATATATGTGGACAATCATTAACATGGATAAAAACTTTTATTCAAAAATTGTTCCCTAAAAATGTTATATAACTCGATGAATTATAAACTTGTGTATAAATATAATAATTTTATAAAAACTATTTTTTATTAAATAAATTATCTTATCACCTAAGAGACATGACATGAATATACTAATCTCATACATATATTAATTTTAGATTGAAAAATTCATTTATATTCTAAATCATGATATAGTAACAATTTACTTAATTTCATTAATATAAAAAACTAGTTCAATTAGTTCTTCATTTGACTTATGACTCCCCTATATTTAAAACACTTTGTTCAATATACATTCAACATCACATACCAATCAAAATTGAACAGTTACATTATATTACATTCATATATGACATGAAAATTAAACGTATTTAGGTATTATATAGAATTACTACTCATTCTTGAAATAAATAGATTTCAATGACCTTAACCCTATTTTTGATGAATCCATATAGAGGGGTTCATATGATTTTTTATATTTGTTTAATATTTTACCCTCTATTTCAGTCAAAAAATATTTATAATCTAATCATCTTATGTATGATTCAATTATAAAAAAATATTTCTCAATATCATAAAAAATTTCCTTAAATTATGTTATATTGTTAAAACTTTTTACATAAATAATAATTTTTTGAAATCAGCAACCAAAAAATTCCGTATTAGTCTCCATTATTTCGTATTATTAACATTTTTGTAATTATAAAGAATGATCTTTTAAAAACCCATCACATTTCATTTAAATATTGATTTTTATTGTCTTTTATAGAGATAAATGATACAATGGTACAACTATTATGATCATTTTAAACCAATAATGAAGTGTCTATATTATTATTGCAGAAACTCAGTTTCTCTATTACTTGAGATCAAACAAATGTTTTAGTTTTTTTCATCTTTTGACCTTATGTATATTTAAAACATATTATAATAAAAAAAATTGATATTATTTTATAATAATAGAATTTATTTATATAAATAATATTGTTTTAATTAATCCATTAGTTTTATAATGAGTTAAATATATTAAATCATATTGAATATAATTTTATTTTCTTTATCATATGGATTATATGGAAAAAATTACATTAATTATTAATGTACCCAATTATATTGAATACATTAGTATAGACTAAGATTCATTTGAAAATTCTTTCATATATTACATTTTAAAAATTAAATTATTCACTGTATGCTTATATAATCATTGATATTATATTTTTGAAAAATTTATTCACTAAGATACTCAATAAAGAAAAATTCTAACACATAAAATTTTCTTTATAAAATTTTTTGTAAAACACCAATAATTCTTAAGAACATTTCTTAATTTACCAGTCTTATGAATTTCTTACATTAATAAACTCTTTGAAAATATTAATTACAAAATTCATCCTGATTCTTATAAAGATATTATCAAAAGAATATATTTTATTAGATGTTAGTATATTATCAATAGTTCAAAAAAATATTTTATTAAATGGGATCCCCTTAAAATTATGACCCCTATCAAGAAAACTTCATATCTATTAGTGGTCCATGAATCATATTTAACCCCAGCATAGAGTAATTATCTATAATTAATCCATGACTATATCTAGTAGTAAAAAAATTTCATTTATATAAAATATTTACCATGGATTATTGGGTGAATGTTTTTTTCCCAACTATCAGGTGGATACAGTTAACTCAATTCCTATAGTATCCTAATAGTGTTGGTTTCTTACCTATTTAAAAAATAATAATATTACAAGAATAATCCTATAATGTAATCTCATTGGATATTTATTCTAATATCAAAAATACAATCAATTTAATAGAATTTTACTTATAGATTTCTTGTATCAAAACGTATAATATTGGGGTACCTGTGCTAAGCTAAAAAATAAATTGTTAAGTGATTGAGATCGGGAAATGTACCCCAGTGTAATAAATCTCATATTTTTTGTTTCAATGTTATTTTCATTTCACCCATGTATCTATTTTTATTCAATTTATATATTCATGCATTTTGTTATTTTTGTGTGGAATCATATTCCATCTACTAAATAAATATGTTCAATATATAATTATGTGTAACTCTTTAGACAATGCACTTTTTTTGTTACTCTCCCAAAAATATATGTCATCTATATTAGTGCATATCTAAATTCATCATACAAAATTTTTACATGAACACTTCATATAAATGATTTTGATTTTATGAGGTTTAAAATATCTACATGAGTAATCCTATAGAAATTGATAGGAAACCTCATTCACCAAACTAGATGATAATTAAACATACAGGTAAGTAGCTAGATTAAACCCAAGTACCACTACGATGGGATTCTTTTATCAAGATGGATTCCAATTCATAATAACTCTAACATTTAATATTCACAAATTGTATTCAAAAACATAATTATAGCTACTAATATCATGTACAAAATGAGGTCAATGGAGTTGAAAAATAATATTGATAAAAATATATAGTATTTAATGAAGTGCTCAATATCAATGAATTAGTCTAAAATTTATAATAAAATATACACAATTAATATTATAAAAATTTTATAAATATGAATAAAATAAGGAATACAGTTTAAATAAATAATGAATTGAAATATTTAAAAAAATATCCATTTAGGAAAAATTAATAAATAAATTATAATTGTAAAAACATTATTATTTAGAAAATGAAGCTCTTTGATATTTTTTGATTATATGATATTTCAATTTTAAATATATGATATTTTATGTTTTATAAAAAAAATTAATATCCAATTTAAATTATTAAAACATTTCACACAATCTTAATATCTTATTATAAACCATTATTTAATCTGTAGTCATATCAATCCTGAAAAATGTTTCGATGTCTCGAAAATAACATCCAAATAGCCTCCCACATTATTATGTGAAATTGAATATAATTAATTTTGTTCAATTCCTAATTTAAATATAAAATATTTATATACAATATTTGTATCATTATTTATAACCCATTATAAAATATTACATATAATTAATATATTACACTTTTATTTCTAGATCATAATACATGAAATAAAATTTATAATTTTTTTTATAAATACTATAATTTTATATTTATGAATAATATTCATAATTTATTTAATTATAAAAATTTTATAATTTATTTATTTATAAATCATATAAAAAATTAATTTTTCTGAAAATATCTTTTATAAATTTTTATAAACATCTTACAAATAATTAAATAAATATTTGAAAGGAAAAAATATTATGTATTTCTATTGAACCTTATATAGAATCCATATTCTATATAAGGGTGTACTCTCTCTACCCTCATGTACCAAGTCTATATATTGTTAATAAAACTATATAGACATAACATATATGTAACCAATTAATTGACATTACGTAATCCATTTCTCTAAAGGTAATGCTTCAGTTAACATTTAATGGTTATCTTCTACCACAGAATAATTGGATTTTTTCCTTTACATAATACTATTAAAAAATTTATTTCTTAAATTTATCTATACACAACCATTATTTAATCTATTAAAATACAATATTACTATTTTTAGCATTAATAAAATGTGTTTCCCTTATGTGAACCCCTTCACGTAATCATAACCAAATAGTTACCTTTAAGTGTCTAGTCACATATGGGTAATTTCATAGATTCCCTTACACATAATAGTTTCCAATGATAAGGGCCTTGGTTACATTAATTTATCCTAGAAAATTCAAATAAATTCTTTTTCTAGATATTTTATAAATAGAAAAAAATAATATCAATTTTGGATTTCATCAACATTTCCATGCATAATTTCAAATAACTAAAACATGGGATACCGTGGATACAACTAATGTATTTTTTTAGATTCTATAAAAAAAATTCATGATGATGTTATTTTATCCTATTTATTAGATCTCCATTGAGATATTTTAAAACATCATATATGACCAAAATGAGTAAATACTATAAAAAGATATCATTCATCGAAGATTTAATTATTTCATATGTTTCATGTAGATCGCCATTGTTGAAAAAAAATCCCCAGCAATGGAATATATCCATGAGCTTCTATAAGTCCATTGACATTTCAGGAGGATGCAATATTATAACATAGAATTCTAGAGCCTCATGTGTAATGAAAGTATATTAATGTAGCTCCAAGTGATAGAGTCTTTCATCTATGAACCATGCGATCATCCACAAACACACATCCATCACATAAAATAGGTATATATGACATCAAACTATTTTAAGTGTTTCTTCATTTACTAATTCTTTTCAATGCATTAATAAATTTTATGGCCAAGATTAATATCATAAAAATGATCATAAGTCATTTCATACAAAACATCCCATGTAATAATTAAATAAAAGTTTTTCATGAGTGATAAACCATTTAAAAATGACAAACATAATATTTGGTTTCTTATTATTTTAAAGAAAGTTTCATGAAATAAATCATAATTATGTCATGAATCTTGATGTACAATACACTTGAGGTCGTTACCCGACCATGATGGTCTCGAGCCGCAACTACCCCAGGCTTGCCTCCATAGGCCAGGGGCTGGAGAAAAGTGCCAAAGGAGTAATGATCTCAGGGAGACCATGACCGAATTACCTATACACACACACCCCCCCACTAGATGCAGAAGTGCAGAGTAAAAAAGAAAATGAAGGGATAAAGAACTACAACCCAACCAAAGAAATGCAGAATATTCTAAATTGAAAATGTAATGTGCAGAAGAGTATAGTCAAGATAACTGAATATAAAAAAGGGCAAAACATGCACCCAACCCGAATGGTGCCACAAACTAGAAACAGGTAAATAAATGTAAAAAACTGGTGAGTCTCACACCTGAATGTCCTAATATTACCACTGAATTCAACCCAAGATCATGTGTTCTCTATGCTCATCAATAGTCTCGATCGACCTGTCTGTTGTCTACAAAAGAAAACCAAGTGCGGGAAAATCCCAAGCAGGGGTGAGTATAAAGATACACAGTAGGATGCCATGAATGTTCAATGGAGAAACTAACGTGGTACCAAAACGGTGACCAGTAGACAGAAAAAGGAAGAGTGAATGAATACATTAAATAGAGTGCGACTAAACCCAAAAAAAAAATGAAGTAGACTCGTCCAACCAGGAGGGGCTAGACAGAGAGAGCATGTGGCATAGCACATGTGGCTTTTCCCCTCCTAAAAGAAGAGTAACTTAACCCAAGGAGTGGAAACAAAATTATAGAGTATATATATATATATATTCTGAACAAGAATCCTGAACGATTTTGTAAGGGGATATCTATCTCCAAGATCATCCCAGCAAAAGTATCCAATTTTTTTAAGGATATCCATCACTGATGCCCCAAAAATCACTCCCTAGAAGTTATCTCATTTTTGAACAATACAACCATGTTCATGCTCTAATAATCATGGTGAAATGTCATAGACTAGCCTCATATAAATGGCTGAGTCTAAAATAAGTCTTCGGGTAACCCACTGCCCAGCCAGCTGGAGGGTAAACCCTAAGAGGTCATCAGGTATCTACACTGCACATCCCTGCTGGATGGTAAACCCTAATGTCAACGGGTAACCCACTACGTAGCACCACTGGAGGGTAAACCCTAAGGTCAACCAGAAACCCACTACCCAACATCGCTGGAGGGTAATCCCGAATACTCCGGTGGGTAACCCACTACCCAGCCCCACTGGAGGGTAAACCCGGAACTGGTCCAATAACTCCGCACTGCCCATACATTCTCTGGGTGTCATAATCCGCACTACCATGTGTTGGATCGGAGTGCGCCAAAGGAACCTCAGACTAATGACAATTCATGTTTCCACATTTAATGAGATCTCAAAACAGGCTCCTCACACCCAAACTGATTACACCATTGTACTCCTCGTGAAAAAACACGTGAGATAGACTATTTACTCGCTTGAAACAGACTCCCAATGAAAATGTAATTCAACACCGCTTTATGCCCATATGGAATCTCATGTCAGCCACACCTCGGTCCCGAAAAAGGTTGGGAAATGTTTTCTATCCAGATGCTCTTGGAAGAACACACCAAATCAACTACTCATTCGCCATGAATGGGCGTCTGATGAAAAAGTAGCAAAACGCTGCTCACAGCTTAAAAGATAGCCCATGGGGCCCATGCCTCAACTCCGAAATCAATGCCTAAAACCACCCTGGACTAAATTCACTCAACACCAGGGTTACAACGCCGCTAACAGCACCTAAAATCTACTCCGGATGTGCTCGATCATTCTGAACAAAGAATCTCGGTGAGGCACTAAACAATACATAGCGGGCATGTCACGCCACCCAGCCCAAGTCTAGGAAATTAAAAATCCCCTAGAACATCTCAAATACTCGGTCTCAAGCCAAGGATCAGGTATCCATAGACACCTCATGAATCCGACATTCGGTATTCTATTTAAGGGCGTTTAAACTTTTATGGACAGATACGGGGTGGGATAGATCGGTTCAGCCGGTCCACCCCCTTCAGACAGGCAGTCAACGGCTCGACCACTTAGACCACCCAGTCCACCACAGCTCGTGGTTCACCGCATGGGCCGATGAATTTACCCAGACTAGCATGAGCCGGTCTAGCCCCTTTTCCACAAGACCCACAAAGAGCGGGTCTCGCCGGCTCCTAGGGTCTCAATGACACTGGTCTCGCACACTGCTCGCTCAACCGCCGCAACCTGGGAGCCCGACGTGCCACCGCCTAGGAAGCACCCTAAACTTCCTCCTAAGAGCCTATCGTTCTATCGCCGTTGGCCGCCAGGCAGCCCTGGAACCGCCGAAATTGGGATTTTTGGCCAGAAAACATCCCAGTGTCACCACGGACAGCCTGGGACTCGAAAATTCAATCCGAAATTCTCATTGGAAAGCTCATATCGATCCCTATGTATCTATGGAATTTTATCAACTTATAAATAACAATTTGAAACCAATATTTGAGTTCAAAGTAGATGCAGAATTTAAAAATGTAACACACAAACCTAACTCCCATGGTGTAGCCCGTCGCTTCACGAACGGTCCTCTGGAGCTGACACCACCTTGTCAGAGAGGAGGATAAGAATGAAAGAGTTGATCCCCTATAGGGAGAGCTTTCTCTAGAGAAAGAGTTAAAAGGGGGGATAATGGAGGGGTGGAGGTGTTTAATTAGGGAATTAATTAAAATTTAATTAATCTTAAACACCCACCAGTAGACTCGTACCCAAACATTTAACGTGGTTAGGGTTGGGCCGCCCCTAGGGTAAAATCCGCGTTCTGAGCACAACAATGGTCTCAGAATTGTAATTTGAGCCTCTGTTCAGAAGATATAATGTTCACACATGAGGCCTCTAAATTAAAAAAATTTCCCTCGTGGCATTTTCCATAGATGGTTCGGGCCCACGAAAATGACACCCCTCCTAGGGTCATTGGAACACTCCGAACTAAACGGTTCCCTCAGATTTCCCATATGAGAAAACATTTAGGATTTATTATATATATTTGGGGTGCCAATGGTGAATGCACTAAAAATTTTATTTCTTCCACACTATGGCTTGGAACCACACACCGTCTGAACGCCCTGCTCTGGAATAACATCCAAAATATTTCAAAGACATACAAGCTTAAAACCCAGGTTCTTACACTAACATAGTCCTTACCAATATTAAGGCATGATATTTTAGGAATATATCATTTAATAAATATTTCCTATGGGATCTAATAATAATGGTATAAGTTATCTCTCAATTCCCTGAGTATCTTGGTATTGGTGAATACAACTGCCAAAACATTCAGGTCTCGATTTCCCTATTGACATTAGTGGTGAATTTTATGAAATTATACAATATATAATAATTTCATACATGACCGCAGTAATGTATACAACACAACATTAGAGTCTTTTCAAGAAATCATCAAATATAATACTTGACTACCACCACTAAAGGCTATGAATCGTGAAAAAATAGAACAATGTTTCATATTAATTAATTTATTATTATTTAATTTAAATTATATAATATTCAATTTCATGATTGAAATATTATTCTTATAATCATGTTCCGTAAGCATAATAAAATATATTTACTATATTTTTAATATTTTTATCATCACATATGGACATCATGTACAAATATTTCATATTTTGTAGTAGAATTATTAATTTTTAATCATTTTGGTGCTTTGGGAATCATCCTATTCTACCACATAAGAAATAAACAAGTAGTATATATAATCAAATTAAATCAATTAGTGGAAAAAGAATTTGAAAATTTTTAACCATATTTATATCAACAAATTATAAATAATGAATATATATACATATTTGAAATACTAGATTTGAAGTTATCCTATACATGGCATTGTCATTTACACAACATTGAATATAGTGTTAACTATCCCCCCAATTCTAATTTCTACCAACACTATTTCCCAGGCTCCCATCTCACTTATCATCACAGTTTCTAAACCATATTGAATTTATCATTAATGAAAAAACCCATAGAATATATATAATAACCTGTTAAAACACATAAATATTAATTGCATGTCTTCTGCACACATGAAAAGGCATTATTTCCATAATATTAAGACATCTAATCCTTCTATAATATGACATTATCATTAAGAAAAAAACATTTATATATCTAAAAATCCAATTATAATTCCATATTTAATTAACTGATTTTTTATAGGTAGGTTTTACACAATAAGGAAAACTATTATAGTTTGTTTCTATAGGGAGAAATGAACCCTAACATACTTCATCCATGATTTTGAGGTTTAATAAATTCCAATATGAGCACTAGGTATTATAATTTTTTCAATTCCCTTTAATTATATCAATACAAAAACAATTACATTGAAAACAATTTTCAATAAATTTACTGTACAAAAAATGATAAAAAAATAATAAGAGGAACCATCATGAAATCCTTAAAAACATGAGACTACGAACCGAATAATTTATATAATTTCGAGAATAAAATATTAATTATCATTTATATGTTATAATTTAAATATAAATGATAATATTTCCCAAATTTTGTAAATAATTCTATTTATAAATTCTTTAAAATCATTACTAATATGTGAATATATTGGTTTTATATATCCTGAATAATTTCTAAAATGTAACAATGAACTAATTAAGATGAAGCATGTGGTTACTATATTGAAGTTTATATTTTTAATAAATTGATTGAATTTATTTTTATGGGGATATGAATATCTAAAACATGTGAATTCCCTAATAAAATTTCCATGAAATATATGTTTTTGAGATTTACACACATTTTTTCCAACATGTGGCAGTCATTTTTATTTATTGAAAAATAATATTCATTCTCAAGAATTTAAAGTAATAATAACCGTATTCCTTTAAAAATTTCTATATTATTATTAAATTATGTTTAATTGCACACATTTATTTAGATAATATATATCATTATTAATCCATACCCTACACACACAAAAATAGAAAAAAATAGAACCTTGACCTTGAATGAAGCCTTTACGTGACCAACAAATCAAAATTTAGAGGGAGGAAGTGATTCACAAACATTGGGAAAATAGGAAGAGTACATAGATGAATTGAAAAAAGCTGAATGATGTCTATTGGGAAAATTTGAATCATCTGGACTTAAGGTATGTTCATCAAACTTAAAGGGAAAGAAAATATCTATTATTAATTTGGTTAAAGATATTTCTAAAAAATTTAGTCAATCATTTGATAATATAATTTTAATAATATATTTCCATATTATATAGTAATATGGACTATATTAATATTCTCATATAATATCGATATTAATTGTAGTTTAAAATGATCTATTCTCATCAAAAAAATTTCTTAAAACCTCTAGTTTCAATTTATTTTTCCATTTTTTTGATAAAATTACATTTTAAATGCAATATAGGTACCCATATTTAATTATATTAAAAAAAATATCATCATGTTAGAGTAGTGAAAAATGTATGACTAATATGATTTGGTATTAAATAGATAACAAAACCACACTACCCATATAAGATATCTAAAAATTATTTTACCATTATATAGTGAAATAGAATTTATACATACCCTTACATTATCATACATAATCCCATGTTACCAGGACATGAGCATTTGGTTAAAATTATGTGATAATTATAATCTCAGATAAACTATTACACAAGAGTAAAATTACATTTAAATTAGGATGAATTAACCCTATCAAAATTGGGCATCTTTATACATGTTGGAAGCTACATTTACAACAAATATTTAACCATTACATGAAGAAAACCTATCATATACACAAATAATGGGATTAAATACTTTTATTAACTCTGAATAAGGATAAATAGGCTTATATATATCCTAAATTAAAAATTAAATACCTACATGTACACGGTGATGGTTACATATGGTTAAATAAAAATTTAAAATTAATAAATTTTCAACAATTAAATTTTTTAATTTAAAAGGAAGAAGGGTTCATGAATGATATCAATGACTATAAGTATTAAAAATTAAAAAATTAATGTTATTTAAATCTACGATAAGAAATAATATATACCATAAAAAATTATCATCATCAATAATTATGAATAAAACTCAGAGATGATAAATGTATCAGAATAACCACTCTACATGATACCTATCAAGGATCTCTCTATTTTCTGAACCCAACCATCACATGATAGGAATAGAGAGAATAAGAAAATAACATTGACAACCAACCTAAAAACATACCCGCCAAATACATACCTCTCAAATAAGTGAATTCCCATAACTAAGAATAACATCATTGAACGTAATCAATCACATTAAATAAAAAGGGAACAAATCAACTTAATGGAAAAAAAAAATAAAATAAAAAATAATGAGGTATATTACGTGGGATTTTTTATCTCTTAATCCCATTTAATTTCATTTGATCTATAAGATGACATTGGACATTAACCATGTGAAAATTATCCCACCCAACACATTCTCATAATGCTCATGGATCACAAAATATCATTCTCTAAATGTATCATCATTCTCAAAATCAAGGTAGACTTAATCAATTTTTTTTGAGAATAATCCCTAATATAATTATGAGATTGTAAAACCTATAATATTCTATGAATCTAGATGATCTATGGGGGTTGTGATAACCAATACAACACATCTGTATTATGCATTGAAACATCAGAAGTCCTATAAACTAATGAGAACCATTAAACCTTGTAAATCATGTGAATTTATAAAATATTTTTTTCATGTAAATTTATTTAATCCCTAGATTGTATTACATTCAACAAAATGTTTAAAAACATTTGACATTTTATAAGAATATTATTAATATATGTTAAGACATAGTTGTTGGAATTTAAGGCATAAATACATCTAATTAAATTTCTAAAATTTTTAGATTAAACTTCTATTCAATTAATTCATTGGAAATAAATTTATTATTAAATAGATTTAATATCATTGTAAAATAATGGATATATTTTTCTAAAAATAGTGTTTTTATGTGCATAATGTTTTTTAATTTTAATTAATTAAATTAATCACTATTGGTTAAAATTGATATTAATATTTATAGATAATATAGTTAATAAATTTTTTAAAACATAATAAAATAGGTATGGGATAAAAAATGTATAGTTTTATATATATAAGTTGTATTTTTTAAAATGTGTTTTACCACATATTTTTATAATTATGAATAAATAATTTATTCCACTCATAGTTAGTAAATTCAATTGAATTAATTCCACAAATAGAATTATGAAAATATAATTTCATAAAGATGTTCCTATTATTTTTCTTCCTATTTGAAAAGTAACCATGGAAACATTTATCACCTGTGTAAAGAGTAAATGAAGATTATATTTGTTAAAAAACGATATAAGGTCATAATTTTTTATTTAAATTATTATTGGATAAATGGAATAAAACATTATAAAATTATTATATAATAAGATTATTTTAATTGAAAATTTTCTATAAATAATGAAATTTATTATAAATAAAATAAAAAATATTGAAAATATCAATTATGTAGTTTTATAAATTTTTTTGTATTTACCTATGGATAGAAAATAGTTGTGAAAATATATTGTTTATGATTATGATATTAATAATTTAATTTTCTTGATATATATATGTTTCTAATTTTTTGAAATTTTTTAATCACATTACATTATTATGAAACACTATTACATTATCTCATAATTAACGGTAAAAATATTTTCAAAAACATAAAATTGCTATAATTTGAGTGGTTTTAAGATATCCACAAGTAACATCCCAATTATGGGTACCACTATATAGTTCCAAATGTCTAGTTAGAGATATAACATTATGTGTATCTCTTTGAATGCTAGATACTACTTAGTAGTAGCGAGGGCCTAGGGTGTGTTTCTGGGGAGAAAATACCCTCTATACTCGAATGAAAAACAATAGATGACGACAATAATATTTATTTAGAGGAAGAATATTCAAAATATGGAAAATTTTAAATAGACAAAGTAAACAC
The DNA here is from genome assembly GCA_963277665.1 of Viscum album. Taxonomy (NCBI): domain Eukaryota; kingdom Viridiplantae; phylum Streptophyta; class Magnoliopsida; order Santalales; family Viscaceae; genus Viscum; species Viscum album. The sequence goes on from OY728165.1 coordinate 1,154,777,336, forward strand.
TAAATTAGTAACCCATCATAGTGGATGAAAATATTAATAATAAACAACAGACACAACTACTAATAGTATTAATAACTTATAACTGAATCATTTTCAATAGATAATGATAATGTATGTCATGTCTCTATAAAAAAAGGAAAACAGGTATACATGAAAGCTGACAACGCATGATATAAAAAATAAGAAAATACTGTCCAAATATATCCAAGAATCCCGAGTTCATATTTGATCATTTACTACCAAGCTCTATCATAATGAAAGAACGAAATATAAGGTGTCTAAATAAAGAGTGGTCCCCTTATAAACACCACCATACATGTAATATGCATGGGTACGAAGGGAATATATGATAAGTTGTGAGATAAATCATAGTAAGTCACCACCAACATTTTTTATAACATAAATTCTATTTATTATAAACTGAAATAGTCATCATGCATACATTTATAATATTGATTCCTTTCAACTAAGTAATTAGTCATTATTTTACTTAGACACTAGTGGTATATAAACATGAAAAAATATCAATTATTAATTTTTTTATATATGATAATATGTAATGAGAGGTTTAACTTGCACTAAAATCATGTGTGAAAAAAATAAATAGTTACAGATCAATGATATGATAATGCATCATGTAATGATGATAATAATGAAGAGGATACCAGTGAATAACCAAGAGTACCTTCACCTCTAGATTTTATTGAACTTCGTACTCATATGTAGCATGGATGAAGGGGGTGCATGTAATTGAAAGGGTATCACCAATGAATTATTCTATAATATCATTTAAATAATGTCAAAGAAATCATACATGGTAAAATTAGAAAAAAATGACTACGTCCTTTTGGTGTTTCCATGGTTCCACATGTACATATACATCACGATGGATACAAATACTGTATCAAAGAAATTTTAAAATGATAACATATATATATAATTGTTTCAACTAAAAATCAACATGTTTTAAAGGTGCATGATCCTAGGTGGGAATCACCCTTTTAAATCGACATCCTTGAATAAAAATTGAAACAATGATTGATCGATTCATTCCATATGGAATACAAGTCTATCATGATTATAAACACTACTATAATGATTTCAATATCCATACTGTCAATGAAACATAAAATTCTATCATTAGTAAATTATGCTATGTAATTTTCATTCCTTTTAATAAGTCAGTTGGTTTAATCAAGTTTCATTAATTAGGGTGATAAGACCTTATTATCTCTACCACCATTTTATTAGTTCATTTATTTCATAATAAATATTTTTGGTTTAGTTTGGTACTTTTCATTAAACATTGAAATATGTTCAATTTAAATGCAACAAACTCGTTCATTTATATTTAACTATGAATTGTCATGTAGATACTATACATTACATTCACAATAAATATTCATTAATTACACTGATACTCTAAAAATTGAAATGTCATGTTGTTATGTCAATACGGTTATCTTATGGATTCTCTTTTTAATTTTAAAAATCATAAAGGGTGAGATTTTATCTGAAATATGAATTTAATGAAGACTCCCAAGGGGTAGAATCTATTAAGGGGGTGTATGGTAAGATATAATAATGCCTATATAAGGGGGAAAATCTCTTAATAAGAGAATATTATCAAAGGGGGAGATATTTTCTTAAGAACAAAAACATGTGACTAAAGATAAAGAATACATTCCGTTAGAAACATTACCTATGGGAGATTGAGTCATATTCATCGTAAATCTCTTTCAAATCGGGATATATGTTTACTATACTTGTTCATCAAAGTCAATATATTCATCCTTAACAAAGTTGTTTGTGCTTTTAAAAAATGGGGAGATTGTTGAGTCAATAAGGTTCTCTTATGACTTCTCTATTATTTCTGGTTTTATGTTTTAAAAATCACCAAAACAAATTCATATGTTCTTAATTTTTTTTAATTCTGTTATACATACAAATTTTTCATTTCATTTACTTAGGAGAATTGTCATTCTGTTTTACTAATGAATTTGTTATTAAATTTATATACAGAATTGTCATTTCATTATACATACAAATTCAACATTACATTTACATACAGAATTGTAATTCTGTTATACTTACAAATTTTTCATTACGTTTACATTCAGAACTTTTATTCCATTATACTTATAAATTCTTCATTACATTTATATACAGAATTTTCATTCCGTTATTCTTACAGAATTGTCATTACCTTATACATACAGATACGTCATTACATTTACCTTTAGATTGTTCATTACGATATATTTTTCAATATGTTTTACTAACATATATAACAGTATGGTGCACTTAAGATTCACATATACCTTATAATTATATTTAAGTGATACCTCATTAGTGATATTGGTGAATCTATGATTCCATTTTTCATGATATTGAAAACAGAAAAAATTTCATACTATCATTATGATACCATTAACTAAAAATATTAATACTATTTTTTATTTTCTTAAGAATTCATTTTCATGATAATTTTGGTGAAATTGAATGTATCCTTCCAATATTAATGGATTATATGTTTTCTGATAAATAAAATTTTACTGAAAAAAACATTGTTTCTTATACATAAAACGGTATCACATAGTCTGCTATAAACTGACCATTTTCTGTTTGACACATGTCTAGATCCCACTGAAATTTAAATAAAATATGATTGTTGGAGTGGAACCGACTATTGAGTATTTTTATCATTAAATACGAGTTCATTTGAATAAGAAATGAACTTAAATGATGAAAATTAAATAAATAATTGATCAATGATTGTGTAGTGATTTTTTGATTGAGAGGCTCTTACTACTCCCATTCCTTCATGCAGATGTCGTGAAAGACATGTTCGGTCATGTTCTATTTTTTCATTCATTTTTTTTGCAGACTCTGATCATGCTGATTGTGGGCTTCTGGGATTAGAAGACAAAGGTTCTGATTTCCATATAAGTTGACGGGTTGTGGGGATTGTAAGATAGATATTGATCATCAGATAGAGTGATTTTCTAGGTTTGGGTAATATAGACATTCATGAAAGTATAAATCACGGGAACTTTTTCCAAGGATGTTGTGTACCCTTTTTTTGGGATAAAAGAAGTATTATTATTACATGTTTATTATTTCTAGTTTCTTATTACACGGAAAATTTAATTTCAATAATGTAATAAAGTATAACTTTCTTATAGTTTCTAATTTTGTTACTATGAATATGTTAAATATTATATATTCTCTAAGGTATAATCATTCTTTTAGGAGAATATTTCATATGATATTATCTTAAGGTTGTAATGATTAAGAAAATGATTCTTTAAGAGTTTATTAATTTTTTTATCCTCATCAAATTACAATTTCGTGATGTTAAAATATAACCTTATGAAAATGATTTACTTACGGTTAATAAACACTCTTTATCAATGTTTCAAAAAAACTTTAAAGGGTCCAAATGATTTTTTAAAGTATTTAATTCACCCCCTCTTGTATCTGGGAATTTCAATAAACATATTCGATCCTACAAAAGTTGTATTATCATATAAAAGTCATATCCATTAAAATTAAAAATTAATTTTATTATGGATGGGTTCTCCATTAATAGGATCAATACATTTCACACCCTAATGGTGGCACATAAGAACATATAAAATCATTAATGTCATAATTATGGAAAACACTATACTTTAGGTGGTCTAAATTGTTAAAATAAAACCCAATGATAATGAAAATATATATTTTGGGTCACAAATTTTGATTTTAATTACTATAAAAAGGATTATGAATTTAATAGGTCACACCCGACGAAACTAGTGTGCACACACACTATAAAAATCTATAAAATTATGAAACATGAGGGAATAATCATTGAACAGATACCATAAGATAGTATAACACTCCTAATACTATATCAGCCACTATATTAGATTTGATGAAAATATATTTAAAGGACATATCAACTCCATGAAAATATGGCATTTGAGCCTATATTGAAATAGTGTCACTGAGAGAAGAAATAATGGTGAACAACTCCAAAAAACTAAATACATACCAATGAACATTGAATGAGACAATAATGGATAAAATCAAATATCAAATTAACAAAAGAGATCATATACTAAGAAATAGGGCATGAGAGATTCAAAAAGGGAGAAAAGAGGGCCTCATCCATAGTAAATATAAAACAAAACGTGGGGTGAGATTTAAAATTGATTTAACAGATACATTTCTATTAACCAAAAGTATATGGATTATATAGTTTGGCCCCTGTATTGGAAAATCCTTGAACCAAACATGCACCAACCACTTCTTAAGGGGGTCCACCACACATTTAGATGATAATGAGAGGTAAATTGTACCCCAAAATTTTGAATCACTACTTATAAAAACAATTTAATTTTCACATGGGTGTTTTACCACTAGGTCGCAGTTTCGGAAAACCATGTTCCCTGATTCACCCCACTATCCAAAGTATCATGTTCAAAGAGACCTTATGGGATGGGTTTCAACTTTTTTTATAAACCATTCACACTAGTCTATTTCCACTAACCATGGTTTTGATATTTAAACAAGCCCCAAACATCCTTGAAACCATTATTACTTCACAGGGTATTAAAAATTAAGATGAGCATAACGAATTCGACCAAAATTTAAAGGATCCATACATAATACATATAATAGTTTCTAACACCACATATTTTTAGATGAATATGATACATTACATTGATTTGGAATAATGAAATTGAAATTCCATTTTTTTTTGACTTTGATGTCAAATTATATTTGTATTGTTAAAATTGAGAATTCATAAATTTATTATAAATAATATTATATTAAATTACATAAAAATAATAGAAATATTAACAGTGGAATAATTGTAAAAACTAATGTTGAAAATATTATCCCCTGAAGATTTATAGTCAATTTTGAACCATTATTTTTTAAAAAGGATTTATTATGTTATAATATTTTATTAAATTTTAGTACTTTCATCTCCCAACATTATAAAAAACCATTAATTTTGTATGTACCATCACATTGAGCCTTATATATTTATCATATCCATAAAACATGAATTCGAAGTATCCTACGACATGCTCTATAGGTTTCAATCTCAATAAAAAAACCTAAGTTCTATTAGAATGTTTCTAAAGGATGTTGTCTTAATGGGATGTACTTTTCTTGCTCAACATATTTATGTTTCTTTTTCTTCTAATTCTTATAAATCCATTATATTATTCAATAAATAAACTATTTTTTATATTAAATATTATAAAATTTTATTATTCTTATGGAATATCTATTATACACCATCTTTCCTTCAAATGGGATGTGAAATTATCTCCTATACATATGTATGACATAACATCTCCACCTAGTGTTACATCTAATTTTCAATCACTATATTTCATGGATGGTTATTATGATGTGTGTAACAATCATATATAATATAATTATTCTACTAGAATTATAATATCTTATACACCTTCTTACATACCAGACCTCTAAAAAATTATATATTCTCTGAAGCATGTGTGTCTACTACCACCTCCACAAAGTGATGTGATTCATTTTTTATATCTATTTTATATGGATGGAAAGGGTGGATGATATTATTATTTTATATGATTTATATTATATAATTATTATTCCATAATGGATAATTTATATATAACTTTATTTTGTTAGATCAATAAAAAAATGAAAACAACGTCCATGTGTACGTACGACACACCATCTGCATGAATGCTGTAATTATTTTAGAACATAATCCTTATGGATGACTCTAAATTCATTTATATAATGAATATATATCACATAATTATCTGTTTTGTGATAATGGTATATAATTATAATAAAATTAAATTTTTTATATTGTTGGATACAACTCTCTCAAAGCATGTGGAACTGAATGTAAGGTATGTGTTTACCACTTTTACTTTTCTGTGACATATACCTTATAGATCACTTATTTATTATTTATGAGTTATATAGAGAAAATTACACAATTTTATGGTTCTTATTAATTTTTTTTCTATTTCTCATATCTATATAATTTCATTTCAGTCATGGGAAATATGATTCCAAAGTAACCAATGTTGTAAGAGTTTTATGTTATAATCTCATTATTTATTAGGATTTGATATGATTATGTTTTTGATGGATAAATATTATAATATTACTCTATAAAATTATAAATTATCTTATAAACTAAATATTTCTTTATGATATTAGTTTTCCATTAATTTAATTCACCTTATTATATCATTAGATTGAAAATATGTTTTTCAAGAAAGTCGAAATTATTTAATTATTAAATTGTATTTTTTTTCCAATATAATTTTTTTTTAAAAATTATTCAAAATGGAAATTTATTAACATATTAATATCTTTTAGAGTAATTTTTACCCATTTTTTACTGTATAAAAAAATCAAAAGGTATCATCATTTCATTTTCCAAATGAGGTACATAATGATTTTTTAAAAATGTTTAATGAAACTTTTTATTTTAATATATATTGTAATAATGAAATTTTCCATCATAATAACCACTAAATTATTTTATTAATACTGTAATATTTAACAAGGTAATTTCAAATTTTTCCCCATAATATTTAAGTGATTTTTAGATATTAAAAACATGATTTCAAAATAGAAATGTTATTTTACTCATGAAATTTTATAAGTATTATTTGTAAATCATTTTCTATATATGATTATTTATTTTAATGATACCTAATCTATAATGGTGTTATGATCCCTTTATAGTAGCCTTGTTCTTTCTCTAGAAGTTTTATATATATGATAAAAATATTTTTATGTAACGCATTCCTTTTTTATGGGTTATTCTATGATGAAATATTTATGATACCTAACTCTTTTCATGTGTTATGAAATGATGAAAATAATATGATATTGTGATAAATATATAAATGGCATTCATTATATGATGGGTTAGTCCTATATCTTGTTCTTATTTATTGGGAAATTATTGAGGTTTTATGGGTTTAAAGGTAATATAGGAGGACATCAAAATCCAAAAATTTCCTATATGTGATGATATCCCAAGACCAATGTAGGTACACTAGTGGTTAGAACAAGCATAAAATTTCATAAATTTCTTTTTTGTTATCCTTAATATAAGGTCCTATGAATATATTTAACCACAATTCCCTATATAATTATAATATTAATATCACATAACTTATGTTATTTTATTCCTTTTTGATTTATTAATTAGGAAATACCATGATTTTTTCCTTGGAACATTATTTTTATTATTATATATATGAAATGGAATTAAAATGTTAAAATATTTTTTTTCATAATTTTATAATCATCTTATGCTTATGTGATCATTGATATCTCTTTTATTCACCATTACAGAGAATTATAAGCCACAATTTTTTATGTTTCCTAGGTTATGAGGAATTGTATTATGTATGATGTATATATGATGGGTTAATGTTTTGAAGAAATAAATGGTCAGACGATGTAGTTCACTTATGAAACATCTAATTTTGTCTACATGTGTCTAATTAAAATTAACATACAAAACCCTAAAATATGATGATGTAATTCAATTATTTTTCCTCATGGGAAACCAAACGTCATGGAATATTGAATAAAAAATATCATTTTTATACTCCCACAAAATTATTAATATATGAATGAAATTGAGATTCTAATTGAGAAACATAGGTAACAACATTAAATTGATTCATTCATGAGTAAACAAAAACATTATTTATTTGGTACTCGGATGCACTAATTTCTGAGTAATGGATAAGAAACATCAAAAAATATTTAACACACTCCTATGTATAGATCATGTAAATGTTTTTTTGGCTGATTTTAGTATATAAGGAGAGGTATATTATTGGTGTAATATTATAAATAACAATAGAGAACAATATGAATTTGACTCCATGGCGTGGGAGGACATTGTGAGATTATTTCTCAATAAGTATGTTTGTCATATTCTATAATGAAAATAGAGAATAAATTCCTTGCGTTAATAGAAAAGAATGTTAAATTCAATGGTAACATTGGAAATAATTTTATGAGACATGATATGTATACTTATAACATTACCATACAACCAAAAAGTATGTTTGATAAATTATGTAGTGTCATAAGACCGTGTACCAGAAAGGGTCATATGCATCAGAGTCATCAGCAGCTATGAAAAAATAATCTAGAGTTATATCAAGATGAAAATATATATTGGAGTTTCCAATAAATATCCTTGAATTCATAATAAATTAAATACAGAATTCAGAGGAAATTTAAAAAACTATAGATATAATAATATGATAATTATTTTATGGTGAATGTGTGGAAAGTAACACTGAGGAAATTTTATTATGGGGGATAGTAAATGTTTTCATTTTGGAAAGGAATGACATCAGAAAACTAACTACCATAGTTATTTGATGATGTTATCTAATGATACATATAATGAAAAATATCCATAGAATGCACCACTCATTATCTTCAGTATTAAATGCCAAGAATATGGGAATTATGATAATTAGTTCCTATATCCAATGGTTAATAATGATGATCATCATCAAAATCTTATTAATCCAAGATACTGAGAAAAATATGATGCAGTCATTATTTATAATGAATGGTGGGATGAATATAAAGTGAATGATACACTTATCATCAAATTTAGGACTAATAATTTCGTATTAGATTCAGGATATTCCCTCTATTTTATAAATGATGAATTTTATACATGTATAACAGCACTATCTTATGAAATATATGTGGAAATACAAAAGAAAAATCATAAAGGATTAATTATATCTAATTTTGTATATGTGTCTTATCCAGTTAATGTTTTTGGGAATGTGATCCCTGAAAATCATGTTATCATCCCTTTGGATTAGTTTACTATTGTTTTGGGAATGGATTGTATATTTTTACAGAAATCCAACATCAATTTAATAGTAAGTTATGTTTTCCTGATATTTTAAACAAATAATTGTCATATATCAGTGTAATGATAAATTAAAAAAACATATATAAATTTGATCCATTATATTTATCAAGATTCCTTTTAAATATGGGATTATTTCACAAATAGTTACGGAAAAAATAAAAAGTGATGATATGACTATTTTCGGGATGTTTTTTGATGAAATTCTAGAAGTGATTCAATGATTTTCACAATAAATATATATGAGTTTACAATAGAACTCATTTATAGTAATAATAATATTTTAAGGGATCCATATCAAATGAACCTGATTAAGTTGAAAAATATAGAAAATGGAACTCCCTGAGAATCTAAATGGTTGACTAATTCTTCCTACTGTGTTACCTTGGAGTTCACCATGTATTTTCTATGAAGATAAATAGATTACTGATACTTTTCATCGATTACTGGGAACATAAAATATATCTATAAATAATTTGAATCCCCCACCTTGTATTGATGAATGTTTTAATCAACAATCTAAATATCAAAAAAATTATATGATTGACATTCGTTATGGAGATCATTAATTGATGGTCAAGGATGATGATATACCCAAACAACATCATGAAAAATGTAAGGACACTATGAATATATAGTGATTCCTTGTAGTCATACTAATTACACACTGTCATTATGTATTCAATTAATGTATTCATTATTGATTTCATTGTTCAATTTGTGATTTTCATAAATGATTGTACAATAATACACACAAATTGAAATAAAGACCATTATGATCCATTGATAATTGAATGAAATAAACTAAGGAAGGTGAAATTTAATTAAAAATTTATAGATATTAAAATTATAATATAAAAAGGATTTTTTTTGTGTTAATATAAACTTGAGATATGGAATATGTTTTGTTATCTCAACGATATAAGCAATTGAATGTTGGCCTATACCAAAAATTTTTATTGAGAACTATATTTCCCAAGATTCATTTAGATGATATAGATGGATTTTAAAAGAGAAGTATTTTTCACTTGCATGTGCTTAAGATAATGGACAATGGAAAATATTTTTTAATATATAGTGATGCATCAATGAAGGTATAAATATTTTTCCCCATGTAAATTTATCTTCTTGTTAATCGATATGGTTTTATATCATTCCTCTTGAAAATTAATGTTTTTTAAACAAGATTACCCAAACCATGATTTTTTGTTTATTCTGGAATTTTTTGAATTAAATATATTGAGGAATTATAGTTATCAATAATGGTGTTATATATATAATGATCATAAAAGTTTAAACTATATATTTACTCAAAAGGAATAAAACAATTTCTAGAGAAAATAGTTAGGGATGATTAAATATTATGACTATTCAATTCAATACAACAATGGGATGGAAGAAAAGGTGGATTTTGTTTTGAGTGGAAAGGATCATCTGCTCTTATCTATGATAAAGACCAGAAAACATAAATTATCACTTGATTATCAAAGTATTGATCTTGATATTTTTATAGAAGGACAAATATCTTATTTGGATCTACATAGTGTTCAATTGTACATCTATTGAGTGATTAGTGTGGTGTAGAAGGAATATTTTTTTGGGAAGAAGAAGGTGATATATGTTTCTAAGTTAATTATTGATTGTGATGGACTGATAATGTTCAAGAATCGTGTTTGTTTCCAATGTATACATATTCTGATGTAGATATTCTATGACTCATAGTTTTTCCTTCTCTATTCATCCTAAAAGTAAAAAAGAGGTATAGTTATTTGAAGTAGTATTATTTTATGATTGTATGCAGAGAGATATTAAAATTTTATTATCTCAATGATTGAAATTTTAGATTGTTAAGGTTTTGAGTTAAATTTCAATGGTTAGGGTACAATCATTTCCCATACATGTTTGGATATATGAAAACATAACCATGTATTTTGTCATTAGAATCCAAAAAAAGTAATATTGAAAAATTACATATGGTTTATACTCAATTCTCTTATAAATTCTGAAAAATTCATTTCAATTAGATAATTTTTATCTTTGAATTAGATATCCAAGATATATATTAAGAATGTGTTAAGTCTGTGTAAAGAAATACATTCCATTTCATCTAATTAAGGTATGGGGTTTATATTGTTGTTAAAAAAACATTATTAGGATCTAAAAATATAATTGAGATTAATAACATTGTATCATCCTTACATATATACTTAGTTTTACTGAAAATTTTAAAAATCTAGATGACATATTGATAGTTTTCTATATGAAATTCAATTGTCTTGGAGATCATCACATTCCATTGCTGGAATTATCATACTACTATAAATTAAAACAAATCATTTCTAGGGACATTTTATGAAGACCTATGTTTTATAAAGTACCAAAATCTAATGTGTTAGACTATTTCCAGGGAAATATGTCAGTTGGGACCTGAACTAGACAATGAAATAGAAGAGAGGGTTTGAGCCATTCCACAAAATATAAGGGAATCTAGGAGTTGAAAAAACTGTTATGCTAAAAATTATCTGAAAAATTAAGAGTATGAAGTCATGGAATTGGTGTTACTATGAATATATCCCTATAAAATGATAGTCTGTTTTGTAAATAAGTATAATATTAACCTATTTATATTGGACCCCATATTTTTTTCACATCATCTTGATATTTTATCGATTGGTGCTTCAACTGAATATATCTGATGTTCATGATGTGATCATTATCTATCATGAGGTAGTAAATAACTGATCCTCCACTTTTATTTAACACATTGGTCATACCACAAGATCAAAAAATCTCTTTTGAAGAACAAATTATCGATATTTTTTATTTTAGATATAGAGATTTATATAAAATAATAGCATTCTCATAGTCAATGATTTTTAGTGGAACCACAAATTTAAGGAAGTAGTGTGTTTAGCCAATGATATAATGTAACATGTTTATCTTATTTTATCTTTATCAATGTAATTAATTTTGAGGTATATATTAATTTTAAATTGGTTTTAATGTAATAGCCCTATATTTTTGGAAACGTTTTTTTCAAATGAATTTATTTCTTCAATAAACTATTTTATAGTGAAAAACAAGATCATACAAACTGTGATACTCTTGTTAAATATATTTATTATATGTTATCAATTATATGTTGGATTTTAATGTGTGACTAAAAATAAAAAATTATGAAAATTTATGGAATAAAAATTTTGTAAAATTATTTCATTGGTTATCAATTAATATCAAATGAATAAAAAATTCAATTGAAAATAAAATATTTGTTTTTATAAAAATACAGTTTCAAAAAAATCAATTTATTTTTATCTTAATAAATTCAAATTATTTCTGTTTGATAAAATATTTAAGGAAATTTACATTTAATATATATAATAAAATAATCTAAACATTCATCTAATTGATATGAAATAAAAATAAATATTTTTTTATTGATAAAATTATATTTTTGAAAAAATTAAATTTTTTTCAGGATTTTTTAACATATATTAAAAATAATGTATATCAGTTATAGGTATAAAATTTTATAAAATTATCTTCTAATGTGGGGTCAAGATGTTAAAATTTATTAAATTGTTATATTTCATTTTTGGTCAAAATAAATAGTAATAGTGGTACAATGTATCATCTCAAAAAAGGGTAAATCAAATTAATACAGGTTAAAAAAGTGATAAAGCCATAATTTTTCATAATAATTGTTTTTTAATGATATGAAATCAATTTATATCAGAAAATGATCATAAATGATTTTTTAATGGACACATGACCATGAAATTATATTTATAACATTTAAAATGATGAACATTATAGAGTTTCACAATCTTGGTTTTACATATGAATCATGTACTTATAATGGGAAAAAATAGGTATGAAATCATCATGATATTTATATTGACCTTTGGGAAATTATTTTCATGATATATTTTAATTTTTAATATTAATTTTAATTAATTATATAATGATTTTAAAACCCTATGTAACACTGATTCCATATTTCTCCAATTAAAAAAATCGAAAATACTAAAATTAATATATTTTGATTATGTTAATGTGTTAAATTTATTTTTTGATGAATATTAAATATTATTTTTATGTTTCATATTTTTATTAGAATTACACCATCTTCATTATGTCGGTTATGTCAAATTTAATTATTAGGGTCAAAATTGACATTGATGATATTTAATGAAAATTTTATTTTATTAAATGCTTGAGGAAAAACATAATTATTAATGTTGAAAAAATGGGATAATATAGGTTCAAAAATGTGATCCCATACACATTTATAAGAAATTTTTATACACTTGGATTGAGAATGTCTTTATTAATATGGAATATTTTATCAAAATCAAAGTGAGTCCTCTCCCACCATTGTATAAGGATATCCCTTCTTCCTATTATTCATTCCACATGAAGACATATAGCTAGAAAATCCACAGAAAATTTTATAGTAAATATCCAAATAAATTTTTAGGTTATTATATCTCCAAAACACCAACATTATGTTCACTGTGAAAACATCTAAATAGGGTATCCCAAAATGGAGGTTGTTTTCTTACCCAAACACATTCAATTTATTTTTCCTTAAACCTACTCTCTATATATATTATGTTTTATATGTTAAAAACTTATTAATCCTATATAAGAATAAATGGTATTATAATTATCAAAATAACACTATCCACAAAATTTTTGTCAAATGAGAAGTGAATGTATCACTCATGAGTATGTACGTCATACCATACATTTACCATCCCACATTTTTATCACATAAACATTCATTACATTATTCAAAATTGACGATCTTTAAGGTTTAGTGTCTTGGAAACTAGGAACATAATACATCAAAACATAAAACATTCTTCTCAAACACTTGAAAGGAATCTTCATTCGTTCATCCTATGTTCATTACAACATCTCATTACTTGGGAGCCTACAACAAAGGAAAGGGTGAGCAAAATACCCAGTATGGGAAACAAGGGAAACATTTTACATGTGAACATGAGATACATCAAAAGTCATGAAAAATAACCTTAATGCATGAGATAGAGATCATGAGGCATATCATAATAAAAATAACGTGTTTCATAACATGATCATGTGGATAAAAAATTTAAAATAAACAATCATTTGTGTTTTCCCAAGGTCCATCCCCAAGGTGTCATTAAAAATTACCAAGGTTATTCACCATGGTGTCGTAAAAAAAAGGTCAACTCTAAAGATTAAGTCTTTACCCAACCCATTGGAGTGCTATCAGAGAACACCCTTAAATTTGAATTTATTATCATATGAGCCACATATATCATCATCAATAATTTCATAAACAACCCATATAGCATAAATGAAATGGGTATCATTTCATAGTCATCACATTTTAAAACCTGCTTTAAAGACGTGTTCTTTATGTAACATTAAACCCATGATAAAGGAAAGCGGTTTTCGTTTTTGTAAATCCGAGAATATAAAATAGAACATTTTGATATATATGTGAATACCCATGTTGAAGAAAGATCATTGAGTATTAACTTAAAAAAATAAAATAATTTGTGAAAAGGAGAGAGGCATTTTGAGACGAAAATTCAGGAGCATAACAGCTATGTTACAGGGTTTTAGAACTCATTGAAAAGAGAGGGAAAATGGGTAACCCACTTATAAATGATCCATAACACTGTAGGGTAATAGAATATAAAGGATATCATATCCTGGTAATGAAATTTTAAGGATATACCCTATGAAATGAAAAACATGAAATAAAGTCAAAAATAAGATTTCTCTAATGAAAAATTCAGCAGCATTACAGCGTCTCTCAAAACATCAAAATATTGAATTACCAAGATCAAATATGGTCTATAATCATATGAACATAAAATATAATTATGATAGATATAGAGATCATTCCACAACATAAAAAAAGTAACATGAAATACTTTACTTGAAAATAGATTTTGAAAATGAGAACGGTGATAGAATCCATTAAAAATTAGACAGCCTAACAACGTCACTTAAAACATAAAAATACTAAATTGATGTAATCCAATAGGTTCTCTCATCATATGAACATAAAATCCTAGTATGATATATATAGTGATCATACCCCAAAATAATAAAAAGGAACATGACAGACTAGAAATTAAAATATATCTTCAAAACAAGAAGGGTGAAAGAATCCCTTAAACATTCGGCAGCCTAACAGTGTCACTTAAAACATCAATATCCTGAATTGATGAGATCAAATTGGGTATGTCATTATATGAACATAAAAGATCTGTATAATATATATAGAGATCATATCCCAACATAATAAAAAGAAACATGAAAGATTTGACATAAAAATAGATCTTAAAAAAGAGAAGGGTGAAGGAATCCCTTAAAAATTCGACAGCCTAACGGAGCTACATAAACATTCATAAAAAGAAATGATGAGAGTAAGAGGGGGTATCTCATCAAATGAACATGAAAAAGACAATAGGATGAATATAATAGAACATCCTTCAACATAAGAACATGGAGCATAAAAGAAATTACATAAAAGAGAGTACTAGGAAAGAAAGTGAGAGGTAGGATCCCATACATTAAAACATAACTCTTAAAACTCAATGGTTGGGAACTTGATGGCTTGGGAGAACCTTGGGAGGACTCCTTGGGATGTAAGGAGACCAGAACATCATTGGTGATGATTTTGGAGTAAAAAATATGAGAGAATGGCTTGGTATTTATAGGGAAAGTGAGGGGACAAGGAATTAATGGCCAAAGGACACCTAATACCTTATCATACTATTCATAGGTAGACCATGTTGATTATATACATAATACATCATTTAATGATGTCATTAATCACCTGAAATATAAAAACTGTATTTTCACTATTCATTGAAAATTCATCTTTCTCTGAAAAATCCCAATATTTCCCCTTAACCAAATATCGATGCTCTAATTTCAAAAATGAACTCCATTTTATAAAAATAATTTTCCAAATATTTTAAATTTAATTTCTAAATAAATACACTATTCACTGAAAATTCATTTCTTTCTGAAAAATACCCTAAAATTAACTTAACTAAATATCGATGTTATAATTTAAAAAATGAACTCCATTTTATAAAAACAACATTCTAAATATTTTTAATTTAATTTCTAATTAAAAAACACTATTCACCCGAAAAAAACTGATACGTGACTAATAATTTCGGAAAAAATTATTTACCTATTTTATTGAATCACATCACTTAATCAAGGTACCAGGATTATATTAATAATTTCATTAAGTTATATTACAAAACCATTTGGTCACATTACTAATCCTAAGTGTCAAATCAGTATTCATAAATTACTATTCATCAAAAATCATGTTGATCTTGTTAGACTCTAAATTTCTTACTGAACATAATTGTAGAAGACCATTTTTTGAAAATCATTACACATAATTAATTATTTAATTTTTACATAAATAATTTTTAATTTTATTTTTCTAGAATTTATCAAAAATATGCATACTATATTTATCCGAACATTTAGAAAATCAAAAACATCATTATAAGAAGAAATCATTATTTTTATTTATGTCAAAGGATTATACAAGGTAGTTATGGTCTCCTTACATAGCCCTTTATAACCCCATCATAGGACCTAAGTGTAAGGTATTCTAATGTGAGAGAATCTGAGGATGGCTTGACCAATATCGCATGAGTAGTAATTTCTATCAGTTTTAACTTCTCGCAAAGGCGATTTCGTTCTAACTTCACTCGATAAAGTTCAGCTTGGGTTTAGTCCAGAGCAAAGCCCAGTGTTGCTACCTCCTTCCTCTGTTCTGTTAGATGGGATTCGATTGGATCAAGATGACTGGATGAGGCCAATGAATCTTCATTCTTTATTAATTAACCAAGATCACTTGTATTTTGATAAAATAATCGCAACATTTAGTTTCCAATGGTCATACTAACTAACAGTTATATAATAGTCAAAAACCAATAGTCTCACATTAATTATACTCATTTTATTAAATTAAAAGGTTTTGTTGAGTATGAAATAAAATAACACACAGAATTAGGAAACAAGAATTTTTTAAAATTTCTAGACGTTACAATCTTCTCCTGTTACGAAATAGTGTCCTCGCATTTTTTATAAAATTGGGCGTGCAAATTTCATTGAATGTCCCACATCCAAAAAAGAGTCAGTAAAAATATTACGTTAAATGAAATAAAAGGATGTAAAATGGTCACTTGAGTTAAACCATACTAGGATTCCATGTAGGAAAATATGGATATGGAGGAGAAAAAAATGGGTCAAGTTCTAAGGGAGAGTGATAGAAAACATGTCTAAGAGAAAGTTAACAACCAGGAAATCACAAACTTGTGATGAGTTATTCAGTCTTTGATTACCCAGTAGGAAACATAAACCAAAAATGTTTTTGTTTTAGGTTACTTTTTATAATTTTAAGGAATTCATTTACTACATAGAATAAGAACACAATGAAATATATTTACCTTCAATTAGAGTTTCATCCCTTAATAAGATTCACCGAGTCTAATATTTTCACCAACAATGAGCATTCAAAACTACATGGTCTTAGCAAAGAACAAGAATTGTCTCATAGAGAATCACATAATCCACAAAAGAATAACTATCTATCTTTAAACATTTATCCCAAATATAGAAAGGGTAAGATAAAAAAACTATTCAAAAAGAAAGAACCCCATAGGATGGGAAAATACTTTAAATCTACAAAGTTCCGTGGTACCTCCCAAAGTGTATCACAGACCATTCCATAAATAACTACCCTTAAAATTATTCAAAATAAACCAAAAAAATATTTAAACTCAAATATATGAAGGATTTTATAACATAGTCTTCCAAGATAAACATTATCATTCATATCCAAAAAACGTCAATAAGTCCTTACATCTTATAACAAAAGTAACTAACCTAATCATATTGTAACACCCCAGGTATATAAAGAATATGACATTTTCATATTTATCCATATTTGTGAATAAAATATTAATATGACTTTACAGGGTACACTATGCTCGATGGCGTACGCAACACGCAACAACGAGTTTCTTGGGAATCTTACGTTGCACTCTAATAATAAAATAATATTATTTTAAATAGTAGTTAACATGTTGCCATTGTATTGGAGGGAATGGATATAAATAAATAATATATGATTATATATGTTTTTATATGTTTTTACATATATCCAATAAAATATAAAGGCTTAAAATACGAAAAGAATTCAATTTTAGGCGTATATGCCCTAGTTTTCACTAAAGCTTCACTTATCGCCTTTTGATGGAGAAAAATCATTAAATATAGTTTTTTTCATCTTATACATCCTTTAGGACCAAATAAAACACTTCTTATGAATTGGGACATCAAAATTTACTTTGTGTAAATTTTTGGTATCTTTCCAATAAAGTTCATTTTTTAATGAATAGTGTAAAATGTTGTATTTTAATTCAAAACCACTTTTTAATCTAATTTATTTATATGATTATATTACCTTTTGAATTTGTTTTAAAGTAAAATTAGAATATATTTTTACCATTAAATCCAATAGTGGTCTTTGAAATTAATTTCACATTGAAATCAGACTTAAACTAGTGTCAATATTTTGATACTTATTGTTTCATAAAAACACTCTATTTGCTCTGACAGTGGGAATTAATTATTAAATTAATTAATGTGACTTATATGTTTTGAATTTTGTAAAATACACATCATTTTTGAATTTGGAATATCACATATATCTTAGGGTGAATTTTTGGTATTTTTATGAAAAACTTCAATTTTTGATGAATACTGAAACCACTAAGTGGTACTTATAAAAACTGATTTTTCCGTTTAAATGAAATTTTTCCATCTTTGTGTTTTGAATTTTAAAAATCCGGCATACATGGTTGTCATTAAGAAGTAAAATGTGGTTCAATGGGATAAAAATAATTTTTTTGTGAATAGTAACTTATTATGTTTTTAATCGTGATTAGAGGTAATTAGTGTAGTTTGTGGTATGAATAATGTTTTAATAAACTGAAATGACCTAGACACATGTCCTACCTTAATTGGATGTGTCATGGACGGCCAATAAAATCCATGAGTTAACTTGGGGACCCCATGGAGCCACTTTGGTTGGAAAATGACATAAATATCTTTTTATTTAATGTTAAAGTAAAAATGACACAAACATGAGATGTTTTACTAAAACAATTTTTACATGGGGATATACAAGTCATATTTTTGAATATAAATAGTCATTGTAAAGCTAAAAATATTTACTACATCATAGTAGTTTTTATAGAATTTTTAGACATTAAATAAATTAAATCATTTATGACATCATGATAATGCAGCGATGACCTCATTATTTAACGATTTAAATAAAATGGAAAGAAAATGTAATATATACGAACTACACATGTACAAAACCTATTGGATGAGTGTATTTCGAACCCTTATCACCTTATAATCGAAATAATTCAATGTGGGACCTTTAAAATCAGAAACTCTTTTGAAAATAAAGTAACATTTTGTAACTTTACAAGAGTGCCCCTCCCCTCCTCTTATAAAAGGCCCCCACCTCAACCTCCTTACCCACACTCCCAAAGCCTTTGGATCGGCCAACCTCTGCCCATTTTGTCTCTCCACTTCTATCTATTACTCCTTGAAGACTCAATTTGGGCATAAGTCTTCCCAAGTAGGCCTTTGAGCTCAAACCAAAGGGAGTTACCCGATTTTAAGGTAATGTCTTCACTTGTGTCTTTTTTTTTATTTTGCTTCTCCAACCCCCTAAACTATATTTATTAATTTATTTTGTAACACATACAGTATCATAAATATAATAGGATGTTTTTATAAGAAGGATTCAAGCTAAACTTTCACACACCTACATCTAATGGTTAAAGAACATACTGTTTCCGTGGATGGTGAATTTCTACCTCCCGAAACGATGATTGTTCAACATTCTTCTAACACCTTCAAAGGTGGCCATTAAGATGACACTATATTTATATATGATATATAACATTTTTATGTTTTCCTTAAGTTTCTGTATTTTTTATTTTGGTAATACCTTTATGGTTTCCATTATAGGTAAACGCGATATCTTCATTTAAGGAAGTGCAGACTACCGCCCCCTCAAAGTGATGTGATTCGTTAATGCCATATATGGAACGTATATAGGATGGATTTAAAATTATTATATATGATGTTATACTGGAATTATAATATACCTCTATATAATTATTATTCCATTCCATAAAAATATTAAATATAAATGAATGTAGCGTTCATGCGTACGTACGGCTTACCGTCTCCATGAACGGTGCATTTCATTTATACCTCTAAATGATTATGTAATATTATAAATACAAGTATATTCTGGATATATATGATATATATAAAAATCATGAATATAATTCTGGATATAATGAACATTTGACCACATGATCAACATGTAATTGTAAGAAGTCCACATTCGACTAAAGAACCAAATATCGACAGAACAAACATTATTAACATAAATGATTACATAATGTTTATAACATGGAAATAAGTGATCTAAAAGTAATAATGAACTAGAAAAAGGTTCTTAATAATGTGGAAATTAACTCAAGTATATTATTCAGGATGTTAAAGAATGATCGAGTCAAGTCAGACCCGAGGTAAGGGATCCTACTCCCCTCTTTCTTTTTAAGTACGCTCTTTTATGTCATTCCTTTTAAAGCTCACCTTTCTTGTTATTGGGATGTTCTTTTATATTACTCTTACTGTAATTTTTATATAATGAGATACCCTATTCTATCTCATCATTCCATTTTAGATGTTTTGAGTGGCGCCGTTAGGCTGCCGAATTTTCGTAAGAGATCTAACCTCTCTATTTCTTTTTAAGTTCTCTCCTTTATGTCACTTCTTTTAAGATCCTCTTTGTTATGTTGGGGGATGTTCTTTTATATTCCTCTTTCTGTAACATTATTTTGATGTGATGAGAGACCCTATTTCCTCTCATCAATCCATTTTGGAAGTTTTAAGTGGCGCCGTTAGGCTGCCGAGTTTTCCTAAGAGATTTTTCATCTCACTTTTATTCTCGTGAGATTTATGCTACATTTGCCACAATTTCCATTGATTGGTTTATGTACTGCCCATTATTACAGTAATTTTGTAATATAAATCCATTTATGGGTATTTACATATTCATTATATGACACATCTTCAATGGGGCGTACTTTTCTAAAGTTACCCAAGTCGGTAATGGAACCTTTCACCCTCCTCTTTTTAAAAGACTTCGTTTGTTATGTCTTTTAATTCACATACTATTATGTTGGGATATGTTCTTCTATATCCTGATTGATGTAAATTTTATGTCCAAGTGACGAGATTCCCTTTTTATCTCTCATCAACTCATTTTATGAATTTTTGATGTGACACCGTTAGGCTGTTGAATTTTACCAAGGGAACTTTTTAACCCAATTTCGATTTCTTTCTGTTCAACATGTAGTTATTGAATATGTCATCCTTTTAATAACTGTGAATGACCTTTTATTGTTTTACAATTAATATCCAATTATATTGGGTGTATTTATATTTTTCACACATAATTTCGAGATTGATTTATCCTTAATTTAAGGATACCTTCTTTATAAGGGATTTCATCACATTTTACATCTCTATTGAGACTTCATTGTTGGTATTCACCAATTCACTCTCATATGGTGTATATACTGTCCTTTGGAATATTATATCATGAATACATTTATTCTCATGATATTATAAAGTTATGATTAAATGTTATTTCTCAATTATTGTATTGAAGTGTCTCTAATTTTGGTAAAAACCCTTTAACCAAAATATCGCTTTAAATGTTTTAATTATTTGTTCTTATTAATATCCATGTTTTCAAAATGGTTTTAAGGATTAATTTATATCGATATTAATGGTTTAAAATGTTAAAATCTTCAAGGTGGTATGTGTAACACCCGAGATTTTTATGAGTAATATTTTGTTTTCATATATCATCAAAGGAATCATTCACTACACAGTTGATTTGCTTACTTTACACGCAATCACGACCTTCCTCGATAGCTTGCGTCGTACGTAATACCGAGTTTCACTAAACAACGATATGATATTAAAATGTTATTAAAACTAGCCGTTATGAATAGTAATAACCACTTTTTGAAATTTTATAAATTTTATTTTTCAAAATCGACTTCATTTTTGGATTCGGAGTACCGAAATTAGCCTAGGGTGAAATTTTGGTATTTTTCTGAAAAATTTCAATTTTTGATGAATAGTGAAACCACTAAGTGGTTGGTTAAAAACTAAATTTTTGCATAAAACTTAATTTTACCGCTTCTGTGATTAGAATTTCGAAAATCCGACCGACACTGTTGATATCAGTAAGTAAAATGTGGTTCAATGAGAAAAAAATAATTTTTTGGTGAATAGTAACTTTTTACTTTTTTACCGCGGTTAATAGTAAATAGGGTAACTAAGGGTATAAATGATATTACTATTACCCTAACACATGTCCTAATTCTATTGGATAAGTTTAATTCGACCAAAAACAAACATAGGAATAAAATATGACAATTTAGGCCCACTTGGGTTAGATTAGGACATTTATTATTAATTTATTTAATGAAGGGTTAAAATTGTTAAAATCAACGTTTAATAAGTAAATCATTTTTAATATGGGGTTATACATAAGATAAAATCGACTATAAATATTCATTATAAAGATAAAAAGATTTTCTACATAATGGTATTTTATTTGTAATTTTTTGACATTAAATAATTTAATTTATTTATGACATAGTGATGATGCAATAATTATCTTATTAATGAAATATTGACATAATTGATGTTATAAACACCAAAATAAATGTAATTTGAGACTTTTTATGAATTCCACTAATTTTCTAGGTTACTATGATATATTGATGTTTATTTTATCAACTTGGTTCGAACATATAATTCTGTTATGACTTTCACAAAAATCATATATAAAATAGTGTCAAAATTGACACAAAATAGTTTTTAAATCAAATATTTTATTACTAATTGTTATTTTATTCCTAAAAATATAAGGTTCGGCCAAATGACTTAGATAAGGATATATATATTAATAATAAACAATTTGGGGTTCGTTTGGCATGATATAGTTAGTGTATTAACCATATAGTGAAAGAAAACAAAAAGACACGGTAAAAGTTAAATTATTTAACTTAGAGTTAAATCTAATTGATAAGGTTAAAATAATTCCCTAAACTTGTCTAAATCCTATTGGTTGATAGGATTTCGACCCATACACACTTTGTCTTCGAAATAAGACCCTTTGGAACCATTATAAACCGATTTTGACTTTAATATAAAATAATATTTTGAGATATTCCTAAGGTGCCCCTCTCCTCCCTTATAAAAGGGCACCTCCTCCCCCTCCTCCTCACACCAATTTTAGCACTCAAGCTCGGCCAACCCCTGCCATTTTCTCCTCTCCACTTCCCTAGGATAATCCTAGAGGTCCTGGTCCTCTTCAAAGACCAATCTTTGTTCCCTATGTGGAGGATTCAAAGAGGCGTTCCAAAGAATATGTAATATCCATTACCGATCTTTTCAATATCTTTCTTCTTAAACTTCTTCTTCTTTAGTTGTTTCATGATAAAGTAATAACATCAGTATTAATTACATACTTATATGTTATTAAAAATATGAAACAACCCTAATTCACCTTCTATCCATCCAACGGAAAAATGAAATCACCGCGTGTGCGTACGTACGGAATACCGTCTCCACGCTGTGGTGTAATCTATTTTCCACCATCACCTTACAAGGATGGGTATAATGGTGTAATGAGTAACTATTTATGATTATTATAAAGTAATATTGATACTGAAATAATATATATATACTCCAATACAGTTCCACGATCATAGGAACGATATCATCACTCGTGCGTACGTACGGAATACCGTCTCCACGATGTGATGCGACTCATTCTACATGATCATCATTAAATACTAATTATATAAATGAATTGAATGAATAAATATGATATATGTAACAATAATACCATTCTAGATATATGGTATCTATAACCTTAAAATTAGTATAAGAATTTATTCGGCAAAACACGGATAAGAACAAAAGGCAATAAGGACCCGAGTAACAAGTAACAATGAAATATTACTAACAAGAAGCTAAGAATATGACCATATATGATATCATATCAATATGTATGATTCTGTAATAAGTCAATAACATTATTTAAACCATTATACAGGATCTTCGGACAGGTACAAAACAAATCGGACCTAAGGTAAGGGAAATATCACAATCTCGTTTTTATCCGAGATTGTTTATATTTTGGTATTTACTGGGGTGTATTTTATCATCCACATCCATGTTCTCTAAATATTAAATTTTGTTTACATCCACTTAAAATAGTTTAAATACAATTTTACCCTTCGGTGAGTTTTTAGTAAAGAATATGAAAGGAATATTTTGTCGTTTTTTGTACGAGGTACTTTTTGACTTTTCCGACAAAAGTACGAAGAATGTTTTTTTAACTTATACGGAATGAATGGATTTTTAAAACATTATTTCCAAGAATCTTCCTTTACATGTTTTCATGTTTATTTTTAATCAACTTCTTAGTGTTTATAATTGTATAACATGTTAAGAAAAGAAAAGTGTTTTTGAAGAAGAAAGGATATTTTCCTCAAGAATGGAGTTCAAGTGTTTTATCAAAATTATTTTCCTTCTATGATTATAAAGGGTTCTGTTTTTATCCCTATTATTACATTGATTTGATTATTTTGTGAGGGAATTATTTTTATGAAGTCATTTACCTTCTATGATTTGTTTTATGATGTCATGATGTTTTTGTTACATGTGTTATGCGATGATGTATGATTTATGATTATGTGGCACACATAAGAAAGGATTCATTATAAAATGGGTGGGACCTATATCTCCCTCCAATGCTTCGGGTACAGATTTTATATCTCATGAGATAGACATGGCTGGAACGGTAGGATATACCGGTTCAATGAAACTGGACTGGAACGAGGGTGACTCGGTTCAGAATGGGACTTTGTCCACTAAGATAGTCTTGGCAATGAGTCATGACTAACAAGAAATGATTTTCCATGATTATGTGTGTATTCCACAAAGTTTCAAGTTTCATGTTATGATTATGGGGATCTCCTTTTCACTTCTATGATTTATTCCATGTTAAGATATTATGATCTCTTTTGCAGGTTATGATTTTCAAAAAGATATGATATGATTTTTATTTCCTTTCTTTACCCTTACTGAGCATTTGAGCTCACCCTTTTCTGTTTTCTTTGCCCCAGGTCAGGAAGATGTATATTAAGTAGAATATGCAAAAAGGGACCCTAGATATGATGAAATAAATGGGAGACACTGTAGAAGATTTATGAACTAGATGTTTATGTTTCCCAGTTTCTAAAGACAGTATACCTCTACGGTCCTTTGTGGTTTTGTCATATGTTGTAATAAGTGTGATTAAATTTTGAAGTATTAACAATGTATGTAAAGTATGGGTCGTTATAGTTGGTATCAGAGGAAAGGTATAGTCAACCTTTGGAAACTAGGATGTGAAATCCTTAGTAAGAACCCTAAGGATATGTCTAAGCATAGAACACAATCTTAGTGTTTTAGAAATGGCCATGAATAACCTAGGATAAGATCTTAAGCATGAAAATTTTATTCTTGAATTATGTGGTTTTCCTAGTGTTGCTCACACTATTCTTCTTGGTTTTAGTCAATGGCTGGAACCCGAACGAACCGTGTTAATGCGGAATGCGATGGGCAAGGCAATGATTTTCCCCCTGAGAAACCAAATGATATGGGAGATGGAATGCAAAATCTTGTAGCCATTCTCACACAACTTTCTCAAGCTATGAATCATGTAGGACTTCCAAACGAGAAAAGGAAGGAGCAACATTCTGTTGAATCCTTCATGAGGCAGCGTCCACCTTCTTTCAGCGGGTCTACTGATCCATTAGTTTCTGAACAATGGATTAGTACTACTGAAAATATATTTTCAGTTCTTTAATGTTCTGAACATGATAAAGTAATCCTAGCAGTGTATCATTTGGAATGAGATGTTGATCAATGGTGGAATATTATTAAGAATACGAGGCAAAGGGATGAAATTGAGTCTTTGGAATGGGACAAGTTCAAGAACTTATTTTTCAATAAGTACATCTTTTGTATTCTCCGAACAAAGATGGAGAAAGAGTTTCTTGAACTGAAGCAAAGGGATGATGAATCTGTTGGTACATATGAAGCAAATTTAACAAGACTTGCAATGTACACTTCTGGTATTATTATCCAACCTGATAGTAAGATCGATCGATTATTTAGTTCCTTAAAACCAAGTCTTCGATGGGCGTTAGCCATAAGGGACTTCAATAGCTACGAGGAAATCGTTCGATGTGCTCTCAAAGTTGAGATGGAGATTGGAGTAACCCATCAGTCACATGGGTTTGATAAGAAGAGGAAGATGGAATTCAAAGGAAAATGTAAATAGCACACTGAAAAGAAGATGAGCTTTCCCTTATGCTCAATTTGTGGAAAGAAACATGGAGGGAGTTGTCTTAAAGGGACAAGTAAATGTTTTAAATGTGGAAAGGAAGGTCATCGGGCATTTGAATGACATGATAATGGGAAGAAGATGTCTAATGAAGCAAACAAAGTAAGGGATACATAGAATGAACCTAATACACTTCAATGTTTCAAGTGCAAGGAGATGGGGAATTATTCCAATCAATGCCCAAATCCAAGGGTTGATGATGATGGTCGACGTCAACAAAATCTTAAGGCTAAAGACAAGGTAAAGTCACATGCAATTTCTATCAGCGATGTGGAGTACGATAATGAAGTGGTGAAAGGTACACTTAGCATCCACTTTAAAGTAGCAAATGTTTTATTTGATTCTGGATCCACCCACTCTTTTAATTCTGAAAAATTTTCTAAGGGTATCACCGTACTACCTCAACATTTAGATGTTGAGTTAGCTATGACAACACCTAATGGCACAACAGTCGCATCAAAAGTTTATAATTCTTCTCCGATCGAAGTTTTTGGGAAAGTGCTTCCTGCAAATCTTTTGATCCTTCCTTTAGTGGAATTTGATGTGATTCTTGGCATGGATTGGCTTTATCTACATGGAGCTCATATCAATTGCCAAAGAAGGGAAGTCACATTTCATATTCCAGAATAATCTACGATCGTCTATCAATGCAAGGATGAACAAAATCTTCAAGTGGAAATTTCTTCCATCTTATGGGTATTGATTCCACTAAATGAAGGTTATTTATCTCAAATGGTTGGTGAGAAACTCACGATTAAGAATATGCCCATTGTACGGGTGTTTGATGATGTCTTTCTGAAGGAATTACTGGGTCTTCCACCAAATCGTGAAGTTGAGTTTTCAATAGAACTCGTACCGGGTGCTTTGCCTATTTCAAAGACACCTTATAGAATGGCCCCAATTGAGTTGCAGGAATTGAAGAAGCCACTCCAAGAGAATCTTGATAAGGGATTCATATGCCCTAGTGCGTCACCTTGGAGAGAACTTGTTCTATTTGTTAAGAAGAAAGATGGATCAATGAGACTCTGCATTGATTATCGAGAACATAACAAGATCACTATCAAGAACAAATATCCTCTCCCAGGCGTTGATGACTTATTTGACCAACTAAGCGGAGCTCAATACTTTTCCAAGATTGATCTTCGTTCAGGGTATTATCAATTAAGGTTCAAAAGGGAGGATATACCGAAGACGACTTTCCATACAAGACATGGACACTATGAATTTATAATGATGCCAAGTGGTCTTACTAATTCCCCTACTATCTTCATGGATCTAATGAATAGAGACTTTAGAGACTATCTTGATCAATTTGTGGTAGTCTTTATAGATGATATTCATGTCTATTCAAAGAGAAAGGAAGAGCATGAAGATTACTTGAGAATTATATTGAAGACCCTGAGAAAGGAGAAGCATTATGCCAAATTTACCAAGTGTGAATTTTGGCTTCAAAAAGATGAATTTTTGGGTCACATAATCTCAAAAGAGGGGATATCTGTGGATCCAACAAAAACAGAGGTTATCGAAAGATGGTCAAGACCAACAACAGTAACTGAGATCCGAAGTTTTCTTGGTTTGGCTGGATATTATCGACGTTTTGTAAAATATTTTTCATGATTATCTAATCCACTCACCAAGTTGACTCGGAAATGAGTTTAGTTTGTTTGGACAGAGGAATGTGAAGAGAATTTCAAGGAGTTGAAAAGAAGGTTATCCAGTGCACCTGTGCTCACACATCCTTGTAGTGGAGAAAGGTTTGTGATCTATAGTGATTCATCCAAGAAGGGATTGGGGTGTTTTCTTATGCAAAATTATATGGTGATAGACTATGCCTCACGACAGTTGAAAATCCATGAGCAAAATTACCCAACACATTAATTGGAGTTGGCTGCAGTAATCTTTGCATTAAAGATATGGAGGCATTACCTTTATGGTGAAAGGTGTGATATTTATACTAATCATAAAAGTTTAAAGTATATTTTCACACAAAAGGAGTTGAATATGCGTCAAAGACGATGGTTGGAGCTGATTAAGGATTATGACTGCTCAATCCATTACCACCCTGGGAAAGCAAACAAGGTGGCAGATGCATTAAGTCGACAAGACCATGCTAGTTTATCTATGATGAGGATCACAAAAGATCCAATATTTATGGATTTACAAAGGATGGATCTTGGAATTATAATGGAAAGGGAAAAATCATATCTTTCTCAAATGAATGTTCATCCATCTATTCATGTGAAGATTAAAGAGGCACAGAAAGAAGATGTCGAGTTACAAAAGAAGGTGAGAAATGTTCCTGAATTCAACCTTGATTGTGATGGGATAATAATGCTCAGGAATCAGGTTTGTATTCCTCCCATCCCCGAATTAAAGAAGGAGCTGCTGGATGAGGCTCATAGTTCATCATTCTCTATTCATCCTGGAAGCATGAAGATGTATAGGGACCTGAAAGAGTACTTCTGGTGGGATGGCATGAAAAGAGATGTTGCTGAATATGTCTCTTGATGGTTGGTTTGTCAACAAGTTAAAGCTGAGAGACAGAAGTCTAAGGGGATGTTACAACCATTACCCATACCCGAATGGAAATGGGAAAACATCACTATGGACTTTGTCACAGGACTTCCAAAAACATCCAAAGGCAATAATGCTATTTAGGTCATAGTTGATCATCTTACAAAGTCTGCACACTTCATTGCTATGAGAGAAGATTTCTCTCTAGATAATCTTTCCAGGATATATGTAAAGGAAGTGGAAAGATTTTATGGAGTACCACTTTCTATTATATCTGATCTGGATCCGAGATTTACCTTGAAGTTCTGGGGAAGTCTTCAGCATACTCTGGATACAGAGTTGAGTTTCAGCACTGCTTATCATCTCCAGACAGACGGTCAGTCTGAGACAACAATTCAAACCCTAGAAGATATGTTGAGAGCTAGCTCTATGGATTTCAAAGGAGGTTGGGATCAACACCTACCTTTGGTGAAATTTTCTTATAATAATAGCTTTCACTCCAGTATTCAGATGGCTCCTTATGAAGATCTCTATGGAAAGAAATGTAGGTCTCCATCTTGTTGGGATGAAGTTGGGGGAAGAAAGCTACTAGGACCTGATCTCGTTGATGAAATGGCAGAAAAGGTCAGATCTATTCAACAACACATAAGAACAGCTCAGAGTCGACAGAAAATTTATGCCGACAACCGAAGAAAAGAACTAGAGTTTGAAGTGGGTGATAAAGTGTTCTTACGAATATCTCCCTGGAAGAGGGTTATGAGATTTGGAAAGAAGGGGAAGTTGAGCCCTAGATATATCCGTCCTTTCAAAATACTGGATCGTGTTGTGAAGGTATCTTACCGATTGGCGCTTCCACCGAATCTCTCTCAAGTTCATGATGTGTTCCATGTATCTCTCCTGAGAAAGTACATACCGGATCCTTCACATGTACTCAACTCAGAAGTTGTACCGCTGGAGCAAGATCTTTCTTATGAAGAACAGCCAATAGAGATTCTGGATCGTAGCGAAAAAGTCCTACGAAACAAGACCACTCGCTTGGTGAACGTTTTATGGAGGAACCACCAACTTGAAGAAGCTACATGGGAGCTTGAGGATATGATGAGGGAGAAGTATCCTCATCTGTTTGTTACAAAGTGACGAATTTCAAGGGCGAAATTATTTTTAAGGTGGGTAGAATGTAACACCCGAGATTTTTATGAGTAATATTTTGTTTTTATATATCATCAATTGAATCATTCACTACACACTTGCTTGTCTTACTTTACACGCAATCACGACCTTCCTCGATAGCTTGCGTGGTACGCAATACCATGTTTCACTAAACAACGATATGCTATTAAAATATTATTAAAACTAGCCGATATGAATAGTAATAACCACTTTTTTAAATTTTATAAATTTTATTTTTCAAAATGGACTTCATTTTTGGATTCGGAATACCGAAATTAGCCTAGGGTGAAATTTTGGTATTTTTCTGAAAACTTTCAATTTTTGATGAATAGTGAAACCACTAAGTGGTAGGTTAAAAACTGAATTTTTGCATAAAACTTAATTTTACCGCTTCTGTGAATGGAATTTCGAAAATCCGACAGACACGTTTGATATCAGTAAGTAAAATGTGGTTCAATGAGATAAAAATAATTTTTTGGTGAATAGTAACTTTTTACTTTTTTATCGCGTTTAATAGTAAATAGGGTAACTAAGGGTAAAAATGATATTACTATTACCCTAACACGTGTCCTAATTCTATTGGATAAGTTATATTCGACCAAAAACAAACATAGGAATAAAATATGACCATTTAGGCCCTCATGGGTTAGATTAGGACATTTATTATTAATTTATTTAAATAAGGGTTAAAATAGTTAAAATCCAAGTTTAATAAGTAAATCATTTTTAATATGGGGTTATACATAAGATAAATTCGACTATAATTATTCATTAGAAATCTAAAAAGATTTTCTACATAAGGGTATTTTATTTGTAATTTTTTGACATTAAATATTTTAATTTATTTATGACACAATGATGATGCAGTAATTATCTTATTAATGAAATATTGACATAATTGATGTTATAAACACCAAAATAAATTTAATTTGAGACATTTTATGAATTAAACTAATTTTATAGGTTAATATGATATATATATGTTTATTTAATCAACATTGTTCGAACATATAATTCTGTTATGACTTTCACAAAAATCATATATAAAATAGTGTCAAAATTGACACAAAATAGTTTTTAAATCAAATATTATATTACTAATTGTGATTTTATTCCTAAAAATCTAAGGTTCGGCCAAATGACTTTGATAAGGATATATATATTAATAATAAACAATTTGGGGTTCGTTTGGCATGTTATAGTAAGTTTATTAACCATATAGTGAAAGAAAACAAAAAGACACGGTAAAAGTTAAATTACTTAACTTAGAGTTAAATATAATTGATAAGGTTAAAATAATACCATAAACTTGTCTAAATCCTATTGGTTGATAGGATTTTGACCCATACCCACTTTATCTTCGAAATAAGACCCTTTAGAACCATAATAAACCGATTTTTACTTTAATATAAAATAATATTTTGAGATATTCCTAAGGTGCCCCTCTCCTCCCTTATAAAAGGGCACCTCCTCCCCCTCCTCCTCACACCAATTTGAGCACTCAAGCTAGGAAAACCCCTGAAATTTTCTCCTCTCCACTTCTGTAGAATAATCCTAGAGGTCCTGGTCTTCTTCAAATACCAATCTTAGTTCCCTAAGTGGAGGATTCAAAGAGGCGTTCCAAAGAAGAGGTAATATCCATTACCGATCTTTTCAATTTCTTTCTTCTTCAAATTCATCTTCATTAGTTGTTTCAGGATAAAGTAATAACATAAGTATTACTTAAATACTTATATGTTATTATAAATATGAAACAACCCAAATTCACCTTCTATACATCCTACAGAAAAATGAAATCACCGCGCGTGCGTACGTACGAAATACCGTCTCCACTCCGTGGTGTAATCTATTTTCCACCATCAACATAAAAGGATGTTTATAATGGTGTAATGAGTAACTATTTATGATTATTATAAATTAATATTGATACTGAAATAATATATATATACTCAAATACAGTTCCACGATCATAGGAACGATATCATCACTCGTGCGTACGTACGGAATACCGTCTCCACGATGTGATGCGACTCGTTCTACATGATCATCATTACATAGTAATTATATAAATGAATTGAATGATTAAATATGATATATGTTACACTAATAAAATTCTTGATATAAGGTATCTATAACCTTAAAAGAAGAATAAGAATTTATTCGGAAAAACACGCATAAGACCAAAAGGCAATAAGGACCCGAGTAACAAGTAACAATGAAATATTACTAACAAGAAGCAAAGAATATGACCATATATTATATCATATCAATAATTATGATTCTGGAATAAGTCAATAACATTATTTAAACCATCATATAGGAGCTTAGAACACGTACAAAGCAAATCGGACCTAAAGTAAGGGAGATATCACAATCTCATTTTTATCCGAGATTGTTTATACATTGGTATTTACTGGGGTGTATTTTATCATCCACATCCATGTTCCCTCAATATGAAATATTTTTTACATCCACTTACAATAGTTTAAATCCAATTTTACCCATCGGTGAGTTTTTCGTAAAGAATATGAAAGGAATCTTTTGTCGTTTTTCGTACGAGGTACTTTTTGAATTTTCCGACAAAAGTACGAAGAATGATTTTTTTAAACTTATACGGCATGAATGGATTTTTAAAGCATTATTTCCAAGAAGCTTCCTTTAAATGTTTTCAAGTTTATTTTTAATCAACTTCTTAGTGTTTATAATTGTATAACATGTTAAGAAAAGAAAAGTGTTTTTGAAGAAGAAAGGATATTTTCCTCAAGAATGGAGTTCAAGTGTTTTATCAAAATTATATTCCATCTAAGATAATAAAGGGTTCTGTTTTTATCCCTATTATTACATTGATTTGATTATGTTGTGAGGGAATTATTTTTATAAAGTCATTTACCTTATATGATTTGTTTTAAGATGTCATGATGTTTTGGTTAC
The DNA here is from genome assembly GCA_963277665.1 of Viscum album. NCBI lineage: Eukaryota > Viridiplantae > Streptophyta > Magnoliopsida > Santalales > Viscaceae > Viscum > Viscum album. The sequence continues at coordinate 1,154,810,509 of OY728165.1, forward strand.
ATGTGTTATGCGATGATGTATGATTTATGATTATGTGGCACACATAAGAAAGGATTCATTATAATATGGGTGGGACCTATATCACCCTCCAATGCATTGGGTAAAGATTTTATATCTCATGAGATAGACATGGCTGGAACGGTAGGTTATACCGGTTCAGTGAAACATGACTGGAACGAGGGTGACTCGGTTTAGAAAGGGACTTTGTCCACTAAGATAGTTTTGGCAATGAATCATGACTAACAAGAAATGATTTTCCCTGATTATGTGTGCATGCCACAAAGTTTCAAGTTTCATGTTATGATTATGGGGATCTCATTTTCACTTCTATGATTTATTCCATGTTATGATATTATGATCTCTTTTGCAGGTTATGATTTTCAAAAAGATATGATATGATTTTTATTTCCTTTGTTGACCCTTAATTATCATTTGAGCTCACCCTTTTTGGTTTTCTTTTCCCTAGGTCAGGAAGATGGATATTAAGTAGAATATTCTAAAAGGGACCCTAGATATGATGAAATAAATGGGAGACACTGTAGAAGATTTATGAACCGGTTGTTTATGTTTCCCAGTTTCTAAAGACACTATACCTATACGGTCCTTTGTGGTTTTGTCAAATGTTGTAATAAGTGTGCTTCAATTTTGAAGTATTAACAATGTATGTAAAGTATGGGTCATTATTGTATGGGACACTTTGATTCAAAAATCACTTTATTAAATGTTTTAAATGGTTTTGAAAATGTTTTTTTAATGGATTCATTATTTCAATATCCTAAAATGTTATATTGTGATTGAAATGTGGAAATGTTATATTTCCTTTATACATGTTTTATATGATACATTTATGTTATGGTTCTTTGGAATTGTTATGAAAACGGGTGGTTAAGTGATAAACTAAGGGCGGGTGAGCCCGATATAGCTCTCCAATGCATTGGGTAACGCGGAGGAGTGAAACGTTAAGGTTTCTCTGAAATGATTTAGGGAATATACTGTGATGGGTATTCCAAACGCAACCAAGAGGGTTACTCCCTATGTAAGAATTTTATGAATTCCTCAAGTTACCTTTATTTCTTATGATTTCTATGATTTATTCATGGTTCGATGAGGTATGTTAAAGTGCCCATGTTTTATGGGTAAAGTATACTTTCATTCTTATGTATATATGAACTCATTTTTCCTTTCCATATTTTTATAACCTTTACTGAGCTTTTTATGCTCATCCCACGTTTTTGATATGTTTTTCACAGGTCAAGGGAAAGGTACATGATGTGATGATTGTGTCAAGGATGTGTAAAGAAATAATCTATGTTTTATTTTAAATATGTTTCCATTTATGGGAAGAATGAATATTGTCTTTTATGTAACCACTTTGTTTAGATGTGGAATGTAATGCATGTTTCATGATCTAATTCTCTAAAACTCTAAACCTAAAAATATCCTCAATTTGTAATCTTGTAATAACTCAAGATTATGTATGATTTAAGGCTGGGCCCTTATAGTTGTTATCAGAGGTCGATTTAGATTACTTTAGAGGTTAGGGTATTTTTTAAGCATAAGTGACATTACTATAAGGGTTAGGATTTCAGAAAGAGTCCTATTTTTAGATAAAGTGAATGAGTAAGTATATCTTAGTGTTTATATTCCTAATTAGTACATGATGGTTTTGTTGATATACTCACACTGACCTTTTTGGTTTTAGTAGATGGCTGGATCTAGCAAGCAACAAAGTAATAGTGGATGTGAAGGAAACTGTGACAGTTTTCAGAGCATGCAACTGAATGATATGGGAGCTGCAATGAGAACTCCTGTGATTATCCTCAACCAACTATCTGGATTACTTATTTACCACCTAAACATTGGTGATTTATCTAAGGCATAATATATGCAAGAATCAAATCCCTATGGAAGTACATGTAATAATAATAAAGGTAAGTGTGTTTAAAAACCTATGTGTCAAATATGTGGAAAGAAACACCTAGGAAAATGTTTCAACGGGACAGAAATATGAAATATATGTGGAAATTAAGGTGATAAAGCAAGAACCTTCCATGGAAAAAGGAAGCATCCAGTTGACTCGAGGAAAGGGAAAGAAGTTCTTTCTGAGAGATAAATTGAATGTTTTACATGTGGTGTGCATGGTCATTATGAAAACACATGTCCAATGAATAGGTTTCGTGAATGGGGTCACCAAGAGCGTACAAATGTTCGTTTACCAATACCTAATGCCATTCTGATTGAGGTTGAAGAAACTGACAATGAACAATCAAAGGTGTGTATTATTTCATGACTATTGTTTTCCTATTTTGGAATCTTAGGATATGATTCATGATTTTGTTTGTAGGAAAGATGTATTTTGGAATAAGTTGGAAATGAATGGTTAATGGATCATGATGAATGTTGAACGAGTACAATGTCAGCATATAAGGGCTTCAAGAGTTATGGTGAAATTATTAAGAGTATTACGTCTCTTTTGATGATGGGGTTACATTATAAGACTTTTTATATTATGTGTAACCCTGAAGTTTAATATATGCAAATTTTATTCAAGGAATAGTTATCTATTCTTTTGTGGACATAGTCATAAAGAACCATTTGGGTTTATATGATCCTTACTTTTGAGGTAATTATGGGTTACTATATGTTATGATGGAAGTGAAAGGCTTGAGATAAAATTGAGGTTAAATTATTTTATGGTTATTTTTTATGATTTTATCTCTTTTTGGGGAATGATTTGAGAATTATATAGTTTTGGAAGAAGGACAACATGCAGACCGTCTGACAACCCGTCGCGTCAGACAAAGCTGCGAGAATCGAACCCACAACCAAAGTGCGACTTGTATTTATCGCCTACCACTAGACTACATGATGTCCCTGGTTAGTTTGACTGATTCTTTTTATTTATATGATTTTATGAATTAAGATTAAGTTTATTTTGGGTTATTTATGAAAATGTTTAACCTATCAGGGAGGATATGTGATTCGGTTAAATACTTTTCAATACGAGACTTTATGAGCAACTGATGTTTTTTGGAGATAAATGTTACGATTTAACTTGGAATACTATGTGACTAAATCCTTAAAATATTTGGGTTTCAATCTTATCTTGGTTTACTTTTAAAAATTTTATGGACAAATTGTTTATCGGATGGTCCTCATTGAACTTTGGGTTTTGTTGGACAAATTTTGGAGATTAACCATAGATTTTCGTTTTAATGGGCTATCTTAATCTGGATTATATGACCTTATACTAACCTTTTTGGTTTTGGTTTTGTTTAATGTCTAAATACATGGTATTTATATAGTTATCTTTGGTGGATTAGGTGATTCTCTAGATGTTGATTATAGTACTCTTAATGCGAACAAGTCTCCCTAAATACTCGTCTTTTGGAAAAAAAATATGAGTTTGATTAAGGAATCTAGTAAAAGTTGAAAGTCAACATGATAAGTGATTATGTTTCCTTATGAATAAATTCCTCAATAAAAATTAACTTAAAACAAAAATGTTGTCTATGAACTTTTCCTACTAGGGAATCGAATACCGTTTAACCCATCACAAGTTTTTGATTTTCTTATGGTCAACTTTCTCCTAGACATGTTTACAATCACTCTCCCTGAAGAACAGGACCCTTTGATTTTTCTTCCATTTCCATGTTTTTCTACATATTGGTTAACTCGGTTGACCTCTGTACTTATCTTCCTTTATTTTAAAGTGATTGTTTTACCGACTCTTATTCCGATGTGGTTCATTCAAGGATGTTTCCAAGCTCAATTTTAAAAATTGCGAGGACGCAATTACCAAAAGGGGGGAAGGATGTAACACCCCAGGTAAATAATGAATATGACATTTTCATATTTATCCATATTTGTGAATAAAATATTAATACTACATTAAAGGGGAAGCTATGCTCGATGGCGTACCTAACACGCAACAACGAGTTTCTTGGGAATCTTACGTTGCACTCTAATAATAAAATAATATTATTTTAAATGGTATTTAACATGTAGCCATTTTATTGGCCATAATGGATAGAAATAACTAAAATATGATTATATATGTTTTTAAATGTTTTTACATTTATCCAATAAAAGATAAACGCTTAAAATACGGAAAGAATACAACTTTAGGCGTATATGCCCTAGTTTTCACTAAAGGTTAACTTATCACCTTTTGATGGAGAACCATCATTAAATATAATTTTGTTCACTCATATACATCCTTTTGGACGAAATAAAACTCTTCTTAAGAATTGGGACATAAAATTTACTTGGTGTAAATTTTTGTTATCTTTCCGATAAAGTTCATTTTTAATGAATAGTGTAAAATGTTGTATTTTAACTCAAAACCACTATTAAATATAATTTATTTATATGATTAGATTATCATTTAAATTGGTTTTAAAGTAACATTATAATATATTTTTACCATTAAATCCAATAGTGGTCATTGGAATTAATTTCACTTTGAAATCAGACTTAAACTAGTGCCAATCTTTTGATACTTATTGTTTCATAAAAACACGCTATTTTATCTGATAGCGGGAATTAATTATTAAACTAACTAATGTGAATAATATATTTTGAATTTTGTAAAATATAATTCATTTTTGAATTCGGAATATCACATATAGCTTAAGGTGAATTTTTGGGATTTTTCTGAAAAACTTCAATTTTTGATGAATAGTGAAACCACTAAGTGGTACTTATAAAAACTGATTTTTCTATTTAAATGAAATTTTGCCATCTTTGTGTATTGAATTTCAAAAATCCGACATACATGGTTGTCATTAAGAAGTAAAATGTGGTTCAATGGGATAAACATAATTTTTTGGTGAATCGTAACTTATTATGTTTTTAATCGCGATTAGAGGTAATTAGTGTAGTTTATGGTAAGAATAATGTTTTAATAATCTAAAATGACCTAGACACATGTACTACCATCATTGGATGAGTCATGGATGGCCACAAAAATCAATGGGACAACTTGGGGTCCCCATGGATCCACTTTGGATGGAAAATGACATAAATATATTTTTATTTAATGTTAAAGTAAAAAATGACACAAACATGAGATGTTTTACTAAAACATTTTTTACATGGGAATATACAAGTCATATTTATGACTATAAATAGTCATTGGAAATCTAAAACGATTTCCTACATCATATTTTTTTTATAATATTTAGACATTAAATAAATTAAATTATTTATGACATCATGGTGATGCAGCAATGACCTCATTATTTAACGATTTAAATAAAATGGAATGATAATGTAATATCTAAGACCTAAACTTGTCCAAAACCTATTGGATGAGTGGATTTCTAACCCTTATCACCTTATCCTAGAAATAAATAATTGTGGGACAATTAAAATCCGAAACTCTTTTGAAAATATAGTAACATTTTTGTAACTTTACAAGAGTTCCCCTCCCCTCCTCTTATAAAAGGCCCCCATCTCTACCTCCTTACCCACACTCCCAAGGCCTTTGGCTCGGCTAAACTCTGCCCATATTGTCTCTCCACTTCCCTCTCTTACTCCTTGAAGCCTCACATTGGGCAGAAGTCTTCCCAAGGAAGCCTTTGAGCTCAAACAAAAGGGAGTTACCTGATTTTAAGGTAATGTCTTCACTTCTGTCCTTTTGTTTTATTTTGCTTCTCCAACCCCCTAAACTCTTTTTATTCATTTCTTTTGTAAAAAATCCAGTATCATAAATATAATAGGATGTTTTTATAAGAATTAATCAAGCTACACTTTCACACACCTACATCTAATGGTTAAATAACATACTGTTTCCGTGGGTGGAGAATTTCTGCCTCCCGAAACGATGATTGTTCAACATTATTCAAACACCTTCAAAGGTGTCCATTAAGATGACTCTATATTTATATATGATATATAATATGTTTATGTTTTCCTTAAGCTTCTGTATTTTTCATTTTGGGCATACCTTTATGGTTTCCATTATGGGTAAACGCGATATCATCATTTAAGGAAGTGCGGACTACCGCCCCCTCAAAATGATGTGATTCGTGAATGCCATATGTGGGACATATAAAGGATGGATTTAAATTTTTTATATATGATGTTATACTGCAATAATAATATACCTCTATATAATTATTATTCCTTTCCATAAAAATATGAAATAGAAATGAAAGTAGCCTTTATGCGTATGTACGGCTTACCGTCTCCATGAACGGTGCATTTCATTTCACACCTCTAAATGATTATGTAATATTATAAGTACATGTATATTCTGGATATATATGATATATATCAAAATCATTAATATAATTCTGGATATAATGAAAATTTGACCACACGAACAACATGTAATTGTAAGAAGTCCACTTTCGACTTAAGAACCAAATATCCACAAAACAAACATTGTTAACTTAAATGATTACATTATGTTTATAACGTGGTAATAAGTGATCTACATGGAATAATGAATTGGAAATATGTTCTTAATAAAGTGTAAATTAACTCAAGTTTATTATCCAGGATGTTAAAGAACGATCGAGTGAAGTCAGACCCAAGGTAAGGGATCCTACTCCTCTCTTTCTTTTTAAGTATGCTCTTTTTTGTCATTCCTTTTAAAGCTCACCTTTCTTGTTATTGGGATGTTCTTTTATATTACTCTTACTGTAATTTTTATATGATGAGATACCCTATTATCTCTCATTAATCCATTTTGGATGTTTTTAGTGGCACCATTAGGCTGCCGAATTTTCGTAAGAGATCTAACCTCTCTCTTTCTTTTTATGTGCTCTCCTTTATGCCACTTCTTTTAAGATCCTCTTTGTTAGGTTGGGGGATGTTATTTTATATTCATCGTTCTGTAAACATGATTTTGATGTGATGAGAGACCCTATTTCCTATCATCAATCCATTTTGGATGTTTTAAGTGGTGCTGTTAGGCTGCCGAGTTTTCGTAAGAGATTTTTCATCTCACTTTTATTCTCGTGAGATTTATGCTACATTTTCCACAATTTCATTTGAGTTGTTTATGTACTGCCAATTATTACTATACTTTTGTAATATAATTCATTTTATGGGTATTTACATATTCATTGTATGACGCTTCTTCAATGGGGTGTACTTTTCGAATGTTACCCAAGTCGGTAAGGGAACCTTTCACCCTCCTCTTTTTAAAAGACATCATTTGTTATTAATTTTAATTCACATAATATTATGTTGGGATATGTTCGTATATATCCTGATTGATATAAATTTTATGTCTAAGTGATGATATTTCCTTTTTATCTCTCATCAACTCATTTTCTGAATTTTTGAAGTGATGCCGTTAGGCTGTCGAATTTTACCAAGGGAACTTTTTAACCCAATTTCGATTTCTGTGGGTTCAACATTTTGTTATTGAATATGTCATACATTGAATATGTGTGAATGACCTTTTATTGTTTTAAAATTAATATGAAATTATATTGGTTGTATTTATATTTGTCACACATAATTTTGATATTGAATTATCCTTAATTTAAGGATACCTTCTTTATAAGTAATTTCATCACATTTTACATCTCTATTGAGACTTCATTGTTGTTATGCACCAATTAACTCTCATATGGTGTATATACTGTCCTTTAGAATATTATATCATGAATCCATTTATTCTCATGATATTATAAAGTTCTGATTAAATGTTATTCCTCAATTATTTTATTCAAGTGTCTCTAATTTTGGTAAAAACCCTTTAACCAAAATATCGATTTAAATGTTTTAATGATTTGTTCTTATTAATATCTATGTATTCACAATGGTTTTAAGGATTTATTTATATGGATATTAATGGTTTAAAATGCTAAAATATTCAATGTGGTATGGGTCACTTTGATTCAAAAATCTCTTTATTAAATGTTTTAAATGGTTTTGAAAATGGTTTTTTAATGGATTCATTATTTCAATATCCTAAAATGTTATATTGTGATTGAAATGTGGAAATGTTATTTTTCCTTTATGCATGTTTTATGTGATTCACTTATGTTATGGTTCTTGGGAATTTTTATGAAAACGGGTGGGTCCATGATAAACTAAGGGCGGGTGAGCCCGATATAGCTCTCCAATGCATTGGGTAACGCGAAGGAGTGAAACGTTAAGGTTTCTCCAAATAGATTTAGGGAATATACTGTGATGGGTATTTAAAACGTACCCAAGAGGGTTACTCCCTATGTAAGAATGTTATGAATGCCTCAAGTGACCTTTATGTCTTTTGATTTCTCAGATTTATTCATGGTTTGAGGAGGTATGTTAAAGTGCCTATGTATTATGGGTGACGTATGATTTCATTCTTATGTGTATATGAACTCATGCTTCCTTTCCAAAATTTTATAACCCTCACTGAGCTTTTTATGCCCATCCCATGTTTTTGAAATGTTTTTCACAGGCCAAGGGAAAGGTACTTGATGTGATGATAGTGACAAGGATGTGTCAAGAAAGAATCCGTGTTTAATTTAAAATATGTTTCTGTTGATGGGAAGAATTAATGTTGTCTTTTATGAACCACTTTTTTTAGATGTGGAATGTAATGCAAGTTTCATGATCTAATTCACTAAAACTCTAAACCTAAAAAGATCCTAAATGTGTAGTCTTGTAATAAATCAAGATTATGTAAGGTTTAAGGTTGGGGCATTATACATATTTTCCCCAAGATAGGTAAATTATTTACTAAATTGCTATAATTTCACCTTAAATTCTTTGATTCCTCAAAATAGAAGTCAACCATTACTCCTCAATGAAAATATATTAGTAATATATTTACCTCGATCTTATAGGGTTCCCAAAATATTAATCCTATTCCAAAATAATATTCATATTTTAATCCCCTGATAATTTATTTCAAGAAGAACAACTTCACAACATAAACATGTGATACATAAAAATAAATGTTTTCCTGTATTTAATATTTTAATTAAAAAACCTTGTAATGTTTTCAAATACTAATTTCCACAAATAAATAAACCATCCTTCAATACCAACTATAAAAACCCGCCTTTTAATCACAAAAACATTCATTACATTATTCAAAACCGAGGATCATTAAGGTTTAGTGTCTTGGAAACCAGGAACATAATACAGGACAACATAAAACCTTCTTCATAAACACTTGAAAGGCTTCTTCATTCGTTCATCCTAAATTCATTACAAAATCTCATTACGTGGGAGCCTAAAACAAAGGAAAGGGTGAGAAAAATTACCTGTAAGGGAAAGAAGGGAATCAATTTAGATGTGAACATGAGATACATCAAAAGTCATGAAAAATAACATTAAGGCATGAGAAAGAGATAATGAGGCATATCATAATAAAAATAACATGTTTCATAATGTGAAGAAGTGGCTAAAACATTTAAGATAGATAGTAATTTCAATTTCACCAAGGTCCATCCCCATGGTGTCATTAAAAATTAACATGGTCATTCACCATGTCATCATAAAAAAATGTTCATCTCTAGAGATTAAGTCTTTACCTAATGCATTGGAGTGCTATCAAGTCGCACCCTTAAATTTGACTTTATTATCATGTGATCAACATATATCATCATCAATCATTTCATAAACAACCCATATATCATAAATAAATGGGATTCATTTCATAGAAATCATATTTTAAAAACTTCTTTAAAGATGTGATCTTTATGTCACTTTAAACCCACAAAAAAGGAATGTGGGTTTCATGTATGTATATCCCAGAATTTAAAATATAAGATTTTGATATATATTTGAATACCCCTATAGAAGATAGTGATTTTAGTATTCAGTTAATAAAATAAAATAATTTTAGAAAAAGAGAGAGAAATTTTGAGATGAAAATTTTGCAGCATAACGGCTATGTTACAGGGTTTAAGAAAATATTGAAAAGAAAGGGGAAATAGTTCAACCACTCATAAATTATCCAAAAAAAGTAGGGTAATAGAATATAAAGTATATAAAAGTTTTTAATTAAATTTTATGGACATAAAATATGAAATGAAAAACATGAAATGATGACAAAAATAAGATTTCCCGTATGAATAATTCAGTAGCCTAACGGCGTAACATAAAACATAAAAATACTGAATTGATGAGATAAAATAGGGTCTCTCATCATATGAACATAAAATATCAGTATGGTAGATAAAGATATCATACCCAAACATAATAAAAAGGAACATGAAAGACTTGAAATGAAAATAGATCTTGTAAATGAGAAGGGTGAAAGAATCCATTAAAAATTCGACATCCTAACAGCGTCACTTAAAACATCAAAATACTGAATTGATGAGATTAAATACAATATCTCATCATATGAAAATAAAATATTAGTATGATAGATATATATATCTTACCCCAACATAATAAAAAGGAACATAAAAGGGCTGTCTAACAGCGTCACTTTAATCTTCAAAATACTGAATTGATGAGTTCAAATAGAATACATCATAATTTGAACATAAAAGATCAGTATGATAGATATAGAGATCATACCCCAACATAATAAAAAGTAATATAAATGACTAGACATGAAAATAGATCTTGAAAATTAGAAGGGTGAAAGAATCACTTAAATATTCGGCAGCCTAATGGCACCACTTAATCATTCATAAAATGATATGATGAGATCAAGAGGGGTTCTCTCATCTTATGAACATGAAAAGTACAGTAGGATGAATATAAAAGAACATCTTCCAACAAAAGAACATGTAGCATAAATGAAATGACAACAAAACGAGTACTTGGAAAGAAAGATAGAGGTAGGATCCCTTACCTTAAAATGTAACTTTTAAAACTCAAAAGATGTGACCTTGAGGGCTTGGAGGCACCTTGGGAGGACTCCTTGGGAGGTAAGGAGACCAAAACATCATTGAGGATGATTTTGGAGTCGAAAGGATGATAGAATGTCTTGGTATTTATTGGGAATGTGAGGGGACAAGGCATAAATGGCCAAGGGACACCTCATACCTTTTTTTACTATTCATAAGTGGACTATATTTATTACATACTTAATACATAATTTAATGATGTCATTAAACACATGTAACTTAAAAACTATATTTTCACTATTCACCGAAAAATCAACTTTCTCAGAAAAATACCAAAATTTCACATTAACCAATTATCTATGCTCTGATTTCCAAAATGAACTCCATTTTATAAAAGTAATATTCTAAATACGTTTAATTTCATTATTAAAAAAACTCTATTCACAGAAAATACATTTTTTTTCAGAAAAATCCCCTAAAAATACCTTTATATAATATCGATGTTCTTAGTTAAAAAATGAACTCCATTTTATAAAAATATTTCTCTAAATATTTATAATAAAATTTTTAATTAAAATACACTATTCACCTCAAAAAAACTACTACTTAGATAATAATTTCTGAAACAGTTATTTACCTATTTTATTTAATCACATCACTTAATCAAGGTTCCTAGATTATAATATTTTCTTTATGTGAGATTACTAATCCATTTGGTCACATTAGTATTCCTAAGTGTAATTTAACTATTCATAATTTACAATTAATCAAAAATCATGTTGATCTTATTAGACTCTAAATTTATTACTAAAAATAATTTCAGAAGACCAATTTTTGAAAATCATTACAAATAATTAATTATTTAAGGTTTACATAAATAGTTTCAAATATAATTTTTTTAAAATTCATCAAAAATATGCATACTATATTTATCAGAACATTTGATGATTCACAAAAATCATTATAAGAAGAAATCACAATTTTTATTTAAGTCAAAGGATTACACAAGGTAGTTATGGTCTCCTTAAATAGCCCCTTATAACCCCATCATTGGGCCTAAGTGTAAGATATAATGAGGTGAGAGATTCTGAGGTCAGCTCGGCCAACTTCGCACGATTAGTAATTTCTATTTGTTTTAACTTCTCGCGAAGGAGATTTCATTCTAGTTTCACATGATGTTGTTCAACGTGGGATTGGTCGAATGAAAATCCAAATTGTGCGAACTCCTTCCCATGATATGTTAGATGGGCTTTGGTTGGCCCGATATGACTGGATGTGGCCATCAAATCTTCTTTCTATATTAATTAACCAAGATCACTTGTATTTGGTGACAATAATAGCAAAATTTAGTTTCTAATGGTTGTACTGACTAACGATCATATAATAGTCAAAACCCAATAGTCTCATTTCAATTATACTCATTTTATTAAATGAAAATATTTTGTTGAGTATGAAATAAAATAGAACAGAAAATTATGAAACACGATTTATTCCAAATTTCGGGTCGTTAAAATATATATGATTTAGTACAATTCTTTTATTTGTAAACATATTTCATGGATGGTTATTTTGATTCATTTAATATTTAAATGTGATATTTATAACATAATTATTATTTTACAATGAAAACCTCTCATCTACCTTTTTAACATTAAAACCGATGAAAATGATAATTTTTCTCGTGTGTATGTATATACTACCACCTCCACAAACAAAAAGTTATTAATTTTCCATTTATATTTTACATGGATGGTAAAGATAATGTATATAATGAATACATATGTATATATATGATTATATTATTTATTAATGATTATTTTATGGCGAATTATTATAAAATTCCCTACATTTAATCCATCATAAAATTAGAATAATGTTCATGCGTACGTAGGACCTACCATCTCCACGAATGGTGTAATTCATTTTATATCTCTACCACTACGGATAAATATAAATATAAGTATATACTGAATATATATGACATGATAACAATCTATGTTGTTTTCTACTAAATTATAAAAAATATAAATTTACTATAATGGAGGCTAGAATGATTTGGATGCAAGTGGATCTCATGAAAATGGATTTGCCTCACTTTTATATCTTTTATAGACATGAATTTTACAATTTTCTGGTGTTTGGAATATATTTCCCAATTTTGTTTTTTTTGGTTTCTTATTATGAATATTGTTTATATTTAAATACCCAAATAATAATATTTTATTCATGGGACTTATGAATCAAAGGTTAAAACTATAGTAAGTGTTTTATGTTATACTCACACTATTTATCTAGGATATTTAGTCCTATGTTTCAAATAATAAAATATTATGATATAACACTCATGAACATTACAAATAGGCATATATATTTTTTTCTTACTAAAAATAAATGATTTCATTTCTTTTTCTTCACCAAATGATCTCATGATAATGATTAGGTTTATGAATAAAAACTTTTTGTCGCATTGGAAAACTCATTTTTCATCCATATCTATGATTTCAAAAAAAATATTTGCTATTAATATATTCTCCTATATCTTATTCATTAAATTATAACGTATTTTTATTTTATTAAATTTTTTCAAAATAAATCTTCTTATTATTTTCATAATGAAGAACATTATGAGTTTAAAAAATTGTAATAAATGTTTTTATTTAATATATATTGTATTAATAGAATATACTACCATAATGAACATTAAATTCATTAATATTCACCATAAAATGTAACATGAATTTTTTAAATATATTTATATTCAAATATATTTTGTAAATATTTAAATATTAATTAGTTGATTTCAAAATTGAAAGGTTATTTTCCATATAAAATGTTCTTTGTGATCTTTAATAAATAGTACATCCATTGATGTTTCATAAGTCTTATTACGGTTATTGATATAACTATTTAATCCATATTAATTCTATAGATTGATTATTCTTATGTTGATAGTATTTTTGGAAACCAATTCACACTCTATGTTTTACGATATGAAGAAATGTTTATGAAAAACATTTAATTCCATGTGTTATCATATAATTAATATTTTATGATCCGGTTGCACACATATATATTATTTACATTATTTTATACGTGGGACATATATCTCCCTCCAATTAATTTGGTAATATTTAATAATATAGGTGATGAAAAGGTATGATGTAGGTCATCCCATGAGTTAAATTTTATTCATGGATTGCGATCCCAATCAAAAAGAATGTGTAAAAGTTAATATAAAAATCGAAAATAGATATCAATGTACTGGTGGGTGGCCTTGTAATAATGTTTTCCATGATTATGTGTATTCCAAAATTATTTATCTTGTGACAATATTAATCACTAATCACTCATGTTAATTGATTCCTTTGTGATGAATGTATTATCAAATCCTATGAATTATTCAAAGACTAAACATTATGATCTATGGAATATAGAGAAATTATTAGTAATTTTAAACTCATGTTTTCATTTATTTATAGTATTTTTATACTTATGTTATCAAATATGTCTCCTTTTTAAACCCTTACTGAATAGTAGAGCTCACCTTTTCGTATGATTCCTTTTCCTAGGATATAAAGAATTTAATTTTGTATGGGATGTCAAATAATTGTAATATTTATAATGAAATTAGTTGGAGATGAAGTAGTTCATTTATGAAAATGTATTTTATGTATTCATGTTTATAACGGAACTATACCAATATAATTCTATCGTAGATCATGAGTTTATGTAAATAATATTAATATAATAAAATGTGGTATTTATATATGAATATTATAGATCATTATAACCCATATCGATCATTTTATTTCCATAATGATGAGACCTATTCAAAAAACCATGATCTACAATGTGGAGCAATAGGAACCATCATCCATAATCTATAAAATATTTATAATGATATTGCATCACCATCATTAAATCAAGGATATCTTCTTCCTTATATGTTGTTATCTTTACCAATTCCATTCCAAGAAAAACTAAATATCTAACCTCATTGCTGGGAAATAAATATCATAATTTTCACAAATGATCCTATATAATAATGGACACAAAGAATTAACATATAAATTATTATCTATATTGTTTTTATTTTTTCATCAATATGTAGATAATATATAGTGTTATGGACTAATTTAGAGCCAAAATCATGATAGACCCCCCTCTAAACCCTAAAGGTAAATTCTTTATCACAACTGGAGTTGTTCAATATTGAAACCCCATGAATCCTTATTAGATATCCATGATACTACCTTGAAAAACAATTACTGATTGTGACTACTGAATCATTAAAACTCTTGTTTCCATTGTTAAATGGCGAAAAATCACCCATATAGAATCATGATATCCCTTATCCTATGGAAAACTAATTATTATGTCTATATTGATTCTCAAACATATAAATTTTGTAATATAATTATTTTAAAGAAATTAAAATGGAACATGATACCCAGTATTCACCTTCATGAAGATTAAAAATTGAGAATAATATTACATATTCTTGTCAATTTGCAGTATATATTTTGATTTTTTATTATAATTTATTTTAAACATTTATCAATACATTAAGTGTGTTTTTTGGAAATCATAAATATTTCAGGGATGTTAATTGTTGAAATATTATCAATTAAAACCCTTCTATAATCACATGAAAATATGATACATGGGGTGATTAATGACAATGTTTTTTTGACATTTTTGTGAAATAGTTATCAATAAATTTAAACAAACTATGAAACTATTCAATTGAATAGAAACAATTTCATTATAGGGGAATTGTTTTGAAAAAATCTTGCTAATCCATGTGATAGGAATTAAATAATAATAATTTCCTTTTTGAACAAGATAAACCCCTCATTGATCTCATTCTTCAACCTATAACCTAGTCTCCTAAACCAACAGAATAAACTTAAATATTTTGGATATCTGTATCCTTAAAATTGTAAATTATTATGAACCTATATTTTTTAGATAGATTAAATTCATTTTAAGATCTCGTTCATTTTCTTTGTTCAATGTTCTTTTAGTTTCTCTAAATTTCGCCAAAAAAATGAATTAATCAAGTATTTTATGGCTATTTCTATGGATTCTGTAATGGTAGAATAGGTTTTTTTGTAAATAAATTCTAATTAATAAGGTTATACGTTGGTTATATATATATATATCCTTGTGAGAATCATTAGTAATTTCATTGGTATGAAGTTTACCTTAACTTCATTGATCATAGGATTATTTAAATTTAGTTTATATAATTTGATTCCTAGTTTAGGAATATAAAATTGTTATTAATATCCTTAATTTTTCTTGGTGTCTGGGACACATTTTTTGTTTCATAGATAAACAATATGAGGTAAGTAGATTCATAATTTTATTATACATCCCTCTTTCTTTCACAATCTGTATTTGATTTCAAAAATTATTTAATGCCATGACACATTATTATTGAATTGTGAAATTATAGAATTATTTTGTAATGGATTTCCACTATGGTATTATTGATTAAAATAGATTTGATATCATTTTTTAGGGTTTTACTTTGTTTATTAATATTAATTCTTAAAACACGATTTGAAATATTTAATTCATGTTAATGAGAGCCTACATGTGTGAGTTCATTTTGAAAATGAAATCATATATGCATAGGCATTGGAATATAAAAATATTGAATATTGAGGAGGGGGATAAATTTGGAAATGAATGTTAAGATGGGTTTTGGATACTAAACATGGTATTATTTTATTACTTTTACAAAAACATATTATGATAACGGGATCACATATTTGGGTGTTTCATAATCCCTATGATAATGTTAAAGGGAAATCTATGAACTTTTTAATTCGATCAGTAATATGTGAGGATTCAATCTTTCATAAACATATCCTACCTAAGAAAAAGTTTCCCAGATTCTCCCATTATATTATAAATTTATTTATTCTTTAAGATATATTTTATTTTTAAATTATATGAATTTTTTTTTATGAAATCATTATAAAATATTCTAAACAGGTGGATACACACTCTTTTTATAAATCTGTTTAATGATGTATTCCCTGAATTTTAATTTAATAAATGAGAATTACTAGTATATAATTTTAAAGAATAAAAATTTATCACCATGTTGGACATTACCATGATTGTTTGTCTTAAACCTTAAATAAATAATTAGGTGTGTGTATATATTTTTTTATCTAGAACACATAAAGGCTTTACACAACATGTAGGTGGATGGAATTCAGGATATCATATTTTCAGAATTCATTGGAACTCTGGTGGGATATTTAACATTATATTAGATGAATATTGGTTCTTTTTTGGACTCTAAAACATTATTTTACCAATTGTTTTGAACATTTAGTTCCATATACTATTTAAATTAATTTTATGGCTTTGTAATTTATTTTGGTCACCCTTATATATATGATTTTAAATTTTTTGAGTGAAATTGTTTCCATAAAGAATGTAACTGATTCCATATAAATTTTCACAACCATGTGGGGATCATGTAATATCTATGAGCCTTGACACAAGACGGATTGGGTATCTAGTTCCAAGATGGCATAGGTTTTTTCATATAAAATTTAATCAATGGTTGGTTTCTAGTCCATTGTATTCCGATCTTGGGATATTGTGGTAGATAAGAGATTAGATAATTTTGACATATGGTAAATGTTATTCACATGATCTTTCCAATATCTCATTATAATTAGCCTAATGAAAACACAAGATATTTGGAATTGTTCCTCTCCTATTGTGATTTCATTTAAACTCAATTATTCACTTATTTGTTTTTGGATAAAACTATGATTGTTCACTTATTTTGTAGTCTATCTTAATTACATGTTATATTACAATGCCCCCAAAAGGACTGCTAGATTTTATCATGAGGGTTATATATATTATGTTCCATTAAGAAGCCCTATACTTGATAAGAATCATGAAGATGTTGTAGTGTGATTGTTCTATACCATGGTCCAAGGTATTTCCCCTTCCACAATAATGTCTAGGAAGTGAAATCTGTTATTGGAAGACATACATATCATACACATGATTTTTATAATTTAAAAACCATAGTTTATACTTATAAATAAATATCTAAAAGAAATATTTGACTCAATAGAGAATGTAATGTATCTATTCAACTTTTCATAGACACAAGATTCTGTAAAAGTGAAAATTTTCCACTATAATAATGAAGTCTATAGCAGGGTATGATGGGACATGAAATTTCATGTAAAAATAATGAATATATTGATTGAAAGAAATAAAAATTATATATTTTAATCATATTTTCATTTATACCATAATGATTTCTAAATCCATGGAGTTTCTCACCCCTCATCAATGTGATTAGCATATAAAAAAATTATCAATATCTTTTCTAAATGGATTTTTTTCCAACCCAAGATTGTACATAATGATAAATTTATTGAATAGAGCTTCCAATTTTCTTGAGATAACATATTTTTCATAGGTTTTCATTATGACGTATATATCCAATGTAAAAGTTGTTAATAGAGCCCTAATGATTGAGATTGACCTAGAAGGAAATATGATTCTAGTTGGGAATCCTCTTTTTCCTAGTAGTTCTTCTAGTGGTTCTTCGATAATAAAGATGAATTTTTATTATACTAGTAAGTGTTGTATTAGTATTTCCCAATAGATAACATACACTAATACTTTATCACTAACTAAAATTGTACCATTGAAGTGTTAATAGTGTTTAAGGATAGATAATATGATATATAATTTCCCAAAACCACCTAAAATATGTAACACATGTGGATATCCTGTATATATTCAATTATTGTTTTGGATATCTATACTCGATGATATGACATAGGTTTGTTTTTACATAATGATTATGATTTAAAATCAGGTTCTCTAATGAATATATGGCTATAGCCATAAGACTCTACAAAAATTCAATCACTCAATCAAGATGATTTTTTAATGGTGGTTTATATTGGCCATAATGGAGTGTGGGGTTTTATCAAGATTTCATCAATTTTAGAGATATATTAATTTGATAATGATGTCTCTCAAAACAATATATCAACCTAATTTGTGATCCTTAGAAAATATCATGTAGAACTCATTACCGATTTTTTAGAGTTGGAAATTTCTCTGAAAAAAAAATTATGGTTTTCTATGTACATTATATTCACTTTAGATATAAAATAATTAATAATTTTTTTATTATCCTAAACATAGATCTCATTGATGTTATCATCAGGATGTATTGGTTAGACTTCCATAATGAAATGAATAATTATTATCATTGATGGGTGTACTTTATTTCTTTTAATAAGAACCCCCACGTGTTTCAAAGAGAATGACCTTTGTGATTAAGTGAAGATAGAACTTCTTTGAAAAAATATGACAAATAGATTTTTTTCCTATCAGAGTTTATCATGGAGATGAACCATTGGGTCATGATTTTCCGATGGTAATTTATGAATTTCCTATAGTTTTTTAATTATATTATGGTTTCCTCTGGATATTAAAGTTGTGTTTCTATCGATTTGGTTTTAGGATCATAGTGGATATCCATTCCATCAAACTATTTTGATATATGGTAATTGTTCAAATTGATAGCTAACAGATTCACACATCCTTGTTTATCACATTTGTAAACCACTTCTCATTTATCCCAAAACAATTATAAGAAGATATATTTGTGTGCTAATTACTGTTAGCTTAATAGGGTACCGATTACGAATAAATATAATTTTCAGTAATTAATTGATTTTTTTATAAATTAAAGGTGTAAATTTTATTCATGAAAATTGAACTTCGGTATAGATATCAATATATTAGTACTAAGTGGATTGATACTTCAAATATAATCCTTATAATAATGTGTATTAAATTTGAATATCTTTTGATTTTGTTTGTTAAGAAAAATTTTCTAGATATTTTTATCACCCATATTCTTGGAATTTTCAAATGTCACCATGATTATAGTGTCGTTATATTCAGGGACCAGATTCTAGTTTACTCCATATCTTAATAATAGAATGAGGGTAACCAAAAATATATACTTGGAATCTGAAGCATTAGGTACCTTTATTTTTATTCATCGAAATTTAATTTCCATAATTGAGAAGCTATGATCACCAAATATGTTATATCAAAACATTGATTCTCAGTTGATCATGAAAAGTTGAATGTTTTTTAGTCATGGGAGGAGTCACATAATTATTTTCATATTAAATGATTCTTTTGTTTGGTAGAATACTAATAGTGTTTTTGGAATCCCTTATAGAATATTTCATCACCATCACGAAATCTTAATATGATTGTGGAATAATTTATATGGTATTATAAGTGTTATACATCCATTTTTGAATTGAAGAATCTTATAACCAAATTTCCAAATTCTATTTTACCATAATCAAAAATGGTTTATGTGGTTTTATTATAATGATTCAAGTGGATACTTTACTGTTATTTCTATTTTAGAAGAAATTTAGTGTAAAATGGATCTCTTTATCAGGTTCCCCATATGAATTATTAACCCACCTATGATTTATAACACATAAGAGTAATGAAATATTTTGTGATTGGCTGATATTTCCTATTTGGGTAATGTTTCACTATTTATACAACCCCTAAGTGTTTATTTTACATATTTTATCAGAATGAAATGAACCATATGATGTGGAAAATTGTCAATTATCTTTATTCATCTATCCTTGACATCATCTATAGATCATGAACGTGGAATTCTGATGTTAATGATCTGAGTGAGAAGCTTGTTTCTTAACATATAATGGAAAATCAAGTAAATCTATCCTCAGATGCACTTAAATATGATTGATTATGATATTGGATTGTTTTTAGATAGTTTTTTATTGATGCCGCATCTTCTAAGTTAGATATACACCCTCTTAAAATGAAGATATAATTTGAAATAGTAAATTTATTTTCGTGACTAGTTTTGTAACATGACGTAGTTGTTTTTTATAATTTCCTTAACTATTATTAAATTGTGGTCTAATCCCAAAAGAATTATGGATTAGGTTTCCTATACCTATTATTATTTGTTTATGGGGTGATGTATCCATTGATTTTATCCTTGGTTTAGGATGTAATCCCTAACGGAATAATTCCATAAGGGTAGTGATTTGTCGACTAACTTACTCCCCTCAATGAATTCAAATTTGAGTCACACTAAAGGATTAGAATTTGATAAAACATTAAATTCAGGATATCATAAGTTTTAGCAAGGTATTTTCTGGTATTATATCAGATAGGGACACTTATTTACCACTTTGTTTTGGAAATTACTTAATGATTTTATGGGTTATAAAATTTAATTGATCATGGATTTTTAATCCTTAGATAGAAAAACTAACAGATTGGTTAATTAATTTTTTAGGATTTTCTCTAAAATTGATTTTAGTACTTTTGTGGCTCTTAGGATAACTATTTAATGAATGTTTAGCTGACATGTAAATAATAGTTACTAGTCATCCATCTAAATAAATCTCTTTCAGGATTTTTATATCAGACCATGTAAGTCACCTCCTTTTTAATCTATGGTGGGTGAGATTATATTATTGGATAAATAATTTTTCATGATGAATTAGTGAAAACATAAATTATTCATCAATGTCCTGTGTTGGCCTTGAGTCAGCATAAATATTATACTAACCATCAACTCCATCCTCCAGAATTTTTGGTAGGTGATAGGGTGCTAATGATGATTTAATCTTAGTTGAGTACTTGTTTTCGTTACATGAAATGGAAATTAACAATGAGACATGTGATACCTTTTTTGACCACTGACCATATTATGAAGGTGGATAATCTCAAATATTCAGCATCTTAGTTTGATTTTATGCATGTTTTTTTCATATGACCATGATTATAAAGTATCATCCTGATCCATATCATGATCTATATTAGGGGGATCCATATTTTTAATTAGAAATATCAGTATCCGATCATCTAGTTAAAATTTTTCACTAAATCACACACCTATTTTCAATTTCATGCTTTGTTTCAAATCATATTTTAGATCTTATTTTTCTCGTGGTTTCCATGTGTTCCAGGTTTAAATTTGGGGTCTCATGTGTTTTTGAACAAATTCATTAGTCTTGGATGTCTTGTACGGTATATGATCTTTTCTATTGTTTAAGGGAATGCTTGTGGATGAGGTGTCATGGAATTGAATATGTGACACTCCTAGTGGTACCTTTTGATAGATACATTTGTTGGGGTGGTTTATACTCATATATTAGATGAGTGTTGGTGTTAAAAGGTGGTTTTATTTTGAGCATTATTTCCACTGTGCTTAGCCTATATGTACCCCTTGAATCCGTCATTGGTTACCCATGATATTTTGATAAAAACATCAATTTTTTTGTTGATAGAAGAGGTCACACATTTTAAAAAATCGTGCTGCCAAACTGTGTAAAGCCTCCAGGTGAATAAAACAAATTCTCGGATTTTCCTTTAGTTCATAACCCTAATGCTCACTTTTAATCACAATTTCTATTCATACAGGTATGAAAATCATCCATGATTCATCAACCTCATATAGAATCTATATTTGCAGGGGTTTTGGTGTGGAAAACTCAATGGAACTTCAATTAAGTGATTCCCTCTATTGATTAATTCACTATACTTAGGATACCTATATAATATATTGTTGTTCCACTTATATAGTCACTAGGGAATCCTAACAAGGGTTTTATTTTGGGTTTTGTGGTCCAATAGTTGGGATTTATATTCTTTTTAACTCCCA
Organism: Viscum album; assembly: GCA_963277665.1. NCBI lineage: Eukaryota > Viridiplantae > Streptophyta > Magnoliopsida > Santalales > Viscaceae > Viscum > Viscum album. The sequence continues at coordinate 1,154,833,021 of OY728165.1, forward strand.
TTTGGGGTGGAAGTGGTGTAGTTGATGTTTCGCAAAAGAATTTGATTTTTTGACACAAAACATTGGTGATTCCAATTGTAAGCATTCATTAAAGTGTTATCTTGAATGATTTAATAATTTATCATGTTTCCTATATGTTTTGTGTGGTTATAAATATATTTGTGTTGTAATTTATTGGATATTTAATATTAAAGTTTCATTTTTTTAATGAAATGGAGTGTTTTTCTTGTCCAAAAAATTTGGTATCATTTTGTGTCATATTATTTTATATGAAAATGTTTTATTAAATGTGGGTGGGATCAAGAATCTGGTTTCGAAGGTTTTTTGTTTAAACATTTCCTTTAAATAGGGTTTTAAATTTGTATTATGTGAAAAGAATTTTTATACATCCTGAATGTGTTTTATGAAAATTATAAATGGTTTATTGAGTTATTCAAATTGTGCAAAAGAAGGTTTATTTATAGTATTTTGTGGGAGTATTCTATTAAAATGGGTTCATGATAGAGAAAATGATAATTTGGGATGTCAAAAATTTTTATAATATATTATAAACTGATGAGACAATTTATTATATTATATGAAATGTGTGAAACATATTTGTGGTCTGTTTTGGGAGAGTACGATGATAAAATGAATTTTAATGTGAAATAAATATTATGTTTCATGCTTGTGGTAGGTTTGGTGTGTGTGTGATTTTGAAATATAATTTTTGTGTGAAATTGGAACTTAATAATATGTGGAACATTTTTATCCTTGGAAGTAAAACCTGGGTATATAGGTTAACGAATGTGTACTAGTATGAAAATGATCCAAAGTGGTTTAATCATTGTTTCAAATTGAAATTTATATGATTACATCACTCACTAAACTATTATGATGATGATGTTGGAGACCAGTTTTTCTTGGGTATCATCCATACATGGGGCTCATGCATTATAAAATATATTTGTTATAATTAATTTTAACCTAGAAATGAGGAATCTGGGTCCTATAGATGGATAGTGCCAAGGGGGTTTCCCATTACTTGTCCTAATTAGATATTTGATACTTACCATATTCATATATTGTGATTGGAGGAAAATTTCAGTATCATGTGAATCTTATTTAAATATGTTCATTCTTTAATGATACCTTTTGAAAACTGTTTTCAATGAAAGTTCCATCCCTTTGAAATTATAACCACTATTTATTTTGTTTATAAAACATTCATGACTTTTGTATTAAAATGTCTATAAAATGAAATAAATTTTGGTTTCATCATATCTTTCATAGGCTCACATCCTACTAACACATTTTGGTGTATATATAATTGGTCATTTTTTCATAGGTTTGAGTAATGCTTTCGGTGTCGGTGGTTCGAGTTCTGGCTTCCCTTCTTAGTACAATTTTTTGAAGATGGCTTCAGGGGGATTCTGCCTTACCGTGAGGTGGTTCTTGGGCTGTAATTTTGTATTTCAATAATAGTGTTAGTCCTTGGGATTTTGTTTAAACGATATAATTCAATTTTGGGTTTTTGTAATGAATGGTTAGGTTCAAATAAAATCTAGATCAATTTTATCAGCATTTTTGGATGTTTTCAGCAATAAAAATTACGTAAATCTTTAACAATCATTTTTTTATCATTCTTAGGTATTTTTTTCAGCACATTGGGATAGGGAACATACTCTGGGGCATGCCACGAACTAGTTCAGGTGTCTATTTTTATATAAACCATGACTTGTTTATAACAAAATGGTATCAGAGGAGGTTCTATATCTTATGGTCATGCCCTTTGTGAAATTTTTTAGGTGGACTATTGATATGACGGTCATGTCATGATATTTTGATTACAATTATGGTTTTTGGATTACTCATATCATGATGAGATTCACATCACTCTAGGATTTTGGGTTTTACTTTAATTCTTTGGTCCTCCATGTTCATGGATTACTAGGAAATGAAATGAGAGTTGGGTCAATAGTCTCATGAGATCACAGGGCCTGGTAAGACATGTATGTAGTGATATAATTTCTTAGAACACTCTACATGATTCTGAAGTGAATATAGTATGGCTGCTAACCATATTTCCAAGCCATCTACAAGAACTAATTTCTACATGCATTGTCTTGTATATCATTGTGTCATAATCATTGAAACATTATTTTAAAATAAAAAATGAAATGATTTTTTGAAATGTGATTTTTTGATTAATTATTTTATAGTAAAAGATAAATGGATTGGTTTATACAAGGGTTGAAATTAATTTTTAAAATTGTTTTCAAATGGGAAATTGTGTTGTCAAAACTCTTTTTAATGTATGACATATTATAATTTTTGTTTTGAAATTCCATTTCGAATAGTTTTTTTTGAATGGTAGAAACATGTTTTGAATGGAATGAAGTTCATTAGAATTTATGGTGTGGAGTTTGAAAATTGATTTTGATTTGGTAATTATTGGGATTCTAATAGTTTTAAAAAAGATTTGGTCCCTATTTTGGATGAGGATAAATTAGTTTTTAAATGAATGGTTGTTGATGAAATGTGGTTTTTCAAAAAACTGGAACTGTTTTTAAATGTGATGAGATGTTTCGAAATTTATGTGTATCATTTAAATAATTAATTTAATTAGTGGTCTATGATTATCTTAAATGGATTGTGAGATATGAATTGGGTTCTGATTTTGATGATGGTTATTTTGAGAATGATAAATTATCAGTAGAATATTTTTATTTCGAAAAGTGGAATGATTTGGTTTTGTTCATCTGTATCCTCATGGGTGACCCAGTGGATGATATTATGTTGATCTATTGATGGTTAATGCCATGACTGGATGAGTGTTAGGGTTGATATGTAAATTTTTCCCGGGGTGGCACAACAATATGAATGTGTGAGGCCAGTGAGATACCAACGATGAATGCGCTAACCACAGAACCGGTTTAATTTCAAATAAATGGATTTTTAAAAATCATTGTTATTTTGAAAATTGGTGTTCTGGTGGTAGGTGTTATATTCTTTGGGTAAGGTTGTTGTGGAATGTTTTGGGTCCATGAACCCATATTGTTAAACGATGTTTTCGGTTTGTGTTTCATCATTATGTTGGGATGAAGGGATGGATTGTGTTTTCATTCTGGAAATGTTTTAGGAAGCCCTTGATGATTCTACCCATAGGTGTTTAGTTTTATTTTTTTTATTCATTGACCAAAGGAACAACTTCATTGGGTCCTTGGGTTTTCTTTTTTACTAGGGTTTTCCCCTATAAATAGTTAATGAATGATCGACGTACGTCCTTAGGTGATTCTCCATTGTAATATCCTCTTATTGATCAACATATAAACATTCTTCTTGAACATTGGCGATTGATTCAACCCATCTTATTTTTGGTTATGTGGATACTCTTGTAGTGGGTGATTTGTTGTTGATGTTTGAAATACATATTGTTACCTAACCTAACTAATTCATCAATGGTGAAGTTTGAGACCTATTTATATATAATATTTATTTGGGAATGGTAAAGTGTAAATTTCCGTGAGGATGGAGAAAAAAATCTATAGTTTTTAGTGTAAAATGAATCCTCAAAGGACCTCTAAGTCTTTCATCATATTCATTGAATCAAGGATTCATATTAGCCACTATTGTAGAATATATGTTCCTGGGAGGCTGTTATTGATTCTTGTTGGAATCATTTTTGATTTGGGAATCAGTATAAGATACTTCTCCTTTCATTGTTTCTATCAGTCACAATGTTCATTTTCGGCGATTCCTCGTGATGTCATGTACTCTTTTCATAACATTGTTGTTGGTTTCTTAATCTTTTAAGTGTAAATATTTTATTGGATGTGTGTATCCTTTTAGAAATTTCTGAAATCATCTATTTTAAACAATGTTGTTTCTATGTGTCAATTTCATCTATTATTTCCCATGTGAAGAAACGAGTGGGTAGGTGTGTGCATATTCAATGACCTTGTTTCAATAAAATTTTGTGTTGGGGTAATATGAGTATGAAGTGTGTTATGTATTTGTGAACCCATCTGGGTTTATAGTGTGGTTATTAGTGTAACTACGAGGATATGTTTTGTTTGGGGGTTTCTAAAGACTAACTATGAGGTAGAATATTATTCAATGATCCGAGATCTCGTTATAGGTTCTCGGGTGAAGCTGGGGCATAGTCAGGGAAATACCTAGGTCCTAAAATGCTTTTTTCAGATTTATGGCCCTATTATAGAGGATGGTAATAGTATCAAATATCTGGTGTGTTGTTATTTCTACAGTTGTTTCTATTCGGTGGGAAGGGGTTAGAGGAACAAATTTGCACAATTTATCCTACTTCATTGTAAGGGTTTTCCATTATCATATGGAAGATTAATCATCTTACTCTCATGAAACTCAAGAATTTTTGTCTCACTCGGTTCTCTGTCAATTCTATCAAGAACTATGTGTGATGAATTAAAATATTTGAATTTTTATTTATTTATTTTTGGGACAAGACTTATCTTTTGGGTTTCATTGAATTTTTAGAGAGATGTATGGAATTTGGGATAGAATTATTGAAGCACACCATTTGCATATTATTTATAGTAACCTTTAGTAAACTTAAGAAATCGTGTAGTGTGTGATAGTAGGTACCACACGACCTTTGCATTGTCGTACACCTCATCCCAGGTAAACATTCAATGTCCCCCCTTTATAGATAATGATCCTCACTATTACTTCACGGTTTCCCAAACTGTGAGGACTAACCATGCAAAATTTCTAAGTCATTAAAATTTGGGTTCCTTTTCAGTTTTTCTTGTTCAAGTTTTTTATATTGTTTGTTATTATGGTGGGGTGACCCACCATGGGTCTCAGGTATATAAATTTAGAACGATAGTAGTGTTAGTCTATCCATTATACAAGGTTGTCTATTCGGGCCTCCCCCTATTATGGTCTCGATTCTGTCTCAGAAAATCATGTTGTCTCTTATAGTGGGTAGTCCAACTGAAACTCCCTGTGTTGGTGTAATCAGTTTTTTCATATCATTGGAATGGAGTTATGTAGTCTCATTTGGGGGCAATTTAACCACCAACATCTTTCTTGGTAAAATTTTGGTATTAGAGCATGCCCATCGGTTCTTTTGAGCAAGGCTATGAGAACTCAGTGGGAATTCATCATTCATTTCAAATAATTTTCTTGAGCTTCACGAAGTAGTGGTAAATGTATTTTTCTAGGTATTTTTATCAATTATGTCTTCCTATTTCAGGGATGTGTTAAAAATTGGGGGGGGGATGTTATACATTCCTTTATTTGATAAACTGGAGGTGGTTTGGCCACTTTGGGGGAGGGTGAAATTTATTAAGGGAGGCCATCATGGTATATTGGATGTGTTTTTTTCTATCTAACCATGATATGGATCTTTTAAAATGTAATTCATTATGTTGGGTAGAATTTTCACACCCGGATTCTTAACTCGATGATTTTTTTATTCTTCTTTTTGTTTTTAATTTTCTCTTGGTTTCTAAGTGTTCCATGTTTAAATTTTGTGTCTCGAGTGTTCTTGATCGATGTAATTATTCATGGAATTAGTTGAAGTTATTTGGCCTTTTCTTTTGTTAAATGATATTTATGAGGTTGAGGTGTGTTGGAATGGAATTCTTGACACTCTTAGTAGCACCTTTTGTGGGGTATGTTTTTTGTGTTGGTTTATACTCATGAGTTAGATTAGATTAAGGATGAAAAGGGGGATTTATTTTTTTCATCATTTCTCCTTATACATGGATTATCTCTCCCCCATTGAAACCCCTTGGTTCCACTTGAAATTATGAGTAAAACATAATATTTTTGGAGGAAAAAATAAGAAATTGGGTTTTGCTGCCAGATTTACTAATCCATGCAGCCAAACCATACACAACCTCCATGTCATCAAAAAATGTTTTTTTCCAAGCTTTCCTTTCTGGGATTAACTCTTAATCACCCCATTATACCCCATTTCGGTCCAAACATCCATGTATGACTTTTAATATCCTTCATACTCAATTGAAATTGATTTTTTAAAGAGTTTAGGAGGGAGATCTCCATGGCGCAAAAAGTTAGTGATTCCCTTGCTTTTTTACATTCACTATCCTTATGGGTTTTCCCTTATTCTTGAAGTTAAACTTCACCATAAAATAGGACTTCGTATCTAGAGTTGTATTTTGGGTTTTAGGGTCGCATGTTTTGGATTTAGGTTCATTTTCACTCCCTAGTGGTGTGGCGGTTTTTCAGTTGAAGTTTCATAGAAATATTTGGGGGCTTTGACAAAAAAGGTAGATGTTTCCATGTGTAATCATTTTTTGATGAGTTACATTGAATGATTTTTTTATTTTTCTAGTTCATAATATGTTTTGTGTGGTGTTAAATATATTTTTGAAGGAATTGGATTATATTTTAATTTAATATTTCATTTTTTCTTGAATTTTCTTTTTAACTATTGTGGTATCATTTGGGGCATTTTATGACATATAAAAATGGTTCGTTAAATATGTATTGGGCCCCCAAATCTCATTTTTTAGGGTTTTTGTTTTCTATTGGAATTGAATGATAGTTTTTATAATGGGTTTTACTAGAAATCTATTTTATACATCTTGAATGTATTTTATGACAATTGTAAGGGGTTTATTGTGTTTTAAAACAAGCAAAAAAGGATGTTTATGTACTGTTTCGGTGGGTATATGATATTAAAATGGGATTGTGAAAGAAAAAATAATTATTTGTGATTTTGAAATTTTTTTACAACGTTTTATGAATTCTTTTATTTTTTTATTTATTTTTTTGACGGGAGTGAAACATTTTTTGGCCTATTTTGTGTGTGTATGATGTTTAAATAAATTTCAAAGTTAAAAGATTATTATGTGACCTGATCGTGCAATGTTTTGTGTGTCTGTGGTTTTAAAATGGTCTTTTCATGTGAAATTGGTCCATTATAATATTTTGAAAATTTTTTATCAGAAGAGGGAAAGAATGAGTATCTAGGTGGTCAAACAAGTACTAGTATACTTGTTATCTATAGTGTTTTAGTCTCTATTAGGCATAGAAATTTTGATGATTAGAAAAATAAATAAACTGTTATAATTATGTAGGGGACCACTATGTTATGGGAAGGTTCCATACAAGTGGCTCATTCATGGGAACATATATTTTTTCTTGTTATTTATCACCAAGATTCGACGTTCCTAGGTCCCCAATCTAGATTGTGACTAGGGTAATTTCCCATTACTAGTGTTATTGGATATTTGATACATATAGTTAGAATATGGTGGGTTTGGCTAGAAAATTTATTATCTTTTGAATTTTATTTAAAATTATTCACTCATTAATGTTACCTCTTAACAACACTTTACTTTGAATTTTTCTTCCCTTAAAAATTGTTACTAGTTCTTCTTTTATTTATAAACTATCCAAGCATTTTTTCATAATTTTTTTTTTCATTGAATCACAATGGGTGGTATCCTATTGGGAATAGGCTTACAACATACATACAAATTATTGTATAAGTTGGCTTGATAATTTTGTAGCAGGTTCGGGTAATTATTTTATTTCTTGTGGTTCAGATTCATGTTTTCCTTGGTGATGTTTTTTTAGAAATAGCTTGATGGTGATTCCACATTGCATTGAGGTGGTTATTGGGATATTATTTTTATTTTATTTTATCTTTTGGTAGTCCTTGGTAGTTTTTGAAAATTATGTAATTCAATTTTTTTTTGTAAATACGTGTTTCATTTGAAAATTAGGAATCATTATATCAGCCTTATTGGTTTATTGATTTTTAAAAAATCTGTAAATTAATTACAAAATCCTTGTTTTTCATACCCATGAACATGCGACAAACTTAGGGGTAGGTAATTCCCTTCGGTCCATTTCATGGATTGGGTTAGTCATTCGTTTTGATGGGGACCAAATTTGGTTTGTGAGAAACTGTTAGGAAAACGTTCTATGTGGGAAATCTATTCAACTAGTTTATGTATTTTGGAAGCATGGATGAATTTTCATGACATGTTGCAATTGTAATATATGAAGAGGGTGATATCAAAATATCATTATTTTGATTAGCCATTATTAAATGCCTTCTGAAGATTTAATGTAATATGTTATGGATATTTTCAACATCATGATGTCACATTTAGGTTAGTGTATTAATTTTCATACCTCAATTTTTATTTAATCATTATTAGGTAGTAATAGGTGATTATAATGATATTTTTATATTTCATAGGCATGTTCATCATTTATGCATCGTTATTGGAAATTATGTAAAGTTACCAAGAAACCATACATATTTTTTTGGTTCAAGAAAAATTTATTTTAAATGTTTTCCCAAATATGATAAGAAAACTATGATACATCTCCTATGTCGTGATATGGGAACAAAATTAGCAGAAAATAAATCATTTCATGTAGCCAAACTATGTGATGGTAATTATATAATATGAAAAATGTTATTTTGAACTTGATATGTGTGACATTGATGTCAATCATCCTCTGTCATCTTTAAATCTAATCCAAAGGAAATCATAATGGAAATTACGGAGATCCCATGTGTAACTCCAAAAGATATTATAATTTATTTTTATCCTTGTAATATATTCTAAATATTATTGTATACACAACACAAGTCATAAATAAACAACTATATACATTAGAAATGTCCTTAGTATTTAAATAGGAAAGCTATATCCCAGCCATTGGATTGGTAGGTATGAAGAGGAATGAACATATTATGAAATATATGTCAAATAATTTTCTTCCATTACAAGAATAATAAATAATACATTTATTTTGAATTTGTTTTATATGATGATAAAATATTTTGAAGGTAAAATAAATATGTTTTTGAAATTTTTTAGGTTTCCAATGTAATTTTTACATAATATATTTTATGAATCACTATTATTAAATGATTATGATTATATATATTGATTATATATCTAATTTAATTAATTATGGTTCAGTTATTTACATTTATATTATATTTAATGAGAATAAAATCATTCTTTTCACAAAAAAACATTATTTTTTGGAAATGTCTTAATAAAATTTTTTCTTATAATATAATGATTAATTTATCCCACTATTTTAAAATGTAATTATAAAAGTGGATATTATTTTTCAAATAAATTTTTAATAATAGTATTTGGAAGAATTTCTTTCCCTTTTTTCTGAAAAGTTTGATCTTTGAAGGAATATTGAAAAAAAAATATTTTTATCAAACAATTATTTTCATATATTGAACTAAGTAATTTGAATGAATCATTATGTTTTTCATTTGGTATTGAAGTATAAAAATACTTATTTAATCATTAATAATCTTGTTAATAAAGAATTATTCAAAATCCTAATTATTTTTGGTATAAATTAATTTTCTGGCTTTAAGAAATTTTTTAAAACATTCTATCTATGAGTTTTATAAATTACAAATAAAATTTATTTCTATCAGTTATAGAAATTGAATATTTAAAATTGATTATTTATTTTGAATATGGAGGTTCAAATATGGTAAATATTTCACATTAATTTTTCTCATAATGATTATTAAAAATGGAATATATATGTCATATTAGTCCAAGTAAAATATGGTTAAAATGATGGGATAAGAACATTAAATCATTAAAAACAGAAAATTATAAAATTATATGCTAATAATTCAACCAGTACCATCCTATATATTATGTTTTTACAATTTTCTCCACTCTTTTTGGATTATAAAATTTACATTATACTATGTAATAAATTAATTAAATATTTCACTGTCTTTCTTATAATATCTCAAATATATTTTCCCTAATATTTTCGGATATTAATATTAATTAAAATGGATACATTTTTTTATTAATAAATTATATTTATGATAATAATTTATTAAATTTTTTATTATAGGTATACATACCTTTTATGTTAATGCAATATCAATACAATGCTTATGATAGATGTAGGAAAATCATGGTTAACAACATTAAAAACAAAATACAAATATTTTTCTAGATGATGTAATGTATTATAAAATTATAATAGGTAATTATAAGTTATTATTTATATTAAAAAATATATTGTAATCCCATTAAATTTTGTTGTATTTTAATCCATATTATATAATCACTCTAAAAAAGGAATTCAATTATATTTTATGAGAATAAGTATTTTATTAAATTATTTATAAATAAAAAAATTTAAATTATTAATGTTTCATGGAAATTGACTAAAATTTTTATTCCGGGAAATTTATTGAGTATTTTTACAAATTGGAATTACATTTCTGAAAATCCCCAAAGACTTTTGTTTCATATAATAACAATTTTTTTAATTTTTTTGATTATTAATAAAAAAACATATTTCATATGGAAAAATAATAATATGATATAATGGAATAAATCCCACGAAATGGACACAAGATGTTTCATTCAAATAATAACATCGTAGTTTCTACAATGCACCGAGATCTAATGGGAAATACAACTAACCAATGATAGTTATTAAAAATCCTATCAAGATTACAGGAAGACCACCGAAAAAAATGAGAACCTCGAGAAGGTAATAAGGATCCTTTGTATACATCATAATGAACATGAGAATAGAAAAGACCATTGTGGCTACACAATGCACCAATGGAACCATGAGAACCATTTACCTCCTTTCAGTTTTATGGAACTCTAAGGATCGGTCTTATATGGTAATAATCTAACTGTTGCCTTGAAGGAACATGGAATCCTAAGGGCTATAAATATAATCATTGGACATATCGGTTAATTAATTGAAAATATTTATGTATATACTATTCCTCTGAATAATTTGGTTATGGAATTGAAAAATTATAAAAACTACACCTATCAGTGAACTAGAAGAGGAAATAATAAATGTTTTAGATTATACATGGTGATTTTAAAAGGTAATAGGGGAAAAACAGACGTTGTAATCAAATAAAATGTATTATAAATATTTTCATTCAGTATCATAAACTAAGATTAATTTCTTTTAATTGATTGATATTTGTAATTAAACTAACTTTTGACCATTAAAACACTAGTTATGAATTATTATCTGATTTATAACTATTTATGAAAAAGATTAGTCTTTGTTGACAACCTTAGAAAATACCTCCATCTTGAAAACATTTTCCTTCTAATGTTTAAAAAATTCCATGTTTAGAATGGAAATTTCTATAATTTAATACCTTTAAGACTTCATATTTTTTTTGTTTAAGCTAGTCTTTTTAAACTTTTGGGATGGATTGGGTAAAAATATCGACCTACAAGTGCCAGCACTTTAAAGCTGGGCCAAGAGTGGCAGTTCACTCATGGGGGCTTAGCCTAGCCCTCAGCCCAGGCCTAGGCTAGCCCAAACTCAGTCATAGGTCACCTGAGAGGTGCACATGAGCGTGGGAGCATAAGAGCACTTGTGTGCGCGCAGCTCGGGCGCAAGGCCGCGGGGAGCAGCTGGAAGGCCGAGGCCTGTAGGGGAGTGGGATGCCACGTGTAAGGACCTCTATATGTGTTTTTTGTGTTTTTTGATCTAGTAGTGCGAGACTCGGCTTATATGGGAGGCGAAATTGGCTCGCCGATTAGATGTGGGAAGTGGTTTTTCGGGCGAAATGAGATCCTGGACATCGGATCGCATTGCGCGCGATCTAGTCCACTGATCTTGATCAAACGATCAACCTTCAGTGACTGCAGAATATCACCATGTTTTGAAGGACCAGTAATCAATCCATGATCTAATCGTGGTCGAATGAGGTTTTTAAAATTTTTTCGATGATCCTGAGCCGACGATCTCACTTAGGATCAATCCTAGTCGTTCACCCCTTATATAAACCACAGATGCGTCCTGGCCATCGAACTCTAGGCCGAACGAATCCTGGCTGTCAAATTTTTCTCTCAGCCTTCCACTGTGGCGCTGTCTTCTCCCACCTGCGGTGTGCACTTCACTAGTTCCCTACATTTTGTTTTGCACCATTTTTTCTTCATCTTTAGAGTCATTGGACCCTCCCCTTACACGGTTTCCATAGACATCTGTTTCTCAATTTTCTTATAACCCACGTTGGCCTCAGATCCCTTTCTAGATGTATTAAAAATATATATGTAATTTATAGGTTACATATATAAAGACATATGAAGAAACCTAAGAACCCCCTCATATTTTCTTAACCAAGCTCTTACGGACCTCAATGTGCCTTTGAGGATTCCAGTTCCTTCATGAGATTTTCTTCCTCCTCTAGTCAAGGTAGGAGAGTAAGATCTGTCTTTCTTATGTGGTTTTTAGATGTATATATATATATACCCTTGTAATATTTATAGCTTTCCATACGGTTTTGAGGTTTTTCTTTCTTCAAGGGTTGTAAGATATTAAGCTATAGGACCCTAAGCATGGACGATCCATGCAAATTTATTTATTTTCATTTTTTCCTTAAAAAAAATATGGTTATGTGAATATACGTATATATATAAAAATATATAAGTGTAATATACAAAACCATTGGATTTGAATAGACATCATATTCCCAGGATAATGATTTTCTAAGGTTGAGTTAAAAAAAGCCAAAATTCATTGAGTCACTTTAGAAACATCAACTCTGGATTATGTATGTTCTTAAATATGGATATATATTAAATAAATAATGATAGTTTTCAGTATATGTATACATAAGCATATAAGTTGGTCAGATTACGATTGGTATGTATTTATATATACACAAATATATCTTATTATGTGTACATGAGTTAAGGGTTATTTCAATTTATAATTTTTTTCTATTGTACACCTTGGGTACATTCAGACATAGACACATAATTAAATATATTTTTATATTATGCTAACAAAGATTATTTACAACTATTAAATAAATTCATGGATGTGAATATAGATTTAGGCTCTAGAGGGTTTATAATATAAAGCAAAACGTTAGTTTTTAAATATGAATGTCTTGTGTCAAACTCATTTTAGATAAAGAACCTTGGATGATATTAGTTTTTTCATAATAATATATGTGAAGCCATTATATCCATTATTTATTATGCTTCAGTAATTGTCTTGTGTGCAAAGAATGTTTAATAAACTCTGAATACCTTCGATAAACTGAAACGGCTACATTTTCAATGTTATCTATTGTATTGTGTATATTTCGATCAAATGGGTTCATTTTCCATTTTTTATAGTTATACTCAATAATTCATGCATGTGTACAAATAACATCAATCTTAATTTGAAATTGGTCATTGTAAACTATATGTATTCATTTCAATAAAACTTGGACTTTGAAAATTATGGAATTTTCATTTTATATGGTAACACCATCTGTTCATTACTGGTGTTTTTAAAAAAAATATTATACGCAAAAAGCTTGTATACTATCTTATGCATGTCTTGGATGTAAATTTTATCTAAATATTCACTAACATATTAAGATTTAGTCTGCATTCAATTATTTTTATTAGTGCATGAAATGAGTGTGAGGAATGAACATGTATTTAACGGCATTAAAAGTTAATTAATATTGAAGAGTTGTTAAGTATTATTTTATTTGATAATATAAAAATTTATTATTAATAAATTATGAGTTAAGCATATATTTATTCAATGTGGTACAGGACACTTTGAATAATGTGAATAATGAAGCCATGTAATATTTGTAGTGTGAATGATAGGTAATTACTAAATCAAAGTGGTATATGAACTTTGATTTTGAGATATTAGGAATGAATTGGAAATAGTATGTTCAGGGTTGGGGACCGGTATATGAAAGCGATCCGGGTTGGGGTTCGGATACAGCAGAGCCTCGGGGTTTGTGTCTGTTTGTTTATTAGAGGCACTCCGGGTTAGAGTTTGGTTATAGAGTCTTTTCGGGTTGGGGTCCGGTTACAGTTAGCCCCTAGGTCTTAGTCGAGGCCTTAACACGGTCCAGTATATGCACTTCCCTCATTATGACTATGTAATTTATTTAACCAGAAAAATATTCAACTAGTAGTATATTTGGATAATATAGCTTAATGATTTTCCATCGGGCATTAAATCAATAGACGTCTTAGTGAAGGCCTTGATAATATTTTCCACAATGTCCTGGCATGAAATATGATTAGCACTCTGTGATTTCGTATTCATTGTATGATATTGATGTTATTATTTTATGTGCAACTCCGATTATTCATTAATTAAAGCTGTTAAATTTTTTCTTACATATTCTCATGACATACATGTTTAGAATTTATTTTATTAAGTATGTGTATGATCGAATCATTTTTCATCGTAATTCTGATAGCATGTTTCAAATTATACACTTTTTTATGAAATGTCACATGTGGTACATCTCTTCATTAAGGACATAGTTTTATGAATTGTTTAAATAATTTTTTGAAATGTTATTTTTGGTTTAGTATGTTATTTTTAAAAAGCTTACAGGGAATTCATATGCCCACCCTGAATTTTTTATTAATAATTTTCAGAGATGGGTTTTTACTAATGAATGTTTTCAGAAGTTGCTAGTTTCCCAGAGACTAAATTGAATTTGATCCTCAATATGGCACCGACTACAGGTACTCAGGAGCTGGGTTGTTACTGTTGGTATCAGAGGATTAGTCTTAGATAACTCATGAAAATCAGAACATAAAACAAGAAATTTTTATTTTTTAATTACTAAGTATGATGTTTTCTTGGAAAACAAAAATAAATGTGCTATAATTTTTCATTGACTCCCGATAATATATGAACAATATTGAAATTTTCATTATGTGTTAGTAAGTAGTAATTTCCTTAAATTTTCAAATGGCTATTGAAACTCGACTTTTTTCTCTCCCAACGGAGATAGTGGAATCATAGTGGCCAAGTCATGTTCAAGGGGAAACAAGACTTTCAAAAACATTCAATTGTCATCTAAACAACTCCATTGGTTGTCAAACTACCAAAATATCCTCCATCATTACCAAAGAAGAACTTTATACTTTTACCATATTGTAATTTCACAATTCGCATCTTATAGGCAAAGGGAAAAGTTTCATGATGCTCTTTTTCTATGTTTTACTTTGGATGAAAACTACCGAGCTATCGATAAATTTCTGGAAGGTGCTTTGGATGGGACCATTGAGTGTCCAACCTATTATAGGTCTTGAGGTTTAGTATTTACGAGGATCTCAATGACATCAATATTTTCTAGATCAATGTGGTGTGTGGGACTTATAAGTATTTAGTACACTCAGCCTCCACACCTCTCATGCCTCTTTTTGAATGGCTGAGTACATTAGAAACAGTTTTGACCTTAGCTACGCATAGTGTGTCTAGGCTAGAAAAATAAAGTAGCTGAATACTACATTTGGAATAAACCTGAAGTCGTCGGCACCCTATAAACAGTGGTGTTCCTCATAAAGGGACTTCAACAGTAACATGTGTCCGGTGTAGTTGTGGTTTGTGTAGGAGACTTTTATAATTGTGTGCACACAATTCATTGTAGGTGGAAAAATGTAATACACCAACGACTTGTGTTTAATATAATGATAATTTTTATAATTTATTCTATTTATTATTTGAAACAAACTTATTTCATATTGAAAAAAATTAATATGATACAGGGGAATAAAGCACAAAAAACGGACACAAGAAGATTCATTCAAATAAGAACATCGTAGTGTCTACAATACAATGAGATCAAATAGGAAATCAAACTAACCAATTATAATTATTAAAAATCATTTCATAAATACAGGAAGGCCACCCAAAACAACGTGAACCCTGAGAAGGTAATAATGATCTTTTTTACCTGTCATAAAAAACATGAGAACATCCAAGGCCACTGCGGCTACAGTAAGAACCAATGGAACCATGTGAACCACATTCCTCCTTTGAGTTTTATGGAGCTCTTAGGATTTGTTTTATATGGTAATAATCTGACCGTTTCCCAGAATTACCATGGAATCCTAACGGCTATAAATATAATCGTTGGCCATATAGGTTATTTAATTGAAAATATATGTGTGTATAATAGTACTCTAAATAATTAGGTTACAAAATTGAAAAATTATAAAAACTACTGCTAACCATGAAACTTAAGAAGACATAAAGAAATGTTTTGGATTATACATGGTGTTTTTAAAAGGTAATAGGGGAAAACAACACATGTTGTAATCAAATAAAATGTATTATAATTTTTTTTATCATTATCTTGAAATATGATTAATTTCTATTAATTTATTAATATTTCTACTTAAACTATCTTTTGACCTTTAAAACACTTGTATTTGAATTATTGTCTTATTTATAAATATTTATTCAAAAGTTTAGCCTCTGTATACAACCTTAGAAAATACCTCCAACTTTTAAACAAGAACCATCAAATGTTAATAAAATACATGTTTAGAGAGGGAATTTATATAAATTAATACCATTAAGACTTCATATTTTATTAAGATAGTCTTTAAAATTTTTTTTTTGGATTTTGTAAAAATTTGGTCTTGCAAGGTCCATCACTTAATAGCTGGTCCATGGGAGGAATATAAGTCAAGGTGGATAAGCCTAGACCTCAGCCCATGCGTGGCATAGCCCGAGCTCGGGCATAGGTCACCCGAGAGGAACACAGGAGTGTGGGAGTGTAGGAGCGCATGTGTGCGCACAACACATGTGCAAGGCCATGGTGAGCAGCAGGTAGGTCGAGGCCTGCGGGGGAGTCGGAGACCATGTGTATGGCCCCCCATGTGTGTGTTTTGTGTTTTCTGGTCAGGGATTGGGAGGCTCGGATTGTTATGGTTGGTGAAATTGGCTCCCCGATTCGATGTGGGAAGCAGTTTTCGAGCGAAATGAGATCCTAGCCGTCGGAACACATCTCGCGTGATCTGGTCCACTGATCTTGATCCTGAGGTCGACCATCAGTTACCGAAGAATATCACCATGTTTAGGTGGGCCACCCGATAAATCCCTGACATAATCGTGGCCTTAAAAGTTTTCTAAAAATGTCCCGATGATAGCAAGCCAACGATCTCACCTAGGATCAATCTGAGCCGTCCACCCCATTTATAAACTACGGACACATCCTGGACCTTGAACTCTAGGTTGAACTGATCCTAGCCATTAAATTTTTCTCACATACTTCCACTATGGAGTTGTCTTCTCCCTCCCACAACGTTCAATGCACCAGTTCCCTACATTTTGTTTTGCACCTTTTTTTCTTCATCTTTACACCCGCCAGACCCTCCCCTTACATGGTTTCCACTGACATCATTTACCTAGTTTTTTTATAACCCATGTTGTCCTCGGATACGTTTCCACTTATATTAAAAATATATATGTAATATATAGGATTATTATATAAAGTAATTTTATGTAACCGAGGAACCCCCTAGGCTCTTTGCACCTAAGCTCTTGCGGGCCTCAACGTGCCTCTGAGGATTCCAGTGCCTTCTCGAGCTCCTCTTCCACCACATGTCAAGGTAGGGGAGTATGTTATGTCTTTCTTGTGTGATTTTATGATTTATATATATATATCTGTATAGACACTTGTAATATTGATACCTCGCCCTACAGTTTTGAGGTTGTTTCATTCTTCAAGGGATGTATGATCTTATGTTATAGGACTTAATCATGGACGATCCATGCAAATTTATTTATTTAGATTCATTCCATAAACAAAAATACGTTTATGTGTGTATAAATATATATATATGAAAATATATAAGTGTAATATACACAACCCTTATATTTGAATAAACATCATATGCCCAGGATAAAGATTTTCCAAGGTGGAGATAATGCAAATCCAAAATTCATGGAGTCCTATTAGAAACATTACTACTATATTATGGATTTTCATAAATATGTATATATATTATATAAGTAACCTTATTTTTCAGTATATGTAAATATATGTAAAGACCCGTAAAGTTTAAGGGAAATTTTTTTTCCTAATTTTCATTGAATTTTACGAGTATGCAGTTTCTGACGGCACCTGATTTTGAGGCCCGGTGTTCCCGAAATCAATTTCCAAATTTTAGCTGGGGTACGTTCAGTGAATGAATGAGCAAGTTTTCCAAACTTTTGAACCGGTGCTCAAAATCGAAATCCAAGGGAACCAATGAAACCGCAGTGTTGGTAATTTCTTTGGAACACTTTTTCCGGAGTTGCATTTGAGAGGGTGTGGTTAATAAAAATGGTGGGTTATGTAATGAATAAAATAAAATTTGTGCAACCAATTTTATTTTTATTTAATGTAGATTAACCCCGTGCTTGATGGTTGGATTGGGACCCACTAATACCCTAACTCCTAGGTAAGATATTAGTGAGGTGGGGCCCACATGAGCCCCACCCATTTATATCCTTTTACCTTCCACGTGCATTAATTATGGTAACTCACCTGCACCCCCCTCTTAAAGGCCAAGTCAACCCGCGTTAAATTGAATTATTAAATGCCTCATTAATTTGCCAACGCTCAATAATTAATTCATGATCTATTTTTGTATTTCAAAAAAACCGTTGGAATGGAATATAAAATAAGGCAAACCCTTATTTTATTAAGTGTTGTTACGTTGTGCGGGAAGAATTGGGAGAGGAATTACTCAAGGCCTTGGAACTTCTTCTTCCACCTAGATTAACGCAAAGAACGCACCATCTCCGACGAACAACGCCAGCCTCCGACGAAGGACAACGAATGACACCGATTCCTCAGAAATCGACGACGCGATGCCGTGTATCGTGACGCCGACAATCCTCCTTCTGTGATTATTCTACTGTGACGTTCCTTCTCCGTCAATGAACCTTCGTTCGACGACACCTTGAGGTTGGGGGTTTGGTTTAATTTAATTTATGTGGATTATATCCAAGGGCTTTGATTAAATTGTTGATAGTCGTTGAGCCGCCTATTATCCTAATAACGGGAGGAGGTCAGACCGCATGAACACGACCGACTATCCTCCTCCTTTTTATTATTGTTCATGTTGCGACACGAGCAAATGTGGAACGGTGCAGTGGCACAACGTGGAAACAATAAAGAACGAGCGAAGAAAAGCGGGAACATTGTGATGCGCCGTTGTGGCGATTCGAAGCCTCCACAGATTGTTTAATTTACGGAGAATCATCGAGCATTGACGGAAAGAGATTCAGAGGTGTTTTGAAGGCTTCGGAGGCAATGGTGGGTCCTGAAAGGACCACCAGCGAAAATGTCAGGAAAACGGACCACCAGAGCGCGTCTGGGGATCCGCGGAAGGCCCTGCCGACACCGGCCGACTTCCAGGAGGCGGCAACGACCGGCGCACCGCCAGAATGGATCGTCGCGGCTTCAACCGCGGTGGTGGGCAGCTCGTCCCGTGGTCGCGTGGGACCAATGGGGGGGTACTCGGCTCTTGGCCGCATCCGCTAACAAGGAATGCCCCCCCCCCCACACGGGGTCGCGTCGTCAATCAAGGGGACAACCGCCCCCTTTGCGTGGCCGCTCGGCCAGCGCCGAGCCGCCTCGGGCCAGACCGGCTGCACCGGGCCGGGTCAAAACCAGACTCAGGTCGGGTCGATCCGGTTTGGGCTGACCCAAGGGGTTGGGTAGGGTTAGACCGAGTACAGACCCCCCGTTTTCATACCACTTACAGTATTTTGCCCATATCATTGGCTAAAACCTCTGATCGACGTTCTGTCAGTTGGTTAGAGATCCTTGGATCGAGATGGACGTTTTGGTATATTACACTCAAGGTTTCTGAGAACTTTGGGTATGGCCGGGTTGGTTCAAATATGAAACCAACCGGGCCCTCGGAGTATAAACACTTATTACTTGACCACCAGACATCTGATTGATGTGCCGTCCACATTGTAGAATTCCATTTAGTGATACAAACCATTTGGATTACTCCCCTCGTGGTTTGGATGTTGTTGGAGTGCAGTTGGGATTGTTTTGATTTAAAAACCAACCGGGGCCCTAGAACGAAAAAGCCAATAACTCTCAGACCGGGCGTCTGATTGACGCGTTGTATGTCGTGTTGTGTTCCTTTTGAAGAGATGGAAGATTGGGATACATCAACTCCAGACTATGTGTACGTTGATGTATCGAGCCCCCTTGGATCGTGGAACAGACCCTCCCAGAACGAGCATGTTGTGTGCGGGAACCCTTGTGCTGGCTGCGTCTGCGATGGCGAGGACTTCCGTACTGGAATCCTCAGTGGGTTCAACGACGGAGACAACCGTACGACAATCCTCTGTGGGTTCGACGGTGACGAATATGTTACATTCAATCGTTATGAAACCCTAGAGCTGGATGAGACTTGACGACTGCTGATCGATCGACTCGGTGTGTTTTGGATAGCCCTGTGGTTTGTGCTTGGTTGTAGTGGCAGACCCACGGTAGAGGAGCGCTTGGTTGTAGTAAAAGACCCACGGTACTCAACAGAAGAAGTACCTATAGAGGACAAGAGGGGGAGATCTTGGTTGTAGCGGAAGACGTGTGGCGGAGGAGCTCTTGGTTATAGCGGCAGACCTGTGGTACTCAACAGATGGAGTACCTCTGGAGGCTATGAGGGAGAGCGCTAGGTTGTAGTAGCAGAACCATGGTGGGAAGTGCTTGGTTTTAGCAGAAGGCCCACAATACTCGATAGGTGGAGTACTAAAGCAGTCCAAGGTTAATGGGAAGCATTTGGTTGTAGCTGCAGGACCACTGTACTCGATAGAGGAGGAGTTTCCCCAGCAGCTAGGGTTTCGAAATCATGATTAAATCCTGGTTTGAGCTGAGTATTGACATTCAATCATTATCTTTGATATGATTTGCTTTCTTTCCTATGTGGATCTGGGTTGTGTTGTCCTTTTTTGATTGGTTGTGCTATCTTGTGTGGATGTGAACGAACTTGGGCTCGGATGTTGGAGCCGAAATAAGAATGAGGACTTGGGTATATGTATGGGAATCTACCTAAGTAGTGTTGGATGTTACTTCATGATTGTATGTTTTCTTTTTTTATTATCCTTTGTGGGTTCAGGGAGACCTTCGGGGGTCTTGGGGTCCCTAATGAGTATCCTATACTCCCCACTAAACGGGATTTTCCCACACTACGTTGTGTTGGTTGTAGACGACGGACATCACTGATCGAGGTTGAGGCTTGTAGAGCTGGATGGTTCCCAGAGGAGGAACCCACGTTGAGTCGGTACCTGGAGGTGGACCACTGGGCGGGACGCATACAGGGCCAACGGTAGGACCCAAGGAGATGAGGAGGCTATCTGTACCCAACCGTCAGGTGGGATTACCAGTGGAAAACTCGACGTTACTACATCACTATTCAGTTGTTTTACTTCCTTTCCGGTTTTACTTTACGTTCAGTTTGGGTTTGTATTTTGGCCCACATAATTTTCCTCACTAACTTGTACCTTGTTTTACATAGTGTATACTTATGCTGTCATACTCGTTGGTGTTAGTTTACTATATAAAGGAAATGTCATCCCCTTTTTTTTGGGATTTATGCCTTGGTGCTAGTGGCCAACCCCTGGCCTATGGGAGGCGGGCTTGGGGTAGTCATGGCACGGGCCACGAAGATGGTTCGTGACATATTGTTATCAGAGGAGTTCGGTTCTACCAAAAAACATTGGACTCTTACCTTCCGTGTATGTGAAGCAATAGTGTTACGGGTATTCAGTGTGGTTATCAGTCCATGGAGTCTATTGTTGGTGCGGCGGCCGACGTATCGGTACACCAGGACCCTGACTTTTGATTTCTCACTTAGTGCACGAAAACATTGATTGGATGTGTGTTTCATGTTTTCTTTGTGATAACATTGTGTCAGATCACCAGGTATACTGTATTAATCATGGAGCACCTGTTTCTTTTCAGGATGGCCCCACGACGACAGCCAGCTAAGATTCCGAGTTTTGTACGTGACGACATCCCACCGAGCGATGATGCCTTGGTGCAGAGCCCATTGACAGTGGAGTCACACATGATACTTGTACCCACCGAGCCACTGATGCTATGAGCCCCAACCACTAATAGTACACGTCGCCTTAGTGCACTACACAAGTTTTAGCGCCAGAGACCGCCCAGGTTCCATGGGGAGACGGACCCTCAGGTAGCCAAGGATGGGATGGAGGTGGTTGTTCGAATTTTCAGGTTAGTGGGGACACCATCTGACCTCATGGTGATTCTCGCAGTGAGCCTCCTGCACGCGGCAGTAGGCAGACGGTGGATCTTGATGCTCCAGGTTCATGACAAGGCATCTCTTCTTTGGATGGACTTTGAGAGCCTCTTACACTCATAGATCATCCCAGCCATCCTCTGTGTGGTGCACATCCAGGAGCTACTACAGTAGTGACAGGGAAGAATGATGGTAGCCCAGTACATGACAAGGTTTACCGATCTCTCGCACTACAGGTGCGCGACCGCATGAAAAATGATCGTGTGTGCGAGGCACCCAGGGAGGAGAACGACTTACCATGCGCGGACAATGTTAATTCTGTGGCGGGGTATGTCACAAGGCTCGTGACTGTCAGACCCACCATACAGATGATCTGCAGAAAAAGGAAGGACCTCCCAGGCAGAGGCAGAGGTTCGATCAGGGCGGAACGCATGGAGCAGGAGACCGTGTCAGGGGAGCTGGCCATGCAACTAGAGGTGGACGATGCTTCGAGGTGTTTCCCCCACCACCACCAGGAGGTCCACCCCGACCGTAGGGAAATGGTGGAAATGGGAGGGCTCAGCTTTCGGCACCTGATAGGTTTCGATTTAAAAACAGTTGACTTGACCCTCACTTTGAGATACCTACTGAAGGAGACCCAGTTACCACACACTGATGCCGACAGTGTGACTCAACCCTTAGAGTCATGAGAAATGGTTGGATTTCTTGATAGTAGTGTTGAGGCCGTACGACATCATCCATGGTATGGATTATTGTCATCCTTGTCGGGATTGTCTGTATTAGGTGAAGAAAGTCGTTCATCTTGGGAATGAGACCAGGTTTCTCTTATCCGCAAAGAAGATATCTCAGCAGCTCTTGTAGGACCAGTGAATGTCCATGTCATCCAACAGCAGATGAGGATAACTCAGAGCAGGAAAAATTCATGTGCTGATAGGGGGTGAAGACCAATAGAGTTCGAGGATGGCGACCGCGTCTTCTTGCGTGTCTCAGCTCGATGTTGATAACCGAGATTTGGCCAAGGCGGCAAGTTATCTCTGTGCTTCATCGGACCATTCTAGGTCCTCAGCAGTATAGGTGAGGTGGCTTATCGCCTGGCTCTACCAGCTCAGTTTCATCAGGTGCATGATGACATCCACACATCTCAGTTGAGGAGATACGTGCACGACCCTGTGCATGTCATCGACCATGGGGAGATGGACTTTGACGATGGGGAAGCATTCACGGAGGTTCCAGTGGGGATCGAGGATCGATAGGAGCGGATTTTACATAGACGGTGGATTCCATGGGTGCGCTTTCACTGGCAGTACAGGAACCTCCAGGAGAGAACAGGGGAGGGGAAGGCTCATATGCATGCTCAGTACCACTTTTGTTTCCCTAGTTTGTGTTATAGCATTATGAGGAAATAATGCCCTGAGGTGGGAGAAATGTAATGACCCGTAAATTTTAAGGGAAATTTTTTTTCTTAATTTTATTTTGAATTTTACGAGTATGCAGTTTCAGACGGTAGCAGATTCTGAGGCCCGGTGTGCCCGGAATCAATTTTTGAAGTTTAGCTCGGGTACATTCAGTGAACGAATGATCGAGTTTTCCTATCTTTTTAACCGGTTCTCGGAATCAAAATCTGAGGGCACCGATGAAACCACAGCACCGGTAATTCCTTAGGAACACTTTTTATAATGTTTTATTTGGTGGGTTGTGGTTATTAAAAATTGTGGGTTAAGTAATGAATAAGATAAAATTTGTGCAACCAAATTTATTTTTATTTAAGGTAGCTTAACCCCATTTTTGAGGGTTGGAGTGGGACCCTCTAATACCCTGACTCCTAGGTTGGATATTAGTTATGTGGGGCCATCATGAGCCCCACCCCTTTATTTCCTTTTACCTTCCACATGCATTAATTATGGTAACTCACCCACACCCCCCTCTTAAAGGCCATGTAAACCCTCGCGTTTAATTTAATTATTAAATGCCTCATTAATTTTCCAAAAGTAGATAATTAATTCATCATATGTTTTTGAATTTCAAAAAAACCGCAGGCATGTGAAATAAAATAAGGCAAAGCCTTTTTTTATTAACTGTTGTTTCGTTGTGCAGGAAGAATTGGGAGAGGAATTACTCAAGGCCTTGGAACTTCTTCTTCCTCCTTGAAGAACGCACCGTCGCCGACGAAGAACGATGGCCTCCAATAATGGACAATGAAGGAAGCTGATTCCTCAGAGATCGATGACGCGACGCCATGTACTGTGACATCGAAAATACTCCTTCCGCGAAGCTTCTTCTGGGATGTTCCTTCTCCCGCGACGAACCTTCGTTCGATGATACCTTGTGGTAGGGGGTTTGGGTTAATTTAATTTATGTGGATTATATCCTCGGTCTTTGATTAAATTGATGATAGTGGTTGAGCTACCTGTTATCATAATAATGGGAGGATGTAGGACCGCACGAACACGGCCGAACCTCCTCCCCATTTTTATGATTCTTCTTGTTGCGGCACGAGCAAAGGTGGCGCGGTGCAGCGGCACTGTGCGGAAATAATGAAGAACGAGCGAAGATGTGCAGTGCCATCGCAGCGCGCCGTTGCGGTGATTTGAAGACTCCGTGGATTGTTTAATTGATGGAAGATCGTCGGACATTAACAGAATGGGCCACAGAGGTGTTTTGAAGGCTTTTTAGAGAAGGGTAGGTCCCGGGAGGACCGCTGTCAAAAAGTACAGGCAAAACAGACCACCGGAGCGCGTCTGATGGTCCGTGGTAGGCCCTGCCGGTGCGCCACGCCGGTACGGCGGCGTCGGCCGCCAGGAGGCGGTAGTGCCCGGCATGCCGCCAGGAAGGACCATCTTGGCTGATGTCGTGGAGGCGGGCGGTTGTTCCCACAGCCGTGTGGGACCGAGGAGGGGATGCAGCGCTAGGCCGCATTTGCTGGCAAGGAACGACCCACCCCACTTGGGGCCGCAGAGTCAATCAAGGGGGAAACCGCCCCCTTTGCGCGGCCACTCGGCCAGCACTGAGCTGACCCTGCTCACCCAGCGCCCCGCCGGCCGAGACGGGATGCACCCCGCCGGGTGGGACTAGGACCCTGGTCGGGTCGACCGGGGGGGGGGGTCGTACCGAGTCCAGACCCCCCTTTTTCAGACCACTTCTGGAATTTTGCCCATATCATGGTCTAAATACCTCCGATCGATGCACTGTCTGTTGGGTAGAGATCCTTGGATCGAGGCGTTCATTTTGGTAAATTACAGTCAAGTTTTCTAAGAACTTTTTGTATGGTGGGGTTGGTTCGAACACGAAACCAACCGGGCCCTCAGAGCGGAAACACTTATTATTGGAGCTCAGGACATCTGATTGACGTGCCGTCGACTTTTTTGGATTCCTCTTACTGAGAAGGACCATTTGACTTAATCTAATCAAGTATTGGATAAATATGGAGTGCGATTGGGTTGCTTTGGACTTAAAAACCAACCAGGCCCCTGGATCGAAAATGCCAATAACTCTCAGAACATGCATTCGATTGACGCGCCGTCTATTGCGTTGTGTTCCTTTTAACGAGATGGAACTTTGGGATACATCATCTCTAGAATACGTGTCAGTTTATGTATGTACCTCCCCTTGTATCATGGAGCGGACCCTCCCGGAATGAGCATTCTGTGTGAGGGAACCCCAGTGCTGACTGTGTTTGCGACGACGATGACTTCCATACTGGAATCCTCCGTGGGTTCGATGACGGTGACAACCCTACGGGAATCCTCCATGGGTTAGACGGTGATGACTACGATACCTTCAATCTTAATGAAACTCTAGAGCTGGATGAGACTTGACGACTGCTGATCGATCGACTCTGTGGGTTTCAGATAGGCCAGTGGGGAGCGCTTGGTTGTAGCGGCAGACCCACGGAGGAGGAGCGCTGGGTTGTAGCGGCATACTCGCGGTACTCAGCAGAAGGAGTACCTCTACAGGCTATGATGGGGATCGCTTGGTTGTAGCGGCAGGACCACGGAAGAGGATCCCTTTATTGTAGCGGCAGACCCGCGTTACTCAACTGAAAGAGTACCTCTGGAGGCTAAGAGGGGTAGAGCTCGGTTGTAGTGGCAGACCCATGGTGGGAAGCGCTAGGTTTTAACAGCAGGCCCATTGTACACGATAGGTGGAGTACTACAATAGTCCAAGGATAATGGGAAGCGCTTGGTTGTAGTGGTAGGCCCACTATACTTGATAGATGATGAGTTTTCCCAACAGCTATGGTTTCAACATCATCATTAAATCCTGGTTTGAACTGAGTCTTGAATTTCAATCATTATCATCATTATGATTGACTTTCTTTCCTATGTGGATCCGGGTTGTGTTATCCTATATGGATTAGTTTGTTATCATTTGTGGACGTGATCAAACTTGGGCTCAGATGTTGTAGTCGAACTAGGAATGAAGACTTGGGTATACGTATGGGAATATACCTAAGTAGTGTTGGATGTTACTTCGTGATTGTATCTATTCTTTGTGGTTTATTCTTTTTGGGTTTAGGGGGACCATCGAGGGTCTTGGGGTCCCTAATGAGTATCGTATAATCACCCCTTCATGGGATTTATCTGAACTTTGATGTGTTTTTTGCAGACGACGGACATCCCTGATCGAGGTTGAGGCTTGTAGTGTTGGACGGTTCCCGGAGGAGGAAACCACGATGAGTCGGTACCTGGAGGTGGACCACTGGGCCGGACACAAACAGTGCGGACAGTAGGACCTGAGGAGCTGAGGAGGCTATATGTACCGACCCTTCAGGTGGGATTTCCATTGGACGACTCAGTGTTGCTTCTTTACTTTTCAATTGTTGTACTTCCTTTCCAGTTGTACTTTACTTTCAGTTTGGGTTTGTATTTTGTCCCACATACTTTTCTGCACTTACTTGTACCTAGTTTTACTTAGTGTTTACTTCTGCTAGCTTACTCTGTCGTGTTTGTTTACATTATAAAGTAAATTCCTTCCCCTTTTTTATGGGATTTTACACCTTGGTGCTAGTTTCCAGCCCCTGGCCAATGGGAGGCGGGTTTGGGGTAGTCACGGTATGGGCCCTGAGGACGGGTCGTGACAATATAAGGGTATAAGTTGGTCAAATTACAGGTTTTATGTATTTATATATACAAAAATATAACTTATTATGTTTATATGAGTTAACAGTTTTTTTAATTTATAATTTTATTTCTATTGTACACCTAGCTAATATTTGTACATACACACATAATTATATATAGATTTATTTTATGATAACAAAGATGATTCACCACTATTAAATAAATTCATGGATGCAAATATATTTTTAGGCTCATTTGTGTTATTATATTAATAAAATTGTTAGTTTTTAAATATGAATGTGCTATTTCAAACTTTTTTTAGATAAAGTACCTTTGATGATATTAGTTTGGTGATAATTTTATATGTCAAACCCTTTGATCCATTATTTTTTCTGCTTCCATAATTTTCCCATGTTCTATTTTTTTTAATAAACTATGAATAATTTCGATTAATTGAAACGGCTACATTTTCAATGTAATTTATTATATTATGTATATTTGGATCAAATTGGTTCATTTTCAATTTTGTTTATAGTGGTACTCAATAATTCATGCATGTGTCAAAATAACGTCCATCTTAATTTGAAATTTGTCAATGTAAACTATAAGTATTCATTTTTATGAAACATGGATTTTGAGAAATAAAAAATTGTCATATTATATAGTAACCCCATCCGTTCATTACTGGTGTGTTTTAAAACAATATTATATTCCCAATGCTTGTATACTAGCTTATGCATGTCGTTGAGGAAAATATTATCAGAAAAGTAACTAACATATTAGGATATTTCCTGTTTCAAATTATCTGTATCAATGCATGGATTGAGCATGAGGAATGAACATGTATTTTAATGCATGAAATTTTTGTTACTATGGAAGAGTTGTTATGTTTTATTATATGAGATAATGAAATAATTTTTTTATTTATAAATTATGATTTATTCATTTAATTATTCAAGGTGCTATGGGACAGTTTGAATAATGTGAATTATGAATCCATGTAATATGTGTAATGGGAATTATAGGTAATTAATAAATCAAAGTGTTATATGCAATTTGGTTTAGAGATATAAGAAATTCATTTGACTTAGTATGTTTCGGGTTGGGGACCGGTAAAAGTAAGCCCTCCAGGTTGGGTTCCGGTTACATCAGACCCTATGTGTTGCTGTTTGGTTTTTAGAGGCACTATGGGGGAGAGTTTGGTTACAGAGGCTCTCCGGGTCGGGGTCCGGTTACATTTATCCCTTAGGTCTTTTCCGGGGCTTTGACAAGGTCCGGCATAAGCACATCCCTCATTATGTCTATGTAATTTATATAACCAGAAAAAAAATTCGACTAGTAGTACATATTATTAAAAGAGATTATGGATTTTTAGACAAGGCCTTGACAATACGTTTCAGAATTTCCAGGCATGACATATGTTTAGCACTCAGTGATTTAGTATTCACTTATGAAATTGATGTTATTATTTTATGTGAAACTCTGTTTATTCATAACACTTTGATGTTAAATCTGTGTTATCATATTCTCATGAAATACATGTTTAGAATTTCTTTTATTCAGCATGCCAATTTTTAAATCGTTTTTCCTAGAAATTATAATACCATGTTTCTATTTATGTACTTTTTATGACATGTCACATGTGGTATAACTTTTCTTCATGAATATTGTTTTATGAATGGTTTAAATAATGATTTCAAAAGTTATTTTGGGTATAGTATGTTAATTGTAAACCCCTTACCGGGAATCCATATTCTCACCCTATGTTTTAGATTAAAAATTATCAGGTATGGGTTTTCACTAAAGAATGTATTCAGAAGTTTCTGGTTTCTTAGAGCCTGAAGAGAATTCGATCCTTTGTATGGCACCGATTCTGGGTACTCAGGAGATGGGGCGTTTCAATTTGTTTCCCTTAATCTGTTAAAAATGTATTACCATGTCTATAGTTAAAAATTGGTTAACAAAGGGATTAAACATAATTCAGAGGTCATAAATACACCCTAAAATGTCTCGAATTTGATGAATAAATGGATATATACCTTATCAATTACAAAATTATAAACAATGAAACTTTCTCTTCATTAAATGACTACGATATTTATATTATTTGAATGTTATTAATATTTAATATCATAAATCTCCCCTTTATTATAAAAATGGAACCAACTATCATTTCTTATTAGACCATATTTGGATATATATCTTGACCATGATTTACCCAAATAATTTTTTAACCATCATACTCATGACCTAGAGGCTCTAGACTCATCAAAATACAAACCTATATAGCATAATGTTTATGCCAAAGGAGTATTCCTTGAGAAGAGGTATATCTCATAACCATGACATTCCATTAAATTCCATATAATTCCTCTATAAATTATATAATAATTACCACTATATAATTACATAAATATTTAAACAATAATAAGGTTTTATTATGTCTATTTTATGACTTTTATTCATCTCTATTTATATAATATTAATAATTAAATCAACACTAGTGTGGATGTGTGGACATCAACCTCCAAAAGGCGATGTGTTTTCTTAATTATCACTACATAAAAAGGATGTTTATTATAATGGTGGTAATGAATATATATTACATTCCTGACATAATTATGATCCTATAATGATAATATAATACTTTCCCTCTTACCATTCAACTCATTGGAAAATCATAACGTCACATGTTGGGAAATGATGACTACACTTCTATGAAGTGATGTTATTTTGTAGGTATGTATTTCACAGAAGATAATGAATTTATATTTATATTATAAAAAATTTTGTTAACTAATGATTAATTTTCTATTTATTTCATAATAATTAATCTTAATCAATGTTTACCCTATATATGTTTTTTTGTGATTATGAACCAAACATCCTAAAAATGTCTAGTATAAACATAATTGTTTTAATTAATATATATGGTTGGTAAAAATAATAATAAAAGGGATAATAATAAGTAGATTCATATTTAATAGTTTTTTATTCTAAAAATTAATATAAATTTATTATACATTATATAAAGTATCTATGTCTAAAATCACACTTGATGTAAGGGTTTCTCATCAAAAAAATTTCTCTACGAAATATATGTCATATCCCTACTGATTTGTTAAATTTTTTGTATATAGTTAAAATTTTATATGATCTATCATGAATCTATTTATTTTCGTTGTAATTTATGTTTTTTGTTTTATTTCAATATTGTGGTTATTATTCCAATGGTATCAAAGTGGTAGGGTTATTATTCATCAATATAACATTTTAATTGGTATTATGTATTCTCAAATTTCACTTGATGAACATTTGAAAAATATATATTAAAAATCATATAAACTAATATTATATGGTTATATCTTTATTTAAGGTTATTTGGTTTCAATTTAATCTCCCTATATAATGACACATCTAAAAGAATCATTTTGAGGAAAATAATAAATATCTATTTATTCAGTTAGGAATATTTATATTCAACATTTTTTTAAACGGATTTCAAAAATGGTATTAATATTATAATATTATTTATTATGTACTTTTTTATTCATGTTTGAATTTTTATAATTTTTTTAATTTAACCATATTTTAGATTTTTTTGGAATGAGGTTGTTTTTAACAAAGATGTGAATGAAATATTGGATCTAAAATTTTCCACACAAATTTTGTTTCCCATCATCATGACTACTATTTACATTGAGTATTATATAAAAAGTTTTCTAGATTATTTTAAATTCGTATTATATTCCTAATTATATCTATTTTTTATATATTTTAAATAATTTATTTTAATATCAAAACGTTATTTTCCTCAAAAAATGTTACGGTTATCTATTAAATGTATTTTAATTTTTTTAGATATCCACAAATGAATTTTTTATGATTTTTGGGATATAATATAATGATATTGTTCACCACATTAATCTATCAAGATTGTGATAAAAAAAATTTAATGAAATACTAAGAAAAATTAAAATTTTTCTTATACTTTTTTTCAATAAGAATGTCTGTATTAATTACAAATTGAATTGTAACAGATTTAGTTAATATGATGAACAAAAAATACAAAATATGTTCAAGGGAAGGCCTGTTAAATCCTCTTATTGTTCTTGTAGGTATTATGATGTAAATTATACTAGGATTTTTGTGTGTTTCTATATGAGGTTTGGGATATGTTATCAGAAGGCCCTAGTATCATTTTATGATGTCTTTGAATATGTCCTCGACAATATGATTAAACTGTTTGAGATTATTCATTTTATTTTTTTAAATATGTCAAATCAATCAATATGATTAACTATATCATTGTATCATCCCTAGATAATATATCATATTATAATATTTTTATATTGATAATTTTATTATTTCTTATATATTCTATAATATTCATGCTTTATTTATCCTTTCATTGATTCTATTATAAAAATCAACTTATCAAGAATCTAACCTCACATATTATTTTTATTTTTATACCACAATATACTATTATGAAATAGATAAATATTATTATATATATAATAAAAATCATAATTAATTTCTCAATGAAGTATTTTGTTGAATTTAACAAAATTTAAAAATGTAAGAATCAATTTTTGTATAAAATGAATACTTATATGAAGTGTATACCTAATATTATACGTCTTTAATATGTAAGTGTATTTCTTAATTCTAAAAAAAACTAAAAATTGAAAATATCCTATAAATTTATGAGAGTGAAACTGTTTTTTATATGTTAGGTAACTATATGGTCATTTATATATGAGGTTCTCAACTAACCCTTTGTGGGATCAATTTTAATGGATATAAAAGAAATAAGTATTTATAACTCAAAGTAAGAATATGTTAATAATTATTCTTCTAGGTATTGTAAATTTATTCTAATGATGAATGGTATATCATGGATGTTATGGAATGAAATATGGGCTTTATCATGATAAAATGGGTTTTCTTATACATACATTAGTCTAATTAATGGTTGAGATCAGAGATACCAATATTATCCAACAATTATTTATAAATTATATTTGTAATTAGATTTCCTTATAACAATTTATCTTGGTATTGTTTAATATGAGTTTATTAAAATGTGATTAATGGATTGGGACATTTATTTTATAATTAACACACTTTACTCCTCCTAGCATGGGGGTATCATTCAGTTGTTGGGATTAACAAGTTTTTGAGGTAGATGGATTCATGAAAATAATATATTATATAAACCATGATTTCATAATCATTATAAATTATTTTCCTTAATATTTTTTTTTTGAAAGAACCACTATTTTTGAAATTTTAATGGTTGGGCTTCGGTTGTAAAAAGGATTTCCCATATGTAGTTTTTGAGTAAAATGGATTTCAAATAATATATTCATGTGTTATACGAGATGACTGATTATTAATGAACTAAACTACATTTCAAATATCTATCCTATTTAAATTGAATACAAAAAGTGTGGTATATTTTTAATAATTAAATTATATTAGTCTGGTCTTTGGTACATGTAAACCTGGGTTAATTAAGTGATGTATTTATTTGGACAATAATTCTAGGTTGGTTTCTAGGTACAAGAACATTAGAATTACATTAAAACTCTAACTAAAAATTATTATGATTTGGTGTTAAAATTTAGGGGTGTTATCTCATACCTAGGACCATATTAAAGGGATATTTTTGAATATAATCATTTGATTAGTATGATGTGGGAATCCTAAATTACTCAGGCCAAACCCTCCCAATGAATTATTTCCATGATTTTCCTTTAAAAGTAGTGATTATCAATGGATTGAAAAATGTTTTTTTAATGATTTGAAAAAGTTATGTTTATGAATTATTTATAAATAGTTCTAGAATAGAGGATTTAAACGGATTATTTAAAACATTATAAATCCATATTCCATACGTTGTTTTTATTTGAATCAGCATTATAAGTTTGTCTAGTAGTGAATACTTGCGAAACACTTGGTGGGAGCCTATAATTATTTTTTCTCTCACACAATGATCATAAATTTGTGAATAATTATTTCTAGTTTTAGCTGACAAATTCAGTGGAATGGCCTCTAATGAAAAAAGTGGGTAT
This sequence comes from Viscum album, assembly GCA_963277665.1. Classification (NCBI taxonomy): domain Eukaryota; kingdom Viridiplantae; phylum Streptophyta; class Magnoliopsida; order Santalales; family Viscaceae; genus Viscum; species Viscum album. Next base: position 1,154,866,210 of record OY728165.1, read on the forward strand.
CCATGTAAATGAGTTGTGGGTGTGTGGAAGTGACACAGTGAGACGCTAAAGAAAATATCATAATGAGATGACTTTTTTCTGTAACAAATTCTTTAATTTTCCTATTTTAATTTAGTACTTGTATTTATGTGTCCACTATAAATCCAATGTCTTATATTATTGAGGAAATTTGTAACACCCTTCACCTATCTAATTTTCTTGAGGAGGCGGTTTGTGATACTTGGCCTTAAGCGATGTTCCCCAGATGCCAAAGGCTGGAAATAATATTTGAGGGCTTCAAGATCAAGTTGGGGAACAATTTTCCCATAATACAAAACCAAGAAAACCAACAACTAATGATTCATGAACATTAAAACCCTAGTAATTGTTCCCAATAGACAACCAAGCTATTCCCCAATACAGCCAAAAACCAATACAACCAGACGTTCCCACACAACATCATAGTACACTGCAGAAACTAAACAACCAGACACCAAACAAGCCATGACCCCACCACAGCTCTACACCAAGTTCGAATCTCCATGCTCCCCCACAGGATCATAATGCTCTATTAATAGATGGTGATTCCATACCTTTTCCCACATCACAATACACAACATCTACAAAGACACCAATGTTCCAAAGTAGGGGGTGAGTACTAAAACTCAGTAGTTTCCCCCCGAATTACTTCCCTACACATTCCAATAGGATAGAACAATTAGAAAATTTATATAGAACATTATATATAAAATAATCACAAGTGCTACAATTCCGATAAACCAACCACACCCCTACCAAGCCATTTCATCAAAACCAAACAACAAATGTAAAGCCTAACAAACAAGCCACAAACCAATCCAACATTTAAATATTAGCAGAACAATTCCATATTGCAAATAAATGAATAACAAAACAACAATAACAACCAAACAGTGGAACTTCTGTCCAACCTGTTCACCCATTCACATCAAGCAGTGCTTCCCATCCACTTATCCTTGATGGTGGCCCTTCCATCTAAAATCCCTCCCATTTTTGTAGTGTTATTTTTCACCACTTCCACAAAACATTCAAATCATGCCAATGCCAAGAATATAACCCACCATGGTCACAACTACATGCAATCAACCAATTCCATTTCCTATCAAACCACTTTAATAAATCACTCATTTATTGAAAACCATCTTCCATGCCAAAGAAAATTAAAATAAAACAACTGTTTTATTGAAAAAAATTTCAATCAATCATTTTCAAAAATCAACAATAGCTTCCAATTTTAAAATCTCCATTGTAAAATCAACAAGAACATCATTTCACCAAAAACACCATTTTTCCCAAAATATCCCCAAAACATCACCCGAGGGATTTCTAACCAATTTAGAACATAAAACAAAATTAAATTAAAGAAAAACAATTAATTGAAAAAAAACATTAGCTCTAACCAAGTAGAGTCGAGAGAGAATCCACCTACCTTTAGGGTTCTCGAGAAATCAACCCATGAACAACCACACTTCAAATCCGACGAACGCACCACCAGAAACTCCCAAGAACCCTTTACATAGCATCCATAATCCATAAAAACATCATCCAAGGAAACCAACACCATTTATCTACTCACAAAAGGAGTTTATATAGAAAACAAAGAATGATATGGCTGTATATATAGTGGAAAACACAAAGAAACCAAGAGAGAATACTTACCCAGGAAAAACCACCTTCAAAACACCATGAACCCTCCTCAAAACGCTTCCAAAATGAGTGGGAAATCTCCTCCACACCCTATGAATAGAATAACCTGAGGAAGACACGAGTGGGTGGATGTTTGTAGTGAAATATGTTAAGATTTAGGGAGCCCGAAACTTATAACCATATTTTTAAGTGGTCGCAAGGTTAACCCGCATGGTTTGGCAAATCATGCATGAAACAGGTGCACGCTACTACCTCAGGATCAATGGTCAACATGGTTTCCTCCCACGGTTTGGAAAACCATGCACAGACCATGTGAAGCCTACCACCTCCCTTGCTTGGTTTCTTGGATAATCTGCACGGTTTCCTCTTTTCTTGCTCAAACTATGCACCCCTTTAAAAGCCTAAAAACTCATCCAAAACCATTCCAAACTCTCCCAACATATCCCTAACTCATCCCATGAACTTTAAACACATTTACATTCAGAAACATATGCCACATACCTCAAGCTGGGGGTACTAAATTCTCCCAACCATTGGACATTCCATCTTCATAAAGTAGTGAAACCGCCCTTTGTCAAAAGTGCTCAGGCCACTGCTCGACCATCTCTTTCTCCCGCTCCAACGTCTCCTCTTGAAACTGACCATGTTTCTAGAAAACACAAAATAAACAGATTCTTTTACCATTCAAGACTTTATCTTGCCTATTATCTAATTGTACTGACATGTGCAACAACGAAGCATCCAGTTGTAGCTCAACATGATCCCATAAAATCACATTGTCACGATCTAGCCGATTCATTTTTAACTATGACACATGAAACACATTCTGCACTTCACTAAACCTAGTTGGGAAATCAAAATGAGATCTACCACACCAACCCACTCATGAATATCAAAAGGGTTAATATACCTTGGAGATATATTTCCCTGATTTCCAAACCGTTGATGTCCCAACCTAGTAGAGATCCTCAAGAAAACATGATCACTCACCTAGAACAACAACAACCATCTACGTTGATCTGCATAAAATTTATGACGACTCTGTACCATCTCCATTCTCTTCCTGATCAACGTGATCTTCTCCATGGTCTCCGGGACAAGGCTCGGTCCAACCATGGAGGACTCACACGTTTCCACCCAACATAGTGGAGAACAACACGACCGCCCATACAACGCTTCAAATGGAGCCATATGTACGGATTCCTGTTAACTATTATTTTATGAAAACTCAGCCAATGATAAGTGCTCCTCCCATGAGCCACTAAAATACATGACACAAGCTTGCAACATATCAACCATAGTTTGTATCGTCTTCTCGGATTGACCATCCATTTGAGTGCGATACATCGTGCTCATAGTCAACTGTGTCCCAAGGGCTTGCAATAAGGATTTCCATAAACGGGATGTAAATATTGGATCTCTATCTGATTAAATCAAAACTGGAACACCATAATTCTTTACCACCTCCCGGATATAGATTTTTGATAGATCCTCCACCGTATGTGATTCACAAATTGGGATGAAATGGGACAACTTCGTTAGTCAATCCACTATCTCCCAAATAGAATCATTCTTTCTAACCGTTCTTTAGAGACCTGTCAAAAAATCAACCACTATTTTCTCCCACTTCAAAACAGGGATTGGTAATGACTGCAGCATTCCTACTGGCCTTTGATGCTCTACCTTGACTTGCTGACAAGTCAAGCCTCTCAAAACAAACTCATCCACTATTATTTTCAAACCATCCCACCAGAACTACGCTTTCAAAACTATTCCCATTTTCTGAATTCTACGATGAACATCCTACTTGGAATGATGATACGCCCTGAGAATATCCTCCTAATAAATTTTTTTTACTACTATCCAATTGTAAAAACACAAAATTGAATCTCCATTAAGATTCTAACCCTCAATGGTCTCCCCACCATTGAGTCTCGACCCCATGGTCACACACTAAGAATCTGATATCTGTGCCTATTAAACAAGGCCAACTAAGTCAGGAATCAACAAAATTAGAATGAGACCGCTCTATCGCATTGTTCCTCACATTCCAACCACATATCGGCTATAACAGACATCTACTGCCACTGGTCTGATGCATGTTTCACCACCTGAGCATGTGATTTTCTTCAAAATGCATCCGCTATCGAATATTACTTTCCTGGTGTGTATATTAATCCAAAATTAGTCATCTGGAGATATTCCATCCATCTTATTTCCCTCAAGTTCAAATCCTTTTCTGAGAAAATGTGCTCCAAGTTCTAATGATCTGTATATAACATGTATTTCTCACCGAAGAGATAATGACACCACCCATCCAAGGCATGGACGACTACTGCCAAATCCAAATAATTAGTTGGGTATTTTTTCTCATGAACCCTCAAATATCATGATCCGTACGCAACCACATGGTTACCTTGCATGAGAACTCACTCGATCCCTGATCCCGATGCATCAAAATACACCACGAACCCTTTTCCTGTTATTGGCAAATCCATGATTGGTGCTGATGTAATACAAACCATTAGATCCTCAAAACACTGATAAAACTGCTCATTCCATTGGACTAGAACATTATTCATTGTCATGGCTATCATCGGCGAAGCTAAATTTGAAAAATCATGAACAAAATGCAGATAATACCCAGCTAGACCATGAAAAATCTGTATCTCAAACACATTCTTTGGCGGTTTCCATTAGATAAAAACCTATATCATTTTTGGATCCACTGAAACACCTCTTTCAGAAATCACATGGCTAAGAAAATGAACATCCTTTATACAAAAGTCAAACTTTGACAATTTGGCATACAACCGTTGTTCCCTCAAGATCCACAACACTGTCGCCAAGGGATGATAATGCTCAACCCTTGTCTTTGAATACATCACAATATCATCTATAAACACCACCATAAATGAATCTAGATATCTCTGAAATATCTGATTCATAAATTCAATGAACAACACTGGTGCATTCGTCAGTCCAAAGGGCATAACCACATATTCATAATGGCCATATCTACATCTGAAAGCTGTTTTAGAAATATCTTCCTTTCTCACCCACAATTGATGACACCCAGACCTCAGGTCGATCTTGGAGAACCACTAGGCTCCCTCAACTAATCGAACAATTCATCCATTTTTGGAAGTGGATATATATTATTTATCAAAACTTCGTTAAGCCAATGATAATCAACACAGAGCCTCAATGTTCCATCCACCTTTTTAACAAACAACATAGGTGCTGCCCACAGAGGCATTATAGGCCAGATAAACCCTTTGTTTTATACTCTTACAACTAGATTTTCAATTCCTGAAAATCTTTTGGGGCCATCAGATAAGATGGAAGTGAGATAGGACTGGTCCCTGAGAGGAGATCAATCGTAAACTCCACTTATCTTATGGGAGGTAACCCAAAGAATTGTTTTGTAAAAACATCCATGAACTGATCTACCAATTTCGGAAGAATAGTCTACTCAACACCCAATACCGATTCCAATGACAACACCACCAGCTGATATGATAACGTACCCACTGTCAGTGCCAACAAACCAATGGAACCCTACCTTTCATGCTTCTATCCTCTAAAGAAATATCTAACCCCATCGGGTGTCATTAACGCCACTGTCTGTGCATTACAGTCGATGTGGGCCGTAAAATCCACCATCCAATCCATTCCCAGGATTACATCACACCCATCCATCTCATGCATTGAGAAATTCCACATTAGGTCAACTATGCCCACAATGATACAACATTCTCTACACAAAAAGGCATGACACTCTCTTTGACCCAGATTAGTTTAATGTTTTAAGACCAAGGGAATCATTTATACCCTTAATCCCAGAAAATCAAGCACACATGCAGCTATAAATGAGATTGAAGCACCCTTATCAAATAACACTTGCATCACGTTATAATTTAAAACAATAGTACATGGCACTGTGGATGGTCTTGACTAATCATCCACCACAACCTTCTCAGATCCAAACACATGGTCGCTTCCCACACTCTTCTCTTTATTGCTTTGATGATGCGTCATGGTATTCCGAGAATCACCATGACCAACTTTACTCTACCGATGAGGGGTCTGCTGGTTTCCATGTCCCGTCGAAGCATACGACGTCTGCGATCCCGAAGGAGTCTCATGCACACCCGACCTTGGACCATTCCAACCATAACGATGCAGATGCCCCATCATCTTACAATTACATAATGCTTGAAGTAGTGCCATACAATCCCACTTGATGTGTCTCATATAACCACACTGAAAACATCCCATCTTGCTCTAGGGATTCAGAGGAAAATTTACCAATCCTTCCATCAGATTATATTCCATATTCCCACCCTAGGAATAGGTGTCCCTCCATTTCTTGAACCTAGAGTTAAAGTTCCCACTATTCCCCATGGGTACTTCCATGTTTCATCCACGTGGAGAGCCCAACAAATCCCACTCAGCCACTGAGGCTCTATTCACCATCTCTGTGTAATCATCTATACACAGCACTGCTATCTTTGAATGGATTTCTTGCCTTAACGCTACTTCAAATATTCTAGTCTTCAACGACATTCTACCCACCGCCTCAGGTGCAAACCTCACTATGTTCATAAACATAGCTGCAAAATCCATCACAGACATGATCTCTTGCTTCAAACTGAATAAATCATTTGTATTCTGAATTCTGAATGTATTTTGGTAGAATTGTTTATTAAACAAATCCTTAAATCCTTCCCACATCATTCCCTGGTCCTTCCCAGCTTGGAACACCAACTCCCACCACTGAAGGGAACGATTTTCCAACATATACGTGGAAAACATAACTATTAACTATACTGGTGTTCCCAAGAACTCTAAGATCTTGTTCATTCTATTCAACCATGCTTCTTCCCTCTCCGGCTCTGAATCACCCCTGAAGATGGGTGGATTCTGCTTTTGAAACTGAACCGCGTGATCAACATGCTTTGGTTCATCCACTTTATTAAAAAATTTCCACAGCATGTAATGCTTGAAATATGGATTGCAATAGGTGTTGGTTCACCTGAGGATTAGGTGCTACCACATTCTTAGCAGACTACTCCAGTTGGTCTCTACAACGCCTACCCATTGCAATTTCTATAAACAGATTACAGACAACCATGAGTCTCACTTTGTTAGATATCACAAAACCCGATTTCAAATCACATTACACAAAACTATCACAATAAGACGTTCCACATTTTCAACAAGTACCATGTTTCACCATTTTATAAATTAAACAATTTCAAAATACCAATTTATTCACATTACAATTTCACACATTCATATCACACCATAAATCATTATAACCCACGGAAATATTCATTCTACAGGGAAATAATTTCTTCCTTATCTTCCATGCTCATCTCATTGGTGAAACCCACAACAATGTGATATCCAATGACTATAGGTTTCTCCAAAATACTTATGTACCCACCTCCCTAGTAACATGAATTTCAGTATAAAAGGGTTATGTACATCCTTTTATACTGTAAATTCAAGGTTTCGACAATCCTACACCTTTCCACCATCATGAATCAAGAAATATACTACAAATAATGTCAATACCAAATCCAAGAATCAACTCCAAAGGACCGAACAAATTGATACCACTTGTAACACCCCGCCCCTAGCTCATTGGCTTGAGGGGGCGGTGAGGGAAAATTGGGCTTAAACGATGTTCCCAAGGCATGAAAGGCTAGAAATAATGGCCGAGGGATTCAAGATCATATTGGGGAACAATTTTCCCTTTAAGAAATATCCAACCAATCCAAGAACTAATGATGCAAGCACTTTCAATCCATAGCATGTATAAACAAAATGCAACCAAGTTGTTCCATAATACAACCCAAAACCAATACAACCTAACATGTCTACACAACATCGAAGTACACTACATAAAATAAACAACAAAACACCACACAAGCCATGAAACAACCACCACTCCACACCAAGCTCCATGCTCCAAGATCTACCAAGGGATCACAATGCTTCACTAAAGGAGGGTGATTCCTTACCTTTTCCCACGTCATGATACACAACATATTCAAAGACACCAACGTGCCAATGTAGGGGGTGATTACTAAAACTCATTAGGTTTTCCACAAATGAATTCCCTAAAAACTGAAAAACATTGTTTTTAGAAGGGGTTATAACCCCTTCTAAAGGCATTAGCAATAGCTATGGGGAACAACCACTATTGTGTCCACCTATTGTTTTTAGGGGCGGTTTTGGGGAACCTATGCTATAGATGTAATGAATTTAGCATCGGTTCCATTAGAGGGGGTTTAAACCCCCTCTAATGTTCACTGAAATTCACTGAACAAGCTTGGATTGGTGGCAGTTTGAATGGAATCGGGACGAATTCTGCACATTAGGGGAAGTTTTAAACCTCCCCTAATGTGGGTTTCTTTAGGAGAAGTTTTTGAAACCGCCCCCTAAAAAATCTATTTTTTAATTGGATTGGCGCTCCCGTGCCCATGTCAATGGTGTCCATCAACCCACCCCGACCCCCATCCCACCCTCACTCCCCATCCCCTTCTTACTCCCCACCATCAGTCACCCCCATGTTCCCCTGTCTCGCTCCCTGCCCTCAATCACCCCATCCCTGATGCGCAACCGACATCCACGCCTACCCATATCCCCCATGTCCCCCATATCTCTCTCCCGCTTCCCGTACTCAATCACCCCATCTCCGATATGAACCTGACACCCCCGACACCCCCGCCTCCCCCTATCCCCCCTGTCCCCCATGTCCCTCTCCCAGTACCATGTACCCCCGAAACCCTCCCTACCCCTCCCACCTCCAATTCGCCACATTCTCAATCCCAGTACCCAAATTCCACCGACACAGCTCTCTCCCTCCAGACTCCAGTTTTCCGCATCACTTCCCCAAGGGCCCCATCACATGCCTCAAGTTTCTCTCCAGTTCGAGCTTTTTTTGGTTATTTTTTTTATAAAAATGAGGTTGTCTGTGGATTCGATCTCCAGACTGCATTAACATCATAGAAAATCAACTTATGGTTTTACCACTAACAAATTTGATTTTTATTTATATAAAGTCATATTATCCTCTTTTTATATATATTTTATTCTTTATTTTAAGAAATATTATTTGTATCATATATGTTAACACATTTAAACATATAAACTATATATAAATTTATATAAACTATATATTTATATGTATATATGCATATGTTTTTTTATATAAAAATATATTCATTTAAATTATTTATATACATAAATACATATTTATATATTTTATACATGTTTATTTATATAATTTATTTAAATAATTATATCTATATATATATATATATTTAAGTATATGAATAATTTAAATGAATATATTTATAAATAAATTTATATGACTGCGTGTTTGTGTATTTATATAATATTTATATAATTGATGCACAAATTTGTGGACTTCCATTTTCTGTCTTTGATATTAGAATCAGTTCTTTTTTTCCTTTATTTTCCATTGTATTTTTCTAGATTATTTACATTTTAAAAATAAAATAATTGCTTATAAATATAATATGATTTTAATATATATTTATTTAATTATTTTTATACACTTGTGTGTGTGTGTGATAACAATAATAATATTATTTATTATTATTGTTATTACAATAATTTTTTAAACTATAAAATTTACCTGTTTGTTTTATAAATACCAAACATATATTTTATTATTTATATCATTTATATTGTATATTAAATACATTTATATTATATATTAATGTAAATTATATATATAAATGAATATATATTTATATATTATATACATGTTTATTTAAATAATATATATATATATATATATAAGTATTTACTTAATGTATTTATAAAATTTATATAAAAAGTAATTATATAATATATTTCAATACATATTTTTATTATTATATACATTATTATATATTTATTTTCATAAATTGTATAATATTATTTATATTTAATATATAGTAAATATTATGTGAAATACATAAATATGAAATACAATTTATTCTAATATTATTATTATATATAATTATTATTAAATGAAATGCAATTTATACGAATATAATTTGTGGAATAATATTAATACAATTATTTATATATTTTTATATTAAATAAAACATATACAAATATCTATATAATGTATTTCAATACATATATTTTTTATTTTATACATTAATATATATATATATATATCAATAAAAATAATTGTATAATATTATGTACAATAATATATATGTATTTCAATGAATATAATTGTTAAATATTTTGTAAATTAATATACATTAATTTGAATTAATTGTATATCCTATAATATTGTTTTTATATAATATTACATCACGAACATATTATTTAAAAATATATTTATTATTATTATATTTTAATTTATAAAAACTACATGCTTATATTTTTATATGACATAAATTTTAAATAAATTATAATATGTTTATACTTTTATATTTATGTAATATGTTTATACTTTTATATTATATATAATTAATATTATATGAAACAAAATTTTTACAGACAAATTTATATTAATGTACATGAAATTATAAAGTTATATTTCTTGTATATATATAAATACTATTCAATACAATCATATAAATATTCAATATGATATTTTTCTATTTAATTAATTTAAATACATTTATATATTATTATTTAATTATATATATATATATATTATGTAAGATGAATTTAAAAAAGGGGGGATCACTACCCCCTCTAATTTAAAGTCATTATAGGGGGTTTTGAACCCCCCCTCTATTTCAAAGTCATTATAGGTGGTTTTAAAAAGCATGTAATTTAAAGACATTTGATGGGGTTTTAAACCCTCTCAAATTTAAAGACATTTGACGGGGTTTTAAACCCCCTCTAATTTATTGAAATTATAGTGGGGGTTTCAACCCCTTTAATTTAAAACATTAGAGGGGGTTTTCAACCCCTTTCAATTTAAAGCCATTGTAAGGGGTTTTAACCCCCATCTACAATCCAATTTGATATTAAAAATATAATGTTAATAATTTTATAGGGTGTTCAAAATCCCCATTAATTTATGTAATTAGAGGGGTTCTATAACCCCCACTAAATTCGATGATTAGCAGGGGTTCTACATAATCTTTCTCTAATTTTATAGAAAATGAATTTAGAGTTGGTTTAATACCCCCTCTAAATTTGTTGATTAGATGAGGTTGTGAATAACCCCCTCTGATTGAACAGAAAAAGAATTTAGAGAGGGTTGTGAATAACCCCCTCTAATGTACTATTTTTTTTAAGGACATATTCCACTATGATAAAACCGTTAGAAAATTTATATAAAGTATTTTATATAAAATAATCACAAGTGCTACCATTACCATAAGCCAAACACACCCTTACCAATCCATTTCATTCAAACCAAACCACCAAGGGAAAGCCAAAAAACAAGCCACAAACCATTCCAACATTTACACATCATCACAAGTTTTCCATATTTCAAAGAAACACACAACAAAACAGCCATAACAACCAAATATTGGAGCTTCCTTGAAACTTGTTCACCCATTCACACCAAGCAATGCTTCCCATCCACTTATCCTTGATTGTGGCCCTTCCATCCACTATCCATCACCTTTTTATAGTTGTATTTCTCGCCACTTCCACACAACATTCAGAACAATCCAATTCCAAGAATATAACCCACTAAGGTAACAACCACATGCAATCAGCCAATTCCATTGCATATTAATCCACTTTAATAAATCAACCATTTATTGAAAACAATTTTCCATTCTAAACAAGATTTCAATAAAACAACCCTTTTATTAGAAAAACATTTCCATAAATCATTTTCAAATATCAACCATAGCATCACATTTGAAAATCTCCTTTTCGAAATCCACAGGAATATCATTTCACCAAAAACATCCTTTTTCCATTAAAATCCCCAAAACATCACCCAAGGGATTTCTAAACAATTTCTCACAGCAAACACAATTCCTTTGGAGCCAAAATAATTAATAGTAACCAAAACCATTAGCTCTAACCATGTGGAGTTGAGAGAGATGCCACCTACATTTAGGGTTCCTTAGAAATCTACCCATGAACTTTCGTGCCTCAAATCTGGCGAACGCACCACTGGAACCTCTCTAGAACCCTTTACCTAGCATACATAAGACATAAAAAAATCATCTATGGCCACCACCACCCTATATCTACACAAAAAAAGTGTTGATATATAAATCCAAGAAGGATAGGGATGTAAATCTAGAGGAAAACAAAAATAAACAAAGGGATAAGACTTACCGGGGGAAAACCACCTTCAAAAAACCAAGAACACTCTTCAAAACGCTTATAAAATGAATGGGAATGATCGTCCACCCCCTATGAACTGAATAACCTAAGGGAGCCATTAGGGGGAGGATGTTTGGAGTGAAATAGGTTAATCCTGAGGGAGCCTGGAACTTATATCCCTATTTTTATGTGGCCACACAATTAACTCGCACAGTTTGGCAAACCGTGCACTAACCGTGCGCACACTACTGCCTCGGGAGCAAGGGTCTGCCCAGTTTTCTCACACGGTTTGGAAAAACTTTCACATGCTGTGTAAAGCCTATTACCTCCCTTGAACAGTTTCTTAGAGAATCCTCATGGTTTCCATTAACCGTGAACAAACCATACACCCCTTTAAAATCCCCCAAACTATTCCAAAACCATTCAAAACTCTCCCAACCACTTCCCAACTCATCCTGAGCAGTTTAATCACATAAAAATTCATAAAAAGGCCACATACATCAAAATAGGGGTAATAATAATTTATTCCATAATATAAATATATAATACCAATTATTTATTAGTTTTTTCCACAGGAAAAAAAATCCCAAATTTAATTCATCACGATCAGGTACATGTCAGTAACACCTTGTGATTTGGAATGAAATTTGATTATTGAACTGGGATGAAATAGTTGTTAGGATTTTTGATAATCAATGTTAGTTCAAGAAAAAAACAATGAAATTTACTTCTTCATAAAAGGCCACCAAAACTATCTTCCATAACATGACACATATTTGTCACACCAAGTTGTAGCATCGAGGGAGAATTGTAGAACTCAATGGAAAATACCTCACAAGTCATTAATGGAATAAAATTATTCCATGGAAGAAAAATTGACATTATATATCTTCATACCATACCTAATGACATTGTCTATAATCTAATATATCATTCATAACTTATTCTTTGGATTTCCTATACAAGGACCTCTCCTCTTACTGTGTTATGGATGAGTGAAAAATCATCTGATAATGAAAACCATTACCATCAACTATTCTCATATCAAGGTGAATCACAACCCACTCCTCCATCGCTACCCAAAGACTCTATACAGATGACCAATACCTCCATAGGTATTTAGACTTATGCAATACATCACAACATTCCCTTAATCATGTGTAAATGAAATATTAATGTCATAGTCTTAATAATGAGTTAATTTTACAAAAACACATGGGAGAACCCCAATGTGGTATTATGAAAGTCATCGGTTGATTAGTTATCTTAATTACGATACAACTACTTATACACATAATATATAATTTTCTAGGTTTTCTCAACACAAAATGAATCCCATGATTTTACGTTTTATAGTAAAACTTGAACAAAACTACCTCTTCTGATTGAAATGGAACCAGATCAGTAAAAACATTATCATTAAAATATTATAATGACAAATGATACTAGATAAAAACATTAATTATTAATCCATTATTGTAAATTATATCATATGATTCATAATCTTGGATAATTTATGCGTGGACATCATATAAAAACCACTGAGACAATGAAAAATGCATACCTATTTATTATTAACGGATAACACCCATGAAATCACCAACATATTATTTATTGGATATATTACTAGTATATGATGACATAAGAAATTATCAATGAAAGATACCTCACATTCCCATAACTAAAACAAAAATATCCTTCCAAATAGTTGATGAAACTGAAGAACATCAAACATGACTCATTGAATTTCTACACTATCCTCCATAGGTGGTGAAAAAAAATTAATATAAAACTATAAATCATTATACAAAATCACGAAATAATTAATTATTTATTCCCATTATTATCACTATAGTTTCCATGAAATTTAATAGATTTTAAATGAACTCATAATTCACTAGATGTTATCATAATGAAGTCATTAGGATATCCTCTTCCTTAACTTATAAATGCTAAAAAAAGGACCATAAATATTTCACCATGAACCATCTATCAATCATTCACAGAATGATTTAGATTTTAGTACAAGGGATGGGATATAGTTTCTTTATTAGCACACTTATTCAATGGGGAACGATGTACAGATAACCACATTCTTCCATCTTATATATTCAAAAAAAGAACAAGTGTCACAAAAGGAAACAAACCATAAAAAATGAGTACTCTTCTAATGATATAATTTATATCGATAATTATATTTTTTCCATATATAATAGTTTTTATCATTTGAAGGTAGATATATTGAAATAATAAATAGCTGTAACTTTATCCCAAAATTGATCTCTCTACCAAGGGGTAACATCACAACTATCCATTAAAGATAACATTATTCTAATCGATTACACTAGGAAACCCCCTGTTTTATGCTCCATATAACTCAAAATTACTCCCACAATAAAAGATGATAGTGGTCAAACAGACCCACACCCCAGATGATGGTCTCATTAACAAATAAACACAATGTTCATTATTTGTGTTATAGAATATAATGTACCTTTTAAAGTAATCCATGATTTCCTACATATAAAACATCCAATCCATAATGATGATTATTTAATATAGATATGTACAGAATAATTGGGATTATACCAATGATATTTTTTACCTAATATTGAATTTATAGTCTATACAAACATCAAACAAAAAATGTTGACCAAAAACTAGTGTGTTCAATGTGATGTGCACCAAAATTCTATCTCCCTAAAGTCCCAAAGCACGAACTATAAAAGGATAAAACATTTAGTGTATATATTTTAATTTTGATATGGAACTAAACCATTGAGAATAAAAGAATATATTACATTATACAATATCATTATCACTTAGAGATTAAAAATTTAAAACATGTATATGATCACATCTTGCTCCATGGCCTCTTTTTCCTAGATCGACCCCACCTATATGGTGTGCCTTACATACTATCCTAAATAATAATTGATATCATGGGGATTGACTCTAACATCCACACAACACATATAATAAAAAAAATTACTCTATTTTAGTAGTACATATAGTTAATCTAAGGAAATTATTGGGCCGAGAATGGGCCACGAGTTGGACATTGACATGTGAGGAATGCTGAGAAGTCGTTATAATTTTGTGACCATAGAATCTTGAATCTAGTGAATTATTTTATTTTAATGGATTGATTAGATGAAAATTAACATATAAGAAAAAAATATTTAGTTGTTTTTTAAATCCACATTACACAAATCATACCCATAATACATTTACAAAATATAAAAAAGAATAATATAAAAAAAAAATTAAAAAAAAAATTTAAATATCATAATATGATTTTCTCTTTATATCATATAGAAATGAAAATAATTAAGGGTGAGATCAAATGATCGGTAATCGTAAGTACAAAAGATGAAACAATAAATCAATAATCATAATAATTTTGGTATGCTTGATTAAAGAGACACATATAACTCATGTAATTGAAAAAGGAAAAACTTATATGTAAAAGTATGTAATTGATATACATTCCATTAAGTCAATAAACTACGAATTAAATTCCTCTTTGGATATAAAAATAAATAATTTCATGGATAATAATTATAAAAAAAATATTAATAAAGTAAATTATTAATTATTAGAATGCATATTTTCTAGGAATATGATTCATTAACCATCAGGATATATTATAAAAAAAGTTAGTGATATTTTTCATTGGCCTACTGATTCATCTCATGAGAATACAGATGCATCATTGGGATTTCATTAACCAGTCCCCAAACCATATTTCATTAATTAAACAATACACAATCCACATCATTCCAATCTAAATAATTACTAATATAATGATTAATCCATTTAAATTCATAAAATAGGTGCCTTTAAATGTATCTATATTGAGTAAAGGATATAGATTTATCAATAGTTCCCTAAAAAATTAAATAACATTCACTATGAAAAATAGGTGTACAAATTTTTTATGGTTTTGGAAATAATAAAATGAACTAAATGAACTAAATGATTTAATATATAAAGATAATTGTATTTTACAAAAAACATTCACTTGGATGTGATTTTTTTATTAATTTTTTTTAATCAAAAATGAATTTGCTTTTGGAATGATAACTTTTACCACATGGTAATTATCAAGTTAAAACCCTGTGGATGAATTAAATCAAATTATAACATAAATATCATAAATATAATATGAATAATGATATAATAAATAAAAATTATAGTAAATACACCAAAACAAATTTTTTGGTTAAATGTAGTATGCCTCACCGAATGAATATTGTGATAAAAATCCATTAAACTACATTTTGTTTTGTGTGAATGGACATAAACCACATTTATAATTGTTTTAATAATGTTAATAACCTGTTGAATAGAAATATTTATGTTTATAATATCCAATATCACATTCTTAATATATCATGTTGACCATTTCTTATTAATCTTTTTTTATTTTCTCTATTTCGAGTGTTATTTCCTAGGTTTCTTGAGTTTTTTTTTGACATGTAATTTTTTGTTCCTATTACACATATCATGAGTGAATAAAATAATGAATTTAAATGGCTATATAATTATCATATATATATATATATATATATTTAATAGGTTTTTATTATAATCTAGAATATTCAACTATAATAAATGAAATGAATTATTCATAGAGACGGTAGACCGTACGTATGCATGAACACTAAATTTAATTATTTGTAAAATTAAACGAAAGAAAATTTAGATATCTATATGTATGTTATAATTCCAGTTTCATATTTATGTCATATATTTCACGTAGGTTTATTAAAAACATCTTTTACACATTCTTTGTATAGTGTGAATGAATCACATCATTTTGAGGAGGTGGTAGTCCAAATTTCTCCAAACGATTTTATTGTATCTCCATAAAATTTAACACATGAAAAAACATGATATATATTAATTCATAAAGTTTAATTATTTATATAATTATCATATATAACATATATAAACATTATTTTGGTCATAATTCTCACCAGGAGATGTGATAAAGGATGAATAAACAATAATTATTTCAATAGGTGATAGTCCTCTATAGAAAAGAATCATAAGTTCGTCACCAATTAGATGATATTTTTTGTAATATTATGTTTAAAAAGAGAATAAAAATATAACATTATATTTAGGAAAATTATTTTTTTATATAATTGTGTAATAATTTAGTATAGGTGGTGGATACTGAAAATTGTATAAATGAGGTTGTCGGAGGATATTACCTCTTTTTGGATAACCCATTTTGGTTTTCACCAATGGGATTATTGTTTAGATTTATTAAAAAATGGAGTATTAAAGGATTATGGGAGAGATCTTGGTAGATTATTTTATTAGAGTTTGGTTATGAGAGTTCACATTAGAGGTGTGAATGAGGGGAATGGTTGAGTAATATTTTATAGTGAAGCAGGAGTGACATTCTTATAATTTTTTTAAATTGGAATTCAAAACACATTTTTCCTGAGTCATGTGACTCCAATAAAGGTCCAAATTAGATAAAAGAAACTATAGGGAATAAATTTGAAAATTTAGAGTCTTTTTTGAAATTTTACTACTTCATTATTATCTTATGAATAAGTTTTAATTTTTTTCATGATATTTTTCTTCATAATAATGTTAATTAATTATAATATATTTCTCTAATGTATGGGTCCAAAAATGAATGTGAAAATATTATAAATTTTAAATAATTTTGATTATAAATATGGAATCCATTTTCAAAATTCCAATAACAAATGTGGAATATATTAATTTAAAATTAATACCGCATATGAGATTAAAAAGTATGTTTTTTAAAATAAAATGTTCCAAATATTTACAATTTTAAATCAAATTTAAAAATAAATTAATATTATATTTTTCTATCAATTCATAAAAAATGAAACATTTTATGAAAATACAAAAAATTAACTGTAACAAAAATTTGATGTATCACTTAAAAAAATTGAAGTATATATTCACATATAAATTTATTAAAATGTCTAATATATATAATTAAAATAGTTGGTCTATTCAAAGTATGTAACACTAATTTTTTAAAAATATATGTCATTATGTTTAAAATTCAGTTTATTTTTATATTGTTCCAATAAAATATATTGTATGAATGTATAATTACTATTATATTGAATATATATATTATATAATACATTAAGATCAGTAAATAATTTTAAATAACTTTAGTTATTTAGATAAAAGTACACAGTGGTAATAAAAAATAGTTTTTTATAAAATCATTACATTTATATTCAATTGGTTAATACATTCATTTATATTTGATTTATAACCAATATATTAAACCATATATTTCCATGAGTAAATCTATTCTATTAATAATATACAACATAATAGCTATTATATATCTTTTTATATTAAATAATTTTATTTTTAATAATATATTATTGTTCTTTAAAACATGGTCTAGATTATTACCGTAGTCATCAATGAAAGAAAATCCAAAATGTAACATAAGATATCCTTTTTGTTTTATATAGAGGACAATAATTATTTTTTTCCATGTAACATAATAATAACATGGTGTTTCAAATAATATATTATTCAAGCAAAAACTAAATTTATTCTGATTGTAAAATATTCTATCATCTTTGGGCTTCACATTGTCCACACTATAAATAAATTATGTCCTCACAATTAAATTTTGATCTCAAAAATCAAGGGATTAATATTTAAAAAAAATACTATCATTGAAAATTCCACATCATGAATATGGATAATAATACATCATCAAAATAATTTAGAAAGATAAGTTAAATTTTCATGTAACATGGTTCCCTATTAAGAGAACATAAGTGGGAAATAAAAACTTGGAAACAATTGAATAATATAAAAATAAATTTTTAAAAGGGATTGATATAGAACATGCTCATCCAAATGTTGATGACCAGAAAACAATAATCCAGTGTAAGGAAAAAAAGATCATTTATATCCTATAAAAGTTATGAAAATTTGACAATTTTTTTTAATAATTATTTACACTAGTAGAGGAATTCTTTCACTATTAAATAATAAAAATAAAATATATGTTTCTAGTTCATAAAAACAATATTATCCTTTAGGTATTCCTTAAATAATTTATAATTCATTTCATATAACATGATAAATCATATGAGGAAGAAATACATTATCCTATAAAACATCATCTAATGATCAACCAAAACCATTTAATAAATGGATAAAATTTACAAAATATTGGGATTCTACACTTTAGAAGGATGTTAAATGAATTTAAAAAATGAACTTATCATTATCCTTCAATGAATATGAAATAGATCCTTAATCATCACAGATCAATCATTTGAACACATTCACCATGTATTCTATTGATACATTTTAATAAAATTAATTGTAATAAATTGTTATTAAACATATTCGTTATTAATTATTCCATTAGTAAAATACATGTTATTTGAAATATTTTATAAATTTAATAGTTTTGTAAACTCCATTAATTATTGGATAAAAATATTTTTTTAATATAATTATTTATTTCCTAGGTAGTCACCACATATTATAATTTATCAATTCGTTATCCAAAAAACATTTTATCAACATTAATAACATATTAAGACATTTATTTTCATCAAACAAGTGTTTAAAAATGTTTAACTTGCTACTAAGTTACTTTTCTCTATACCATTCATCATATGATCTGAAATATTTTATGAAACAATATTGTCGTAGAATTCTTAAATTGTTCATAATTAATATGAAGATAACAACATAAATAAAACACATTTTCAACATTTTTCATATATCCAAGAAAAATATCATTAATAATTCTACTTCATTTTTGTCAATAACATCAGCTCAACCATGATCCCTAGCTTCTCTTATGGTATAATTCTTTGACAATTGGGGTATTTGTTTCTATAAATCCACATATAATTTTTTTTGAATCATTTAATAGTTAAATTTATTTCTTTCATTTGCATTATTTGGACTATGAACCCATTTCCACAAAATTATGATAAACCTCTAATACATTCATACATTTATGAGGGTGATTCATTAAAAGATGTCACATGTTGGAAACTCATTCATTTCCATAATGTATTTTTCTATTATTTCCTATTTATTTATTATTCCTTATTTATTCCATTTGAATATGATGTATGAAATTATTTCGTTCTCTATTTTTATGGAATATAAAACTATATCGTATTATGATGAAAATGATTTAGAAACTAGTTCACTTTAGAGAATTGGCTTAGGACATTCAAATAATTGGTCAATACTGCACTTTTTGTGGCATATAAAATTAATTTCATACCTTTAAAAACATGTAATAGTGGATTTATAGTGAAAAAAATTGTCTTGTTCCTTTTTAATTAATATAACAAACATACCCTTCATCTCATTTTACTTCACATATGACAGATATTTTTTTTTAAAATAATTTATTAAAATCCTTCCCATCCATGAGTTTGACATCACATCCATCCCTATTATTCATGATAAATGAAAAACATTGATTAGAATAACCCATGAGAATTTAAACTAAAATTAATGCCTTATATATTTCACAATATCCCAATAACCTGAATATTTTATCTAATTAATTGATCTATTTATCTTTGTTGATTGGGTCAATCTTCATACAAAATGTTTTTGAAATCTATAATAATAAAAGAACTAAAATTAAAGAATTTCACAATGGAAAAAGATTCTCCATCCATAAAAAGATATGTTACTTAAAATCATTATGTTTCCCTAATATTTCTATAACTTTATTCGATCCAATTCTAGCTGTATTTGTTTCTAAATTAGGATAAAATCTAAATTTTCCTTGAGCAGTGAAATTATTTTCCTTTCTAGGTGAAATATCAAAAAAAAAAATCATAATGGATTTATTCAGAAAATATTTAACATTTTATTATTATAATCATGGCATGAAACTTATCCAAAACTAAAAAACTAATTCATAACAAATCTCATAATCAAAAAATTGGTTTTTAAGCATTATTTCATTTAAATCCAATATAATTATTTGTATGTAAAATTTGAATTATTGTAACTGTATCCCCTAGGTGTGTCAAATGAGAATCAAAGAAAGGATTGTTTTTAGGTACTACGTTACACTTGAGTTAGGCCCAATAAACATTGTCAGATTTGTTACACCTTAGTAAATTTTCAGTATAAACAGGTCAACATGTAGTATCCAGATAGGGATGTATTTCTAAGAAGACCCACATAATATCCACGTTAGCAGAAATATTAAATATTATACCATATTTATCATGAAATTAATTTTTATGGATATGTTATATAATATGAGTTTTCAAAATATATTTTATAAGGTTGATTCTAAATAACATATGATACAAATTTTTATTCCCCAAACCCATAACCAAAGCGATGGTGGATTATTTTAGTACATTGGCATGATTATAAAGAATAAAATCCCAGTGAACTGAGTAGTTTATCATTTTTTAAATTCATGATTAGCAACATGATAGCAATAATAAATTGATAATAGAAAATAAAACATGATATAAGATAATTTAAAATATACTACATCCTTCAAATCATATTCGATGATAACTCCATCATATCATGTGAGAAGGAATCATAATAAGGGTGACCTCACATAAAAAATATGTTTTTGTATAATGAAAATAACAATGCATCACTAATAAAAATAAATATGGAATGGTAGATTACATAGATCATATTCCAATAAACTAACTACACAATGAATAATTAATATGGAATGGTAAAAAATTCAAACATGTTCCGTTAAAACTATAAACAAAGAATGAAATGTATCCACAAATATGTCAAAGAAAAAATTTAATAGATATTATTAGGAACTAAATTACCAATGTATTAAGTGACTAATTATTAGATTTCATGTTTCCAATGAACAAGATACATTTACTATAAATATTTATTCTCAAGATAGTGTTAATGATTCTAAATTTCCAAACTGATTTGTCACATCAGACTATCGGTGCATCATAGGGGACACATTAGTCGACCCCAAAACCGATATTTACCAAATTAAATAGTCCCCAATTAGTTTCATGGATACCTACATCATTCCACGTATAATGAATATTCAGTTTAAATACCTATACAATGTTCCTTATCAAATACCCATATTGAGTAGTAGATATCGATTTATAAATATTTACCAAGTAAAACAAATTACATTAAAAGATAACACCATATATACAAATGTTATTTTATTTAGGAAATAATAATATCTATTTAATTAGAATATTAATATTCATGATAAATGCAATTTTCAATAAAAATGATCTAAAAGAAGTTGATGTTTTAAGATAATTCAAATAATTACAAAAGAATGTGAAATAGGAAAGCCGAATTTTATCACATGGTAATTTTCTTGTAAAAACCTCTTGGATTAGATAATAAAAAGTAAAATAATAAATATAATGAATTTATGTGGATTTATTATATAATAAGTCAAAATGGGAATAATTTTTACCACAATAATTAATTAATAACAAAAAAAACTTGTATGCCCCATGAAAAATAAAAGTGAGACTATAACCCCAAATAATAGATTAATTTTGTTTAAAACCCATTAAAATTATATAGAGTTGTTGTATAATATATATAATTAATTCTTAAACCATATTATAATTTATGACATAATTTATTTTCTACTTATAATATCTTATAACCCTTTTTTTAGTAATCATTCGTTATTTTCAATATTTCATGTGTCAATTGAACAGTTTCTCAAGTATGTTTTGAATTTTTTTATTTTTGTTCCTATTAGAAAAGTAATTATTTAATCCTATAAATATTTTAAACAATTATTTAATTATATTTTAAATTTATTATTTATTAATTGGTAAAAATCCATTATATTTTTATATTATAAATGAACTGCATCATTCAAGTAGATGGTAGGCCATATATATACATGAAAGATAATTTATTTTCTTTATAATGTTAATAGAATGAAAATTAAATGATATAAATTTATATTATAATTATAGAATCATATTTATGTCATATTTTCACATATTTTTATTAGTACCATCCATTATACATTCTATGTACTGTATGAATGAATCATATAACATTGAAGAGGGGATAATCCACATATCCACAAACTATGTTATTGTATCCCTAAAAAACGTAATGCCTAAAGTAATTTCTAGTAAAATAACTAAAAATGTTTAATTAAAAAAATATAATATATAACATATTAAAACAAAATGTAAAACATAATTACTCCCATGAGTGGTGGTAAATGAAAAAATGAAGCATCCTTGTTTCTTAAGGCGGCAGTCTGACGTACACAATAACTACAATTACATTACCCATTAGATGGATGTTTTTATAACTATAGGATGAGAAATAATAATTAAAAAATGTAGACATTTTTATTTCAATTTTTTTATTTATAATCATTTAATAATAATAGTTTATGGGGGGAGAAAGAAAATTAAACAAAATATCTTGTAGAAGGATGTTCCTTCCATTAGCTGTTACACATTTCGGTTTGTACAAAAGGGATTCTTTGTTTGATTTAGTTCTTGAGGTAGTAATATATATTTATTAATGGGATTTAGGTATATTATATGAGAACATTTTGGGTGAGACAACGGTCTTTGTAGGTGAAAATAAGTTTTATGGTTTAGTGCCTTTTATAGCAGATGAAGAGTGGTATTCTTGTAAGTTTTTTAAAAGGGAATTCTAACCATATCTTTCCCATGCCAGGTTTATCCAATTATTTTAAAAATTTCATATATTGGAATATAGGGTCTAAAAAAATAAAATATATTTTGACTAGTTTTTTTCGTGATTTTGGGCTTTAAGATCAATGTTTAGTCCATTGTTAAGGAAATATGTCTCTTAATATCTTAAAATAATTTTAATCACATTCACTAAATTTTATTAAATAAACATATTTAAACATATTAAAAATTATAAATTGTATTTATTACAAATATGGATCCCATATTTCCATATTCCAATTACATAAGTGGTAGAAAATTATTTAAAATGAAACCTATAGATGGGACCACAAAACTAGTTTTTAAAGTAAAAATGTTCAAAAGGTATGTATATTTTAATCTTTAGTTTCTACTTGAAATTTATTATAATGGCCTAAATTGGAATAATTTATATATAATTTATATAATTTAAATAAAAAAAATAAATAACATCAGTTAACTGTAAAAATAAATTATAAGAATGTGAAGTGGTGAATTAAAAATCATTTTTTCATTATTCATTAAAAAATAAAACATCACAAAACAATTTCAAAAAATTACAATAAAATAATTTTTGTCTCTCAATTTAAATAAATAATATTAATATAATCCAAACATTTATATAATTTTAAAAAATTAGATTTAAAATTTTTGGACAATTAAAAGGAAGAAAAACTACTTCTATAAAAAAATATGTGTTGTATGTGTAAAAGTGGGTGTGTTCATATCATATGACTGTCAAATATATTAGAATAATGTAAAACATATTTTTTAAAAAAATATAATATATATATTATAAATATCATTCACTAATTTTAATTAATTTTATTTATTAAGATAACGTGAATTTCTGAGGATAAATTATTTTTTTTATTAAAATAATCCATTTATATTCAATGTGTTCTCAGATTAATTTATTTTTAATTTATAACTAATAAATTCAACCATATATTTTCATAATTTATTTAATAATTTTCATAAACATAAAATTATCATCTATTTTTTTATATTTTAAATAATAATTTTTTTCCTAATATTTTTTTTTAAAACTCGGGCTTGTGTGTTACACAAGTAATCATGAAAAATTAGTATTTTGTGTAACACAAACATACCATGGGGTTCCATGTATATCATGATATAACTAATGTTGTCTCTATCATGATTTTTAAATGGTGTTTCATATAAATAAATCTATAATAAAATTAAATTAAATCTTAGTGGAAAATATTTTTAATGATTAAGTTGTAACACATTCGAATTTGATGGAAACAACCCACACAATAAAAATAAATTATTCCTATCCTGATGGAAGTTGTATGATAACTAATTTACCAATGTAATTATTTTATGAAGGTTGAAACCATCTCCATGTGGTCTCAATCTTCTCAATACAACTACTTAACTTAGAACTAGTGAAAACTTTACTCCCTGAATGATACTGGTGCCTCCAATATAATGGTGATTTAGTTTTAGATTTCATTATCTAAATGAACTCAATATTATCCATCACTTACTAGTATGAAATAAAAATATATAGATTGACTGATAGTTGGATTTCTAAATTAAAAATATTCATAGAATTCTTCTCCTAGGCTCCAACATCTACTAGAATGTCTGATTCATATACTAAAATAATATTTTTACTAAGAGGGAAATCCAGATCATTGGGAATAGCATTTTGAAGGGTAATAATGTCTCATAAAAAATATTTACGAATTTTGTAATATATAAAAATTCAATTAACCAATCCATAATTTTTTCTATAAAAATAATCTACTACTCATGATCCATACAAAAAATTCCCCAGTACTGAGTTAACCCATAAAACATCATCACTACAAAAGAAATAAAATTCTCTTTCCATGCACGAATCAAAATGAAACATATATCCTCTTCCAATGTAAATTATTTTATCTGATGATATAAAAAATATCCCTTATAATATAACAAAAATATTACTGAATGTCTCAAAGTATAACACCCAGAGTTTTGGTAAACTATTTTCATTCCAAATTAATTTATATTTTATGATATTTTTCCTTTCACACAATAATGAATTTAGTTTTTTAAATATTAAAGAAAAAACTTTTTCTTTTTACACTATATTAAATATTTATATTATCTTGTGCTATACAGAACACCTATTTGGATTGTGTGATAAGTAATAATGAGTATCCACAAAACATTATTTTATAGTTATAATTAATTAAATGAGATATTAATTACTTTTCCATTAGACATAATAATATGAATAGAAATAACTAAATTAAAATATTATTTATAATTTATTAATATTATTAAAAAATATATATTGTGATAATTATAATTTTCTATATTGTATTTATATTGTTTAATAATAATATCTTCTCAAATGATCTACTTTTTATTTTTTGATTTGAAGAAAAATAAGATCTATTTTAGCAACTTTTTGATATTTTGTTTCATAAAGTTAATATAATTTTTTAATTAATAATGTTGAAATAATCATATGGTGAATTTAAAATATTTTTCAAAGCAACATAATTTTTGGATGAATAGTGAATAATAATGAATTTTAATTCAAAACTACATTGTCGTTGAATTTATTTTGAATAATGAAATTTTATTTTAAAATTTTAAACAATATTTTGGTCATATATACATCAATGAGTTCAATTTAGTTCATTTGAACCAATATTACAAATAAATTGAATATAAAAACATAGAAAACTTTTGAACTATTTTACTTTTAAATCCCATATTGTCGTCCCATTTGCAAGATTAAATTTTTTAATAAAATTCTCCCACTTATGAGCTTGGAATTTAAAAAAAATGGATTCCACAATTGGAATAATCATAATGAATATTTTATTATGACTTAATATTTAATTTTTATTAAACATATTATAGAAAATGATTAAAATAAATTACAATGATTAAGATGAAAATTAGCTTACCATTTGACTAATCCATTATAATATTACCTAAAAAGATTAGGAAATTAACTGAAAATCCATTTTTCCCAATTTTTTTACCCTATACTCAATTTTGTAAACTTCTTATTGTTATTGGATCCCCTTTATTTGGGAAAATTTTGGGTAAAATACCCTTTTCATTATTTTACATTACTGCCACTCCCCCCACTAAAATAGTACTTCTATCCTCCCACTTATTCACACATATCGAACCACATAGAATTAGAAAAGGTCTTACCAATACACTTCCCAAAATACCAAACTTCATCATTTATTCCTTATTTTTGGAAAAACCCCAATTAAGGAATCCCTTTGGGGAAAACCAAAAGAAGTTTCCCCAATAAGCGGTAACATCATTCAACAAGATCCTTTCATTTATTTTCATTATCCCACACATCAATTATTATTATTTTCCACAAAAAATTTATCCTAATTATAATAGATATTATTAGATTATTTTTTTCTATGTATATTAGCATAACATACCTAAAAATTCTTCTAATGGGTATCAAACATAACTTTTAGTTGTATAGAAAACTACCTCCCGAAAAAATGTTTTTTGTTTTAACTTTACCACCTATTTTTGTAGGTAATTATTATGTAAATTCCATTTTTGTAATATATATATATATATATATTTCATGATGTATTTATAATTTTTTAATAATATTCATTTTAATTCCAATATTTCATTTTTTTAAATATGATAACTTCATTTGTTGAAGTGAGGCCTACCACTTCCGCAAAGTGATGTAATTTGTTCACACATTACATGGAATGTAATAAAGATGTTTTGATAAAAATATATGATATATATGACATAATTAGTCTTATTTAATTATATTATAAACATATATTCATATATGTAATTTTATTTTCTCTATTAAATTCACCATGAAAATGGAAATAATGCTCATGATTATGTACGGCATATCATCCCCATGAACAGTTTATTGCATTTCATATATCAATATTTTATAGATTATTATGACTATTTATATACTGAATATATATGATATATAAGTAATTAGTAAAATTAAATAATTAATTAAATAATTATTTGTGTAATGGGATCAACATTGGAATGTCAATACATGTATAATAAACAAATCAGTTATTACCTGAAATGTTACATTATTATAGAACTGTTGAAAATTGGTAATATAACTGAATAAGACAATATTATGTCTCTGTAAATATTTTAATATGGTTCTATTATAAATCAATACATAACTATACTTATTATACAAGACTCTTGTATGTGTATAACGAATGTCAAGGCATTATGTAAGGGAATTTCCATACACTTTTTCTTTCAAGGAAAAACATGAAATATTCACCACTCTATTATTCCGTGTGGTATATAAAAATTCTTTTAAGATGATATATAATTAATTTCCTTTCATTAATGATACAAATTGTGTATATTATGTTACTCATTCATGGGTACCATGATTCAAATTATATAAATGTACTATTTATTTTCTCGTCTCACTTTTATTTTCCATGAGACAAAAATCATATTCACCACGTATTTCTGATATTTGGTTTTTATAATGACTAGGTTTTTATTAAATGATTTATTAAATTATATTTTTGTGTATTTAAATTTCATTTTTATGATCGTCCTTTCATGGGGTGTATGTTTCACAATATTCCAAATTGGTCAAGTAATTTTCTCTCAATTTTCCTTCAATGAGACACTTACCATGTTATGCACCTATATATTTTTTCATGATATGTATATTCTTAATTTAACATATCATTTAAAAAATATAATTATTTTAATGATAGGTTAATATTCATGTAATATAATTTATTCCATTTTTTATGAATCAATGTTACCAAATTGGTAATAGTTTATATCTAAAATCTCACAGTTTGTCAAGATTGTTTTTGAATATGTTCATGTTGGAAATATACTATGATCCATCACTAAAACAATATATTAATATATCATATAATCAATTTATTAAATTTATATCCAATTAATGGAACTATTCTCCACTGTTTACTATGTTTGATGATTGATAGAGTGTTTTTCAATGAATTACCACATTACCTCTCTCTTCAGTCAAAAATATGTGCCCCTTAGAAAACATGTTTTTTAAATGTTTCAAAAAATATTATTCTATTCAAAAATGCTATTTAAATAAAAATTTGACCCATGTTTTGACTTTTTTACCAAATGTGTTTAAAAAGGAATCATCTTTTCATTTTCTAATTATGGAACATTTCTAAAAAAATTGATGAATAAATAATGTTCTGTATTTACATATTTAATCTGTATGATGGAAATAATTCCATTAAAATTTATTTTACACGTGTTAAATGATATATTTTTGAATGAAATTTTTTAATTAATATTATGTATATACTCTTTTTTAAAGTGAATTTCTAATAAAAATGGATTCAAAACTATGTCATGCAACTTTTATATAATTTCACGGAAAAACATTTTCAAAATGATTTTTCCAATTGTTTCTATGTTTTCAAATTAAATTCAATAAAATGGTTTTCAAAATTTTTTACATTTTAATGATATGTTTCTAATAATAACTGATATTTTCCTCAATATATGTTTTTAATAGATAATTCTTAACTTTTTTCCATATAATAGGGAATCCTTTGTTGTTACTCATGAAAGGATATGAAATGATCCAAAGTTTCCATTCATATTCATTCTTTAATGGTTTTGGTTTTAATGGAATGATGCTTCTCACACCCATTTATCAAACATGTTTTATATTATTTTGAAATCATCTTTTTTTTCACAAAGTATGAATTAATGAAATGTCTATTGAACCATTATATTTTTCCTAGGTTATGATATGGTAAAATGTTAATGATACCCATATAAATTCCAGGGTTAAGATTTGAAAGTTATAAAACCCATATATTTTTATGGTTCATTATATAATAAGTCATTTAATATACTTTTTCCCATATAATATTGTTTATATTATCATATTGGTTTGACATATATCTCCATCCAATGCATTGGGTAATTATAAGTTGTATATGAGATGAATGAGTAATGAGGTTGTAGCCCATTCACGAATGTAAAAAGGTATACTGGTTGTAATCCAATCATGAAAGTAGGAAGGAATATAGGTTGAATCCAAATCCTTAATGTATGATATTACATGGGTTGCATACCATTTTATAAGGTAATGAGAGTATGTGTTAAATCACAAACCTGAAATTAATATGGTACATTGGCTGTAGCCCAAGCCTGAAAAAAATTAGGTACACAGGTAGTAGCCCAACACTGAAAAAATGCAGGTACATGGGTCGTAGATTATTTCTAACATGTTATATTGGTCTTGGTATTTATCCTTGTATATTATTTTAAATGATAATGTGTATTCCAAAAATTTCATATCTTATTCCTTAATTATTCTTTCATGTATTATTCTCATGATTCACTTATGAATCGTGATTTATGAACTTCAAACCTTCATAACCTGATTCATTTTTTCGATAATTGAAATGTACTGTTTGGTCATTGAATATTATTATCATATTCTCATACCCTTAATTATATGTTTTGATTAATTATTTCCTTTATTTACCCTTACAGAGCTGTCAATATCACCCTGATCTTATGTTTCGTTTCCCTAGGATATGATGAAATTCTTTTATATAGGATTACAATGGTGGAAGATATTTGTAAAAAAAATTAAGATATTTAACTAGGTTTGATTTTTTTTGTTCCATTTTCTAAAAGAACTAAAATAACATAGCCATATGGCTTCTTTTATTGTAATTTATTAAGAATTAATCAAAATTTCAATAATTTATATATATTACAAAAAGGATTCCAATTGTTGATATTAGAGTGATGCTTTAGTTAACCTTTAGAAACCATGATGAGAAACCATTAATTAGATCCAATGTAATAATTCAAAGGACATGTCTATGAATGTACCTAAGGATAAGTTTAAGGATATAGAAATTTATTGGAAAATGTATCGGAATATTTTTAAAGGATATAGTGAGTGGTTTCCTAGAAATAAATCCATTTCCAGATAATAAATGTTCATGTGGTTCTGGAATAGATGAACATGGGAGTAATATCTTGGATAAGGTAGATCAACCGAGACTCATTGAAACCTAGTACACAACAAAGGGGAATGATACATGCATAGTTTGGAACTCCTAGAGGATATTATATTAGATCTCACAAACATTTAATTCTTCATCGTGAATTATTTAAAAAAATAAAACTATGAATAACCTTGAATTAACAGGAGGTTTCATATATAAAATAATTCATTGCCATTAATTAGACATCGTATGAGTAATTTTTATTTTAGAATTATGTATGATTCTTCTATGGTAATTGTTTATCACCATATTCATTCTAGGTATAATAAATAAAATGAATAATAATTATCGATGTTAACATTGGATTATTTAAATGTTCAAAATATTGCCATAGTGAAAGTCTAATAGAAATATATTGAAGTGAATTAAGAAGGACCATGAGTATATTATATACTTGTGAAGATAAGGACCCCCCAAACAACATATGAAAGGAATGAAATGTTTTTCCCATATATTGTACATTAAATTTAAAACATATGATAATAAAGTGGTTCAGAAACATTAAGTCATGATTTATGTAATATATTCTAAGATACAGGTTATTAAGGAAGGATATGATGTATCTTGAGTAATGATTTTGGGAAAATGTTGGATGAATGAAAGGAATATGTTTTGGAATTCAAATATTATTAATCATGAAATATATATGTATTTTCAGTATAATTTTGTCATTACGTTATTATTAATTTTTTTAGTGAGGTATGAAATAAATTTAATGAAAATTTGATAATTTGAATTGGGGAAGGGATCCATTAATATATTCCTTCTATTGAGATAATGATATTTGGATACACCTATATTTGACATGAATATATAAATTATACAACAATTATTACCTTGAAAATAATTAAGGACTTGTTGACATGTGGTTTATTCTACCATTCATGAGGCTTATAATAACATTAAATTAGAGGTATAGATCCAATATATTTAGGAATGAGGAAACATTAATTTTTTAATCAATATTGATAATAATCATGACCACTAACATTTTTAAATTGAATACATGATTAAGGTATTAACATGATTTCAAAGTGATATACATCAGATAATTTGTGATATATGGTAGATCAATGTTAAGCTGATCTCATGACCTTCTTTATAAATTTTTTTATATTCCACTTTTTTTAAAATTATATGGGTAACAATTTATGTACAGTTTAAGTTAAAATTATGTTCATGCTTGTGTAAATAAATTATTACCACACTAGAGGAGGATTCAAGAATATTAGATTACCTAATATAATAAAAAAATTAGTGCAAACTGATGAAATAAGTGATTACTTATCATGGATCTAATGATCTCATATTTCATCAGGAAAGAAAAGTTCAACTTAATTTGTGGAGAAATCTGTGAAGTGGAAACTAGTCACAACAAGACCAAATGGTGATATTTTACTTCTGAACGGAATGATGTTAATGTTTTTATAACTTCTACAAAAAATTATTCAACTCTAGGGACATGATCTTGAATCCAAAAAGGATATCAAAGTAACTTCATTTTTGATGATTCAAATGGCCAATTAGATCATCACAGATTTATGGATTTGGATTTTTTTTTCTCCTACCCATGATATATGTCCCTCTCCTTCTGAACATGATAGTAATCTTTCCCTTATATGTACATGTTTTTACAATCCAATGTTCTCTTATCTGGGATTCTAGTTTTGAGTTATTTTGTGTATCTACTATAGTTACAACATTATATTCTGAAATGAATTATTACTGTTCATTTTTCTGATGTGGATTTAATTAATGGTACATATAATCATTCAAAAATTTATAAACAATAGTAATTTCAAGGGATAAATTCAATTCATGGGGGGTAGATTGTAACACCGAGAGTTTTTTTGAAATATATGTTTTGAAAGTAATTTAATATTTTTGATATTTTCAATTAATGTGACACTAAATGTTGGTATTTATAAAATTAGAGAAATTTTTTAGGTTTTAATATAATAAACACAATACTTAGAGTAGCTTGCTCTGCATGCAACACCAACTTGGCTTCCAATACACTCAATACAATGTTTCTATGAAGAAACATTTTATTTTTATATTTATTTAAATAGGAAAGTTATAACCTATCCATTAAAATAAGTAATATTAAAAGTAATATGTAATGTTAAAATATTATTTATAACGATTCAATATAAATAACACTTATTGATATAAAAATTAATTTTTTTATTAATGTATTTATATGTTTAAAAAATCTACTTTTTCAAAGGAAATAATATTTATGTCTTTCACTGAATAATAATAAAATTAGTTTTATAATAATTCTTAAATAATATTTTAGAAAATAAAATTAATTTTTCAATTATTAATGTTTAATTATTTTTGTGAATTTTTCGATATTTTTATGAGAAACTTTGCTTTTTGAGGAATAGTAATTAATAATGAATTATAATTCAAAAAAAATTATATCATTTATTTATAAAGTAGATTTATATTTTAATTAACATTTAATATATTATTAGATACAATATATATATATAAATCTAATATAGGTCATTTTATCCAATTTCACAATGAAATTGGATTTCAAAACGTAGAAAAAATTTGATCATTTTTACTTTAAAGACAGACAATGTGGTCCCGTCTGTCGGATTAAATTTAAGATAATTTAAAAAAAAATTTGTGTTTGGAATTAGGGATAATGTATTAAATATTATGAATCATAATATTTTATAATTTTTAATAACATGAACATAGTTTTTGTAAAAAAAAATTATTGAATGTGAATAATGTTAATTACAACGAATAAGATAAAAATTAGCATATGAAATATATAAACCTTAATATTATGACCCTAAATGACCTAAAAACATTTCCACAATACATTTTATTGCCATATATCTATATTATACTGACTATTATCTACTTATATCATTATTAAATCATCTTGACAGGGGAAAAACCTTGGTGGAATACCTTTTCCCATAATATACCATTGTGTCATTCCTCCTCCACTATAAAAGGCCTCATATAATTCCACTTCCACACACATTTCAAAAAAATTAGATTATTATAATAAAAAACTAGTAGAAATTGTAAAACCCATGATGTATTCCTTGAATCATCGTTTTGTAAAGAAATCTATGCAAAAAATCTCTTGGGTGCAAACTAAAAGGGGTTACCTAGTGAAGAGGAAACCAACTTCCTCAGGAACTTTTATTTTATTTTTTTTATCGATCACATTGATTATTTTTATTCCAAAACAAAATAATCGAAACATTATCCTATATATTCTGATTTTTTTTTTAATTTTAGGTTTCTTCCTTCACATAAAAACACATACATCTATTGGTTAATGGACATTTTGTTCTTATGTATGGTGAACTACCGCATGAAGAAATGATGTTGTTAATTTTTTACTTCACCACCTTTTTTGGTGCACCTTTATAACAAAAACAATATTTTTGGATGATATATAATATATTTATGATTTATTTATTATTATATAGTTATTATTTAAATCAATCTATTGTGTTTTCCATTTGATAACTAGGGTTACATTATTTATGGAAGTGTGGACAACTGCCTCATAAATAATTTATATATTATAGATTATTATAAATTTTTATAAAATGAATATTTATTATATTGAATTAATTTTTTACATTATAAAAATAATTAAATCATTTTTTTCTAACAGTATCCATAATGAAAAGTCAAAACACCTATAATAAACACATCTCTTATTACCTAAAGCATTACTTTAACATAAAACTGTTAAAAAAATGGTAATAGATGGTCATAATAAAATATTATATGTATAAAAATATATGAATATGGTTATTTTAATTTTTCAATAAATATATACTTATTAAGAATGAGGATTTTATGTGTACAATGTAATTCAACACACATGGTAAAAATACGTTTTCCTCACCTTTTATATCCAATAATTATATGCCACATTCACTGCATGATTATTTTGTGTTATGTATATAATTAATCATTATTTTTTATAAATTTAATTTAATAAATTTTATGATACCCAATTATTTAATTGACTCAATAATTTAACATGGGACCATGATTCATAAGTTACCTTGTCCATAAGGGTTTTCTCATCTCATATTTATTTTATATGAGACACAAGAAATGTTCATCACCTGTTAAATATTTTTTATTAGTATAATACCCAAGTGTTGATTATATAATTATTATAATTATAGTTATGTGTTTCTATATATACATTTTATGAAATTAATTTCATGGGGTTTATGTTTCAAAATTTTCAAAATTTATAAAATATATTTTTCTCAAATTTCTATCATTGAGATACTTAATAAGTTATGAAAATATATTTTTTGAAATGGTGTATATAAATCCATTTATATGTAATATATAAATTGTATTATTTTAATGATATATTAGGAATTATGTAATGTTTTTACATCCACTGTGTTATGATTCAAATGCACCAAATTGAGATTTTTTTATAGTCACATTATCAATGCGTATTGAGAATGTTTATGATATTTCTCCCATTGATTGAATAGATGATATATCAACTAATTATTCTCATAATGTTTCTTACTCCTTGGTTATTGAGGTTATATCTATATAATGGTACCATTTGTTCACTCTTCGATTCATAATAAGATCATGGAAATAATTACTACGAATGTAGGACACTACATCTCTCTTCTGTGGGAAATCTATATTCCTTAAAAAACATGTATTATTATTGATTAAAAAAATATTTTATTATCGTATGGTATTTAAAATAAATTTTTACCAATAAAATAACTTTTAAAAAACTTTTTTAAAAAAGGATCCTTCTTGTCATTTTTTAATCTAGGTACTTTTGTAAACATTTTAATGTTAAAAGGTAATGTTCTCAATGTTTGGACTTACACACTGCCATTACCTTAATTTCCTTGAAAAATCATTTAATAGATTTAAATGGTACTTTTTAAAGAAATTTTTTTTCTAATATTCTGAATATTCATATTTTTAAAGTGGGTTTTAAAGAATTTATTTTTCATGATAATTTCATTATTCACATATAAATTTCCAAGGAAAAAGGTTTTTAAAATGATTTCAATAATACATTATTATTTTTCACTATTTTTTTAAATGGCATTAAAAATGGTTTGGCTTTTAATGATACTTTTGGGATTGAAAAAGGATATTTGCATTTAGAAGTGTTTTTAAAAGAAAATAAAATATTATTTTCTATATAAGATGATATCTGTTGGAGTTACTCTTTCTCTAATTGAAATTATTCCAAAGTATCCAATAATTTTATTTATTTAATAGTTTAAACATTGTTTTAATGGAGCATATGACACTTGTTTCACTTCCATTTTTTATATTCTTTTGTAACCCACTTATTTTCAGGTGTTTTACTTCAAATTAATGATTATGAATACTATCTAATTTTCATAGTTCATGATGGAACGAATGTTAATGATACCCATTTATTTCGAGGGTTATAATATAATTTTTAAAACACCCAAATATTTTTAAGGGTTATGATGTGATGGATTTGTTATTATCTTGTAGTGCATGCTTGAATATTTGTTTATGAGATAGTTGAGACCTATATCTTGGTCCAAAAAATTAGATAATGAAAATTATATATGAGATAAAACGGTATAAAATTTATTTCTAATTCTTGATAATAATAACATACCTTGATTGTTTCCCAATCCTGAAAGGAATATGGTATATACCTTGTTATCTATCCCTGAATGAATTAAGGTGTGCGATTTGAATCCCAATATGGGAATTAAGAGATCTCATGCGTTGTAGAAAAATATAAAAAATAAGAGGATACACAAGTTAAATGCCAAGAATGAAAACAAAAAGGTATCATATTTATAGAACAAGACTTATAAAATTTGGTACATAGGGAATATCCCAAGAATAAAATTTTATATATGTTATAGTAGGTAGCCATAAAATTATATTTTATATACATATGTGTATGGAAAAAATTATATGACCTTTTTCAAAGATATAAATTCATGGATTATGCTACTGATTCACTTAGGATTCATATATTATGAACTTCCAACCATTTTTACATTATTCACATTTATAATATTCGATATTCAGGGTTTGATTATCAAATGTAATGTTCATGTTCTCGTACACTTATGTTCTTGTTATACTTTTGTATTTCCCTCATTTACCATTACTAATCATTTGATATCACCCCATTCTTATGTTACATTTCCCTAGGTTATGAAGAATGTGTTTTAGGTAATATTATGAAGGGTTATGATCTAAGAGTGAATCATTGATGATATTTCACATTGTTTGAATATTGTTACACGAAGCTTCCAAGGGCACTAAACTAGCATTGTCATTGGGAGTCTATTTTTGTTATTTTTTTAGTATTATAAAAAATGGTGTAATTTATATATATAAAAAGTGTGGGACTCATTTAAATATATTTTAATTTGGTGGATTACCTGAAATGATCTCCCGCCCATATCCTACATTAAATAAAAATTCCTCATATATCGAGTGATCGATTTAATTTAAGAGTATTATGGGTTACAAAATTTTAAAATTTGAGTAAATAATATAGACTAATAAAAATTTCCACATAATATAAAATTAATTTAAAACTATTTACTGTTTTAAATATCTCATAGGGTTTAGGAAATGAAAAAATCCATGGTAAAATTTTTTTTTAATTCAGTAAAATATAATTACTAATTATATCAGGAATGTTTATATTTCACGGGGTATAAAAATGTATTCCAGGATGTGAAAAGTAATACTCTCTTTAGGAAAATCAATAAAAAACCATACAAATTAACAATTAGGATAATATTAATATAAAATACCCCATGTACTGTAAGTATAAGTGGTTGTTCTCATTGATTAATAAAAACAATACAAAAAGATCTTTTTAAAAAAATTTGAAATTAAATATCATTTTAATACTGAAAAACATTTTCAAATAATTTTGTTCACAAATATTTTATAAAATTCATATTATTTTTAAATTAGCCTTGAAAATATAAATAGGAAACATAAAATAATGGACGATGGGTAATTCTACACATACCATATTAGGTAAAAATAATATTCCTTTTGAAAGGCAATAAGGTAAAAAAAGTTTCTTATTCAGAATGAAACATGTAAATTCCTTTGAAAACTATTTTAATAGATAGAAATGGAAAAATAAATATAAAAAATCAATTTTAAAGGGTAAAAAATATTTTTTAATACCATCTTAGAAAAATGGCCTTTTAGACGAAAACGTATTCTCGGTTTAATGAGAGAAATGAAGTCATAATTTCTTAAACACATTATTAAATACATTTTATGTAAAATAGAATTAAAAAATGTCACAATTACATTAAAAAGTTAATAAATAACCTCAATAAATTAATATTAATGGTTTTGTTAAAAAAAAATATCAAATAATATCCTCTAATTGAAATTCAAGATCAAACATTATCAACTAAAATGTAATTATAAAGTAAACCCTTGAGAACGCCATAAATTTAAGTGAGACCCAACCAGTTAATTTACTATGTGTATCAAAGGAAAGAAAATGTAAATTTATGTATAAAAATATATTTCCAAAATAATTATTCAAAAAATATAATTTGATTTAACAAGAATGATAAGTTTTATAACAAAATAAAAAATATTTGGGT
This sequence comes from Viscum album, assembly GCA_963277665.1. NCBI lineage: Eukaryota > Viridiplantae > Streptophyta > Magnoliopsida > Santalales > Viscaceae > Viscum > Viscum album. The sequence continues at coordinate 1,154,904,577 of OY728165.1, forward strand.
TATCAGCTTTATTTACCACTTGCTAATTTTAAATATAAAAAACATTAAATTAAATAATTAAAATTTATACAAACAAATATAATTAATAATTAATTATACATGATATTACAATTCATTTTGGAATTATTTTCACTCTTTATATGAAATTGGTCGTATAATAATAAAATATTTCTTAAAGAATTGAAATTTAGATGAAGTTATTTACATTTGGTTTTCTTTTGGGTGAACATCCATTAATCACTTATATATGGATTTCAAAAAATTAAATAACTTATAATATAACCATAATAATATTTATACTATCATATATTATCTAATAATAATATATTAATACCCATTTGTTAATAATTTTCCATTAGTTTCTCTATTCCGGGTGTTAATTTCCCAGTTTTCATATGTGTTGTCTTTCTTTGGAGATATTCATATGCGGATGATGATTTAATTCACTATAGAATTTAAATAATGATTAAAATATCATATATATTTATTATATATTAATTTATAACAATCCATTCATTTTGGATATATTAAATGAAATTCAATGTTCAAGGAGATAATTAGTTGTTAGTTTTGTGTGAATGCTACTTCCATCCACTATACATACATTTTATAACATGAACGTATCATATTGCTTCACAGAGGTGGTAGTCCACATGTCCCAAAACATTGTTATTGTATTCCCAAAAATAATAAATCATATAGTTATGCGTTATTAATAAATTCCATAAGAATTATAAATTTATAAATATTATATATTTCATATATAAACAATAAATCCATAATTTATATCTAAGCATGATAGGTTGTATATAGAAGAATAAAAAATAATTGTTCTTGAGGTGTTAGTCTTATGTAAACATAAACGATGATTCTGAATCCCATTTAATGAGCATATGAAAGTGTAGTCCTAAATAATTTCATAAAAATACTAATTAATTTGAGATATTTAGTTCATTATATCATAATTATATATACAATTAATGGTGGGGAGAAGTAAATTTTAAAAAGTAATTGCTAAAGAACATTTCCTCTTATTCAGGTAACTCCATTTGGAATCTACCAAAAGGCTAACTTGGATATATTTCATCCAAAATTGATAATTATAGGATGATGGGATAGATTTTTTGATCTTATTTAGTATTATTAATAATGAAAAATTAGGATTTAGAGTTGTGAATAAGTGGGAGAGATGTGTTCGTTTTATAATAGAGGCAAAGTGGAATTCTTGTAATGTTTTGAAATGAGAATTCCACTAACATTTTTTATATTTAATTTAATATAGACATACAATTTATTTTGGACATGTTTATTGGTAATTATTTCCTTATATTTAATGTTTAGTCCATTATTGAGCTAATAGTTATCTTAATCGATGTATTTAATTTTAACCACCGCCACTAATATTATTGTAATAAAACTATGTTTAACTTGTTAAATTTTTTTAAATATTCAGGACTCAAAATATTTACTCAATTTAAAACAATTACAATCACATTAATGGTAAAAATTAATTTAAATGTGATCTTATATACGAGACTACCAAACAATGATCCAAATTAAAAATGTTCAAATGTTTAAAAAGTTTTTATATATATATTTTTAATTCTAAATTTATTAAGATGAAATAATTTGGATTTATTTATAAATAATTTATCTAACGAGACTGTGTAACCAATTAAATGTAAAATTAAAAAAATAAAATAAAATTAGTGAATTTTTTTAAATAAAATTAATTAATATTCACTATTCATAAAAAATGAAACTTTACAAAAAATATAAAAATATTCACCCCAATATTATTTTAATATTACTATTTCAAAAAATAAGATCATTTTGTAATAAATAATTTATAAAACTTTATAGCTTTAATTTTAATATTGGTGACCCATTAAATGGGTGTAAAATTGACATTATTTAAAAATTTAATTATTTTTTAAAAAACTAAATTTTTAATTATCTAATACATATTATATTCATTTTATGAATACATGAAATATTTTATTAAATATAGAACATATATATTTAATTAGTATCATTCAATAGAAGTAATTAATTCAATGTATTAGGAAAAAACACATTTTGAGCATAAAAACATTATCGTTATATTCAATTGGTTTTCATATTTATTTATAATTAATTAGTAACCTATGAATTCATTTCATATTTTTGTAAAACCTATACATTAATACTATTTTAAAAACTATGAATAAGATCAAATTTTATAGTTGGGTTATATCTTATTAAATTAAATAGTAATGTTTTAATAAAATAATTTTTGGTAAAACTCTATCTTTTGTGAAACATAACAGAAAGATGCAGGCCCAGGCCGAATGCCTGGTCCCATGAGAATCTATTAAAGAAAAATCAGTACAAAGTAAAAAGGAAATGAAATGATATGAAAACACCCCCAACAACAGTGCCAGTCAAAATGTGTCAAAATCTCCAACATCTCCATCCTCTGAATCACCTGGATCCGCCGACTCCCACTCAGATGGAGCATATTGATTGTCTTATGTGTAACATAATATATTAATGAAATCCATACTTCAATGGGATACAATCTATATCTGTATTTCATGAATTGAAAGACATAAAATATATTATATTTATCAAAAAATTTAAATATACTATAATGGATCATGATTTAATTTTCCATAATACATTTATTGTTCCATGTACTACACATAATCGAATAAAATTTACTTTTCTAGAAATTTGGTGGTGTTATATTCCCCACACTTAAAATTAATTGCATCCACACAATATAATCACTATCCTGGATTATTTTTTATATATTTCAATTTTTTAAAAACACCACATCACTAGAATGGTTGGTAAAACATCTTCCTAAAAAGTTATTGTTTTATGTGCCACGGTCATTTGGAAGACCATATATCTAGGTTTTTATATAGGATATCATTATTATAATTTGAAGATATGAATTTTGAGAAAAAAATAAAATATTTATACTTAGTGATTTAGGTCATAGAGAAAAAAGAAGTGAATTTTTATTGGATTATTAAGGGCCTCCAAGCCATAAATCTATGATAATTTAAAAGACCATCGAATCGAAAAAAAACAATGTATTAGGAAAGCATTTTTTAATCATTTTCCAAATGAATTGTTATTATTTTACTACCTAAGAATACAAGGAAATATAATTACGTGATATAAATATATAAATATATATTAACACAAATTTAATCATTTATTTGTGCTTTGATTATATTATAAACCATCCATTACAATAAGAAATAAATATTATTAAATTTTATTCAACTCATGAAGCACTAAAATTTATTTTTAATAGATCATAAGACTCATAAAAGAGTGAAATGTTATTCAATTTGTCTATTTATATTCACCAAAAATATATGGATAAAACATTAATCTATAAACCTAATGAGTAACAGTACTGATATATCATTAATATTAATTCATTAAATTGTTTAACTAAAATCAATAACAAATTAATAAGGACATTGTGTACCCAGTGGTTTGTGAGAAAACCATTTTTTCATTTTTTCACGGGTTCAAGACTTACCTCATAGATTTATTTTCTAACTCCATATTATTATAGTTTCAAAAATGAATTAAATGGATATCCTCTAAATTAATTCATTAAATTTTATTCCAAATAGTTTTCTCAATAATACTCCAATACATAAATAGATCATCCATATATTTCCCCATAGATCCTTCAATGGTCTATATTTTAACATATAGATGTTTTAATTAACTTGGGTAATTCTTAAGTTCCTCACAATTATGCAAATGAACTATAAATAGATCCTTATGATCAGATTTATTTCCATTCACCAATCTCTTCATTTTTTCTAATAAATTCCTTTCCCCTTTTCATTCTTTTCAACACATAAATCATTTTCATGTTCCATTAAGACTCATTCCTCAATGTTATATTCCCCATTTCTGGCATGATGGAAATCAATCATTTTCCCTCTATGGTCTATGCCACTCACGATGATATATAACTATATCCTTCTATAATTTATGGAGTTGGAGTACTGGTGGATGTATATTTTATTAATCATATTTTAAGAATCATTATTAAGAATGTACAATATATAATTCACTCCATTCAATATTTAATTTTTTTGATCATTTTCACTCACATTTCCTTCTACTTTGATGTTCACGTGACAACTTTAGGATAAATCCATTGAATAAAACCTGAAAGAATAATGTGAGTAATAATAGTTATAGTGGAAGAAATAAATAATCATGTATATGATATCTAAATCATGATTCCTTTTTTTGATCTAAAACTCCTTAGGTTTAATCCATTATATTTATTTTCCTCATATATAAAAATACTTCTTAATTGTTTTTAAATAAAATTTCAATTATCCAAAGAATACACTATAGGAGTGTCCAACTAGTTTCAATGAAACTATTGATGTTGTATACTGGGTTATGCTCAAGTCATGCCCGACAAAAATTTTCAGAGTTGTTTCCCCTAGGTACATATACCCAAAAACCACACCCACTTGTATTATCCATACATGGATATATTTATATAAATACCCACATAGTCCCAACCTTACTGGAATTATATGAATTTTTATATACATATCCTCAAATGCTACCTCAAGTTTATGTCCCCTAATATATTTTTACAGTTAGTTACTAAGGTTACTACTAAATTTCCATTTATACCAACTACAACGACAAAACCCCAATAAGTACTAAGCTACTATCTACTACCATTATATTAGATTTAATAAAAAAAATTAATCCTGATGGACCAATTAGAATAATAGTAATGGTTAAACTGATACATGAGTATGGAATTATAAATTATTACACTGGTTGAAATATTATATTGAATAAAACATTTTTCCCACATACCATATACCTGAATATATTTATTAGTATACTAATTTGAATGATGGGGAATGGAAAAAAATATGGTTTCTCTCAAATTCTCAATAAGGGTTATGTATAAGGGTATAAATTATGAATAAATGAGGATACTCAAAATGTAATGTTAATTACTAAACACATATTCCAAATTATTAACAAACTACGAAATGTAAAAAAAATGGAATGGATAATCTGTTTACACACATTCAATATAAATAATAGGACAATGCATAATCAATATCAAATTTAAAATAATTGAAATGAATTCCATTTATTAAATGAACTTCAAATGAAATGAATCTGTATATACTATCCTAGAATAAAATATTACGGGTAATAATATCTAAATCTAAATTATGACAATACGTAATTGTTGGATAACATTTTTCCAAGGTACATGGTACCTTTAATGATCATTCCTTTTGGATGTTAATTTAGAATAATACTGTGAAAGAATTTGCCAACACCATTTATAATGTGTCTGATAACAATCTCTATGGGTTTATTCCCAACTGATTTCATCTCGTATGACTACTGATTTAATATTGATGTTACATTAAATGGTCTCCAACCAGTATCATACATATCCAAATCATTCCATATATATCGAGTAATCGATTTATTTCATGAATAATGATTCTTATAAAATATCAATATTGGGTAAATAATACAGATTTATTAATAATTTATCATATGATCAAATAAATTTAAATTTTTATACATTATTTGATAATGGAATACATTTAATGTAATGAACATAACCATGATATATTATTTGGATAATTATTTGTAATTTAATTTCTATTAATCACAAAAATGTTAATATTTCAAGGGGACTTAAAGTATTAATCACGAAAAATAATGTCAATTATATCTTGAGAAAAATAAATCAAAATAGGTATAGAGGTATAATAATAATGTCATCAATTAAAAATATCCAATGTGGACTATGGATATTTGGTTGTATTTCTATGATGAATAAAAATATTTTAAAAATACATTTTGAGAAAATTGTTTGAAGAAAATATCCATTTCTGTTTGAAATATATCGTTATTTTAATTTAACTAAAATTCACTTTTAATAGTAAATTAAATTAAAAATAAACCATCTATACTTTAAATGAATATTAAATGAGATCATGGTGGGTAATTCTATACATGTTATAAAAGGATAAATGTACTCTCCTTTTTTAGTATGAAAATGTTATAAATGTTCCTAGATCGTAAATTGAGAATAACATTACATTAATAACCATTTTCAATGACAAAGGGGTAAAAATTAAAATAATAAATAATTTAGGAAAGGTTAGAAACATTTTTAATACCTTTTATAGAAACTAGATTTTTAGAAGAAATTAGGTTCTCTGACTAAATTGAAAAATTATTTCGTCTTCTCTTAAACATATTTTTAATAAAAATGTAACTAAAAGAGCGTGTCAGAAAAGTAATATTCATTGAAAAAGGTCATTAAAAACATATGATAATCAAACTAAATGTATTATTAAATAATGATCAAAGAATTTCAATTAATAGAAATTCATGTGCAAACAATCCCAAATAAAATTTGATTGTGAAGTAAAACCTTGAAAAGATCAAAAAATTAAAGTGAGAGAGAAAAAATTGATTATTTATGTGTATAAAATATAAGATAACATAATATCAGTTTAAATACATCAATATATTTTCAAAATCAAAATATCCAATATAATATAATATTAATAACAGTGAGGATGTAATGTCACCTAAAGAAATTGAATTGGGTTATGAAATTTTATTACCCCTTTGTAACATTAAGAGTAAATAACCATCAATGAAATAACTCAAAATAATGAAAAAAAACTTTAAATAGAATAAATAATGATATTAAATGTCAATGTGGACGAATTTACACGACATATAATATATTAGGTTCAAAATAATAAAGTATATTTCAACTAATGGAAATTGAGATGGAGTCTCCTAAATTTTGACTCCTTTGGGTGAACATCCACTAACCTCCCCAATAACTATTTTTATATTGTCCATTACTAATACTAAAACCATAATTATTTTTATAATATAACATATTATCTTCTTTTAATATCTTAAAACCCATTTATTAATATTGTTTAATTATTTTCACTATTTCTGGTTTTAATTGCTGAGTATTAGAGTATATTTTCTCTTTGTTACTTTTTTAATTATTACATAGATCATGGATTCATCATTAATAATATGTAAAAAATAATATAAATTTCATATATATTCCTAATATATTTATTTACAATAATATATAAATTTCTGAGATATGAAATGAAATAAACTTTTTATGGAGATGGTTGGTCACATGTAAACATGAACACAACATGCATTACCTTATTGTATATTAAAAAATTCTAACTATATTATATATATATATATAAATTCTATAACTCCAATATCATATTTCATTCATATATTCACATAAATTTGTTAAAAACCAACTTTATACATTACATGTATAGAGTGAATGAATCACTTCGCTTTTAGGAGGTAGTATTCCACCACCCATGAACCATGTTTTCAAATTCCCACTAAACGGAAACCAAGAAGGTATGTGTTATTAATAAATTATATAATAATAAAATAAAAATAAATAATATATATTATATATAATCTAAAAATCTATTATTATTTCCAACCATTAATGGTGGTAATTGGAATAATGGATGACAACAGTTCGTGATGCGGTAGGCCACCATAGACACCAATAAATATTATGTAACCCATTTAATGGTGTTGTGTAAAAATATAGGTCCAAATCATACCATAGAAACATATAAATATATTTATGAAACTGAGATTATTATATAACCACAATATTAATGTAATTGAATAGGGAGATGTAAATTAAACAAACCTAATTGTTTAAGAATGTTACACTAATTTGGGTAACTCCTCTTAATTTATACCAAAAGAATTCATTGGTTTTCATGATTCACAAATTTAGGATTTTATTATGGGGGGTAGGAGATTATATTAATATATTTTCCATGATAAATTTTTATGGATATGTTTTAATAAGTGGATTGGGTTAATTCATTTATATAGTAGAGGATGAGTGACATTCTTATTATTATATAAAAAGTCAATTCTACCTACACGTTTCACATGTCATGTGGCCCCAATAATAAATCTTATTCTATAAGGTTATTGGTCATTTTGGCTATTCTGTTTAAGGTATTGTCACTTATTAAGATAATTTTCACATAAACATTGTAATAAATTTTAATCACATTCATTAATATTCATGGTGAATAATTTTTTTTAACATATTAAAAATCATAATTTTTTTTAATTCAAAATATTGATACTATTTTTCCAAATAGCAATCACAAAATAGGTAGAAATTAATTCAAAATTATTTCCATAGAAATTATGACATACAGTTTTTAAAGTAAAAATGATCAAATGATTGTATTGTTTTTCTATCTATTTTAAATGTGAAAGTTATTCAAATGAAATAAATTCGATTAATTAATTTAAAATATAACTAATTTTACATTAAAAACAATTAAAAATATAATTTAACCATAACAACTAAACTATAAGGGAAATAAGTTTTGGATTAAAATTCAATACTTTTCACTATTAATCAAAAATTGAAACGTCCATGAACAATTAAAAAAATCACCCTAATAATATTTGGAAATTCCTATTTAGATATTTAATTTTATTTTTATATATATTATTTATAAATGATTTTAAATTCAATTCATTCATATATGTTCTATTAAATGGCCAAAAAAATTGTATTTTTAGGAAAATACAATTTTTATATGAAAATTGGGTTTATTCTTTTCTTAAGATTCTCATAAAATTAGATTAAAATAAAAAATATTTAATTGAATATATAATATTTACATTTCATTTAATATAAGTCAGTAATTTTAATTATTTTAATATATTATTAGAAAACACCTTTTTGACCATAAAAATATATCTTTTATATTAAATGTTTTGTATTCATTTCTAATTAATTGGAAATCAATAAAAATATTTATTATTTAAATAAAACATATATTTTAATAAGTTAATTAGTACTACACATAAATAGTAATTTAATTTTTAATTTATATATTATTTTATTAAAAAAATTATTATTAATCTCTTATTGTTCGATAAAATTGGGCCTCATGTTTAACAAAATCTATTGAATAATGACTTTATTCCGTTTAATGTAAGAAAACACAGTATTACTAGTTTTAATTCAATAGAATATAATTTTTGTAATTATTTAATATACCTTAATGTATTGAGTGGTTACACGACATTTTTAATTTGGTGTTTCATGTTATATATGTTATTGAATTTATGTCTTACTATTGGAATTTTCAGGTTGTTTCGATATTGTATTCATATTATATTTTCTAGGTTATTAAATTTTCCAGAGATATTCATGTAACATTATTTTCCAAGAAATTATATATATGAGGTAATTATTATTTATAATCATAATAATTTTAGTTCTTTTATGTCTCAAATGGTGATTGGAAAAAAAGTATACTCATGATGAGAAATTATTTTATGATCCCACCACCTATAAAAGTGCTATTTAGGTATTGAAATGTATATATATCGTACACTAGAAATGATGTTGTATTTATTTTAATCAAATTGAGTAAATTTATGACTCCACCAACCATTACATAGTAGTAGGGTAATAAATCTATATTGAGGCATCAGAAGTGTTTAATAATCTAGGGAATTACAATTCCATCCTCATTGGATTTGGGATTTATAAAACAAATTTATGTCAATTATGGATACATATATACATAATAAAAAATATTTTTTAGGGTATTATATATAACTATGTGAAAAAATTGAATCATGATCATTATAAAATAAAAAAGCAATATAATAATAAATTTCAATGTCATAATAACATGAATTTACAAATATCATTAGTGACGTCTGTTAAGGTGTTATTTATTTATAAGAGGAATTTTTAGTATTTGTGTTTATTTGTATATTTTTTATATATTATAATACCTATATTTAATAGTTCTATAATTTTATAAGTATACAATTATAATTTTTCATTGATATGTAAAAATTCTGATTATTTTTGAAAAATGATTATTTTTTTTCTAGAAGAAAAGGAAATCATTTTTCACAAAGTTATAAAAATTCCATCAACAACATAAGTTTTATTTCACAATGATAAAATATTGGTTCCAAATTTCATAATAAATTTGCATGATGTCATAACATTTTTTAGGTCTAATGAGCTGAATGTATATGTAATGTACACTGTAATGTCCAAGAAATTCCATATAATATTTTATTTTATATGGGATTATTTTCATCACCATGAAATATGACAACATGTTATTCTGAGGCCCATTGTGCCTAAAATGATCCGTCAAAAATTTTAACTATTAAATTGCACCCATGATGGGTTTTCATATAGATGTGGAATAACTCATAAATGGGTGATTGAATCAGAAATATGAGGGAACCATTGCGTTTAGGATATAGGGTTTACCATAGGTGCATCATAATTTTATTTGGCGTAGGACCCCGGTAATAAAACTCGAAAATGGAATAACAATAAATAAAATATGAAAAAAATAATAATTTATATTTTAATAACTTATAACTCATGAATGGTAACATAGATAAAAAATATGAGACCACTGTTGACCTCTTGATGGTATGTTTTCTTTAGGTAGATACTAACATTGGTCGGCACATGCCACCGGTGAAAAAAGTTTTTGGCCATAAATAAAAATATTAAGTTACAATTATTTTATTGTAAAACCATTAACTTCTAAATGGCACCTCAGACTAAAACTCGGGGAATACAATTGAGCTCGGGGGGGCGTGTTCCTCTTAGGTAGAGCCTAACCATGACCAGCGTGGGTCGAGGGTGACTCTTAATAATTATTGATCTTTTTTAAAAGTATATTCAATAAGCACGTGGTACATTTTATATCTTTTAAACAAGTGCTTTGATTAAAAATATGTGGGCACCGAGGAATCTGTAGCACCTAGATTTGCATAAGGGGGGATTAAATTCCACCATAGGAGGTCGGGTGAAAAATTTTGTTTTCTCAACTTTTGGAAGAAAATTAAAATAACATAAAATACATTTTGAATTATCTTACCACTTCTTGAGCGGTGGAGGTGGGGACTACGGAGGTTGTCAGACATTTAATAAGGCATATTACATTTTTTGGTTAGATATAAGTTGTGTAAACACCTATTGTGTAATTAAGGTGTCTCATTAATTAGGTCATTTAATGGATATTTAATTTATAGGAGGATTATTTATCTTGTGTAGACATTGTTTAATTGAATTGTGGGAAAAGGGAGTAATTTGGAAATGTTTTGGAGAACATGGACGAAGTTCCAACTCTCAGCCCTTCATACAATGAAAGGAAAACATGACATCACCCATTGTGGAAATGATCAGGGATCAGAGAACCTCTACGAAATTATCATGCGAGGAAACATTTCCCTCCACGACCATGATGTCACCTCAATTTAGAAGTTTGGGGTAGTTATTTAATTCTAGAAATCCCCACCTTTCTCTTCCTCATTCTTTATATTGTGGTTAGTTATTGTTGGGGATTTGAACAAGGTTTAAAATAAATGTATGTGATGCTTTTTTATATTACCCATTTTTTAATGCTAATGAGGAGGGATCAGGGAAACCAAACAAGGCTCATAACCTCCATTACATCGGTTTTGTCTCATTCATCATTGTAAAATATTCATCATGAAAAAACCCTGAATCTGGGGGGAGCGTAATGATGAAGACATCCTGATATGCCCGTAGGTGTGGAAGGAAGGGAAAAAAGAAAGTCGAAGGTCACCTGGTTGGCCATGAAAGGTCTTATGGAGCAGCGGCACCAGCGACTAGTGCTGGTGGTGGCCGACTCTCACCAGCAATAGAAATGAGGTGGTGCCTGAAGGCACTATGGTGGACTGAAGGGGCGGATGATGTAGGATGGCCGTAGTGATGGGGAGGTGGCATGCCATCACGTGTTTCAGTGATGTAGGTTGTGATATCTATGTCACGATTTTGGGAGAGTACCCACTCCCTGCAGGTCCAGCAGACAACAAGATGGTGCCACCTGGCGCAACCAATTAAGAAATGAATTACTCTTTGAGCCAATTAGGAGCCAGACCGTGCGACCCAAGCATGGTTCACACAAGCCTGCTAGCTGAGCTACTGCATTCCAGCCCTATAGGGGAAGGCACTGTCTATTTTACCCAAACTGGGTTGGGTCAGCCCAAACTAGGTCAGGTCGTGTCAGACTGAACCCCAAACCTTTTGGGCACATATATGCTTACAAGGTCGTATCTTGAAAACCAAACATATGTTTGAAGAACCATCTGCGGAACATGGATCCCTCTAGAAAGACGATAATTTTGAGATAATACACCCTAGTTTTGGAGGATTTTGGATTACATATGGGTTGGATCGTACTAAAATCCAATTAATACCTATAAAAAAAATGCCAATGTCCCTCAGACCTAGCATCTGATTGACGCACTATATTTTGCATTGGAATCCTTACAACAAGTCGGACCTTTGGGTTACAAATTTTTGGAATCATGTGGCTGTATATAACATTAAATTGACACTGTATGGGTCTGCATAATAGAGACCTCGTGTGGCTCATCATCATAGCGACACAATGAGGACCAGCCATAGAGCGGCCCATCAAAGATCATCATTACATAGAACGTTTGTAGATCAACAATCATAGTGACCAAATGTGGATCAGAATCATATGTAACCGGAGTTGATCATAATTCCTAGAAACCCTATGTGGATTAGCATCATAGAGACCATAGGTGGATTAGCTTCATAGAGACCTGACGAGGACTGGCCAGAGAGTGGCCCATCGTGGATTAGCATCATACCAACATTGTGTGGTTCATAATTAATATAGAAACTATGTGAATCAAAATCATAGAATCCATGTGTAGATCATCATTCATAATGAACCTTTGTGGATCAGCCTCAATGTGGCTCTTTGTGAATCAAAATCACAGATACCCAACGTGGACCATCTTTAGAGCGGCCCATCGTGGATGAGCTGTAACATCCTGATCTTACTCGCCTCTAAGATGGTGGAAGAACTAGTGGTTGAAATGAACTCAAGAACTTCTCCTCAAAATCATGAGGGTGTTGTCTAGAAGTGATTTCCTTTTGTGTCTGAGGGGTAGACCATGCCCTCATAGGAAATATGAATTATCACAGGGGTAGTACACCGTACTGAATAATAAATTAAGGAAGCATATAAATGAATAAATTGTAAAATAAGAAATTATATAATCAAACTAAATAATAATAATCTAGTTTATAATCTCACAAAACTATGTAATGCCATGATGTTTTTATAAATCAGTAGTATAGAAAACAGAAACTCTATCACACAGTCAAATAAATGAAAAGACTCAAAGCAGCAGCTGCATCACGAGCAAGGATCTGTCATCTTCCCCAGTCTCCATCTAAATCCATAAAGAAGATTCATTCATCTAAGGAAACATGATTCTCCATTTCAATACCTAGTAGCATGTAATCTACTCGGGTGTCAACGATGCCCAAGCAGGGTGTGAGAAAAAATTCCCAGTTGGCCCGTACCCAAGGTTTCTAAACCATTCCATTTAGTGAAATGATAAAAATTCAGTGTGAAATTATATTACAATATTAGATAATTATTTTAATTGAAATGATATAAATAAGTCATCTCAGGTTCCAAACAACTCCCATACCTAAGCTCAGGCTTCAGCCTAAGCAAGTAATCTAAAATGGTACCTATCTGCAGAATGCTCATTCAAATATATATCTATGTAACCCAGAAATTAAAGGTAAAACAAGGAAAAGGTGAACCCCAAGCATGTACGTTATCATGGGGTCTCTTTCATGTGTCTACTAGGTGTAAATTAATATACCAGAAGAACATTTCAATGTCAAGTGACTCAAAGGGAAATAATATAAGCCTTATGTAAATCATTATTAAGGTTCAAGTTGAGAGTTGTAATCCAAGTCCATCTCAACGGTTTCCCTACAGAACACACATCAATTATTCCAATACCTCCAAGCCCGTCCAAGGCAATATTTCAAATGATCAAGTATCTCTCAAGGAATGGAATTTCCCAGTGTCCATCCTGATCTCAAAAAATGGGTTGAGTGTCATATGAGGCTAGAATAGCCACATTTCCAACAGATCCATCTCGATGGGCCCTTTTGTAAGTCTTGTTAATTGTAAGTATTAAAATACTATGGAAGACTGGCTCTACTTAAGCCAAAGTCACCCCCACCCGACACGTAATGGTAACATTCAAGAATGCAGGGTTTAAGTGTGGACCATAATAAAAGACCTACCTTTTTTACACACAAAAATTTAATTATTTTTTTCACTACAATAGATATGACATAATCATCATATAAATTCGTAACTTGAAAACTATGTAGATACACCCATGCATAACAATGTATAAATTAGAAATTAAAAAAAAAACTTAACAATGTTATATAATGTATCAAAATAGGAAGATAATGATATTTTCAAATTAATAAATAGTTCACCAAAAACAATTATCAATGATCCCACAATTCAATGTTCGTGTTCAATGCAACTATTTATTTAATTTAATTACAATAAAAATTGGCAGCACAATAGCTATAGTTAATAAAATTATAAATCTAGATAAAAAAGAAATATATTGACCATGTTGAAACATCCAATTTTTTCTAACAACTTGTTTAAAAAATTCAATCAAATTAAATTTGGATAATTAAGGTTGAAATAATTAGGTGATCAACTAAATTGATGAAATTTGTTGAAATTGCACCTAGCCGGTAGGCACCGACTAACGAAACAACAATTAATTTTTATGAACTGCAATGAAATGAAGGGAATGAAATTAGGCACCCTAACTTATAGGCATGGATGAAACTAAGATCCTGGATTGGCTTCTATTTGACCTAAAATGGAAGAAAACTGAGGAATTTAGAAAACCCCATTATATGGTAAAATCATTTAGTTACGACATGAATGGGGGATACTCAACGAAAACATATTATTCTAATTGAAAAAGAATAGAATATCCATAAGGTATATTGTAAACCTGATGGTGATTAAATTGGATAAGGGATGGAGGACCTGCGGTCTTAAGAAGGAGGAGGCTAGGGGTGCACAACTGAGGGGAGAGGGGGGTGAGATGTGAAGAAGATGAGAGGAAGAGAAAAGAGGAAATAAAGAAATAAAGAAAATAATAATAAATAAAGGAAAATAGAATAAAGAAAAAAATAAATGAAAATTAAAAATAAAATATAAGAGAAAAATAAAATAAAATAATAGGATGGAAAGGAAAAATGATAAAAATAATTTAAAATGGAAATGTCCCATTTTATTTTTTTTATTTTTCCTATAATCCCTTTTCTATTTCATTTAAAAATATATTTTTATCCTTTAATAATTTATTTTAAATATTTTTGAAATATATTATTACATTATTTCAATCCTTAATTAATTATATTAATCCTGATCACAGTGCTAAAGCACGACATAAAATTTATTATAAAAAGTATATTGTTATTTAAATTATTTTAAAAGATATCTAAGACCCATAGTGAGGTGTGAAATAGAGTGACCTAGGTTTCTTAAAGAATTAGGAAACAAAAATTAAAAATGGTATGTACCTGATAAAGGTTGGGAGATTACATCCTCCCATCATTAAGACAACGCATCCCCTCTTGGCCCTTCCGAGGGTAGTGGAATGCCACCAGAAAAACGTTTCAGCCACTGTGTACATACATCTGTCACTTGCTCCCTAGTGTAATCCTAAACACATCAGTGTCTCCATAACACCCAAACTAGGGGGACTGACTTGCCACTAAGGACTTTCGTGCTATGGTCAACAATACGGATCGAATCCTCTGAAAAGGATGAATCTGCCCAATAAAGACCCAGAATTTCCATGTAATTTGTTTTTAATTATATTGGAATTCTATGGGTCCGCGAAATCTTACGGCACATGATTCTGGGACACGGAGTGCCTGGAATTACCCATCAATGTTTTTGATAATCTTATGTTAATGTGCTTAAGTAGTTTTCCAAAAAAAGTGGAATAACTCTTAAATGTTAACTGAGGTCAGAATTCTGAGGGCATAGTTGCGCTAAGGATGGAATGTTTACCCTTGGAATGACTTATGATTAGTAGGAGTGGGCCTCCTGTGAGGAAACCCAAAAAATGGAATAATCGTAAATAAATAATTAAATAAATTATTTTATTTTTCAAATGATTATAACTCACTAATGGTAACTCGGCCTAAAAATCTAAGACCACTACTGATCTCATGATTGTATTCATTCATTATGTAGATACTAAATTTGGCTAGGGCGAGCCACCAAATAAAGTTAGTTTTTGGTTGAAAATAAAATTATTAAGTGACATTTATTTTATTCTAAAATTCTTAACTTCTAAATGGTAACTCGGATTAAAAATCTGAGAAGACCGTTGGGTTCGTTGGGGTGTGTTTCACCTAGGCAGAGCCTATCCTTGACCGGCGGGAGTCGAGGGTGACGAATAATAATTCTCTGAACTTTTTTTGGGTACCTTTAGTAAACGCATGAGTGGAATTTTTTACATTTGAACTGGTGCTCAGAATTGAAATCTGAGGGTACCATTGAACTCACAACACTATTATTCGCTTAAGGAGATGGTCACCTCAATAGCAGTTGGTCGAGAGTAAAATTTTGATTTTGGATTTTTACAAAAAAATAATAAAATATAGTGACCTAACACTTTATTTTATTTTTAGACTCCATGTGAAGGTTGGGTTATTAAAACCTCCTCAAGGGAGTTAGAGGTGGGGCCACCATACCTTAACCTCCCATGAGAGGTTATGGTGGTGGGGCCCACCCAAACTCAACCTCCCATGTGAGTATAAATTAGGTGGGGTCCACACTATGATTAACTCCCCTATTAATGTGTGTATATTAAAACCTCTCAACTCCAATCATTAATGAAGGGGGATCTTTTTAGAATCCTCCAATTAATTAATGCCAATGCACATCTTAAATTGAGCCCACATTACATAATTGGCTTGTTATTTTTCATTTTATGTAACCATGTTGTTGGAATTTAGGAAGGCTCCTAATAAATGAACCGTCATAAATTCCAACGATCGTTATCTACCTCCCTCTATCTCCTATTTAAAGGATGATTGGGGGCTGGTTTTGGGATGGCTTCACAAACTGATGAAATGCAGGTAATGTGATGCGACACCCAACACTTAGAGGATTACATCTTCTCCAATGAAGAACGAAGAAGGAGAACCCTCTTCGACTTCTTCCTCAAACACCTACAGACTTGAAGAGTTGTAAATGAACCAGCGAAACTCGGGTTTGGAAGTGATTGGAGGATGCGACGAACGACGATCCACTACATCTTCCTCTGCGACTCTGTCAACGAACAATGTCTACCTTATTGAGCCAACGTCAACAAACAACATACAATGTAGGGGGTTTAATTCTTGATATTATTATAACCTTTTATTATCTTCCTCTTCAGATAAAATGGTATTGTTGGGGACGTGTTATTGATCATCTAATTTTATTGATGAGCAAAATGATACCTCATTAAATGTGGATGGTACGGGCCAACCTGACACGGCCTGACACCCTCCGTTGGTTTTCTTCCTTCTGGTGATATTTTAAGTGGTAAAGAGGTGATGAAGGTAGAATCCAAAAAGGTTGTGCTACCTGTGGCCTCTATGAACAGTGTTGCCACCGTGGCACAACGGTGTTCTCGGCAGAACACCGTCGGCCCGAGCCGCGCCAAACCAGTCTACCCATCTTCCCCAGGCTAGCCAGCCCTCATGCCACACTAGCATCCTTCTAGCCTATTCGCGGAAAGCCCGTGCCCCACCAGCCTCCCCACACACTTCTTACACACCCTTCAGCTTGTCTACACCCAGCGGCTAGCCCGTGCTCTACCCGACACCCCGCCGGCCTACCCGCGCTCTGCCCACGAACACCGTGGTTTTCCCACTTGTAGCCTGCTCACCCCACTGGCCTTCCGACATCCTACGGAATACCCGCGCACTGTTTGGCACGCCGCCAGACTACTTGCGCACTATATGCACCCCGTCTTCAATCCGAACCGCCCGAGCCGTGATGGTCACACGAGCCATCTCGCAGCATCCTTTGCGGCATCGCTGGCCAAAACAGGTCCACCTTCCATGCCGATTCGCATGAGCCGTGCCCCTTGCGGCACTGGTTGAACCGGGCAACAAATTTTGGGCCGATCTACCTACGACCAATGGGCTGAATCCTCCCGTAGTCCGCTGGGACGGGCGCATCGGACTAAGCCGAACCTAGCAGGCTGACCCATACAATGGGCAGGGTCAGACCTAGTGGGTCTGACAGGGTCGAACTTGACCGGGTCGGCCTAGACTATTTTGGTCCGAGTCGGTCCAACTGGGATAGACCGGACCCATGCCCACTACCGACCCCTATACTTTCCTTGGCCATATCTTTTGCACCAGATGTCCGTTTGACGGAACGTCTACGGTGATAGAAATCATAGAGCGAGATGATTATTTTGGCATACCCCACATGAGGTTTGGACGCAATTTTAATATTTTAATGTTGGATTGAACCTAAATCCAACCTGGCACTCATAATGGAAATGGCAATAACACTTAGACCGAGCATCCGATTGACGCACAATCATTCACGTTGAGTTTCTTATGTCAAGACAGATCTTTTGGATACATCAACACGTGACTTGGTGGAAGTTGAGCTGTTGACACTTGTCTTTAGGAGAGGACCCTCTCGGATTCCAGCGTGCTTTGTGAAAACCCTGCAGCTGGCTGTGCACTATTGATTGTTCCTGGATCATGTGTTGGTCCGACAGTCCTATCATCTGTTTCTGGATCATGTTTTGGTACGACAGAATCGCTGGACCTAAATCATGTGTTGGTTCAACAACTCTGACAATTGTTCCTGGTTCATGTGTTGGTCTGACAGTTCTAACTTCTATTTTGGGATCATCTGTTGGTCTGAAATCTCTGACTACTATTCCTGGATCTTGTGTTTGTCCGACAGTTCGGACTTCTTTTCCTAGATCATGTGTTTTTGGACAGAATATCTTGTCCTGGATCATGTGTTTATCCGATAGCTCTGATGATTCGGTGGCTATATCTGATCATCTCTATCTCTCTACATAAGTTGTATACCTGTGTGAGCTGATTTAGTGACATCTGTGTTTTCCTCATTATTGAGATGGGTTACATAACAACTTAGGTATATATATGGGCATATACCTATGTAATGGATATCCATTGATTTCTAACGTGTGGTTTATCCTTGTTATATTTTGTGAGACCTTGAGGGTCTCTGGGTCCCTACAGAATATCGTAATACTGACCCCTTCACAGGCTATGCCCGCACATCATTGTGTTGGTTGCAGACGACGGAGACCACTAACTGAGGATCAATGTAGCTTGACTGTCCAGTACCCGGAGGTGGACCTTTTGACGAGTCAGTACACAGAGGAGACTGATGGACGTAGAGTGTGGAGGAGGAAATCTATACATACCCTTCTGTTAAGAATCCCTGGAGAACGACCTAGTATCTACTTTACCATTTCTTTAGTTGTACTATTTATTCAGTTGTACTTGTAATTTCTTGCTGGGATTGTATTTCTGGCCCCTTTTACTTTTCAATAATCCTTTGTATATAGTTTTTCTTAGTGTTTTACATCTAGCTCATACTCTGTTGTGTGTTTTTAAACATTTCAAAGGAAATTCCTTCCCACTTTTAGGGATTTTCTCCTTTGGTGCTAGTCGCCAGCCCCGAGCCTATGGAAGGCGGGTTTGGGGTAGTCATGACACAGGCCGCGAGGGACGTGTCATGACCAATTGGTATCAGAGGAGTCGTTTCTACCACATAACATAGGAATCTAATCTTTACTTTCTATGAATTATTAGTTTTAATAGTACTGAGTTTTGTTTTTAGGCTAGGGAGTACAGTGTTGGAGCAGTGACCGACATATCCATACAACAGGACCCTGTCTTCCAATTTCTAACTCAGTGCATGAAATCATTGATTATGAGTGTGTTTTCAAGAGTATTCTTTAAGAAAACTTTGAATCAACTCACCAAGTATAAATTATTGACCGTGGTGCACCTATACCTTATCAGGATGACACTATGTAGATAACCAGCTAGGGTTCCGGGGAGAGTACATAATGATGGCCCACCGAGCGACGAGGCTCTTATGCAGGGCCCTCTTACAATGCTGGCACCATCGGGTGGTGTACCCGATACACAACCACTCGTGGGGTAGCAGATATCACCAGCCACTATAGCATACAATGCACTCCAATAGAGCATGATCTTATGAGTTCCAATATTATAGGCCCTTGAGGCTTTGAGGTGAGACAAATTCCCATGCAGCTGAGGGCTGGCTATAGGCGATTGTAAGAGTTATCTTCTATGTTGAGACACCAGCAGTGCATATGGGGATCTTAGCTACTAGTCTTTTTCAATGTGGTACCATGATGATGGGTTTCTTAGTGATGAGACTTCGGTGTGTGGACCATTGCGTAAGATAGTACCTTCGGGTAGTGTTCCAGCTATATCACTATCCATTGGTCAGTAGTTACAACTGGCGGTACATATTAAGGACACATGTAGACATTGTGACTTACATGTGTTTCAGCATTAGATACCCCTCAGTTTATGAGGCGATCCTGACTCACAGGCGGCAGAGGACTAGCTCGATGAGGTGGCTAAGAGTTCTCTATAACATCTACAGATTTAATATAATGACATGTCGGTAGTTGAGTATTCATTGAGGCGTACTGATTATTCCTAGTAATCTATGAATACGAAACAATTAATGCTTCAGGACTCGAACATCTGAGCGAGGTGTGTTTAAATGACAACTGAGCTATCACTATTCATCTAACATTCCTAATTATTCTAGGGTTCAGGAGACAACATTTTTGGTTGAATACTCTTTGTATGAATGGATATAGCCACTAAATGTTAGTAGTGGGAATGCAGGAAACCGACTCTAGTATCAGAGACTTGAGCATGTAAAAAGAATTTTTGGAAGAAGAAGTTTTATGGATATATGAATCTGTAAGACATTAGATGTGGAAGGATATCTATGATAGCAGCATGAAGTGGTGTTCTTTTTGACATGTTACAACCACCCCCTTATGTGGAACCCAACATGCTCAGAGATAGAGGACATGGTAAGAGAGTAGCTGCATGCGGTCAAGGATTGTGACCCAAAAGCTCTGGGAGTGATTCGAGGAATGGTCTGTCTCTACTACTAGGTAACTTAACAATAGACATAGGTACCAATCATTCTTTCCATCCACGAATCTTGTCTAAGACCTAGAGTTTCCGGTTAAACCGTTAACTTGACCCTCACGTCTAGAGATACCTTTGTGAGGAGACTCGATAATCCCACTTTCACCTATAGTGTGATCTGACCCATGAGTTTTGGTTCGAACCTCTTGGTGGCAGCGTCGAAGCCTTACGACATTATTTTGGGTTTGGACATGACATCCACAGTTCACACTCATATTGACTATATTTGGAAAAAGTTTTGTGGTTTAACTACAAAGTTGGGATGGGGTTTTCCTTGGTCAGTGAAATTGAAAACCCAGGCAACACTGGATGGACTCATGCATTAGAGGATGTTGTTAATCACTCATGAGTCAGCCAGACTTATCTTTGTGCCATACTTCTCCAGATTTGCATAACCAATATCAGCTATGGTGAAGAAGGGCCAACCCATCGTGTGGAAGAAGAGATGCTAGTAGAACTTTCAGGAACTGAGTTAGAGGCTGACTAGTGCCCCAATCATGAGGCATTCAGAGGAAGGCGTAGGGTACATAGTTTATTGCGATGCATTTGGGACCAGACTCGAATGTGTCCTGATGTAGGAGAGAGTAGTGATCACATATGGTTATTAGAAGCTAACAAAGTATGAGCCTAACTATGCTACCCATGACCTGGATTTAGAAACAATGGTCTTCGCCTTGATGATGTGGAAACACTATCTTATGGGAGAACATTTTACCATATACTCTGATCAGAAGAGTATTAGGTTTATCTTATATGAGAAGAACCTGAACCTGTGTCAATAAAATTAGCTTCAGTTTCACCAGGACGATGACTTTGAGATAGTCATACTCTTGGGAAGGGGAAAATTGTAGCAGATGCACTCTGTTAGAGATCTGGTATACAGCTGATAGGCGAGGAGACAGAGCAGCTGGCTGCATTAGAAATATCCATTGTGGATAGAGATAGAGGATCCTTCCTTTAGTATCATACAGTCAGTCCCCCACTTCATCAGCGAGTCAGGGAGGCACATAATAGGGACGCTGACTGCGAGACATGACGTGCTCAGATATCCATAGGACAACCACCTGATGGATTATCTGATGGTGGGATCATGTCATCATTTTCAGAGGACGTACTGTGTTTCCAGTGTCACTTTAGGAGGATGTTTTGAGGGAGTTTCAAACATTCCCTCTAGTAGTACATCTAGGATTTATGATGATGTACCAGGACCTTTGGAGACAGCACTAGTGGCCAGGTATGAAGAAGGAAATAACATATTTTTTCTCTCGATGCCTTACTTGTCACCAAGTGAAGGCGGAGCATCAGGTACTAGAAGTCTTGGTTCAACAATTAGATTTACCATAGTGGAAGAGGGATGAGATATCCCTGGACTTCATGACAGGTCTTCCACGTAGGTCCAGGGTACCTGACTCTACTTGGGTGATCGTCGACCGAATCACCAAGTCTGCCCACTCTTACTAAACAGAGATGGTATAAGCTACCACGGAGAAGGTGCAGGTAATCCAGAAGTGGATAAAGTCTTTACAGAGTAGACAGAAGTCATATACTGATAGGAGACAGAGACCTCTAGATTTTGAGGATGCCGACTACATCTTTCTATGGGTCTCACCTCGACAAGGTCTACAAAGATTTGTTCATGGAGTAAAGTTATCTCGAAGATTCATCAAACCTTTTCAGGTCCATAGTAGAGTTGGAAAGGTGGACTACCACTTATCTCTTCCACCTCAGTAGCACCGAGTGCATGACGTCTTCCATGTATCCCAGCTGATGAGATACGTGCATGACCATTCCCATAACATCGACCAAGGAGATACAGACGTTGATGATGGGGAAACATTTACAGAGGATCCAGTAAGGATTGAGGATCGACATGAGCAAGTCCTTTGTGGATGGTTGATACCTCTAGTGCACGTTTGCTGTTAGCATAGGATTCTGCAAGAGAACACATGGGGAGGCGAAGGCTCAGATGCATGCTCAGTACCCCCACGTGTTCCCATAGTAGTGAGTTGTGTCTTATAGTGACATAGATCCCTAAGTTTGTTAGAATGTAATTACCTATAATTTCTAGGTAATTTTTTAATTAAATAGGATTTTTATCGGTCGGTGAAACCTGACAGCGCGCGATTCTAAGGCCTGGAGTGCCCAAAATGATCCATCAAATTTTTTGATAAGCATAAGTTAACACACATAAGCAGTTTTCCTAAAAAAGTGGAAAAATTCTTAAACGGTAACTTAGATAAAAAATCTGAGGGTGCCATTGTGCTTAGGACGGTAGGTTTACCCTTGGAACAACTAAAGATTAGTCAGCGTGTCCTCCTGTGAGGAAACCCAAAAATGGAATAATAATAAATAAAATAATGACATAAATTATTTTATTTTTCAAATTCTTATAACTCACAAATGGTAACTCGGATTATAATTCTGAGAACACCACTTATCTTGGGAGTTTATTTTTCAATACAAAGATACTAATATTGGCATTCAGGGGCCACCAAAGAATGTTAGTTTTTGGCCGCAAAAAAAAATAATTAATTGATAATTATTTTTTTGTAAAATTATTATCTTCTAAATCGTAACATAGATTAAAAATCTGAAAGTACCATTGGGTTCGTTGGGGAATGTTTCACCTAGGCAGAGCCTAACCTCAACCGGTGCGAGTTGAAGGTGACTGATAAAAATTCTACGAACATTTTTTTTCGGGTACGTTTAGTAAACATGCAAGCATTGTTTTTAACTTATGATACAATGCTTGGAATTTTAATCTGAGGGCACCATTGGACTCACAGCACATGTATTCACATATGGAGACATTCACCTTGGCAACAGTTGGTCCAATGTAAATGTTAGATTTTCGGTTCATAAAAAAAATTAATAAAATAATGTGAGCTAACACTTTATTTTATTTTTATCCACCATGTGGAGAATGGTTGGTTAAAACTGCTTCAAAGTAGCTAGAGGTGGGGCCACCACACCTTAACCTCCCATGAGAGGATATGGTGGTGGGGCCCACCCGAACTCAACGACCAATGTGAGGATAAACAAGGAGGGGACCACACAGTGCTTAACTCCACTATTAATTGGAGGAGAGGAAAACATCCCAATTCCCCTCATTAATGAGGGGGGAGCCTATTTGAATCCTACCATTAATTAAAGCCAACAAACCTCGTAAAATGCACCAGTGTAACTTAATTGGCTCGCTCAATTTAATTTTAAGTAACTGCATCATTGAATTTATAAAGGTTCCTACTCATTGAACTGACATAAATTCAAACGATTGTTACCTACCTCCCACCCTCTCATATTTAAAGGAAGATTGGGGGAGTATTTGGGATGGCTTCACCAAGTGAGGAAACACTGGTAAACTGATGTTACACCCAACAATTCGAGGATTACGCCTTCTCTAATGATGAATGATGAACACCGACCTTCTTCGACTTCTTCCAAAGACACCTACCGACGAGGAGCATCGTCAACATGCCGAAACAACTCATGTTTTGTTGTTTTTGGTGGATGCGATGAATGATGATCCTCTATGTCTTCTTCCATGACTTTGTCAATGAACAACATCCACCTTTTTACGCCAACCTCATCCTACATCAAGCAATGAAGTGGGTTTATTTCTTGATATTATTATTCCCTTTTCTTATCATCCTAATCTAATAAAAAGGGATTGTTGAGGATGTGTTATTGATCATCTTATTTTCTAGATGATCCAAATGATACCTCCCTAAACACGGAGGTTGCGGGCCAACCTAACATGTCCCGACACTCTCCTTCAGTTTTCATCCTTGTTGTTATCTTTGAAGCAGCAACGAGGTGATAAAGGCGGCAATGACAAAGGTCGCGCTACCCGCGACCTCCGTGAACCACGTCACACTCGTGGCACACAAGTTGTTCAGGCCGAACACCATCGTCCTGTTACTACCCGAGCCATGCTGGACCGGCCTTCCCGGTATCCACCATCCACAACCCCGCGTGCTACCTGTGCACCCCATCATCCTGCATGTACGCTGCCCGCGCGTAGCCCGCTCGCCCCGCGGCCTGCCCACGGGCCCCGCGGCCTGCCCACGGCCTTCTGGCACCCTGAGGCCTACCCATGCGCTCTCCAGTTCCTCCCGACCTACCATCGTGCTACCTGAGCACCTGGTGGCCTGCCCATGCGCTTCCGGCCACCCGTGCGGCCAGCCCGCTCCCCAGCTTCAGGCCAAACAGGTCGAGCAGTGCCAGCCACTCGAGCCATCCCACAACGTCCTTTGCAGCATTGCTGGCCGAACATGCTCAGCCTTCCTGGCCGAGTCTCCCGAGCTGCATCCCTCGAGGCATTGACCAAACCAGCCCCCGATATTCGGGCCTAGTTGCCTACGTGGCGACAACCGGACCGAATCGACCCCGCAGTCCTCTGGGTCAGGCCCAACAGACCAGGCTAAACTAAGCGGGATGACCCGCTGAATGGGTCGGGTCAGACCCAGCGGGTCTGACTGGGTCGACCCAGACCGGGTCATCCCAGACTAGTTTGGGCCACATCGGTCCGACCGGGTTGGACAGGAATCAAGCCCACAACCGACCTCTTTACATTCTTTGGCCATAACTTTTTCACTGGAAGTTTTTTTGATGAACCTTATATGGATACAAAATTCATGGAGTGAGACAATTATTTTTGAATACCCCACATGCAGTTTGGATGAACTTGGGGTATGGTTGGGTTGGATTGAACATAAATCCAACTGGGCCCTCGGAACATAAATTCCTATCACACTCTGACCAGGCGTCTAACTGGTGCACCGTATATCACGTTGAGTTTCTTAGGTGAAGACAGATATTTTGAATAATTCAAAATGCGACTTGGTGGAAGTTGAGGTTTTGAAACATGGATTGAAGAGAGGACCCTCCTGGAATTGAGCATGCTTTGTGAAAACACTGTCGCTGGTTTTGCCCTATTGACAGTTCCTAGATCACGTGTTGGACCGGAAATTCTGATGAATGTTCCTCGATCATGTGTTGGTCCGATAGTTCTATCTTCTATTCTTGGATCATGTGTCGGTCTGACAGAATAGCTGGACCTATATCCTGTGTTGGCACAACAGCTTTGATGACTGTTCCTAGATCATTTGTTTGTCCGACAGTTCTAACTTCTGTTCTTGGATCATGTGTTAGTCAAACATAATAGCTGGACCTAGATCAGGTGTTGGTCTAACAGCTCCGGCAACTATTCATGTATCATGTGTTGGTCTCATAGTTTTGATATCTGATCCTGGATCATGTGTTGGTCTGATTGAATAGCTGGTCTTAGATCATGTGTTAGTTCGATAGCTCTGATGATTCGGTGGCTATATCGGATAATCTCTATCTCTCTACATATGTTGTATACCTGTGTGAGCTATGTTAGTGACATTTGTGTTTTCCTCTTGATTTAGATGGGTTACTTGATAACATAGGTATATGTATGGAAATATACCTATGTAATGGCTATCTGTTGTTTTCTTACTTGTTGTTCATCAGTGTTGGATTTTGTGAGACGTTGAGGGTCACAGGGTCCCTACTGAGTATCGTTATACTCAACCCTATAGGGGTTATGACGGCACCTCGTTATGTTGGTTGTGGACAGTTGAGAGCACTGACTGAGGATCAAAGTATCTATACTGGACGGTACCCGGAGTCGGACCATACGATGGGTTTGTACATAGAGGAGACTAGAGGATGTGGAGTGCTGAGGATGCAATCTGTACCTACACTTCATGTAGGAATCCCTGGAGAATGACCTAGTAGTTTCTTCACATTTTACTAAGTATTATTTGTAATTCAGTTGTACTTGTACTTTCCTTTTGGGCTTGTATTTCCGGCCCCTTTTACTTTTCAGCACTCCTTTGTATATCGTTTCCTTATGGTTTTACTTCCATCTCATAATCTATTGTGTGTGTTTACACATTACGAAGGAAATTCCTTCATACTATTATG
This sequence comes from Viscum album, assembly GCA_963277665.1. Lineage (NCBI taxonomy): Eukaryota > Viridiplantae > Streptophyta > Magnoliopsida > Santalales > Viscaceae > Viscum > Viscum album. Next base: position 1,154,931,794 of record OY728165.1, read on the forward strand.
GATTTTTTCCTTTGGTGCTAGTCACTAGCCACTGGCCTATGGAAGGTAGGTTTGGGGTAGTCACGACACATTCCATGGGGGACGGGTCGTGACATGCCCCAAGCTCGATGTCATATGGGTCGAAAGAATGAGACAAGTCTAGATGATATTTTCAAAGCTGAGATACAATGAAAAAATAATCCATAGAATGGTACCTCTGAGTATCATTAACCAATCTATAGGCCCAACTCTCTCTACTATCTCAAACGGATCGACGTATCTTGATGAAAACTTCCCTTGTCTCCTGATCCTCCTATGACCCAAACAAGAAAAAACATCCAAAATGACTTGATGTACAACCTCAACCTCTAGAGGACTATGATGAAGATAAGTATAAGAATTATATCTGGACTCAGAAGTTGTCATATGCTTCAAAAACCGCTGAACATGCTGAGAAGTCTCATAAACGATATGAGGACCTGACAATGATGCCTCACCTTCTTCGAGCGATCATAAGGCCGAACGACTTGGTCTACAATAGAGGGACTCATACAGCGTCATTTTAATTATATCATGGGAGTTGTTATTATAGGTAAACCCAACAAGAGGTTTATGAATCTACCATGATTCTTCCAAAATCAATGATACTTGCCTATAACATATCCTCTAACACTCATATATTTTTCTCGGTTTTCCCATTGGTCTACGGGTGATATGAAGTTCTCAGAAGTACCTGTTATCCTAGCGCCTTTGGAAACCCTTTCCTAAACCACTTCTTAAAATGGGAATCCCATTCCGAGACAATAGAACTAGTTAAACAACAATGTCACACAATCTCATGGATATACATCAATCCAAACTCATTAATAAAAAATGTATCTCAAATTAGAAAGAAGTGAGCAACGTTGATCAACCAATCAATATCCACCCATAATTCATCACTTCTTTAGGGAGAAAATTGAAATCCTACAATGAAATACATGCTGATCACATTACATTTTCATTCATGAATTTATAGATGATTTAGGAGTCCATCAGGTCGATATAGATATGACTTCACCTGTTGGCAGGTGGAGCCCCGAGTGATGAAACCTGCTATCTTCTTTTTCATACCAGTCCACCAATAATATCATCACAATTCCCTACAAATCATGGCTAGTCTTGGATGGATTTCCCAAACAGAGGTGTGAGATTCCTTCATCATCTCATCTCGTATATCTGAAGGTACCCAAACATGACCACAGTAAAATAGAGTTTCATTTCCATCAACATCCAAACCAGGAGGTGGGTTCTCTCCTATAACACATTACATCAAAACAATCACCTCAGGATCAATCATCAATTATGTGAGGAATTTCTCTAGAAGGGAGGACATCACTATAAGAGATGCTAGAACTGGTTGCTCGCTCTGCTCCTGAACCTCCAAATGCATCACTAAAAACAAGGACATCATCTGCCACTTATTGTTGGCTACCTGCACAGCCTATGGTTATGTCTTGTGGCTTAAAGTTCTCACCACAACATTACCCGTCCCAGGGGTATAATCATGATACATGTTTAATAACTGCTTGTTTCCGACTCACATGTGTTTCATTAAGTTAATTTCTCGTTGAGTGGAGACATATTTAATCTTTTATGATCCATGTAATCAAAGAATCTCCCAAAAAACAAATAATTATTCCAACAGTGTAGATCATGAACCACCAATGCCAACTCACGGTCATTGGGAGGATTGTTCCTCCCGTGATGGCTCAACTGGCGGGATCCATAAGACAGAACTCGATCACCCTACATCAAAACTGCAGCCCATATGATTCTTGATGCATCAAAATAAAATGTATATCTCTAACTAGGTTCATGAATAATCATGATCAGGTTAGAGGTTAGCCTTAATATTTACTCCTAGAATGACATTTCACAATCTTTTGACCAGATGAATTGTACACCATTCGTGGCGGGGACATACGAGTCACTGCCTAGTGGGAGAAATCTTGAATGAAGTTCTTATAATAGACTGAATGTCCCAAGAAACTTCGGATATCAATGAAACTCTTTGAATGATCCCATGAAACTATGGTTCTCACCTTTTATATTACAACTTATACTCCTACATAAGAAATAATATGACCCAATAAGTGTACCTTATCCATCCAAAAGTGGCATTTGCTGAACTAAGTGTAGAGATAGTGCACAATAAGTGTACTCATCATTATATAAATATGGTTTTCATGGTCATGTATGGAATAAGAACACACTAAGATTTCATCCCCAAATACTACCACAAAGGAATCAACATACAAATGAAAAACCTGGTTCATCAAATCCATGAAGACTGCTAGTGAATTCTTGAGGCCGAATGGCATATAAAGATACTTGTACATGTTATACCTGCTTTTAAATTCCATACGTGGTATGTCAAATTGTCTCACATTCACTTGGTGATATCATGAACATAAGTAATTCATGGAGAAAATAGTTTCTCCTCAGAGCTGGTCAAAGAGAACATCTATATGAGGTAATGGATATAGAATAATTACAGTGAGCTGGTGGATTCGATGATAATCCAAGCAAAACCTGAGGGTGCCATCTTCATTCATGGAAAACAGGACCGGTGAACCCCACAAAGATGTGATAGGTCTGATGAAACTCTTATCCTTAGGGTATTCAAGCTTCTTTTTGAGTTCCAATAGCTCTATTGCTGCCATATAATAAGGAGTAATATACACTAGTACCACACCTATCGTGAAATCGATAGTGAAATCCAACTATCTCAATGGAGGCAATCCAAATAAATCATATTGTAATACATCCCTCAAAATATCCACCACTAGAATGAATTTAACTAGTTTTGTTTATTGATCACACATGAAGATACTTTTCATCTGAGCTGTTACTCTGCCCAACCCTGTATATTTTTGCTTAGGTTGGTCTACTAGTATATCCCATTCTCCTTTATGATGATATGTGTCACCGTCAGGGGATGTAAAGGACACCCGATGGTGATATAAATTTTTATGAGCATGATATTAATAAATCCACTTCATACATAGAATGGATTTGATGCCAAACAGGTTGATGATAGTGAAATTCCAAAAAAAAGGTACCCACCTATCTCAGGGGACCACTCTTGGCACTAGAATATTCCCTCCGTCCCGATGCCCCGCGGAGTGTCGAGAGACATGATGTCGTAAAGGAAAACAATCGGAAAACCAATACCTTAAACAATAGTAGTAGATATAAAGGATTGTAATGTGAAGGTATCAAAAAAGGGAAGAAAATAATGTATAAGAAACTAGAATAGTACCACTCACTGTATATTGTCCTGCACTCTACTCCTACGATGCTAATTGGACTGCATACATGAGACCTGAGGCATTACTCTGATACGATGCCTAGTTGGCTTGAGCAGGCTCGCACTGTGGACACAAATAGTTTAGAACATGATTTCCATGAATATGAACTCTAGAATTACCTTCTCCTCAATGGATTGTTGAAAAATAACTTCTATCGTATTGTGGAATCATAGATCCCATACCTAACGGATGTGTACATGTAGATCCTCAACCACTTAATACTGAAGAGAATGAATGAGAAAAACTCAGAAGTTGACCCAACCAACCACCAGATCGGCACTCCTTCATATCTCTCATACACTGTGGTTTCTTGTGACCATCTCTACTACACTGATAACATGTGAAAAATCCCTCGACACATTCTATTTAGGCAAGGATTTCCCCCATGTGAACCTTTAAAACTGCGTTTCCTGCAGCAAGAAGAGTCGTCACCCTGTATGAGAACTGAACCGCACTTGCTTAACGGTTTATCTTACCCAACATTTAGCATTGATATTTGAGCCTCATTTATGATCTCTATAACTGTGGTTAAATAAAATACACTCACCTACAAGATGATAGTATACACTAGTACATCCTCAAAACGCCTCGCGGTAGTTTGTGCATAACCCGATAGAGATGGGGAAAAAATGATGTCATTCTAGGATGTCTGTCTAAACTAGAAGTACCGAAAAAAAACTCAAACACATGGTAAACTAATATTAAAGATACAACAAATCATCTATATCACGAGCAAGGCTCGGTCATCTACCATAGTCTCCATCCTATGCAGTAACGAACAATCAATCATCGGTATCAGCACATTTCCCCTTACCAATACCTACGAGCACATAATCTACATGGGTGTCAATGACTCCCAAGAAAGGTGTGAGATAAACTCCCGGTAGGAAGTCACCTATGGTGTCTAAACCATTCCATTTCGTGCAACGATAATAATTCATTGTGCCATTATATAACAATTTCAGATAATTAATTAAAATTCAATAAAATAAATAAGTCATCTGGGGTTCCAAATAGCACCTGTGACTAGTCACCTGCTTTAGCCTATGCCAGTAGTATGAATGGTCACATGTTTTCATAATTCAAATACATGTATATATATATATATCAAAAAATCAAGGTAAAATATGAAAAATGTATACGCCATGCTTGTGAATTAACTTGTTTTCTATGTCAAGTGTCAACTAGGTGCGCTTCAACATACCGTAAGGTCATTTCAATTCACTAGATACTCAAATAGAAATAATATAAAACTTATGTGCTTAATTTTTATGGTTCATGTTAAGATTTAGTGTTTGATCCAGACCTAAAGTTATCTCTACAGAACATCGTTCAATATATATAACACCCCTATGCCCGTCCAGGGAAATCATTCACAAGACCAAGTATTGCTTGAGGCGTAGATTTACCCCGAGTCCATCCTGATATATCAAAATGGATTCATGTGTCATCTGAGTATAGCATAGACAAATTGCTAATAAATATATCTCGATGGTCCCTTTTGGAATGGGTTTCACTCATATTTATTAAAAGCTCAGGGAAATGTCAGTCTGCCAAATCCAAAGACACCACCTCCATTGTGTAATGGTAATTGTCAGGAACAGATGGTCTAAGTGTGTCCTTTAATGTGGGACCCACATCCTATCCCTCCCTGATATTAATTAATGGTTTCGCAGAATCAGATATGACATAATCTGCATATAAAATTGTGGCTTGAAAACAAACTAGATACACATGTGCATCACACGGTATAAATTAATCATTATAGCATAACAACTTATCAATGAAATATAACATATCAATATAAGTATATAATACACTGATTCAATAAATAAATAGTCTATCAAAATCAGTTACCAATGATCCAAAAAATTCAATTTTCATATTCAATGCAACTATTTATTTATTTTAATTAAAATAAAAATGGGTTGCACAACATCTATAGTTAACTAAATTTTGAATCACGCAAATGAAAAAATATACCAACCATGTCAGCATACACAACGGGGTGTCTAAATTTTTTTTAACAATTATAAATAAATAAATTAATATAATTACAGCTGCAAAAATTAGGCGATCAACTATATTGATGAAATTTGGTGAACTTGAACAACGTCGGTAGGCACCGACAAACAGCACAATAGTGCATAGTTAAAAACCCTAATGAAATGGAGGGAAAGAGAGTAGGTACCCTACCTTGTAGTCGTAGAAGACTCTGTGAACCACAGTAGTATTTGATTTGACCTAAAATGGATGAAAATAGAAAATTTTAGAAAAACTCCAAAATTTGGTAAAATCTCACTATGGTGAACTACATGCATGATACTAAATGAAAACACATGGCTTTAATTGAATAAGGATAACCATTCCATATGGTTTACTTCGAACTTAATAGAGAAGTAATCAGACAATGAACGGATGAACTGTGATCTTAGGAAGGACGATGGGGGTTCCATTAAGGGGGAGAGCGGGGTTCGATGAGAAGAAGATGAGGGGAAGAGAAGGGAGGAAAAATAGAAAGGCAGAAAAGAAAGAAAAATAAAGGAAAGATAAAATAAGTAAAAAATATAAGAAAATGAAAAACTGATAATAAAAGAAAATTAAAATAGAATAATAGGATGCAAAGGAATAATGATAAACACCATTAAATATAGAAATATCCCATTTTAATTATTTGATTTCTCCTATAACAAACATTTTATTTTATATCCAAATTTATTTTTATCCATTATTTCATTATTTTAAATATTATTTAATTCTCTTCTTACTATTTTTCAATACATAATTAAATATTTTAACCCCAAACATCGCGCTAAAGCTCAACACGACATTTTTTATAAAAACCCTATTTATATTTAAATTAACTAAACAGCTTCTTGAGACCCACAGCAAGGTATGAAAACATGGGTCCTGGGACTCATAAAGAATTATAAAACAATAATTAAAAATGGAATGTACCTGATAAATATAGAGACGTTACATCAGCATTGAAATCTACCTTACGCCGATCTACATTCATAGTTCCCTGTGGAGATTAGAAACATATTGAGCATATGTGTATCAACATTCATAGTGACCCCGTGTAAATCAACATCATAGGGACACTATGTGGATCATCATCATAGAAACCCTATGAGGACCATCCTTAGGGTGGACTATCGTAGATCGTCATTCATAGTGACCATGTGTGGATCTCTATTCATAGCATCCCTATGTTTGTCAACATCATTATGACCCGACAAGAACTAGCTTTTGAGTGGCCCCTCATGGATCCACAACATAGCTACTCTATGTGTATTATCGTATTTTTCAAGTTTCACTGAGTTTTCTACCTAGTTTGAGCTAATTATGTGGATTTTTGATTTTTAATTGATTTCATTCTTTGTGATTTTTCGTTTATAGAATCCAAGGAGACCTTTGGGGGGTCTCTGGGTCCCTAATATGTATTATTATGCTCACCCCATCATGGGATTCGCCCGGAAGGTGTTGTGTCTTGTGTAGAGAATGAAGAGCTAGGAGAAAACATTATGATTTAGGGATATACAGAGCTTAGTGGTGGACGACAGATGGGGTACATCGGTGACTAGTTGATGTGAATAGTCGTAGTGATGGGCTATACCTACCCTTTTCATAGGATCCTATGTGGATGAACTTAAGAGATATTTTCTCTATTTTCTATATTTCCATTTTGGTATAGTTATATTCTATCCCCTTCACATTCAATATTTAATATTACACTCAACGGTAGTTTTTATTGTGGTTTCACCTTACTTCTTCTGTTGTGCTTTACATGTGTGTAGTCTTCCTTCTCAGTGTGTGTATATGTTTTTCGGGAAATTCCTTCCCATTATAGAAAAATTTCATTCTAGTGCTTGTGGTCAACCCTAGGCCAATTGATGGAGGGCTTGTGGTAGTCATGGCATGTGCCCCGAGGGATAGGTCAAGACAAATTGGTAACATAGGGGTCAGTTTTACTAGAATAACATAGAGTGTATGATTAAAATGGAGAAATAGTGTTATGGGTACTGAATTTGGGATTCTCTTCTGGGATTCTAGTTCTGGTGCAGTGGCCAACCTATCTATACACCGGGACCCTAAAATCTGGTTTCTAACTTGGTACATGAAAAAACTTGTTGCATGTGTTTTGAAAATGTTTATATATTGATCACATTTGAGTAACCTCACTAGGTATGAACATTTGACCGTGGTTCATCATGAGCCTATATCAAAATGACTTCACGTAGACCACCAACTAGGATCACAGTTGGTAACCATGAGGATGGTCACTATATTGATGAGGCTTTAGTATATAGATTGTTGCCTGAGAGGGTACCTTCAGGTGATGTCCTAGTGATACAACTTCCCATTGGTCAGCAGTTACTACTGGCGATACCGGTAGTGGATACATATAATCTTATTTCCTTACATGAGTTTCAGTGACAGGTTATCCTCAAGTTCTGATGAACTCTCAACTCACATGCATCTATGGACTCGACATAGGTGGTGACCGAGGTTCCACCTAGCTAGGTGACCAAACAATCAGTTGGAGGACCTAGCAGTGAGCATTATATGTGGCTCAATAGGGTGATGACAGGGTTAAGATTTCCCTTGTATTTTAATATGGTGACATTTTAGTGCACAAATAAATCAGAAGGGCATCAAATATGGAAGAAGAGCAATGAGAGAATCATGAGGTGGTATACATTTTGACATGATAAAACCGCCATCCCAATATAGTCCCCACCAAGATTAGGGGGCAGGACGAATGTGGAAGGAAGTAGCTGCTTGCAGTCAAATTTTATGACCAAAGGGCTCCAGGCGTGATTTTAGCTACGGTCTGTGTCTCATACTAGCTTTCATATTATTAAATATTTGTAAAAATCATTCCTTCTTGGCACGAATACCGTTCATGACCTAGAGTTTCCGGTTAAACCGTTTACTTCAAACTCATGTCTATAGACACCTAATAATGGAGACTCGATAATCAAACTCATGCCAACGGTGGGATCTTCACCTCTAGGTGATAGTTTCAGATAAAACCTTTTAATGGAAGCGTCGAGGCCTTAAAACGGTAGTTTGGGTATGGACTATTCATCCATAGTTCATGCTAGGAATGATTTTTTTTTGGAAAAAGGGTGTGGTATGTCCACAACGTAGGAATGGGGTATCCCTTGGTTGGTGAAAAATGAAAATCTATGGAGCACAGGATAAACTCAGGCATATGAGGGAGCTTTTGAGTACTCTTTATTCAGCTAGCCTTACCCTTGTTGAAGTAGGTGTTTTGAGTTTTCTGTTCCCAACAGTAGTGAAAACGTGTAGGAACATAATTTCAAAATATGTTTCCAGGATTACATCACCATTTGAAGATGGAATTCATCATTGGAGTGTACCCAAGGATGGAACCAATATCTACAACTACATATCGGATGCCTTCTCTGGAGCATTGAAAGATGAGAGTATAGTGGGGAGAACATTTTACAGTCTACTCAAATCACAAGAGTCTCAGGTATATGTTATCAAAGAACAACATTGACCAAAGACAATGACTATTCGTAAAGTTCCATCAGGACTACGATATTGACATGGTATACACTCTTTGGAATGGGAATGTAGTAGCAAACGTACTCCAAAAGTATTATGGTCTACAGTTCCTTAGTGAGCCGACATAGCTGCTAGCCGCATTGCAGTCATCCTTCATGTATAGTGATGGAGATTGTTACCTCCAGTTTATGAAAATTACTCCCCCAATCCTTCAGTGGGTCCGGGAGGCACAGATTCGGGAGGCAGACTGTGAGGCCCGACCTGCTCATATATACTAAAAATAGGCTCCTGATAGATTTTTTTAAGGTGGGGAGCCCATCTTCCTATTGTTTGGACACACAGTTGTACCAGTGATTCTTGAGGATAAGGTGTTGATGTAGTTCAACACACTCCCTTTAGCAGTACATCATGGAGTAGTGACGATGTACCAGCACCTCTGATGTTAGTACTAGTGGCTAGGGATCATGATAGAAGTGGTAGAGTTTGATTCACGAGCCCTTATTTGTCAGCAAGTGAAGGTCGATTATCAGGTACCAAGGTAATTAGAACAGGCACATGAGGTATTAGAGTGGAAGTGGGATGCTCTATCCCGGGACTTCATAACGGTACTACCACATATGTCAAAGGGCCACAATTCCATCTGGGTTATCGTTGATCGTCACAACAAGTTGGAACACTTCCTACCCATCATAGAGTAGGGATCTATTGAGAGCATGGGATGCCATTACATATAGGATAATGTATAAAATGACGGGGTTCCATCTACCATCGTCTCAGATCATGATGATTAATTTATATACCTCTAGTGGAAGGGATTAAAAAAGTCATTCAGAACTTTGATACAATTGAGATAATCCTTCCATACACAGAAAGATGGTCAGACAGAACTGACCACATAGATACACGAAGACATTCTTTGTGCTTGGGTACTTTATTTGGGCCACAGTTAAAATGAATACCTACTAGTAGTGGTGTTTGATTACAAAAATAGTTATGACTCTTCCATCGACACAGCTGCGTTAGCGGCTCTATATGAGTGACCATGAAGATCACCAATATGTTGGAAAGACCCAGATGAGACATCACTAATGGGTCCAGAGATGGAACAAGATATCATGGAGAAGTTTTAGATCATCCATGAGAGGATGAAGGCTTCATAAAGCTAGTATAAGTCATATTCCAATAGGAGACAAAGATCCTTGGGGTTTGAGGAGGGAGACCATATCTTCATATAGTACTATTCCTGAGGAGGATTACAGGTTTTTGGTCGGGGAGGAATGCGATCTATAAGATCATCAGACTATTCCATATCCTCAATATGGTAGGTGAGGTGTTGTACCATACAAATTTTACCCCATAGATGCACCGAGTGCATAATGTTTTCCATGTGTCATAGATGAGGAGATGCATGAATGATCCATCACACATTATTGACTAGAGAGAGTTAGACTTTCACTATGTGGAGACATTTAGAGACTTCCCATTGGAGTTAGTGTATCTATAGGAGAAATTCATATGTTGTCAGTCGATCCCTCTAATGTATGTTTGGTGGCAGAATAGGATCCTCCAAGAGAGAACATCGGAGTGGAAGGATCAGATTCGTCCTTAGTACACTAATTAGTTTGATTTGCCTTTATTATGGTATTAGATGACATAAATCTCTATTTTTGGGAGAATTTAATGTCCCTATAATTCTACATAATTTTTTATTATATGGGATTATTCCCAACAAAGGGAATCCTGATGGTACATGATTCTGATGCCCAGAGTGCCTGAAATGATCTGTCAAATAATGTTATGTTTTAAATAGTGTGCTTGAGTTGTTTTCCAAAAAATAAGTGTATACAATCATACCCAGTTTCATGAATCCAAAATCCGAGGTCATAGTAGCGTTTTAGATGGATGGTTTACCCTAGGCACGAATGAAGATGAGTCGTTGTTGGCCTCCAGTGGGGAAAACCCAAAAATGGAATAACTGTAAATATAATAATTAAATAAAAAAAATTTATATATCAAATTCTTATAACACATAATATGTAAATCGGAATACAAATCCGAGATCACCACAGAACATGTTATGGTGCTATTTCATTAGGTAGATACTAACTTTGGCAGGTGCGGGCCACTAGTTGAAGTTAGATTTTTTCTTAAATAAAATAATTAAGTGAGGATTATTTTATGGTAAATTCTTATCTTATAATTGATAACATAGATTGAAAATCAAAGAGAACAGTTGACCTTGGAATGGTTTGTTCCCCTTAAAAGGATCGTAAACTCGACCGACGCAGGTTGAGGGTGACTCTTATGAATTTGGGTAATTTTTTTAAAGTACATTCTGTAAACACGCAGGTGGAATTTTCTTTCTTTTGAACAAGTGATCAAATTAAAAATTTGATTCCACCATTGAATCCGCGTCACCCTGATTTACATTAGTGAGTCTTTGCATCAACCATTGTTGGTCGTGTGAAAAAATATATTTTTTGAGGCTTCTGAAAGGAAATTAAAATAAACTAAAATATTATATAAATGTTCTTACCACCTATTGAGTAGTGTTGGTGGGGACCACATAGGTGGTCAGACTTTTTATAAGGGGTATTATATGCCTGGTTACACATTATTTCTATAACCACATCTTGTGTAATTAATGTGGCTCATTAATTACATTAATTAATGAAAATTTAAATGATAGATGATTATTTCTCTACCGAAACCATTGTTTAATTAAAATGATTGTAAAATGATGTTTTTGAGGTTTTTGTGGGAGAACATTGACGAAGTATCGATGATCAAACCATCCAATGAAGAACAGAGGACATGAAGGTTCCTGTTGAGGAAATCATTTGGGATCGAGGAACGTCAGTGACGTCATCAGGAAATGACCCTTCTCCCTCACGAATACGATGTCACCTCATTTTATTAGGTAGGTGTTGTAATTTAATTTATGAAATCCCCACATCTATTTTTCTAGTTCTTTATTTTGTAGGTAGTTGTTGAGGGGGATTTGAATGGGGTCTAGAAAATATCTCTGTTCTGTTTTTTATTTATTACCCATTTCTTGTGATGCTAACGTAGAGGCCATGGGCCAAACGAATAAGGCCTGGACCCTCCACCACTATGATTTTTTGTCTCGTTCTTCAATGAAAAACATCCAACATGATGAAACCCTTAGTCTGGAAGAAGCGATGCGACAGTGGTATCAAGGGAGTCCTATAAGGGAAAAAGGTACATAAAACGAACCACCGGAGCTCACCCAGTGGACTGCGGAAGCTCCACCGACATGGAACCGTTGATCGGCATTGATGGAAGCAGTTGATGCTCCCCATCCTTAGAAGAGAGGCAACACATGAAGGGGTCACAACGATCCGAAGGAGCAACTGGGGTGGCCCGATCGTAGTGATAGCGAGGCGGCGCACCGTCACGCTTAGTGGTGAGGTAGGTCATGAATTTGAAGCTGCAATGAATGTAGGGGAACCACTTCATATGGGTCCCATGTAAAGCGAGGCAGCGCCACCGGGCACTGCCAATTATGAGCAGAATGGATCTTCGAGCTGTTCAGGAGTCCGATCGTGTGACCCTAAGGCGGGTCCCACTAGCTGACAGGCCTAGACAACATGTCCCAGTGGGATGAGCCCACCATGAGACATCCCATGCCGGTTTGGGCCATGCTAGATCATACTCAGACTAGGTCTGGTCAGTTCGGTCAGACCGGGTCAGACCAGTCACAGACCCTTTTGAGCATAGGTACACTTAAATGGCCACATCTTGGGAACCAGATGTCTGTTTGACAAACCGTCTGCAGCGCTTGGATCCTTGTATTGATACAGTACTTTGGCAATACTCCACCTATGTTTTGGATAATTTTGGAGTACAATCAGGTTGGATCATACCCTAATAAATCTAGGCCCTCAACACTAAAATGTTGATAACTCTCATACTTGGCATCTGATTGGCACGCCGACTGTTGCGTTGGAATCCTTACGACATGGAATCCCATTGGGTAACTCCTTTGAGAAATAATTTGGATGGATGTCACATCATAGAAACCATAAGCATACTATCATCATAGTAACCCTATGTGGATCAATATCATAGTGACCCGACAGGACCATCATTAGAGGGCCCTGTCATGGATCTACATCATAGTGACCCTATGTGGATCAACATTCATAGAGACTCCGTGGTGATAAAAATCACAGTGAACCTATGTGTATAAGTATTCATAATGAATATTTGTGGGTTATGATAATAGATATCCTATGTGGATCAACATAATAGGGGCCCGAAGAGGACTAGCCTTAGAGAGGCCCATTGTGGATCACTATCATCGTGACCTTGTGTGGATCAAAATTAATAGATACCCTATGTTGATCAGAATTATAGAGACCCGATGGGGATCAATTTTCATCGAAAAATTCTGTGGATCATCATCATAGAGACCATATATGGATCAACATCATAGTGACTTGAACATGATAGCTTTAGAGTGGCCCGTCATGGATCATCATTCATAGAATCCCTGTGGGGATCCAAATTTATAGTGGCCCTATGTTGATGGACATCATAGAAACCTTGTGTGGATAAAAATTCATAGTGACCATATGTGGATCAGCATCATAGAAACCTTTGTGGATTGTATTTATAGTGACCCAATGAAGACTATCCTCAGAGTGGCCAGTCATGGATCAACATTCATAGTGACCCTATGTGGATGAACATTCATAGAAACCCTATATGGATTAGCGTCATAATGAAATGAAAATAAACAACCTTAGAGAGGAACATTGTGGATCACCAACAAAGAGGTCCTATCTGGATCAAACCCATTTTTCTTATTTCTATGGGTTTTTTACCAGATTTGAGGTGAGTCTTATGCTTTTTTCGTTGTGATTGATATCATGCTCTGGGTTTTTTCCATTGTGGAATCGTGGAAGACATTTGAGGGTTATTGGGGTCCCTATGAATTATTTATATATGGACCCCTTCTTGGTATTTACCAACACCTTTTAGTTTCTTGTCCAGACAACCTACAACTTGAATGATTCATAAGGAGTCATCGCTAGATGATGCATAGTGGTGGTCAAAAAATAGTGTATATAGGAGAACAGTTGATGTGGAGAGTTATAGTGATTAGAAACACCTACCCATCAGGTAGTATCCTTGGATAACGACCTCAAAATCTATTTTCACTTTTTTCTATATTTCATTTTTAGTTTGGCTTGTATTTTGTCACCTTCACATTCAGTATTTACATTCACACTTAGTTGTAGTATTTTGTTGGGATTGTACCTTACTTATTCTATTGTGTTTTTATTGTGTGTATGGTTCCTTATATGTGTGTGTACAGTTTTGAGGGAATTTATTCCTCTTATTGGGAAATTCAATTCTGGTGCTAGTCATCAACCCATGTTATATGGAAGGCGGGATTGGGGTAGTCACGGCATGGGTCCTATGGGATGCGTCGTGACATTGACTAATTTTCTATATCTTATTAACTGAATTGTAAATACATATAAAACTACTTTTAATTATAATGAGACAAATTTAAATACATAAATAATTCATATTATGAAATCTAATGTTAATACTTCATTGATAATTAGGGTTCAATACATAAAAAAATATTAGATGACCCTGATGGTGAAATGATCCATGTGGATATTTCATCATTATGGGATTCTCTATCTTACAGAATTATTACATAAAATATAACCATTCTAATAAAAAATAATGTTTACATAAATTCTATAATTTTTGTTTATTCTAACTAGATTCATTTCTATGTAAACTGAATATATCCATATGAATTAGTATATGTGATATTTATGAAAATTTAATTTAATGTATACAAAATTATATAAATGTGGATTACATATTTTAATTTGTCCCAAAATCATTCTTATGATACAAAATTATCTATTATCTTTTATTTCATGATTTATTGTTAGTTTATATTATCTATTTTATATAATATAATGATTTTTTAAATTCATATTAAGACTAATGATTTAATGGGAACTGTTTTTTTATTTTTCTTAATTATGGAATACTGAATGATATTTTCATATGTTATTTGTTATATTATTCCATGATTTTTTTAAACCGTTGTTGTCAATGATTAGTTTTCATGAAATTCCCACATCATTATAATGATCCTCATGCCTTTAATAATGTAAATAACCATTGAAAATTGGATTTATAACATTTAATTGATATAACTAACTAGACACATGTGTTACAAGTATTAAATTATGAAGTGATGATAATCGTATAAATTCAATACATTGAAACTCTATGATCACAATGGAAAAAAATGTTGATTCTATTACTCAAGTGATCGCTATTTATTGACATTATTGTTTTATAGATTTTATGAATCGGTTTTATATTATTTTTGTATATGTGTAATTTTGATGTATGGGAATTTCCCAACGATAAGTAGATTTAGTTTTTAAATTCCTTCAAATAACTATTAATTGTTTTTTGGTTTTGAAAAAAAAATGTTATCTACTATTCATGTTTCTTCCTTGGTCATCATAAAGGCCTGTATAGTCTGAGATATTCCTCCTTGTCATGAAAATCCATGTCTTGTAAAATTAAAAAATTGAAGAATGTTTATCGTAATTTCCAATCATATCAAGGATAATATGGGAGTGATGTTTAGATGTAATATCATTATATTATAAGATCTATAATAAAACTAGGTTCGTTGTATTTATAAAATTGATGTATATATAAATTTCCTTTATAATTTTTTACTGTTACACTAGGTATACGATATTCAGGTGGTGTTATAGCATTATGTTTAACATTGATAATTTAATATTTTTAAATTTGAGAATTTTTATTCAACAAAAATTTAGACTATATTGAAATATTACACTATTAATATAAATGATATCAATGTTTTTTATTTTAGATAACCATATTATTGATTATATTTATATTATCCCAAACCAAGTTCCACACTAAAAAATATATGGAAAATATTTTTGAGGTCTCAAGAATGAATGTAAATGAAGTGAGAATTTTATAGACACTGTAATATTTTTACAGATATGGTTACTAATAATAGGTTCTCATAAATAGGAATTGATTCAATATTTTTTAATTTTTTCATTGTGATATAACAGTGAAATCGTATAAGAAAGAAAGCTATCATTTATATATATTTGTAGTAAAAATGTGGTTAAGAATGTATTAAATTAAAAAATGAATAATATATTAATTTTTTATTAGTCGCATCATTTTAATCCATTTTACAATATGTATGAAATCACAATATATATGGGGAATAAATTTTGTAACTCAATAAGGAAAAAATTGATTATACATAAAAAACATGGAATATTACATGTGGAGTACCTAGAATTTAGAATAAGGGTATACAATTTTCTGAACCAAATGATCCACATAATGATAAGTAATATCAATTATAAGAGAGAATTACAACAAATACTACATAATATGGTATTGGTTGAAAGGGTGTTGTGATAAGTACCTAAAAATCTGCATGAAAAAAATATGTCTTAGATCAGTGAATAAATTTTATATAGTATAATCTAGATGTACAATTTTTTTACTAAATCACAAAACTAGAAAAGTCACATATACCCATAGTTTTGAACTATTTTTATTGCCCAAATCTATTGGTATAATCAATACCCATGATTTTGGGAACCCCGTGGAGTTAAGTCATTGGTGTAGCTCTATTACATACCCACGGTTTGAAAATATTATACCCAGGGTTTCAAAATAGTGGGAATTGGTGTATGGTAGAGTTTCATTAAACCTATACCCATGGGTTCAAAACCTTGGGTATAGGTTTAAAAAAATTAGTGTTGGGTTTTGATCCCTTCATTGCTATTATACAAGTCACGATCCTAACTAGTAAACCAATTTTCATTATTGGTCTGTAAATATAAATTCACATATATATGTTTATCTAAACGATGGATATAAGTAGAAAAATCTAGAAATATGTTCTCCCATGATTTTTTTCCCACTGGAATTTTTTCCCACCGTAACATGGGAACACCATACCAATATTTTTGGAGAACTATGGGTATTGGAATGACATATACCCACTATTTTGGGAGAACAATTAGTATTGGTCTTGAATAAAAACCCTATACCCATAGTTTTTCAATAATTATGGGTAATGAAATGGCTTATACCGACATATTTTAGATAACTAATAGAATAGATCTCGAAAATAAACCATATACCAAACTTTTCTGGAAAACCATGAATATAGATGAAAATATCCAACCTAAACAATCCAAATACCCGCAGTTTTTTAAAAAACGTGGTTATAGAGGGGGGGGGGGGAAATTCAATTTTATTTTTTGAAAATATTTGTATAGTTCCATTTCAATATTTTTTATTATATATGAGAGAAAAGAAATGTTGCTGAGGTAAAATCATCAAATAGTTAAGGCATTTCATTAAAATGTAATATAATTTTTCCTACCAACTCTTCTAATTCTGAGATAAAAAAATGTGGAAATGATGAAATGTCTAAATTTATTAATGGAGTTAGAAATATATTAAATGAAATAGTGAATATAAGGATCAGTCTAGATGGTACTATTCATATGATGATCTAATTGGATGAAACCAAGTAAATGACAGTAACTATAATAATGTATTATAGTTGAATTACCATTAGGGAAAACAATAACTAACACATCATGTCATATTTTTTGAAATTAAACCAAGAAGATAAAAATATGAAATATAAGATGAAAATAAATAATGTTTTTTAGCTGGATGACGCTGATGTAATGATTCAATCTCGTGTAGTGATGACATTGAAGTTGATATATAATTATGTAGCCTATTCATATTCGAAACATATATAATTGTGGATTTTACTAATTCTATTTATTTTTCATATTGTGAATCTGATTCTAAAACTAATGATGGATAATTAGCTAAGTAATTGAAATGTTTCAGAATGATAATTTAATAATCATGAATTGTATAGAGTTATGAAATTAAAATATGAATGTTGTTCAATTAAATAATATTCTTCTAAAAAATCAAAATATTAAAAATATAGTATATAATGAATTGAATTATTTTTATTTATAAAATAATAATTTCAAAACATTAGTTTTGATAAATATTCAACAAAATGATTTCCTTAAATGTTATATTTCTAATAGCAGCATAAGGAAAAAAGGATGTTCTATGCCTTGTGGGCGTATATGACTCAAATTTATAAAAAATTTAAGAGTCACAAAAAAGTAAATTGAAAACTAATAAATACAACACCGTTTTCAAATGAGGAAGCCAATGAGGACATAAAATATAATCATAATGTAAACTAAAATCATTTGAATGAAATTAATAGTTTTTATGACAAATTTTATAATTTTTTTCATGATAAATTGATATTTTATAAAATAATGGATATCAATAATCATAACAATGATAAAAAAGGTTGTTATACAAAAAGATACCAAATATCTAAATAACATTATTTTTTAAAATAAATTACTATATATTTTATATTATTACATTCAGTAGGTGTAAGTTTATCATTCACTATGAATCTTAATTAAATATAATATTTACTTGATTATTACAAAATACATTGAAATTTATTTCTATGAATTTATATACTACATTACCCAACAATGAGTTTTCTAAATCAATATGGGTACCATAAATTTTATTAATAATCAATTTGACCAATGGTTTAATGGAAAAAATGTAATTTTAAATTTTTTTTGCATTGAATCTACCTTAAAATAGTTAAATACACATATTACATGGACAATATATTAAAAATAAATATTAATATGAAATATTGAATAGAGAAATTCATAATAAATTTTACAGTGTTGATGTTCTTAGGCATAAAATTATTTGTATTTCTCATATTTATGATGATAAATTGGGTGTTATGTTTTCAGATTGAAAGATAATAGTGTTTGAAGATATGTATCTCTTATATTATTAAATTTGAAATGTTTTTTCATTTAATTTTATTGGGATAACATAGAAGAATGTCTACTTCCTAAATTCTAATTTAAAAAATAAAATTATTTTTTATAAACGGTTCCTCAAATTTCATCATTTACTTTTTAGAAGATGGAATGCATTGATATGTTATCGAAATACTCATTATTAAGGTTAGTATGTACTTTTTATTCATATATAAAATTTACTAATAATAATTAAAAATTTAGATATGTTATTAATGATAATATGGTTGTTTCTTTATAACTATTTCATATTTATTTTTTTAACGATATAAGATATTATAGTTTTGGAGGTAAGAATTAATCTTTCATAATTTAAGAATATTTATTTATGTTTAACTGAAATGAATTGAAACAGATATCTTAATCTTAATCTTGTTTATTGATATTTAAATATCAGTTCAATATAAAAATAGTCAATTAATAAATTCTAGTATATATTATAATCATGTTGAAT
Organism: Viscum album; assembly: GCA_963277665.1. Taxonomy (NCBI): domain Eukaryota; kingdom Viridiplantae; phylum Streptophyta; class Magnoliopsida; order Santalales; family Viscaceae; genus Viscum; species Viscum album. The sequence continues at coordinate 1,154,951,113 of OY728165.1, forward strand.
TTTAAAATATCAAAATAAATTTTTATTAGATATTGGAAATTTTGATAATATTTCCTCTCATAAAACACCGCCAACAATTGTTATGTAGAATGGAAAATATTTATATTGTAGAAATATATAAAAAATTTATAATGAATATAGTCTATTAATTTAATTTTTTAATGAATCAATTAAAACTAGGTGTCAAAACATAAATAAAATTTTTATTGGAACTTCTCCAAGGAAAAAATATATGTATTTTTAATGAAAAAGACAATTTTTTATTTAATTTTTTTGGTTGAAAATTATTAATTTGAATAATAATAAAAATTTAGATAAATAAAACTCTGGAGATGAAAATTTAATATTTATTTTATATTTTATGAATAGAATATCTTAGAGAGTATATACCAAGTGGAAAATTATAGTTGAATAGTTTTTTCATATTATGTTTGATGAGAATAATAATTTAAAATTAAATGCCTTTTTAGATAATCTTGGTGAATAATATAAATAAATTAAATTTACTGAATATGAAAGAAAATATGATAATGTATCATTATAGGGGGATCTTATATCTATTAAATATGATAATAAAAAATGAAAAGACAAAATTATAATCAATTTAGGACAGTAATTGGTAATATGTAAACATAAATTCAAAATTTAATATCTATATTCAATTATTGTACTTATTATACAATTTTTTAAAAATGTGAAGTTATTAATAATGATGAATATTTTTAGAATTCTAATTGAATTATTATTATTCATAATGAATAAATCAATTTTCTTAAAATAATATTTAGAATCTAGTTAATTTTTTTAACAATCATTAAGTTATTGGAACAAACTGGGATTTTTAGAATAAATATTATGAAAGTATAAATATTATTTAAAAGAAAAGAATAATGGTTTCACAAGTAATTTTTCTGGAAGGCAAATTGATTTTGATAAATCTATTTCTATATATTCAATAGTTGAAGTGGTTAGGATTTTATTATTTATATTACATTCATGGTTTTAAAGTGTTTAAAATAGATGTGTCAAGCTCATTTTCAAATGGTTTTATTTTTAAATAAGAGTATGTTATTCATCCTCAAGGGTTTGAATATGAGGGCTTTCTAATCATATTTGTAAACATTAGAAAAATAATATAGTATACTAAATATATGATAGAGATTCATATAATATAATATCATTATTTTTATTGAAAAATAGTTTTTATAAATGATAATTTCACCCAACATTCATTATCATGAAAATATCTAATTAAATATTAATTCTAAAAATATATGTTATATATATTTTAATTTTTTCTCCAATTAAAATATTATATAAGAAATTTTTTTACATAAAGAATTATGTATTCAATAAAATATTTATGGATCTTATGTAACATGACGACATCAAGAAATGAAATTATTTCTAGTGTATTCATTTTTTCTTGGAATAAATTTAATCAAAAAATGAATATTTAGTTCTATTAAAAGAATAATTATACATGTTAATGTAATTTTTTAGACTATTATATTCTATTATAACAAGAAATATTAAATTTAATATTTTATATATAATTTTTTAGATGTTATATGTTTGATAGAAAGACAACCGCAAGTATGTTCCATTTTCTTGGTGAGGGTATGATTTGATAAATATTTGAAAAGTTATTATTAATTTCATTTTTTCACCACTATGATTGTGTATATTAATGAAATAGATCTTTTTTTATATTATATGGACAAATAAAAAATTATTTAATTTTAATTTTTAATTTTATAAAATACCTATATTATAAGATAGTACATATTATAATTCAATATTAAATAATATCGTATCACATTTATTGTAAAATAAATATATGGTAGAATTAATTTTTAAAGGGTTGTTTTTTATAAATAAGATATTTTTTAATAATTTTTTTAAACTATTAATCATCTTATTGATATATTTACCAAACCATTCGATGAAATAAATATTTTGAAAATAAAATCTTAACTTGGTCTGATAGAGATTTATTTTATTTTACTCTTATTTTGTTATTTTGCCTATATTTTCAATTAAAAAAATACCCAATCTATATATGATGACCCAGAACTAAAATATTATAATGATTTCATATTTAGTTATGAAATAATTTTTTTGAATTCTAAAAACATATTTTAGGTATATGGGATTTGTGAATTAGGCCATCACCCATATATAATATTACTTTAGAAAGTGGAAAACATCCACTACATATCAATTTTTTGATACAATAAATAACTCTTAAGATATAATAAATTATATTTTCATAACTGTATGATCTCATCCATTTCTAGGAATGAATATTTTTAAACATTTGGTCAAAATGAGTTGTTTTGAATTTAATCCATATATATAATTAATTAACTACCAAAAAAATTTACACTCCCTATAAGCAGTTTTTTCTATGTGTATACATATCACAAAAGTGTAGTACAACCCCACTAACTATATTTTTCTACATGTCAGTATGTTAGTAAATAATATTTCTACATGTGTAATTAGATTTCACCATGTGTAATATTTTACAACGAGGAATACTAATTTATCACAAGTAATATTTCACAATGTAAAATTATATTTCACCACATGTAATATTTCACAACATGAAATTAGATTTCATCATGTCTAAAAAGTGTGAAGGTTATTTTTGATTTTGATAAAATTTCCCATATAAATTTGGGAAATGTGATACACAATATAGAATGGAAATTCACATCTTATATGTTGGTTATGTAGTAATTTAATAATATACATCTCACAATGATTAACCCTAAAAAACATTATCATCCCTGATGATGATCCACACAACATTTTATTGGATATAAAATCCTACATGAACCTTTTCATTTGATTGAAGACCCTCTCTGCTCCTCAATCTTTATTGTGGGCCTTCATCCATTGAATTTCTGATGTCACCTTTTGTATTGAAGTGAACATTTATTTGACCTTAGATAACTGATGCTATATTTTTATGTTATACCTTATAGTTATTAATATTTTTTTAGATCAATTACTAATATATTATCTCATTCTTGTTGAGAGTAAGTAAATTTCCATTGAAGACATTTGTTTTTTTGGATTCACTTCCTGATCATTCATAGATCCATATATACATCCAATTTTTAGACGTGTTCTTTATTGATTATTACGTATTCAAAGATATTTATTTTTGACTATTCTTCATTAAAATTCTTGAGGTGGGAGGTATCATTTCTAAATCACATCTCCGTAATATGAAATCTTATATGAAAGATGTAGGATGGATTGATTTTTATAGAAATTGTAAACTCTAATTTAATTAATTAATGTGTCAAATAAATTGAATACGAATTTTGTGAAGTTGTGCGGTTTTTGGATTGTTGAATAAGAAAATTAATTGTGAGAATTTAGGTTGATGGGATTTAGAATGTCGAGTTGTGTATTTAAATGTGAAATAAATATTTTTTTGGAGAATTAGTTATCAATTTAAATAATTTATAAATTAGTATAATTAATTTTTTAAATAATTATAATGTTTTCATTTTTTTTATTACGAATAATAAATAGGTTAATTAATTATTTACTAGATATATTTTTAATGGAAAATTATTTTTAGTGATAGTTAATATCAATTGTTGTTTTTAATTCTTTGTTGAATAAATTAATAGACTGGGTGACCTAATTTATGATCTAATTGATGAATGTGATTTTGGGGGATAGTTATAGAGATTGTCACTAATAAAATTTTGGTTGATTGAATTTTTTTATTTACCAATAATATAAATAAATGAATGGGATATTTGTTATTAGACATGGAGTTCTACACTGACGGTATTTTGGATGATAGATAAGAAATTATGTAACGATGATATACCTATATGTTTTATTTATATTTGGGGTGTTATACATGTAATTATAACCAATGATAACGAAAAAAAATGGGATTTTATGTTTTATACATGGAGTTCCACACCACTGAGATTTTGGGTGTTAGACTTGGCATTCAATACTAATGGAAATTTAAGAGTTAGACATGTCGTTTTATAGTAAGGATAGATATGAAATAAAAAATAGCAAATTCAATGTGTTACATGATTAATACATGATATTATATGATGTTAATAACTATTAATTAAAAATTTAGGACTCTTCTATTATGAATTATAATTATTTTCTATATAAAACTTCATACACTTGAGGTTGATTATATTTATTTTGGACATTTTTGGTGGTGGCCTACTGAGTTGTATTCACATCGTATTCATGATTCATGATCTGTACATGAGTGGAATTTACTTTTGAAGTATAGGATAAGGGATATTTCCTTATATTATATTATTAGTTGAGTATATATCTTAGATTATGGGATGAGATGTGTTTTATGACTGACTTGAGTGTCATTATTTTCATTACAAACAGTTGCATTTAGAAAACAGTGCCACATATTTTGCTTGGAATATTTTGTATTCAATTAGATTTTTTATTTTTCACATTTATTATCTCGTGATATTGGTATTTATATGATTATATATGCTACCTCTATTTTCTAGTTATTTTCACTATTGTTTTACTCTGATAAAAATTTTATTGTCTCCCCATGAATAATATACAAGAGCCTCGCTTCTAGTTAAAAACATATGGAATCTAGGGATGTAGGCCAGATGTCATGTGGAGGTTTGGATTCGGGCCCCAGTGATTAGAACCTTGTTTGGAAAGTTACAATGATATATTAGAGGTGTTCTCTTTTCTTTATCATTTGTATTACTATTTGGGGAAGGGTATATAGGAAACATGGAAGAGTCAATGGATTCATAATGAGATCGTTCATTAGAGTTTCAAACCCATGTTCAAGGGACCCAATGTACTCTAGGTGGGAATGTTTTAATTGTTGTTTTCTCTTACATTTGAATATTATTTCTCCTTTGGTGATGCGTAGGTGGTGTGATGTCATTATAGCCTGAATGGCCCAAAGGCCTTCTTTTTTATATTTATTATGGATATTCCCCTTTTTAAGGGTTTAAGGGGAACATGTACATGACCTATAGTCCCAAGGCACAAGTCCCAACAAGCCCCAATACATGAACCAAAGGCCCATAGGCATACCATGCCAAATACATGACTCGTAGGCCCATCCCACTTGAACTACCCCTCCCCAGATTCCTGCGTTATTGATCACCTAGCTCCCCACCTTGCATTTCTGATCAGCTAGCATTACCCCATACAATGTTGCACGGTTCCTAGTCTTGATGGCGGCTGTAATACCCTCTCATTCATCAATGAATCATTCTTAGCTTATGAAATGAATCAATTTACGCACGCATGATAATATGGATTATGGGTATGTTTTTTAAGTTAAACTATTTTCTATTCTTATGAAATTGAATTGAAAATGGTGTGTATCATGATTTTTTAAAAAATAAAATAAAATGATGAAAATATTTTAATAATTGGATTTTGATATAAGAAAATTGAAATGGATAAAGTTTTTACCCTTTTTAACTATGGCCTAAGTGTGGGCTGGTCTATTGTATTAATAATGCATCTGTTTTGTCCATGTGTAAAGAGTTGTGGAAAAGGCTTGTTGTAGCTTATTTTGTTTTCACTCTTAAATAAACAAATTCACCCTGTGAAATGAGGCTTAAGGTGATTTTTTGATCATGTAATTATATTCCCCCATGATGACGATTATTGAGGGGCTAATCGTAGGACATGGTTCTCGATGATCCTCTAGTAGTGGAACCTGAGTCATTGATAGTTCTAGGTGAGTACATTTGAAAATAGTTCTAATAGAATGTTGATCGCTTCATGTAATTGATGGAAAGAGATCAGAGTAGGGAAAATTTCATGACATGAGCTTGTATGTAATGTTAAATACACATTTTGGATTACAGTCTAGCGGAATCTATGTGTGAAAAAATGTTTTCTTCATATTATAAAGTAATGTTTTCTTTGGGATCCTTATATTCTATATATGTCATACTTTGACCAAATTATATGTATTCATTGGGTATTCTCCTACCAAGCACACAAAAACAATTATATTAGGAGATTTTGTTTATGTATCATAAGGGTGACCTCTAAATTCATCAGGGATAGTGAGATATTTAGGAGGGATGAAAAGGGGTCATTACATAAGAAATGAGAGAGATCACAACCTAGGTTTCTAGTATTTTACTAGAAGGAAATTATGATAGTAATGATATACATACACTATTACTAAAAATATTTTAATATGTATTTCTAAAGACTTCTTAAGGTTACCACGTAAGAGAGATGTGGAATTAACTATTGTGGTCATTCGAGTGGTCGAGACCATGTCAATTCCTCCATTCAAAATGGAAATGACTTAGCTACAAGATATAAATAATCAACTAGAGTAGTTAGATTATAATGGATTTATCCTTCCAAGAACATTGCCTTTAGGATCTCCTACATTGATTTCATAGTTGGTTTATGGGATTTTACATTTGTGAATTGATTATAAAAAGATATGCATTATGACTATGAAGAATGGTTATCCTCTTTTGTATATTTATGGTTTATTTGACCTGTTGAATAAAGACTTTGTGTTTATTAAGATAGACATGAGATCAGGTAATCATAATCTAAGGGTTGAGATATAAGATATACCGAGGATGGATTTTATCAGTAGTTAAGGCATGTATGAGTTTTTTGTAATACCTTTTGTGATGACGAACAAAATACTAGTTCTTAAGGACATGATGAATTGATAATTTTATCAATATTTGGATTAGTTTGTTGGGTTTTTTGTGTATAAAATCTTGGTGTACCCCCGGACAAATGATTTTCTTTCCCAACATCTCGATATCACCCAGATTTTAATGGGAGAGAATCAAGTACTCTTTATGCTATCTATGTGTCAGTTTTGGATTGACCATCTACACTTCTTGGGGAACACCATCTTAGAGGAAGGTGTGTCAGCGGACCCAATCATGGTTCATTTACTAGATTCATTGATGAATCACGTGAAACTTTTCAGTCATCGAATCCTTGTTTGGATATATGCGATATTACAAGAGGTTCATCTATGGATTTTATAGATGAGTAGTGCTACCTTTGGGCTTGAAAAAAAAGGGGATAATGTTTTAATCGTTGGAATAATATGATAATGCCTTCCAAGAGATGAATAAGTGTTTGATGTTGACACTAACTTGGATCCAACCTAATACTGGTGAGGAATATGTAGTGTATTGGGGTGATTCATAGATCGTACATGGAGAAGTGTTGATGTAATGATATAGAGTTATGGAATATAGGTCTCAGTAGTTCAAGCCACATGAATATAACTACCCTACCCTTTACCTCATGCTTATGGTAGTGGGGAATCCACTGATGTGTTGGAAAAACAACCTTCTGGGAGTAAATATTATAGTTTATGAATAACATAAGATGTTTATTATTGAATTTTCCAAATGTGATTTGAATCTTCGGTAGTAGATATTGGTTGAATGTATGTACTATTTTGATTTTGAGCTAAAATATATTCTCAGTAATGGAAACAATGTGGATGATGTTTTGAGTAGTAAAACATAGAATCATATGTCTCATGAATATATTACATTGTGTATGATGATGTGGTTTCATGAAGAGACACACATTGTGCTTTTGGAGAGATTGGATTACTTGAAACTCCTATTAGATGCAATTTATTATACACTTTTGAGATGGATCAGGGACATGTAGTATGAGGAAATAATGTTCATAGATTTTAGTGACATATTTGAGAGTGGGGAGATTCCTTTAGAACTAATTATATAAAATTATGTGATTAAATATGTGAAGGATCGATTGGTTGTTGAGAAAATATTTCGAGTGGGGTTCATGTGATAATGGCATACCTAAAGGGGGGTAGTTTATAGAGGTGTGACCAAACTGTACCTTGATAGACTACGGATGTTATAGTGGCCAGGAAAGAAATATTAAATAGATAGGATCGCGATACGATGATACTGTTGTCAATCAGTGAAGGTATAACATCAATGACTTGAACTTTTGCTACAACCATTTCCCATTTAGTTATGGTTTTTGGATGACCTTACCATGGAATTTTTTTAAGTCTTCTAAATACATCGAGGAAGAATGATACTATCTAGTTTATTATGGATTGATTGACAAAGGTATCAAAATTTTTCCAATACAAGAAACATTAACAATATGGATGATGGTAGAACTATAAGACCAGGTGATAGTTAGCCTAGATGGGGTTCCACAAACAATAGTTTCATTCCAAAATTGGTGTTTTACTTCATGCTTATGGGAGGGCTTGAAGAAAGCTCAGTTTAGATATGTTTAATTGTGCACTTATTTCTATCCACAAACAGATGGGAATTTGGAGAAAACAATTCAAGTGATTGAGAATATCTTGTATCCATGTGTCCTTGACATTGGTGGGAAATAGGCAAAACACCCAGATTTGATGGAGTATTCCTATAACAATAGTTAATAGGAAACTATAAAGATGGAAACCTATGAGGATCTATATGGTAGTCTATTCAAATCAACAGTATACTAGTTGGAGGCTTGTGATTCAGAGTAATTGCGACCAAGTCTCATGCATGAGACATCATAGAAGGTACAACTGATACTAAAACATATAGTTATAGATCATAGTTGGGGGTTGTCACATGCTAACATATGTTGATGACCCTATAGATTATAGATAGTGATCCTATATTTATTAGGTTTCCACCTATGTTAGGTCACTACAGGTTGTGGATATAATGAAATTTGGTACCCAATTGTATTCGACCATTTGGGATTGTGGAGTGAATTTGCTCGATGGAATACTGATTGTCTCGTCCACAGAAATATATCACCAAGAATAAATTTTTCCATATATCATAACATAGTCAGTATCACCCTGAACCTTCTCCTGTGATCTATGTGGATGATGTTGATCATTATTTAGATTTTTCATTTGAGGAGAATCTGATACATATGATGGATTAGGGTGAGAATGTGTTGAGAGGAACTGTTGTGATGATATATCATGTATTATAGAATCACAGATATGTAGAGGAGGATACATGGAGAAGGGAAGAAGATATGAAATCTTAGTGGAGTGGTCTTTTTTTACTTGGAATCATAGAAAATATTGGTAGTGCAAATTGAGGATGAGATGTCATAAATTTTGGAGATTTTATGATCTCATAATTTTCTAGGTATGATTATTTTTAAACATTCCATCATAATGGGATGTTTTTATTTTAATATATATCTATAATTAATTAACCAAGAAAATAAATTACACCCCCTGTCAAAATTTCATGAAAGTTTACTATACCCCATGTAACTATATATCACCATGTCTGATTATTTCACACATAAAATATTTCACCATGTGTAATTAGATTTCACCACCTATAATGTTGCACTATGTGAAGTTGGATTTCACCAAGTGTAAGATTTCACAACGCATAATATTTCACCATTTTAAATTGGATTTCAAAAAATGTAATCTGTATTTTATAAAAGGGTTTGAATGGATTTCACTCAGAAATAAGGGAAATTAGTTATTGAGCATGAAATGAGGGTTCATGTAATGTAATTGTTGCCCGGTGAAATAAAAATACATAACAAGCAATTCCTAACCATCAGAAACCATTATTAATCATAGATGAAACTATGTGCACCATAATATTCTACTACATATTCTCCACACGTCATTTTCTTGGAATGAAATTCATACACACACCTCCACCTTTGATCTAAGACCCTCCACCTACATCTATCCTTTTGCGGGTATTCTATCATTAATTTTTGAGAGTCTGCATCGACCCATAATTGATATAGAATTAGATCATGGATATTAAGACCTATATTTTTAAGGGATTCCTTACAGTTATTAATCTAATTATCAATCCATTTATAACAGATTGTTTATCTCTCATTTAGAGGAATACAATATCGTATTTCTATCATAAATTTAAGGATTTTGTCATCCATTCCTCCACTTTCTAGGAGTTGGAAAAAATTCATATTATACAATGAATTAACGATTGACCACACCCAATCTATGATATTTCTTTTTGAGAATTCTTCCTCACCATTATTGAGGTTAGTAGTCAAAATTCTAAATCCCATTATCATAATTTTTTTTCATATATGAAATTTATAGGATTTATATAATTTTATAAAAATTGAGACCTCGAATTGAAGATAGTTAATTATGTAAATAAAAATGTTATGAAATGTGGTGAAGTAGTGATTAATTAATAAAAAAATTAATTGTCAGAATTGATTATATTGGTATTGATGTTTTTGAGTTGTGTATTTAAATGGGAAATATGTATAATTATTTTATAAATTAATTATCAATTTAAATGATTGAGAAATTTCGATAATTAATTTTTTTGTCAATTATCATGTTGTCTATTTTTTGATCAAGAATAATTAATTTGTTACATAATTATTTAATCCCAAAATATTGAATGGTTAATTTATTAGAGACATAATTAAAAGGAAAATAATGTTATTAATTAGTTATTGATTAAATTAACGTACTAGACAAATCAATTTTCGAAATAATCAATGAATGAGGTATTTGGTTTTATACATGGTTCCCTATATCAATGGGACTTGGGGTGCTAGATATGGTGTTATGGACCAATAATATAAACAAATGAATTGGTTTTTGGATGTTATACATGGTTTTATACACTGATTGGATATGGGGTTCTGGACATGGTGTTCTAAATTGATGAAAAATCAATATGTATTATTGATAATTGGGGTGTAATACATATAATTCTACACCAATGATAAATGATAAAAATTGGGGATTTTAGGTGTTAGACAAGGAATTCTACACTGAGGAGATTACGGGTGTTAGGTATGGAGGTCTACACTGATGAGATTTTTATTCTTAGACATGGAATTCTTTAGTAATGATAAATTTGAAATAATAAACAATAAATTTAATGTGTGAAATGATTCAATGTTGATTATCTATATAGTTGATAAAGATTAATTTGAAATATGATTATAATTCAATGATGTATTGTTATTATTTTCTTCATTTAACTGCATTCAATTGGTGTTCACTTGAATTGTTTTAGGCACTTTTTGTGGTGACCTACTTAATTGTATACACACCCTAATATGGATGATTGATCAGTGCCCAAATAAATAATTATTGTTCTAGGATAGGATAAGGGAAAAGGTCCCAGATTTGATTTCTGATTGGGGATGGAGCTTATATATAGGAACCAAATGTTGTTTAGGAACCTCTTGGGAGGCATTTGTGTATTTAAATTCAGTTACATTTTAAACACTTTGGTACTTATTTGGGCGTGGTATTTTTCCATTTCAGTCGGATTTTTAATTTTTTTCTTTGATTATCCCGAGATATTTGCATTACTATGAATATATATTCTTCCACTATTTTCTATTTAATTATGATATAGTTTAAATTTCATAAAAGATGGTATAGTCTCCCCACGAATAACATCCCAGGTTATCACTACTAGTTGGTCACCATTGGTATATAGGTAGGTGTGACTGAGCATATGTGGCTATCTGGATCAGGGAACAAGTGCATTGCACTTTGGTAAGGGCGTTACAATAACATAGATTTAAAATTTTCCTCGTGAACTCATCCTTGTATATAATTATCCTTTAAAACATGTGAAAAACATTTTAAATAAAGTCATTAGAAAAAATTGATCAGTACCGAATGTATAAAGGAATGAATGAATGAAACTCATTAGTAGTTAAATTCTCATTATCAATTTTCACCATTAATAATATAAATTTGAATGTCAATGCAATAACCAAGAATCTAGTATCACAATACCATTTTATACTTTTTTACATTACCATATATGTAAGGGGTAAATATTGATGTAATTGTCTTTTTAGTTGTTTTGGGGAACCAATTATAAAAATGAAAAACATTTTAATAGATAAATAAATTATGTATCAGTCAAATAGAAAAAATTTGGCATCCATGAACTCATTACATGTGTTCTTCTTAATATCATTTAGATCAGGGAAAAAAGAAGTGTGTGCTCAAACATTTGGTAAGTGATACATACAAATTAACGTTTCATAAACAATATAAAAAATCAATATGGTATGGTATATGTATGAAAAAATTACATTTAACAAATAACATGACTATTATAACAGGATATTGAATAACACATATGGAAAGGTTCATAACTAAAAAAATTCCATTTAATAAAAAACTGAAAATAAAATGAATCTATAGATAATATAATTTATAAAGTCTCATGGAAAATAATAATAGCTACATTTTCAATTAAGTAAATGATAAATTATTAGACATCATGATATCAAGTAACATTATATATCTACTATTTAGACCATTCAAAATATAGTTTAAAATAATGTGAAAAAAACATATTATTTGGATAACAAATTTGTATAATGAGACATGTTGATGAATTGAGGGGATATATTTAGTTGGGATACTCCCATAACTACATTTACAATACACATATTATATAATGTATAATTTATTTATTTATTGAATTAATATGTGTTACAATCCAATATCCCTATTGATTAAAGGGTACTTATTTATCAATATCACCATAGTTAATCAAATAACTTTAAAAGTAAAAATTATATGTAAAAATGATATGTGGTTTAGGAAATAATAATATCCATTATATGAAAATAAGTATAAATAAAATAAATCTAGTTTCCAATGGAAATTGATCACAATAATGTTATTATTTTAACATAACATTCACAATCCCAAAATAATTTAAGAACGTAAAATATTTAAACCACTTTGGTAAATTTTCAATTTCTACCCAATGGATAATAATGATGAAACTAAAAATTAATAATCATTAATAAATTTAAAGTCATTTTAAATTAATAAAATTCTATATGTATACCACATGATTTTTTTTTATATTAATTAACATGTTCCAATGAATTGGAAATTGAGAGGAAATCCATTGTCTCACAATTTTAATTACATAAACATGGTTTATCCTCAAAATAGTTGTTTTAATAAGTCTCTTTTAATTTAACCAATAAATTCTAAAATTTATAATATCATATGTGATAGTATTAAAAAAATTTAACAACTGTTTGTTAATAATATTTCACTAATATCATCATTTTTGGTGTTTATTTCCATCTATTCTCATCTTCATTGTTTATGGTTCATGACCATATTATATAAAAAAGAATTTATATACTGATAATAATCAAATAAATTTCTTATTTTCTAATTATATACATTATTATATCCATTATATAATGATGGACAACGAAAATGAGTCACATCACATTATGGATATGTTATGTCGTATGTACCCATGACTTACAATATCATTTACTAAGTAGGTTAAAGGGTAAATAATGATATTATATGTTAATTTTTTAGAATTTATATCATGTAATGTATATGAAATATATTTATTAAATGTATCCTTATTTTATTAAATTTAATTAATTTGTTAAAAAATAATCATATCACTTCACAATGTGGGTGTCCTCCCAACACAAAAGTGAAATTATTATATTTTAAAGGGCATTTAATGAGAGATGGTTTATTAGATATTAAAATTTAAAATTTATATTAATATCATATATAATTTATGAATTTATAAAATTACTCATTTTATTTATCCTTGAATGGTGGTGTTGAAAAAAAATTACATCAGCTCGCAAGGTGGTAGTCCATCGTACAATAGAATTATAGTTTCATTTCCATTTTGGTTAATAATATATTAACATATCTAAATAAATTAACATAATAATAATTAACTAAATTTATGATACTGAGGATATTATATAATCATATTTTAAGAAAATTTTAAGGATGTGGAGGAAGAAACAATATAAAAATGCTCGTTTATGGTCATCAACACTTATTCTGACAACATCATTAAGTATTCTCCAAAAAAATCGTGGTATAGACTTACGATCAAGACATGGGATATAATTTTTTAGGGGAGTATGTAATCGTTTTTGGATTTTCATGTACAATCTAAATAACATTGTAAGTCATAATAGTGGAGGAGATGTGGTGTCCTTTTATAAGTGGGGGAGAGGACACACCAGTAATGTTTAAAAACAATAAATTAAACCATGATTTGTACAATTAAAAGAGACTAAAAATGGGTCATTAAAAATACAAAAAAGATTTTTGTGTTGAGATACTTCATTCCAATGTAGTTCTTACAAGGTTATATGTTGTTTTAACATTTATCTTTTAAGTTTACGCCAATGTAAATCAATTTTTAACTTATTAACATTAGTTAATTTTTAAAAGTTACATAATTAATATTAGAAAAAATTTCTTAGAATATATTATATTATATATATTTTAATTATTAAAAATATGGAATTTATTTTTTCTAATTTAATTAATATATGTGGAAGAATCAAATTTAAAATTAAAACTAGAGACGTAATAAAAAATAAGAATTTCAAGAAGAAAAGTCTTATAAGTATAATACAATTAAATATAAAAATTCAATATGAAATTTATTCCCAATAACTAAATTTCATATATTAAAATATAATTTATCCTATTTAATGTAAAAAAATTAAAATATAATATATCATTGTAAAGAATTTTAATTAAAAGTAGTATTTTAATAAAAAATTATTTTTCTCTATTCACCGAAAAAAATCATTTCAACTGAATACCAAATCCTAATCCTAATATAATTATAAAAATCTAATTTCATAAATGAAGTTAATTTTACAAAATAATTTTTCTAAAACTGAAGAAAAAATTAGTTTTAAATTTTATATTTATTAATGCGACTACGCAACCTTTAAGGAAAATTAAAATTCACAATAAACATTTAATTTTATTTAAAAATTTTCTTATTTTAAAAATAATATATATATTACCATATTTTTCATAAACCACTCAGTAATATTTATACCCTATAACTCAATAGCTAATTCAGAATTCTCATGTAAGAAATATTTTAATAGAGCATCACTTAAAATTTAAACCCGATGTTACGTACACTGGAAGTTATAAAAGAGGTGGAAATTATTTTAAAAGAAATATATCTTAATGTCTTGGGGTGTTATATTATCGTCATCTATAGGTGTTGTGAGTCATATACAGTATTTAATATGAAATAACCCTTTTAAAATAATAGGGTTCACATTATACAACTTAAATAAATTATATCCTCAATATTTAATACTGATCTCAATAACTAAAAGATTGATATTTGAAAATACCCTTCATGAAACCCCACAATGTGAGAATGTTTAATAAAAAACCATTTATAAAATAAAAGGGTAGATATGATGTTTATTAGAATGAATCACATAAATAATCTTCTATATAATATAAAATTGGTGGGATGGGAATATATTTACATTGATGAAATGTGTATTCCCAAATAATGATGGATTTTGATAGAGGCATTTTTGTACAAAAAATTGAATGATACAAAGAAATTAAAACCATAATCCTTAAATATGTAATGTATTAAAGGTCCATGTTATTTGTTAGAAATTAATATACTATGATATCATTTTTTTCCATGATACTTTTATTGGTGTTAAGTAATTATTTACCCTCTGGACTGAGAAAATATTAAAAAATATTCTTACTTAATATCAATATATTTAATAAAAAAATTTATTCCTTTGGGTTTTATTCAATAAATTCCCACATCATTTCTCAAAACATGAAATGAATAATCAAAATCATGTTTTATGCATGAATATCATTTAAATTTTAATTATAAGGACACGTCATTCCTCTTTTGTCTATAAGTTTTATAAAATCACAAATTAATAGATATATATTCCTAATAACAAAAATATTTTAACATAATACATTCTATATATATGGAAAATTAAGTCTTTTCCAAAATATATATGTCCCAATCAATGTACATTAATTCTATGTATTTTCATTAAAGCAATAGTATTTTACCTGGATTGTATAAAGTAGATTTTAATGGCACATTCCAAATATTCTATTACATTTATCAACATAAAATCATAATGTAAGATTTAATTCTTATAAATATAAAATATTCTATTGTCAAATATATTCCATAAATTGATATATTTTTTTTAAAATAATGCAAAGATAAAATTTACCATTGAACCTCTAACCAATTTCATGGTCACCCAAACTATCACATTAACATTTTATTATTATATAAACATTAATAATATATTATTGGCTGTCAAATTTAACTAAAATGATTTCCAATATGTTCAATATTTCACTGACTCACATTTAATGGTAATCAATACTGTTTGACAAATTCTCCAAATAGTGTAATAAATTGATTTGACGTGTGACCATTATTCATTTCATGATTCTCATAACAATAATATAATTTCTAAAATACTCATATAATATAATTATTGACTCCAAACATATTACAATTATTCATTCAACATCATTTGTGTAAATAAAAAAAGCCTGATCATGATACCCTTCAAGCTTGTGTGGTGTATTCCCTTTACAACTGGGGAATAAATTTTTTTAGTTACTCATATCCATTCAGTTGAATCAATTATGATTGGAAATTAATTTAATTACCTTTCATCTATGAGTATAATGGTCTAAATATCCAGAATTCTTGAAAACTCTAATTCTATTCATGATAGTACCATGGGGATTCATTCCATTACTGTCACATGTGTGAAAAACATGATTCGATTATTCATCTTATATGTCATTTTCAAATTAATACATTATTACCTTGATTCAATTATAATCCATAATAATTTGAAAATTCTTTCTTTGTCATGATATAACATGATAATGTGTTCGTATGATGATAATTGTTGGGAGAATTCTTTCATTCGGACTGTTGGCATATTCCCTAGAATAGAATGATCATTATTACAATTTAGATTAAGTGAATTGATATAGTTTTCATTCCATCCAATACATGTAATTTATACAATATGAAATACACTATATTGGGTCACAACATTATGAAACATAATATTTAATTCCATGACTAGAGAAAAAAATATCATAAATTGAAAAAAAAATTATACATTGAAAATCTCAAAATCTTAAACATTGTTTCTTTCTGGTATTAATTTTCAATCCTTCATAAATGTTTTTATAGAAAATATGAATTATCTATCGTATAACGCCTAGAAGTTTCATCATTGGTATGTATTAAGGACACTTTTCATTCACTGTGTTATTATTTGGTTAAGCACAATATGTACTTTTTTATTTATTAACCCCAGGTTAATATTTTTCATAACCATGACCACTTGTGGTATCCAATCTTTTATGTATTACTAGATAAAACAACACCATATTTTCCTTATCAAAAAATTAAAATTTTCCTACATAAATATAATCAAAATATATCACAGGTTCAATCAAACTAAAATATATTTTCTTAAATCTATTTCTTAAGGTTTCTAATAAACATTCTGTGGCCCCATGTATAATAACCCCAACTCTAGTATCCAAGAGATTCATCATACATTGTTAAATTATCATAAGCACACATGGTCAAATGATAAATGATTGATCATCACCGTATTATAGGATAACTATATATTAAAATGATACCCGCTATATATAATGAAATAAAAAAATCATTGTAATGGAAGACATTTTTCACTCTTGAACTCATTCAAAGAATTATTCTTCTTATCCTTGGGAAATGGAACCAAATAAAGGTGAGCTCAAATGCGCAATAAGGGTTACATAAAATATAATCTATCATAAGCCAACAATTAATAATTAATATGAAATTTTATGTTACTAAAAACAAATTACATTCAATTAATAACATGAAAATCATCATCAGATAAGGCATAATCATTATAGTAGTAAAATAACATAAATCAGAGGAAATTTAATTAGTAAATGAGAAGGTAATGAATATATAATAAATATCTTATATAAAACCTCATGGTTTTTAAAAATAACTGAATTATTGATGAATGGAATTCCTAATTAATGGAAATTATGATCTCTGCCCTCACGACGCCTCTACTATCACCACCTTTCACAAGAGAGATTAAATCTAATGGTTAAAACCCATCATTTTTAGTCAACTGATTGGTCTACTGAAAATAATCTATTCATGATGGGATTATCTATAAATATTCACCAAATTAAAGAATAAGTAAAAATATCCCCTCATATATATAATAATAATTTAAATTAATGAATCTATATTGATTATCATAAAATATCTGTATAGAGTAAAGGATATATATTTACTAATATTTACCACAACAATCAAATAACATTAAAAGTAAAAATCTATTGTTGAAATTTTATATAGATTAGTAAATTATTATATATATCATAAATTAATATTTATATATAATATAAATGAAGATTACAATGAAAAATTATCACAATAATGTTATTGTTTCAAGAGAATGTTAATAATCACACAATAAAGAAAAATGTCCAATATTTTTTACCTCCTTCATAACTTTTAAATTTTAACCCCTTTAATAATAACCATGAAAATAATTTAAAATTAATTATGAATCATATATTCAGATATGATTCATTAAATGTGATGTGTATACACCATATTAATGTGAATGTATGAAAATTAACAAATATTCCTAAAATGAAATGGAAGTTGAGACGAACTCCATTAACTCATGTATGACATTATTTAAAAATGATCTGAAATCATGTAAAATTGTATTAATAATATTATTAATTTATTAATGAACCATTATTAAATTTATAATATCATATAGGATCATCTTATAACATTTTACCGCTTTTTGTTAATAAAATAATATTATTTTCTTCGTTTCAGGTGTTTATTGCCCTGTTTTCTCACGTGCATTTGTCATGAAATATCCAGTTCATTTATATATGAAAATAATAAATCATATATATAGTTATAATAATGTTATAAATATCATGTTTTTTCATTAGATACATTATTATAACCATTAATCAATGTTGGTAAGTGAAAATGAGTCACATCGATCTATGAAGACGACATGCCACATGTACGTGAGCGGGATGATAAAATTTCATTAAATGTAGAAAGGATAATGCAGTTTTTTTATATTAGTTTCGAAAAATTTATATAATGTATTATGAAGCACATATATTTATTAAATTTAAGCTTAAGACTTTCTATTAAATTCATATGTGAAAAACAAATCACAATACTTCACAAGGGAGTACTCCATCGTACCCAGTAGCGACATTTTTTAATTTTTAATAATAAGGAAAATATGAAGGTAGATGTGAAAATATAATTATGATGAATAATAATATTAAATGCATCATATACTTTTTTTAAATCTATTTCCATACCCATCCTTGAATGTTCTAAAAGGAAAATGAATAACATCAACTCGTGAGGTGGTAGTGTATAATAAACACGGTCGATAACATCATTTCCAATTTTCATGATGAAGATATTAATATAGTTAATTACCAAAATAATAAATTATAATTATATTAAAAATATATGGGTATTCTTTAATCCTGGTTTAATAATATTTTATTAATGTGGGTGATGTAAAAATATAAACACTCTAATATGAGAAAATTAACCTTTATTTAGTTAACTTGTTTAGGTGTTCACCAAAATCCTTCTTAGATGTATTTATGAAAAAAATATATTTCCTTGATTTTGGAATTGGATTAATGATGTGATTTGGGTATTTATTGAAATATCCAAATGGATTTGGGAGTGTTAAGAGGGGAGAAGAGAGTGCGACATTTGGGGGGGGGGAGAACCACATGATTTTTTTTGACAATAATCAATTTCACCCTAGTATTTTTCTTGATAAAAACATATTCATAGGTCTATTATATACACTTAATGGTGTTATTTTTCAAATATATCCATAAAATGAGTTTTGGATAAGTTCTTAGTATATTTTAACCCTTATATTCTTAGTTTATCACATTTTAAATCAGTTGTAACTATAACAAAGAAATTTAATTTTTATTGATTAAAATATTAATAATGGTAAGAAATTAATTATTCTATATTTTATAAAATAAATTAATATTTTTACAAATATTTAATCCATTTATCAAAATTCCATTAAAATAATTATAATAATACCCTTTAAAATCATACCCACATATGTAACGAAAATTATGGATCAAATTGATAAAATTCGCATAATTGAAAAATGTTATGATATAACAATTCCATATAAAATGGATTAAAATGACCAAAATATTATTGATTATAATATTATTTAAAAAAATTTAAATTTTAAACTAAAATTATAATCTAATTTAAATGAAATAATGTTTCCAAAAACCAGTAATTATCCCCATTCATTAAATAATAAAACACTTTAGAAATATTCAAGAATTCACCAGAAGATAATTTTTTAAGATTTATTAATATTGATGTCAAAATTACCATATTAATTATTTGAAATAGTTAAAAAAAGTTAATTATATTATGCAAGAAATTTCGAACAAACCACCATTTGAAAAATAAATTTATTCTGAAACAATTCTTTTTTATTTGAAAATATTAATTTTAAAATTATAATAAATAGACACCCATAATTTTAATAATATATTTTATCATATTCATACATATAAACATAACAGCTTAAATAAAATATTATAGTTTAATTAAAATTTTACAAGAGTATCATGTTTCATTTAAATCAGGTGTTTCGAGCATTATAAACTACCAAAAGATTTAATTTATTTAAAAACAAATATATCATAAACATTGTCTTTTTAAATTAACAAATAATCTTGGTTTTCCATGTTATATCAAATATGGTGTTCATATTTTAATATATCTGTGTGTTACATAGAAAATAAACATGTTCATGCCTATAAAACCAACTTCACAACCCAAGGTGCATCATAAAACATTTCATAAGAAATTTAAAAAGGTAATTTATTCTCATAAAAGATTATTTGAAATATTGAAAAAAAAAACGAAGAATTCTTCACATTTTTATAATTTTCTCTCCTATTATTTAGTAATAACATCTTTATTAATCATATTACAATTTTCTGACCTTCTGAATTCATTTTATTTACAAACATTCGACTGTAAGAAGTGATAAATCCTATTGTTATCTTGTGATACAATTTTCAAATCAATGTTACAATTTCTATAACCAACCTAATAAATTCTTATAATATCTTTGATGAAATTATATCTGGATAACATTGTCCCTTTTCAAAATTTATTATAATTATATATCAAGATCCCCCTTCATCACGATCTATATCAGGCTCACATGTCATCATAAAAAATATTTATGTACCATAACATAATAATAGCACACGGAATATTTCATTTCCATCATATAAATATTATTTTCATTTATAAGAAATCATTTCTATATATAAAATTATATTTATGAATTCAAAAAAAATTAAAATTACCTATTATAATGAGATATAGATTATATCATTGAATAAAAAATGGATTATTCTATAAGGAAATAAAAATCAAGTAATTGTTAAGGTATAGAGAATCCCCAATGATTCATTATATGTTAAAATATAACATTATGTTTACCATTTTTATAAATTAAGAAATATAATATTCATCAAAAGATTCCATTCGAATTACATTGAAGAGATTTAAAAATATTCATAAAATATAATTTATAATTCATTAATATCCATATAAATACATTAATAAAATAATTTTAATAATTTGGAAATTGATGAAAAATATTTATAAAATCATTCATTTTAACATTAAAAATAAATATTTTATAGTAATAAATCCCTTAAATAGAGTCTGACATATCATACATGTTCTTTATCTCCTCCAGTAATAAAATTTTGTTAACAATTTAATTTATTATTAAGCATTTTAAATATTAATATTCATTTAAATTTTATTTATCACCATTTTATAATTAATTACATAAATAATTATGTTTATGATGGACCTTTGGATGATATTTATCTCCTAATTCCAAAACGACTTAGGTACATTGACAATGTCAAAGTGATCATTATTAAATCATGTATTGAATAAAAATCATGAAAATCGTATTTATTATAAATTAATTTTACTTTTAATGAGAATCAGAAATTATGATTATAAGAAAATTATTTTTTATACAATCATGGGGATGGTTAGTCCAATATACACTTGACTAGCAATTTTGTTATTAAAATATAATGAGGAAAATAAGGTAATTAATAATTTATCATTAAATAGTATTTCTATATCATAAAAATCATATAATATCTTTATATAAACATATATATTACAAAAATATGATATGGTGTTGAAAAAAAATCAGATCGATTTTTGGAAGTGGTAATCCACAAGTACTCAAAAACATCATAATCATCATTATATGAATGAAATTGTTAGAAAATATACGATACAATATATTCACTTTATTAGAGTTATTTAATCAAAATCAAATTTGTAAATTAAATCCATCATTACAACAAATCATGAGAGGAGGTTATGAAAAATGAATTTTGTTAGTTAATGTAGTGGTAGATTATTATATAACAGAATTATGAAATTATTAAAAAATTTACGGATGAATAGATTCATACAAGTTATTGAATTAAAATGATATCATAAAATTATAGTTAATACAATATTTTTATTATTTAATAATTGTTAAATAATAGTTTAAGGGTAAATAATAATAAAAAATTTATGATTCTTAATTACAAAAAAAAACATATTCTCTTTAAAAAAATATTATATTGTACATAATGCCTTCCAAGGGTTGTTTTCAAATAAAACTAATTCATATATGTAATATAGATTGATATTAATGAGGAATATTCAAAGGTGTTTTTGAATTGGAGTTCCTTAAATGTTCAATGAATTTACGATAGGAGATAAAATTGTAGAACTGAGGGGAGGGAATCTCATGAAATTACTCAATTCATAAAACTAATATAAAAAAAATTTCATGTAACAAATGGAAAAAATAGTATATTTTAAATATATTATGAGTATTTATAAAAAATAGTCCCATTAAATATTTTTATGAAACTATTACATGTTTTTTAACACTTTTCTATTAGTTTTAACCCCCCAAAATTCCTTTACATATTTATCATGATATCAATGTTATCTAATATAATGGTGTAAATAAAGAGAATTTAAAATAGAATTTATCCCTCCAATTTTCCATGGGTGATACAAGCTACAATATACAATTCCATTTTTTGATGAATTTTTTTTTTTTATTTTTAAATCATTATTTTAAATATTATTTAACATTATATAACTTTAAGGTAGTTTTTGGAACTGTTCACATTGTTTGACATTAATTGTATCTATATATTAACAAATGTAAAGTAGAAATATTTTATAAAACATAAATATATGAAATGGATCTTAAAAATTCATATGAAATTTTTTTTATCCTTTTTAAAAAGGATTTAATGTTTCTAATACAAACAAATTTATTTTTCCCTCACATAATGAAGAAATGTGTCGACGTTGTATAAGTATTTTTTGTTATTATTTCATCAATAAAATTTGAAAATTAATTTCTCTGATAAAAAATTCTTTAATCACTTAAATATAATTTTATAACCATAAATAACTAGTTTAGATCAATGTAACAAAATTTTATAGATAATATATTTAATATAGTGTTTCTTTTGACTATATCATTTACATAAAATAAAACAAATGATATAATTAAAACTAAGTGGAAATACATTTACTAATATTAAAATAATATATTTTCATTTTTTATTCATTCATGTATGTCACTAATTAGATTATGAGTCATTTTCATACGATAAGAGTGTCATAGATACTCCAACGGTTTACTCTCAATTGGTTGAATTTATTAAATATCGTATTCTGAGCATAGTGCATAAATCACAATGTGTGTATAATGACCCATACATTACATACATTGTGATTGATTCAAAATTGATGCACACTTATTACAACATATAACAAAACAATGAAAGGACTGTATAGGTATAGTGTCTTTAGAAACTGGGAAACCAAAACAACAGGTTCATAAAGCATCTACATTGTATCCCATTTATTTCATCATATCTAGAGTCCATTTTGGCATATCCTATTTAATAACCATATTCGTGACCTGGGGAAAGAAAACATACAAAATAGTGAGCTCAAATGCTCAGTAAGGGTAAACAAAATAAATATCAACCACAATATATTTTTAAGAACATAACATTTTGGAAATATTAACCTACAAACGAAATCATAATTTCATAACATGGGATAAATCATAGTAGTGAAATGTAATCCCAATAATCATAACATAAAACATGAAACTTTGTGGAATACACACATAATCATAGAAAATCATTTCTTAGTAGTCAAAACTATTTTCCAAGACTATCATAGCGGACACAGTCCATTTCTAAACTGTGTTCCTTCCTCGTTTCTGTCCTGTTTCACTGAACCAGATTAACTTGCCGTTCCATCCATGTATATATCATGAGATATAAATATTTTCCCAATTCATTGGAGGGAGATATAGGTCCACCAATCTCAAAATGAAACCATTTTTATGTGTGCCAAAAAATCATAAATCAAACATCATAGCATAACCCATGTAATAAAAATGGGATTCTTATACATCATGCCATCATAACAGAAATCATATAAGATGAAAAGACTTCATAAAAATAATTCCAGAATAACATAATCAAATAAATGTAAAAATAGGGATAGAAATAGAACCCTATATTTTCTTATATGGGAAATAATTTTGATAAAGCACTTGAACTCCATCTTTATAGAGAATATCCATTCTACTTCAAAAACATTTTCCTTTCTTAACATTTCATATAATTTTAAACTAAAAGAATTTGATTAAAAATAAACTCTAAAACATTTAAAGGAACCTTCATGGAAATAATTTTATAAAAATCCATTCATGCCGTATAATTTAAAAAAACATTCTTCTCGTACTTCGGCCGGAAAAGTCAAAAAGTACCTCCTACGAAAAACTACAATAGATTCCTTTCAAATGGTTTACTAAAAACTAACATAATGGTATAATTAGATATAAAAAATTTTATGAGGATATAAATAATATTACATATTGATGAAACATGGATTTGGATGATAAATATTCCCTTATGAATTCTGAAGTAAAAACATTCTCAGATAAAAAATGCGATTGCGAGATTTTCCCTTTCCTTAGGTCCAATTTTCATCATAAGTGTCAGAAATTCTTGTATAATGTTTTAAATAATGTCATTCAATTATTACAGAATCATAAATATTTTTATGATTTCATATATGGTCATATTCTTAGCTTCCTATTAGTAATATTTTATTGCTTCTTGTTATTCGGGTGTTTATTACTTTTTGTTCTTATGCGTGTTTTGTCGAATAAATTCTTATTCTTATTTTTAGTTTATAGAAAATTCATTTACAAAATGTTATTAGTGTAATATATATCATATTAATTCATTCTATTGATTTATATAATCATTATTCAATGAAGATCATGTAGAATGAGTCACATCACATCGTAGAGATGGTATTCCGTACGTACGCACGAGCAATGATATTGTTCCCATGGTCATGCAATTATATTTTAGAGTATTTATATGATTTAATAATAAATATATCTTTACAATAATAATATTTAGTTATTATTTTCACCATTATACCAATCCAAGAAAGGTGCTGGGGGAAAATAGATTACACCACGGCGTGGAGACGGTATTCTGTACGTACGCACGTGCAATGATTTAGTTTTCCATAGGATGGATAGATGGTGAAATAGGGTTTTTTCATACTTATAATAAATAATATCAGTATATGAGTGATACATATGTTATTACTTCATAATGAAACAACTAATGAAGAATAAGTAGAAGAATAAATAAAGATGTAAGAATCGATAACCGACATTAGCTCTTATTTGAAGCGCCTCTTCTAAATTTCCTCTTAGGGCTCTAAAATGGTCTTTTAAGAAGAAACAGACCTCTAGAATGTTTCTATGGAAATGGATAAGATAAATAGGTAGGGTTTGGCCGAGCATGAAAGCTCAACGTGGTGTGAGGAAAAGAGGGAGGAGATGCCCATTAATAATGGAGGAGAGAGGCACCTTAGGAAAACATAAAATATTATTTTAATATAGAGTCATATTCGGTTTTTAATAGATACAAATTGATTTATTTCAAAGCTAAAGTGGGGATGGGTCGAAATCCTCAAATCCAACAGAATTTAGACCAGTTTAGGTTTCTATTTTAACCATATAATTTAGATTTAACTTCAAGTAAAATAATTTTACTTTTATCGTGTCTTCTTGTTTTCCTACACTATAAGGTTAATAAACTTACTATAACAAGACAAACGAACCCCAAGATGTTTATTATTAATATATATAACCTTATCTAAGTAATTTGGTGGAACCATTAATTTTTAGGAATAAAATAACAATTAATAATATAATATTTGTTTTAAAAACTATTTTATGTCAATTTTTACACTATTTGTACTTGATTTTTGTGATAATCCTAACCGCATGATTAGTTTGAAAATAGTTAATTAAATCAATAATAATATGTCATATTTACAAATAAAATCCCTGTAATTCATAAAAAGTCTCAAATTACATTTATTTGATTATGTATAACATCAATTCTGTTAAAATTTCCTTAATAAGATAATTACAACATCATCATTTTTTCAAAAATAAATTAAACTATATAATGTATAAAAATTATAAATAAAATACGATTATTTATAAAAATCTTTTTGGATTTCTAATTAATATTAATAGTCGAATTTAGCTTTTGTATAACCATATATTAAAAATGTTTTATTTATTAAACTTTGATTTTAACTATTTAAACTATTCGTCAAATAGAATAATATTAAATGTCTTAATCTAACCCAAGTGAGCCTAAATGGTCATGTTTTATTCCTAAGGATGTTTCTGGTCGAGTTAAACTTATCCAATAGAATTATGACATGTGTTAGGGTAATAATAATATCATTTTTACCCTTAATTACCCTATTTAATATTAACCGTGGAACAAAAAGTAAAATGTTACTATTCAAAAAAAATTATTTGCATCTCATGGAACCACATTTTTTTCCTTGATATTAACCGTGTCTCTTGGATTTTCGAAATTCCAATCACAGAAGCGGTAAAATTATGTTTTATGTAAATTGGTGGGTAAAAGACAGTGAAATGTTCAGTAAATTTTTTATATATCTAAAATTATTTTAAAATGACTCTAATGAATTACATTTAACATATATAAGTATTATATATCAGTTTTGACCTCAAATAAATTGAAATAAAATAAATAATTATTTAAATAAAAAGTCAGTTTTTAAATAGTAACCCAGTGTTTTCACTATTCATAAAAAATTGAATGTTTTTAAAAAAAGACCAAAATTTCCCCGTATGTTAATTTCGATATTCTGAATCCAAAAATGAAGTCCATTTTGAAAGATAAAATTTATAAAATTTCAAAAATTGGGTATTACTATTCATAATGACTTGTTTTAATAATATTTTAATATCATATCATTGTTTAGTGAAACTCGGTATTGCGTACGACACAAGCTATTGAGAATGGTCACGATTGCGTGTAAATCAAGCCAAGCTAGTGTTGTGTGTAGTGAATGAATCATTTGATGATGTATATAATATAATAACAAATCATTTCTCATAAAATTCATTGGTGTTACAATGTGAGCATCCTATTGGAAAATCATAATTATTATTTTTAAATATGAACAAATTATTTCATTCTCTATACAAGTTTTGAGTAAATTGTACAATTTCTGGGGTCGTCTGATGAAGTGGCCATTCATATTTAATCTCTCAAACAATACACAATGTGCCACTCTCATGGATAGAACAAATTTATTCATCGACCAACAACCGAAGAGTTTGAAACTAAGAACCCATTCCCAAAACATAGAGACAATGCTTTTCCGAAAGTTATTGTTCTATTTTTTCCTACTTACCTTGCCAACATCATTCTGTAGACTAGAGTGTATTAATATTAGAGACCTGATGTAGTTATCAGATTGAATTGAATGATGCAAAATTAAATTTTCATTATAAAACACTTTTATGGGAAGATGAAAATTTGCATAATTATAACTAAAGAAGAAGCCCATTTAACAAAAAAAGTAAATCTTAATGTCATTGAAAACAATGATATGATTATAATAATCACTTACCCAATATAGCCCCCATTTTTGTGTTTATATCCCTATGAGTGGGTGAGTAAATATTATGTCTTCAAATTTGGTAGCTAAAATTCCCAAGTCAGTATGTACTCTCCTATTGTTAACATCCCTGCATTGAATCATTATTCCAAAATAATATCTTGTCAGTTAATTTAGTCCCTTGGATCTTTATTAATATCCACTTGAACCACTCTTTCTATAATTCCTTCCATATCCCACATTGGGGCTTTTATTTTTATATCCATTTCATGATCATATTCCATAGAATCAACAATTAACTCAATGCATTTATTTTTCTGTCATTCCTTGTTTTCATCAACACCATCATTCCCTTGATTCAAAATGCCATCACACATTTAATTCAGTATTCCACTTCTTATTAAAAAACCCAATATGCCTTCCTTGGGTTGATTCCTTGGTTCAAATAAATTTTCTCTAAAATCACCATATGGTTTTATTTTCATCTTCATAGGCATCTGTGAGTAGTATTTCCTCCATTTAGTTCCCTTCCATTTAGTCACAATGCAGAACCCCTCTTCTCTTTCCCCTTCAGACCCTTCTTCTTTATTCGGTGATGAATACCATTAATAATCTCTCCCTCCTCACTAAAATTAGATAATTGACTACAAAACTCATCATAATAATCATACATAGATTTAATATTTACATACAATGGATACACTCCTATTAATGATTATTTCACACACAGAGTATCCCCTGGTCTTGAGCTAGGAGAGCATCCTCAATTTTCAAGTAGATTACCAACCTATTTCCTACTCCTAGGATGGGTCTTCCTCCCCTATACCATCAGAAAGGTTATTGAGGATGAAGATTCCCTGACATTTTTTTCAAAAAAAATCACTACATTCATCAATTTCAATTAACAATTTTATTCTTTTATCATATAGTACCTCCATTAAAGTGTGATAGTGTGGCACCGACCTGATTTGGGACATAACAATGAAGAACTAGAAAATAATTCTATCATAATAATCCTCTCACATGGGAGTCTAATTGTTGTTTTTCTAGAACCTTAATATCTGAAGGGATGGACACTAAATACCTATCAACCACTACCTCGATGAAACCATAGTTCAACAATTTTTCTGGTTATTTGATGAAACCCATCTTACGCTTCAATATATAAAAAAATTTAGTGTCTGTTGGATCATTAGAACCCTTTTAATTCGGTATATCGTAAGCCATCTTCGAGTCCATGACTCTCAGAGACTCAATATTTAATGACAAAGGATATATAGACCCATTTGGGGAACATTATTTGTTTCCCCCAGGTGAAGCGATTGGCCACTACGACATACATTTTATAATTTACGCAATCATTGACATGAAGCATAGAAGTTAACCCAGGTCTCAAAAATCAGGGGTTGTTTAAATCCTAATACCTACCGAACTAGGATATCAATACAATTTATAGGATGTTTAGAGACATATACCTCAATAAAAATGTGTAGGTATATGGGATAACAAATAGACTTGGTTCTATTATCCAAACACAAGTTGAATCCAACCATATTTCCAAGAATCCAAATAAATTTTGTGTTATAGAGGGGTTGAGGGATTTATAGAAAACTAAATCAAATAATAGTTGACAGAGTGTAACAATTCCTGTAGAGATTACATGACCCAAGAGAATGATATCTGCAAGATCTATTGAAAATTCAAGGAGAAATTCACCATTCTAGTATCAAGTCATACTTCTTTGAAAAATATTTCATTATGTGCCACTTTTAATAAATCCCAACAATCTATTTATCCTGTGTACTATAGGTAGGTAAAATCAATATATCAATGTTGAGGACCAAGGTACAGAGATCGTTAGAGTGAGCCAATAGGTTCAGGTATAGCATCCCACCTTTTTATAACATAAAATTTCATTACATTACACATAACTGAGGATCTTTAAGGTCTAGTGTATTGGAAACCAGGAACATAATACATTAAAACAACATAAATCATTATTCATAAACACTTGAAAGTATTCTCCTTATGTTCATCCTAAGTTCATTATCGCATCTCAATACCCGAGGACATACATCACAAGAAAGGGTGAGCAGAAGGCCCAGTAAGGGAATCAAGAGGAACATTTTACATGTGAACTTGATATACTTCAATAAGGACGTGAACAGAACTTTAAGGCATGAGAAAGAAATAATGAGTCATTTCATAATAAAAATAACATTTTTCATAACATGAAAATGTGGGTACATAATTTAACATAGAAAATCATGAACATATCCCCAAGGTCCATCCCCAAGGTGTCATTTGAAAATTACCAAGGTTATTCACCAAGGAATCGTGAATATTGTAATCTCTAGTGGTTACATCATTACCCAATGCATTGGAGCGCTATCAGGGCGCACCTTTAAATTTGCCTTTATTATCATGTGATCCACATATATCATCATCAAAAATTTCCTAAATAACCCATATAGCATAAAATAAATGGGTTTCATTTCATAATCATAACGTTTTAAATAAACTTCTTTAAAGACATGATCTTTACGTCACTTTAAACCCACAGAAAGGGAAAGCGGGTCTCATGTATGTGAATCGCAGATTTAAAAGTATTAAATTTTTATATATATGTGAATACCCTTGTAGAAATAAGATCTTTTAGTATTCACTTTATAACATAAAATAATTTTGAGAAAAGAGAGAGGCATTTTGAGACAAACATTCTGCAACATAACGGCTATGTTACAAGGTTTTAGAAAACATTGAAAAGATAGGGGACATGGGTAAACCACTCATAAATGATCCATAAAACAGTAGGGGGATATAATATAAGGGATTAAAGAACATGGTAATGAAATTTGAAAGATATACCATATGAAATGAAAAACATGGAAGTGAGACAAAACATGATTTCTCTTATGAAAATTCGGCAGCCTAACGGCGTCACTTATTTTCAATAAAAAAATGGTTTGACAAGATCAAATAGGGTCCCTCATCATATGATCATAAGAGGCCAGTATTATAGATATAGATATCATACCCCAACATAACAAAAAGCATCTTGAAAGACTTTACATGAAAATTGAACTTGAAAAATGAGAAGGGTGAAAGAATTCCTTAAAAATTCGGCAGCCTAACGTCGTCACTTAAACATTCATAAAAAGAAATGATGAGAGGAAGAGGGGATCTCTCATAATATAAACCTGAAAAGGGAAGTAAGAGGAATATAAAATAACATCCTCTCACATGAGAACATGGAACATAAAAGGAATGACATAAAATGGATTACATGAAAAGAAAGAGAGAGGTCAGATCCCTTACCATAAAACATGATTCTTGAAACTCAAAGTTTTGGACCATGAGGGATTGGAGGCACCTTGGGAGGACTCCTTGGGTGGTAAGGAGACCATAACATCATTGGGGGAGAGTTGGGAGTGAAAACTAAAGGAGTAAAGGTGGGTATTTATAGGGAAAGTGAGGGGACAAGGCATTAATGGCCAAGGGACACCTCACTAGTGGTTTTGAAAAAACCTTGGGCTTGCCCATGGTTTTTTCCCATCGTATTGGCCACTTGGGACACCTCATACATTATCTTACTATTAATAATTCTACCATATTGAATATATACTTAATACATCATTTAATGATGTCATTAAACACCCGTAACTTAAAAAGTATATTTTCACTATTCATCGAAAATTCAACTTTCTCAGAATAATCCCAAAATTTCACCTTAACCAAATATCAATGCTCTGATTTCAAAAATGAAATCCATTTTATAAGAATAATTTTCTAAATATTTTTAATTCAATTTTTTAAAAAAATAACTATTCATCGAAAATTAATTTTTTCAGTAAAATCTCCAAAAATTATCTTAACATAATATCGATGCTCTGAGTTCAAAAATAAAGTCATTTTTATAAAAATAATTATCTAATTATTTTTAATTAAATTTTTAATTAGAAAACACTATTCACCCGAAAAAACTAATACTTGATTAATCATTTATGAAACCGTTATTTACTCATTTTATTGAACCACATTACTTAATCTAGGTGTCTAAATTATATTAAAACTTTCTTTGAGTGAAATTACAAATCCATTTGGTCACATTACTAATCCTAAGCGTTAAATCACTATTCATAATTTACTATTCATCAATAATTAAGTTGATCTTATTAGACTCCAAATTCCTTACTGAACACTTTTTTAGAAGACCATTTTTTGAAAATCATTAAACATCATTAGTTATTTCGGTTTTTCATAAATATTTTAAAATATCCCTTTTTTCCAAAATTAATCAATAAAATACATCCTAAAATTTTCCGGACAAAAGAAATTCTACAAACATCACTAAAGGAAGAGATCTCAATTTATTCACCCGAAAGGATTACAGAAGGAAGCTAGGGTCTCTTCACAGAGCCCCTTATAACACCGGCATAAGAGTAAGTTAATATACTACTAAAAAAGATTGGGTCATTACATTCTTCCCCCCTTAAGAAATTTTGCCCTCGAAATTTATACTTGAGGCCTAGTCGAAAAGGTGAGGGTACTTTTGCTTCATTGTTTCCTCAGGCTCCCAAGTCGCTTCTTCATACTTATGATTCCTCCACAACACTTTCACAAGGTGGGTAGTCTTGTTTCGTAGAAATTTGTCTCTATGGTCCAAGATCTCCACTGGCTGCTCCTCATAAGAGAGGTCATGTTCCAGTTGTACCACCTCTGGGTTCAGTACATGCGAAGGGTCGGGTATGTACTTCCTCAAGAGAGATACATGGAAGACATCATGAACTTGATCTAGGTTTGGTGGAAGTGTTAGACGATAGGCCACCGCTCCTACGTGATCAAGGATTTCATAGGGGCCAATGTACCTAGGGCTGAGCATCCCTTTCTTCCTAAACCACATGAATCTCTTCCATGGAGAAATTTGAAGGAAGACTTTGTCACCAACACCAAACTCCAAGTCCCTTCGACGATTGTCAGCATATATCTTCTGCCGACTCTGAGCATCCTTTATGTGTTGTTGGATGGAATGAACTTGTTCTGTCATTTCTTGCACAAGATTAGGCCCAAGAAGCTTTCTCTCACCAGTTTCATCCCAACAAGTAGGAGTTCTACATCACTTTCCATATAGAGCTTCATAGGGTGCCATCTGAATACTCAAATTGAAGCTGTTGTTATAGGAGAACTCAACTAATGGGAGGTGTTGATCCCATCCACCATTAAATTCCATTGAGCATAATCTCAACATGTCTTCGAGTGTCTGAATAGTCCTTTCAGATTGGCCATCAGTTTGAGGATGATAGTCTGTACTAAAATTCAATTCAGTATTCAGAGCATGTTGA
The DNA here is from genome assembly GCA_963277665.1 of Viscum album. Lineage (NCBI taxonomy): Eukaryota > Viridiplantae > Streptophyta > Magnoliopsida > Santalales > Viscaceae > Viscum > Viscum album. The sequence continues at coordinate 1,154,984,531 of OY728165.1, forward strand.
AGACTTCTCCAGAATTTTGATGTGAATCTTGGGTCACGATCAGATAGGATGGATAATGGTACCCCATGCAGAATTACCACTTCCTTCACATATATCTTGGCAAGCTGATCCAGAGAGAAATCTTCCTGAATAGAGATAAAATGGGCTCTCTTGGTGAGATGGTCCACAATAACCCATATCGCATTGTTTCCTTTGGATTTTTTCGGGAGACCCGTTACAATGTCCATAGTGATATTATCCCACTTCCATACTGGTATGGGTATCGGTTGTAATACCCCCTTAGGATGTTGTCGTTCTGCCTTTACTTGCTGACACACCAGGCACCTTGTAGTGTAATCAGCAATCTCCCTCTTCATGTTATCCCACCAATAATGATCACGAAGGTCTCTATACATCTTAGTGCTTCCCAGATGTATAGATAAAGTAGAGCTATGAGCTTCATCCATCAGTTCTTTCTTTATCTCCGGAATAGATGGAACATATAGTCTTGTACGAAATTTCAATACACCTTCTTGATCAATATTGAAATCAGGGAACTTCCCATCCTTTACAGCCTCGAACATCTCCTGCAGCAAAGGATCTTCTTTTTGAGCCTTCTTGATCTTCTCTAGTAATGATGGTTGAGAAATCATTTGGGATGGGGTTGATGATGTCCCGTTCCTTATAATTCCCATGTCCAGTTTAACTAGATCATTAATCAAGGGATCTCCTAAGATCCTCATTGCTTCCAGAACAACAGGATCTTTCCTGCTTAATGCATCCGCGACTTTGTTCACTCTTCTAGGGTGATAATGTATTGATCAATCATAGTCTTGAATAAGCTCTAACAATCTCCTTTGTCTCATGTTCAATTCTTTCTGTGTGAAAATATACGTTAGACTTTGGTGGTCAGTGTATATATCACATTTCTCCCCATAAAGATAGTGCCTCCATATCTTTAGAGAAAAAACTACTGCCACCTGCTCTAGATCATGTGTAGGATAATTTTTCTCATGAATCATCAACTATCGAGATGCATAAGCAATTACCTTGTCATTTTGTATGAGGACGCACCCAATCCCTTTCAGAGATGCATCGCTAAAAATAACGAATCCATCTCCGATAGAGGCTAGTGTTAACACAGGTGTAGTAACCAATCTCTTCTTCAGCTCTTGGAAACATTCCTCACATTCCATTGTCCCGATGATCTTAACCCCTTTTCAAGTCAACTTGGTTAGTGGATTAGAAAGCCGTGAATAGTTTTTCACAAACCTCCTATAATATCCCACTAAACCAAGGAAACTATGAATCTCTGTTACTGTTGTGGGTTGAGGACACTCCTCCACAACCATTGTCTTTGCAGGGTCAACTGAGATTCCTTCATTGGTTACGATGTGTCCTAAGAAAGCCACTTGTTGTAACCAAAACTCACACTTGATGAACTTCCCAAAGAGCCTCTCCTTCTATAGAGTTTCCAAAATAACCCTCAGATGATCTTCATGCTCCTCACGACTTTTTGAATATATCAAAATATAATCAATAAAAACTACCACAAAGTTATCAAGGTAGTCCTTGAAGACTCTATTCCTCAAATCCATGAAAATAGCAGGAGTATTAGTCAAGACGAATGGCATAACAATAAACTCATAATGCCCATATCTTGATCAGAAGGCAGTCTTTGGAATATCATCCTTCTTCACCCTCAGTTGATGATAACCAGACCGAAGGTCAATCTTAGAGAAGAATTGAGCCCTGTGAAGTTGGTCAAATAAATCATCAATTCTTGGAAGATGATATTTGTTCTTCACTCTGATCCAGTTCAGTTCTCTATAATCAATTCATAGCCGCATTGATCCATCCTTATTCTTCACAAAGAGAACTGGTGCTCCCCAAGGAGACACACTCGGTCGGATAAACCCATTCTCCAATAAGTCTTGGAGTTGTTTCTTTAACACTTCTAGCTCCACATTTTCCATTCTATATGGAGTCTTTGATATCAGTTGGGACCCAGGTACGAGTTCAATGGAGAACTCTACCTCTCTTTCTGGGAGAGGTCCAAGTAACTCCTCAGGAAATACATCCATGTATTCCTGAACAATCGGAACATCTTCTATTTGTATGATCCCTTTTCCTTCTTCATCATCACCGATTAACACCATAAAGAAAGCTATAGGAGGTGCTTCTAGATAGGGATCAGTTCGGGATATCTCTCCTCGGAAGATAACTGTAGGTCATTCATTCAGTACTACTGATATTTCCTTACTTCTGCATTTGATCTTAGCACTATACTTTGAGAGCGAGTCCATCCCTAGTATAACGTCGAATTCCAACATGGGAATGACTACTAGATTTGCGATAAGATTGTTCTCACTAAAGTAAACACTAGAGTCTCTAAAAACTGTTGATGCATGGATAATCCCACTTGGAGTCTTTACTGACAACTCTAACTCAATAAATTTGGGGATTGATTCTATATTCATTGCAAAATTCGAAGAAATAAAAGAATGCGTAGAACCAGAATCAAATAAAGTACTTGTATTTTTGAGAGGATGACAAGAGTACCTGCTACCACATCGTTCGGAACTTCAACTTTAGTTGTTGTGATAGAGAAAGAACGACCTTGCTCCATTGGCCTCTGCTGAGGTTGATGGTGATTCCCCTCCACCGCCCTCGGATTTGGACATTGATTAGAAAAGTGCCTGAGCTGTCCACACTTGAAGCATGTGACTTCGGGTAGGGCCAGAACCATATTTCCTCTGTCGTTAGTGTTGGGAAGTTGAGGCTTCACATAACTATGAAAATTCTGAGAAATATGGCCTTATTTTCCCCACATATAACACTTACCACATCCGATCAAGCATTTCCCCGAATACTTCTTCCCACATTTATTGCATGTGGCATGTTGTATATGCTTTCCACCACTTTCCTGATCAAAACTTCTTCCCAGGCTTGGTTCTAGAGTTCTCTTATTCTCAGTAGATTTTTGAGACCACTCTGTCTCCCCAAACCGTAGTTTAACTTTCATAGCACTTCGAACAATTTCTTCATAGCTATCATAGTCCCTGTTGGATAGATTCTTCCATAGATGAGGTCGTAGTCCACCAAAGAATCTATCAACCTTCCCATTAGGGTCCATGAAGAAGCTTGAGGTATAACATGAAAGCCTTGTGTAGTTCATCTCGTAGGTTCCAACTGATTCATTCTCCTTTTGCTTTAGCTCGAGAAATTATTTATCCATTCTCGTTCTCATCGAATGAGGGAAATACTTATTAAAGAATATTCCCCGGAACTCTTCCCACTCCATAGCTTCCATATCTCCTCGTGGCTTCGTGTTTTTGATCAGTGACCACCACTGATCAGCTTCTCCTTCTAGGAAGTAAAAAGCAAGGGAGACTTTTTCTTGTTCCGAACAATGATGTACATAAAAGATATTTTCAATGGAGCTTATCCATTGATCCGCAACCAATGGGTCAATAGATCCACTGAATGTTGGTGGTCGTTGGCGCCTGAAGGACTCAACAGAAAGTTGTTCCCTTCGTGGTGAGATCGGACTCTCAGCTTGATTCAAGTTATTACTCATAACATGAGTCAGTTGGTTCATCATTCGCATGAATGTTTCCATTCCGGCTTCCATTGGAGGGCCATCAACACATGGTGTATTGCGGCCACCATCGGCACGGTTCCTCCTATTTCCCGCCATTTTATAAATGAATAAAACCTTAGTGAGAAACTTATTTCATTTATGAGTTGTTTAACTAAGACTTTATGCTTAGAGAATTACACTTTTCTATAATTCGTTGATAATGATTCATAAAAATCTTGTGACTAACCAAACATATCCCCCAGGAGTGTCGTAACCAAGAGTGCATCAAGACCCGTTATTGTGCACCAGTTCCCATTCGAGTCTATCTCAAAGCGGTGTTTTCGGGTTTTACCCCTATGTACATCTGTGCCAGAGCTGCCTCTACCAGCTCGTATCCAGACAGGGATTTATTTGTTTGATAAACCACTTACTCAATACTTACCAAAATACCATTATGTTTTCCTATATTTAAAATTTTCTATAGGTTTCTTCCTAATGTTTTTATATCCTAATTTATAAAAATTACTAAACCATCCTTTGATACCAACTATAGCATCCCTCATTTTTATAACATAAACTTTCATTACATTACACATAACTGAGGATCTTTAAGGTCTAGTGTCTTGGAAACCAGGAACATAATACATGAAAACAACATATAGAATTCTTCTTAAACACTTGAAAGTCTTCTCATTAAGTTCATCCCAGGTTCATTATGGCATCTAATAACCTGGGGACATACATCACAAGAAAGGGTGAGCAGAAGGCCCTGTAAGGGAAACAAGAGGAACATTTTACATTTGAACTTGATATACTTCAATAAGGACGTGAACAGAACTTTATGGCATGAGAATGAAATCATGAGTCATTTCATAATAAAAATAACATTTTTCATAACTTGAAAATGTGGCCACATCATTTAACATAGACAATCATGAGCATATCACCAAGGTCCATCCCCAAGGTTTCATTTGAAAATTACCAAGGTTATTCACCAAGGTATCGTGAAAATTGTAATCTCTAGTGGTTACATCATTACCCAATGTATTGGAGCGCTATCAGGGCGCGCCATTAAATTTTCCTTTATTATCATGTGAGCCACATATATCATCCTAAAACATTTAATAAAGAACCCATATAGCATAAAATAAATGGGTTTCATTTCATAATCATAACGTTTAAAAAAAAACTGCTTTAAAGACATGATCTTTACGTCACTTTAAACCCACGGAAAGGGAAAGCGGGTCTCATGTATGTGAATCTAAGAAATTAAAGATGAAAATTTTGATATATATGTGAATACACTTGTATAAATAAGATCTTATAGTATTCACTTTATAACATAAAATAATTTTGAGAAAAGAGAAAGGCATTTTTAGACGAAAATTCTACAGCATAACGGCTATGTTACAAGGTTTTAGAAAACATTGAAAAGAGAGGGGAAATTGGTCACCCACTCATAAATGATCCATAAAACTGTAGGGGGACATAATATAAGGGATTTAAGAACATGGTAATGAAATTGGAATGATATACCATCTGAAATGAAAAACATGGAAGTGAGACAAAACAAGATTTCTCTTGTGATAATTCGGCAGCCTAACAGCGTCACTTAACATCAATAAAAAAAATTATTTGACAAGATCAAATAGGGTCCCTCATCATATGATCATAAGATATCAGTATGATAGATATAGAGATCATACCCCAACATAACAAAAAGGAACATGAAAGACTTTACATGAAAATTGAACTTGAAAAATGAGAAGGGTGAAAGAATCCCTTAAAAATTCGGCAACCTAACGGCGTCACTTAAACATTCATAAAACGAAATGATGAGAGGAAGAGGGGATATCTCATCATATAAACATGAAAAGGGCAGTAAGGGGAATATAAAAGAACATCCTATCACATAAGAACATGGATCATAAAAGGAATGACATAAAAAGGATTACATGAAATGAAAGAGAGAGGTCGGATCCCTTACCTTAAAACGTGACTCTTGAAACTCAATGTTTTTGGAAATTGAGGGCTTGGGGGCACCTTGGGAGGACTCCTTGGGAGGTAAGGAGACTCGAAATTCATTGGGGGAGAGTTGGGAGTGAAAACTAAAGGAGTAAAGGGTGGGTATTTATTGGGAAAGTGAGGGGACAAGGCATTAATGGCCAAGGGACACCTCACTAGTGGTCTTGGCAAAACCATGGGCTTGCCCATGGTATTTGCCCATGGTATTGGCCACATGGGACACCTAATACCTTATCTTACTATTCATAATTCGACCATATTGAATATATACTTAATACATCATTTAATGATGTCATTAAACACCCGTAACTTAAAAACTATATTTTCACTATTCATCGAAAATTCAACATTCTCAGAATAATCACAAAATTTCACCTTAACCAAATATCAATGATCTGATTTCAAAAATGAAATCCATTTTATAAAAAAAAATTTCCAAAAAATTTTAATTTAATTTCTAAATAAAAACACTATTCATCGAAAATTCATTTTTTTCAGAAAAATCCCCAAAAATTATCTTAACATAATATCGATGCTCTGAGTTCAAAAATAAAGTCCTTTTTATAAATATAATTATCTAATTATTTTTAATTAAATTTTTAATTAAAAAACTCTATTCTCTAGAAAAAACTAATACTTGATCAATCATTTATGAAACCGTTATTTACACATTTTATTGAACCACATTACTTAATCTAGGTGTCTAAATTATATTAAAACTTTCTTTGAGTGAAATTACTAATTCATTTGGTCACATTACTAATCCTAAGCATAAAAGCACTATTCATAATTTACTATTAATCAAAAATTAAGTTGATCTTATTAGACTCCAAATTCCTTACGGAACACTTTTGTAGAAGCCCATTTTTTGAAAATCATTACACTTCATTAGTTATTTAGGGTTTTAATAAATATTTTAAAATATCCCTTTTTTCCAAAATTCATCAATAAAATACATCCTAAAATTATCCGGACAAATGAAATTCCACAAACATCACTAAAGGAAAAGATCTCAATTTATTCACCCGAAAGGATTACACAATGTAGCTAGGGTCTCGTCACATACCCCTTATAACACCGGCATAAGACCTAAGTGTAAGGTGTTCTATGGTGATAGAATCTGAGGGAGGCTCAGATAACATTGCCCTAGTAGTAATCTATACTAACTTTAACTTCTCCCGTAGGCGTTTCCGTTCAAGCTTGACATGATGGAGTTCAGCTTGGGCTTCGTCCAATGCGAATCCCATAGATTCTACCTCCTTCCCAAGCTCTAATAAGTGGGCTTCATAATGTTCGAGTCTACTGGATGAAGCCATCGACTCCTCCTTCTGCATTTACCATTAACATCTTATTAAATCAATAAGAGTAAGTTAATATACTACTCAAAAAGATTAGGTCGTTACATCAGGTGTTAGTGATCCAAATTTTTGTCAAATTCCTATAGAGATATTGAAATATTGTGGGGGAACATTGTCTTATTATAATTGAAGGCATATTATAAAATTAGAGATTTTAATAAAAAATCAATATCTTAAATATTTTACATAATTCATAATGATAATTTGTTTTTTTCAAGTAGTTTTTATATATTTTAGATAGATTTTAATAATAAAATTAATATTTTTTAATTAAATTTTTATAAGATTATAAAATGAAAGGAGGGAACTTTTGGAAAATATTTTTGTGTTTCGTAAATGTCAAAAATGAGGAGACTGTTTGATAAATATTTTATTGTCTATGAGATTTCAATTATGGATATAAAATTTTTTTATGCTATTAATATCATTATACATCATAATAATAGTTGGATAATTTTATACTTGTATGATTATAATCCTCTGTATCTCAATTATAATTGTTTTTATTGTTGAAAATTTCCTATATATTGACAAAGGAAATTTTCATATAATTTTTCTATGGTCATAAAAAATTATTTAATACCAGAAGATTTAATTAAATTTCATAAAAAATGATTTTTTAATTTAATACTAAATGGATCTTATGTATCATGGACATTTCAATATCTTATGAACAAATATTTTATGTTATACTGACAAATTTCTATAGCCTTATTAAATGTTTCATTAAGTTATACTATTAAAGAAAAAAGTAAGAAAATAAATATTTAATGAATTTAATGATTTATATTTTTGAGGACTAATGATTATTGTGGTATGACAATTATAGATTAGTTTATTTGTAATGGTTAAAAGACCCTAAGGATTAGATGAACCACATAAATATTACATAATTATTAGGTCTTCATGATAAAAAATTTCATGCCTACAATATTTTTAGGATTTCAAAAAAACCTAGTTTTTATATATTTTGATATTTATGTTTATTAATGCTATTAAAATGTTTAATAATAAATATTTCAATATTAATAACTATAAATAATTTAATTTTATAAAATTTTATATTGATGTTTATAAAAATACATCAATGATTATTATGTAGTTTAATTTGTACCTCAATCTGACTTATGATTCTCTATTATATATAATTTAATATATATTGAATTACATTAGGGTTATTAGATTTACATTGTCTATTAAAATAATTTTTCAAACACATATAGAATAGAATAATCTAATTAAATGTTATTTTAAAATTTTTAATGAAGGATTAGCAATGGATTTTTTCATATATGTATTAGTTTATTTTCATTATTATATTAATTGTTACTACAGATATATATCATCAAATGTAATCAAAAACAAAATTGATCGTGAAAATCATAGAGATTAAGATAAGGAAATTAGTCATTGAATATTTTTTTTATAACATCTTACCAAAAAATTAACTGAACATATGAGTTAAAAAATGAATTATAATGTGTTGTGATATTAATAAAATTACTATAGTAATACTGTATGATTATAATGAAGATTCAACAGTGTCACTTTTTCTTAAATTATATAGTCAAATTAAAAAAATTAATAATATTTCTTCATCGTATTTATTTTATTTCTATTTTTGTGGTATTAATATACTTATTATTTTCCCAACATATATCACTTTTTTTTTGTTTATAGATCCTAAACAAGATGTCCATTTTTTCGATTGTGAATGCTGAAAACATGATAGATACTATTCTTGGATTTTCATTATTCCATAAAAAGAATTTATAGTATGGGATGTTTCTTTAGGTGAGAAAAAGATATGTAATGTTAATTATAATCACGTATAATTAATTGTGAGTCCTTCTCATAGTAAATGTTATTCATATCAAGGAAAATATGAGTTTAATGATTAGATTTAGAATAATTTAATCAAAGCTATATATAAAATTCTAGTGTTTTTTTATATTTATAATTCATATACACATTTCATTTTTCATTTATTGTATTATACCATTTATCACATTTTTTGTGTTATTAAACTATGATATTGAGCACTACTAGTTTTAAAATTAAAACATTGAGAAGGATTATTCATCACACCACTAATACATATTGACATAAAAAACTAGGCCAAAAACTAGATTCCTAAATTATTCCCCTTTGGTATGTTCATGGATTATTATATTTTTATTCTAATAACCATTCCCTAACCCTAATATTATAAGTTAATGAATTTTATGATTCCTTGAATGAAATTGAATTATTGATGGTTTCCATTGAAATTACAAAATTTATTATGAGAAAAGTATGGTTCTAATCAGGAATGAATGAATTTTTGTATATTATACATTTGAGTATTAATCAATATATGATTACCAAAATCCCATAATAGCTATTAGATGATATTCCATATACAGTTGTATCAAACGATTCAGTAAAATATGTTCTTAATTACTAAGTAAATAATAATAAATTATATAATCTTACATTTTTTATCCCAGTGTTTTTATATGTATACCAATATTTAGGACAGATCAAGTGTCATGAACCAACCTTTGTTGATCCAAAACTGGTCACCTGAGTTAGTCTGTGACATATCCTGATGGGCATTCTTGGTCTCCATGGGTTAAAAACTAATTAATGGAACCAATGTAAAGTATTTGGTACTGATTTTGGCCCATAAATAAAATATAAATAAATAAATATGAATTCTAAATGTAGATAAAAATAACCATGAAAATAAATAACTTCATGCATTAAATTGTACTACCATGTGTTCTCACATGTCACTACATTACATAAAACCACAATAACTACAAGAGTGATCCCAAACTAGAACATTAAACTAAAAACACAAAGTAGGAATTGGCACTAGAATTCTCAATAAGGATCTCAATGAGGAACTATAGAATCCATGTATTTTCATTTCTTGAAACAATGCATTAACACATGTTTTAAAAATCCAGATATAAAAAATATGTTTTCAATATTTAATAAATAGCACCACAATTATTTAAAAAACCATTCCATACTTCAATTTCAAAAAATTTATATTTCCCCTTTAAATCCTTATTCCAAACCCAAATTTATTTGGATATTTGGAAAAATCAATAATCTAAAATATTACTAGGATAAAATAGTTGTTGAAAAATTCAAAACAGAAGAAATAAAAATTCCCCAAGGGTGATCCTAAAAATCCATAATGACCCATGGACATAGTCCGTTATGGAGAACTAGTTGGCATATGCTGAAGCTTCTAAGACTACAACTAACAAGTCTCCCTAAACTATCCAATTTAGTGGCACATCCCACAAGTCCTCTCTACCATCTCAAGGGTTTTAACCATTAAAATCAATATTGGTCATTAAGTATCACTCAATCTCATAAAAGGCACCAAAAAACCAAAAAATATTAAACTATATAAATGAAAGGCACTCAGACACATGACTGACCATACCTACCCCCACCGCAAATGCGACCACAAACATGGACATCACCTATAAAATAATCAAAAATGAGAAATCCTAGATAGGTTCTCTCTTAATATACATACACCCATCACATTACACCAGGTTCAAAACATTTCAACACAAAAATCAATCCATCAATCATTTAATAAAACATTACAATGAGATAATCGAGAATTACCTATTTAAAAACACATTCCACTTACAAACACAGTGTACAGGTCCAGTTAGGACATCAATACTTTAAAACCAAAGATACCGTAGAATAGTTTCAAATCATTTCCAAAATGACAAAACACTATTTTCAAGTTAAAAAGGTAATATTATCCCTTATGATTTCTAAATCTCACCACATTTACCAAATTATTCCTAACCCACAGTTTAAACATTAGTTTTTATAAAATGTGGCAAACAGACCCTATACTAAACATGCATCCAAAGAAAAACTCAATTTTTAAACGATCGAATCATTGAAAAACAACTTTTGAAACCAATTTTATAAATTACTCAAAAATAAACCAATACACCACTTGAGATACCAATTTTGATGGAAAAATCACATTAAAAGTCAATAATCACATTATTTCTCATAAATGTGTGCACCTTGTGAACCCATTGTTGTTCCATCATCTAATGAAGCCATATGATTCACTTTGCAATCCCACCAAAACCATTTTCAAACCACAAATATAATTTTGAACAATATCCAACCTTTGCACAAAATTGGAAGGGAATAAATAACATTCCTTTAATACCCTAAGAACCCTTTTGGATTTTTTTTAGAAAAAATATCATTTTCAATCTAAAACAACACCACCCCATTTCTCAATCCATAAAATTGAACCAAATCACACATCCCTCAACGACTGCACACTAGATAAATATTACCCAAAACAAAACAAAATCAAAATATCCCAACAATAGTAAATTATAATTTTAAGGAACATAAAACTTTTTATCTTACTCATTGGGTACACAAATACATAGGCATATTCAATGAATTATTTCATAGATAATTTTTAACAAACTCTACAGACTTGAAATGTTTATAAAAATATAATTATTTGAATTAAAAAGGTTCCTATCATATTTAATATTTACAAAAATAGAAATTAGAATTTAATTAAACACATTTGACACATGTATATATATGAGTAATTGAATTTGAACCTTGGAAGTTATTTATAAAAATATTTAACAAATTATGAACACCAAAATAGATTAATTAGGTATATTATGATGCTGAGAATCAGGTTCAATAAATAATTAGAGGAATTCAAGTATCAATGGAATACATTGGATGAAAAAAATGGGGACACCTAACTCAATCATGTACAAATGAAATGATTCTATAGAAATCCAATCTTGACATAAATGGAAATTACATTTCATTTTATGTGATAAATAATAATATAAACTAATAAAATGCCAACAAAATATTAGTTTTGTGTCTTTGGAAAAATGGAACACATTCTTCTAACATGGTAAAACATCTTAAACAGCTACTGTAATGATCTTTCCCTTTAGTTTGCATATCTAACAAATTTCATTATATCCTGGGTAATTGAAAATATTAAATGAATGATCTCAAATAATCAGTAAGGGTAAACATGGACAACATCATACAAATCATAATCAAAAAAATGTAAAAAAAGTATTTTTTTTGGAATTTCATAAAATTGAGTCATGAAATAAATCATGGATTTAAATAAAACATAAATCAAAATTTAACATCAACCATGATAAAAATTATTTTCACAAAACATGTAATTGTGGAAGATAGAACAACAAAGAAAATTATTTCCATATTAGTGAAGTATAATTACCAAAATCCTCATTATGGACAATGTCCACTATTGAACTGAGTTCACTCCATGTTGCAACCTAGTATTACCAAACCATATTTACATGTCATTCAATCCCTATATTACTTAACATGATTTACTTTCAATTATATGTATTTCTATCTCATTAGATATAAATCATTACCAAATTTGTTGGTGGTACATAAACATCTCCCCAGTAACATAATGAAAACCACACATATGTGTGCAATAAAAACATAAATCATTCTTGATAGCATAACCAGATGAATAAAATGGGATTATTAAAAATTATTCCATAATTACATAATTAATGTAAAAAATTTAATTCCATAGGAAAATGTCCATTATTTATAAAAAAATTATTATTTTCATAAAAAAACATTACAATTTTTAGGAAAATGAATTTATTTTAAAACAACCATGAAACATGTAAGAAAATATTCACGGTAATAAGATGTTAGGAATGCATAAAATTATATGCATTTCATATAAGTAAAAAAATTAATCATAATTTTTTCAGAAAAGTTAAAATGTAATTAGTATAGAAAGTGACAATATTTTACTTTCATAACATTAAATAAAAATTCACAAATGGGTATATTTGACTTTAAACAGTTTTTAAGAGATTGAAAAAATCTTATAGCATAATTATTTAATAAAAATAGTCATAGATATTAAATATACCTCAATAAATACTTATTAATAAACAATCGTAAATAATAATATTTTAAAAAAAAGTATACATTACCTTAGGTACATTATCCTTTATATGTATCCCAACTTCCTCTTCTTTAATGTGCTCCCTCAACATCTCCTATTAAATGCACTCAAGATGGTATTTTGAGAAGACATGATCCTCAAGAATTTAAAAGTGGATGTTGAGAAGGAAAATTGGAATTGGATGGTTGATCATGGTGGCTCAATTTGATTTTAAGGGAGAGAGTGGATGTTCCCTTTAATAGTTGATTTGAGGGGATCTTTTGGAATCCTCAAAAAAAATTATTTATAATAAACCAAATCTGCACCGAAGAACATCTAAAATGACTCAAATTTGAATATGAGATTAGATATGACTGTAATATCATCAACTAATAAATTTTGAAATTTATTTCTATCAATATAGTCATTATCATTTTAATTATTACAAATTTATTTTATTTTATTTTTAAATAGTGTGATTATTAATTCAATATTAAAATGTTGAATTATTTATTTATTTGATATATAAATAGACAACAACAAAATATATTTTAACATTTAATACCATATGATAATTATAATATAATTTTAAAAATGTTTTATGATTTTTATATAATTTAATATATCATTATTTTGATAAAAAAATAATAGTGTTAATATTCCCACTATTTAATTCATTTCATTTTTAAAATATTATGATAACAGATTAACTTCAAACCATATTTTTTCTTTTATTACAAATAGAAAAAAGTAATCATGAAAAATCATTAGCACTATTTTTTATACCAAATTATATTTATTTTGACATTTATAATAAAATTTATTTTTCTCCCTATTAATAAAATAATTACGATGTGAATTTTCTGTAATTATTTAATATAATTAGTTTTGAATAAAAATTTAAAATTATAAATTATGATGGAGAAAAATATATTATATTTCAGAATAATATATATAGTCTAATTTCTCTTTTTTAAATTTAACCATTTTAAATGTTATAATTATTAAATTACAAATTTGTCCAATTTAAAATTAATTTAAATATAATTTTATAAGTGTAAAAATCACTTAAATAAGGCTTCAAATGGTCAAAAACACAATATATGGAAGAATATGGTTGATATATATTAAAAAAAATATTGGGGAACTTTTTTGCTATATTAAAATTATTTATCATTTTAATAAAATTATTTTATTGATTTTTCATCATTTGAATAAATTATGTATCATCAATTTATAATACATTAAGATAATTATTTATAGACAAAATATATTTTAAAAAAAAATTATCCTTGATAATGATAAAAAAAATATATCATTCAAATGAGAATTTGTTGTCTCATATAGCATCTTCATAATGCTATTTTAAAAAACATTTATTATTAAAAACCTTAATGTTCCATTTTAAAATTACATTAAATAAAAAATTATAAATAATATTATATCTCTTAAATATCCTCAAAAACTCAAATATAATTTTATATTATGGAAATATGTTTTCTAAGTTAAAAATTACCACTTATATTCGTTGATACCCCACATTTCTTCATATGTGTCCACTAAATATATATTAGAGACAATGAAAACAGAAATTGTGTCTTCCTTTGACATTAATATTATTTAAGTCATTTTCCTTGACAACTTCCAATTAAATGACTTAATTTTGTTCTACCGTGGTAATAAAAGTACTATGGTTACTAGTCATATTTTTCAAAAATACAAGTGTCCTACATACAATAATTGGAATAGATGAATAATTAATTTACATCAATTTTTGAAAATTTGTAAAATAAAAGTTGCAGTAATAATGTTAAAATAAAACCTGAAAAATGTCAAAAAAATAGTTTTGTATAAAAATTATTAATTATAAACTGAAAAATACTTTTTATAATAAATTCATGTATAAAATTATTTTAAAAGCACATAATTGGATAAAACCGAACTATTTATTATTTAAAATAGAACCAAAACAAATTTTTACTCTATAATAAATTTAAAAGAAAATAATTTTATTAATAAAAATAATTATTTTCACTATTAATAAAAATTTAACATATTAGAAATAAAAAAAAATTAACCCATAAAAAATTTATATATTATTCATTAAAATAAGATGTTTATTTAGTGAATTTTAACATAAATAAGTTTAAAAATGCTATTTTAAAAATGTGTGTTCCACCAAAAGACGCAGAAATTGTATTATTTAAAAATAATTTTTTTATCCTGAATAATTAATTTACTCTTATATAATGTCTACAAATAATCTAATATTAATTTTAAACATTATAATGAATATATTTCATATATCATTCATTAATAAAATTCATCAAGAGTGATTTTATATTTTTTTAGAAGAAATTTAATATTATTTTTACATGCCATTATAATGAATAGGTTATAATATTTTGTTTTTCTCTTATACTCGGTGTTTTGTGAAATGACTTCTGTCAAAATTACATGAAATTGTGTGTAAAAAAACCATGAAAACTGTTATGTATATAGTAATCTAAGACATCAATTTTTATTGTGCAAGGCTACCATAGTGTAGCGTACAACGAAAGTCTCATTGTAAAAAGGAATACTAATTTTTTTTGGTTTATAAAAGGTTTACTACATAGAAGTTTCTTCCAAAGAATGTCTCATTGTAAAAAGGAATAATATATTATTTTCTATAACATAAATTTAAAAACATAACAGATAATCAAAGTAACTCACCACTTGGTTTCCACATAATAGAATATGGGTGAGATGAAAAAACGTTGATATATAATTAAATTTTAACCATAAAATTATTTTGGAGAGTGATAAATAATTTTGTAAGAAGAAATTTAACAATAGAAATCCTTAAATCTGTGATGATTTAAGTGACCATCTGATTCATCAAATAAGAATGTACTATGATAACATTTTTTTTGTTTTATGATCCTTTTCTTAAAGCTACTGAACATGAGAAGAAATACAAACTTGAATTCATCATAATGACATCGTTGGTCATTCCTTGATCAATTTCCACTTCATTTTTTATTGAAATAAATGAGGCTTAATTTTTCATTGATGTTGTGTTTGCAGATCTTGTGATCCCTAAATATAAAGATATGCAATTCAATATAGCTTTATCATTACGAAAATGTTATCACATGTAATATAATATGTATATGTCCACATATGGTAAGATAAGACTTTATTCTAATAAGAATTGTCCAAAATTTTAAAATAAACATTACATAAATTTATAACCTTATAATGCTTCTAAATGAAGAAAATCATAAACATTAGATTAAGGTTCAAAAAATATAGAAAGAAAATCCCCCATATGTCATGAGGTATAACTTTTTGAGAAAATTATATACATGTGAAAGTAGTAACCATGTATTCTATTTCATTAAGGTAATAACCAAAATTACCAAATATCCTTTTTGAAAACATGCATGTGTTCATTTTCAAAAAATTATTTAATATACTAATTATGTCCAAAATAGTTTCATACTTCATACATAATACCCTCTAGAAAACTAATCCATAATTAGTTCCCATGAAACTAACATCATGTAATTTACTTATTCACATCAAACATATCATCATCCCTACATCATTATCTATGCCTAAGGTATCATTAAGTGTTATCATACAATTAATCTTGTGTTCTATAAGTATAAAACCATAAACCTAAATCATTTATCTATGTCCATAAGACTATTCAAATTATATTATCAAATCAAAAATGAAACTCTTATATTAAACACACTTATTTATTTCATAAATTATATTACATACTCTGTGAATTCTGAAAAAATAGACCTCAATCATACATTTTTTTATTAAATAGTTACACATGATCTAAAATAATATTATTTCCTAAAATTTGAATCTTGTATTAATGTTCTGCAACAATAATATAACCAAGATTATTAGGTTAAATGTGAACAATAATATTTGAACATGATGTAACGTTCACATTTCATTTACAGTCTCTTTATTATCAGTAGTATAAATAATACACTTAAAACTGTCATGATTCTCTTTATGATATTTCCAATTAGTAAATCTATATTCAACATTCCCATACATTCCACATCTGAAACGTTTGAGGTTAAGGATGTTCTCTCTAGTTTAGAATTATTACAAGGACCATGTACTGAAATGTATGAAATACTTGTCAGGGATTAAAAACACATAAGTTTAGTCAAATAATTACAATATTTCAATATATGATATCGTATGATTAATCCTAGGTTACTCCTGATTATCATAAAAAACTCTTCGATAGTATACTATACTTAATCTTGACTTTAGGATATCACATGACATATATCTAGGATATCAATAATGATTTCACATCTTAGACTCCAAAGGATGAATAAACCATCACTCTAATACAAACTCCAAGGAACCAAGCACAATATATATAGACATTAAATTTATTATTGTAGAATACATAATACCTTACACAAATAGACACTGAAATACCATATTAGTTTTGTTTCTTTGGAAACATAGAACTCTTTCTTCTAAAATGGATAAAGATATTCAACATCTCCCATAAAGATCTACCGCTTTATTTTTCCATCCTAAAATATTTCTTTTATCTTAGGGAAATAAAAACATAAAAATGGTGGGTTCAAAGCATCAGTAGGGGTAAACATTGAGAAAATTAAAAAAATATAATCACAAAAATTTAAAAACATGAACATTAATTTTGAATATCTAAATATTGGAAGTATGTAAGACATAAATAATTTTTAACATTAACCATGATAAATCATAATTATTATAAAACATAGAATTATGGAAAACTAATAAGCATAGAAAATAATTTATATATTTGTCGGGGATCATTTTCAAGACCCTCATAGTAGAAAAATTCCACTACTAAATCATGTTCACTCTTTAGTACAACTCTCTATTACTAAACTAGAATAACATGTCATTACAACCATGTATTATTGAACCAAATCTACTAATTGTTACATCCTTGTCCATATCATGAGATATAAATATTTACTGAATGAATTGGAGGGATATATTTTCCCCACTTTGTCACATAATCCAAACCATACATTTGTTTTCCCAAAAACCTAAATAATACATTTTTTTAAAAGTTTGGGGCCGAAGCCTCAATTTATTATTAATGAAAACACCTCTTTATACTAGGTAGAGGGTGAAAAATTACATATCGCAAAGGCCCAAGGCCAAGTGGCCTGCATACAGGGCAAGAAATCCCATTTTCTGGCCCAAAGAACCCCTCAGTGAACAATACTGTCGCCGTTGCAGGACCCTACTAAAGTCCCTCAACTACTACAGTATTGTCGCTCCTACAGTCTGCCACTTCTACAGTACTGCTACAACGACATGCTATAGTTCTGCTACAGTACCCTGCTACAGTAATCAGGAATTCTCTCCTACCCGGATTTGATCCTAGGTCTTTTGGATGCCAAGTAGGAGCCTGAACCACTAGGGTACAGGCTCGTTGGCAAAACATAAATAATTCATCATATCATAACCAAGGGTATGAAAGGGGATTCTTAAATATCAATCCTTAATATCATAATCAATGTTAAAAAATGTATTTTATAAACATCTATCCATAATAATGATAATTAACCACAATATTAATATGGATATTATACATGAAACAAATCCTTAATATTATATCGAATATTATTTTGATAAATATCTAGATTTTTTTTTAAATATCCTTTCTTCTTTAAAATCATTTTGTTTTCATAATGAACCATGAAATTATTAAAGCAAAAATTTTGTTGAAAAGAACATTGAAAATATATAAGTGAATCTTAATGGAAATATAATGTGATGAAAGTGTAAAAAAAAATAATTATATATTTATTAAAAAATATTATTATCATTATTTTTTTGGAAATTTCATAGAGTATTGTCTACAAAAAATGAGAGAATATTTGTTTCACACCATTGAATAAAAATTCACCAATGGGTAAATTTGATATAAAACAATTATAGATTGATAGATATTTATTTTAGAATACTTTTTTAGGAATCATGAAAGCAGATAATTTATATAACATAGTAAATAATTATAAATAAACATTCTCAGATATAATGAAATTTATATATTATCCCTTACCTTAGGTATAATATCCTTTGATGTATTTGATCCTCCTCCTCTTCGATGAGTTCCCTATAGATCTCCTCTAAAAGAGACTCTTTTTGGTATTTAGAGACGAACAAAACCTATAGAATGTAAATAAAGAATTTGATAAGGGAAATTGGCATGCGATGAACTATCTTCAAGGATCAAATTGAAATTAATAGTTGTGGGAGGAGGAACCCTATTGTTATTGAGGTGGGGAGAACTTTTCGATCCATCAAAAATATTGATTTCTAATAAATTAATCCACCATAAAACCACAAAATTTACCGACGTTATAATATTAGATTAGATATGGTTTAAATATCGTCAACTAATAATTTATTTACAAGTTTTTATATAAATTTAAATCTTATCTTTTTTGTTATAACAATGTTATTCGGTTTAATGTTTAAATATAGTTACAAATAATTCACTTTTAAAAAGGTGAAATATTTACTTATTTTTTGTAAAATAAACTACAAATCATACAATAAAAACATTTTATACCTAATAATAATTAATATTTTTGTAAAACATTATATTATTTTTAAATAATTTAATAAAAAATTAATTTGATAAACAAAATATACTATCAATTTTGATACTATTGAATTTATTGAATTTTAATTATAGTATAATAACAAGTTATATTTGAAGACACTATTTTGTTACATTATAAATATTACATCGTAATCAAGAAAATTCTTTAGACATATGAATTATTCTAAATAATATTTATTTTAATATTTTTAAAAATATTTATTGGTTATCTATATTATTAAAATAATTACTACATCAATATTGTGTAATTATATTACATAAATATTTTTGAATAATTATTAATAATAAAAAATTAAGAAAAAGATAAATCTATTATATATTATTATTATATAGGTATTCTAATTTTTCTTTTAAAAAATATTTCATTTCAATTTTTATACTTATTAAATTGTGAATGTGACAACATGAACATTACATTAATAAATATATATAAGTGTCACAAAATCTTATATAAGGCTCTGAATGGAATCTAACTCAATACAAGGAAGATTAAAGTTGATATATAATCTATTAATAATATTCGATAAAGGTTTCTTGTAATTTAATTTTTTCATTTTAATAAAATTATTTTATCGATTATTCATCAATTAATTATATTTGGTATATTCAGTTGTTAAAACATTAAGGTAATTATTTCTTTCCCAAAAATTAAAAATAAATTACATCAATAATTAAAATCATTTTTATATTTGGAATTAGTATTTATAGTTCAATATATCTTTTGTATTTCCTTTTTTAAATCATTTATTATTAAAAACATTAATGTGACATCATTAAACGTTCATTAAATAATATATTATAAATTTCATAATATCTCCCAAATGGCCCCAAAATCTCAAAAATATATTTATATTTGGAAATATGTTTATTATTTTAGGAATTAACTCTTATATTTGTTGATATAACCCTTTTATCAATAATTGGACACATTATAGATAATAATGTCAAAGAAAATGATAGTTACAGCTCTATTTTATTTTAATTTTAATTATGTTGTTTTCATAAAAAATAATCTATTAAATGAAATACTTTTGACTCCAATGTGTTAAACTTTGAATTAAATTCATCAAATAATATTTGTTTCATTTTTTGTGCTCATTTAATAGTCATTGAATTCTTATTTTTAAATTAAATTACCTAATTCACCCTTTACCGTGGCAACAAAACTTACCATGGTTACTATTCCTATTAGTCAAAAATAAAATAGACCTATTTAATAAATAACGACCTCTGGAATCCAATTTTTGAAACCATTTTCCAAAAATAATAACATAGATTCTTCAGAAATAATGTTAAAATAAAATAGTTTAAATGTCATGGAATACTATTTTTTTGAAATAATATGACTTCTTAAATTGAAAATGCTTTTATAATACATTCCTCTATATAAATATTTTAAAAAATAATAATTATATGAGAATAAATTAATTAAAATTTATAACCAAAACAAATATAAAATTTAACTATGAAATAAATTTAAATGAAAACAATTTTTTTCCATAAAAATCATTATTTTCACAATTTTTCAAAAAAAATGAAACTTATGTGGAAAATACTAGAAAAACTCATAAAAAGTAATTTTTTATATTCTGAATTTAGAAATATTTTTATTTTGTCAAATTTAATATAAAATATGATCCATGTATTAATTTAAAATGGTATCTTCATCAAATGGTGGAAAAACTGCATTTTTTTGGGAAAATTCTTCTTTCATCAAAAAATGAATTTATTCTAATATCATTTCCCTAAAACATATAATATTAATTTAAATTTTTTGATTTATTATATTAAATGTATTTTTAATTAATAAAATACATAATGAGTGATTTTATTATTTTTTAGAAGAATGTTTATACTATGTATACCTACAATTATAATGATTATGTTTTAATATTTAGTTATTCAACTATACCTGGTCTAATGTGAAATTGATTATTTCAAAAAAAAATTAATGGTTTGTAACAAAAACCAAGAATATTTTAATATATAAAGAAATATAATTGGTTGTTCTATATTTTGGAAGCCTTTATTGGTGTAGCAAAAAACACATGAAATTAAAGAAATTAAAAACTCTATCTCATAATAATTTTTTGGTGTTGTAGACGCTTCAACGAAATGATTAACAGAGCCTCGTGGACCATTCCCACACCATATAATCCAATAATATTATATTAAGAACAAATAATAACTTATAGGGTTTGAATATAAGATGAAAACCCCAAATTCAATTGAAATCTCACTGGAGGGGGTTGGGTGACCGTACACTAGAGAAAAGACTGGTGTTTGTGGGTCATACACTGGAGAGGTAGACGCCATGCAAGGGAGGAGTCGACTACCAGGGGAGGTATTTGGAGGAGGGTGGCACCTCGGCTTGAGGTGCATACATTGTATAGGAGGGGGGTGACACCACTTTTCAACAAAGGATAAGGAGAACCGACCAGATGAGAGAGAGCACCAACCTATGGTGTGGATCAGAGGGCCACATTTTAGGCCACTAATTGGCCGTGCAAGAGGGATTGATAGGTAGGGGGCTATTAAAGTGGCGAGGGAATGAGGAGGTTGTTCCTCTATGGGTTATTTAGAAAAACTAAATAAAATTAATTTCAATAATAAATTTTTTTTTAAATATTAATATTAATTACAACAATAATGTTAATAATAATATTAATAGTAACAATAATAGTAGTAATTTTAATATTAATAATATTATTAATAATATTGTTTTTATTATTATTAATTATTATAGTTTTATTATATTTTTTATCTAATTTTATCATTTTTATATACGTAACAGACAGCACAGATTTATAGCACGGTATGTCATATCGTACACCAATCGTGTGCGGGCCCAAAACCCACTCGAACGTTTTAAAATTTGAAATATTTTTCATGGGTCTCAATCCAATCCTAAACTAGAAAATTTCATGGACAAAAAACATATAAAATATAGTATTTTCTCTACTAAGGGTGTGATATCAAGACATATCAAGAGTACATAAATTAATTTATTATGGTTTAGACAATCATAAATGTACAAAACTATGAATTAAATATTATATTTTTAATGCTATTAGTGTTAAAGATAGAAATTCTAACAGATTAATATTATTTTCAATAATATATATAACATGAAACAATACGTTTATAATTAAAACATACCACCACAATATTTTTTTGATATATTTATTTTTAAATAAATTATGATTCCTTAATAAATTTCATTACACATATTAATGATTTATTTTATGTTACATAAAATAATCAATTTCTTCGATATCTTACCTTACACGCAATATCATGTTTTTAAAAACAATAATTCACTAATAACTTTATTGTTACTATACCTCAAAATTATTTGAATAGAGGGTTTGAATTTGATTATGTAAAAATTTAAAACATATTTTTGACCCTTGATTATTAGTAATCTAAATATTAGTAATAAAACAATAATTATATAAATGTAAAATTAATATTTTATTTAAAAAAGATTTTTCTAAATGAAAGAATTATTGTAATTGACCAAATAATTTTAAATTTAATTTCACATACTTTAAGAACATTAATATTAAAAAATAAACTTAATATTAATATCAACATATCAAAATTATCATAGGGTTTATTTTTTGGATTTTTCTAAAATGTAATATTTTTAAAAGAATTGTGAATATTATAAATTTTAATAGAAAACTATCGCTTAAATTAAAAAATTCCTAAAGTTAAGTTATATTCTGATTGTTTTAACTTATAATTTTTTGAATAATAATTTATGTAATCCAATCTAAATAATTCAAATCATTTTCTTATTAAATTTTATTATAAAACCCTAATAAAATTTGGATCATTTTCCATTTGAAATTCAATATTCTCAAAACATCTCTAAGATTAATTTGAAATTAAAATTTTCCCTTCTATGTATATAATTTTTTAAAATATATTCATCATTAGTATTAATTACAACAGATAATGTATAATAAGGTAAAATCATTTTATTATGAAAAATTAATTGTGAATGGAATGAATCTTATGTACCACGGTTCTAGTAAAAATGAATATTTTGGGGGTAAAACATAAAATTTAAGGATTAAAAATGACCCAAACACTATCCAACACCAATTTTATAAACATTTTTCCACTATACTCTTCTAGGATCAATTATTTCTATTTTTAATTTCTTTTTTCAGGATAAAAACCTTGGTTTGACAGAATATTCTAAAAAATTACAATTATTCCACTCACCTCAATTATTATAGGCCACCCCAATACTCTATTCTATATGCCGAAAAATTTGATGCATTAAAACAATAATGTAAAAAACAGTATTTGATAGCATGTGTGAAACATTACAAAAATCATATAACAAAATATAATGTCAAGACACAACACCTTATATTACAATTTCAAATATAATCAAACTATAATATTGATTACAATTCACAAGATACTTAGTTAGTGTGTGTCACATGATAAATGTTATGAATTAATACAATATTTTTTACATTCGTCAAATATACTCTACAATAATAATATTTGAAAAACACCAATATTTTGTATAAAATCATTATTTTTCAAAATAAAATTTATTTTATTATTTATAATCTACAAAATTTATAATTTCTAATATGCTTAACTTAGTTTCTAACAAAAAATATTTGTGAAAGTTATTAAAATTAACTACGACGATTAATGTGATGTTAACCCTAATAAAGGAACAATCCTTAAACATTTGGGATAGAATAATCTTGAAGCATGTTCAAATTCTATTTGGTTGCCATACATCAACCCAATAGTACCATATATCTATATTAGAATATTATTGAAGACACCTTTAATGATAACAACGTAGGTGGAATTTCTATTTCCAAAAATAATTAGAGTGGAACTCCTCCTCCACTATAAAAAGGAACAAAATCCTCTCACATCGTGGTGATTGTCAATCCACATTGACTAAACCATGATATACCCAAATATCTCATCAACATATCTCCCTAAAACCTAAATGTCTCACCTTTTTGATAAATTCTTCCCTTGAATCACTTTTGTTCACCCCAAATAGAGTTATCCAAATTAGAGGTAACGTGTTTCCACAAGCTCTTTCATTTCCATTCCATTCCCCACCCCCCTATACAGTCTTTCTTCAATTTATTTTAAATAAAAACAGTATCCTAAATAAAATAACATTTTCTATGAAAATGAATTTACTTAAAAATACACACACTTCTATTTATTGGGTAACTAATATACCATTTTTGTGCATGAAGAATTACAACCTCACAAAATGATGATTGTGTGTTCATAACTTACCACCTATCATGGTGGGAATTTTAATGAAATCTATATTTATATATTTTATATATGATATTTATATTTTCCTCATAATTTTGTAATTTTTTAGGGAATATAACATTATTCTTTCCATTTTCTATCAATATGATTACATTTTTTGTGGAAATTTGGACTAGATTCTCGTAAAAGTGATGTGATTCATTAAAACGATACAAGGAATGCATAAATGATGATGTTTATTAAAAATATGTAAATTAATATATCAATATATATATGATATTCATGAAACCATTACTTTATATTGATATAATATATATCATTTTCTTTATTTCACTTTCACACACCTAAAAATTCAAAATGTTATTCGTGGACATGAGGACTACTACCTCATTGGCATTATTTGTCAAATTTTACATCACAATAATTATTTATATATGAATATACTTGGATAAATTAAATTATATTTATGATCAAATTCTTATTTAGAAATTCTTAATTTACATACCTTAATTCTACAATGATAATGGGAAATTGAGAATGTTACTCTTATGTATGTACACTCTACCGTCTCCATGTATGTAACATTAGTCCATTTTTCATGTAAATATTTAATTATTGTTTATAAATACCTAATTGAAGAATAAATATGATAATTATTTAATCATTACTATTATTATTTATATGATATATAATGATCCATAATACAATATTTTACTTAACAAAGTTGTTTTTTGACACATAATTAGAATTTAGTCAAAAAAAAACTAATGTAAACTTAATTGATTAAGCTATTTTATAAAACATGGTAATAAGAGAAATAAAATTAATTATATACATGAAAATGTTTATGAATAATTTATATAAATAAAAATAGTATTATTACTTAGGAATCTAATGAAAAATCGTTCAATTTGGACTCATGGTATGGTATTTTCCTCTCACATTTTACTTCATGGAGATAAATTTCATATTCACAACTTAGTTATTTTTTGCGGTGTATCTACTAACCATTTTCCTATATTTTATCATGAATTATTTTACCATAATTGTATACCATACTTTTTTTTAAATATTATTCCATCATGGTTATTATCATATAATATGATTCCAATTATTATGTGATACTTTGTAATGATTAAGGAATATTTTCCTCAAGAATAATTTTAATGATCTTTGAAAGGTATTTCCATTTTATGATATTATATGACCATTGTTCCTTAATCCCTTCATTTTCCTCTTTTATGGTTAATCAATACACTTTTCAATTATTATTTACATTTTCCACTTTATTTACACTATATAATTTATAATACATCATTATAAAAACCAAACATCATTCTCTCTTTTGTAGGAGAACTTAACTTTTTGGAAAACCCATGTTTTCAAAAAATGTTTACAACAAAATGTTTTTATCCTTTTAAAATGGATTTATTATTCATTGTTTTACCCTTTTTAATTTTATTCATGTTTTTAGATGAATCTATTTTTCACTTTCTAAATAAGGAATTTTATGTTAACGAGCCCATATCCAAATGGTAAGTGCTCCTGCATGGCATCCTAGAGACCCAGGTTCAAAACCAGGTGGAGGTCAATTTCCTGGGGGTACTGTAGTAGTACTATAGCTGTACAGTAGCAGGCACTGTTTGGTACTGTAGTAGTCGGAATATTCACCTTATGTGGGATTTCAGGAAACCGGTTTGGGCCTACAAGTCTCAAGGCCTTCACCCATTAATGGACATTGGGCCACAGGGACTTCGGGCCATTGAAGACCATGAAGTAGCCCAGTTCACATAGAACATGCTCTAGATGATGATTAGAGCACCAGTAGAAGTCACCAAAAGCAGAGCTAACTGGATTAGAAGAATGAGAGGGTATGGCAACCACCATCAGGACCAGGCATCTTGCAGCTTTGTATGGGGCAATGCTTGCCGATCAGCAATGCAGGTGGGGAGCTAAAAGTAATCAATGATGCAGAATATGTGGAGGGGCACTTCTAGTGGGATGGGCCTACAGGTCATGTATTGGGCATGGTATGCCTCTGGGACTTTGGGTCATGTATTATGGGACATCTCAGACCTTCTTCTTTGGGGCTACGGGTCATGTACTGGTTCCCCTTCAACCCTTAAAAGGGGGATTATCTAACGTAAAATAAAAAATATGGCCTTCGGGCCATTCGGGCTAAATAATGAATTTTATAACGTTTTTACCATGGAAATGGAATGTTATTTTTTACTTGTATGACACTTATGGATTAATCTATAATCATTTAATTGAATCATCCATTTTATTTTTTGATGGTAAATTTCAAAGAAAAATCACAATATTTCTATCAATGAATAGGTATTCTAAAAGATTTGTAAAAGTATATTTTAGAGAAAAATATTTTTTAAAAAATATTATTTTTGTATTTATATTCATCAATGACAATAAAATATTATTATTACCCCACCTTGGATATTTTGTATTGGTAAAATCATTATTAATCTACTAGTTGGTTTATGAATGGTTTGTACAATGATAGTACTCAAATTTACATCATTGATTACTTTTAGTCCCTTTAAAATATTGAATTTCTTATGACTAGTTAAAAATGAATTTCCCCTAAATTTCTCTATCATTATTGTTGGAAATGATTAATTCCTAAATTGTATAGTCTTTTATATGTTATATACTTTTAAATTTATTTTATTATTTAGGCTAAATTTAAATTATCTATTATCTTTATTCAATAAGGAATACCTTTTATTCAATATGATGAATACATTGTACATGAAACAAAAATGATTGGTACAATTTAAAGTAATCCCTATGGGTTGGGTACTGGTTAACTAAATACCACAAAGTAATCAATAGTCTCATGAGATGAAATTATTTGGATAAACCCCTTATATTTTTTTCCAAGTAGAAAAGACACTGTTCGACACATATTTTTTAATTGTCAATTTAATAGAACTTGACAGTATAGGTTTTAATGTTCATTTGAAAAAGCATCCAATAATTAATAATTTTATTCATTTTTATTTAGTTATTATCTAACCAAGATATTTTTGTTGACATAAATATAGATTCATTTAATTCTATATTCAATGGATAAATTACTTGTGTTTCAGTTTCTAAACATTCAACATCAATTTTTTCTTATAATGATACTTGAATAGAATGTGTTTCACATTAATACATTATGTCACACAAACCACCTTTGAACTAATTATTTTATTAATTTTCCATCCGTAGGGTAGTCTGGGTTGAATCCGGACTTAAAATTTTGGGTCTTTTTTGTAAAAAAATCTATTTTTTCCTTGACTACATCTAACATATTGCAGTCATAGTCACGCAGCCTTGCATGGGTCACCACCCTACCATGTCTGGTTCACCGCGTTCCTTGCTTGATTGTCAACTAATTAAACAAAATGATTTAATAAAATTAATAGTTTGATGAAATTAAAATCATATAAAATAATAGTGATTAAGGATAATAATAATGTTATTTAGGGAAATTATTATTATTTTTATTTTTATTATTATCATAATTACTAAAAAAATTATTTTATGTCATTTTCATCAGATGTGATCTTATTTTTATTTTTATTATCATCATTATTTATATTTTAGTGTATTATTATTGTTGTTGTTGTTGTTGGTATTATTATTATTATTATTATTGTTATTATCATCATAATTAATATAAATTTTTATTTTATTTTAGTTTCATCAGAAGAGTTTATTATTTTTATTATTATTATCATCATCATTTCTATTTTAGTTTATTATTATTATTATTATTGTCGTTGGTATTATTATTATTATTATTATTTTAATTATATCTTTATCTTTTATTTTATTTATTTATTTACTCTTTCTTTTGTTAAGGGATTCACCACATCTGTTTTCTTCTTTGATTCCCCTTTACCCCACATGATCTCGTCACTGCCCAACCTCACAATTTCTACCTTGGAACCTCTACGCCATCACACCCCCTCCCATGGCCTCAAAGTGAATCACCCTCCCGGATGACCAACATAAGTCACACCCTACCATCTTTCCTAGACGGGTCTCTTCTTGCACCATCACACCACCAGGCTCAACCACATGTCTTTGATGCATCCCTCCAAAACACAAAAAACCACTTGTGCCCCTATTGGCCATCTTCAGCTCCCCCTCCCAGTAATTCCTGCCCCCATCCTTTTTGAACTGAGCCATCACTGCCCCTTGAAAATGATCGTTCCATAATCCTAGGTACCTGACCAGACCCTCCAGTGTCGCAGGCCCACTTTCTCAAATATCTAACTGCACCACCCTCCAAGATCACCCCTTGATGCCTTGATCCATCCAGCCACCTCCTTCATGTCATTGCAGTGCACCACTATCTCGTCTGACCACCATGCCAATTTGCTGTCATAGACCTTTTTCCCCCACGTTCCCCTCGTGTTGCGCCCTTTCTTCCCAAGATCTCGTCGCACTATAGCTCCGCCCCTTCACACTGATGCCCTGCCTCCCTCTCCTCCTCTTCAAGAAAGTTTGGCCAACACCTCCCACACCTCAAGTGGACTCTTTTAAACCCCGACCTCCCAAACGCATGTAGTGGACTTCTACTCCCTTTTTTTTAATGTTCAGGACAACGAGTATTCCCTTCCCTCTTCTTTATAAGGTTTTAGTAATTCTAGGTTAGGGGTTTTGGTGTTTCCATCATTTATGGTCTTAATTAGGGTCTTAATTTTGCTTATTGTTGGTTGGATTTCTTGTTTTGGGTTCTCCATTGTCTTCATTGAGGTGTGGTTTGTGTGGGACATAATTTTCACACCATTTTTGTGAAGTATTCTACACCGAGGTATGTGGATCCATTTTTAAAAACTATTTAACAAATTAAGATTCTTTCTTAGTTACTTTGTAATATTCTTTGATTAATTTTTGTGTGTGCAAATTTTCTTTTTTTGATGATCAATGTGTAGATTGGTTTAGTAGTATGTTAATGTGGCGTGGGTGTTTTATTTTGTTGAAAAATTGTATTTTAGTATATCGTTAGAATTTGATAATATGTTCAGTTAGTTTTTCATTTGTGCAAGTGGTTTTTGTCATGTTTTTGACATGGCGTTGCATGTGCCAGGTCATATGTGAAGGTGTTGTGTGGGTTGAGTTGGTTGTTGCTGTAAAAACCCACTTTGAAATATCTATTGTTGTTTTATAAATTCTTTGTTTTTTTTGGGATAATGTGGAAAGTGTGCGGTTTATGTTTTGGTGTAGTGGTCATGTGCGTTTTTTCCAAAAAGAGGGTTTGAGTGATCTGTTGGTGTTTAGAGTCATGTGTCATATTCTGAAATTTTTTA
This sequence comes from Viscum album, assembly GCA_963277665.1. Classification (NCBI taxonomy): domain Eukaryota; kingdom Viridiplantae; phylum Streptophyta; class Magnoliopsida; order Santalales; family Viscaceae; genus Viscum; species Viscum album. The sequence continues at coordinate 1,155,014,730 of OY728165.1, forward strand.
ATAAAATTTGTAGTGTTTTTTAACCGTGAGAATGGCCATTTAACTATTTCGTTTGGTTGTTAATAGATGTGAGTGGTGCAGATTGTGTTCTTGATATGGTGTTGGGTGTGTGGTCATAAAAGAGGCTTGAGTTGGATTTGTGTGTGTTATTTCTTATTATGTCCCGTTTTTGAAGAATTTGTTTAAAAATAATTAAAATTTCATTTAATAAAAATTATTAATGATTGGAATTTAATATGTTTTAATAAATAATTATTAACAATGTAGAATTTTTTTTTAATTGAGTTGGGTAATGTATTTTGGCGTGCGTACTATTTCAAATGGATTTTGTGTGTGTGTGCAAGTGTGGCGTTGGGTTTAGGTAACACCCTGTTTGTTTTAATCAACTGATTTTGACATGAAATGTCAAATTGGAACATCTTGAGCACAATAGGGGAAGCCAGGGTACTTGGTGGGCAGACTAGATCTAGTGTGCTAGTGACACGAATGCGGCTCTGGACCGATTTCATTGGATGTTTTTACAATCACAACACTAACTAAACATTGGTTGATTATTGGAGACCACTATGTCATAGATGTGTTTCCCAACTAGTGGCTCATGCATGAGAACATATATTTTAGTGATTTATATAAAACTGTTCACTGAGACACAATGTTCTTGGGTCCCTTTCTATTTTCTAGTACCGAAAGGGCCTCTCCCACTTTTGGTGCTCCTAGACTACTATACCCTCATCGTCGGCATATGGTGTAACTTTTTTGTTTTCTTGAAGGTTTGGGTTTTAATTAAATGCATGGTTGTACTTTTTTTATTTATGTTGTTTTCATTAAAGGTGTATTTATTATAGAATCTATTTATTTAATACATGTCCAAGCTTTAGTGTACATTAATTTTTTTAGCCTGCAAATGTATTTTTCATTTAATGTTTATACATGGAACATTTTTGTTGGGTAACGTCTTATTGGGATCTTGGATCACACCGTACATACACATTTGGGTGTATGTATACCATTTTATTTATGTAATGTCGGTTGAGGCATCATGCTCAGCAATGGTGGTTCAGGTTGTCGACGGTCTTCTCATGCAGTTTGGTGTTTGTAGCTCATGGTTGTCACACCTTTCTTATTAATTGTATTTTTGAGTTAGACTTTTTATTTCTTTTATTTTCATTAACTTTTGGATGTTTTATCCTATTGTAAATATTTAAATTTTATTCTAGTTTTAAGGTCTTGTTTGAATAATCGTTTTGGAATTAATTTATTTAGCTTGTTAGTTTTTTTTGTTTACCATTTCATGTAAATTGTTTACATTTGTTAGTTTTGATACCCAGTCACTTATTCCAGCCTGTGGGGATCCGGAACGCCCATAATGACATGTCACAGACCGGGTCGGGCACCGTTTTAGTTGGCGACTCAGTCTTCTTCATGACAAAATCGTATCAAGGGAGGATTTCTCTTTTGGGTTATGTTTCTTTGCGATAGAGTCAGGGTTGATCAAATTTTAGGGTGTTGGAACACAACGTTCTTGCTACGAGCAAGGTGCTTGGCCAACACGACATGAGGAAGGAATCTAATTACCAATGTAAGTTCAGTTTTGTCTAATCCATTGGTGTGTGTGGTTAATATTGTTTAGGGAATAGTGTGGATAGTGGTCCTAGTGAGCTCATAGGGTCTAGCATGCCATGTGAAGCTGGGGGTACTGTCCTCGAATAGTCTCTTTGGCAGAGGCATTATTGGATTATGGTCGCTAACCATATGTCTCAGTCACCCACTAACACAAGTCTCCTCTTTCATAGTCCCTCGTATCTTTATTTTGGATTCGTTGAAATCTCGTTGTTAAGTACAATATGATTTCATATATTAATAATCGGCGGTTGTGTGATGTGTCCTTGTAATTATAGAAATGTTGTTTGTGATAGGTTTGAGCCATGGCAATGGGCGTACCCGCAGTCCGTTGGTTCTGTAGAAGTTATGTCCACACAGATAAGCCAGGTGGTGCGGCACCATCTGGAACAACTACGTTGAATACCAAAACAGAACGTCCATTCAAGAGGGGAGTGGACCCCAATGCCCAACCACCAGGTTGGGTGGTTCCGCGGGCCGATCCTGGAGGGTTGGGTCGGTTCTGACCGTACCCGAACCCCCTTTTGCCTTGATATTCTTTAGTGGTTGTATCTCCATAACTGAACGTATTTTTGGTGAACCGTCGAAGGACCAGAACCCATAGGACGAGGAATTATTTTTGAGATTCTCCTTGAATGACTCGGAGAAATTTTGAGTTTTTATGGGTTGAATCATAACAGAATCAATTTGGGACCTTGGCACTAAAAGCATATATCTTATAGAACACGTGTTCTGTTGACACATCATATATTTTGAAGGAACCCTAATGGCATGGTGAATCAACTGGTTTTGTCATCAATAGACTCCATTCTAGTTCAAATATGACTGATGGATAGAGGAGCGGTTCTCCCAATAATGCTATATTCAGAACCCTGCGTCTGGATGACACATGAATACTACTAACTTTCGACTCTGTGTGACTCGATGGACTGGTGGGAAAACCTTCTGTGTGACTTTGAAGGCCCATGGTGTGGAGCGGCTCTGTGTGACATGATAGACCCAAAGAACTCGATAGGATGAGTAACTCAGCATGCCATTATGGAGAGAAACATTGTGTGACCCAACAGACCCACAATACATGAAGAGGAGGTCTACCTAAAAAATTCTAGGTTAGTGGGAAGCACTTGTGTGTGACCTGGAAGGACCACTATACTCGATAGAGAATGATTTCTGCTGAAGTTGTGGTGTTCGACGATGAGACTGATGTTGCTACAATTACAACCCTAGAATATACATGGTGTGAGATGCCTTTTTATTTTTGGTTTTGTATTGAGATTATGATTTTTAGTTTTACAATTGTGGAATTATGTGAGACCTTCTGGGTCATAGAGCATTTACTGAATATTGTTATACTCAACCATTTATAGGCTTCCCCTGAACCTTGATGTGTCTAGTGTTGATGACAAACAACTTTATTAAGTCACTAGGATTCAGGGATACATGGTGCATGGAGGAGATTTATAGATGATGCACGGAGGTGACCCGTTGATGTTGAGTGCCAGAATGATGAGATATACCTAATCATCATGTAGGATACTAGGAGGACGACCTCATCATATGTTTTTAGTTTATTATGTTCTTCCATTTCATTTTGGTTGGTATTCTGGATCATTTACATTCATTAAATAAATTTACACTAAGTCGTTGTTTTAATTTATTGTTTTTCCTTTCATCTTCCATTGTGTTTGGCTTTTGTGCAGTGTTCCCTATCTATGTGTGTACAGTTTCTGAGGAAATGCTTTCCCATTTTAGGGATATTTTTTCCATGTGCTAGTCACCAACCCCAAGACTATGGAATTCGGTCTTGGGGTGGTCACGGTAGATGCCCCAGGGATATGTCCTGACATATTAAAAACCACACATATTCATATAATAAAATATATGATTTACTTATTAACATTAATTAACTGTTTGTTATCAATTCCATCCCAGTGCCATGTTTCCGACAATAACTACTTTATTTTCCATGTATGATTTGATTTGTCAATTTTTTAATCCCCCTTATTTAATAATTGTACTATTCGCTAAAAACAATATACAAGATATAAATGAAATTTATATTTAGTATATTTTTATTAATGTTATTATATAAATTATATAGATAAAAAAGAAAAAAACTATTCCTGGAGATGGTAGGTCATACAAATGTAGGAACATAGATTCCATATTCTGAAAAGGATTGAATGAAATGATGGTAGATAATATATTGAAATTAAAAAATAATTATCATTTCATATATATATCATATATCATTTAAATATATCCTTATTAACTTTTATGTGAAGCATGAATGAATAACATCACATTGTGAGGTAGTATTTTGTATTTCACATGAGCGACATTATCGTGTTCCCATGGAATATAAAGTAAAAATGTATATGTGATATAATAATTACATAAGTATAATATTATCATAAATATAACATTTAAAAATTTAATCCATAATTATATCCAACCATGAAATGTGGTGATTGAAATCAAATAACCTTAGTTCATGTGGTAGTAGTTCAATGTAAACAATAAAGAATATTTGGTATCCATTTTGGAAGAATTATAAATGGTTTTTTGGTTATTACTATAATATAAAACAATCCAAAAATATTTTTGAAAAAATATTTATTATACCATCATGTTTTAATAACAATTTATGGATTTTGAGGATGAAATAATATAAAAATGCTCTTTTAAGAACATAACCTCTTTTTTGGGTAACCTCCTTAGTTTTTCACCAAAAATAAATTTTCAGCAGTATTTATGACCAATATACATATTAAAGGAAGTGAATATATATGTAATGATTTTATTTGTGTAAGTATTGTCTAATCATAATAGTTTTTTATTTTTTAAGAGGATAGGATAGGAGGATTCCATTCTTAAATGAGGTGAGTAGCACACATGTATTTTATGAAAATAAAAAGGTGTACAAACATTTATCACATATCATGGGGATAAAAAATGTACCATTATCAATAAATATACATGTTATGTTATATTTATTTCCATTCTATGGGTTTTGGATAAGTTTTTACTCATGTTAAACCCATACATTTTATATTTAACACCTAGTAACCTTATTTTCACATTAACTATGGTACATTATTTTTACAATTTTTACTTTTTACTATGGCAGAAATATTAATTTAAAAGTATTAGATAAAAAAATTATAATGATTATAAATATGGAATATATATTTAAAAATTAAATTTACATAATTGGAAAATTAATATTTTTATTTAATCCCCAGATGTGAAGACAAAGTAGTTTTCCAATGATAAAATATGTAATTTCCTTAAAAGAATAATAAATAAATGGAAAATAATAATATGATATTAATTAGATAAAATTTACTACATTTTATATAATAATAATTAAAACACAATTTTTTTAAAAATAACATTATAAATTATATAAATAAAATTTTAATTTTTTATAAAAATTCATATTAGTCATAATTAATCAAAAGATTAATTTAAAAAAAAAATTAAAAACATTTTTTCAATGAAATATTTAATAAAATTTTTCATTTTTTTTTTACAATTTGGAATTTGATGTGTGACAAAAAATATAATGTAAATAGGAAAATATTGGGGAATGATTAAATGAGACTTTAATAAATTGGACATTATTTTTAATTGTGTAGAATTTTGTATTGTTAGGTTACTTGGAAATTTGGATAAATAATAGAAAGCAATGAGAGTCAATACTGTATATATTTTTCTAGATTGTATACAAATATAAATAATTAAAAATTATATGTGTAATGATTAAAAAGCATATGATCGTGAGTTTAATTTATTAAATTATATTACATAGAATATACAATTTATCTCAATCATGAAGTATATGTATAAGGAGATTATATGAATTTTGATAATCAATATAATATGGTTGGTCAAATTTCAATAGTAATTTAATGAGTGATGAAAAAAATGTTGTGTTCTACAAAATGTGAAACATGAAAATTTTGATTATTGATTGTTTAAAGCATGTTTATTTTTATAGATTAAAATATTAATGATCGAAAGTATGTTATATACGGGGGATATATTAATGTTGATAAGATTATCTTTTAATGTAAAATTAGTTTTTTTATTGACGATGTAATATTTTTATTATTATTATTTTCATTTATATTTGTAATATATGGATTATTCATGTCATTGTTAATTATATTTTTAAATTAATTTATTAGAAATTATTAATTAGTGAAAAATTAATGGATGATAATTTAAGATGATTATGTAATGGAATTTTTCATCTTAACATAGTTTAATAATGTATCTAATGACCTGGCCTTAAACATTTCATATTCCAGTGAATTTATAAATTAATTTAAATAATTACAATCCTAAGGATTTTTTAGGTTTGAGTATTAGACAATATACACTAACTCATACATGGTAAACCCAAACATTACATGCGGAAAGTTTTTCTAAGTATCCCATTATCCAATAAAACCACGTTTTTCCCAAACATGATTTCTCTTCATGAAATTGTTCAAAAATATCACATAATATCATACTTTTCCCTACATTTATTTAAAACGTTTATCAAAATTATAACATGGTATGATCAAAAAATCATATTAAAGTATATAAAATTAAGTAATATGTTAGTGTGGTGAATATGCATAAAACAATTCTTAACAACATACCTATTACCCAAAAAAAGGATTCATCTTTTCAAATAGATCATTATATTACGTTATGAAATTCATGAAATTTTCAAGATAACACATATGAAATTAGATAGTATGTATGTAGATAAAATGATAAATAGAATTTGCATCCCTCTTACCAATGGTGTTACCAATATTGAAAACCACCAACACCATATTTCCCAATAAATTTGAGTTTATAATGTTACAACACCTACTTGGATTATCATGGATCCACACATCGTTGATTAAGGATGTGACCACCAATGATTATTTCAACATATAACTACCCTTCATTGGTTTATATTTGAAACAAGATTCATCATAAACATTGAACTATAATCATAACATAAACATAAATCTCGAGAAATTTCATACTAAAAACACTCTTTAAAGAAAATAAAAAATTCTTTTTAAAATCACTCATTTTGGAAAACAATACAGGTACAATAAGAAACCTTTCATTGAATGTAGCCATACAAAATAATAAATTATGTCTAAAATTATTTAGGTAAAATTATGGGGAGACATTCTATTCATTCCATAAATATAACAAAAAAATTTCCTTTTGAAATTTTTAAAATGAAACATTAAAACATATTTTTTAAATGAATGTACCTTAAAAACCTCATATTGATAAAATGTATTGTGTATGAATTTTCTCAATGAATCCAGATAAAAAATTGTAAATAAAATATAATATATTCAATATTCATTTTAATGATATTATTATCATGATTTAATCCATAAAGTCAAATTTTAACCCAAGTAATGTAAAATTTGAATATATTTCCTTACTTAAAATATGAATTACATCATTCATTTACACTATTCCATTATAATGATTTAAATACTGTAATTAATTGTTTCCATAAAAAATTATTATTAAAAAAAATGTATATAATCCTTTTAAAAAATATTACAACCTGTTAATTAATATTTTTTTTTATTTTCATTGTTTCATGAGAGTTCATTTAACTGTATCATGGTCAGTTTTTTGTTTATAATTATTTATTTTCATTTCAAATGGAAATAATACAATATATTTGGAATTAAATATTTGTAATGAAATTAATTAATTATAAATGGTCCCTCATATAATTCTATTTACTAACATGAGGGTAATTCATTTGATAAAAAGTCATTTCGAAATGTTAAATTCATTTTTCAATTTTTACCAACCATCGCAAAAAAATTTTGTTTTATTTTATAATAAGTATATATATTAGTCCCAAAACAGGAAATAAGTTATTATATACATATCCAAAAATAATTTAACAATAATTATTATTTTATGACCATTTATGAGGAATGTAATTGAAATAATAACCAATTAACGATGTAAATGGTTAACCATTATATTTTTGGAAATGGTTTAATTTATATGAATAAGAGGAGAAAATAAAAGTGATTAATAGAAGATGATTATTAAAAATAGTATATATAGATGATATTGGAGTTATTATTTTCAATATCAGATTTTCATTTTTAGGTGTTAACTCAATTTATTTTTTTTCCCATGTTTATCTCTTGGATTTTTTGGGTGTTACGAAAAAAATTTTGTTTGGGTATTTAAATCATGGAGTGCATTGTTATTAAAAAATTTTCAAAACGGTGCACCATTTCCCAATTAATCAAATGGTGAAGTGTTGTTTTTGAACAAATGTGGATTTCATAGTTGGCTTATTGTTTGAGGATCGTGTGGATGAACCATGTGTCCAAATTCTTTATGATGGTGAGGGGTGTACATTTGTGGCATGGTATGGAAATATATATGGGAAAACTCAGAAAATTTTCCAGGACATTAAAATTTTTTAAATACCTATTGTGTCCTCCTGAAATTTAACCCCTAATCGCTAATCATCATCCCCACTTGTCATTTTCATCAATAGGATCCTCCAAACCACCTACATGCTCCCTTGTATATCGATTTTTATATTTTATTTGGTCGTAAATCTTTATGAAATTCCAAGTAAGTCCATCAATTTTTTATTTCATCATATTTTTTTGTGGTACTCTTATTTTTTCTTGAGGTTTCATATCTCTAGTAAGATATGTGACCTATTTTTGGTTGGATCATGTTCTTTATGGTTCAATATGGATTTTTGTGGTTCACTCTTACCTTTATAGGTTCCCTTGGTGGTTTTTTTGTCATTTATCAATGATTACTAGAAATTTCTTCACTTGGGGTAGTTGGTTCCATGAATAATAACTTTTTTATTATTTTGATATTGATTATTTTTTTGGTAACGTTTTCAATATTGTGTATGGCATGTGAAATGTATTTCTGAAAGGATTCAATACATATATGGATTGAAAGTGTAATTTATGGGAAAATGATACTTTTAAAATGTGTTCCTTTATTGTGTTTTTAATGATGTTTTATAAATTTTACAATTGATTCAATACATTATGCATGTGATGTGTGTCATTCATTAAAATGTATTTGTGGTGCCATTGTATTCAAACCAGGTTTTTCACATTTCAATGTGGTGGGGTATCAAGACTGTAACATTGATTGTCCCATGTATGTATGATAGATATAATATATATTATAGGAGGAATGTAAATTGAACCCAAAGTGAATTATAGGAAACTAGTTGAGTAGATCCGGACTGGTTTTCTCATTGAATCAGAAGTGTACTAGCATAGATTCATCTTGCACGATAAATGATTGCAAACCTATCTATATATAGATGATGAGTGAAATCGACTAAAATTTTGAATGATGATCATATCATGTGGATTGTTCATGAGAACTATGTTGGTGTGGTTTCAATACCACATTTGACCAAGATACGATTTACATAGTTTACCGTATTAGCTAGTGCCTATTGGGATTTCCTGTGACTTTGTTCTCTTTTTTGATATTTCACTTAATGTTAGTAATATGATGCACATAGTTTTTTATTTCAGATTAAATGAATGTTTTACATTAAAATTACTTCTATTAAAAAATTTAAATCATTTTTTATTTTTTAAAAATTTATTTTAAATTTTAATATAATATTTTGGCTTGGAAACTACATTATTGGGTGACATATTACTTGGGATTAGATCAAAAAATGCATACAACATATCTTGTATGCAGAAACTATTATGATTCAGTCAATTAAAGGTAATATTTATGGTGATGGTGGTTTAGTATTCTTGTTTTCCATCCATTGTAGGTGTTTGTGGTAGTGTTTTGAGGAATATTCCCCACATGATTAAAAAATTATTTTTATAAAGATTCATTAATTCCATTCCATTGGAGTCCTTTTTTGGTTTTCTTTATGGTTGTTAGTATTGATATAGAAACATTTTCTATCATATTTTTTTGTGATTACTCATTTATGTCTTGTTTATTCCAATTGGTTATTTATTCTTATAAAAATATGTGAAATCATTACCATGATGTATTATTGATACCAATGAAATAGATTCCAGCCAGAGGGGATTAGAAATTCCCATCATGCCTTGGCACTAATCATGTCTGGTGTCTGGTTGAATGGCACCCTAAGTTGATTTATGAATTTTTTTATCATTTTAGGATATATACTTTAGGGACAAGTTATTTAGGTAGGAGTCTAGATATACCAGAGTTAGGACTATCGAGACATGATATTCTAGTTATTGGTAGGCTGTCTGGATGACACACCTAAGGATAGAAAATTAGTTGAAAAGGAATTTAGGGATTTTTTATCTCTCCTCTAGTTGAGAGGTACATAAAACAAACTATATGAAGTCATCTAGTAGAGGTGTGTTTGTTTTGTTGTCATGTTATTATGGAAGATATTATTTGTTATGATTTATTGATTTTTTGAATTTTTTAGGAATTGTTTTTTTAGAAATTTTATATTGATAGTTATTCATGTGTGTATTTTTTATTTTAGAAAATAATTTCTATAGATAATTCTTCTGAAATCATAGGAAGATGATGGAGAATTTTTTCTCTCACTAATTAATGAAAGAGTTGTTAAATCTGTGGTTTGTGCTATTTGGGATTTTGTTTAGGGTGTATTTTCTTGTGTTTCTATGATTTGAGAAGCCGAACTGGATCCTGATAAGGTAAAAGCTCTTGATTTTTTTAGGAAAATGCCTCCTTCATTCTGAAGAAATGCATAACCTTAGGATGTATAGGGGTGTAATGATGATATAAAAAAGGTGACTAAATTTGACGATAATCCTAAGGCTGTTAGGTAGAAATGATCCATGTTCTTTTTGGAGTGTCCCTATTAGAAAGGTTGGGAATCAGTGGTTCAACCTGGAAAAAAAAGAATATGGTTTGGAAAGACTGTGAGGACATTTTCAACAAACATTATAGTATTAAGGTCTTTTCCTAGGCCTGATACTAGATGTTTATAGACCATACCCCATGAGACAAGACCATGGTAGATTATGCTAATTGTGTTTCTATGCTAGTTTAGAATGAGCAAGATCTCATATCTATGGAAAAAATAATTTATCAACGGTTCAATAGTGGAATAAATCAAGATATCTCATCATAGGAATTTTTTTTTGCTGTAGACTTAGGTGGTAGTGGTCGATCATGCAATGAAGGTAGATATTGATGATAATGACCTACCAGCCTTTCATGGATAATTGGTATCTATGGTCAGTTGATGTTCTTTCAAAAATAAGTGGAAGATAATTGAGAATGGGAGAAGGGAGGTGGCAGGTTATGTCATCATTCCCGGATGACATCATTTGGGGCATCCGATGTTGGGTGAATTGCATTCCCTCAGTTTGGGAAGGTAGGGAACATAAAACCTATGTGTATTTATCCTACCAGAACATCAACTAATATAGAGATATGGGGCACCTGTAGATATTTTTTAGGGACACATGTTACTATCAGAGTGGTGTAGTTTATATTTCTTCTAGTGGAATTCCATTCTAGTTAGAGCCTTCTAAGATAGTAGAATCACGATTTAGTGGTTGTGGAGGTAGGGATTATCATCTTATGGGTAGAGTAAACATAGGGAATAACCACAAGCTAGTGGTCATTCTCCAGCTTAGGCTAAGAAAAAACAACTATATGCTATGGATAATAAAAAATTATGATAATATGACAGACCTATGATATTTTGAAGTACCATTCTTATTGAATCATCCTTGGAAATTGTTTTGTTTGACACTGGGGCATCTTTTTCATTTATCTTCGCCTCTCTTATGGATGGGTTAAGATTGCTAATGGAGATTATTCTCTATTCAATTGAGATGTTAACCATTCTATGCGCAATGAATGAAAAGGGTCTCAGGTTTCTATATTGTGCACTCACCATGTCATGGGTTGAGATTTATTGAGATTTTATGATTTTATAAATTTTCCACTTCAAATTGATGCTCAATATGTATTGGATGGTTCATTTTCTGGCCCACATCAATTTTTATAGGTAGTGAGTGAGTTTTGAGGATTCGTATGGTAGTACTGAGGTCTTCTATTATGAATCAGATTCATAGTTGGGACATGGTGGACCTCTACCACTATAATTGGCCAATGTCATTTTTAAAATATCATTTCACATGCTGTAGTATAATGGTGGTTATATTGGGGGTGGATTACCACCTATGGTGGATGAGTACCAAACGATAGCTCAAGAGGACATTTCAGGATAGCCTTTAGTGCATGATGTGGAATTATTTATAGATTTGGCACCAAGAACATAGTTGATATATATTCCCCCATATCATTTGCCCCCCTATGAGTTGAGGGAATTAAAGATACAACTGAATGATTTTGAATCTAATTGGATTATTCACCTAGGAATCTCTCCTTGGGCCACCCTAGTGCTATTTGTGAAAAATGATTATGGATATATCCAATAATACATTGGATGATAGAAGATGAATAAGGTGGCCATAAAAAATAAGTATCATTTACCCACATTGATGACCTTCTTGATTAGCTTAAGGGGAAAAGGTGGTTCTCAAAAATTGACTTGCATTCTAGTTATCTTCTTGTCAAAGATAGAAGTGTGGATGTTTCAAAAATAGTGTTATAAATAAGATACATCCATTTTGACTATTTTCTCCTTCATTTCGGTTAGAAACATTCTCCAGTGGTATCCAATGTGCTTATGAATAGGGTGTTCCTCTAGCATCTCGATTCTTTAATTATGGTATTCATGGATGACTTATTGTCCTATTATTGATTTGAAGAGGAGATTGGGTATAATTTTCAATTCATGTATGGAACTCTTAAAAACATCTGTCTTTATTAAAGGTTCTCTAATTTTATGATCTCGATCATTGGGGAAATTTTATTAGGCCATGAGGTATCAGAATAAGGGATTTCAGGGAACCCCGATAAGATTAGTGCAGTAATGTCATCGGACTAGCTTTATATTGTTTTGTAATTTAGGTGCTTCTTGGGACTAATAGTTTATTATAGCCTACTAATCTAGTGTTTAACTCATCTTTCATCATCAATGAACAATTTCATCTATAAAATGGTGAATTATGAATATATCCAAGAGTTTGAATATTCTTTAAATGATCTAAAGTAGTGAATGACATTATCCATCTATTTTATCATTCCAAAATTTGTTAAGGGTTACGTGGTTTGTTTTGATGCCTTGATTTTGGGAATTAAGAGTGTGATGGCGGTGGATGATCATGTGGTGGTGTATGTTTCTCACCATCTCAGACCACATGAAATTAATTATTGGACCCATGACCTGGAGTTAGTAGTAGTGATACATTCCATAAAGTGGTCCCACTATTATCATTATGGTGTAAAATTTGTGGCTTTATTTTTTCATAAAGTTATGGAATATATTTTATCATAAAATAATCTTAATATAACCCAACACCATTAGTTTGAGTACCTTTTGTGGTTTGATATTGATATTGTTTATAACCCTAGTAAATGGTATCATTATGGGAGATTCATTGAGAATGAAGGTATTAGTGCAAGCATTGAATGATTCCAATGATGAGTAGATCTTGAGGGGGATTTTTTCTTAGATTAAAATGGAGACCAAGGATCAAAATATAGGGGAATTATGTGATACTGTTAATTTGAGGCAATATCTTATGGAATTGATTCGGCTAGATCATCCTCTTGATGAGTTGTTGTTGCTGGGTGGATGCTCTTTTGGGTATTCTTGTTCTGGGTTGCAACACCTTTTTATATTCACATTTTTTTTATTTTCTGAATTTCCATAAAGTCTTGGTTCTCCATCCATTAAAATTAAATGTGGGTTTTTCTAAATAAATAAAAATTACAACCTTCATGCCATTCCGTCATTCATAGTGTTCCTTCTTGGTGGGGAGACACCATGTGATTGGTCAATGTCTCATGAATGAGATTAATGTTTGAATGGTTTATTTTCTATGTCATTATCATTGAGGAAGGTGATTTTATTAGATATTCACTAGTATTAGTGGGTTATTCATTCTATTTCTACCTATATGTGCAATGGTGTGTGTCGTTAGTTCTGTTTTCAAGGTATGAGAGGGGATATAAATGAATTTGTGTCACGGTTGAACACGTGTCAGTTGGTCATGGAATATCCCAAAAGGCCCTCTAATTTTATGAAATTGCTACGGATTCCAACCCAGATGTTGGAGAAGGTCCCCACTAACTTCATTTTCGGAATTACTCTTACACCCTATAGAAAGAATATAATTTCGTTGGTGGTTGACTATTTTATCAAATATGCCCATTTCATTCTAATCATATATTCATCAATTTTGGATGAGTTTTGCGGGAATTATGTTTTAAAAGTAGTGTGGTTTCATGGAGTGCCATTAGAAATTTTCTTATATAGGGACCCCCATTTTACTTCAGGATTTTGGGGATTCCTTCAAAATATAATGTGGGAACATGTAAAATTGGGAGCTACACACCATTATCATATGGATGGTTAGATGGATTTGGAAATCATATTTTGTAAGCCATTTTCTAGAAGTTTGAGTTAGATTTCAGGGGTTAATTGGATACCCATTTGGGACTGTTATAGTTATCATATTACGATAGTAACAAATCCTTTATTTGAATGAATAATTTTGAGGCAATATAGGGTCATCCATTATAGTCCATTTTATGTTGGTTAGAGGATGGAGAGACCACATTATGAGTAAAAATCAAAGTGCAAGAAACAACTGAAATGGTCAAACTGATCGTACAATGGTTGTTTATTTTTTATATCAACCAAAAATCTTATGTTGTTCAGTGATGCAAAGATCTAGTGTTTTTTGTGTGGTTGCTAGTTCTTCATGAAAGTGGCACCTTTCTTGGGTCATCAACATTTGGGTAAACCAGGGAAGCTGAAATCGTGGTATGTCAAAAGTTTAGATATTACTGCTGATCAGTAGGGTAGAATAAATGTTATATATCCCATTATATTGATTATTATCCTTGATGTATTACATGTCTCTCAATTGAAAATGTCTAACCCAGGTCCATCTCATGCGATGAATTCCGAAGAGTTGGATATTGAGAATTATTTTTCAATCCTAAAATGGGAATTATATATTGACTAATCCCAATAGGAAGTGATCCATGGTATTTGAATCCCCTTGCTCCTTGTTCTTTGGTATCATGGCATCAATGAACATGATACAATAGAGCATAAGTCTTGGGTTGATAATGAGTATCCATTTTTGTTTCGTGAACATGATTCATTTTTACTTTATAGTGATGAAGAACATTCATGGTTGGGATAATTGTCACACCAATATATCTATTTTGGGTTGTTTACTATGTTTACATTTGATACCAGAAATATCACATGGTTTTTACTTGTGTTTTTTATGAAAATTAATTTTTTTGGAGTTATATCTTGGTGCACATAGTTGGGTCCTGGTATTCCAAATCGAGCACCTTTTCCTAGGTAACCATCCTGTGGAGTGGTGTTTTTAGATAGAGGATAATCACTGATTTGACACATGGTTTGGGTACCATATGGGATAATCGTGTAGCCAGAAACTCTTGAATAGTGAGAGGTTCACACCTTCCACACCTTTTGGAAATTTGTGCATCATGTCCAGGTCATTAATATTTTTAATATTCCAGTTATTTCATCTCACAAATAAAACCCAAATATTTTATCTTCTTCCACACAGGGGATTTCTAGCCCAAGGTTCCTCCAACCCCCTCCATTATCCATTATATATAATTTTTTTGTGGATTTGTTGTTAAATATACCTAAAACTACAAGTATTACCCTCAATTTTTGATTTCTTCCTCTTTTCTAGGGTTTCTATTCTTATTTCATGGGGTTTCATATATCAATTAAGTTGAATTACCAATTTAGTTTAGGATCTAGTTTTTTATAGCTTGATATTGTTGTGTGTGGTTAAAAAAAGCCTTTATAAGGCCCCTTGGGTGTGATGATGGTGTTTCACACATATTTCATGAACATTATTCCCATGAGGAAGGAGGTTCCTTTCATAGATATTGTTTGAGGTTTTTTTTTATTTTTTTACATGTCTTCTACGATGATTTATATAAATTATGAATATGGTGAAAAATGTATTTTGAATGTTTTTTAAGAAGAATATGGCATGAAATTGGTATTTAAATGGGAAAAGGTTAATTTAAACTATCTAACATTAGTTTAATTTATAATGGTGTTTTATAAATTTTACTCGTGTTCCAATATATTTTGAAAGTGATGCGAGTCATGATATGAAATGTACCTTGTATGTGTTTAAATTCAAAAGAGGTTTTGGGTTGTGATCGTTTTGGTCTTCCATGAGTGTTACATTTCTTGGACAATGTATGTTTCTATGAGATATTATATGTTATATGTGGAATGTAAATTTTACACAATGGGAATCCTAGGTGACTTGGTATATGGCCTTGGACTACTATTCTTGTCGACTAAGATGTGGCTTGACCCAGATTCATCTAGTTGGATTCATGATTACAACACTGACTAAATGTTGAAGACAATTAGAGACCACAATAATTTTGGATGATTCTCTACTATAGTGGATCATGAATGGGAACACTATTTGTGTGGTTTCTATACCATGTTTCACTTATATATGATGAATTATCTCTCTTATTTTAGCTAGTGCCGATAGGTATTTCCTCAAAAAATAGTGCTCTATTGTGATATAATTATTTTCTTCATACAGTGCACCTATTTATGTAATTCAAAAAATCCTGTTTTACTTTTAAATGTCTTCCATTAATCTATTTTCTATCATTTAACTTTATAAAATAATATTTTTGATTTTTCTAATAATGTTTTGGCATGTAATCTATTTTATTGGGTGAAATCTAATAGAGATTTGGCTCACACCCTTTATATTCCATTGAGGGTATATAGACCTTGTTATTATTTACTCAGGTATAGTAAATCTGTATGGAGATGTTGGGTTGGGTTGCTATTTGTCTTACCTTGTAGGATTTTGTGGTGGTTTCTTGATGATGATTATCCACATGTTTTAGATATGTGTTTGGGATATTATCATTAATTCATTTGCATTATAATACATTGTGGTTTTTTATTAAATGTGTAAGTATTGAAACTAAATATTATTTTTCCATGATTCATTGCGACTTCATATTTATGCATTCATATGGGATATTTATACTTATAAAAATGGGTAAATTATTTCCCATGATTATTATTTGATACCTTGTAACTTGTTGAAAAGATTTGGAGATTGAGATTGTCCATTGAGACATGCCATATACCATGTTGTGTGTTAGGTTAACTGGAACCCCATCATTGTTCATGAAAATTATTCCTTGATGGATGAAGGATGTGAGGGTATTGTAGAAAAGAAAAAAATTGATGGTATTTCATAAATCCATGTCTTGAATATAACACCCTAAAAGGACATATTAAGGATAATGGAATTAGTATTTTGGTTACACCATCAGAACATGGATGTGTGGAGAGTGTTTTGGAGACATTTTGATAGAGACTTTAATAGATTAATTACATGATAGTATAACTGGGGTTATTAGTATTAGTTTTTATACTTTTGGAGTTTCCGTTTTATGTGATTAACTAATAATAATTTTATATTTAAAGCCAAACACATTTAGGTGACTCTAATTAAAAAAAGATATAGATTATTATTTTCAACATGGTTGGTTACATTTAATAATAAAATCAATCACCCCATTAATTTTTGTCTTTATTTGTAATTTATGATTTTACCATTTATCATTAACCAATTTCATTATTTTACCTATAATGTGGCAAAAAAAAATATTAATATGTGTAAATTGTTTTATACCTATAAATTATAATGACATTACTATACCATTTGGGACCCCTAATTCCAAACAAAAAACCCATTTCAAAAAAATTAAATTCATAATTATATTAAAATTAAATTTCATACAAAACCTATATACCTGATAAAAAATAAGTTTTTAATAAGATAATTTTTCATGAACATGATGATTATATGTTAATTTTGTGAATAATAATAATGATTGTATAAAAATAAATTAATATTTATGGATATATAATTTATAAATTTCATTTCACAAAATCTCCATTATTTATTATTTTTATCAATTATAATATTTAAAAATTATTTTTTAAAATATATTAGTGAACAACTTCGTTTTAAACCCAAAAATGTACTTATTCTAAAATAAAATATTATATTCAATCAAAATAATTGAAGTGGGCGAGATATATATAAGTAAAAATTATGGTAGATTAAATCAAATTAAAAAATTAACTTCACATTTAAATAGATTAAATTATTAAAAAACAAAGCCATATTTAAAAAAATTTGGTATTATTAACAATTAATTGCACCACAATTTTTTTAAAAATATTCCAAATATTACCACCAATGAAAAATTGATATTCCTATTAAAAAATTAATTAATTTTTATGAAATTATTTTTCTAATTCTTTTAAAACATAATTAAAATATTCACCAATTAAATATATGAAAATCCATTTTAAAGAAAATAAACATTTTAAATAATAAAATGACTACAAAAAAATTGGATGATTGTTCAAAAACATTAACTAATACATTATCAATGAGTATGGACAAAATATATTTCCTAATATCCTTAATATTTTTCATACCTAACAATTGAATGACATTATTATAATAATCACATTTGAATAATAAGATTATATTTTTTATGGTAAATCTGTCATATATTTTATGTCATCTAATAACGTATTTCATTTTAAAATATATAGATGTTAAATTATAAAATAATTTATAAATTATTTCTTCTTAATTTTAATTTTGGATTTAAAACTAGTTGTATGTCATTTAAAAATTATTTTTTTAAATCCAATATTTTAAAAAATACCAATAAAATGTTAACTAAAAATGTACAAAAGAAATGTAAGAAGTTTATCAGGAGAGAAACATACTATGGTTCCATATAATAAAATATGGTCATGGAGGAGAAAATATAACACTCAAAGAAATAGTAGAGAGTGATAGATAATGTTTTAAATAGAATGTTAGTAGTCATAAAATCACATTTCTATTATAGGATAAACAGATAATGATTTTGTGGGTAATAAAAGTAAACTAATAATTTTTTTTTTCATAAAAAATTTTATTATAGTTGACGAATTATTTTTACAATATAGACAACTAACATAAGGGAGTATAATTTTTTTACAACTATGATTTCATCCTCATCTTTTCTCCAAATTATGAGTAATTAGAATTAAATTTTTATACCTAAACCATCAAATTAAACATTTATTGATAATAAGATCCACAAAAGTATAAATATCTATTCCACCTGTATATAGGCACTTTCCAAAACAAAAACAATTATGGTATGATAATGTTACAATCCAAAATAATAATCATTCCTCTTTTTAGAAACAAAATTATTTTCTAAAATATACTAGTAATACGAAATGTTAGACCTAGATCATTCAAAAACAAAATTCTTACAATTCCTCATGATATTCTAGAAAAAAATTATGAAATTCAAAATTCAGAATGATTTTATCACATTATCCCCCCTGAATAAAAATATCATACTGACCAAGACTTCATTAGGCTTGTGGTAGTCAATGCACTCATGTTACCTTTGATTGTGTGTAGAATCCCCACGACCTTACCAAATGTGATTGGTTGAAAACATTATATTTGGGATTTAATATTCTAAAACAAAATTTATTTATTCTTTAAATAATTACATTGATATCAGATACATCCACAAAAATCATATTACTATGTCATTGTTTAGAATATCATATATCATATGGCCTTATGATATCATAAAAAATGAAATATTATTTCATAAGGAAATCCATAGTTCAAATTTTCATTCATTTTAAATGATGTAAAAAATGATTTCCCAAATGACATTTTAGTTCATCATTTAAAACTACATTTAAATAATGAAACATATATCTGAATTATCAGTTAAAACTATTATGTTTTGAAGGATAGATTAACAATTAATAAACATATAAAATACAATATTAATACAAAATATAATATCGACCATGTATGATATAAATGAAAATCATTTATCATACCTAGAACCAATAACCACATCCTATTACCTTCATTAAAAAAAATTGTGTACATACCTAAGAGGAAGTTAAAATAATTAATTTTATTTAGTGTATCCATGTCAAAAAGGAAAAGGTGATCCCATTAAATCCTATGATATACAAGTATCTATTAAGTAATTGGAAGTGGGTAAGAAGAGTTCTTCATTGAGAGTGAATTTATTTTATTTCATTTTTTTCAGAAGGTTCACATGATCCATCCTCATTGTGACGCCCCCATATCAGAATCCCCCCAGGCACACCCAAGTATTAATGTATTAACTCATACATTTCAAGACAATGAGATAATTATATAACAAAATATACAAACATAATATAAATTCATAATATACAATCTATGTGTTTAATATTCTGAAATTGAAAATTTTATTTGGATAACTCAATTTTAAGAGAACCTAGTGGGTAACAACATTCATTTTTATACATGATGAATAATATCATGTTTTCCATCATATGATATAATGGAGTATCACCCATGAGTTTCAATTGTTATATATAATGTCTATAAAAATTAAAAACATTATAAAATATATCATGATTAATGATATGCCTATGTTGTACTATACAAAATAAAAACGACCTCACATTAATTTAGGGCACCTCAATATCAGTTACTTGTTATGAAAATAGACTCATCCCACATTTATTTTTTGATCCAAGACTTATTGTAAAATATAAATAGTGGAAATAAATATCATCAAAGACAATATAAGATATTTTATCATACATGGTTATACATTACTATAGAAAAATTATATATGAATAATAGTAACTAATGAGTATCAGAATTGTTTCTAATTTTCTATGTGTTATGTTTAAATATTATATGCATTAATTTCAAGACCTTTCACATAGACATATTGTGATTTTGAGGCCCTATGTTTGTGGAAAAAATGTTTGACATATATTAAATTTTTTAAATGAATGTGTGTGTGGTTTTCCTAAAAAAATGGTAGAACATATAAACAGTTTCCAAGAATACCAATCTAAGGGTACCATTTTGTTTAAAATAACATATTTACCCTATGCACGACCAAACATTAGTCATTGTAGGTAAATAGTTAAAAATTCAACACAGACATTTAAATGAAAAATTAATTTAAGAAAATTATTTTGTTTCATGTTTTGATGAATGGAGGTATTTTATCCTTAAATAAATCATTTTTATAGAAATTCTGGGTTGGCCTCATAACCTATGAATTCTATAGAGGCATTAAAGAGAGAACAAATAGATGATACATCCAATGAATGATGATGAAACCTCATATTAGAAAGAAGCGCACATGGATCTTAACAGATTTCAAAAATATGATGTGGTGAAAATTCATTAATAAGACATTATCTATATTGAGGTATGGATTCTTATTTATTTACATCATTTCTTGTCATTGATTCTTATGATAAACATGGGCCAACCCACAAAAATCATGATCCATAGTTCAATAATTTTTTGGATGGGATTATTTAGTAGGATTTGTAATTAGTTGATTCTTGAATTTAATTTTTATTCCATAATCATTCAATTGATCATGAACCATGATCAAAATGAGAATTATCGATGTTCATCCTTCAAAATTTGATTAAGCTTTTTCCACAATTTACGTGTTCTTATTAATGCATTCTTAATTCTTGCCCTTGATTTGATCCACATTGAGAATAATATATTTTTTAACCTTTGATTCTTGGTGAAATGATATATTACCCAATATTCAATATCATGATGACTCAATGGAGGTGCGACAGATGGTACAATAGCAGATTGAAATACTGTGGGTACTGAATTTGTGTCCATCAGTTATAATAACGAATGGCTACAATGATCATTTCTAAGGCTATTGAATTATCGAATATCATAGATTCTTTGTTTTGGTGGAAATTCCACATTAGATATATATTTTTGGGGAGAAATGATCTACGGAAAAATATCTTATAGATCTATGACATGAGTTGGAGGAAGAATATGGGTTTTGGAAATCCCCAATACAAATGGTGTGTGGTCGCCTTTGAATGAAATCACCCTGTACCATGATAGTTACATATAGTTGGGTAGAGTGCATAGGTTGTATAAATGGTTTGTACTCCCCAGCAGGGCTTGTCATCGAATAGGTACATGTGCTACCACATGTACTATTACATGGGTAGATAGTCATAGGTTGATGACGTGTACTACATGTCATCTAAAGTACTTGGGTGGATGTGGATGTTTAAATACTCTGTCTAACTCCTATTACATGTCATGCATCCCTCATTTACATGACCCTATTTTGGGAGAAATGGGTTATTGTAAATTAGAAGTACCATGAGTCAAGGGACTTGACATGCAACTCTACTACATGAGGTGTACCGCTTTCTACATGTATTTAGCTTATCTTATTCATTATAATGGACAAGATTCATTAAGTTTAATTCCTTTTGTTGTTTTATTGAAGGATTGTATGAACCATTTCCATCTACTAGGGATAAGATATCATCCGCCGAACTTCCTCAATAGAGTTTTTGGAATCCCCTGAGAGTCACGAAGCATGATCCTCTATTCATCTTTGTGAAATAGGTGGAGTTATTGGTCTCAAATTAACCAATATAATGAATTCATGGATCATCTACATAGTGTGTTAGTCGAGATAGAGGTTTAGGTATCACCCCATGGCCCTAGATGTGATCCTCAAATGTGTATTGTATTCACATTTGATATATTAGCTTATCTCTTACATTATAATACTCGATAAATTATACCTCCTAGGGGGATATCATATGTGTTATAAAAAACATGATTATGTTCTCATAGAAGTGTGATTCAAGGAATCTTGGAGCTGGAATTGCAGGGTCGATATGTAATGGTTGTTACATACCTTTAGGTTGTGTGTATTGGTTTTGGTATACCCGAATATTCATGTTATATAAGTTATAGACCAAAACATACATTGATATGAAAATAATTTCCTTTTTTATATAGATCTAGGATTTTGGGGTGTCCTTATGAATATTTTACACTCATCCCTTCTTGGGATTATTCCAAACATGACTTGTCCTATGCCAACGATTGACCTTTTTGATGGAGTGCTAGGAAGACTAGGACCAGACGGTGCATTTTGAGACAAGACAAGCAGATTTGTGTTCCTACAGGTTCTGGACAGTAGTCCTAGTACCATAATATTAAATTTTATAATTTTTTATATAATCATTGTGCTGAGCTTCTGTTCAAGAACTAATTACATTAATTTACTAATTATAATACTATTTTTGTAATATATAGTAAAATTCAGGCATTGGATACTTAGTGGGTTTTTATATTTGAGAATATTGTAGGATTAGGGATGTGTTTGTGGAAATATATTCATATAAAATTCCACCCACATTATTGATATGGATATTCCATCCTAGTCAACAGCCCCTGTCCTATTTGAGTAAAGCCAAGGGAGTCACGGAATGAGCCCCACAAGGATTGGTCGTGATCAAGTGGTATTAGAGCATCCAATTCTACTTAAGTACCTGGAGTCTATGGGAATGGTATGTGAAAACTGTGGTACATTTTTTATGTTATGATTTTAGGAAAGTGATTGAAGTGACTATTTAGAAACCGATGTATCCACACTCTAGGATTCTGATAAACTACTTTTTGAATCAATAAATTTGAATATTGGATGTTGTAAAAATAATGACAAGTGCACAATATATTGATGGGGTTTGGTTTTGATGTCTTTAATGAGTTATCACTCATCATCCAAGAGATGGATCAGGCTATACCCAAGAAGGTTCTTATCATCAAGAATTAGATCAATATTGAATAGTGCCCTTTGATGTCTTATACTGACAGGCGACTTAGGCTTTTAGATTCATAGGAATAAGACCATGTAAGCATATATGTTTCACCTCGATGTGGATTACAAAGATTTGGATAGGGTGGAAATAAACCTCTTTTTTTATCGGCCCATTTCAGAGACTATAAAGTGTTGGCATTGTAGAATACCTATTAATTCTACCTCTATAACTAGACCAGGTTGGCGACATCTTCTAAATTTAATAGATGGAGAGGTATGTTAACAACATATTACACGTCATAAACTAGGGAAACCTGCACATCATGTATGGGGTGGGTTTTTTTGATTACCCATTGGATTTCAAACATGGACATGACAGGATCTTATGTGGGAAGTCAATTCCTTTGGTTAATGTTTGGTGGCAGCATAGTAATCTCTATGAGACCACATGGGTGCCAGAGACATGTATTCTTCCCTGATACCCTACTAACTTTGAGTATCCATTGTTTTTGGTTTCCATGTATGTAGTGACCCATGGTGGGGGAAATTTAGTGACACTAATTTTCCATGTACATAATTTAAATATTAAATGAATTAAGTTTATGACTAGGTGTTGAAATGGTTTGAGATTCTGAGGGACCATGTGCCATAATAATTGTTAAACATATATCAAAATATTAAATAACATGTGCATGGGTTTTTCCAAATAATGTAGAATAGCATCAAAACGTGTTCTCGTATTAGAAATCCAAGGGCACGATTGTCTTGGGAATAGTGGATTTACATATGTAGAGACCTAACATTAGTCACCGTAGGTCAATTGTGAAAACATCATCATAGGCATTTATATGAATAAAATAATTTATTAAATTGTTCTATTTTTGTTTATTACATGGTGAGACATTTTATAATTAAATAATATTTTCATTTAGAAATTCACAGTTATCTTGGTAACCCATGGAATATTTGGAAAAATTCTAGGGAGAACCTATAAGGGACCTTTTGGATGGACAAAAACATATCCTTAGATCAGTGATCGACACAAAAAAATATTGATGGATTTTGAAAATGATGACATTGCAACAAAGATTATGTATTAGTGACCAATCCAAATCTAGGAAAGGTGTTTTATTTAATCTATTTATTTCCCATTCATGATTTCTACGATGAACCTGGAAAAATATATTTATAGAATGATATAATGCTCAATTGCATTTTGGTGAATTGGTCATTTTGATAAATTTATTGAGTGTTTAACCTTGAATTTTGTTTGTATTTAATTTTTGTTTTATCACTGATGAACCAATGTTGACACAATCATCGATCAAGTTTCATCCCCCTCGATTAGTATGCTATTTTCGTCCTTAGTTCTTTTGTTCATTGTCATCTGTTGTTCATTATCCCTCATGCTTTCAAACTCCATGTAGATTGTTGATCGTTGTGCCTTCAATTTTTGATGTAATGATGCAAAAACATAGATCCAACATTGGGATGGCTTGATGGAGTATCTATGGACTGTCAGTAGTGCATTGAATGGTGGTGGAAAATGATTTTTTATTCTACAATGATAATGATGAATGGATACAAATGCATTTTCCAATATTATAGAAGGCCTGAATCACATATATTTGATGTTAGGGTGGATAATTATCAATATATACGAACATTCAAGGGAAACTGGAAACCTGAACAACATCTGGGTGATCAATGGCCCGAGAGTGAGGAAGAAGATGCGCTTGAGAAAAATATGATACACACGATATTTAGTCACTATAAATAGGGCATGTGGTCCCTCTTGAATGAACATTATATGTACCTTGGGAGGTACAAGGAAATATAGTGGAGTAAATGGGTTGTGTATATAGTTTGTACTACCCACACTGCTTGCCTTGGACTAGGTAAATGAGATGCCATGTGTACTAGAACACAAGAATAGACTCATAGGTAGATGTCGTGTGCTAGCACACGATCAGAGTACACAGGATGACCCCAAATGCAGAGACGCAACATGAAATCCCTTCTACATGAACAATATGGTTTTAGAAGTCATAATCCATTATACACTAGATGTACCAGGGGTCAAGGCACATGGCATGTGACACTTATACACACCATTTACCCCATTCTACATGTCTTGAGCTTCTTTTCATCCACATATTTGACATGTTTCATTAAGGAACATTCATTTTATTATTTCCCTAACAGTTTATACTAATTGATTTTTACTATTGTGAATATGATCCCTTCAATATGACTTCCTAAATTGAGTTTTTGGAATCCCATGACTGGCTCAAAGTTGGATTCTCAATTCATCTTCATGTCTGAGGTAGTGTTTTTGGTATCAACATTACCAACATTATATGGGAATGGATTATCTAAATAGATGGTTATTAGAGGATGAGTTGTTGGTATTACCCCATTGCCCTGGTTGTGATCTTTATATGTGTATTATATTCTCTTCAGATCTATGAATGTATCTCTCTCATCATAGTACCGAATGAGTATTTCCTCTCATAAGGAGGTCAATTGTGAAATCGAACATAGGAATGTGTAGTCACCGATGATTACTTCATGAAATCATCGATCTAAATTCACAGGTATGGTATACAATGGTGTGACTTACTTATAGAATATTTTTATTGGTTTCAGTATCTATGGATATTCATATTATATGAGTTGTATAAATATACATTTGTTGAATGGACTATACATTATTTTGTATTATCTATTTTTGTTTTGGGGTGTCCTGGTGAGAATAACACCCACACGGTCATGTCTTATGTAGATGATAGACCTTTTGATGGAGTCTTAGGAAGACCTGGACCCGACGATGGTTTGTGAGACCAGACATGCTGAGCTATGTTCCTGTCGATTTTAGATAGTATTCACAATACATTTTTCTTACAAGTTGGAATTTTTTTATTGATTATTTATTGTGGGCTTTTATTATAACCCTATTTACATATCTTTACATATTTTTAAACTCTATTTGTTTGATATAGTTGTATGCATATATTGATTAATCAGTGTTTTTTTTCATTTTATCATTTGTTTTCCTTCGATATGAGATCATGTGTATAGATACATGAGAAATGCCTCCCATGTTAGTGGTATGCCAACTCCATTCTAGACACCAACCTCAGGCACTAGGGAGGCTTGCTTGGGAGTCATGGAACATGCCTCAATTGGATAGATCATGAAAGTATCATTCTATGATCAAAAATATTTTGGAAAATATTTTGGTTTTTGATTATTTCACAAGTTATTATGATTAAATTCTTTATGTGTTGGAATTTATATATAATTAATTCATTTTGAATATTTTAATTATAATTTATAGGTAAAATCTTCTGAAACAATACTTAAACCTGGTAATTAAATCTTCATTATTTTTTTATTCCAATTTTTTTTTATTTGATAAAAAAGTTATTCTTAATTGGATTAATCATTAATATAATTTTGGAATATATTAGTTTTTGATATAATCCATTTATATATTTTTTTAATTATTATTTTGATGTCTGAATTTTTTTTGAAATTATATTGTTTTCCTACTAAAACATGGGTTTTCAATAATTTTGTTTATTATGAATTAATATATATCCAAGAATTAAAATTTAAAATGTGACAAATTTTTTAAGATATTCTAATTTTGATATTTAATTATTTGAATCTTATATATAACTATATTATTTAATGTGATTATATTTGAAATTTAGATAATTTTTTTATTCAGTGATTTGGAGAATAATTTAAAATATACATAGATTTTTTTATAATTTATTATCCATAATATATTTATAGAGAGAAATTTTTTACATTGAGTTTAATCTATTAATGATTTTGGTTTATCAAAAAATTTATAAAGGATAAACAGACCATTCATGTAAAAATTGATGTTTTGAATGTATCCTCGTGATGAAATATCCGTAAACCATGGGATAACCTTAAAATATAAATTTCATCAACATACCACAAAGAGAGGAACCCATATTTCAAAAAATCAAAAGTCCCCCAATCCATATTTGACCATGACATTGACATGAAACAAACCAAAAGAATTTTAATTTCTACCTTTGATTTATTTTCATCTTGCCCAGTCCCCCCTAAGAATTCTATAACCACCATATTATAGATTAAAACCCTCCCCCCAATCCACTACACCACTACCAAAAAACAAAAACTTCCATCATATGATTGATCAATTAGCATATCCAATATCATAGAAGATGATAAAAAAATATCCTATTTTCCATTAAATAAGAAATATAAAATTTTTCTATCTCATATGAAAAAACCATCCAGATGAAAATATCACCCTTAACACCTTCCAAATTATGAACTATGAGACTAACCGAGCTAGATTATCAACTTCCTTACACAACATCTATACACTAAAGATCTTAGAAACCTAGACAAACTACAATATTATATCTCCACAACACCTACTACCACCCTTACCATCAAACCGTGGTTAGGAATGAATATAGTGTTCTAATTGAAATTAATTTATAATATCACTATTTCATAAATGGGAATTAAGTGACATTGCTAAGAAAAGGGGTGGGGATGAACGGTCTAATGATCAGTAGAAGGAGACTTGTTGATCGATTAATGATTACAGTAAATGATCAACCCATCAACGAAGTCAAATGTCTAGAAGACACTATGAGAAGAAAAAAATGAAAAATAGATATAGTAATATGATGTTAGTATATTTTTCAATGTTTCAAAACACATATTCATATATAAGAATAATTATTTAATGATTTATATAACCTTTTAATTCCCAAATGCACAGGTTATATCATTGGATAAATTTTTTTATGAGGTGTTAAATGTTTGTTCTATTATCCCATAATGATGTAATCAAGTTCATTCAATACTGGATTTTTCTATCATATGTGCATGATGATACGAGGGATGAACTGAATATACTGATTAATATGAATGTTGTAATACTACTAATATTTGTATTGTTGATAATTAAAGAATATTAAATTTTGACCAACTGAATTATTATTGAATCTTGGAAAAAAATTTGAATGGGTAGGAGTGTCAGTAAAGATATTTATGGGGATTAAACATCATGAAATTATGGAAAATAAAAAATTTATAAATAGTATTTGGTATCACTCGAGGATGAAAATAAAAACAAATTATGTTTTAATTCATTGAGATTTTATTATGGATATTAGATTAGGACTAATTATAATGGGGAAAACATTCCAACAATTGATGGTTAAATATTATTTATGATATCTAGATTTACCAATAAAAATATATGAATATATTTTAAATGATGAAGGTCACCTATTATGATCAATGAAATATAGGGACATGTCTATAGTATAGTACATAGAGATTGAAGGAGGAAGCATGCGTGCATGACACACTAGAAACAAGTGTATTGATGTCCAAACCTAATACATATTAGTCATGATTCCCATGAAAAACATACAAAACTATTTCCATCAATTCTATTCTATTTTCACCTGAATACAATGAGCCTGATCTATCTAGAACCAGAATGGAATAAAAGAATCATGAAAAAAATATCTTATAAAATGGATCACATGATACAGTGTATGATATTCAATGTAAAAAAATTAACTGAATAATATTAGATTTATATTATTCTATAATTTTGTGGAATTTATTTGGAATAATAAATTAGAATACATGTAGTGTCATGAAGATGTGGTCAAATGAATCCATCTATATCATTAGGGGTGACCCTTGGAAAACCCTAAGGAAATACAAGATTAATAAACCTCATTTCAGTAATTGTGAAGAGGATGAAGAAAAAGTCCCAAAATAAATAAATATTTGACATCACCCATTTTAAATATTATATGATTTTGGATTATAGTTATTGAAAATATATGGATTATATTTTATATAAAATTTCAATTACAACAATAAATTTTAATCCTCTATTATATATTTTTTCGTTTTTCTATTTTTTCCATCTACCATTTCATCATATTTAGTCATCTATATAATATGATTGTGATTTTTAAGTCCATTTTAGTGGAACGATATCCAATTTTGGTGATTGAAGGGTAATTATAGTGTGGTTTCATGAGTTTATAAATTTAATTAGTAATCCATTTTATCACATGATATTTTTGATAGTTAAGGTAAATAGTGGTGGTGTAATTTTCAAACCATTATTCATTAACAATTCAACATCGATTTACATTTCATGAATAAAAATCTATCACAAATATGAACACACCTCATTCTGGTGGTGTTTTGTGGTGTCAAAGGAATAATGGTATGTGGTTTGTTCCT
The DNA here is from genome assembly GCA_963277665.1 of Viscum album. NCBI lineage: Eukaryota > Viridiplantae > Streptophyta > Magnoliopsida > Santalales > Viscaceae > Viscum > Viscum album. The sequence goes on from OY728165.1 coordinate 1,155,044,541, forward strand.
AGTGCATGAGTAAGATCATTCACAACGTCGAAAAGTTTTCATCACATTTAATCATTGAAAAAATTTAAAATCATTGTTCTGTTTTGGGGATACCTTGAGTATAATAGTGTTTTTATACAAATTTTGATAATATATGATGATTGGATACATTAAATTTTATATGATCATTGAATTGTGTGATTTAGAAAATTTATAAATTATTATTGAACCCACTATAAATCATTCCCAATCTACGAACATTATCAAACTAGTTTTTTATTTGTTGGTGCTTTAAATTTATTTTAAATTCTAAAATATATAATCTAAAATATATATCAATGTGTAGTTATCAAAAACAATTTAAATACAATAAACAAATATATGTGTTAAAATAGTTAATGAAAATATGTCGAAAATTTTAAGAGATGGCCTCGGATATCTTCATGGCTTCATTCCCAGATTATTAATTTTTTTTATATGGGACTTCAAATGGCGAAACATCATAAGTCGAAATAGGGAGTGTAAGATGAATTTTTCTCAAATAAATAATTTGTTATTTTTTAGTGTTATAGTACATTAATGATCAATAATTAATTTTTATTGTTTTTATAATGAAATCTCTAACATAACTAATATTTTTACATCAATGTTGAATGCTAATATTGAAAATATATTTTTTATAATTTCCCAATAAAATAGATAATTTTTATTTTTAGTGGAAATAAATTAGTGATATATCAATGCCCTCAAAAAATATTTCATATTTGACTGGGTATTACACCCCCCACCAATGTTTAATATTCTAAAAATTATAGTTTACACTTATATTGTGTTATTTTTCTTGACATGAAACATAGTAAATGGGTAATCCAAAAAATATATGAATTTTCGAAGCAGGATAATTAAATGGGGATATCAAAGTCACACCACCAGTTTTGGAAGATTCTAGTTTTTTCATAGAACATGGAGAATCTATTCATAAAAACAATGATGTATATAAATTCAAAAAAGTCAAATACCTCAGTGGTAAAAAACAATTTTTTACAAGTAGTGTTGAAATTTCCCATATCATGAATTTGGGATCTAAAATGTTTCCAGGCATTTACTTTGATCTTCATATTAATTATTTTCTCCACATTCCTATGATATAAAAAAATATCTTAACTGTCTCCAAAAATACAAAAGGTATATTTTTCTATATATGATTTTAACTGTCACATGATGGAAACATACCATGATTATTATTTCTCTAAGAGGGGTACCAGAATGAATTATATTAAATCATGGTGAAAACATAATGATGTATAATATAAAAAATATATCATGATATACTTTTAGTAATGATTTTTTTTATTTTTTTCAAGTAAAAATATATGGAATTATTCTATAAATAATCCATTAGATTGATACATATAGAAGGAATAAAATATTTGGATCATTAAGGAGAAGTAAAATCAAATTCATCACTTATACGAGTCTTTTAAGATTAAAAAATCACAAGGTTTTTTATATTCAAAATATGAATCCCATGAAGGGGTCATTTTATGTTGATTAAATTTGACATGGAAACCATAACCTTCTAAGTTTTGATATTATATTAATTTCTAGTTGATAGTAGTATATATATAATGAATTATTTGTTGAAACACAAAATGTAATGTGCTTATATCATTTAATAAATTTTTAATTTTTGTCGAAAACCATATTGACTGAAAAATAACAACACTGCAAACATATTGAGTTAAATAATATTATGAACATAATAAAAATTCATATAAATTTGGTATGTGTTTTAGAAATTATTTATTATACCTATGTAAAAATAGTATAACTAAGATATAACCTATTCATCTTAAGGAAACATTTCATACCATTATTTTACAAAACATTTTGTGTTTTTATTTTTTGTGTAAAATATTTCGAATTACTGATTATATAATTAACAATAATACTACAAGATTTTGTGATATAAAATAACTATAGTACCCATAATTTTAAGGGATGTACTTATTATTTTAGATTTTAAATTATTTTTTTATTTTATATATATCAATGCACCTAATAGATTATCGATGTTGTAAGAAGTATGCGGACTTATTCAATGACTAGAGGATTATTTTTCTGAGAAAATTCTTATGGCTCATGGTTGGTTCATTATTTTTCATTACAATAAAACTGAAATGTTTGGACAATATATATAGTATCATGGTCTGAAAAATTATTTAATTGAGTCTATATGGCCATGAAAATTGGTGGAAGTGTGTTTTAAAGGGAAATATGTGTTATCTAATTAATTGTCTAACCATGTGGGGAGGGACCTCGAATGTAATAATTACTAGGCTTCACATGTTTTGTGTAACTATTTTCCTACCCATGCTATGGGGGTGACACAATAGAATGTTAGGGTAGAATTATATCATATGATTTCCCGTCCACATGTCAAATCATTATGCCCTTTAAAATTAGAGAAATATCAATTTTTTCATACATTATTTAAATAGTATTCAATCTATTTCCTCATAATGATGAGCAAAACATATCCCCCAATATTGAGAGAATTAATTTTCTATAAAATATATTATTTGATAATCCTCCCTCATATGATGTCTTATTCACTCATGAATTGTACCATTGATTCATTATAGGAATGGTATTAATTCCTCTTGAATATTTAGTTGGATTATCTCAATGTATGGAATTATAAATTTTTGTGAAAAAAATACACTATTTCAAGAGAATACATATATCTAACCAATTTATCACATTCAATATATAGTCTAATGTTCATTCTGGATAAAGAGTCATCCAGCATGATATCAACCGTGTTGTAATTATGTTTCTCTAAAAATCTAAATATTGTTATTATTATCTGATATTCTGGTTGCTAGAATGACTAGGAAATACATCATAAATATTATATTTACTAAATAAATGTATATAAAATTTCATAGGGTAGCCCTAAGACACTAAATTCTTCATCAAAGGATGTATACCTTTACACGATCCATCCCTTTAGGTGCGACACTTTTATTGTCCCATGATCCTTATGATTTGAAACAATATCGAACCCTAATAGATATGTGTTGAGTTCTCCCATTTCAATTAATGATAATTTGAAGTTAAAAGTGGAAATGGTATTTCATGTGCTAAAACCATGGTTCTCCATGCTTACCACTTATGTTATCCTTACAAAATATTTGTCCAAAATGACATATGTGAATAATAAAATGATATGGGTTTCCATTATCCATTGACAGTCTATTTTTTATTTTCAAGAGCGATACCAAGTTTCTAAATCAGAATACCTAGGATAGACACATAAATAATATAATATAAAATTATTTTTAAATGGTTTATATCATTTACGGCGTGATACATATAATCATAAATAGAATTATATGAATTAGATGACTTGGAAAGTAGATTTATATTATTCCAAGAGTGACACATGGGTTCACTATGTGTACTATAAATGATAAATTCACTAATCAGTTCATTTTTATGCCATTACTGACAAATGAGTTATCTTTGATGAATAATGAGGACGACATTAGTGGTCAACAACGTTATACCATGCCTTGGGTGATATCTGGAATCTAGTGAGGAAATATACTAGTGAATTCATAAGGTTATCAGTTCATAGTAAACCTATAAAAATACATAGGTTCCCCTTTTTGTATCACCGTAGATGGTTTAAATATTCAAATAAATCAAATAGATTGATGTTTCTTATGAATCCAAGAACATATGTTGATTCGGTCCATTAATTAAAAAAATATTAGGTAGTTTTATGTTTCTCTTAATATAATCTTCTATAATAATTGTAAAACTTGTTATGACAATCATTATTACTGGATGTAATGGTTGTAAAAATTGGTTTCTAGACTTATAATCATAAAATTAAAATGGAATGTTATAATAGAAATTATTTCTTAAGATGTATTTGAATGTTTAATCCAGGTTTCCCATAGTGAACCTCAAGAAATGAGGTTTATTTAATTTACATTTTACATTTATTATTACCTACATATTACACATTTGGTATTACTATAATGGATTGTTCTGGACCACAATGGGAATGTCTTACTGAGTTTATCTCAGTCTCTATTTTTGTAGTTGGTTGGTAACTATATATTCTTCATGGATAGATGTACAATATATTGTGAGGGTGCACCATTAGATTATTGTTCCTCAATACTATGATAATATATAAGATAATGGGCCATCATATTTTATTAATTCAATTAGAGATAAAATTCTGGAATTTTGTTCACATTTTTATTTTATGTTGTATATTCTTATTAATTTTTTCCCTCGTATTCCAATTTTGTATATCCCACAAACATGAAATATTTTTGTATGGGAATGGGGTCATTCCTCCTTCATATATATTATATATTATTAGCATAGGTTTCTATAGTTTATTTAATATACCATTTCCACTACTTACTGTTATTTTATACCGATGTGGTACACTATAATAATTTGTGTATAGTCATCCAACTATAAAATTTTAGACCAATGGTACTAGCCGATATCCCTTTTCATGCAAGGTGGCATTATTGAGTCCATGTGGTACACGCGAATCAATCACATGTTACTGAACCAATTCTGGGATATTATAACAGGTATCATATGTTTATTCTATTGTATTTTTTTATTGTCTTCCTAGATAAGATAATAAGAAGTGTCAGAATTTATAAATGATCCTATAGCATCGAGTTGTTATACTCTGTATAAGGAATAATATTTTTTACATGGGATAGACCATGTTCTTATAGATTATTCATATTTTAGTTATACTGAGTTCACCATTGGGTGATGAAAATGAATTTTTGAATTTATTAATGATTTGCAATTTCTTTTACCCTTGGCCACGTATGTCAATGTGAAATTTATCCTCTATCATTATAGGCCTATAGTATGTAAAATTTATTTCACATGTCATTTTATATTTATTTTATTATGGGCATCATCTTCCAGATGATATATTCCCTTGATTGACATTTCTGTTATTTATTAAACATCTACGTAGGAAAAATATGGAAAAAAATTCTTAATTAAACTTATTTTATCATCTTAAAGTATGTTTTTCCACGTTGGCTGATGGTCTAAGCATAACTATCACATTATCACAACTTTAATCCTTGAATAATTGGATTCATGTCCCAACACATTGTCTATTTATTTTACATGAATGCAATTTTATTTTATAAATATTTTAATTATCTAAATTGGAAGTGGTGTTTTTTCTAGAAAATTAATTTTATAAAAATTTTTATATCTTTATTCATGGTTTATTGGTTAATTTTCAATTACATGATTTTACAATTAATTTTTTTTGATATTATGAATATATAATGTTTGAATGGGGACTTGTATAACTATACCATGACATATATACATATAAATGATTCTGAACTATTAAAAAATTAAATTCATAGATAAAATTGTTTTTATAAAATAAATCATGGAATTGCAATATAAAGGGTTTTTTCTTCTATAACTTGTAATTGACCTACTATATTCCAAGATATATTCTTTTTGATATGAGAACTTGAACCTGACCCAAACATAGTAGAGGGATATGGATATTGTCTTTTTGTGAATTATAATTATCTTCAATGATACCTAGACCTTGATATATTAGTATTTAGATGGTGTTGGATCTTAAATAGTATGGCTATATATGTTGAATTTTTTTATTTTGAGATATATTTTGTAATCACGTTCTATTCTAATGTGTGTGTTTATAATTACAGATATATTCCTTCATAATAACTTTAACTAATATGTGAATAAGGTTGTGATGAACATTATATATAGGTAGTATGGTCCAAAGAGACTATTATTACCTCAGGTAGTAAAACCTTTGGCAACCATAATATTCTTAATCTAGGCATTGATCCTATAATCTGATTGGGATTCCTGTAACTATTTTTGTCTATATCCGAAGTCTAGTAGACTACCCCTACTATGGTAGATATGATGTGATAATTCAATTTGTAGATCCCTTATCACTTCTTATTCAAAGGTGAACCTCAAGTTTCTATGTCATTGTTATAGGCCATGTTTCATATTTTTTATCATTTAGATACAACACTAAAGAGGATGGTGATCAACCTGACCAATATTTTTCATGATTTAGGAAAGAGTTTGTGGTAAATTATTATATAGGAATATATTCATTAAAATATTCTATGTAGGGAGTTACATATGGTATTTTATGATTTATTATTTACCCAATAATTGAAAAAATTCCTCACTAGAGTATTATATCCTATAAAAAGGTTATATGTCTATGAATTATTATTTATCACTTCTAAATGATATTTTTGGATTCCAAAATAACTCATGATATTGATGATTTCATCATTAGGATATATCCAGGGGATGGGATTATATATACCATATAATCTATGAATAACATTTCCCATTTTACTACTATTTGTTAAATAGTTAACCGGGGACATATCACCAACCAGGAAGTAAGAGAAGATAAATCATGGGATTGGGAAGCTTAACATCATGATTGGGAATTAGTTCATATAGTTTTGGGAAACATAAAATTTTTCCTTATTTTACGGTGTTGTTAGTTACATGACACACAAATAGAGTCATGTTTTACATCACTAGTGTAGTTGGATGAGTCATAAGAGAACATTGTTTACTAAGGAACCAATTCATCTCCAAGAATAGAACTATATGATTTATCTGTAGTGTTTTGTATTACATTTATTAGAGTTTCTTGTGAAAATGGATCTTCAAACTATTTATATTATGGAGAAGGATCAATAAATCCATGTTAGGTAGTTAGTTGGACTACTATTGGTTGATCAAGTCGATGACTTGGATGTCAACATGGAATATATTATAATGAGATAAAACATAGAAATAATGATTCTTCTTAGGGTATCCAGTCAATAAATCATGATAATTGGTCTATATAACTAAATTATTAATAGTCTATACCACATGACCATAGTGTTGGGACTTTTATAATAAAAATTGTGATCATTTTTTCCATTAAGTTAGTTCCTATTTTTTTGAAACTAGCGCATCATATTATTTTATAATTACTGAAATTATATAAATCCTTATACAAAAAAATTCATTATTTTTGTGGGGATAAGAAATATTAAATCCCATATGAAAATCAATTGAATAGTGTACATCAATGAAGGTAGTTCCCCATGAGATTGGATGGTACTATTTTATTTGTAACATCTTCATCCTTAAGAATACATTTTTGGAAATTATTCTCATGATGTATTACATGGTTCCCTAACATGATAATTTATATTTCAATATTTAAATGGCTTCATTTTCATCACCTATGGGTGATATCTATATTCACCTTGGAGAATGGGATATCTAGTATATTTAAGTTGGATTCAAGAATCATGAGTTTCATTTAGTTAAAACCAATATTTTAAGTTTTTATCTAGTGGATTAAAGAATGTGACTAATAGAATTCCATCCTGTGGTAGAATATTTCAACGATGAATACTGTAATGAATTTTATATAGAATGTCCATAGAGAAATGTATAGATAATTATTGATATATTCACAAGAGAAATATCAGTAAGAATTCCTCTATATAGGATGGAGACAACTATGTTGGATTAGATTATGATAAAGTTATAGGATTTAAGAGACATGGGGTTTATAAAACCTTGTACATACTCATGGGGTCAACATTTTCATTTAACTAAAAATAAGGATGTGACACTTATGATATTTTTTGAATATAAATGGTGAAATTCTCATATGATTAATCACTAATATCCACTACCACATATTGGAAAACATTTATGTTCGCTCCCAGGATAATGGGTCTCCCCAATATTGAGGGTATGGAAAAACTTGTATAATTCCTGACATATGATAAAAAAATATACATTATTCCTTAGTATATATGTCTTGTACGAGTATTTTTTTATGTTTTTTTAGTGTCACGAACATGGAATACATTTTTAGGGATTTCATGAATCATGTTTTCTATCAATATATTGATTTATTTGTGGTAGTGTTCTTGAATGATATTTCTTGTACTCACAAACTCGAAAAAACCTTGAGAAACACATTGAATTCATATTGAATACACTAAAAGAGAACAAAATATTTTATAAAATCGCCAAATTTACATTTAGATTGATAAATTTCCCTTCATAGTTCACTTAATCTCATTTATACGAGTATCGATGGATTCGAGAAGGATAGATCCATTTTTTCCTTATGAATTATCAATAAAATGATTTCTATTCATAGTTTCATGGGACCAGATGGCTATTAAAAGAATTTTATTCCAGATTTTTCCTTCCTTATAGCACCTCTCATTGTCCTAGCGAAAATAGGCATCAAATTATTATGGAATCGTTTTTTTGATAAATCCTTTCAATATTTAATGCAATGGTTTAATTGAATATCGATATTTTTTATTCATGAATTGTAAATAAGTCATATAGTATATTGTGATGTGTTTTGGAAAATGGATCAGGGTTTCTCATGTGTTAGGAGATCAATTTGTGGTTTACATGTCTTATCAGTCAAGACTACATGAGTGTATTACTCAATAATTGATCTCATGTTAGTATTTATAGTGGATTATTTATACTATTTGATAAATTACATTGTGTAAATGATTTTTTTGGTATATAAATACCATGAAACCCTCGTATATATCCTAAAATTATATGATTTAAACCATATTCAATGAAGATAGGTTGAATACATATTGTTTTTTTTGTCATTGATCATTCATGTACCCTAGAGAAGGAAAATAAAGAAATAGATGCTCTCAGAAGGAAGACTCACTAAAAGGGAATTTCTGGATGCATGTGGTCATTAGTAGTATATTTCTATATTCATGATAATGATCACTGATGAAAATTTACATTATGGAAACAATATGTTGGTTATTTGATTTTTGACCAATTCGCATATAGATATATTGGAGATGAGGTTTCTTTCAGATCATGAGGTGCTATCTTATGAGACAATATATCAATAATAGACCAACCTCATGTCCGGGTCGTTGTTGTGCATGTGATCTTTCATATTTTAGGATGTTTATGGGTTCCATCAGACATACTAAATGATTTTATCATAGAGAATCATGATTATTACTTTATAACACATTATAGTATCATGAAGATGTGTGATGATTTTTTCCATAGGCATTGGTGGCCTAGTATTAATAATAGATATAGTTGGTTTTGCTACTCAGTGGTCCACCTATCAGTAGGTGATAGAAAAACACCATATAATGATTTGACATTTAATGTAATTACCCAATACATAGTAGAAATGGGATGAAATCACCAAATAATCTATGATAGTCATACCAAGATCCCCTTGATGTAGTGATACAGTATGAGTGATCATTAATAAATACAATAAGGATTTCAAATTGTTTTCTTATTTTGGATTTCATTTATCAATGATATTTATAGATGATATATATAAGAGAAATCATATGACATCATAGAATTATATAAAATATCATATCTCATAGAAATTATAAGTTTATATAATGGTTTTAAAATAAAAATAATTTCCGTCACAAGTCTGATACTTTTAAAAAAATATATTCCAAAATGGAAAGGTTAATTTTATTTGGAATCATTCCATGTGATCCTTAAAAATAATTTCTCCAACAAAGATGAATTATATTTATGTTTCTTATGCATTAATAAGAATATTATCTTAATATTTCATTATTATTATTTATATGTATGGTATATGTTTATGATGAAAATTTTTTTATGATACCTTTATCTTTTCCAGAGGTTATGACATGATAGAATAATAATGATACTCATTTACTTTCATGGTTGTTGTTATGATGAATGAATTATGTTCTTGTATCACAAAAATTTATGATTTTAATTATTTGGTGGTGGATACATTATAATAAAGGATGTCGGTTTTGTTTTAACCTAGGATGGTGGTTATGTTATAACAAATGATTGGTGGTAACTTTATCTCACTCCAATGAATTCTGTATTGATTGATATCTCTTGAGATAAACAAGACTATAATGATGAGTGAAACTAGTTCACTATGGGACTTTAATACCATGATTATCTTATGAGTAAACCATGAATAAAATTATTTTTGGGGACTAAAAACATTTCAATATGATAGAAATTGGGAGAATCCAAGACTACTATGGAAATGACTTTTTATTCATATTTATATTCCAAAATTCCATGTCTTTTTTCAAAGATAATCTATCATGGTTCATGATCATTTATGATTCCTATATTATTAACAATCATTTATTATTAAATGACATATAGTTTTTATTTATGATAAGTATGTTATAATTTTAAAACAACAAGTTCATGTTTTTATCTAATTATTCTCATGATATGGGTATGTAACCATTACTAACAACCTTTTTACCAATACTAATAATCTAATATCACATTTTTATTATTCTTCCAATTGGTCTATTATTAAGAATTGTTTTATGGTAGTTATATCTTATAATGATGATATACATGATGAACTTTTGGGGATGATATATACATTTTAAGAACTATTGTTTTTATTTTTCTAGGATATGTAAGGGTTTTTTCTAATTCTCTAAAACTAAAATACTAAAACTACCTTTAGTATAGATGATATAAAATATTTAATTTTATTTTTTATTTTTTTATGGTGTAAATTCAATTAGATTAATTGATATCAATGAAACAACTATCAATATTGTTTTTTTATCACCAGATCTAAGATCAAAGGTTCTAGGTAATTACAGTTAGTATCAAAGGTCCGTTTTGATAACATTATAGATTAGGTGGTTTTAATTTCTATTAATATAAAATGTCAGGACTACCACTATGGGATTATAATTTTATATTTTATCATAAGTTCAAAGACATTGAAACTAAATTTTATGTTTTGTGCAATGAAATTTTATGTTAACTAAAAATTTTTTCAAGAAATTTAATTGTGAAGTATATGTGACCTATAATTTTTTTGGAGGAAAAGGATATAAATTGAATTATTTATTTATTTATTGAAATTATTTTAAATGATATTGGATCCATTTAATGTATATATGATCTTTTAATTAAACTAATATTTATTTATAACAATTTGGGATGAAAAATGAAAGCTATAAAATATCATTTCAAATTAAAAAAATTATTTACACTTAATGTTTGTATGGAGATTTTTTTTTATGATTTTTCAATCTTTTAACAGATTTTATAATGACTAAATTAAAATAGTTTTAGATAAAGGGAAACATGGAGTATGGTGAATTACTTGTCACATATTAAAAGGAAAAAATAATTGAATCCACAACCTAAGGGTGACAAGTGTGAAACATAAACCACTGGTCTATGATTTGTCCAGAATAGTGTGTTATTTTTTTTACTTATTCAAACTATTTTATTGATGAAAGTTAAATTTATTTTAAAAATATATGTTTTTTTTATAAATAATATTTATTGTTGAAATTGATTTGATGTTAATTTATTAATTTTAATTTTTAAGATATTCAATATTTTGGTTATCATATATGAATAAGTTTAAAAAAAGGTATTCAATTTTATTTGAGTAATAATCGTTGAATTTCATTTTGGTGGAATATATAATTTTATTATGGATTTGGTTATTATAGTTTATTTATGGAAATATTTAGGATAACCTAGAGATATATGTTTAGGGAGTGGAAATTTTTGAAGATAAATACTAAATTCCTCCTGGAAGATGAGGTAAACATATATTTTTAATTTTTGGATTTAAAAATTTTTATAAATTTTTTTTAGTAATTTTAAGTATAACTATTTACTAAATGATCAAAATTTATCATTGGGTATCATTGTTGAAATTTTTTTTTTAATGTAGTATCCCTCATATGTTGGTTTGTTATTTGTTAGAGTCATCTGATCATGTTATAATATTTTTTATTAATGGATAATGATATGATGAATAAATATTCATTCTATTGTGGATTATAATATCCATTATAAGTTTATTTTAGTTATTCAAGAACAAATAATTTCATTATAAATAATCATTGTTCAGAGAAAAAGATGTGATTATGGTGGAGATTAACTATTAAAAGAAATTATACATTTCAAGAATTTATATTTATTTATCCTATTATTATATATAATATAACAATAAATAAACAATAATAATATTATATTGAAATAAAAAATTTATAATTTGAATTTTATTAACAAAAAATCGATGGCCTCTTAACACAAAACATATTTTCGATTTTGTAATGGTTAACATTCTCTTGACCATGTTCTCTATGACACTCTATCAATTATCTGGAGATATTTTTTCCTTTGACAATAATGTTTTTAATTACCACATATTTTTTTCTATTATGAAACATTGTTATGTTTTCTTCCAAATTATCTTCAGGCTTCATTTCCCTTCCATAAGAGGATTGATAACTATATATTTTTACGATATCAGATTTTCATTGAGGTATTTAGAAATGGAAAACACCTAGATACCAAGAATAATATCAAATTTTAAGGACTGAATTTATTAATTAGGTTATTTTGTTATATCATCATATTTTTAATTGAATGACTATGATTGGTAGTGTACAAGATAAAAACATCAACCATTAACAAAAAATAAAATGTTATTAATTAATTATGACCAATATAATATAATCATTAAATTAGTATGTATGAGTTATATTATCTAATATATGAATTAAATTTACATCTATAAATCTATATAAATTTATTGAACAATTGTAATAAAATAATTACGCTTTTTTATAAAAGTAAATTTATTATTTAAAAAGAAATTCCTTCAAAAATGATTTGTATTCATTTTGAGAGACTATTATAATTAAATGATATAAATGCTAATAAATTTTAAATAGAATTAATGTATTTTTTAATTAAATATTTAAACATTATCATAGGATGAAATTTTTATAATTTATTCAAAATATTAATTTGTCAAGTAATTGTAAAATTTAAGGAATATTATTGGAAAATATATTTTTTTAAATTATTTTTAAGAAAAAAGTAATTTTTGGAATGTTTTTTTAAAAAATGGTTTTTTGTGTTTAAAATAATCTAATTATGTATTTATAAATAGATTTTATGCTTTAATTTATTAAAATATTATATTTTAAAATGGGATTTATATGAAATATTTCCTGTCATGAGTCTTTCAAATTTAAATTTAAAGTAGATTCTGAAAATTATGATATTTGAATTTATAAAAATTAATTACATATTTGGAATCATGAGTTCAATTTTTTTTAAATATACCTGTTTTATTTTTATACAACATGAATATGAAAATTGTTATTTTATGTTTCCATGGTATATGGTAAATCAGGTAATTAGAGGATAGAAAAAAAATGTGAATATAAATTAATAGAACAAAAAATGTACTTAATATTATGGGATGAGTATATAACGACCATAATAATACAAGGGTCAAATTTATAATTTTTTGTTTTAATTGGATGACATTACATACTTTAGAGTATTATATTAATGAAAATTAAAACATGTCACACTGTTGTATTTTAATGTGTAAAATTTTTAATGTGGTGTAATATAGATCCTATGTTACACTCAAATTTTTATTTACAGAAAATAATTTTACTAAATAATTTTTTTATTTTTTGTATTTCTTATTGAATAATTATTAACTTAAGGGCTTACAGAACACTGATTGAATAATTATTCATTGATTGAAAAATATGATGTTAGAAAATAATAATAAATCTAATTAGAGATAATGAATGTGATTAATAAATTTTATAGAATACTTTGAATTTATTGTTATTTGATAAAATATTTTTTCTAATATTATATTTTATGGTATTAGTTAATTATGAGTAATCATTAGTTTTAAAAATTTATTTTACTAATTTTTTATATTAAAAAATATTTAATTAAATGATATAAAATAAATCAATTTAATAAAATCACTGAATTCATTGGGATTTGGATTCAATATCTACCATTTTCCACAAAAAATAATATATTTATTTTATATTAACTCTATAGACCCTCAATGTGAAATAATCCCTATTTTCAGGGACATAGTTAAAGGGATTAAATTGTGGATAAAACCAAAAATTAACGGTAGAAATATAGTCAAACACAAATAATTATTATCATATTAGGTGATTTTATCCATAATCATAATATATTCTAAATAATTCTCTTTTTATCCATTTGGAATTTAAAAATAATTTTTAATTATTAGAAAATTTAAAGATATTCCAAGAGTTCCCCAATACATTAATTTGAAATGGAACCTCATATTCTAATTAATTTAAACATGGGAACCCAATTTTCATCACAAAATACTGTCCCAAATACAGTATTTTAATAATAAATATCATTTTAGTGGTATTTTTTTCACAATAAAATCCTTAGTGGACATAATTTGTTAATCAAATTATGGTTTTAAATGATGATATACGGTTGTTATCAGCATGTTTTTGTTTTGTTTTTTTCACTATCCATGGACATTATTAAAATATAATAAAATAATATAAAAGTTATAATATAAATAATTATATGTTATTATGTCAGTATTATAACCTACATTCATCTATTTTTATGTCAAATGGGAAACAAAATCTCTATTCTTATTGATAGTGGACTATCACCTCATGTACTACTGTATTTTTTCTTCCATCATTATCTCTCATTAATGGAATATAATGATGGAAATAATTTTTGGATTTTATTTTTATGAGAAATTTATTTTTATTAAATTTTCATATATCATTATCCTTATTACCTTTCCACGATCTTCAAAATGATAATGATGTTCATGTATTCGCTTGGACTACCATCTCTAAGAAGCGATGTGACTGATTTTCCACCATGAAATCAAAATGATGATATATATAAGTATAACATATAGAAATGATATTATATATATGATACGGTGATCATTTCTTAAAAGTAAAATAATACTAACTTTTATCCATAATGATTGTTGAAAAATGGAAACATTACACATGTTTACGTACGAAAAATTATCTACATGGTAGTAACATAATTAATTTTGTATTGAATATTTAATGGTTGGATATAAAAATATTATTTATGTAAAATTAATATAATTATTTAAGGATTATTATTTATTATATGATGGAATAATTTAAAATTATTCTATATTCATCCCACCGAATTAATTTTTGACTTTGGTATTGAATATTTCTAAAACATCTGATGTTAACATAAATGATTATGTAATTGTTATATAACGGTAATAAGTTATAAAAAATTAATAATTATCATGAATATTATTATTATAAAATAAATAATAAACCAAAGTTTATTATTCAAGAATATGAAAATTCTACATTATGAGGTATATATAAGGTTGGGGTTTTTCATATCATTTTTATTTTTGTAGGACACCTGCCATATACACTAATTTTTTATTTTTTGTGGTTAATATAAAATACATGGATATATTTTTTCTTATTATCAATAAAAATATGGGATATAAATATCCATTTTAATTTTTTTCATTCATATAGCTTAGGATTCATGAAAAACAAAATTTGTAAGGATTTATTCCACAACTTCATCAATATTCAATATTTATTGTTTTTAAGTCTCTGAAATATAATATTTCTCTTCAATGTACATATATTCTAAATATTTTGAATTCTTTTTAATATTATCTTTCAATTTATTAAAATTATTTTTCCAATGCTTTACTTTTTTAAAAATGGTTTGAATTGAATCATTTTTTACTAAGGATATTTATGAACTATTTAACAAAATAGGTATAAAAGGTATTTTTAACATATAATGAATGAGGTACCATTCCCACTAATAGGAATCCTCATCATTTATAATATTCCTATAAATTTTTATACGATTATTTTTATTGATAATTTTTCCATTATATGTGTGATTATTTATAAAAATTATTTCAAAATGTAATGTTTATTTTTCCCTATTCTTTTCTAAGTTATATTTCCAAAATAATTATTCCAATCAATATTGAATCCTTTGATGTCACTTATTATTTATTTCATATATTATAGTATGATATAATTCTGATTATTTTTATTTTTTTTATGATGAAAATATTTTTATGAATCCTTTTTTAATGAGTTATGTTATAATGATATTTATAAAAAAGACAGTTATTTTCATGGTCTATGATATGATGAATGATTTATGTTATGGATAAACAAAAATATATATTTTCATTACATGTTTATGGTTATTTTATAATCAATTATTTTTTTTACATTATAACCAATGATGGGTGACAATTATATCTCATTCCAATGCATTCAGGAATGGATAATATCTCAGGGGAAAACATGCATGGAATGGGTTGTGAACCATGTTCTACATGAGAAATTTTCCACAATGATAGTATTGGGATTAAAATTGATTACTGCCATGTTTTTATGAGTGGACCAATTCCACATAGTTTATATTTAAAAATACCCTTTTCTACAAAGTATATTCTTTTAAATTCATCAATGTATTCCAAAAATTCCATGTGTTATGAAATAATTATGATCTTATGGATAATTTTCATTTATTATCAATGTATTATGAACTTACAATATTTAATTAATTATTTAATATTTTGATCTATGACATGTAAGGTATAATTTCTTTATTTTAATATAGTTTTCTAATGTCCTTATGATCATGTTATGTATATGTAATTATTGATATATCTTTATTTTACACTTATTAATCATAAGAGATTTCCCATTTATTATATTTCCATTCCACAGGTAATGAAGAAATTTATTTATTAGTGTATTTATATGAATGGTTCTAAACATGATGAAATTTTTTGGGAAGATATATTTTTATGAACTTATTATTTATTATCTCAATATAAGTTAGACATTGTTGTAATTATCTAAAACTATAAAACTAAAAGGACCTTTAGTATGGAATTTATCTAATATTTCCTTTGATATATTTTTTGTATGGTATATGTTGGGTCTCATTTATTGGATTCAATTATATAAATTTAATTATTACTTATTTTTTCATCTGATGAGAGACCACAGGTTTTGGGATATTTTAGGTTTTATAGAGATGTTAAAAATATATAAATTTGATTATAAACCGAATATGAAAAAGTGATTGTGTTTGGTTGTTTTACCCAATTTGTTTTATAATCATTGATTAGATTATAATGAATATAATATTTTTATGTTTATGATGTTATTCAAAATTTATTATGCGCGATGACCTAAAGGGAGTAATATAAATAGATGTGAAATATGGATATTTTTTACTAATTATTACGGAATGATATAATGAAATATTGTTATATATCTTTTGTATCTTTATGAATTTGACATCATATATAAATAATATGATTAAATGTAATGTTATTTAATAATTGTATTGTTATGTTAATGAAAAATAAAAGATATATTTAAAGATTAATGAACATGGAAATGATTAAACACCTGTAAATTGTGTGATTATGGAATATTGAGTGTTAAATTAGTTGAATTAGTTTATTTTATTTCTTATATAATTTATAATGAGATATTTTTAGAATCAATATTTTTATTAATCTGTTTGTTATTTATTTGTTTTTTCAAAAATAATTTTTATCAAGCGATGATTATAATCTTTATGAGGGATATATTTAGTAGTTGTTAATTCATTAAGTCTAGTCTCTACCATGAAGGTGTTTTACCATTCTAATAATTATTTATTAGGGGTTTGGGTTGTCATGGGATATGTTACGGGGTTGGAATATGGGTTATGGGTTCCTTATTAGGATTATTCTCTATGTTTTGTTTCTGTTTAGGGTTTGTAAGTTTGTTTAGAGTTTATTTGGGATTGTTGTCAAGAGAGTTGATTATGTCCTAGTAGTATTTGGGTTTTTAGGTTGTGGTTAGGGTTTAAAAAATAGTTAGGCATTATTATTTTGTTATTGTTGAAAATGGAATGTACTTTTCTTCGATTTAAGGTTAGATCGCGGTTGGGAAATTATTATTCATAATTATGGGGTTGTATAGCATTAATTAAAAATTTAATTGAAATTTATTATAATATTATATGGATTATAATGTTTATATTGATTGATTTATAAAAATAAACAATTATATTGCAATGTTCAATGTCAATATTTTCTTATGAAATTGATTTAGATACAAGTGATTGAATTAATGATAAATATATAAATAATTAAAGGATTATTGTGATCAAGTTGTGCCAATAATAGTTTCAACAGGCTCTATCATCATATATGAATCACTTTTGGATATTTAATTATTGTGGTTATTTTATATTATATTAAAGGGGTGTTATTTCATTATAATAACATTTTATATTACATTGATTATTATTGTTTGTGATAGTTTGTCGTATTTTTGTTTTGTTTGGATTAATTAATTTGATGTGGTTCATCTTCCGATACTATATATGTAATACACCATTGATACCTGTAATTTGTATAATTAAATGATCTATAATTTCTTAATTAATATTTCATATATTCATGCATTTCATTGTCTTAATTTTATTACATGTACAATAAAATTTATAGTTTTTTATTTCTTTTGTTTATTATATGAATTAATATATATTCATGGTATGTAATGGATTAATATAAAGTTTATATATTAACATATATATGTTATAATTGCTCAATGAAACAACAAGTAAATATATCAATAGAATCTAATGGATAAATGTAATTACAGGTACACATTTCCCAATATAGTCGCGGCTTAAGGATATGTCAAGATTTTTTTTTATTTCACATAGTTATAGAAACTTTTACTAATATAAAAGAGGTTTTAATGTGGTAATATTTTTTATGTGTATTTAGATGTGGTGATGTGGTATTGGATGTATTTTGGTGGTGTTTTTGATGTGGTTGTGGAATCGGTGATGCATTGTTCGTTTTGATGTTTTCGGGTTATAATTATGTGATGCTGATGATGTGATTAATTTAGGTCAATGAAATGAGGAATCTATTATTATTTTCTAAAAGGTTCATAATATGTTTCTATACCACTACCTATATAATTTTATGATTTAAGAAATATGACTTAACACACATTTATTAATATCTAGATATTATTAATGTGATATGATTATTACTAGAGATACAAAAAAGGTGACAACTATGTGATTATATGATATTATATTTTATTCTGAATTTGTTACATTCCTAATAATTATACTTGATAATATTACAAACTTATTTATTGAAATTCACATATGTTTATACTGATATATTTATTTCATGTGGATTATATATTATATGGTGGTATGGTCCAAATGAATACTCCCATGTCCTCACCCCTCTACTATTTTCCTCACTAGTTTTATAGTATTGTGGATCAAATATTGTTGATGTTGTTGTTCTGGTAGCTGGAGTACAAGTCATTGAGTTATTTATTATATTAATTTTGATTCCATTATATATGGTATACTTTATAAATAATCATGGTTTAGAATCTCTTACATGTTGATGTATATATATTTGATTAATTTTTTTTGTTTTTGTTAATATCCTATGAGTTATGAAGGTTATTGCTCATAAGTAGGTGAATTATAGCCTCAATCCAGTATCAAACACATAATATATTTTAGGTACAATTTTTGGGGAAAAATTGAATTAAATTATATCCAGAGTGGGTTATATTGGGATAAGTTAATAAAATTTTGTATCAAATGATTTTTAATTTGGGGAGTTTTGAGTTTGGAAAAGGTAGGTATTTGGTTGTTATTGTTGGAATATGGTATCATTTAAAGAAAAAATTTGACGATAGAATTTGATGGGAAATAACGCAATGATTTATGTCCTATTTTTATTTAACACATGATTTAAGATAGTCAACTAATCATATTTAGGTTAAAATGCACTGATTATCGGGTAGAAATAATTGTAAGGACGCGTGGATTTTAAAGCTATTGATGTTGTGGATATCATTTTTTCTATACATTTGAATGATTATAATTAATAAATTTATAATTCCATTTATGAAACTAGATAAATAATCTAGTGTTGAATAATTAAATTATTGATATAAAATGGTATAGAAATAGGATCTTTGGAAATCGAAAGAAATAATTATTATTATAAATGGAATATATTCATAGACATAATGGTCTTGCATAATATTGAACTCTGAAATTACATAATATATTCTATGTTGGGATTTTAAATCTCTTTTATGACTATAAATTCTACTAATTGGATATTTATACTTTGGTTGTTCAATTTATAATTATCAGAGCAGTGAAATTTGGAACCGTCAATATAAAGATGTCTTTTCCAGTAAATGTTGGGATACTAATATGTTCTAAAAATTGGTTTATGGGTGTTTGAAAAGTGTACAAACTATGATAATTATTGTGGGTTTATCAATAATATATACATGTAGATTAAATGAATGGTTTTCTATATTTCTCAAAGGAATATGTAATAGATTTATTATATAATTATTTATAAAAAAAGTGACTTCTGAAAATATAATGATTTTAAATATAGGGTGTTACAAAAATTAATGAAGTGTAATCAGTGACTAATTAGGTATAGTGTTTCCATCCAAATATTTCTAATAATATAAACTGTTTTATTATCCTCATAGGGACATACGAGAAAATTCATCACCATGTAACATTTTTCATCTATTTACTTTTCCTAATTGATATCTACTTTCATGAGTATGTTTGTTGTATTCATTGCATGAAACAAATAAGTGGTTATAATGGTATAGAATGTATCTTTATTTTTGTGCTCCACATCTATAATGGAACAACCATCATATATATATCTATAGTGATGTTCTACTAATCTATATTAATTTCCTTTAAAATTTGCTTCATGAAATCATTTATTATATTAATTTTATATTTTATTTATTTTAATCAGTATCAAATCCTCGTTGGTCATACACAGTATCTCCATAATAGTGTGACATTACTCAACTTTATGTTGTAGTTATTTTAGATTACTACTATAAATATATAAAATAATTGAATAAGGAATATATACAATTTGTTTGTTCAATAGAATTGAATACGGATTCTGAAGGATATAGATAGAATAATATATCATCTTGATATACCAGAAATGTATTTTCAGGGGAGAGAAACCCAAAAAGTATGTGGAAAATGAGTGTGAAATGATGAAATTGAAATAATTAGTCTTAGAAATGATTATTTTGGTACCAAACATGGGATTTAATATCTGGGAGAATAAGACAACTACTAATCCAATGGCATAACTGTTGGACATATAGGAAAAATAATATCCATAAACAAAGTGTTCTCGATGAGGCCTTTTTTTAAAATTTTTTTAGAAGGGTGATTTATGGAATATCATTTGAATGAAAACATTATGATCTAGAACCCTAATTAATAAGTTAAACATATATTCATGGTTTTATGATTGGGTTATGGTATAATTATCCACAACATCAATAGAATGTCATGAGGATTAAACATAGTGCTGAGACGGGATGTTGATACTTATGGTGTTTGGTAGTTGGTATTGGTTGGAGAAAGATGAAAAATAGAATTGTTGGTGGAAGTAGAAATAGAAAGTGGTTCAGCCTGATGGATATGTGAATCGTTAATATTGTCGGGATGATCAAAATCATATAAGAACAAACCATCTATGAAGATTTGGACTTGGTGGCATTAGTTAAAATAGAGGAAATATTGAACCAGGTCTCTATGGAGGTTGTAACATGGTAGAAAGGGCCCTAGAACATCGAGAGGCCTTAGTATAAAGTAGACCATGATCCATAGGTGCAAACACAGACTGTGTCAAGACCTTGTAAAAGACACTATATGTTATATGCATATTGGTATGGATGATTGGGTGTGTATTTTTTCATTTTCTACTAGGAAACATGGAATTATACATGGGTAAAATCATTTTTATAGTTCTACATGGTGGGAGATTGGAATTAGTGGAATAAAGAGTTAGGGATTGGTGTCATTGTGCATTTGTCCCATGAGAAATTATTGAATTACTAAATATTTGTTCCATTATTCATATAGATGATCTAAGGGTTTCATCTAAACCCATGAAATGAGGGGACATATAAAAAATTTATAAAAATATAAAGTCCTTCCAGTTTGGAGGTATCATGGTTATACAAAATATAACTCATACGTAATGACTAATATAGTGTTTAAAGACATCTGAAATTTCATTGTCAAAAAAATCATGAAATGCGAGGCTCATGTACCTTCATGAAGTGTGTTGAATATTAATGGTATAGGAATCTAAAATATTGAGAGGAATAATCATGAACTAAAATAAAAATAAAGGGTAAAGATTCATGGAATGTAAAAATCTCAAGGACCTAGTTATAATCATGGTATTTATAATGAAAAATTCTGAGGAATTGCAATAATTAAATGGAATGAACCAGATGGAAAAATTCTTGAATAGAAATTAAAAAATATTCAACCCACTATATAATGTAATATCAGAGGTGTATGTGGAAATTTCTATCAAAAAGATTCAAGAGAGTTAATCTAGTGGAAGGAAAATCATTGGATATTGTGAAAAGGTACTAGTAAATAATATGATGCAGAATAATACTATTATTTAGTAAAGGTATGTGAGACACATACCATATCTCTAAAGGAATATCATTTCATTGGAATATTTAGGTGATGAAGGCATTAGTACAATTTTAAAAATATATGTATTCAAAGTAACTTAGGGATCCCTGGAAGTGGTAGGAGGTGTAAATCATGGGATTATTTATATGACTGAAAATTCATATGAATGTTAAATTGATGGAATTTCAGTCTCTAAAAATTTTGATGATAAGTATTGAGGACTTAGGAAAATAATTGATAAATATATATAGTTTCTAGTGTGGAGGTATATTTTTAGTCACCATCACACACATTTCCTAATTTGTGATAACCCTACTCATGGATTAAAAAGTGGGTTGTATTCCACATTTATATTTTGAAGCCGAAGTACCAATAATATGACCTAGTTAATAGATATGTTTATAGATCTCGATCATTCCAATATAATGGAGGATCACATTATTTTTTCACCACCATTGAAAATTCCATGAGGAATGTATGTATTTATTTTCAAAAAAAATTAATTATTCTAGTAGATTTTAATAGTTGAAATCCAATCTGGGGTCAAAAAGTACATGGAAATGGAAATTCTATTGATTTGATAACTACAAAGAGTACAATAGTATCTATTTTTTCATATTATATATGATGAAGGAGATTATTCATGAGAAATATTTTTCCCAAAACACTATAAAATAACAGGGTAGAAGTGGTGATGAATTAAAATTTTTCTAAAAGTTTATTATGCATTTTTGTATACATTGTTATTCCAAATCCTATCATGGTGAAATTAGTTAACATGATAATAAAATTAATCAAAAGATATAACAACCCAATAATTTTTTGATATGTTTCTCTTAAATATAATCTACTCATAGACATTATTTCAGAAATCCCTAATATTTTTTGAAATAACAATTGTTTATTTGATATATTTTCAAAACCCAGCCATTAATCATAAATTTACCACTTCTATGTTTTGAAATATAAAAAATAGACAAACATTGATACAATTTGGAGGATATTTGGAGTCCACTAGACTCAGGTTACTATTCAGTGAATAGACACAAACCCTTATGAATAGTAACATACCTTTATGAATAGTAACCGAAAATTATAATTATTAATACACCACTTATGAATGGTAACATTACTCTTGAATGTAAAAATAAAATTTAGGTAAATTAAAAATAATTATGAATATTTTTAGTGTTGGTATTTTTCAATTAAATAATATTTTAAATTATAACATAAATTTATCATATTTAGAAATTTATTTTTCATAAATGGTGTTCGTTTTTGGATTCAACACATCAAAAATGGTTTGGGTGCAATTTTTTAATTTCACTGCATTTCATGAATTTTTGATGAATATTAAAAAATAATTGATTAAAATAAATGCTAACTACCTATTAACTACATCCTAGGTAATTCAATTCAGATTTAAGACCACTTTGTTCGAAATAAAAATAAATTATTACTATTTTGGATCACATTAACCATGATTATTCATTGTCTTGAGAAAAAATATTAATATAATAGTTAAAATAATATAATAATCCCCCCCACTACATAAACCACCCTTCACCCCCTCTTCCCCTCACACCTCTCCAGCTTCATGAAAAGCCTAAATTATGGTCAAATATCATTTTAAACACCTCCCAAACAAACATGACCTTTTGGTATTAGCAAAAGGTTGAAAACAATGGGTTTAAATATATTTTCAAGGTGGAGCACTCAAGAGGTGAACCTCTATTCACTTTTAATTAAATTATTTTACTAGTTAAATTATTTTTTCCCCTCTCTTAACCATGTAACTACAAAATTTTATGACATTTTATTACCATTCATGATAGGAATTTTATTTTTTTAATGGATTATTTAATCACAATATCTTTTTTCCCCTGCTTCATACACCAAAAATGAAATTACCATCCAAGATGTAATAATTTTTCATATTTAGGATGATAGTTTATAATTCTTATTAATATCATCAAGAATAGTCATTAAACATTATTAATGGTTTAAAAATATCATAATATATTTATTTTACCTTATTCATTATTTTGGAATCCTTTTACACTCATAATATAAAAATAATAATACCAAACAAGTTCATTATACACTAAACGACCTAAGTTAATTCAAGCATTGGTAATTATGATTATACTAAAGATTCATCATCATGGTATATATCCCAAAATCATTTTAATATCATAAATATATCATTAATTTTATTATTAATATATATTAACATTTCTGGATGTGTTTCCACATTATAGATGAACTTCTATTAATGAATACGGGTAAACTGATCATGAAAACCAAGGAAGAAAATGCTTCCAAAAAAATAAAATTGAACCTCTTAAACCAATCAAAAAGGAATATATGAACCTAATAATGTTATATATAATAAATTATTTGTTTATGTGGTTTGTTGATTATTAATTAATGATGAAAAATTTGATTGTTCATGTCATTAAGATCAATCTAGAATACCTTGAGTCATGAGGTATGGGATCCTATGTCTCACTATTATTCAAGAATCCCCCAATATTGTGTCCTTCTTTTTAATTCCTAATGATGGTGTATTTTATCACTCCTCCAAAATAACTACCTTATGATATATAAATTTCTGGATACCCCATTACCACTCATTAATCCCCCACATGAACACTTGTTACCATTTTGAAATATTTGTAAGTGGACTCACATCTCACTTTAAATTAAGTGAGATTTCCATTGTTCGCTACTTATTTCTTGTATGTGGTATGCGTGTAAAACCATTTGATATATAATATCAATATTTTCGTTATATTCATTGTATTATGTGATTCATTTGGTTATTATTTCTCTTTTTTCATATGATTCAATTGATTACATTTATGTAAGGGAATTTGTCTCAACTTCTATTTCATTGAGACCTACTCGGTATTATGAACCTAATCAATATTATGTGGTGTAGCTACTTCCCATTTGAGATAATTTATCATTTTCAATTAAATTACCGTAAATATCCATTTTCTTTTACAATTCATATGATTATTTCTTTATTATATATTTCATTTCAAATACAATATTTATTTGGAATGTAGTTATAACAATGGAAGTATTGATGAATTGATATTATCTACTCTAAATAGATATTGAGAAGGCATATTGTACATTTTTTAAATTTATGTATAAATAATTATTTGGACTTTCAGTTATGGGAGGGCCTGACTATATCCCCTCGATGGATCAACATGTCTCATGATACCAAATAGTTGGAAACAAACCCTTCGAGTTTGATTACAAAAATCAAATAGCATTCTACCCATATAATTAAATTGTTTCGATAGTATATTGGTATCATGTGCTACATAAATTACCTAAAATTCATAATCATTATGTTTATTGATTTTTTGTTTTTACTGTCCATGAGGTTTTCTCTTTGACAAAATATATTGTTTCATTTTTGTTATATTTTTACTAATAGAGTATGTTTTTCATTTATTCGACATGACATATTGTTTATGCCATTTTTATTGTGATTCAATTATATTTGATTCATGCTTCTACTATTTTTAACCCATATATAAAATTTAATCTCACTACATTCATTTTTTTACCTTCAAAATGTAATAAATAGAAACATGATTATTTAGTTCTTTTGGAAGCAGTTTCTTCTTAGTTGCTTGTTATGTATTGTGTTGTGTTACTTTTTTCCAAAGTAATATGGGTTCGATGTGTGTATCTAGTTTCCTCCAGACATCTAAACTAGGAAATTTTTCTATATTTAATTCCTTATAATCACGCTAATTTAATAAAGTAATGCACCTACTCTAGACTTTTATTTTTGGGGTGTTGGAGTTTGTATTAGATGATGTTAAATAGAAAATATGGAATCTAGATAAAAAAATATATATTGGGAAAAAAATACCTACAGTGATATTTGAGACTAAACATAATAGGATGTATTGAAATTATTATATGGAATATATTATATGGATGTTTCTATATATAAAATCACTGTCTGGATACATCTAAGTAGAGGTGGCTCTGTCACAAGTGTAACTTGCAGTGAAAACTCTGACATGGTGTTCTGGGCATGAATCAGGGTATCCTGGTGCATGACAACAGGTCTTGTTGCACTCTTTATTTTAAAATACAAAGATATATTCTTATTATACATCAAATTTTCATTACAATCCATTATTATTAATTTAAATGTAATCTTTTCTTAAGAGAAACCATGTTTATGTGATTTGCAAGGCATAGAATTTTAATTTATGCTATGTAATTTTCTTGTTGAGATTATAAATTATGTTTCATAACCTAGTCCACAATTTTTCACTGTCTATTAATGTCTCCATATAAACCTTTACATGGTAAGAGGTGTTGAAATCCAACATGTTCAAATAAAGTTGGAGAGAGGAAATATTTACTTCCAAAACATATCGATGAGACAACTAAAAAGATAAAGAAAATTGGGGTTCATAATAAAGTTGGCCGGTGTAGGAAAAATATATTTGATTAAAATTGGAGAAATGATTTTCAATATAAATTAGGTGATCATGTATGTCTAAAATTATATTCATGTAATTATTTCTTAATGTTTAGTAAGAATGTGAAATTGACCTCTAGGTACATCAGAACATTTGAAAATATGGAAATGATCAAAGTTATTGCATAACATTATTAATTCTAAAAAGTCTCTCTCATGTTCATAATGTGTTAAATGTGTCATTATTAAGGAAATACATCCCAGACCCAATGCATGTACTCACATATGAATAGATAGAACGATTATATGATTAGATATACTGTGAAAAGCCTATAGAGGTTCTTTAAATAATAGAATATGTATTGATAAATTAGACAAATCATCTAGTCAATGTTCTTTGGAGAAACAATAAAATGGAGGATGAATGTTCGGAACCTGATAATTTTGTAAATGATGACAACCCACATCAATTAAAATGGCATTATAAATTAAAAAATTTAAAGAAAAAATTTTAGTATTTGGCAATAACATAACACCCAAAATATATTATAGTATGTTTCTCTTAAATACATTCTATTTGTCACCTGTATTTTTTTAAAAGAAATGAGATTCATTATAAGACAATTTCTTGTTTACATTATTTTCATAAACTATCAATTCAACATAAATTTTCAACTTCATTATTTTGGAATTCTGAAAAATGGACATACAGAGCTGCGATTAGTGTAATATTTTGAGTTATGTAGAATCATATTAATTTTCAGTGATTAATAACTAACCCTTCTAAATAGTAACATACCTTTATGAATCATATCCTACCCATATGAATATTAATATGACCCTTGTGAATGGTAACCAAACTCCTTAAAGTATAGATAAAATTTAGGCACTAAAAATGATGAATAATAGTTTATTTTTTGGAATTTTTTGAGAAAATTTTGTTTTTAATTAAAAATAAAATTTATCCTCTTTATAAAATTATTTTTGAAAAATGGAGTTCATATTTGAATTATACATGTTGATATATAGTTCTAGTGATTTTTTGGAATTTTCTAAAATTTGGGAAATTTTTTATGAATTGTAAAATACGATAAATAACAAAAAAATGCAAAATACATTATTTTCTGCATAATAGGTGATTAAAGGAGGTTTTATTCCCTCATGATTCTAAATAACATTAAATTATTACTATTTGGTATCACATGGATGAATAATATATATACTATTCAGAGAAAATATTAAAATAATGATTAAAATAATGTAAAATCCCTCCTCTCCACCTTAATATAAACCACCTCTCACCCCTCTTTATACCACACCTCTAAAGCATCTCTAACTACCTAAATTCTGCTCAAATATATAACTAACATCCTCCCTGACGTCCAATATCTTATGGTCTCACCAAAAGGAAAAGAAATTGCATTTATTAGATTATCAAGGAGGAGTACTCAACAAGTGAACCTCCCTTCCCTTTTCATTAAAATTATTTTATAGGTTCCATTCTTTTGTTAGTATCTCCTAACAACCCCACTTCCAAATAATATGATTATTATATTACCTTGTTAGGAATTTAGTTTTTTTTATAAAAGAATATTTCATCATCTTCTATATTTTCCCCCGCCTCTTACACTGAAATTAAAAATATTGTTCTAGATGTGTTAATTTATCACATTCATGGGCGAGTAGTTTTAAATTTCTATTACAATCTTTAGAACTGGTCATGAAAATTTTTTAATGGTTTAAAAATATCATTATATATGTATTATAACTTATATAATTTTTTGGAATCCTGACACACACATAATATAAAATAATAATATAGAACAAGTTTATTATTCCCAAAACCAATAAATTAATCCAAGCGTTTGTAGTTAACTATTATCTAATGAGTCATTTTCCTGGTATATAACCCAAAATCTTTATAAGCTAAATTATATATGTTTAATTTAACTAATATTATATATTAAAAATTTTGTATTTTTTTCAAATGAACATCTATTCATGTATACCTGTCAACCGATCATGAAAACCAAGGAAGAAAATGCTTCCAAAACAATAAAATAGAACCTCTTGAATCCAAATAAGAGCATGAATGAAGCTAAAAAGGATATAATAAATGAATTAAATTTTTATATGGTAATGTAATTATTTATTAAATACTCTAAATTTTGTTATTCAAGTCATTAAAATAAATCGAGAACACCATAGGGAATAATAGAAGGGATCATATCTCACACATTAATTCAAGAAACCTCCAATATATTGTGTATATTTATATTTAATTTGTAATGATTGTGTATATTTTAAATCCTCCCACATACATCCCTTATGATATAAAGATGTTGGGATACCCATTTACCTCTCATTAATCACTCACAAGAACACCTGTTAACATTCCAAAATATTTGTAAGGGGCTCTCATCTCACATTCTATTCCATGAGTTTTACATTATTAACCACTTATTTAATTTATTTGGTATAAGTGTACTAAAATTTTATATATAATATAATTTTTAATTTTATATTCATGGTATTATGTTATTCATTTGGTGGATATTTATTTTTTTGTCATACGATTCAATTGATTACAATGTGGTAGGAGACATTTTCAAAATTCCCATTTCATTGAAACCTTCTTGGTACTGTGCAACTAATATTCTTATGTTGTGTATCTAATTCCCATTTGAGACAAATTTTTATCTAAAATTATATCTTTGGTAAATATAAAGTTTCTTCTAGCATAGATATTATTAATTCTTTATGTCATATTCTACATCACAAAAAGTGTTTATTTGGCACATTGTTTTTACTATGGAAATAATGATGAATCCATATTATCAACTATTAATTATTTTATGAAAGAATATTTTACTTGGATTAAATCTATTTATACAGAAATATTTGGAAATTTAGTTATGGTAAGGGCCCATTATAGCCCCTCAGTGCATTGAGATATCTCATGAGACAATTCTGTTAATGACAAACCCTTCGAGTTCATATCCAAAAATCAGGCGGGGTTATACCCATAGACATAAACTATTTCGATAGTATAGTGGTATCATGTGGGAGATAAATTACATAAACTTAATATGAATTCTCTACATTCATTTTTAGTTTTTACAATCCATGTGGTTTTCACTATGAAAAAATCAATGGATGAAGTTTTATTATTTGTTATCTAATGACATGTGATATAGGTTTATTAAGAATGAAATATTGACAATGACAATTTGATTGTGATTAAATAAATATTTACTCATTTTTATGGTATTTTTAAATCTTATTAATCATTTGAGCTCAACTCTTTTAATTCTTTTACCCTCAATAGGTTATGAATTAGAGAAAATTTATTGTGTTCTTATGGATGTAGTTTCTTTTTAGTTGTCATCAGTTGTTGTATGGTGTTTCCTTTCCCAATATAATATGGCTTCCATGTATGTATCATGTTTCTATACGACTACAAAATTGATCAGTCCATTGAGAATTTATTCCTTGTAATCATGCCAATGTATTAATGTAATGCATTAGCTCTAGAATTCTGGGTTTGGGGAATTACAGTTGTTATCAAAGACGATTAATAGATATCTTAGAAACTATATTAGAAAATTAATATTAAAGAACAAATACCTATGTTATTAATTGAGGATAAAAATAGAATAATGACCTGGAATTTATCTAAGGAATAGATTATGTAGATATTACTTGAAAATACTCCCATCCAAGTTACAAACAAGTAGAGATTGCTATGGGACAGATGTACCTAGGATTGAAAACTTCAAAAAAGAGTTCTGTCCTTAACCCATGGTATCCCGATGCAGGAAAACGGGCCTTACTGCACTCTTGTTTGGACACTCCTGGGGGATAATCTTATGATAATTCACATTTTCACTATAATCCATCATGATGGATTTAAATGTAAATGATTCCTTAGAGAAACCATGTTTATGAGATTTTCTATGCACAAAATTTCAATTTATTCTATGTAATTTTATTATTATGATTATTAATTAGGATTCACAACCTAGTCAAACATATCAAATTATTTAAAATGTACCCATATGAATAATTATATGGTATGAGGAGTATAACTCCATATTGTTGGGATGATGTTGGTGAGAGGAATCTTTTAAGCTGAAAACATATCAAAGAGACAACAAGAGAGGTAAAGAATATAAAGGCCCATATTAAAGTAGCCCAACATAGGAAAAAGAGTAATATTGAAAACGTGAAAAGGGATTTGGAGTATCAAAAATGATATCATTTATTAGTAAAAGTCTCTATTTATTTCTAGTCAAGGTTCTTTGTGGAAACCATTGAATTGAGTAATAAACATGGGAACATAATAATATTATGATAAAGAACCACCCATAACTTTTTGAAGTTCATTATACATAAAATATTTCAATGACAAAATTTTAGATGGTGGGGATAATATTACATCAAAAATATTTAATTGTATGTTTCTCTTAAAAACATTCAATTCATGTCCTATATTTCATAAAGAACTAATTCTATTTGAAAAATATCTTGGTTTTATATGAGATAGTCATAACATATCAATTAAACTTAAATATTCCACTTCATTGTTTTTAATGTTGAAAAATGGAAATACACGTCTGCTATCAAGATGAAATTTTTAGTCTGATAGAATCAAGTTAAGTTTGGGTGAATATTAACATAACATTATGAAAAGTTATATTCCCTTGTAAATAGTAACATACACTTCTGAATAGTAATTTTTCACTTATGAATTATATCCATACTCATGAATTTATTAATAAAATTTAGGTACCTTAAAAAAGAAGATGAATATTTTATGGTTTTTTATTTTTAACTTAAATAATGTATTTAATTAAAAATTAAAATTTTCATATTTCTAAAAATATTTTTTAAAAAATTTAGTTATTTTTTTGATTTTAGTCTTTGTAAAATGGTTAGGGTTTTGGCATAATTCAGAAATTCATGAATTTTTTATGAATAATAAAATATACAAAACTCTAAAAAAAGGTAAATACATGTTTTACTACATCGTAGGTGATGCAAGGATGATTTAATACCACTTGATTAGAACATAGAATCAGTTATTTCTATTTAGGATCACTAGAATAAAAACTATTCATAATCAAGAACAAATATATTAAAATAATGATTAATGTAATTTAAAATCCCTCTTCCCGCTAATATATAAACCACCCTCGCCCCTCTTCCTACCACACCTTTCAAGCTTCAATACATTCTTAATTCTACTCGAATTACATCACAATATCCTCACCCAATTCCAAGACTTAATGGTCTTTCCAAAATTCCAAAAAAAGTCTTTAATGAGATTCCCAATGAGGAATACTCAAAATGTGAACCACTGTTCGCTTTTCATTCAAATTCATTTACATGTTCCATCTTTTGTTTCTCTCTCCTCACCTCCCCACATCCAAATTCTAGGATAATTCATATATCCTACATGGAATGGAATTTTATTTTTCTAATAGAATATTTCAGCATCATCTCTCTTTTCCCCGGCCTCTTACACTAACAATGAAAATATTATCCGACATGTGTTAATTTATTGTATTCAAGGATGACGGGTTTTCAATTTTTTATACTATATTAAGGAATGGTCATGAAACTTTTTTAATGTTTTAACCAGATCATAATAATTTTATTTTACCTTATTAACTATTCTACAATCCTTATATAGTCATAATATAAATTAATAATGGAAAATAAGTTCATTTTTCACAAACCCGCTAAGTTAATACAAGTGTCTTTAATTAACGATTAACTAATGATTCATTATCGTGATATAAAACCCAATTTAATTATAAGATCAATTATATCTCAATAATTGCACTCATAATATATATAAATGATTCTATATGTTTTACCACATTTCAAAATATCTTTCATTCATGAATACAATTAAACCAATCATGAAACCAAGGACGAAAAGTCATCGAAAACAATAAAAATGATCCTCTTAAACAAATCAAAAAGTTTACTAATGGACCTAAGATGGATATAATAAAACTGATACATTTTTATAAGGTTTTGTACATATTAATTGATGATTCTAAACATTATTATTCTGTTCATTAAGATCAATCAAGAAAACAGATGGGCAGAAGGTAAGGGATCCTCTCTCTCACTTTTATTCAAGAATTACACCTAGGTATTGTCAATTTATTTTTTATTCATAATGATGGTGTTTTTTAACAACCTCTTACCTTGTTCCAATATGATATATAACTGTTTTTATATCCATTTACCTCTTATTAATATTTCACAAGAACACCTGTTACAATTTTTAAATGATTCTTAAGCGGTTTCTAATCTCACATTTAATTCCGTGACATTTCCAATGTTTTCAACTTCTTTATTGTATGTGTTATACATTAACATCCATTTGATATGTACTATCATTATTATATTTATATTCATGGTATTATATGATTCATTTTGTGAATATTATTTTTTGTTCATCTGATTCTATTGATTGAAATGTTTTAAGTGACATTGTCTCAGTTTAAATTTCATTGATACCTACACGGTATTGTAAACATATTATTTCATATGTGGTGTATCTACATCAAATTTGAGATTAGTTTTTATTTTAATTTGCAACTCTAGTTAATATGAATTTTCTTGTATCATGGATATTATTATTTCCTTATGCCTTATATTATTTAACATACAATGTTTATTTGAAATGATGTTTTAACTATGGAAATACCATTGAATCTACATTATCTACTCTAAATAGATATTCAGAATCCATATTATTATAATATTAAATCTGTTTATAAAGAATCCTTTGTACTTGTATTGATGGGTGGGGCTCTCTATAGACCCTCGATGAATCAACATGTCTCATGAGACATATTAGTTGGTGAAACCCCATTCAATTTGTTTCCAAAAATCAGATGGATTTCTACCGGCATACATAAACCATATTGACTGTATAGTGGTTTCATGTGAGAGATTCATGATGTATAATTAATAAGAATTTTTTTATTCATTTTCAGTTCTTACTATGAATGTGGTTTTTACAATGACAAAATCTATCAATGCAGTTTTATTATCAGTTTACTAATGGTGTGTGTTTTTCATTTATTCACCATGCCATATTGAATATGCCAATTTTATTGTGATTAATTTATTTTTTACTCATTCTTATGCTATTTGAAACCCTTACAAAAAATTTTATCTCAGCCCTTTCAATTTTTTACTTTCAATAGGTTATTAAGATGAGACCATTTTTTGAGTTCTTGTGAATGTAGTTTCATTTTAGTTATTTTAATGTATTGTATTTTGTGACCTTTACGAATGTAATATGGGTTCCATGAATGTATCTAGTTTTTGAAAACTACTAAACTAATTAGTCCTTCTAGATTTGATTCCTTATAATCGTACCAAATTAAGAAAGTAATGCACCGGCTCGGGGCTTCTAGGGTCGGGGTGTTACAACAGAGGTCCACCACTTAAAATGCTAAAAATTATACTGACCTAATTATGGCTAAGTAAGTTACGTAAATTATATTACCTCCAATAATCACTTTCTATCCTTACACTCTTATTGGTGCAGATGAAACAGATAATATAGAGGCATATTCCAGGGCTAATTTTCTTAAATCCTAAGAAAAAAAATTTACAGACTATTTAATGATGGTCAAAAATATTTCCTTAGTTGTTGATATGTAAACATAAATTATGATTTTATAGGGAAATATAGTAACATGGGTAAATCAGAAGATGAGGAATATAAATTAGCTATAGATGTACATAAATGATTGGATAGAGGTGCTAGTTTTTTATTAATATATGCAAGTTGCATATAAATATATGCAATACAAATTATAATCATCAATTCAAATGAAATTTAACAATTTATTTTTTTGAAATAAATAGGTAGTTTCATTTTGGAAATTACCAATTTTTGTATATTTATTAGTAAGAAATTTATAAATTTAAATTTTGGTGGAGTATAAACATCACTATGAAGATTTTCTAGGTTCGTAAGATCATATACATTGTATTATGTTACCAGAAAACAATTATTTCATACGATGTTATATTACATGAATATTTATATTTATCAAAAGTGGTTACTGACTTGGAATAGTCAGATTCTACCATGGAGGAGGAAATTAATTCCGTAAAGCTCGATTGAACATGGTAGAAGATAAAAATATCGGAAGGGAAATGATATCAAGAGAAAAAATAGTTAAACCATTTGTAATAAAGAAGTTTATGGAAATATAATGTATAATGAATTTTTGTGTGTCAATAGATTTTTATAAATAGAAAAAATATATTTCTAAGAAATTTATTCACTAATAGTTAAGAACACTAGAATTTGGATGGTGGAGATAAATTTTACATCTAATGATTTACCCATATGGAAAATGGATGTAGTGATTTCTTTTCTTCATATATACATATATTAGTGTATCTACATAGTGTATCCCGTTTGGTTAGAAAATCATTAGGAGGATATAATTTTTTTCCTAGTGAATCTATTTCTTTATGGATTGAAATAGAATCCTCAGCAATGGAAATAGATGTTCAGTTCATTCTTTTCCTGTGGTGTTTCTATGTGTAAAAACATCAATAAATGTAGTTATCATATTATTTTGAATGAGGATACATAAAATTCACAAGTAATTTACATGGATGGAATATTTTATGTTGGTATGGATGATAAATGGATTCCATGATTTATGTTTATGTTGTTCAAAATACTTGATAGAAGGATATTTTCCTTAACGAGAATATCAATGTCATTATTGTACAAGGGGATAAAAAATAAAGTAATACCATGTTATCCAAAAAATAATATACCTAGAATATAATCATGATATTTGGGATGATCTGATGTATATCCACCAAAACCCCTCATTATAGAAATTTAGAACTGTCCAATGAACAACCACCATTATCATAAGATTAAGTAATGTACCTAGTGAATGTATTATATTCTTCATCTATAAGAATCTTGATGTTTGGAATGATTTGTATGAGGCTCGATGTTTTTTTGGATGTGGGATTAGAATGACAGTTTATTGATGACCATGGGAAGTAGAATTAGGAAGCTATAATTTGGGTATCCTTAAACATGATTTGATTGGTATATTAAATGAGATGAATTATGGGAGATTATCCACATGATTTTTTGAATTATATTTTTATAAGGAATCTAATAAATTTAAAATAACAATTGATTTTGGGTTTACATTTGAGGAATAATGATTAACATCATTTCAAACCTTTAGGTATTGGAAACATTATTTATTATAGAAGTAAATTCTTTAGTATCATCATATGGAAGAAAAAAACTAATTTGGTTAATAGTTTTGTAAAAAGATCATGGAAAATAATTATAAAGAGGAATTATATTTTATAATATTCAAATTTTTATCCACATTACCAGGAATCTGGGATTTCATGAAAAAAAGAAAACATTGACGTAAAATTTTATTTCCTTTGGAATAAACATAAAGAACTTGTTTTAAAGCTATGGAAGATATCAAGGTAGTATAATAAAGAAGATAAGTTGATGAATATTTTACTCCAAGAGAGTAAGAGGAAATAGTGTTCCTTAGTAGGATGGACTGAACAAAAATAGAATAGAAAATACTATATGAATGATAGAGTATGATATAGTCTTCCAAAATCATTGGAAGATGTTAGAGATATTACTTAAATAAATATTCATGTTATATATTATTAGAATAATAATGATGACTCAATTCATTCTTTTTATTCATTGTATGTTTATACTCCCTTATATTGTTCTGGAATTTTATGTGAAATGACTATTAAAATATTTATCTAGTAGATTTTTTTACAATATATAAAAATTATAATGTGATGGTTATATTTGTATATGGGAGTGGTGAATATTTTAATGGATAAGTAAATTTTGGTGGTGTCACATTCTAATATGTGCTGAAATCAAGGAATGGTTTCCCATTATTCTCAATTGTCAATGAAAACAGTTTACTAAATAAGGATCTATATAATATTGTTTTTATATCATTAAGCTAATATGGATTGTATATTGTTATAATAGTATATAATATCTTACAATATGATCATAAGTTTTAATGATTTTAATCCTTGTACATTCAATGATATTAAAGTATCCATTATTCTCCCATTGATGTAAGAAAAAGAATGAACCACACAATCTTGTGTTTATGTAATGAATTTTCAACTAACCACTCCTTTCATGAGAGTGTTTATTGCTATCATGGGATAAAACATAGTATTATTTATAATTTTGAATTATAATTATAAATTCTAGTTCCATATGTATGTCATATAAAGAACATATAGTTTGAACTCCAAAGTGTTAATCTTCCCATGTGTATCAATTTATGATTAACATTGGTGAAAATGTTTTTAGATTGAATTAGTTATTCTATATTCTTCAAAAAATATGCTAAATCCACCAGAGATATGTAACAGTTATTTTTAAAGATATAATATGATAATTTTTATATTTTCATGATGTGTTATTTTTATGATTACATGAATGGTGATAAACACAAAGAGAGGGTGAATCAGTGCTTATGGATATATTACAAATGCCTTAAACTATCCTTCGTGATCAAAAAAATACTATGAATATACTCACTAATGTTAAAAATAAGTACACACATATTATTTTTGACCAACATTATCATCTATTAAATATGGTTATTTCCTCTATTTTTCATGGTCTTATTCCATGACCATATATCTCCACTTATTATTAAGAAGAACATGGTAAATTTTATAGAATTAAACCTATTAAAATTTATTTCTTTAAATTTTTTAGTTTTTATACAGAAATATATGAAACCAATATTTTTTATAAAATGACCACCATGGTAAATACATATATTATCTAGGTTAAATATGATAATGATATTCCTTATAGGGCATTATCCTTTGACAAATATGAATGTAGCCTTTTTTCTTCAGCATATATATATATACAATAATGATGTTATTATTGTCAATATATTCTTTATTCGATACTAGAGATTTATAACCCAAAGGTTTATCATCTTCTCCCATCAATTCCCATTCACCAACACTGTTTAAAAATTATCCGATATATATTGATAGAATTCTCTGTATAATATTAATATAATTATCAAACACCCAATCTCCTCTAAAATAATTTAGTAAATAGAAATCTCTAATTTTACATAGTTTAAAACTAATTAAAATCCAAATCAAAATTAAAACCAAAATTAAGATAACATGGAAATGTTTTCCTTGAAAACCTATATAAAACCAATAATTACTCTAAATACATTCCCCCATAGCATATATGTTTAAATGCAGCATGTTTTATGCATTGGAAGCACATTTTGGGATGTAATAATATTTTATTTCATTGGATAATATTAATTAATTCTTAATTAATATCATGAATAATGAGACATTAATTTATTTTACATTTATGGTATGATGATCAACCTAATATTGTATAAATTAAATATCATTTTGTTCAATATAAATCAATTATAGTATCATGATTTCATAGGGTTCTTCTAAAATGTACTCTATGAAGTCTATAATTTTTCTTAATTCAGTGGGATAAACACTATTATAATTCATTTGGTTCATTCAATAATATAATATTTTAATGAAACCAAAAAAAATAATTATTGAGGTACCCAAAATTTTTTTATCACATTGTGATGTAATATTTTTCTATACTTAGAAATATTTGATCCTTATGATGGGGTGTAAATCCCACCTATAAATTATATATACTATAAGAAGTATCACCCCTTGTAGACTATGTACTCTATAATGGCCAACCATGTATTTGTGTCTGGTTCAAGACATTGTAAAAAAAATAACATTTCATAATAACTTCAAAAATAATTATGAATAATTTGACTGATTCAAATCATATTTATCTCTATCCATTTAACCATAGCGAGAAACATATTCCCATAAAACATACCTTCACAATACCCATAAACTAGCTTCTTCATTCCTTTTTCAGTACTGTTGAATAGTGTTACCATATCTCAATAAAACATTCTTTGACATTATTACCAATACATAAATATGAACATATATTAATTATTGAAAAAATAAAATATTATTCCATAGGGGGTTTAACATTTTTAAATTTTGGATATTTTTTTTTGATACTATCGATATCATCCCACAACTATTGATAATAATTATAGGGATAAAAATGATGGAATGAAAAAACATTACAGAGAAAAATTCATGAATCCTTGAACACAATCAATATAATCTTTCTAATTGTTGAAGAAAATTTATTAATTGAGAATAAAAAAAATTTATTTCAATGTGACAATATAGAAACATATCTAGTGACCATGTTATGAAGAATGAAATAACTAAAAGATCAGGTGTTTTCCTATACTCCCAAATACAAATTAAAATATCACAAAAAAAATCTCACCACTGATGATTACATTTTCTCGATGATAAGTTTTTAAACATGATCAAATAGTGGAGGAAACTCATGATGTATAAAATTTTAGTGAAGGGGATTGGGTTTCAATCCCATTTGTAACCTTATCTTATCAAACATATCTATTTAAATAGATTAAATAAAAATATTAAAAATATGTACCTTCTATTGAAAAAGCCAATATTCAGACCACCTCCATCAACATTATCTGGTAAAAATTATAATTTATATCAATATGTTTATATATATTGATTGTATCAATATTTTTTTGATGAAATAATATTAATTTTATTATAAAAGACACAAACTATAGGATATTGATCATCATCATTAATGTATATTATAGTTGTTCATTCATTCACATCATATATTTAATGTCTAATAATACAACCACGTAATTTCATGCCATTGAGATTAATGTATTTCACATTTTTTCATTTATATCTATGAATCATAAATTCTTCCAATGAATAACCCCCCAAAAAATTTGTTAATTCTTGTCATCTATATCAATTTTCTAATAAATATTAGTACACCCTCATATACGTGCCTCACAATCTTCATTTATACCATCCTATAATTTAATTTATTTAAGATGTATGGTTGAATCATATCTTCATCAAATATATGTGATTATTTACGATTATATTAATATCTAGAATAAATAGTAAATGATATAAAATATTGATCTTATATGTTGTTGAGTACATAATACTCCCAATTAGTCTCATGATCTTCCTCTCATTAACTATCATTCTGAAGTCGTCATTACACATTCTATTTTCAATATTATTTAGTGTGTAAATCACTCAAGATTCATTTATATAAAGCATATTTAAATTACCAACTAAATATATTTCCACCCAAATAAAAAATTTATCAGCTTATTAGGTAATCTGTAGTCCAAATAAAAAATATAGTTCTCTATGAATTGGCATATCAATTCATTCGTTCATCGGCCTTGTGAACTCCTAAAACATCCATTCATCCTTTATATTAAAAATATGTTATCAACATATAAAAATGATAAATGTAATGTGGTGATGGGGTTTTTCAAAAACAAGTAATTTTACACATGATCATTCATGAATTTAATGTGTCTTAACTCTTAATAAAGCCTAAAATAACATTCCATTCGAGACAAATTCCAATAATTAAGATCATTTTATCGAATAAACACCATGATACCATCTTAATATATCATAAATCCATTAGGTTGTTAGTATTATAAAATTTAATAAATATAAGTATTTATAATGGAATATTTATCATCCATTTTGAACATAGAAAATATTGTGGAGGAGGAATATATTGAAATATCATAATATAATCATCATTGGAATCTGGAGAAAATGTTTCATCCAATTTATCCCCTTCTATTATTCAATATACCTTGTATTCTAGCACAGACTTAACTTGATCCACTTCATCATTTATCCACATCATTATTATAAACTCGTCTCTCCCTAGTCATAGTCCTTTTCTTCAATTTGTAAACAGATTCTCATGTTTCATTCATTTCAATCGGGTCATCTTTTTTATTCATTACATGGACCTTCTAATTGTTCTCAAATTCATATTGGATTATTTGAGACATAAATTTTCAAAAACAAAATATTTAGACTACTTCCCTTCATTAATCTGACTATTATTACTCACTAACTCTAATATCCAATTATATTATTTTTATCTAATTTATTACATAATGCAATATATAACATTATCCACATATGATTTACAACATTATCATTTAAATAAGAGTAATTTGACGTCCTTATTTTGAATATGTGAACATTTATTATATTCTAAATAAAATATATCAACCTAATCATCATCTATGATAGACTTGATAAAATGTAATCCAATTTCATATAATGTATCATCATTTCACTTAAGAATTATAAAATCTTTATTATTAGTAATTATCTATGAACATATATTTCATGTATAACAAAAAAAGATTCCAAAATTAATATTACATCAATATTTCCATTACTAATGTAATATATCATGATCTACCAAAGACCCAAAAACACACTGAAGTATTCACATTTAGTATTTTTTATAAAAATCACATTTGGACTCAATATGAGTTTTCCATTATGAGATAACTATTCAGACTTATTCCACTAGTAGTGATGGACTTTAACAATAAAACTCTCAATGGTAAAATATTTTATAAAAAATGGATAGCCATATCAACTTCTAAATTATTCTTCCTTTTAGTGATATCATTCAATTTCAATGTTTGTAGTTTTTTAATTAATTCCTAATTACATATATATTATGGTATTTCAGGAAATATATGTATATATACCCACATCTATTATCTTATATTAATATCTTCAATAATATACACATTTTCATCTCTATAATTCCCCTTAATATGATAATGTTGTCTATGGAATGTTATTTTTATAACATGAATATGATATATTTAATACATTTTATGTAATCTAGGAAAGTAATAAATTATAATTCTCTATGTAGTGAATTGTTTTTTATAGTTTCACAATAATTAGAATATATAAGTTTAATAGTTTCTAATGATTAAATTTTACCTCCATTTTATGTCTTGTTCAATATTTTGACTTTATTTATACTTTGAAAACATGTGATATAATACCATTTTGAAATAATAATTTTCTCCAAAAATAATTCTCTAATAAACTTATTCATGTTAATTTTTAATTAATATCCATGTTTTTTGTGCTACAAATATTTTTCTTAATGTTGGATTAAATTGATGTTTGTACTGTATTCCACAATATAAATTTAATTCTCCAGTAAATTGAAACATTTTCCTAAAATTGGGCCATATTTCAATATTTTTTCAATTCTTCCATTTTCAATTGATGAATAATCATATCAGGAAGGAGAAGATGTGATACAATTAATATATTTTCTTTAATTCCTATACAAACCAAATAGTTTTGAATCAAATAATTTTTTCCAACATTGGTTTTCAAATAATGTTAATCTTATGGGAATTTTCATTTCTAATTTCCATTGTTCCCCCATTATATTCCTTATCCTTTTTCATGTTTTAAGAATCACCAATTATGTTACATGAAAATCATTTACCAATGGTCTATGGTTTTTCAGATTTACATGCTTTGAATATTATTTCAACTATATTGAC
Source organism: Viscum album (assembly GCA_963277665.1). NCBI lineage: Eukaryota > Viridiplantae > Streptophyta > Magnoliopsida > Santalales > Viscaceae > Viscum > Viscum album. The sequence goes on from OY728165.1 coordinate 1,155,087,153, forward strand.
ATATTTTATTATTTTACATTGATTATAATTATTTTCAAACCATTCATATATATTCAGCTGATATTGTATAAATTTAATACCTATATGCATCTCGTTTACAATTTTATCACACCTTACAAAAACCTTTGGTAATCATTTAAAACTATTTCACACGTCAAATTTCTTCTCAACTAATTTTTTTATAAATATTTATCAAATATTTTTACTATCACCCATTGATTAATTCTCTTCTTTCAGTCAATATGGAGACATATGTTACCATAATTTGTAGTAATTTTTTCATAATTCACCAAAACACTAGAAATATCTCGGAAATTATCAATTTTGATGAAAATTCACTTTTCTAATTAGTAGTAGTATTTATTTTCACCTTTTAAACTAGTATACTGAAAAAATTCCATTAGTGGGATTATGTTTTAAGAATTTTATATAATTTAATCTTATATAATAAAATATTAACATTCCAATTTAGGGAATATATAGTATTATAATTAGAATTTATAAAAGACCTATATTATAGTTTTTTATTGGATTATTCTACAGATATGTTTTCTTTTAGAGATGTAACAATTATAATATCTTAAATCATGTTTATAATATAAAATTAATGTGTGTTTCTTGAAATATTCAATATTTTTAAATATTTTATTTCAGGCCATCCTTACTGTCTCTTTTAGTTTTTCTATTTAAATAATGTTTTCTTCATCTTATTGACTTGTTTATAGAGAAGAATAATTATACATATCATATTTTCATTGATTTTAAATTAATATTTGTAATATAAATATTTAAGAATTCAATTTCATTTATTGGATTTGATTTATCAATCCATTATTGACATTTTTTCAGAATTTCTTTCTTATAGAGCCTTATCTTCAATTAGAATTACTATTTTATTAATGATTAATTTAATTTTCAATCTCAAAGTGTATTTTTTATCATTTTATCCTTCATTTAAATATCCCTTTTTATTTTCCTTTTATGTCATTCCTTTATGAATCCCTTTCTTATTCATCATCTTTTTATACAAGGACTCTTTTTTGGGAATTTAAGGATGAAATATCATCACCACTACTCTCTTTACTATCTAATGCTCATTCATTAACTGATAGAAACATAATTTTAAAAAAATATAGTTGAAATTTCATTATATCCCTTTGACTGACCTCTTTAATATGTAGCCTTCATGTTATTTTCATCATATTAATTTTTATATTAGATTTTAAAGGGAAATAGTGTATATAAATGGCCATAATTTAAAATTTTTAATCATTTTAATGGAATATTATCTTTATACATATGTCTCCCACATTTTAAATTTCTTGAAATTATTGAAAGAGTATTAAACAATTCATCTTTACTCTCTTCCAAATTGGATCAGACATTATCTTCTATTATATCAATATCATTAAATTATTGTAACTCAATTTCCCTTTTTACCATTGTTATTTAATATAGATCCTCTTCTACCCTCTAAGATAATGATTATGTTGTTGAGTTCTAAAATTATCTGTTTGTTCTCTAAGTGTAAGAGATAGAATCAAGGAATAAAATTTATAAAAAGATATTATCAGTAGCTTCATTGTCATATTATAATATCTATGAGAGTATTGAAACCCTATAATATTGTTGACAATATTATTTACATTAGTAAAGATCAAATGGGCTAATTCATGATCCTATATTATAATCCATTCTGATAACTATATACTGATCAGATAATTTACACTTAAAACCTATTTGATTATACAATAAATGTTAAAAATAATCATCCAAGAAGAATTAACATTATTATATCCCATTAAATAATTATAATACATCTCAAAAAAATAATATAGCAATTTAATATATGTATTTTCTATCATATTTAATATTTATCTTTTAATTTATACACCATTTTGAGGTCTCCCTTAGTATAGTAAAACCATATTAGAAGTAATAGAGAACATAAATAAAAAAATAGATAATACAAAGAACAATTATCTCTTTCAAAATATATAAATTTCTTCAATTAAAGTATGGGATGATTTTGATTTTATTTATGTTGTGTCTATCTACATAAAATGTGTTAGAGAAACACTATAGTATACCAACAATTTTTATCAATTTTATTATCTCAAGAAGGGTTATAAAACAAAATTAGGGATTCCACCTACTTTTAAACATCTTTTCTAAACATATTTAACTCGTGTGCTTATTTATGACCATTATTTCTTAATACTTACTATAATAGACTAACTCGGATCAACTACACAATCCACCTGAGATATACCATCCCACGATAAAGTATAACAATAAAGGAATAGGAAAACAAAAATTTCTTCGATGTAACATAAATAATACATATAATCTAATTACATAACACAAAGAAAAATAGATACAATATAAACCATTAAATATTTGATAAAAAAGGATAGACCAAAAAATATGACACTGCCAACAAGCCTTCATGTGACCCATATTCACCTCCAAAACAAAAAAAACATGCAGAAACAAAATAAGAAGCCATCACGAAATCAGATTCTCATAACATTACATTAGTAATTAATTATAACACCTATAACCTCCAAATGAAAAAAACTATTTTGTGAGCACAAATCCAATTAAGAATCAGCAAATTTTTTTATAGAAGGTATAATATTATGAATGAAACAATTATATCATTTAAAAAGAGTTTGACCAAGAAATTTTATAAATCCAAACCCATTTTCAATTTATTTTTTTTGTTTTTTCATAAAATACATTCATATTCTAATATATAGAAATATGATAAGTAGATGTGGTAAAAAATGTATTGCAATATTTACAAAAAATGGATTTAATGTAACCATGTATTCATGAAATAAAATTATGTAGAGATTTTTTATACAATCTCGCATAAAAATATATGGGAAAAATCAGTGATAAAAATAATTATTCAATAAATAAACATAAATAAAAAATGAAAAATCACATCATATTAGTACCTAGCCTATGGGAATATGAATAAAAAATTAATGATTCGAAAAAGTAATAATTTTGATAATATCAATATCCTAAAAGGTTAACTCAATGTGGTTCCAAACACACTAACGCAATTTCTGTCACATTCCTAATATATACAACATTGGAAATATGAAAATTTTCAAAATAAATTTAAAAAAACATGCAGAAAATTTTATAGAAATTTTTCAAAGATAATTAAATTGTCAATTGTGTTTGAAACCCAATTTCGAAATCATAAAAATCTATTTTCAACTCAATCCATTTAAAAACATTTTAATTTAATATATATATTTTAAAACCAAATATCACATCAAATTAATGAACAAACTAGATGAATTTTTTATGAATGATAATAAAATCATCCAATTAACCCATTGAATAGAAAAACCTACCTGAAAACCATATAAACCTAGTAATAAATGAAATTGGTGATTGTAAGACCAATGATTGGCGATATAAAGATAAGGAACCACAAGAGATTGAAAATTAGTGATTGAAATCATCATTCAATCCTAAATCTAAACCATAAAAACATCCATAATAGAGTATATGTCTAATGTAATGATGAACTAGATGAAAATATTACATGGATTGGTGCACCATAACAACCCTGATTAATAATTGTTGATTTTATGATTTTTTAGGAACATAGTTATTCAAAATAACCTACTTTTTTATCTAGATTGAGAGTGGTATGTCATTATATTAAATGAAATTATAATTGTCTGATTAGTGATAAACCAATAGTCTACAAGATTTTGAAACTATGTAACCCTATAACATGATGCAAAATAGTTGAAGGCCCTTTATACTGAAATTTTTTTCACCCTGGATAAAATTTTGGATTTTTATATTACATTACTTGAACCAGTTTCATGGTATGTATGCCCTTCACAACTAAAATATTCTTTCAAGACATCTTCCTAGTGACCAATAGTAAACATGAAAATTGTCAAAAGGAAAAAAATTTCAAAATTTCCCACAAAAAAATTCAAAAACAATTATTAAAACCAAAACATAAACAAGGGATTACCCAAAAAAACATAACATGATGTTACAATAACCCCCCATAAATACATTCTCTCCCTAAGAAATCCCTCAAGGTCCCGAATTCAGAATAAAAAGGGGAAGGTCACTACTACCTCCTTAAAGATTCCCACTCCCATATCTCTTGACTATGACATATTCACAACCAAACACCAACCGAGTTATTTTTTTACTACAAACTACCATATCAGGGTGATCTATAATCTATGCTAGATGCATAACCATAGTGGTTTTATTTTAAAAATCCAGATTCTCACATCCATTAGTATTGGAAGAATCCATTATAAACCTACTCAACATTGAAACACGATGATCATCATAGATAAATGTCTAATAAACTGAGAATTATTACTAATATGACTCCTTCCTCATTCATACAATGATCTCAGAGGGGCACACAAACCCTGGGGCCACAATATCGTAATTACCCAAATAATGATGTCCTAAGCGATGTGAAACTCTATGAAATACTGAATCTCAACCCTTACACTCTAGTATGGGGTATAATATTTCATTATAAGTTTTATAAAACCTCAGTGCTATGATCAATACCCTATAGATGTGCTGGAAAATATCTATAATCTCATAAAAAACACTCAACCCACCAAGGGAAGGTCTCCCAACTCAGCGTAACACGTGGGAGATCTACCTGGACACCCATAAAAATATAAAAAGGTTTCCATGTTAATCAATTATTGATTAATATTTTAATAGGTATACTCATATAGAGAATATATTTTCTCCCAAGATCCTCTAAAATGAATAACACATGCCTGGATCATATCCTTAGGAATGTAGATTTTCATTTCTCTCTATATATCTATATATATATGATATGGTCTGATTAATTTGAATGAAAAACCCATTAAATCATGTATATAAATAAAAAAATAATATTTTATACAAGTTCCATGTTAGTCAAAACCAAAATTGGATCCCCATAATGCCTCAAAATATCTCACAAATACAATTCCCCATGTTGTTCCACCCTCATCGTATCATTGGAATTGAAAAAATGCATGGATTTAATGTATCGAAAAATGATCACCAAAATAAAATAAATCCCACTTAGATTTTGTAGAAAACAAATGAAGAAAAAACTATAAATATGATCCCATTTTGATATTGGAATGGGTATGGGTGAAATAAATTATTAGTTATCTAGTGTTTCATGATGATTAATTGAAATGTGAGACACCACAATTCAAAATCCACAATCGATCACCTCAACCATGACCACAAATACATACATCAGAAGTCATCATACATCTTAGTACCCCTAGAGGTAATGATCCTACATGGTCGGTGTCTAATATCCATCAAATCATTCTTCATTGGAAAGAATAACCGAATAAATATGGAGGCACAAATCACTAATAAGAGATTGAGACCACTCAATTGAGGTATTCCCACAATAATGGATTTTAACAAAGTGTTGGAACATGATTTATAGCACATATTCAAGCTTATGTCTCTAATTTAATCATGATTCATCTTTCAATGAAACCAAGAACCTGATTCAACAAGTATGATAGACTCTAAATCTAATCTCATTAATAAAACTCATTCGACAACACTCCACAACTGATTCCTTCACAGATTGTGTTAGTTGTAACACCCCATGCTTCCTCGGTATTCTTCTCATTGAATAATATCGTAGTGTGTGTTGTACACAACACTGAGTTCAAGCACAGCAAGACTTACCAAACTAGCTATTCAAAAGCAGTTATGTATAGTATTAACATAATTTTAAATTTTATATTATGCTTATGATTTTAGAATCCATATTATGAGTTTCTACAATATAATTTAAGAACAGATTCATTTTTAAAATAAAAGATGTATTTTTCAAAAAATGCAATTTTATTGCCTTTTAATAGAGAAGACATTTAAATCAAATATCTAAAACTTTTATATATTAAATTTGACAAAATGAAATTATTCATTAATATCAGTAAGAAAGAATTTAGTTTCAATAATGTTTTGGTGTTTTTCTGATAACTTTCATATTTGGGTGAATGGTGAAAAATATTATATTTTAACTGAAAACAACACTTTTAATAAAAAAAATTTATATTGTTAAATTATACATTTTAATTGTTGGGATTATAAATATATTATATTTTTACCATTTAATCCAATAATGGTCATTGTATGTAATTTCACATTGAAATTGGACATAATCAAGTGTCAAACCTTTGATATTTATTATTTCTTAAAAATACTCCTTTTGATTTGGACAGCGGAAATTAATTTTAAACTAATAAGTGAAACTTCTATGTTTTTAATTTGGAAAAATGGACTTCATTTTTGGATTCCAAATATCGAAATTATCCTGGGGTGAAATTTTAGTATTTTTCTGAAAACTTTCAATTTTTGATGAATAGTGAAAAAACACTGAGTAGTAGTTTAAAACAGATTTTATATTTAAATAATATTTATTTTATTTAAATTTAATTAATGTATTAATAGATATGTAATACTTATATAATTTCAATGAAATTCAATGGAGTTAGTTCAGAATAATTTTAGATATATAAAAATTTTGTTGAACTTTTCACTGTCTTTTTACCCACCTTTTAGGAGAATTTGGAAATTTATATAAAACATAATTTTACTACTTCTGTGAGTGGAATTTCAAAAATCCAATAGACACGGTTAATATCATGGAGTAAAACGTGGTTCACTGAGATGAAAATAATATTTTATGAAAAGTAACTTTTAAGTTTTATTTACCATGGTTAAAAGTCAAAAAGATATTTAAGGATAAAAATGATATTAATATTATCCTAAAACTTGTCGTAATTCTATTGGATAAGTTTATCTTGACCAAAAACAACTTTAGGAATAAAATATTATCATTTAGGTCCACTTGGATTAGATTAGGACATTAATTATTATTTAATTCAAAGAAGAGTTAAAAGAGTTAAAATCAACGTTTAATTACTAAAACATTTTTACTTTTGGGTTATACAAAAGATAAATGCGATTGTAAATATTCATTAGGAAGATAAAAATATTTCATACATAATATTTTTTTATTTATAATATTTAGAAATTAAAAAATTTATATTAATTATGACACAATCATGATGGAGTAATTACCTAATTAATGAAATATTAAAATAATTGATATTATAAATATAAAACTAAATGTGATATGAGACATTTCTTGAATTACACTAACCTTATAGGTTAATATGACATATTAGGATTGGTTATATAAATTTTTTTCGAAGTAATAATGTTGTTATGAAATTATCAAAAACAAAATACCCAATTGTTCCAAAATTGAAATAAATGAGTTTCTGAAACAAATATTATATTATTAATTTATATTCTTTTCCTAAAAATCTATGATTCGTCCAAAGGACGTAAATAATGATAGGTGTATCATTAATGGACCACCTATTGCTCTCTTTAATGTATATATTATGTTTATTAACTATATAATTTAAAAATACAATGTGACATGGTAAATGTCAAAGTAATTAACTAAGAGTTATAACTAAAAGATAAGGTAAATATAATGAACCAAACCTATCTAAAATCTATTTGTTGAAATAATTTAGATCCATACCCACCCTAGAATTTTAATAATCCACGTTGGAGCCATTATAATACGAATATGAATTTATTATAAAATAATAATTCACGATTTTCCTAATGAACCCCCCCCCCCCCCTTATAAAAGAACACCACTTCTAACCAATTATTCACACAATCAAAGCCTTTTGGATCTTTCAAACCCTACCCAATTATTCTCTCAACTTCCCTCACTTCAACCCAGGGGCCTTATTTTGATCAGAAATGCATCCTAAAGGGCCCTTTTGATCAAATCAAAGGGAAGAACCTGAAGAAGAGTTAATGTTTTCACCACACTCGTTTATGTTTTTTTCTTCATCAAATTCTTATTTCTTTTTTATTTCCATTATAAAATAATAAATCCAGTATCTACTATATAATGTGAATTTATTACATATATTGTACAACCATATTCAGTATTCAATCCATCCTTGAAATGACATGTCACCATATATGCGTATGTACAAAGAATCATCTCCACATCGTCGTGTAATTGTTATTCAATACATTATTATTTTTATGGGTATAATAATGTTGTTTAATTAATTTAAATAATAAACATAACATTATAATGATTCTGTATATATGACATAACATCCAATTGTATCAAAATAATGATATTTTCGCTCGTGCGTACGAACGGACTACCGTCTCCACGAATGCGATTAGATTCATTCCCCATCATATCCATTCAAGTATAATTATCATTTGATGATTAAAAATAAGGTTTAAGGACTTGATATAAATTTCTATATTAATAATATAAAACCTATCCATAACAAACATGGATTATGTAACCAATCATAGAAAATAAAACGAGTAAGTTAACACCCGAAACGACGATAATATTAAGATATTATTAACAATGCAATGATAAAAGATCATATATGATATCATATTAACGTATATGATTCTTTTTAAATTTAGTAAAAATTATTATACCATTTTATAAGAGCTTAACATAGCCTTAAAAAAGTAAAATTACAAGGTAAGGGTTTATTTCACAATCTAAACCTTATCCGAGGTTGTTTATACATAATTATATACTGGGACTTCTTTATCATCCACACCGATGTTTCATAAAAATGTATTTCAAAACATTATTACCATTTTATATACTATGGGATAAAGTAATTTATATTGTTCTTTGAATTTTATAAGATGTTTATAACGGAATATTTCTATTTATATTCAAACAAGGTCCTTTTTATCATTTTTGATAAAATTAAGGTATAAATGTATTTTCTTTAACTTATACGGTCGGTGCTGTTATTTTTCATCATTATAAAATCAGTGATTCTTACCATAAAAGCTTATAAGAATATATTAAATGTAAATGTTTTTATTATAATTATGTGACTTTTAAATGATTTAAAAAAAGAGTTACTTCTCTCAAATAGATTTTATTTCATCTATGTCAACATCCTTTGATGGATTTTAAGATTATTTGAAGTTGATTTATTATGATACAAAACTATTGTATAATATTGAAGGTTTTGTTATATTTTTGACTTTGGATGTTTTATTTTTATACCATTCATGGTTTATGAAGAAATTATTGACATTTCGTATGATAGTTTTAAAACAAATGTTTATGTTATTATTAAAACATTTTATATGGTAATTCATTGGACTTAGTAAGTGTCGGGTGGAGCCCTCTGTAGCTCCTTAATGCATTGGTAGGTATCATGAGACAAACTAGTGCCTTGGGACAAGGACTTGACAAAATATTATTTGTATTCTTGGCACGAGGCCTTGGATATGTGGTTATGATAGCCTGGTATTTTTCATTCCATCATTATGAAAGTGGTTATTGATATTGCATGTGATTATTCGACTAGTAGAATATCAATGTGAATAAGTAAATAGAATTATTTCATTTTATATTTTCCATATTTTTCTGATGATCAAGTGTAAATGTTTTTTGTTTTTGTTATACATTTACTTAAATGTTTATGCGTATTTATGAAATTTTCCACTGTATTATTATCCTTACTGAGCATCTGTGCTAACCCCTTTCAATGTTTTATTTTTTCGAGGATGTGAATAAGTAATTTATGAAGAACCTGCATGGATAGTATAAGGGTATATGAAGACTAGATTTTTTTGTAGTAGATTTCACTTTATGATTTTATGTAAACTTTATGAATGTATATAGTTATTTCAAGGCTACTAAACTAATCGGTCATTCGAGACTTGATCTTTTGTGATCATGTCAATATGATGTAATAAGGCTCCGACTCTGTGTAACTGGAGTCAGGGCGTTACAATTGGTATCATAGGATTTTTAGTACAAACCTTGAAAACTATACTTAGATAAACTCTAATTAGAGCACATATACCTAAGATGGACATTGAGGATTAGTATAGAAGAACTTCCAAGAATTTTGGTATTGTAGAGTTTTTATGTGTTTTCAGGGAAATACATCCCTATCTCGATACAAGCAGGTAGAGGTAGCGCTATCATAGATGTACCTAGTGGTAAAACCAAAAAAAACTTCTTTGAGCAAGATTTGAAAGAGAACTGGTGAACGACAATGGGCCTTGCTGCACTCTTGGTTGCAACACTCCCAGGGGACATGCTTACGATAATTCTCATTCTCTTTACAAACCATTTTGAATGGTGTATGAGTATAGAATTCCTTAATGAAATCATCTTTATGATTATGTATTATATCCACAAGCCATTCAATTTATGATATGTATTTTACAAGTTTGGAATTATTCATTGTAATTCATAAACTAAACTACTTTATGCTATTGTATAGAAATGGTGCACGGTAGAAGGTATGTGAACTCCAGCAATACGTATGATCTAATGAGTAAGAAGGATCATGTATTTCATGGTATTAAGCCAACATTTAGAAGGGAAATTATCATTCATGTATTCTTAGCATATGAAAAAATAGTTTCATGTGTTAAAAATATAAGTAAATAATTATCTGAGTCTTATGGCTTTGAAGAAAAGCCAGAGAAGAGAAGGATGAAAGAGAGAAAGATGGATAAATGGAAGAGGGAAAAGAGGAATTTTCCCATATGTGATAACTATGGGAAGAAACACCCTGGAACAATCCTAAAAGGAATGGGATTTTTTTATAAGTGTGGAGAAGAAGGACATCGTGTACGTTAATTCATGGCCATGAAAAATCTCTCAAATGTACAATGTTTCATTTTCAAGGAGTTGGGACACTACGCGAACCAATGTACAAATAATCAGAGTATGCCCCAAACGATGTTATTAGATAATAATCAACTTATGATACTACCACAGATGAGGTGTAATGATTAGAGTTCTTATGATGTTATTAATGAATTATGTCCTTTGAGTGTTGTATCAATAATGTACTCAATATAATAATTATTGAGTATATAAGGATTGTTCTGCAGTACTATTTCATTAAGGACTTGAGATTGGGAGGAACCAAGAAATGTGACTCAATAGGAGGTTAATTTTTTTGAAAATATATAGAAAGATTAACCATAATATGGTTCTTACACCGAGGTAGTGATTTTGGAATAATACATGATCGATTTGGAAAAATTATATTGGATATTCTTAACTACCATGAAACTGATTAATGATTTGCATTTTACATCATTGTTAAAATTTACAAAACATTTGGATTGACGAAGCATATCCTGTATTCTATAAGGAATAAGGTAGCTTGAATGTAATCAATAAGGATTTATGGTAATTCATGGTGTTTTAGTGTTTTAAAAGAATACATGATGATGATATTCATATAGTAAAAGGATATACATTATGTTTACCGTCCATATATATTTTGGACTGAGAATTTGGAAAGAAGTATTTTGGATAATTATGAAGGTTGTAATGGATTATATTTAACATTGGATACTATTTTTATGGTTATGGTTGGATATTTATAAAAAGGACAACAACAAGGCCGTGTGACAACCTGTCGCATCGGAAAAAGTTGTGGGAATCGAACTCACAACCATAGTGAGATTGGGATTTATCGCCTACCCCTGGACTACGAGATGTACCTGGATTGTATACTGTAGTTTTTTATGTTCTGATAGATGAATTATAAATTTATTTTTGGAACCCTATACGATTAGGATAAATAGAATATTTTTGGGTTCTATTACATTCTAGAGTGAAATATGGGTTTGTGGTAAAAATTTATTAAGGAATGAATGTCTACATGACATGTAATTATATTTCGGTATGTTCTTAGCAAATCATATAAATAATTTTTTTTGGATTTATGAAAGATAACATAAAATGAAAATGTTGTCGATTAACATTTCCTACTAGGGAATCAAAGACCATAAACCAGTCACACGTTTGTGATTTTCTTGTAGTAAACTTTCTCCTAATTATGTTTTCTACAACTCTCCATCCGACATTTATGGTTTGTTTCTCCTCCATATCCATGTTTTCATAGAATCCTAGTATGGGCTACCTGGGGTGACCTTTGTACTCCTTTTTTCTTTTAAAGTCATATTATTATTAACCCTATTTCCAAAATGCATGTTCCAAAAAGATATTTTTTATTTTAGACCTTTTACTTTCAAAGAATAATTTCAAATTGTGAGGATACAATTTATTGAAGAAGTGGAGAATGTAACACCATAAGATTCCACGATATGCTTCTCTTTGAATAATACAATAGCGTGTGTTGTACAGAACACTGAATTCAAGTGCACCATGACTTACCAAACTAGTTGTTCAAAAGAGGTTATGAATAGTTTTAACATAATTTTAAATTTTATATTATCCTTATAATTTTAGAATCCATATTATGAGTTTCTATTACATAATTTAAGATGAGATTCGTTTTTTTAAATAAAAGATGTATTTTTTAATGAATTCAATTTCACTACCATTTAATGGCGAAGCATTTTTAAATCTAATATTTGAAAATTTTATATATTCAATTTGTCAAAATTAACTTCTTCTTTAAAATCGGGACAAAAGAATTTAGTTTTAATAATCTTTTGGTGTTTTTTTGATAACTTTCATATTTGGGTGAATAGTGAAAATTAATATATTTCAACTGAAAACAATTTTTTTAATAAAAATAATTTATATTGTTAAATTATACATTTTAATGTTTTGGAAGTATAAATAAATATATTTTTACCATTTAATCTAATAATGGTCATTTTTAGTAATATCAATTTGACATTGGATATAAACAAGTGTCAAACTTTTGATACTTATTATTTCTTAAAAACAGGCCTTTTGGTTTTGACAGCGGAAATTAATTTCAAATTAATGAATTAAACTTTTATGTTTTGAATTTGGTAAAATGGATATCATTTAAGGATTCAGAATATCGAAATGGGCCTAGGGTGATATTTTGGTATTTTTCTAAAAACATTCAATTTTTTATGAATACTGATAAAACACTGAGTTATAGTTTAAAATCGAATTTTTATTTAAATAATTATTTATATTATTTAAATTTAATTATGGTAAAAATAGATACATAATAACTATATATGTTCAATTTAATTCATTGTAGTTAGTTCAGAATAATTTTAGATATGTAAAAATTTTATTGAACTTTTCACCCTCTTTTACCCACCACCTATGAGAATTTGGAAACTCACATAAAACATAATTTTACAACTTCTATGAGTGGAATTTCATAAATCTGTGTGAAAATATTAATATCAAGGAGTAAAATGTTGTTCAATTAGAAGAAAACATTTTTTTGTGAATATTTACCTTTTTACTTTTATTTGCAACGGTTAAAAGTAAAAAGGGTCACTAAGGGTAAAAATTATATTAATATTACCTTAAAAAATTACCTAAATCTATTGTACAAGTGTATCTCGACCTGAACCAACCTTAGGAATAAAATATTATCATTTAGGTCTACTTGGATTAGATTTGGACATTAATTTTTATTTAACTCAATAAAGAGTTAAAAAAGATAAAATCAAGGTTTAATTAATAAGAAATTTTTAATATTGGGTTATAAATAAGATAAATTCTATTGAAAATATTCATTAGAAAGATAAAATGATTTCCAACGTAATTTTATGTTATTTAAAATTTTTACACTTTAAATAATATACTTTATTTATGACACAATGGTGATGCATTAATTACCTAATTAATGAAATATTAAAATAAATGATATTATAAATATCAAAATAAATGTGATTTTAGGCTTTTCCAAAATTACACTAATTTTCTAGGTTACATGACTTATTGGGATTGGTTATATAAATTTTTTTTGAAGTAATTATTCTGTTATGAAATTACCAGAACAAAATATCTAATAGTGTCAAAATTGACATAAAAGAGTTTTTAAAACAAATATTATATTATTAATTGATATTATATTCCTAAAAATCTACGGTTCATCCAAAGGACTTATATCATGATATGTGTATCATTAATGGACCACATTGGGGTCGCTTGGATGTATATATTATGTTTATTAACTATTTAATATAAAAATACAAAGTGACATGGTAAATGTCAAACTAATTAACTAAGAGTTAAAACTAAAAGATAAAGTTAATATAATGACCCAAACCTAACTAAAATATATTGGTTGAAATGATTTTGACAAATCTCCACCTTAGAATTTGAATAATCTACCTTGGAGCCATTTGAAATCAAAAATTAATTTATTATATAATAATACTGTATGTTTTTTCTAAAGAGCCCCTCCTCCCCCTTATAATAGGACACCACTTCTAACCAATTCTTCACACCTTCAAAGCCTTTTGGTTATGTCAAAACATGCCCAATTATTCTCCAAACTTCCCTCACTTCATCCTATAGGCATTATTTTGATCAGATATCCAACCCATGGAGCCCTTTTGATTAAATCAAATGGATGAGCTCGAAGAAGAGGTAATGTTTTCACCACCACCTTTCAAGTTCTTTTCTTCTTCAACTTCTTCATTCATTGTTATGTAAACTTTAAAATAATAACTCCATTATCTTATAAATACTTTGATGTTATTATAAATATGGTACAACCATATTCAATATTCTATCTATCGTTTGAATGACATGTCACCATACATGCATACGTACGGCCAACCGTATCCACGTCGTGGTGTAATTGTCATTCAATACATTATCATTTTTATGGGTATAATAATGAAGTTTAATTAATATAAAGAATAAATATAACCTTACAATGATTCTGTATATATGACATACAATTCAATTATATCAAAAGAATGATATTGTCGATCGTGTGTATGTACAGACTACCATCTCCACGAACGCAATGAGATTCATTCCCCATCATATCCATTCAAGTCTAATTCTCATTTTATGATTAAAAAAATGTTTAATGACTTTATATCATTCTGGATATTAATAAGATACAACCTATAAATTAAAAACACGTCTTATGTGACAAAACATAGAATAGAAAACGAGTAAGTTAACACCCGAAATGACGATAATACTAAGATATTATTAAAAAAGTAATGTTAAAAGATCATATATGATATCATATTAATGTATATGAATCTTGTATAATTTAATACAATTATTTAACCATTATGCAAGAGGTTATCCTACCCTCAACCATGGAAAAGTTCAAGGTAAGGGTTTATTTCATAATCTCTACATTCTCCGAGGTTGGTTATACGTAATTATCTACGGGGACTTATTTATCATCCACAACCATGTTTCTTAAAAATTAATTTTAAAACATTCTTTGTAATGGCCCGGACCACTCCGGTCCATTACATTGTGGAATTTTGGTGTTGGAGGTGTTCTGGGAGGCCAAGGGGACTTATCCCCAACACTTTACCAATTTTCCAGTTCTGTGAACAATGTTTCCAGTTTTGTGAACAGTAATGGATCGGTGAGACCAATCGGTGCGACCGACCGGTGAGACCGATCGGTGAGAGGGATCGGTGAGACCGGTCGGTGCGACCGACCGGTGAGACCGATCGGTGAGACCGATCGGTGAGACCGATCGCTGAGACGGATCGGTGAGACCGATCGGTGAGACTGATCGGTGAGACCGATCGGTGAGACGGATCGGTGAGACCGATCGGTGAGACGGATCGGTGAGACCGAACGGTGAGACGGATCGGTGAGACCGATCGGTGAGACTGGTCGGTGAGACCGATCGGTGAGACGGATCGGTGAGACGGATCGGTGAGACCGATCGGTGAGACCGATCGGTGCGACCGATCGGTGAGACCGATCGGTGTGACTGATCGGCGGAACAGGCCGACGTCACCCGACCTTGCCACGTTGTTCCAGTAATGCACACAAAAGATTAATTAAATACTGAATCGTCTCATGAGTCGGTTTAAACCACTCAGCACCTTTAATGATGAATCAAGCCGCGTGGTCAACCCATGACTTCAACGTCTTACGCGGTTCCGCGTTTTTATCTCAACCGTCCCCGGCTCTTATAAATTAAGGGTTAGGTCATGGTTTCCCCCTTCTTCGATCATGGTTCTTCTGGTGCATCGGGACCGCCGCATTGTTATCCGTAAAGTTCCGCGCCCCCGACCTAAACGTCGATCATCTATCAACAAGTAGGGGATTCATGGCTTCTCTAATTGTATATGTGCAATCGTAGAATTAGCATGATTTATTCCTTTGGATCACAATGAAATTGACCTAATTAAATTCTTGAACCGGATTAAAAAAATTGGTTGATCGCATGTTGTTGCTTTATACCATGATAACGGTTTGACTCATGTTTTCCTAGATATAGTGATATCTATGTTTTCATTGATCTGTTGTTCGTTCATGATTGCAATTGATAACGAACGTTAAGCCGGAATTAATTGTTAATTAATTGGCTAAAGATAAAGAGGCATGTAAATTAATCTGGTTATTGCTGTTGTTGTAGTTGTTCTATTTTGAGGATAATCAAATTAGGGAAGTAAGCATAGTTATTTAATTGTGATATCTTATTGATTAGGTATCCATGATTGGAACCTACGAATAACAAATCTGCTAATTCAATATGGATTAGAGAACAGATTATGTGGGAATTTCTAAAACAGTTCTGAGTTACCCGCTTGCTTGTAAAGCTGAATGCCTTGTGGTCTGGAGCTCTGAGTGCTCATTGTGTTTGAAGGTTGAATGACTTGTTAAAGGGACGAGAGCCCATTTTGTGATGTTTGTTTTCCTGCTGCTTGTGATTTTGATGTGAGCCTGGATGGCTGTTGTGATATGTGGAGGCATGGAGGCCTTGTGGTTATGGCAGCAGATGACGCCTAGAGTGGCGAGATGCATCAGTTTATGCATGTGGGTGTTGGGGAGGACACCAGCGGTGATGGAATGGGATGGATGTGGTTGCTGGTTACCTATGGTTTTCTTGAATGTTAATCTTCTTTGCTTTTCCCCACTGCTCAAGGCAGCTGGTCTTTCTACCCTTCTTCCGAAGGAGGCAAAGACGCGCGGGGTATGCCACATGCTTTCCGTGTTTAGCCTCTCGAGGGAGAATGGGTATATGCTCTTTCTATAGGCGGCAAAGTCTCGACGGATAGTATATCTATTCAGCGTGTTGAGCCTCCTATGTGTTTAGAAGCATAGGATGCTTTTCTAGAATGCCTGGGAATGTGGAAAAGTAATTCTGTAATGAATGTTTGATTAAATGGTGAAAATCCACAGGGATGGAGATGCTGGAATTTATAGATGATGTGAATCTTAAAAAGGAGCAGTTGTTTTTGAAAGTGATGCCAATTCAGTTTAATATGGAATTGTTCATTCTTAATTAATGTTTAATGAATTAATTAACGTACAGTGGAATTGATAAATGATAATGGAGTAATCTAATGAAGCTCTTCAATTGGTTGTGTCCTTATAGGATACCTAGTCTTTGAAGTAGCAGCCTGGAGTCTGAGAGACGTTAGCTGCAGTTGTATCTAATACTAGGTAATTCCCATAGTGTGGATGTGAGTTACTTATATATTCTGTACTTTTTGTGTTTCTATACACTACTCCACCCTGTCGGTAAGGGAAACTGACACCCCGGGGATTCTGAGCCCTGGGGGGGGGGGGTGTTTTCCCCAACATTCTGATGGGAGGTTGAATGGCTGACTACCCCCTTTGGACCCGCTCTCTTCTCTTGGTAGATCTTTGTGCTGGTAGGCACAGTGGTTAGTTTTACCCATATATGTGTGTAGAGGGCTGTAATGGCTTGTGGTTATTTCACACACATATATTCTGGATATAGTATCCTATGGACTACTATAGGTGTAACATGTATAGGTTGTGATGGCTCTAGGATCCTTACTCGGTGTATGGGCTGTAATGGCTTGAGGTATAATTCCCGACGTATGATACACGTTATGTGAGCTGTAGTGGCTCCCGGAAACTACCTGGTTACTTTTGGTTGTGAGGATTGTGTGGAGCTTAGCCCAGGTGTCTGCGGGCAAGGCTTTGTGGTGCACGAGGTGCAGATTGTGGAGCTTAGCCCAGGTGTCTGCGGGCAAGCCTTTGGAGAGAGATGCACATGACGTATGTTGTTGGGGAAAAGCGGCAAACCAGTGGGGAAGTAGTAGCGGGGTACCCTTGATATTCTTTACTATATGCTATATTCTTGTATGCGTTACTTGGTGAGAGTAGCCATGGTGAGGTTGGGAACATAGTATACCTGTTTAGGTGACGAGTTAGTTTCACTTGTTGTTCACTAGGCTTTAGCATGCTTTCATTACTTTTGCACGAGAGTCTTGGAGAGGATCCTACTGAGTATACTGTTATACTCACCCTATGTACATATAAACTGTTTTTCAGGTCACTTGGAGCAGGTTGGAGATCAAGCTGGTTACTACTAGCTTGCGGTTGGAGGAGGAGCTGTTCGGGCTTGTGGTCGCTGTCGTTTTACTTTCTTTTGGGTACTTTTAGTTCTCCCTTTCAGTTGTAGTACTTTTGCATGACATTTCATATATGTACTTGATTTCCTTTTACATTTCAGTTCTGAGTTGGAGTTGAATGGAGTCTATTCTATCTCTCTCTTCTGCATGTGTTCTCTTAGAGGGTAATGCCTCCCATTTGTGTGTGTATTATACCCTCGGTGCTAGTCGCCAACCCGTGGCCTAATGGAGGTGGTACTCGGGGGTCATTATCTCCCTTCTCACATTGCCGGCCCAGGAGGGGTACACTTTGTGGGGAGGGGGTCATGAGAGAGTGGTATCAAAGGTCTGGTTGAGGGATAGGATGGAGTTTGGAGTTAGGCACAGGTGAGGATGCAAGGGATGGTAGGGAAACGTTGTCATTCATGTTTAGAAAGTGGGGTAAACACTGGAAACCGGCAGAGACATAGGCGTTCAGGGCCCCCTATGATCTGTTGCACGGACCGTTAAGTTTACGATGACTACTAAACAAAGTGATACTGGTTGCAGGGTAGAGACCTAGGAAAGGATCATGCATCATTATTCTTTGCACCTGTGTTTGAATGGGTAGACCATGGGATAGGTAACCAAAAAAAAATTAAAATTAATAAAACAAAATAATTAATTAATTAATGTTGAGTCTTCCATATTCCAGGCTTAGGAGCTCTAATGGTTGTTATTTTACAGGTATGGCTCCAGGTCGACGTCCTCGTCAGGTTTGCGCAGAAGGTGCCCAGCAGGCTGTTCCAGCAGATCGCCGCCGGGTAGAGGTTGACGACGATGACACTTGGAGGAAGACACTTCGAGAGTTTCAGCGCCAGAGTCTATAGAAGTACGAGGGCTCCATTTCAGATGCAATCACAAAAGACTGGTTGGACGAGGTTGAGATAGGCTTCAGTTCGATTCGTGCTCGGAAGGAACTGTGGGTGTCCATGGTTGTGACGATGTTGCGTGGAGCAGCGAGACAATGGTGGTTCTTGTTCCTCGGGGATCGTGAGGAGTCAGCGATCTCATGGGAGGAGTTTCGAGATAGTTTAAGAGTCGAGTTTCTTTCATCGACTGCGAAGGCATCCAGTCGACAGGATCTTCTTACCCTTCGACAGGGGAGCTCCAGTGTTCGGGAGTTTGGAATCCGTTTCAGGAACCATCTACGATATTCTTCCGACCTGTTACCAGATGATGAGGCCAGGGCGAGGCATTTCGAGGAGGCTTTGCGTCCAGAGATCCAGCGCTAGGTCACCTCATTTATGCTGAAGACTTATCTTGTGGTGCTGGCGAGGGCAGAGGTTGTTGAGAGAACTCTGACCAGGACCGGATCGTCACGAGAGGGGAATAGTCATGATTCCTCACGAAGCAGAGCTGTGGTCCGGGGTTCCCGGTTTTCAGGATAAAAGAGTTTCCTTTCACCTGGGGGTAGGTCCCATTCCTTCCCATTTCGTTTCTCCGGAGGTAGCAACTCTCAGACCTATGCCAAGGGATCAGGTGCTTGTTTTTCTTGTGGTGGATGTGGTCATCAGCAGCGGGAGTGCCCGACTTTTCAGAGCAGTCATCGTACACCAGGCGCTCCACTCCAGGTTCCTCCGTTGAGGCAGTTCCAGCCGAGGCAGAAGCAGCAGGTTGCACCAGCTTCAGATCACCAGAGGGTAGATGGAGCAGGCAGAGGATAGCCCCATGATGCTCCCCGTCCTCAGAGAGCAGAGCGCGACCGTGGTGGTGGTCGTCATCAGGGTCAGAGAGGCCGTGGAGGTGGTCGTGGTCAGCTTCATGCTCTAGCGTTTCCAGCTCCAGGCGAGCCAGCCGTCGTCCGAGGTACCCTTTGCTTGTTTTCTACCTTGGTTTATGCCTTGTTTGATTCAGGAGAAACACACTCCTTTATATCCCCTACCCTTGTCCACGCTTTGGGACTTGAGGTAGAGAGGATTCCAGTGCCCTTGGCGTTGACTACGCCAGTTGGAGGTCGAGCTAGCTTGTTTGAAGTATGTAGAGACTGTGAGCTAGTGTTGGGGCAGCACCGCTCGTGGGGAGATTTCTTATGATTACGAATACAACCATATGATGTCATCCTCGGCATGGATTGGTTGTATTCGGTGCAGGCTATTGTGGATTGCTGCAGGAAGAAGGTCGTTTTCGTTGATGAAGATGGATAGGAAGTAGTGTTTGTTGGTGAGATAGATCCTCGGATGAGTCATAGATGAGTTTCATCCTTATCATCCACGATGGCTGGGATGATGCGGAGTTCTTCATAGGTTCAACAGTTGGCGTTTCCTTGGGTCGTAGAGGAGTACCCTGATGTCTTTCCAGAAGAGGTTGTATCCTTACCCCCTCGACGAGAGATCGAGTTTGGGATCGAGCTACAGCCAGGAGCGTCTCCTATCTCAATGTCTCCGTATTGGATGGCCCCTTCTGAGTTACGAGAGCGACGTATTCAGCTCGACGGTCTGTTGCAGTGTGGTTTTGTTCGGCCAAGTGTGTCACCGTGGGGTGCACCAGTTTTGTTTGTGAAAAAGGCTGATGGCAGTTTGCGGTTGTGCGTCGATTATCGTCGCTTAAACAAAGTGACAATAAAGAACCGTTATCCTCTCCCGCGGATTGATGACCTATTCGATCAACTGAAGGGTGGAAGTTGTTTCTCAAAGATAGACTTGCAGTCAGGATATCATCAGATGCGTGTAAAGGATGAGGATATCCCGAAGACTGCTTTCCGTTGTCATCATGGGCATTATGAGTTTGTTGTAATGCCATTCGGCGTGATGAATGCTCAAGCTATTTTCATGGGGTTGATGAATGCTGTGTTCCGTGAATTCCTGGACAAGTTTGTTGTGGTTTTCATCGACGACATCCTTGTGTACTCCACATCTGAAGAGGAGCATGCAGAGCATCTACGAGTAGTTTTGGGAATTCTTCGCCAACATCGGTTGTTTGGGAAGTTGTCCAAGTGTGAGTTCTGGGCTCAAGAAGTTCGTTTATTGGGACATGTTGTGTCCCAACAGGGAGTAGCTGTGGATCCTTCGAAGATAGAAGCAGTGGTGTCTTGGCCATCCCCCAAGACCGTGTCAGAGGTGCGAAGTTTCCTTGGTCTCGCAGGCTATTACAGGAGGTTTGTGGCTAATTTCTCCCGGGTTGTGACTCCTCTGACAGCTTTGACCAGGAAGGATCAAGCGTTCATATGGATTGATCAGTGTCAGACAGCTTTCGAGTATCTAAAGGAGAAGTTGGTAAGTTCTCCAGTCCTTTGTCTTCCAGCGGAGGGAGTCCTGTTTGATGTTTTCTGTGATGCTTCACATCTGGGGCTAGGCTGTGTTCTCATGCAGCAGAGGTCCGTTGTTTCTTATGGGTCTCGGTAGTTGCGTCCCCATGAACGCAACTATGCCACCCATGATCTTGAGTTGGCAGCCGTGGTGTTTTCTTTAATTTTGTGGAGACATTACCTCATTGGAATGCTCTTTGTGGTTTTCACCGATCATAAGATTTTGAGGTATGTTTTCTCTCAGCGGGACTTGAACTTGAGGCAGCATCGGTGGATGGAGTTCTTGCAGGAATACGACTTCGAAATATCGTATACACCTGGGAAGGGAAATGTTGTTGCGGATGCACTGAGCCGAAAGTCACGTAGTGATGTTGTGCATGAATCTGTTGATTCTTGGAGAGTGATGGAAGAGCTATCATCTTTACATCTTGCTATAGGAGAAGTTGGGGGAAGAGTTTGTCTTTTCAAGATGACGGTGCAGTCATCCCTGATGCACAAGGTGGAAGAGTCTCAGTTGGGTGGTCTAGAGGTGGAAGTTTGGAGAGACAGAGTTGTATGTGGTGAGGCCCCTGATGGTTGGTCGGAGGATGAACAACACCGAGTGTTGTATCATGGCAGGCTTTTTGGTTCCCTTGGCGATGCGCGAGACCGTTCTCCGAGAGTTCCATAGTTCACCCTTGGCGGTACATCCTGGTTTGACGAAGATGTACCGATCCTTAAGGTGTCAATTCTAGTGGCCTGGGCTGAAACGTATGGTTGCAGAGTGTGTGTCTCGATGTTTAGTCTTCCAGAAGATGAAGGCCGAACACCGTGTTCCTGGTGGTCTTCTCCAGCACTTAGAGATTCCTCAGTGGAAGTGGGAGGACATCTCAATGGACTTTGTTACAGGTTTACCTCGAGCTCCAGGAGGACATGATGCTATATGGGTGGTAGTGGATTGTTTAACTAAATCGGCCCACTTCATAGCAATCAAGGAGTCGAGCTCAGTGGAGGTTTTGTCGAGGAAGTATCTGGAGGAGGTGGTGAGGCTTCACGGAGTCCCTAAGATGATCATTTCCGATCGAGATCCTCGTTTTACCTCTAGGGTGTGGAGAGGTCTCCAACATGCTTTTGGATCTCAACTATGCCTTAGCACTGCTTTTCATCCTCAAACGGATGGTCAGACAGAGCGAACCATCCAGACTCTTGAAGACATGTTGCGCTCTTGTGTTCTTGATTTGGAGGTTCATGGGTGAAGCAATTAACCTTGGTAGAGTTCTCTTACAATTATAGTTTTCACTCTACCATCGGCATGGCGCCGTTTGAAGCCTTGTATGGCCGGCCATGCCGTTCTCCGTTGTGCTGGACTGGGGTCGGAGAGTCAGCAATTCTCGGACCAAAACTAGTGCAGAATACAACAGAGATGGTTCAGGTGATTTGTGAGAGGATGAAGACAGCACAGGATCGTCAGAAATCATATGCTGATCAAAGAACGAGACCGTTAGAGATTAATGTTGGGGATCATGTGTTTCTAAAGGTGACTCCCCGTCGTGGGCAACGAAGGTTTGGTCGCGGAAGTAAGCTTTCTCCCCGTTTTGTTGGGCCTTTCGAGGTGTTAGCTCGTGTTGGAGCTGTGGCATATCGAGTAGCACTTCCCCCTCAGATGAGTCGGATACATGATGTTTTCCATGTATCGCAGCTCCATCGTTACCTTCATGATGAATCTCATGTTATCGATTGGGGAGAGATCGATATTGATGATGATGCAACCTTTGAGGAGCGACCTGTGGAGATCCAAGACCACAAGGAGAAAGTGTTGCGTGGGCGTTCTATCCACTTAGTTCGTGTCTTGTGGCGACACGGTGGCATGGAGGAGAGTACTTGGGAGCGTGAGTCACAGATACGTGCTCAGTACCCAGAGTTGTTCAATGTTTAACTCCTTTCATGTAATGATGTTTTCTCTCTGGTTAGATCTTTCATGTTTTATTTATGTACCATTGATGTGATGTGATGTTTGAATTGTTTGGGTATGGATTGCTTGTTCCCATACTCCCGGATGTCGTAGTTTTGTTCCAGATTTCGAACAACTCATGGTGGTTTTTCCCTAAGAGGTATCTTATGGGGTGGTTGTTCGGACCCCTCTTTTCTTCTGGGTTGGTTTTTAATTCTCGAGGACGAGAATGTTTTGAGAGGTATCTAATGTAATGGCCCGGACCTCTCCGGTCCATTACTTTGTGGAATTTTGGTGTTGGAGGTGTTCCGGGAGGCCAAGGGGACTTATCCCTAACACTTTACCAATTTTCCAGTTCTGTGAACAGTGTTTCCAGTTTTATGAACAGTAACGGATCGGTGAGACCAATCGGTGCGACCGACCGGTGAGACCGTTCGGTGAGATGGATCGGTGAGACCGATCGGTGAGACGGATCGGTGAGACCGACTGGTGAGACCGATCGGTTAGACCGATCGGTGAGACGGATCGGTGAGACGGATCGGTGAGACCGATCGGTGAGACGGATCGGTGAGACGGATCGGTGAGACCGATCGGTGAGACTGATCGGTGCGACCGATCGGTGTGACGGATCGGCGGAACCGGCCGACGTCACCCGGCCTTGCCAAGTTGTTCCAGTAACGCACAGAAAAGTTTAATTAAATACTGAATCGGCTCATGAGTCGGTTTAAACCACTCAGCACCTTTAATGATGAGTCAAGCCGCGTGGTCGACCCACGACTTCCACGTCTTACGCGGTTCAGCGTTTTTATCTCAACCTTCCCCGGCTCTTATAAATTAAGGGTTAGGTCGTGGTTTCCCCCTTCTTCGATCGTGGCTCTTCTGGTGCATCGGGACCGCCGCGTCATTATCCGTAAAGTTCCGCACCCCCGACCTAAACGTCGATCATCTATCAACAAGTAGGGGATTCATGGCTTCTCTAATTGTATATGTGCAATCGTAGAATTAGCATGATTTATTCCTTTGGATCACAATGAAATTGACCTAATTAAATACTTGAAACGGATTAAAAGAATTGGTTGATCGCTTGTTGTTGCTTTATACCGTGATAACGGTTTGCCTCATGTTTTCCTAGATATAGTGATATCTATGTTTTCTTTGATTTGTTGTTCGTTCATGATTGCAATTGATAACGAATGTTAAGCCGGAATTAAATGTTAATTAATTGGCTAAAGATAAAGAGGCATGTAAATTAATCTGGTTATTTTTGTTGTTGTAGTTGTTCTAAGTTGAGGATAATCAAATTAGGGAAGTATGCATGGTTATTTAATTGTGATAGCTTACTGATTAGGTATCCATGATTGGAACCTACTAATAACAAATCTGCTAATTCAATATGGATTAGAGAATAGATTATGTGGGAATTTCTAAAAAGGTTCTGAGTTACCCACTTGCTTGTAAGGCTGAATGCCTTGTGGTCTGGGGCTCTGAGTGCTCATTGTGTTTGAAGGTTGAATGCCTTGTTAAAGGGCCGAGAGCCCATTTTGTGATGTTTGTTTTCCTGTTGCTTGTGATTTTGATGTGAGCCTGGATGGCTGTTGTGATATGTGGAGGCATGGAGGCCTTGTGGTTATGGAAGCAGATGACGCCTAGAGTGGCGAGATGCATCAGTTTATGCATGTGGGTGTCGGGGAGGACACCAGGGGTGATGGAATGGGATGGATGTGGTTGCTGGTTACCTACGGTTTTCTTGAATGTTAATCTGCTTTGCTTTTCCCCACTGCTCAAGGCAGCTGGTCTTGCTACCCTTCTTCCGAAGGAGGCGAAGACGCGCAGGGTATGCCACGTGATTTTCGTGTTTAGCCTCTCGAGGGAGAATGGGTATATGCTCTTTCTATAGGCGGAAAAGACTCGACGGATAGTATATCTATTCACCGTGTTGTGCCTCCTTTGTGTTTAGAAGCATATGATGCTTTTCTAGAATGCCTGGGAATGCGGAAAAGTAATTCTGTAATGAATGTTTGATTAAATGGTGAAAATCCACGGGGATGGAGATGCTGGAATTTAAAGGTGATGTGAATCTTAAAAAGGAGAAGCTGTTTTTGAAAGTGATGGCAATTCAGTTTAATGTGGAATTGTTCATTCTTAATTAATGTTTAATGAATTAATTAACGTACAGTGGAATTGATAAATGAGAATTGAGTAATCTAATGAAGCTCTTCAATTGGTTGTGTGCTTATAGGATACCTAGTCTTTGAAGTAGCAGCCTGGAGTCTAAGAGACGTTAGCTGCAGTTGTATCTATGACTAGGTAATGCCCATAGTGTGGATGTGAGTTACTTATATATTCTGTACTTTTTGTGTTTCTATACGCTACTCCACCCTGTCGGTAAGGGAAACTGACACCCCGGGCATTCTGAGCCCTGAGGGGGTGTTTTCCCCAACATTCTGATGGGAGGTTGAATGGCTGACTACCCCCTTTGGCCCCGCTCTCTTCTCTTGGTAGATCTTTGTGCTGGTAGGCACAGTGGTTAGTTTTACCCATATATGTGTGTAGAGAGCTGTAATGGCTTGTGGATATTTCACACACATATATTCTGGATATAGTATCATATGGACTACTATAGGTGTAACGTGTATAGGCTGTGATGGCATGAGGATCCTTACTCGGTGTATGGGCTGTAATGGCTTGAGGTATAATACCTGACGTATGATACACGTTATGCGAGATGTAGTGGATCCCGGAAACTACCTGGTTACTTTTGGTTGTGAGGATTGTGTGGGGCTTAGCCCAGATGTCTGCGGGCAAGCCTTTGTGGTGCACGAGGTGCAGATTGTGGAGCTTAGCCCAGGTGTTTGCGGGCAAGCCATTGGAGAGAGATGCACAGGACATATGTCATTAGGGAAAAGAGGCAAACCAGTGGGGATGTAGTAGCGGGGTACCCTTGATATTCTTTACTATATGCTATATTCTTGTATGCGTTACTTGGTGAGAGTAGCCATGGTGAGGTTGGGAAAATTGTATACCTGTTTAGGTGACGAGTTAGTTTCACTTGTTGTTCACTGGGCTTTAGCATGCTTTCTTTACTTTTGCACGAGAGTCTTGGGGAGGATCCTACTGAGTATACTGTTATACTCACCCTATGTACATATAAACTGTTTTTCAGGTCACTTGGAGCAGGTTGGAGATCAAGCTGGTTACTACTAGCTTTCGGTTGGAGGATGAGTTGTTCGGGCTTGTGGTTGTTGTCGTTTTACTTTCTTTTGGGTACTTTTAGTTCTCCATTTCAGTTGTAGTAATTTTGCATGACATTTCATATATGTACATGATTTCATTTTACATTTCAGTTCTGAGTTGGAGTTGAATGGAGTCTATTCTATCTCTCTCTTCTGCATGTGTTCTTTTAGAGGGTAATGCCTCCCATTTGTGTGTGTATTATACCCTCGGTGCTAGTCGCCAACCCGGGGCCTACTGGAGGCGGGTCTCGGGGGTCATTATCTCCCTTCTCACATTGCTGGCCCAGGAGGGGTACACTTTGTGGGGAGGGGGTCATGACATTCTTAGTATTTTATAGTCTATGGGTTAAAGTAATTTATATCGATGTTTGACTTTTATAAGATGTTTGTAAAGGAATATTTCTTTCTTTTCCAAACTAGGTCCTTTTTATCCTTTTTGGAAAACATATGGTAAGAATGTATTTTCTTTAACTTATATGGTTGGTGCGGCTATTTTCCAACATTATAAAATCATTGAAGCTTACCTTAAATGATTATAAGAATATTTTCAAAGTAAATGTTTTATTTTATAATTATGTGACTTTTAAATGATTTCAAAAAATAGATATTTCTCTCAAATAGTTTTGATTTCATCTATGTCAATATCTTTTGATGGATTTTAAGCTTATTTGAAGTGGATTTATTATGATAAAAAACTTTTGTATAGTTATGAAGGTTTTGTGATATGTTTGACTATGGATGTGTTATTTTTATATCATTCATGGTTTATGGAGAATGTATTTTCATTTTTTATACTAGTTTTAATACGAATGATTATGATATGTTTAAACCTTTTCATATGGGAATGCATTGGACCTAGTATATAATGGGTGGATCCAACTATAGCTCCTTGATGCATCAATAGGTCTCATGAGACAAACTAGTTTCTTTTCTCAAGACCTTGACAAAATCTTATTTTTAGTCTTGGCACAAGGCCTTGGCTATGTGGTTATGATAGTTTGGCATTATGCATTCCATCATTATGAAAGTGGTTATTGATATTGCATGTGATTGTTCGTCTAGTAGAATATCCATGTGAATAAGTAAATGGAATTATTTCATTTTATCATTTCCATATTATGTAGAAGATCATGTTTAAAAGTTTTTTGTTTTAGTTATACATTGATTTAAATGATTGTGCTTATTTATGAAAGTTTCGGCTTTATTGTTATCCTTACTGAGCATCTGAGCTCACCCCATTCAATGTTTCATTTTTCCCAGGATGTGAAGAATTATTTTATAAATGACCTATTGGGATAGTATGAGGGGACATTAAGACAAGATGTTGTGGTAGTATATTTCAATTTATGATGTAAGTTAAACGTGATGAATGTATCTAGTTATTCCAAGGCTAATAAAATAATCGGTCTTTTGAGACCTGATCATTTTTTATCATTCCAATATTATGTAATAATGCACGGACTCTGGGTAGCTGGGGTAAGGGTGTAACATTCGTAGTTTTCTTTTAATTCATATTCAACAAAAAAACATATTATTAGAGTGTATGCAATATCATTATCAAAATTTTATAGATATTCCACCCAAAATCTCTATCATAAGTTAAGATCCCATTGATTGAAAATATATTTTCGGATATTAATAAAAAAGCTCACTATAAACCTACGATGAAAGAGATAGTTATTCCTTGGTCTGGGTGCATTCATAACCACTACCAAATAATGATCATTGGTAGGTTTTTTCCACTATTAATATTTTAACTAGAATGAACCATAGGCCACAACCAATATCCCCCTAATTAAGACACACCTTAATCCCAGACACGAAGCATCGAATAAAACACCATACATGAACATAGATCTGAATGAATAAAAACTACTGAATATGTCAACCTAACCTTTAGCTCCAAAAAATATGTTTATCACTTTTTATTCCATTCAATCATTTCACCCTTGGGGGTTAAAAATATCATATACTATTTGAGAGTGGAAAAATAATAAATGATTCTTCTATAATAACCAACCTAATAAATGATTCTCTAAATCAAAAAAAACATTTCTGGGTAACTCCCAAATAATAACCTATACCTTTAAAGGGTCTAATTGTATTACCCTATCAGATATAATATTATATAAAAATATAAATTACCAGAAAGAAAACACACTTTTTTAATGATTACAATTTTGAGGATGTAATTTTGAGGTTTGAAGAATGATATCTAAATGGTCCAGGTCCTCCTCTGATGTCTTGGAGTAGAAAAATATATCATACATGAAGAAAACTATAAATCATTCAATTCACTAATGAATTATTAGGTTAATTGATGATATGAACACTATAAAATCATTATTCATATTTAAAGGTATCAGTTGAAAATATAAAATATAATATCATCTTTAAAATGTTGTCTTGGGTATATCCATTTCATGGAATCCCAACTATTTCTACCCTAAATATAGATAAATCATTAAAAAATAACATGATCCAGGATTCTAGATTGATATTTTATCGAACCTTGGAAATTTATATTAATTCTTAATTTTCATTCTATTAAACTTCTTATAGTACACAAAACATATATGGACTCTATCTTACTTCTTTGCAAATATGACTGGAAAATCACATAAAAATCATAATTTAATATAAATCCTTTAGAATCTAGGTTCTTAATTTCGAAATAAGAATCCAAAACTCAATAGGATACATTCTGTAAAATGGAAATCAAATGAAAATTATGCTAGGGAAATGCATATGGTAAACTCAACCTCTCGGTGTAGTGGTAACCTAAAAAAAATTATTGGAAATTATATCAGCAAACATAGTCACCAATAAAAGATATTGGAAAAAATGGTCATCTACATCATGAAACATCACTATCAACTTGAACTATATTACCATTTCATAATGGTCAATATTCTTAACCCATCCTGATCTAGAGGCCCACTAATCATGAAAAACATTTGGTGTCCCAATCAGTATATATTAACTATAGTAAATTATTATATTATTCTATTTGTTCCCTAACAATAAACTTCTAATCCATGATGTTAATCATGTTCGATATTTCACTATTGAGGAATATTAATTCCCATACCACATAATTTTTTTGTACAAGCACCTGGTACATAGGAACATGAAATATTATTTAGAACTCTTTCATATTGTTTTCTAAATAGAAAAAAGTAATGGATTAAGCTTCAAATATAATCCCAACACATCAACTAAATTTTTAGATATAATTGAATTAGTATAACCTATCTATGAAAACTAGAAACATAGAATAAAAAATAAAAATATAAATACAAATAGTATCTATCATGCTTCCAATACCTCTCATCCATACCCAGTTGTATAATCATGAGTGGAATCATCTCATAACTACGATTTATTTGCCAAAAAAATCCCCATTAACATGAGGAGAGAACCCACAACCCTTGGAAGCATATTCTTAAATAGGTGAACCCATTGTGAATGTAGATATTGTATTTTAGCACTGGGATATCCAATAGAAAATGTCTCATATGGATAGATCGTACACCAAGATTACATTTCTTGGGAGCCTCCACATAGTTAGGATTGGTATGAACTCAAATTCTACACTGGTTGCAGACCACCTATTGTAGTCCTTATGAATCCAATTAGACTGATCCTGATGAAAATTTACAACCATTTAATTTCCATTTTTAGAAATAAGATACACCATGGATAACAACTGAACCGACTGATACTTCATCAAGAACTACTTTTCGAAGAATATACGCCCCTTAAAAATATTCATTTTCAACTACCATAACATTTTTCTGATGGCTCATTGGAGTCAGCATCAATCTAATGTCGTGATTTAGTCCTAACATAAACCTATTAACCTTTAGGTACTCATTTGTGAAAAGATATATTTCCTTTTCCACCAACCTAATAGTACAGGAAGAATATACTATATTGGAATGATCACCCTAATCTATGTTCAAGAAACTCATGTATCATTATCACAAATAACATATCTAGATAAAATTATTGATTACATATTATTTTTTTGGAATTCAAGGTAATTTCATTATGAAAGATAGTTTTCACAATAGAGTCCCAAAATCACTTTCATAATCCCTTGAATATGATCAGTAAAAAACAAACCATAGGGTTTTATGGTGTCTTCATGAAGTATTATATCCTATCAATCCTCTCAAGAAACACTATATATAATCTTACAGTCCCTCGTCACCAATGAAGTTGTGTGGATACATCTTTGTAACATCATAACCACGATCCACCACATATCTGGGTTTCCAAGCACCAACTTTGTAAAAAGTATAAATAGTTGGGATAATATTTATACCAATGATGTTTCTATCATATTAATCACCTATATAACCTATCTCACATAACCCTATCATATATTTTGAAGATTAAATCTTATATTAATTTACTAATAATCATAAGACAAAAACTAATCAATCACCAGTAGATTCCAGAATATTTATAAGAAATCCATATTTACAAATAAATTCATTAACACAAACATAATGTTAATTTATTAATATTGTTATAAACTAAAATACTTTTCTAAAAAAACAATGGATCAATTTAAATAAAATCATATATATTTCATTTATATGACCTAGAACTGTTACTATCCAAAATGGTAAAAAAAAATCTGTCAACCCATGGTAACATGAGTTCAGTCATGAAATCGAGCTAGCCAATCCCATTTTCCGCACATAGTATCTAAATTTATATTCTACTAAATCCATTATACATAATAAAAATAACCAAACACAAGTAGTTTCAATTGAAATCTACAAGAGAATCACTCTGACATGAAATTTTAATAGACTGACCTAAGTTGTCTATACAAGCGACGAAAGCTAAACCATCACAGGAATAATTATAACAAAGTAGGAAAATAGGATGTATAAAAAATCCATAAGTATTACCAAAATAATACATACAACCATAGTATATAGTGGGAGATAATATATTCAATATAAACCATAAAATATAATTCAGTTCTACATAAACCAGAAATTATTCCCATACCAAAAATTCTCCATCTAATATGTCGTCCCCTCTAAAACATCTTAGACTAAAGGAATTAAAAAACTGAATAAATCATTCTCCAAAATTATATCCCACATTAAAATATTTTAAAAAAAATATCTACACCCTCTTAAATTTTGATGTAGGGTGTGAGAACAAAGAAAAATAGAACATCACAATAGATTCTATAAAAGGTATAATATTATGAATGACATAGTTCTTTTTTTTAAACATGATAGTTTTTCCAATAAAATTTAGAAATACATAGGAATTTCTTAAAAAATTGTTTTGGTATTCATAAAATCATTTTACATTTTTCAAATACTATAATATTACTATTATAAGTGATAAAATAGGTGTTGTATTATATACATAAAATGTTAAGGAAGTAAACATATATCCATGAAATACCATCATGACAACATATATGACATAACCAAATATAAAAAACAATTTTTAAAAATACATGATGAAAATAATCATGTGCTAAACAACTATGATTAATAAAATAAAAAAATACCTCATATATGGCACTAGTAGATGTGAATATTTTCTATACATTAAATAGAATAAATAGGTACAAAATTGGTACCAACCAATTTGAATCCTTCCAATCGATATACCAAAAATATACCACCTTGTAATTCCACACAAACTAAGGTTACCTAGGTGTCTTTCTGGATGTAGCCATGGTGTCCAATGTTCTAACTGTGATAATAAATTTCAAAAAAATGAAACAAAAATCAGAAACCTTTTTCATAGAGATGAAAATCTATTTTGGTTTTTGAAAACTCATTTCTATATCAAGATAATATGTTTTCAGTTAAAACACATATAAAACCATTTAAATTAATAGTTCATCCTCTAAAATCAAAATATCACTACAACTCAATGAACAACCTAATGTTATATGACATTAATGAAAGTAAATTACACTAAATAACTCATTAAATAGAAACACATACCTCCAAATGTTATACACATAGTCTCCATTAAAAATTGTGGTTAGAAAACCACATATCAAACATCAATAGACAAGAAATGATAGTAGGATATAATGAATCGATAAAGAAACTCAGTCAATGGTGAATCTGAACAATAAACATATCATAAAAAGTGGTTATGACCAAATGAATGATGAACTAGAAGTAATTGTTATCCAAAGAGGAATTAATTAGAAACCCTAATGAGCGATCACTGAAAAAATTATAAAAGAGTTGAGACCTCAAAAACATCCTAGAGTAATATATAGTTAAAGAGAGGGAGGTTTGGAGGAATAATGAAAAGTTAATCGGCTAACCAATGTATAAAATATATATGGATTTAGATTTACATTATTTTTATTCTCATTGCAAGATGAGAAAACCATTATTGTTTAATATTTTGAAAATTGTTTGACCATAGATTAAAAAACTTTATTTTTCAACAACATGAAATTAACATATATTATATCCTTTAAACACTTCACACCCCAAACATATTTCATGAAATATTCTAGGTGACCATTAAATTGTGTGTAACACTAATAAATTATATGTAAATTCTTAGATGGATACAAAGAACCCAATTTTCTATCGAAAAATAAAATCTAATAACATAAACCAAAACATATACATTGGAGTTAATTAATAGAAAAATGGGGTTTTAAAATCATTGATTCTAAAATGAAATTTAAAAAACAATTGTTTTTACTTGTTTTACCTCCTTTAAAAATTAATTTAATTACAATCTATCATATTCTTTATCCAATTTATATAGATATGCTCTTTTTATCAAGAAAAACTCCAATAAGGTTATGGACATGGACCACATATAAATACAATATTCAATTAGCTATAGTTTTCCTAAAATTGTAGAATTAACAGTTATCGTTGAATAAAGATATCCAAGGTAATTTCATTCCACCATGTATGTAAGGGAATTTAATTTTTTTATTTTTATTTTGACAGATATTGTATGATATGTATGTATCATTCATTATTCGACAAATATGAACAACACATGTGTTGTTCTTTTCAATACCCTTATTATTAAATATCTGATCTATATAACCAATAATTGTTTCTATTTCTCATCTAAAATATTTATAACCTGATTAATATCCTCAATTATACCATTTATATATATATATATTATTCCATGAATAATATGTCTGTGATAATTTCTTATTCAATATCCCCCAATTTGAATTAATCAA
The DNA here is from genome assembly GCA_963277665.1 of Viscum album. Lineage (NCBI taxonomy): Eukaryota > Viridiplantae > Streptophyta > Magnoliopsida > Santalales > Viscaceae > Viscum > Viscum album. The sequence goes on from OY728165.1 coordinate 1,155,121,223, forward strand.
CTGAAATAGCCTATAGTATTCTCTTACTAATTATAATAAATCGAAGTAAATAAATCTATTCAAGTTTTATAAAGACATTGTTAATTTATTTATTTGAAAACTACAACAAAATTTGAATGGATTTTGAATCCAATTCACATTGGAAAACATATTCTCTTGTAGGAAATCTTGTAGCATGGAAACTCATGTAGAAGTGAAACATGCATTGATTTTATAGAACTATATACTTACATTGAATCCAAACCAATAAATTCATTATGATTTTTATTAAATTAATATCAACATGAAATCGACTAAATTATTATTTCCTTTAGAAATCATTATTTATAATAACATCATTTTATAAGTTTATTCGGAAATATATTCCCTCAAGTATCATACTTGAATTTTTAAAGTTGAATAAAACATAAATTCCACAATAGGTTTGATAGAAAAATTAGAAATTATCAAAAAAAATAAACAAATAGATTTTGGGGAAACCTAGAATGTTTTTAGAGATATAATATACTATTTCATAACCCTATAAAGTATGTGAGGTCTATGTGGGATCAAAACTAAAATGTTTGTCAACTACAATAAATTTAACCTTGTTAAGTTCCTAAGATCACTACCATTGTGAAAATTCATTTAAATAACATAATATATCCAAAACATAATATGAACAATATAAAGGATTCCAAAAATCTTTTTCTTTATCGTTTATAATTCAGTTCTCTAATACTTCCTTGAGAAATTACAGTTGACACTAACAAAAATATATCCTCTTCTATCAACATTCCAATTCATTCAGTATATTCTACCACTAATATTTATCATTTCAAAGAAACTACAATAAATTCATCACTATTAAAAAAACAATTGTTGAATACATATACAATGTTATCCTCTAGAGGGTTTAATATTTAAATATTCATTGAATGAGTACATTTTAATGGTGGATCTTAGTAAATGATCAATCAATGGTAGATTATATCTCATAAAATTGAGATATTTAGGGTAACTATGTATATTATCAAGGCACTATTATAAATAAAATAATCATATCAATTTTTTAATTTTTTACATAGTAATAATTTTATACATTCTTAATGAATTTCTTTTATCATTCCTTATATGGGGTAAGATTTTAATACATTTTTTTAACTAATTTTAATGTTCAATAAGATTTTTTTATTTTATCATTTTATTCTAGATATTCATCTCCATGTTTATGCTAGTGATATGGGGCATGGTATGTATGATTTTTATTCCCAATTCTATAAACATTATGGTAATGAGTTTTTTAAACTTTTAGAATAACCTAGATATTATTCCCCAATTATAATCATCAACTGGGTAATTAATGATCAGAGTTTATGGACCCAACTATTGATTTCATAGTTATTGCTTTGGGAATAGGAATGAAAAAATATAAAACCTCAACCTAGAACACCAAAAATGTTTTAGGATTATGGGTCCTAAATAGAACCTCCTCATACACTAGAGGCTCTTCACTTCAAAAAAGGGAATAAATCATACATTGAGAAGACTATAATCCCACATATGATTAATGTACACATGTAATAAAAAAACAATATCCATATCCTTTAATAATTTTATTCATGCCCAATTATCTTCAATTCTATAAAATATTTTATTTTGAATTCATACAAACACATTGTTGTATAAAACATTATTTGATCACCCACAAAGACATTCAGATAAAAAAATAATCAAAAAAATACACACACTAACCATACTACCATGAATAGAATATAATATACTCCCATTAAATAAATTCTTATTAAGGTACTCAATAATGATCCAATTCATGTTTTTTTCTTTAAATTGAATGTATATGTAAGGTTTGTGTGGTTACTAGGGATTATATGCGGGGTGTGAGAAATACATTTCAGTAGTGCCTCAAAAATTTTCCCTAATATACATTAACATATACATGTTTCCATGAGTTAATAAAATAATAATAATTTCACAGATTTTCATCAGACATTGTGTACTAACCAAGCCATCATGATTACATGTGTAGCAGGTTATCATGTGCTAATTAGGATATTGTGACACTTGATCATACAATCTTCAACAGCAAGATTGATCCCACCCTGTTGCATCTAGGAGCCATACCCACACCCAAATAGTTCCCAAAGACTCTAGTTGGAATCATCCTAGACCGAAACCCAGAAATTGATGTATTAGGATATGTTATTACATTTAAATTATAACACACTACCTCATTAGCCAATATTTGTTACATCATCCACAACTCGTGTCATAGCATGACCAGGACCTAGTACTCAAGGTTATCTACCAACCTGACACAACACTGCCCATGTCAAGGGATACTATCCTGAATTAATCCTACTCAATGAAACATCCAACATCATACACTTGAGGACACTCCATCACCAAAAAATGTCCAACTGGAACCATCTCACTCATGGTGGGGAAAGGATTATGATACATCTCCAAAAATAAGGTTATCACCTATCACAAGTACATAGTAATGCACACATATGTAGTAGAATGTGAGGCATGCGGACCATGCAATTGATCACCACTTATTATTTATATTTCTTGTCACTTAAACCCAATAAAAAAATTGTTAATACATATTATATAGCATATCACATCATCCATTGGACCTTCCTGACTCATTCGATTCTATGTTCATTGATACCATATCCAAATATCACCGTACGCAAATAAATGGGGATTATTCCTAAATATTCCACTCATAGCTATTATGAATATCAAAACCAGTTAAGGAATTGTTTACATGACCCACATATGGGTCCTATCTCATATCAGCTTAGGTATGCTCTCACCTTATCACAAGAACAAACCCCTCATTTTAAACCTATCTCATATTGAAAGACTCCTGTAGAGAATACTGATCGCCCAGACTTATCCCAAACTTTTTATGATTTCACTCATCGTGGTGATATGTCTGGTCATTTCAAAGATCATCACAGGTCCAAGGCCTCTAAATACTTACCATTATCCATCGTAACCCCATATAGGATATCTTAGATCAATACTCACTCCCTAATACATATCTAAGGCACTATTGTTATCAACCAATATGCTAACACAATGTAGACATATTCATCCTATGATATGATTTTCTTAAAGTTATAAGGAGATATTTTCCTAATAATAGGAGTCTCCACATAGTCATATGTCATATTTTTTGTGGAAATTAGTGTCTCTATTTTTCCACCCGGTCCAATGAAACATTTATACTAGAATTAATTTATGCATAAATAGAATATAGATCTTCATTAAATGGTCTTCCTATCTATATAATTATGTTACCATTCTTAACGAGCTCTTCACCCCATTGTGATTGTCCTTCAATTCCATTTCCTATTTTTCATCAACTCTCCAGAACATACCTCATTACTAATGATTTAAATAATAAATTTTAATTAATTATGATTATTTATTTAATTTATTAAAAGAGATAGATTCATAAAAAATTCTTTGGGTATCTATGATAAATTAAAACTGAACATAATCATGTGTGTTTTTCCTTCCAATAACATTTTTAAACACCTCACATGAACACCACATCATCATTCCCATATTACAACATACTCGGGTGGAATAAACACCAAAACCATTTCATAAATTGAAAAAAAATTAAAATATATATTAATGAGAAATAAAAATGTATAAGGAAAAACTAATTTATCTCAAATCACTGTAGTAACATCTCTGAAATCAGTCCCCATCAAGGGGGGCAATGAATGAGATGGTAGGGGATGATTTTGATGGATGAACTATCCCCAAAAGGCATTTTACTATAAAAAAATGGGTGGGTGAATCTTAAATGATAATTATTCCCTGAATATAGAATACCTAACTTAAATTGGTTTCAATATGACTAAGGGTGTCATAACATTATACCCACACATGGAAAATATTTTTACAAAACACAAATGTTCATGGAGTGAAGCACACCAAGATGAGTGATTTTCCCTTGGCCTCCCACCATTTTTGCATGAACATTATGTCCTCTATGGTGTAATACCCAACTATTGTAAATAATATTGAAATCTATTAGATATAATATAAACTATTGTAGAATCATTCTCTCATCATGGACATTAGACCGTTTTTCAATTCCCTCTCATGTACATGATCCACTAATTCAGTCAGATTCCCAAATAAAAAACATTCCCTTAAGATTTCTTAATTATTGAATTGTAAATTTAAATCCCAATTCAAGAGAAACCACATTCTATAAATCCAAATTTAATCTATCTTAGAAATTTACAACCTAATATTATTTGAGTTCATAAAATCACCCCACCATAATTATGGTCATACATGAGAAGCATTAGTGGGCCTATGGTCCTCATTATTGACCTACCATGGTCATAAATTCATATATAAACCACAATTATATAACTCTAAATAAGAATAATGATTCTATTTTAGATCTCAAGGAATAAATCTTCGTTATTCACAAAAGGAGGATACATTATATCACCTCCAACATCAATAAAAGGATATTGCTCAACCAAAGAATTCTATCCCATGACACCATGGTGTCTACACCAAACACACCAATAAAATAATAGTGCTTCTCAAAATATGACTCCACTCATGGTGGTTGATTATAATAAAATGGTACTCCCAACTATAATAATTTTCTATCCAACACTCTCTCAATTGTTCAATGACATTCACGTTGTTGTTTGTACCTCAGCTCAGCTAATTGCATGTAAAAACACTATTCTTTACCCCATTGTATGACCTTTCTCAATGATTACCAACCACCCCCATTTATGAACCATGACACAAACATTATCGATCTTGATTTCAAAATCCCCTAAAATATATAAAATCTCTCAGAAACCCATATTGATGTCTAAAGTTTTATTTTTATAATTACACTATGGGATTGCCAACCACCTACTTAATCAATTGATCTTACAGAACTAAAAATCATTCATTATTCTCTCTCTGATTACCATGTCTAAACCTTGAACATAAATACTCTCAGACAACATCACCTATATCCAAATTCAATTTCCAATTCACCCAACGTTATTAACACCACATACAAATCCAAAATAGAGTACTTCATAATTCACTTTGTCACAATGGATTCTTCCATACACTAGAATGTGTTTTGCATTTTAACCATCTAATGAGAAGTCCCACCACTATCATAACCATTCTAATGTGATGGATGTATACCCACAACAGTCATGATGTTCCTTGATAAGGATTCTCCTCATCATCACTCATTTAATCAAAACACCAACCTTAATGTCTCACTCTCCATCTATTTCTAATCATAATTACCAAATATGGTTTTTCTACTATAAACCAAGAAAATCATGAAACAGTAACCGTTAAACATTCCATTATCACTAGGAACATAATCCAACAATAAACGTGATTTTTATCTGTATAATATGAAAAAACATACAGTTATTCTCAATTTCAAATCCCAATGGGTCCCAACACCATTATTACACATCCTTTCAACCTTGAAAAATATCAAACATTCAGGAATCCAGGCCTGCTCACACCTCATTACCATACTTCCACCACAACAATATAAATGTTATTTCAAAAAAAAAAAAAATTTCAATGTTTCCACACATTTACTGTTCCATTAATCTTAAACATATTCAGGCATTGTGCATACCTTGAATTCACATTCCATTTCTCATCATTCATTTTCCCTAAAAATAAATTACATGCTCACTCTCCTCGCTAGGATGAGTAATCCACAGAGAACACTCTATACGGCTATCACATATGATCCTACTTTATATTCTTATAGGGCCAATGTTTATAAATTTTTTTACCTAGTTGAACTCCCCAACTCATACTCCCATGAGATACATATAATCATAACTAGTCATACATTCCAAACATAAAAACTGTTCTTATATGCATACAAATTTTACTCATGACATTCTTGATTAATCACACTCCACCATGTGTAACTACACTAACACATACCACAATGAAATCACACAAAATCCATGAACATGTTTCTATATTCCAACCAAACCAAATAAATCATTAACACAACCAGTATTGATATTAATCCATCCCATCATACCCAATCACCCATCATCAATTCCAAAAGTACGTCGTGTGATTTACATCCTATGGAATTCACATGAATTTACTTAACATCTGAGTTTGATTTAGTAGAGTGTTACCAAGAAGATACATATGAAGACATGATATACGTTATTATTGAGAATTTAAATCACGGAACATGAATCCATAAGGAAAATTATTTACTTCCCTAGGTTATTCCTCAATCATTCATTACCTATACCAAACACATCATGGTTGAATCACTAAATAAATGAATGTATTCATTGATCTAAGGAGGTTAATTATAAAATACCTAATGAAGGGACCATACAGTCATCATTGAATATCTACCACGGACCAAAATACACAAAAAAACATGAAGAAATAATAATCCATTACCTAGTTGTGCATAATTCAACTTGAATGTTATATTGTACAACTACATATAATATGTCGTTGACACATTAAAAAATTGAACCCCCATTTTCAAAAAAAAATAAAAAAACATAAACACATTTTTCTTTTGTAAATCCTATTAGAAAAATGTGTTTCATATAAATGACCCTATTGAGAATGTTCTAAGATATATAAACAACAATAAAATTCTCAAATAGACACAACATATTTAATTAAATAACAATAATAATATAAATAACAATGAACCCCAATCTCATAACTTTATTTACTAAGAAATTCCTCTGACCAATAATATATTAATGAAAATGAAAATGAATATAATAGTATCTTACACAATCATAAAACATTATTATACAATATATATATATAGTAATTAAAAAAATACTTAAACCACTTTGTAAAAACCCTTCACAAAACATCATATGAGTAAGAGGGTTACATGGCCTCAATTTTGCCTTTTTTATGTCAGAGGTCACCAACATAAGGTTAGGGTATATACTATATAATTAAATCACTATTACCTTGAAATAATGAAGAAAATTGTTCAGAAACGCATAAAAATATTCCAACCCCATAGAATGATTAAATATAAAAAAATGTTGAAATAATTATTATTTATAAGTAATAAAGAAATTTTATTAAATCAAACGGACATAGATTAAACACATGTCTGATCCAATTTATAAATAATCTATAAATAGATATTAAAACTACATCCCTACATTCATCTTATGGACATGTTATATCTCTGACCTAAAAATTGACACCAATCTACTCTAGTATGATCCACTGCATTTTCGGTTCTCTAAATTCATATAAGATATAAATTTAGAACATACACTAAGGTTATTATTCAGTGTGGGAGAAATACATCTCATTTGGGTCTCACAAGGTTCCCCTAGTATATGAAATAATATATTAGTATACAAGCAAGAACGAATTAATAACCAAGCTTCATATATGTGTTGGATTTCATGTTCAATCATTCTGACTATGAATCTATTTTCATTAGGTCATCCTATTTATAATAAGAAATTATGAAAAATTATAAAACATATAAGACACAATCACAAAATCCAACTCATTGACATGTGTCACCAAACCCATATTCATCCCATTCATGGAGTCTCAAGATAAGCATCATCCAAAAACATTAACCCCTACCTAACAGGGAATAGAAATGTCTAATGATTAAACGATGTCCCACTAACATATCACTCATGGTAGAGTTATCCATACTTAGATCATCTCAAACCATGATCCATCCCTCTCACTCATGTTGGTCCCATAACATGAACCATGCCTACTAAAAAATACAATATCATAACAAAGGATAACTCATGATATGGTACTACATCATGTAAAAATGAACTCTATCTCACAAAAAAAATCAATTCATTACTATATCAATCATGCTTTGGCCCAGGACATATGATCCATCCCCCCGACTTGTATTTCTCATAACACAAGAACATTTTTAGTGACACACATGTAGTAGTACACATAAACATTTAACCATCATACTAATCACCATCTTATATGTAGTGTGATGTTCACTCAAAAATTTACGTCGAACTAATAAAATTTCATATCTCCTGCTAGGTTTTCCCCTAGGTCTATTATGCCATTCACAATATCGTACCATTTACAATTTCATGATTCACTCATCAGTAACACTACTTCCAATAGAATCTTCTGAACGAATACTCATGACCTAGCTTAAACTCATAAAAACCCTTCATCAATACTTTTTATGCTACCAATGAAATATTCTAATCTTTATAATTCTTGGATTCTTGGGAACCTAATTCGATGTCTTTAATAGTTTCCCAAACCAACACATAGGTTTCATATAGCATATCCTTAGGGATAAATTATAGTTAATCACTAGAGGAAACCCAATCCATCACATATATCTCATCTTGAATTACTCATATCACTTATAGTGCTTCAAAATTTCCATGCCACCCTTATGACGGTCTTACTCATTTGTAGAGAGATATATGATCTTCCCCCTCACCATAGCTAGGACTAAACATATCATGCTTTATAATTATCCCTATAATCCCCAAAGAGAATATATTTCAATAATAATTTTACAAAAAAAACGACTAATGGCCTCATTTAACTTCAACTAGAAAAGACACTCCATGGAATTTTATTCTTCATCAAATCCTTGTTACCTAATTTTCTAAAGAATGTATATCTCGAGCATAGGAGGGCCAACAAAACCATATTAATTTTACCCAATGCACTCTTGATCCTTATTCATCTAATCAATCACTTGAAATATGAAATATTTCTTGAATTCATGCATAAAAATCCAATTGATTTTATTTAAAGGGCCAACTTCCTTCAATGACGGTGTTTACATATTCACCATGCTCCACACTCCATCATCGAATGTCATTCATGCCTCAACCAAGACTACATCAACTCCAGAGCAACAATATCAGGCCACATGACATAAATATATTATAATTAAAAAATATATAATTAAAAACCAAGTTTTATATTGATTTAAAACTCACTCATCATCATCAATATATTTACACCACTTGAAATTGCATGTATTCATCATTCTGTAAAATCCTCTAACAACAATACATAAAGTCCAATCATCCTTTCCCAATTCTAGTATTCTGTATTGGAATTGACACCAAGTCACTAACCAAAATATAACCAAAATACAAGATATAAGATATGGTAACTAAAATAAAATAAAAAGTAGAAGAATACACCACATATTCCTTGTGCAACACACCGAAACGACCTGCAACATGAGGGGTTAATGAAGTACAATGGTGGGGAAGATATTTGAGAATTGAATATCCCTAAAACATTTTCCCCAAAATATCAATGTGGTCCCACAAAGGATATGTCAATCTATAATAAATACTCAAATAGTAATCATTAACAAAATAAAAAATAGTTCCTTAACATGACATATAGACATTCAACAATCATTCATAGTGGGTACAATGGATAAAACATAAAGCTATCGGACCAAGTTATTTTATGAATATTATTAAATTATTGATAATGTAATCAAACATTAATTACAACCTAAATATCATAAGTCATGGTTTCTTATGATGACTATATATAAAACCCATTAAAACATACTAAAATATAAAATATTTAGTTTTCTCAGTAGTGAAATCATGTATATTTTTTGTATCCCAAAAAAATGAGAACCAAGTTAATAAATTAAATAATGTAGTGATATAAAATACATGTAATGGAATAAACATGAAAAAGAAACATAATTTATATTTCCATGGTAAAAAATGATATCATCATTGGGAAAAAAGATGAAAAATCACCTGAAATCTTAATATAATGGTCATTGTTTTATTTGATCATAGAATCATTAAATATTTGGAAGCAATATATTTCATGGAAAAACATGTGTCATGGATAATTACCCAGACCATATCATATGGTGGAAAAATCCCTATATTAGATTTGGTTAACACTCCAATCCCATTAATTACTTTAAATGAGGCTAATGATTTACCAAATAAATTGGATCATAATTTGGAGGCATCCATCACAACATTTTCATTATTTATGATTTTTGTTGAAGTGAAATCAATCATAATGAATAGAAATAATATTTACCAATGGATAGTTAATTTTTTGAAAAATCATTCATCGTATCATTATCAAATGAAATTTCATAATTAAATAAATTAATAGATGTAAATAGTTTATGTATTACCACGTCCAAATAACTAAAAATTAGTAAGGTATAAATATTTAAGATATATATATAATTATTTTATTATCCTTCTAAAAATGTAAAGAGAGATATTGATAGATTATTCTAGAAAATGTTCTTAACAAATACATTTCCAGATATCATAATATTTATCTAATTTGAAACAAATTTTTAAAATTCATAGAAAAAAGAGACTGAGGGTTTTACTTTTATAAAATATTGGAAACTTATATTGAAATTATAAAATTCAATATCAATTATGGTTGTGGAAAAAATCATTTTAAATTTATATATTAAAATAGAACATTTCTTTTATCTATTGTAAAGAATGACAAAAAAATTTAAAAAAATAAATAAAATTATTACATTTGAAAACAAAATAATAAAAGTTGAAAAGTGAAAAAAAAATTATTAAATAAATTTATTTCATTATAAATGATTCCATCTTATAATTTTAAATATATGGACATATCATAAATTTTATTATAATATAATTCATTAAAGTATTTTGAATGAGGTCTTTTATGTAAAGTGTACATCATATAAAACTATTAACAGATTCCTAATAAAATAATTGTAATTTGTGAAAAATAATTTCATAAATCTCAATTTCTGACATTTAAGTAATATATATTAATTTCCTTCAAATATATTGAATGACATGGATGTGGATAAAGTATTTTTAAAGGAAGCATAAAAGTGTTTTTTTAAAAGACTGTCCCAAACCACTTTGATAAATTAAGAAATGTAATCCCATGAATGATTATTACAAAACTAAATGTTAAATATACTTAATATATTTATATCCTTCAAATAACATTTTAAAATTTATTTTATAAACCATGGAAATGAATGATATAGATTTTGGTAAAAGTGTCCCAAAAATAAAAGCAAGTCTATAAATCTGTTAAATAGAGTCCAAACATGTCGTGTATGACCGTTAATTATAGTATAAGTAATTTATATAAATTATATATTAAAATAAATATTTAAAATATTTAATTACTTATACTTAAACAATTTAATTGATTTATATTATTGATATATTTTATTACTTAATCATTTATGTCCATGTCTAGTGTTTTGAGGACATTCCATTTATATTTTTAAAATAGACTTGGGTTGTTTAATATGGTAAAAGAGGTTATTGTTACGACATATATTGAATAAAAATTATGACATAATAATTATTATTTTACATGAATTAAACCTTTAAAAATAATCTTGTACTATAATTATTATAAATAAACTATGTAATAATCATGGAAACAGTTGTCCATACACAAACTTATTTAAAGATTCCATTTTTAACAATCATGATATAGATAAGGTTAGTTAATAAAAAAGATAATTATTACCTAAATATCATAATAATTTTTAAAATACCCAAACATATACCATCCATGTGACGTAGTAATAAAAATTTAAATACTTCTCTTTGTGAGATTGTATTCCACTGTACACCTGAATGACATTATCATTTTTCATTGGATGGTAAGCTAAAAAATTATTTGAAGTATTAATTTTATTTTATTAATAATATTTCATGAAAAAATTATATTTCAATATTTATTGCATTATAATTTATACGTATGTGCTATGATAACGGAAAATAAATTACACCGGTTTATGAGGGGTAGACTATCATACACCTAAATAATCGTTTTGATACAAATTTTACTAAATATGAGATGGATTTATGTAATTACCATAAAATAATAATATATTAGTTTAATTTATATAATATGTTTTTTATATTAATGTGGTTTAATAAAATTTGACTAAGTTGGAAGAAGAAAAAAATAAAAACACTTGGTAAAGAACAATACGACTTCTTCAAAAAAACCCTTTAGGATTATACCTAAATCCTTTCCACATTGAATTTATGATCAATATAATTTCTATAGGAAGTGTTTAGGGAAGAAATTAATATATTTGGACAGTTATCATATGATCAAAATGTGTTTTTATATGTGTAAAAGAGAGAATAATAGGTTCCCTTTTATAAGTGAGAGGGAGTGGTATTTTTTAATATACCCAAAACAATTAAATAATGGAATGTCACTCTAAATCCATGTGACAGAATAATTGATAAAAATGGAGTTTATTGATGAAATTTTGTATTCAAACCTCAAATATTCATAAAGAAACACATTTTAAACATGATATTTTGATTACCTCTAAGGATACTCACTTTTACAATTTATGTTTTCACCAGGGAAACTAGTTCTTATGGTACTTTTACTACTCATTATGAAAAAAAGTTACATAACATTATTGTAAAAACTTAATTAATATAATTAAATATATTAATAAAATTCTATAAAATTCATATTATACATTTTTCATAATTCATTTTAAAATGAAACTCAATAAAATTATCAAAGAACAATTTTTCAGTAAATGCATTTCTCAAACAATAGATGATCTATTTTAATAATATTGCATTCAGTAATTATTAATTATATATATATTTACTTAAATATATGTATAATTTATATATTTAATTTAAATATTTATTTACTACTAGTTCTTTTAATAAATTAATAAGGATAACCTTTATACAAAAAAAATATTTACAGAAAATAGTGTTTTTATGCAAAAAATAAATCACACAAAAAAAAGTATATTTATTATTCAATAGAAATAAAATATATTTTTTTATATTAAATGATCCCCAATTCACATTATAAAAAAATATAATATTTAATGAGACATTTAACATACTCCATTTAATGAAAAGTAAGGGCAATATTTGAATTAATGATAACTTTCGTTATTCACTGAAAAATAAATCATTTGAGAGAAAAAAAAATCACCCTAAGTTAATTTTGATAATAATATTAAATAAAAATGATAAACATGAATTCTTAAATTTTCTATAAATCAATATAATATTAATATATATAAAAAAAATATTTTCTAGGGAGAGTAATTTTTAAAGAATAAAACTTTTCTTACAAGTCTAGTAATTATTTCTTTGGAATTTATAAGAAAATTATTTTTAATTTTGACCATTATATAAAATTAATTAATCTATTAAATATAAAAATATTTTCCAATTTTACAACTAGGTTATATCTCTTGGGGTTGAATTATAATATTTTAGTAGTATATCACTGTTCAGTCAAACTCGGAGTTGTATTGTGTATATGAAATTGAATATAGTGTTATTTTAAAATACTAGGGTCTTAAATTAAACCACCAACCTCACTAAATAAATTTAACCTTTGAAATTATTAATTCAGCTCTGTAATCATTGGTTTTAAATTCAATAATCATTTTATGGAATGAACCCATCATAAAAAGGGTTACTCATTCTTTCCAATAAAAATTGGAAAACTAAAATTAAAGAGTGATATAAAATATAAAAAATTGGGTTTACACATATTTGAAACATTATTATAATGTGAAAATATTTATTTATGAGTAATAACAATTTGATAGTTAATTTTATACACTTTTTAAGAGAGATTAGGTAATCAATTTTTAAAAAATAAATAATTTTTTTTAAAGATACTTTTCAAATGTTAGGGTATATTTTTACCATATTGATTAATAATGTAATAAAAAATACATACATTAAATTTATAGTTTATTAATTTAATCCTTTATTATCATAATATCATCTATTTCTCTAAATGATATGTATTAAAGATGAATTTTTTATTCATCGAGTACAAAATTTATCATCTAATAGATCATGTGACTCCAAAAACTTATGTTGATATTAATCATCATTAGTAATTAATAAAAAATATATAATGTAATCACATGGTGTGATAGTTCACAAAATGAATACACATTCATATTTATCTCTAAATCCATTTTTCCACATATATAGTTCAATAACTAAATAGTGTTATATCATAAATAACAATAACATTCAAGGGATTGATTATGGTCTTCTCGGATAAAAATTCAAGGTTAATCACATTTTATTACTAAGGGATACATTTACCTCAATGTTATAAATCATTATTTAAAATTAATCTACGTAAAATCCTAAAAATTCAAAAATATGTTATTCAAAAATATGATTCCCAAAATGATCATAATATTTATTAGTAAATTACTTTATGTAAAACTAATGTCATAATAACTAGTATGTCACATCTATAGTGGTAAAAATTTCATAAACATGTTCCTTCAATTGTGGTTTAATGTCATATGGCCTTGCTGAATTTGATGGGTTATTGCAAGACATTCATATTGTTTGTTTCCAAAAAATATGTAGAAGAAAAACTGATGATCATATTAATAATTCACTTGGATCTTATAACAACCTCATGATTATTATGAATAACATCAAAAATAATATTTTCCATCAAATAATTTTATCATCTATATAGTTTTCTATCTTGGTCATTTCATTCCACAATAAAAAAAATAAATGTCATATAATTACTATGTCATCATTAACTTATTTAATATAATCCTTCCCACAAAAAAGTTTTCTCATCAACTCTCACTTTACCATTAAATAACCTTTACAGTTCATTAATACCATTAAATATATTTTTTAAAATTCATATAAAAAACAATTATCAAACAATACTTATATGTTTCATTATTCTTAAAAATATAATACAATTGATAAAAATATTTAAAAAACATGATTCTTGATATTTAACAATTAAAAAACATCAATAAATCAACTTCAATTAATATCATAAAAAAGTTTCTTATGAAATAATCCATTTATTTTGGAATTGACTTAGATAATTACCAAGATACCCACATCTACGAAATAGAACTATTAGCATTTCCTTAGTTTGAAAAATATTTATCAGTGTCTTATTAATCGATCAATTCAATTTTCTTCATCAATTATCTATTAATTCCATCCTTTTCCAAACATCATTACTATTTAAATTCTATTAAAACATTTTCTGTTGTTCCAATTCCCACATTTTTTTACAAATAGTAAATTGAATCTTGTTTTTCTTATCTTTTTAGAAAATTAAACTTCAATGATATGGAATTCTTAACTTCATTGATGTGCTTGTAATTTCTATTATGTTATTAAATTAAATTTAACTTTTAGATATCCAATTTCAAATGATCAAAATATATCAAACCTCTAATTCGATTATGTTAGACATCTTGTCATGGAAATCATTATAATTCCCATCAAATTTATTGCTGGCATGATTTCCCTTAATTCCCTCCATTACCTAAAAATATAAAACGAATTAACCTAAAAAGGGGAAACCATATAAACCTTTATGTAATATCATATATGTTTTCTATGGTTATGATACCAATTATTTTTTCTTACAATTTTTTTTTCAGGACATTCATAGTGGTTCATAAATATTTTAGTGAATTTTCAAATCATAAACCATGTGAATTTCGAACTAAATGTGTGGAAAGGCCTAAATCCATGAATTTGGTTACAATTAAGTACACCTCAATTCACCTTTCCAAGGATATTACCCTTATATACACATTTTCCATATCTATATCCACTTCTAGAATCTATAAATAAATGAATTTTTTAGAAACCAATTAGTATAAAATTTTAAAAGATTTAGGGATGTTTTCGTATGTTTATTATTTTAAATATGGATTTCAATGGACATTTGTAATTTGAATGCTACAAAAAATAACTATAAATTACACATAATGAAACTATAGTGGTCCAATAATTTTACAAATATTATCAAAAATATTAATATCCTAATGAACCAAAAATTATAACACAAATATTTTTAAGTACTATATTGTTTAGATGAATTGGTGCCAAAAAATCAAAAGAAACTAAATCATACCATCTTATGTTTTCCTCTTATTCGACTCTTAAATATATTTGATATCCTAAAATTAAATATGATATCATGGGAAATATAAAAAAGAATGGAGTGATCTAAAATCCAAATATGGTAATAAACATTTAAAAGAAACATAACCTTTGATTCAAAGGTATAATATGATATCATAAATGGTCAGTAACATGAGTGAACCCATTAAATCATAACACAAAAACATTGTACCATATGATCATGGAATCATAGGAAATGTTATAGAATAATATTACATGACATAAGAATTATTTAAAGATAAATTCTTAGATAATATCACATTGTGGAAAGGTTCTTATATTGGATTAGGTTTACACCCCAATCCAATACAGGGTGTCTCATTAAACTAAAGAATTACCCAATGCATTGGAGTTCTATCTAGTCTTAATAATTACAAAGTGTTCCATATTTAGGATTTCATAAAAGGAAATAAATCATATGGAATAATCAATAGTGTTACTCATGTAATGAAAAATGGTTTTGTAATCAATACTCATATAATAATCAATGGAAATTTCTTAATAATGTTATGTTTGATTTAAAAATAAATCATATATTACCCCCATAAAACAAAAAAGACTAAGCTAGGAATATATAATAGAGACAAATATATATAATATATAATAATTCAATAAAATTCATGAGAAATATAATGAGTCACTGAGATATAATGTTTATGACCTAGAGATAATGGTAGTTTATAGAGATCCTTTACTGCAATAAGAAAGACATTTCCTGATATCATAATATTTATCCCATTTAAAACATTTTTTTTTAAATTACATAGAACAATGATAAAAAAGGTGTTTATTTTATGAATAAAATTAATTATTATATTGAATTTAATATATAATATAATGGCTATGATGTATGGAAGAGTCAATTCCATCATATAAATTAAAATATAATATTTCTATTGTCTTTTCTAATGAAATTCTTAATATCCTCTATAATATATGATAAAAATATTCACTTTTTAAATCCATGGAAATAATGTTTTAAATTAATATAATGTTTAATTTATAATACATTAATTTCCTTATAAATTCATCCATAATTGTTTAACATTATGGATAAGGAGTATAGCTATTTAGAGATTAATCCTTTAATATTTATTTAATGGGTTTTTAATGTAAATTGTCCCTAATATAATACATTAAAATTATTCCATTTAAAATAATTTTAAATAATGTGTGATATACTAAAAATGACATTTGTAAACTCCTTATAAAAAAATTAAAATTTTCTTTAATAATTAATAAGGACATGGACATGAAAAAGGGTGTTTAAGGGAAACATTAAAAGAGTAATTATTTTCAAAAGAATGTCCCTTGCAACTGTAGTAACATTTGAATTGTAGTCCCTATAAAATTATTAAATCAAATTATGATTTAAATATCATTAAAATAATAAGGTTCAAGACATAAAATGTCAATTATGGTTTATATATACTACAAAAAAAGTGGTGAATATTTTATAAGTATCCTAGAAATAAAAGAGTGACTATAAATCCCTTTGTTTGAGTCTGAGTTGTCATGTTCATCCTTTATCTCCTCCATTGTAAACTTAATATTGTTAATTTTTTATGAATCATATCATTTTTTAATACCATATAAATGAAACAATTAAATAATTTAACATAATTCTTTATTTACATACTTAATATATCAATTCAACATTATGTTTTTTAGGATATTCTTCTTATAACCCCCAAATGAAATCTATATGTTGACAGTGGTAAAGGGGTCACTACTAAATATTTTCCAAAATAATAATCCTGATTTAATTTTAAATTTTATAAAATTTTATAAATTTTAAAAATAACCAAATATAAAGGTTATGAAAAATGAAAAACATTAAAATTATAGAAATTTTATGCCATACACACACTTGGGTAACATTTAATTTTTCAAAAATTTTATAGAAAGAAGAAAAGTGTTATTTTGACATCCATGTATGATAATTATCCAATAAAAATATTCTTATTCCTTAAAATAAACATAAATATACTATTATTGTGATAATATAATAAAAAAATCACATAGCTTCTCGAGGTAGTAGTACATCATACAAATAAATGATGTTGTCATTTTTATTGTTATGTAAGGTAAGAAAAAATAATTGATATTAATTTTCTTAAAATATTTCATAATATAATATATAATCATTAAATATTTCATCACGAATAATCATTATATAGGATTATGGAAATAAAATTACACTAATCAATGAGGCTGTAGTCTTCTATGAACACAAAAAAGTGCTTCATATATCATTTAAGGGAAGAGGATGAAAATGTAAATTATAAATTTAACATAATTAAATACTTGTATATAATAAATAATTAATGTGTTTATGATTCCGAATGTTTAATAATATTATCAAATTTAAATAATATAAGTCAAAAAATTATGATATTAATTAATTCCAATAAATGATTCATTTTTTTAAAAAAAATGCATTTTTCTAGTAATAAATGATCTTATGTTAACTATATGACTACTATTAATCATTAAAAATAATTTCAATACATATAAATATAATTTTAAAATATTTAATTTAAATATTTCCTTATTAAGGATAATTTTAAATAATTAAAATTGATTAACATTATGCACATAATAAAGTATACAGAAACCCATGTTATTAAGAAAAAAATAAAGCCACAAAAAATAATGAAAATTGATAATTCAAAATAAATTATTTGTATTACTAAAAATTATGTTTATATGATACATTAATACTAAATAAAAAATATAATGAAACTTTAAAATTTCTTTATTTATGAAAAAAAATATAATATATGAAAATTTTATAATTTTTACTTTTTAGTGGAAAATTAATCATTTTAATAAATTCAGAAACCTTCACACTTCTAATTTCAATATGATAGTTTTAAAAAAAATTCTCATTTCATAATCATAATTTCTATAATTTATATAAATTATATATAATATTTTTTCCCAAATACTAAGAGAAATAATTTTTGAAGGAAAGGTATTTTTGTCGAAGAAAATGACATTATTACAAATTTAGCCCTTATTTATTAAGAATTTATCAATACATTTATTTTGATTATGAAATTTCTATAAAATTAATAATCATATTAATCCTTTCCATACCCTCCATGTAACGCCCCGACCCTAGTTACCCAAAGTCGGTGCATTATTACATAACATTGGCATGATCACAAGAAAGATCAAATCTCGAAAGACCGATTGGTTCAGTAGCCTTGGAAAGACTAGATATATTCATAAGTCTTACATTACATCATAAAATGAAAAACTTCTACAAACAACATATTGTCTCCATAAACCACACTCATATCCCGACATAATATCCCTACAGGTAATTCATAATTTACTTCTTCACTTCCTGGGAAAAATAAAACATAGAAAAGGGGTGAGCTCAAATGCCTAGTAAGGATAACAATATAGCGGAACATTCAAAAAGAAGCATAAACATTTGAGGCAATGAATTACTAAAACAAAAGCCTTTTAAACTTGAACTTCAACATAGTATGGCAAAAGTAAAATTAAAAATAATGTCATTTACTTGTTCACATGGATATTCTACTAATCGAATAATCACATGCAATATCAATAACCACTTTCATAATGTTGGAATGCATAATTCCAGACTATCATAACCACATAGCCAAGGCCTCGTGCCAAGACTACAAATAAGATTTTTTCAAGGCCTTATGCCAAGACACTAGTTTGTCTCATGAGACCTACCGATGCATCGAGGAGCTATAGCGGGCTCCACCCGTCACATATTAAGTCCAATGCATTCCCATATGAAAAGGTTTAAACATAACATAATCATTCGTATTAAAACTAGCATACGAAATGTCAATAATTTCACCATAAACTATGAATGGTATAAAAATAGCACATCCACAGTCAAACATATCATAAAACCTTCAATACAATATAGAAGTTTTGTATCATAATATATCAACTTAAAATAAGCGTAAAATCAATCAAAGGATGTTGACATAGATGAAATCAAAACTATTTTTAGAGAAATATCTCTTTCTATTTTTGAAATAATTTAAGAGCCATATAAAATAAAAAATTTTCTTTGAAAATATTCTTATAAGCTTGTATGGAAAACTTTGAAGATTTTATAATGGCAGAAAATAACCGCACCCACCGTATAAGTTAAAAAAAACATTCTTACCTTAATTCTGTCGAAAAGGTTAAAAAGGACCTTGTTTTGAAAATGATGGAAAGATTACTCTTATAAAAAGTCAAACAAGGCTATAAATGACATTAACCCATATTTTTGTAAATAATAAAAATGTTTTGAAATACATTTTTAAGAAAACATGGATGTGGATGGTAAAGAGATCCCAGTAGATTATTACATATAAACAACCTCGGATAATGAAGAGATTGTGAAATAAACCTTACCTTGTACTTTTCCTTGGTTGGGGTAGGTTAACATCCTGTATAATGGTGAAATAATTGTTATTAAATTATACATGAATCATATACATTAATATGATATCATATATGATCTTTTAATATTGATTTGATAATAATATCTTAGTATTATCATTGTTTCGGGTGTTAACTTACTTGTTTTCTTTTATATGTTTTTTTACATAAGACATGATTTTAAAGGATAGGTTGTATATTATTCATATCCAGAATGATATAAAGTCCTTAAACATCATTTTTTAAATCATCAAATGATAATTATACTTGAATGGATACGATGGAGAATGAATCTCATCGCGTTCGTGGAGACGGTAGTCCGTACGTACGCATGAGCGACAATATCATTCTTTTGATATTAAAATAATATATAAATCGATGGTATATCATATATAAAGAATCATTAGCATGTTATATTTATTATTTACATGAGTTACATATCATTATTATACCCATCCAAAATAATAACATATTGAATAACAATTACACCACGACGTGGAGGCGGTAAGCCGTACGTACGCATGTATGGTGACATGTTATTCAAAGGGTGGATTGAATACTGAATATGGTTGTAACATAATTATAATAACATCACAGTATATATATTATACTGGAGTTATTATTTTATAATGGTAACAACAAAGGGCGAAGAAGTGGAAGAAGAAAGGAACTTGAAAAGGGGTGGTGAAAACATTACCTCTTCTTCGGGTTCTTACTTTTGATGTCATCAAAAGGGATCCTTAGGTTGGCTTTCTGATCAAACTAAGGCGTCTAGGTTGTAGTGAGGTAATTTGGGAGAGTATTTGGGCAGAGTTTGGCCGAACCAAAATGCTTGGAAGGTGTGATGAAATGAGATGGAGGAGTGCCCTTTTATAAGAGGGGTGAGGGGCACCTTTGGAAAAGCTAGAAATATTAATTTATAATAAATTCATATTCGGTTTCGAATGGCTCCAAAGTTTATTATTTATATTTTAAGGTGGGGATAGGTCGAAAAAAACTCAACCAATAGAATTTAGACAGGTTTGGGTACTTATATTAACCTTATCTTTATGTATTAACTCTAAGTTAATTAGTTTCACTTTTACAATGTCTCTTTGTATTTTTATATAATATGGTTAATAAACATACTATATACATCCAAGAGACCCCCAAGTGGTCCATTAATGATACACATATCATGATATAAGTCTCTTGGCCGAACCTTAGATTTTTAGGAATTTAATATCAATTAATAATATAATATTTATTTTAAGAACTCTTTTTTGTCAATTTTGACACTATTCAATAGTTGATTTTTTTTAAACTCATAACAGATTGATTACTTCGAAAAACGTAAATTAAATCAATACTAATATATCATATTATACTATAAAATTAGTTTAATTCATTAAAAGTTTCATATTATATTTATTTGGGTATTTATAATATCAATTAATTTAATTTTTCACTATTTTAGTAATTACTGCATCATCATTGTGTCATAAATAAAATAAACTATTTAATGTCTAAAAATTATAAATAAAATATCATTATGTAGGAAATCTTTTTATCTTTCTAATGAATATTTATAATCTAAAATAAAACATATATAACCTCATGTAAAAATTGTTTTTCTAAAAGATACATGCATGTGTCATTTTTGTATTCATTTTAACTTAATTAAAAAAAGTGTCCCTATCACCTACAAGTGAAACCATGGGGTCCCAAAATCAACCCAAAGATGACTATGGTCGATCATGTGTCAACCAATAATTCTAGGACACGTTTTAGGGTAATTTAGTATTATTATAATATTATTTTTTAACCCTTATTTACCGGATTTACCCTTAACCATGGTAAATAAAATATTTACCGCAGTAATTATTCAAAATGTCTAAAAATAAAAGTTACCTATTTAAAAAATTTGTACATCCTGATTCCAAATATGGAATCCATTTTTCTAAATTCAAAACACATAACTGGCAGAAATTAATTTAAAATTAATTCCCGCTGTCAAAACAAAAAGGGTGTTTTTAAGAGATAATAACTATCAAAAGATTGACACTTGTTTATGTTCAGTTTAATTGTAAAATTATGTCCAATGACCAACATTATATTAAATGGTAAAAATATATTCTAAATATACATTAAAACCACTCAAATTCATAATTTATCACTATTAATTATTTTGATTATAAAAGTTGTTTTTAATTAAAATTTCGTAATTTTCACTATTCATCAAACTATGAAAGATATCCGAAAAGTACCAAAATTTCACCTTAGGCTAAATTCGATACTCCGAATCCAAAAATGAAGTCCATTTTGAGAGATAAAATTTCTAAAATTTTAAAAGGTAGGTATTACTATTCTTAACGGCTAGTTTGATTGGTTGTGGTGTGTTAGAACTCGAAGTTGCGTACAACACACGCTACTGTATTATTAAAAGGAAAGTGTACCGTGGAAGCTTGGGATGTTTCATTTTAATTTTTTTGAAGTCCTAGTTTAGTCAAAAGTTTAAAATATTTTATTTAAAAATGTTTCACTATTAAAAGTTGATAAAAGTGCAATACTGAAAATGAATCTGTTCTTTCAATATGTCTAAGAAACTCATAATCTGGATTCTAAAATTATAAGGATTATATAAAGTTTAAAATTTAGTTAATACTATTAATAACCTCTTATTAATGGATTTTTCTTGGTAATTCAAGGTGTGATTGAACTCTGTCTTGCGTGTAGGGCAAGTTATTGAATTATTTTGATGAAATAACACACTATGAAATCTTGGGGTGTTACATTCTCCCCTCCTTCAATAAATTGCGTCCTCGCAATTTAAAATTGTTCTTAGAAAAAAAGGATGAAAGTAGAAAATATATTTGTGGGAAAACCCAAATCGGAAATTGGGTTACTAAAATTTAGTCTTAATATGAGGAAAAGAGAAATGAAAGGGTCACCAACAAATTATGATCTCGATTAGGAGAACATTGGTGTAAATTAGAGACATATAATTGGAGGAAAACATAAATATTTATAGGTAGTGATTGAGGTCATTAATCACAAACAAGTATAAAATTGAGGTCCGTAAACTCATCAATCTATGATGATTTGAAATACCATCGGTTCAACAAAACATAGGGTATTGTGATAACACATTTTTGACGTTTCAAAATATCTTAGTTGAAATCCCTCATCGAAAAATGAATTAATGAGGCCTCTATTTAAAATAAAGAGTGGAATGTATGAAGATTACCGAAAATAACACATACTAGGGTTCCATGTAGGAAAATATGGATATGGAGGAGAAATATAACCATCAATTATCTGATGGAGAGTGGTAGAGAACATGGCTATGAAAAGGCCAACAATCGCAAATCCATAAATTAGTGATGATTTAATGTACCATCTAGGACAACATTTTTGTTCTAAGTTCCTTTTATTAATATTGAGGAATTTATTTATGAGATTGGCTAAGATCATAAGGAGATATACTTACATTATAATTAGAGTTTTATCCATTAATAAATTTCTACCACAAACTAATCTTTCACTCTAAAAGATAATAGAACGTAAAACAAATTTCTATTTATACTATTCGTACAGGGTTCCAAAATAAATGAATTTATAATTCATCTACCAGATCTTTTTTAAAAAAACTATAATATTTAATCAAGGACATCTTGTGGGCCAGTGGTAGGTGATACACCCTTGTCGCCCTTCGGTTGCGGGTTCAAGTCTCGCAGCCTTGCCGGACGCGATGGGTTGCCGCCTGACCTCCGGGTAGTCCTTTTATGGAAATCCAAAATAATACAAACTAAAACTATCCAAAATACTTCTATCCAAACTCACAGTCCAACATTTATAAGGAAGGTAAACATAAGTTAGATCCTTTTTACCCCGTAATAGCATATGAATACCTTCATCATGTATTCTTTTAATACTCTGAAACATCCTGAATTACCATTTTCCTTATTGATTACATTCATTCTCCCTTATTCCATATAGAATGCTGGATATACTTCATCAATCCAAAAATATTTTAAACCCCAACAATGATGGAATATACAAATCATTAATCAGTTCCAAGGTAGTCAAGAATATCCAATATAATTTATCCAAAACATTCATGTATTATTCTAAAATCACTACCTCGGTATCAGAACCATATTATGGTTTATCTTTCTCTCAACCATCCTTTTCTTCTCTTGATTCCCTTCAAATCCATAGGACTCAGTAAAATCTGTACTTATCTTATCAACACATGATATTATTTCTTCATATGATGATAATACATGCGAGACAATTTCTCTTATAAATCCTGGCTTAAGACCATGAAATATATGATCCTTCTTTATCTTTTTATCATGTGCATTGCTGGAGTTCTCATTACTTCTACTAGGCGCCTTTTCTAAACAATGGCATACACAAGATTAGTTTATGAATCAAAATACATAATACCATACTTATAAAATACTTAACATAATTTGAACTATTTATGGATATAATCCATAATCATAAAAATGTTTTCTTTGAGGAAGTATATACTCATAAACCCTTTATAATGATTTGTAAAGAAAATGAGAGTTATCCTAAGCATATCCCCCGGGAGTGTCGTAACCAAGAGTGCAGCAAAGCCTGTTATCGTGCACCAGTTCCCGTTCAAGTCTAGTTCAAAGTGGTTTTTTCGGGTTTTACACCTAGGTACATCTGTGCCAGAGCCACCTCTACCTTCTCGTATCCAGACAGGGATGTATTGCTTGAAAAACTCAAAAAATCTCTACAATACCAAAATTCTAGGAAGTTCTTCTATACTAATCCTCAATGTTTATCTTAGGTCTACGTGCTCTAATCAGAGTTTTTCTAAATCTAGCTTCCATGGTTTGTACTAATCTTCCTCGGATACCAACTGTAACGCCCCGACCCTAGTTACCCAGAGTCGGTGCATTATTACATAACATTGGCATGATCACAAGAAAGATCAAATCTCGAAAGACCGATTGGTTTAGTAGCCTTGGAAACACTAGATATATTCATAAGTCTTGCATTACATCATAAAATGAAAAACTTCTATAACAGCATATTGTCTCCATAAACCACACTCATATCCCCACATAATATCCCTGCAGGTCATTCATAATTTACTTCTTCACTTCCTGGGAAAAATAAAACATAGAAAAGGGGTGAGCTCAAATGCCCAGTAAGGATAACAATATAGCGGAACATTCAAAAATAAGCATAAACATTTAAGGCAATGAATTACTAAAACAAAGGCCTTTTAAACTTGAATTTCAACATAGTATGGCAAAAGTAAAATGAAATAATTCAATTTACTTGTTCACATGGATATTCTACTAATCAAATAATCACATGCAATATCAATAACCACTTTCATAATGTTGGAATGCATAATGCCAGACTATCATAACCACATTGCCAAGGCCTCGTGCCAAGACTACAAATATGATTTTTTCAAGGCCTTGTGACAAGACACTAGTTTGTCTCATGAGACCTACTGATGCATCGAGGAGCTATAGCGGGCTCCACCCGTCACATATTAATTTCAATGCACTACCATATGAAAAGGTTTAAACATAACATAATCATTCGTATTAAAACTAGAATACGAAATGTCAATAATTTCACCATAAAATATGAATGATATAAAAATAGCACATCCACAGTCAAACATATCATAAAACCTTCAATACAATATAGAAGTTTTGTATCATAATATATCAACATCAAATAAGCGTAAAATCCATCAAAGGATGTTGACATAGATGAAATCAAAACTATTTTTAGAGAAATATCTCTTTCTATTTTTGAAATCATTTAAGAGCCATATAAAATAAAACATTTTCATTGAATATATTCTTATAATCTTGTAAGGAAAACTTTGAAGATTTTATAATGGCTGAAAATAACCGCACCTGCCGTATAAGTTAAAAAAACATTCTTACCTTAATTCTGTCAAAAACGTTAAAAAGGACCTTGTTTTGAAAACGACGGAAAGATTCCTCTTATAAAAATTCAAAAAAGGGTATAAATGACTTTAACCCATATTTTTGTAAATAATAAAAATGTTTTTAAATAAATTTCTAAGAAAACATGGATGTGGATGATAAAGAGATCCCAGTAGATTATTACATATAAACAACCTCGGATAATTAAGAGATTGTGAAATAACCCTTACCTTGTACTTTTCCTTGGATGGGGTAGGTTAACCTCCTGTATAATGGTGAAATAATTGTTATTAAATTATAAAAGAATCATATACATTAATATTATATCATATATGATCTTTTAATATTGATTTGATAATAATATCTTAGTATTATCATTGTTTCGGGTGTTAACTTACTTGTTTTCTTTTATATGTTTTGTTACATAAGACATGTTTGTAAAGTATAGGTTGTATATTATTCATATCCAGAATGATATCAAGTCCTTAAACATCATTTTTTAAATCATCAAATGATAATTATACTTGAATGGATACGATGGAGAGTGAATCTCATCACGTTCGTGGAGACGGTAGTCCGTACGTACGCACGAGCGACAATATCATTCTTTTGATATTAAAATAATATATAAATGGATGGTATATCATATATACAGAATCATTAACATGTTATATTTATTATTTACATGAGTTACATATCATTATTATACCCATCCAAAATAATAATATATTAAATAACAATTACACCACGACGTGGAGACGGTAAGCCGTACGTACACATGTATGGTGACATGTTATTCAAAGGGTGGATAGAATACTGAATATGGTTGTACCATAATTATAATAACATCACAGTATATATATGATACTGGAGTTATTATTTTAGAATGGTAACAACAAAGGAAGAAGAAGTGGAAGAAGAAAGGAACTTGAAAAGGGGTGGTGAAAACATTACCACTTCTTCGGGTTCTTCCTTTTGATGTGATCAAAAGGGATCCTTAGGTTGGCTTTGTGATCAAAATAAGACCTCTGGGTTGTAGTTAGGGAAGTTGGGATAGTATTTGGGCAGAGTTTGGCTGAACCAAAAGGCTTGGAAGTTGTGAAGAAATGAGAAGGAGGAGTGCCCTTTTATAAGAGGGGTGAGGGGCACCTTTGGAAAAGCTAGAAATATTAATTTATAATAAATTCATATTCGGTTTATAATGGCTCAAAAGTTTATTATTTAAATGTTACGGTGATTATAGGTCGAAAACAACTCAACCAATAGAATTTAGACAGGTTTGGTTACTTATATTAACCTTATCTTTAAGTATTAACTCTAAGTTAATTAGTTTCACTTTTACAATGTCTCTTTGTATTTTTATATAATATTGTTAATAAACTTACTATATACATCCAAGAGACCTCCATGTGGTCCATTAATGATGAACCTTTCATTATATAAGTATCTTGGACGATCCTTAGATTTTTAGGAATTTAATATCAATTAATAATATAATATTTGTTTTAAGAACTCTTTTATGTCAATTTTTACACTATTCAATAGTTGATTTTTTTAAAACTCATAACAGATTGATTACTTCGAAAAAAGTAAATTAAATCAATCCTAATATATAATATTATCCTATAAAATTAGTTTAATTCATGAAAAGTTTCATATTATATTTATTTGGGTATTTATAATATCAATTAATTTAATTTTTCACTATTTTAGTAATTACTGCATCATCATTGTGTCATAAATAAAATAAATTATTTAATGTCTAAAAATTATAAATAAAATATAATTATGTATGAAATCTTTTTATATTTCTATTTAATATTTATAATCTTAAATAAAACATATATAACCCTGTGTAAAAATTGTTTTTCTAAAAGATATATGCTTGTGTCATTTTTGTATTCATTTTAATTTAATTAAAAAAAAGTGTCCCTATCACCTACATGTGGCACCATGGGGTCCAAAAATCGACCCAAAGATGCCTATGGTCTAAAATGTATCAACCAATAAGGCTATTACACGTTTTAGGGTAATTTAATATTATTATAATATTATTTTTTAACCCTTATTTACCGAATTTACCCTTAACCATGGTAAATAAAATATTTACCGCAGTAATTATTCAATATTTCTAAAAATAAAAGTTACCTATTTACAAAATTTGGACATCCTGATTCCAAATTTGGAATACATTTTTCTAAATTCAAAACACATAAGTGGCAGAAATTAATTTAAAATTAATTCCTGCTGTCAAAACAAAAAAGCGTGTTTTTAAGAGATAATAACTATCAAAAGATTGACACTTATTTATGTTCAGTTTAATTGTAAAATTATTTCCAATGACCAAGATTATATTAAATGGTAAAAATATATTCTAAATATACTTTAAAACCACCCAAATTCATAATTTATCACTATTAATTATCTTGATTCAAAAAGTTGTTTTTAATTAAAATTTCGTAATTTTCACTATTCATCAAAATATGAAAGTTATCCGAAAAGTACCAAAATTTCACCTTAGGATAAATTCGATACTCCGAATCCAAAAATGATGTCCATTTTGAGAGATAAAATTTATAAAATTTTAAAATGTAGGTATTATTATTCATAACAGCTTGTTTGATTGGTTGTGGTGTGTTAGAACTCGAAGTTGCGTACAACACACGCTACTGTATTATTCAAAGGAAAGCGTACCGTGGAAGCTTGGGATGTTTCATTTTAATTTTTTTTGATGTCCTCATTTAGTCAAAATATTAAAATATTGTATTTAAAAATGTTTCACTATTAAAAGTTGATAAAAGTGCAATACTGAAATGGAATCTGTTCTTGCGTTATGTCTAAGAAACTCATAATATGGATTCTAAAATTATACGGATTATATAAAGTTTAAAATTTAGTTAATACTATAAATAACCTTTTTTTAATGGCTTTTTTTGGTATTTCATGGTGTGATTGAACTCTGTGCTGCGTGTAGTGCAAGTTATTGAATTATTTTGAAGAAATAACACACTATGAAATCTTGGGGTGTTTCACTCCAATTTAATGGATATGTTATATCAATAACTTTTAAAGTATAAAATTTTCATAATACATCATTGTTCGTTTAAACTCTATGTTGCATGTTTTATGCACTATAAAACATAATTTTATTTTAAATATTATGTTGTTAAAAAATAACTCTAATTAGAGTGATAGAACCTCAACCATATATTAATAAGAATTTGGATTCATGCACTCCATGAAAATATTCCATTTAAAAGTTTATATTTGTGCAAGTTGTGTATTGGGGTGTGAAATATTGTAATAAAAACAATATAGAAATACAATAATGTATTTATCCAATACACACCTGAGAACCCTTGAACATAATCTAGATCATGTTACATTTACAAAGACATCTCATTGTGGTGTTTCATCACTCGGATGCAAAATTTGAACTGTAATTATCATAATAAACCAATCTATATATACAAATTCAAACCACCTCCAAATTGTGATGACCCAAAAATATACAAGGTGTTACACTGGAACATGGATAAGATTTTTTTAGAGGTAGTATAGAAAAACAATTCTTTCCATGACATTATAAAATTTTTTGAGTGAGTATAGCCTAATCTATATTATTTTTTCATATATTTTAGTTATATTTTTTTTATTCTAAAAATATTGTGGTTAAAGGGATAATCCATGTTTAAAATTTAAAAAATAATTACTTTTTGATTCTAGAATATGTTGTAAGTGGATTCTATATTTTATAAATATCATCATATTTTTTTAAAATTCACAAAAAATGATGTCATGAAAAAAGAATATTGTGAAGCATTTTATATGAAATCATTCGTATTGATCAATATTTTATTTTCACACAACATGGACTATAAAATCATTGATGTATGGATGACTACCAAACAAATATAAACATCACCTGATACACATGGTATGTTAAATAATTTTTAAAAAACGTTTCTATAATAACGTCTTTTAAATTTGATAGTCATTGGAATATAATAATAAATATCATGTAAATTATTTCATCATTATCAAGATTTAGTAGGAATTAGTAAACCTAATATTCATAGATCTATAGGTGGAAATGTTGTTTCTTTCATTATAGATAAAATCAAGGGATTTATTAAATACAAGGGATATAAAATAAATAGGTTGGATCAACATATCTTTTTTTAGAAATTGATAATCTAATTATAAATGAAGAGATTCAATAATATTATAACTATTAATTTATCATAAATTCATAGAGTGTATAAGGTAAGGGACATTCCACTTCATGGAATGTTAACAATAAATCTAATGAAAGAATTATATGATATAATATCTCTACTAAAGGTCATCGCTTAAAAAAAATTATATATAGTAATACCATATAAAGAATATTTTTTTGGGAAAAGAGTTAATTCTATAAGATATTATTCTTTTAGATCCTCCACAAATCCTATTTTAGAAGATCTAAGAGTTATAATTTTATGTGCCTCCAGTATTCTCAAGTAATTCATTATGGAGTTTTTTGTTTAATATCAGAATACATCCAAAAATAATAGTATGATAAATTAAACACATGGATTATGTTTCATGGTATATCTTTAAAATATTGAAACTATTAACATAACTACACCTCCCATAATTTCGCATTAACACCTGACTTATTACATAAGTTTTCACAATATTCTAACCAAACGTTATAGAGGAATATTTTCTTTTGGAATTAGGTTCATTCTATAATAAATTTAAATATAAAGGCATAATCTTATTTTATATCAACCTTAATATACACACACATTAAAATACAAGTTATTACCTTGCGGCATACATAAGAATGGGGGGAGATATAATGGCCATTATTGGAATGAACATGGAATAACATGAATAAGGTAATACATGTTATAAAATAATCAAATCAATGTGGGAATAAAAGTAGAGATAAAAATAAACATGAATAAAAATACATGATATTTCTTGATAAAAATAATATGGGAAATGTAGAAACAAAAGAAAAAAACTAAATCATAAATATATGTCATAGATAATTTCTAATAAATCATGATGAAAAAATTACCATAAAGTAATCAGGTTCACTCCATTTCCCAAAATTATTTCTTATGACACTAAACATTATCCTATTATTTGGTGCACTTTCTAATTTTGGGTGCAACAATCACTTATATTTCATTCCCATAATTAGGTGTTCAACATAAAACAAAACACATGGATTCATTCATCATAATATGTGATTCAATGATAAAGGAGTGTGGAATAAATAAATTAATAACAAAATTCAAGTACATATATGTTTATAAAGAAAAAATAATTTTATCGTAAACTGATATCATATTTAATACACCATTATTTTGGTATGGAAAATCATGCTGAAATATCAGCAGCATAATAATGTTACAAATAATTCATAAAATGCATTGAGGAGAGGTAAATTTGAATGTCCTCATTTGTACATGAAATTTTCACTAATAGTTACATGGAAATATAGATACAATCAATAGGGATTGGAATTATAAGTCATTAGATAATAATGAAATGTGAATTATAAAGAGGAAGTGAGGATCCCTTATCTGATTGTGTGACTAAAAATTAATGGTAGGAGATTCGTGAGTGAAAGGGGAAACTTTAGAGTACTCTAGAGGGGGGAGGTAATATTATTGAAATTATACTATTATTTCTTGTTAATATAATTGGGATG
The DNA here is from genome assembly GCA_963277665.1 of Viscum album. Classification (NCBI taxonomy): domain Eukaryota; kingdom Viridiplantae; phylum Streptophyta; class Magnoliopsida; order Santalales; family Viscaceae; genus Viscum; species Viscum album. Next base: position 1,155,153,328 of record OY728165.1, read on the forward strand.
TGTGGTGAGTTTCTATTGGAAATGTGTAACGATTTCTTTTATATTTCTAAAACATTTGTTCTTGACTTTATTTAAGAAAATACCCAAAACCACAAAACCTCTCCTATATTTTCCCTTGGTTTTTGTGAAATAATAATGTTTTCTATTTTTTATTATTTTATTTGTATAACATAATAAAATATCCCTTTTGATTTTGTAAAAGGGAGTCATACTATTAGTGAAATGATTTGAAAATATAAAAAATATTTTAATGGTTTTGGTGTATTGATAAAGGCCTTATAAAACTAAAAATTACATAAAATTACATTATTTTAAAATTAAAAATATATTTGGTTTTCAATATAATTTTTTCTATTTATAAAATAATATTTGGATCCATATGATGTAATAATACACAATATATATCTACACGCTATTTAATTTTCACATAAAAATTGGACTTTCTGGGAAAATTATAAAAAATTAATGGAGGAATAATTTTGAAATTTTTATTCATAAAATAATTTTAATTATTAAAAATAATTATATAAATATGTTCTTTATAACTTTTAAAATTCTAATCATCAATTATTGTTAAATGCTATTTTTTTAAACAATAATAGTTCTTAAGCCCTTATAAAAATTATATATTAATTAAAAATAATTATTTCATAATATAATCTTGATCATAATTATTTAGTGAACATATTTTAAAAAAAAATTATTTATTTCAAAAATCCATTATTTCATCAAAATGTATTGTTTAATGAAATTTAAATATAAACCAAAAATACTATGTATCATTTATTTTATCAAAAAACAAACAATAATAATATGGTGAAAATATATTAATTATTCTATAAAAAATAATTTATATACTCATATTTATATGGTCTTCATAAATATACCATTTATATACAAAAAAAACTATAAATGTAAGGTTCATGATTGTGATACTTTCAGGGGTGTTTTGGGGTACATAGTTTGGGTTCTGATCCTATTGAGCATGAAATTCACTTATAAATTATTTATATCATTCTTATTTTATTAGACCTCATCTTTGGATTATTCTGGGTAAAATGACATAAATTCTATATCCCATATAAGATTAGTTAAATGAGCATCATATGGTATAATCCTACTGGTTGATTCTATCAATTCTATTCTCCTTGTCAATAGGATTTTTTAAATATCTATATTTATTAGAATCATATGATCATTGTTCAACAACAATTTTTTCTACGATAATGATTCTTAATGGTAATATAAATGGGTTATAAAAAATTTAGAGACTATGTTATCTATAATGTTATGCTTTTTAATACATTTTAATCAAGAAAAAGTTGAATTTTATTTATAACATTTTCTGTCATTATAATATTTTCATGATACAAAATTTCACTACAAATATTCTCAATTCCAACACACAAAAAAATGTGAGGGTAACACTTTTTCTTCACATCCTCTTGTTCCCTCATTGATTATTCATATGTATAGTTTTTTCAAAACACCTTGACAATGTTTATTGTCTTATTCCATATAAAATTATCTTTATAATCTAATATCCTCACCAGTTACTCCATACAGGAAATGTAATTATCTAATGGTATTACTTATGGATTGAGTACATGTTATAGGTCTTTTATTTAGTTTCTTATTATGGGTATATGGAATTCATCATGTACTTGAGATAGGTTAGGTGGGAGTTCATGTCGACAAGATGCTATTTTGTTGAGATTAATTATCAATAAGTGGGGGGTGTAATTTTGACTAAACATTCAATTCTTCTCAAATATCAAGTCATTATTCCACAATGATATAAGTATAAATACCAAGTCACCAAGTTTATTCTATATTTCTAATTGATGATTGACATGAAAGCTTTTCTATCAAATCAGAGCAGCCTTGAAGTGCTGCTGAATAGTCGTAACTATTTCCACTATCTCCTCGAGCATTTTAAGACCTACTAGTTATCATTCGACAACTTCATCCAACAAAGAAGATTGTTTTAACCTCTTCCAACACTGGAAATCATATGATCCCATTTTGGATGATTTTGGAATACTTTTTTGTATATGAAATAAAACATATGAAGATTTTTCTTCCATCCCCTAATAATGTCAATTAGTAATGATCTCAACATGTCTTTGAATTTCATTAAGGTATACTAATATTCAAAATATGTTTTAGGGTGATAAGATGAGATAATGTTCAATTATGTTATCAGATCATGTCGGAGACTCTTCCTGGACCTAGTGGTCAATCATGGATCTATGTTGGTTACAATCTATAGTGGTGTTACATGATACACACCACTTAACTAATTTATATCATTGAATGATGATCCTGTTATAAATCCACCAGAATCATATTGATGTGCCTAGTAATTGTATGAAAATCCACTACAGACCATGAAATATAATTTCAATGGATTTCATTATAATTATGGGGACAAAGTCTATGGTCATTTTTCCCACATCTAGGTTTATATGGGTAATGGTTGCATCATCCCCTTAGAATTTTCCTTTCATCCTTCACTAGCACACATTACATATATCTTAATGTATATTTTGTGACACCATTCTTCATATTGTCGAACCAATAGCATTCTAGTAGATCTCGATACATCATTTTGCTTCGTGGGTTGATAGACATTGTAATTCTATGTACGTCATCCAATATCTCCTTCTTTGTGTCATTATTTGAAAGTACACATTATATTAAACCAAACCCGAAAACACATTATTCATTAACATTCAATTACATGGATTTTCCTTTTCATATATATTCCATATTCTTTTGAATTCATACATTAACTCCTGAAAAATCCATTATACCCCTTTTAAGGGATTGTTGAGAAATAATTAGTGAAGGGATTGATGATGTTTATTCCTTTTGTATTCCCATGACCATCATTCACAAATATTAGAAGAAAAAATTGTTATCAATTTTCATTAATGATTAAATTTTTGGATCCTTTCTACATAGAAAATATTTTACATTATTCTCATTCCAATGATGTTAGTTAATTGAGAAATTATTTTCCTTTATCATCTCTCATCATTTTCATTGGTACATATTCTTCTCTTTCTATGTGAGTATACACCTGAAAAGGTTTTAATCCATATATATGTCACACATCTCCCAATAGTGATAATTACACCATATTTTCTGAGATAATATTACAATTTCAAACTCTAGATCATATTTTGGGTTGATTTATTCATGAATATTTAACTTCCATGAAACATAGGTTATGGCATTTTCATTTTTTACTAACACACAACATAATCCCTTCTTGATGCAACGTGAAATAATACAAAATTTTTTCCACTTGTGGGAATTTCTAGCACATGGAAAGTGATAATCCTTAATTACATCTCCTTTAATAGCTCTTTAAAATCATCATTGAAATAAAACAATGCTCCCTTTTGGGTTATCATTGTTATAGTGGTTGAGAATCGTGAAACATTCTCACAAATTTATTATAATAACCAACTAATTCAAGGAAACTGTGGATATCTATCACCGATACTAGAAAAATCCCTCAATCAATTACTTCTTACCTTTAGGGATCCACATCATTCCAATTTCTTCCTACTATATTCTACCTGAATGGGACGTCCTTCAACTAGAAAAAATATTTGTATACTTTCATAAGGCTTTTCTTTTCAATAGTTCTTTTGCATAGTGCTCAGATTCTTCTCACAGTCCTTTGTTATTTCAGATTATAATTAAATATCATCTATAAAGAGTGCATAAAATTAATCAAGGTAATCTAAAAAGATTATATTCATGAATTCCATTATGATTACTAGATAAATAGTGAGACCAAATTTTATTACTACGAACTCATAGCGCATATACCCCATATGATAAAAATTACTTGATATTTCATCTTTCATTACCCTTACATGATAATATCTTAACAACATATCCACAATGGAGATATATTGTGAACCACATCGATAATCAAAAAATTCATCAATTAATGATAGAGGATACTTGTTATTTATCGTTCTCTTTTTGAGATCCGGAAAATCCATGTACAACCTCATTTAACAATCCTTTTTCTTGGTTAAGATGATATGTTCACCCAATGGAAGATCTGGAAATTACTCAGAAATACATCAGTGTATTCTATTGGAATCAGATTGCCTACAAGAACAATTCATTAGTTAAACTCAATCATTTGAGCATGATATTCTTGATAAATGTGAGATAATAACCATTCTTGTTATTTTGATGTTAAAAATTATTCATCCTCCTCTTGGAGTTGTACAAAATCTATTGTCGATTTGTTATAGAGTGAGTGATTTAATTCTCCTGAAAAATTAATTCGTGATATATACATGGAAAAATAACACACAGAATTACATAAAATTCCCCCATAAGTAGTATGAATATTTTTTATAGGTTTTTTGGCATAAAAAATGTGACATGGGAGGAGTTATATACTCATTTTGTAATAATTTCTCCATTTGCTATTTTAACTGACAACACTAATTCCATGCTCTGTGGAGCTGTTTGAGGATTTCATACAAAATATTATGACAGTAATGAATTTTTGGAACTTGAATAAATAATTGATTTATCTATTAATGAATGAATAACTAGTTCACTAATCACAACGTCATTTTTATGATCCACCTTAGAGGTTGTGATCGAATAATATCACCCTTTCTTCTTTGGAGGATGGTGGTTCTCTCCAAAAACCCTTGGCATAGTGCATTGGTTGGAAAAAATTTCTGGTTCTATATGGTTGAATAAATGAATAATTCACTATGTTTTTACTCTAGAATTAATTTCCTAGATCTTGTTATTGGGTTTTTCATATCAGAAATTACTATGTAGGTTCTCTTCCATCCCTAACATAATTAATTTCCTCACCCCCTTCAGAAATTTTTAGGGTTCTTCTTTTGACAACATAGACAAGTGGGATGTTAATGTTTTATGGTATCACTAGATTTATCCATTAGAAAACAATAATTAAACTCTACCATTTATTCCATAAACCTATTATACCCTTGATATTCGATGATATAGATTTCAATTATGAGGGAACATAAATTTTTTTTATAACTATCAAATACTTGTATAGCCAAGGCTTTTCATTGACTTGTTTTCATATAACCATTAAATTAGTAAAACATTAATTAAAGTGTAATATTGAAGAATTAAATATATATTGAATTCCTTTTGGGTTTTCCTTGTATTACTTGAGTGATACATCATCATTTTTCTTAAGGGATATGAGATCCCTTTCATTTAAGGATATAGAGTGTAAGGAAAATATTTATTGAAAATCATTATGTATAATTACATGCACTCCATCATATTTATCTCTTACTATGGATCTAAATTATTGATCAATTAAAACCACAAAGCATAATCAACCTCTATATTAAAAATTTCTAGTAGAACATACTGCTAAACAAAACAATAAAGGTAAGATATGATATATTCAATGGATTTGATCTATTGTTTAATGATTAAAGGACCAGAAGATCCATTGAAATATAGAGGCCTTTGTCATATAAATCTCCCAATCCTAGATTGTTATCTATTAGTGGGAATTTTATGCTCCTATTGATATATTATTCAATTCAGAACATGATTTATCTAAGATATTATCATAAATAATTCTCAATTCCTACTCCCATCGGGTTGGGCCTATCATTTGAGATGTCGTCACATTGCCCCTGACATTGATTCATTACCGAATTAATCATATTCCTGGACATTTTATTTAATAAAACGAATATTAGGGATTATTATTTATTACTATAAAATACATAAATTAGATTCGACATAAATTAATGGGGTAACTTATAAATTACATTTATTTTTTACCTGATGAATTTCTAGACTTCGAAATGTGATATCCATGATTTGTTTCTTAACATATATTCCTATTGGAATTTTTTCTTAGATTAATATTGTTACTTAATGAGTTTATAAAATTACCAATGTATATACACCAAGTATGTATCTCTCTAGAGGATGGCTCTCAGAGCATGACGATTCAAAGTGATGCAACCCTAGAAAATCGCGGTGTATTCCCCCCCATCCCAGCGGTAGGAGGGGGGGATGAAATCATTCTGCCGCCTCCAAGCTCGAGGAAACCATTTAACTCCATTTTTAACTCGAGCTTCCTCCCAGACATCCCAAAGATTTTGATAAGTCAGGTGGTCCCTGACCAAAATCTTGGAGGCCCTCATCTCCTCATTTAACAACTCGAGTTTTACAAAGAATCAATCCTTATGTATTAGTATTTTTTTTCAACATCAACCATTTTCGACCCTCAATGGATGAGTCTTATTGGTTTTTGTTTAGAAAATGGAACCTGAAATACTCCATTATTGTTGATCTTCTTGATAAGTGACATCTTATGATATGGGTTTCCTCAGAGGATGACCTAATCAGGGCCTGGTCCAACAGTCCTTGTGATTACATCATATGAAAATTCATTATTTTTCAATGATAGATTGAAATGTTAATGAATCATGACCCATAATCCATTGAGAAATACGTAAGCATGCCTCAACTTTTTTACACTTTCAAAATCCAACAATTATCTATAAGATTGAAAATATGGTGGATCGATTTCTCTGTTATAATGTCTACACCGCTACCATGAGTCATCCCATTAGCGCACACATTTATGTTAATGCATATGTGTGAAATCCCTGAGTGGATTTGATCTGGATATCTATTTGTGTGGAATCTAGATATAAACAGACTGTGGTCTTTGATAATTAGGTTAGATATTGCTCAAATTTTTGTTGTCTGGGGAATCTGGTGTCTAACTATCAAGCTAAATGTTAGAGAAGGAGGTCTGATCTGAAGGTGAGGATAGTATAAGGGAATGGAAAGTTTCCATATGTGGTTAATGATAAGGATTCTTGCTCTTTGCACCAAGGTGTAGTGACTATGGGAAAAAATGCAGTGGCCTCTTCCAAACTAATGGTCACTATAGTTCTTGATTGTCTTAAAAATGGTCTGAGGGTTGGGGGTGGTGCAAAGAGGGTAGTTGATAGGGGTACCTATGGTAAGGGTGCTCTTAGTTCTTAAGACTTGGAGAATTGTGGCGACAAGGATGATGTGTGGTCTAAGGGGTTGCAGTATGGAGAAGTGGGAAATTTGGAGTCTACTGTATGTGAAGATCGTCTATCTGTGGAGATTTCAGAGGTATGAGTTGCTTGGTTCAATGGCCCAGCTAATGTTAACAAATTTGTGAAGGTCACTATTCCCAAATGAAATTGGTTTCAAGGGTTGGAGCATGAGGGTGTGGAAAATAATATGCATGATGGTTCCAACAGGTGTACTAATATCACCTTGTAGAAGGATGTTGTAGATTATGATATCGTAGAAAAAGGTATATTTGGAGGCATGAAATTGGTGGAAAACACTCATTAATTAGATGTGATTGACACTATCTGCCCCAACATAACTGACTATAGCTTTATCAGGATATACTTATCCTTTGTATGTAGGGCGATATGTCCTATTGTGACAAACAGAATGGTGGTGGCATGGTCAGTATCTCATATAGTGATGTTTTCTAGGGAGGGTATTAGGTGTTGTATATGAACAAGGAGGATATGTTTGTTTCACCATAAAGAAGGTGAAGAAAGGACTACTTTTATCTTCCAAAGATGATTCCATCCAGGTATTTCAATAAATGTATGAAATATACAGATGAACTTCATTCATTGGAGAGGATGAAATGTTGGATGAATTTTGTCAAGGTTCTTAAGCATTACGGAATCTAAGAATGGGAATCAGCGACTGTAAATAAAAGTTTTGTCTCTGGTGGTGTTGATGGGTTTGATTTTGGTGGTATGTAGTTACTATTTTGGTCTTATGGGGCATTTCAACTATACATTTACATTTTTTAATAAATATTCCTAGTGTTTTCCTCTAACTAATCATACTAGTATATCCCCTAAGAGCATCAAATGATTTGCACAATATGGCTTGTTGTAATGTGTCAGGTTAATCCAAGTCAGGCTTGATGCACCTTCTCAGAGATGTTACCCCTATGTACATCAAGCTATAATCACATCCACATAAAATATATAGATAGTTATATATTTGATTGATAAACCAATTATTCGATACATACCGAAATTTTGGGATGTTTTCTTATATGGATTCTTCTACCTAATTATTTCTACAGTTTTCTAATAATAATCCTAATGATAACTAAAATATTCATTTGATACAAACTATTACAACCCATAAATTTATTTCACATTAATACAAGATTAATTACACATGAGTATACTTTATACAACCCATATGATTGAGAATTCTTGTGTATATTGGAATTCGGTAAATTATATAACCATTTCAAATAGGAAAAAATAATCTTTATTGGAAACTACCTTAATATTCTCCCACATGAAGCTACATTGGAAATCATGGGGATATACATAAGAATTGGGTGAGAAATATATCCCATTAAAATAATAAACATGAAATAACAAGAGTAAGTCAATTTATATTATAAAATAGGAAAAATATGTAATAAAAGGTGTGGGAGTAAAAAAATGTATATTAAGGCATGATAGAGCATTACAATCATTACATGGGAAATGTGTAAAAACTAAAAACTCTACATCATCGATATAGGTCAAGGATAACTTTTAAAACATGATTATTGAAAATTAACATTAATGAATTAGGTTAACTCCCTATACCCAAATGACGTCTCATGAGAATTAAACTTACGATATCCATTTGAACACAATATATTTTTGGGTGCACCTGTCAGATTCCTTTCATTCTCATACTTATGTGTGCCACATTAATCATAAAATATGGATTCATTCCTCATCTTATGTTATTCCACAATCATGGATTTTAAAATAATTGAATTTTATTACCAATTAAATTATGTATAGTTTTATTTATTTGAACACCCTTGATAGTAAATTTTAATGGTATTCACTAAATAATTATTTTAGTATAAATTATCATGGTGATAATTCCTCATTATAATGACATTAAATAAAAATTCATAAAATGTTTTTATAAGAGATAAAGGTGTCTATGAATGTTTACACATGAAATAAAAAGTAAAGGGGACATGACTTAAATATACCAATAATATCAATTGGAATTAGATTTCATAATAAAACAAATAAATTTGAGTAAAAAGATAAACTAAGGACCCCATACTTGAGTGTGTTACCCAAAATTATTTGTAGTGCCTTATTAAAAGCATGGTGCACACTGGGGGGACTATTGAGAGGAGAGGGAAGATTAATGGAGTTCTACATGAATTTTAATTTAATATAAATGGGATAATTGGTCGGTATATATATAAAATTAGTTGGAATTTCATTATTATTTCTTAATCTTTGGTTTTTGACGATATATAACAAAATCAAAAAAACTATAAAACATCCCATGTTTTTCCCTTGTGACACGTAAAGTGGTAGTGTTTTACATTTATCTTATATGGTAAAGGGACTAACATAATAATATAATACCCTTTCTTTTGGATAAGTTAGTCATACAATTAAATAAATGATTTTAAAAAACATTAAAAATTTTTAATGGTTTTGGAGGATTCATAATGGATTCATAAAATTATGGAAATATAATCAAAATAAAACTATTTTAATTTAAAAACATATATTTGATCGTAGAAAAAAAATTTAGTGTTTATTACATTCATTTTGGGTCATTACGATGTCATAAGACCAAAAAGTATATTTATATGGTATTACATTTTTACCCTAAAAAATTACTATATCAGATAATTATGAATGAAATAACCACTGGAAAATATAAATGTTCTGATTCCATAAATATTTTAAATTTTATCAAAATAAATATATATTTTTTCATTTTCACTATAAAATTAATAATATTTATTTATTGATAAATTTTAGGTTTATTGATAATAAATGGTTCTGAACGCTTTAACAAAATAATTATCATAGCATAATAATTATATGATCATTTATATTTAAAAAACATTATTTCATAATCATATATAATTTTTAAATATTATTAATCCCATAGTCCATTTTTATCACTATAATTTCCTTAATCAAAATATTATATTAACGAAAAAACTATTTCTATTTTATTGTACAAAAAAATTATAGGATTAATAAAATATTAATTATCCTATAAAAAATAATTTACATTCACAAATATAAATGATCTTGATACATATTCTCTTAATAAACCTGAAAAATCCATAAGAGTAAGGTGAACGATAGTGTCACATTCATTAGTGGTTCGACATACATGGTTCAGTTCGAGATCTTGATGATCCTGAACATCTCATGCAAATCGTTTCTCCAAGGATTATGATATTGGATCTCAGCAAGGTCTTAGTGAGGGTAAAATCCCAAAGATTCTATCTCCCTTATAAAACATGAGAAATGGGATTCATAGGGTATTATCCTACTAGTTGATGTCATCACTTCCTTTCTCGAGGATAGTTGAATTTGATAAAATAATATGTTTATAATATTAATGAGATCAATGATGTAAGGATATAAAATCATTGGAAATTATGATTAAATGTAATTTTAACAGGATACAATAAAACTGATGGATTCCATGTTTTTTCTATAACTATTATACATAATAATACATTTTAATTAATACAAAACAAGAATTTAATTTATAATAGTTCGATTCATTATAATTTGGATAATGGGGATGAGTGATGCTTAGTCCTCGATATAGAATATTTTTTATTATTGAATGAGGTGTAGTACAAACCGAGGGTAAGGAAATTTCATATTTTGATAGGGTAACTAGATGTTGTGGGTTTCTATTCATCTATCAAGGTTGGGGTATATAACTTTTTAAGTAGTTGTGTTGAAGTTAATAATTGTTTTAAATATACAACATTGTAACCAACATTGTTTTTTAAAGGGATATAAAATTGGTGGGAAAAACATTTGAAAATTTATGTCCTGAGATTCTTTTTCAAATAGGTGATATTTGTATAAAATCCAATTCAACAAAATTAATAAGGAATTTTAGAATAATATATAATTAAACATTTTATGAATGAATCATTAGAAAATACTAGATGGCATCACCATGAATGGATTGAAGAGAAACATATGGTCAGAAGTTTGATGTTGAATTTATTGATGTACAAGGACCTACTCTAGTTCATTATCATGGAGGCTCACTAAACATTACAAACTTTATTTGGGATACTACACAATATGTGTGTGAATTATTTTATTTGATCATGTCATTTTATTCAAAACATCATTTTATAGTGATCCATGGTGTAAAGAAATACTAGACATAAACACAAATGACTAAGAAAAAAAATGGTGGGGAATACAAATTTATGTAATTTTATAATTTATAATTGAATAAAGGCATATGGTTAAAGATAAACATCTTATGATGTATAATAAAATTGACACATATAGAGAATGAATCATAATTTGATATATATTACATGGACTATGAGGATAGCTGATAGTGTTTTCAGGGATTTTTTTTGAGGAAGTTAATTTTGATTCTAAGTAAGAGAACAGAATTATTTTTATTGAATGGGGAAGGAAGTTAAGGAAGAATTTTTTCAATAAATATGATTTATTCTTTTAAAATCAAATTATTTGTCAAACTCTCATATTTTTATGTTGATTCTAATGGATATAAACATATAAAGATTAATTATAAGCATGTATCCTTTTATGCTATATTGATTAAGAATTTTCATTTCAATCCTAGGATTAACTCTTATAGAATTTTTTAATAATATATAATGTTATCTTCAATGAAGAGAGTATGTGAAAAACCAAGGATATTTTTAAAATGATATCTATAAATCATGACATGAGAAGATTAATCTACAAATAATTACAAATGTTATTTTCATCAGAGAAAATTATAGGAGTATAATAGTTCCAGAAACACTAAAATTTCAAGAAGATATATTATATTGAAGTAATGTTATGTTTTTGTTTCTGATGCTATTAATTATGGAGATAACATAAAATATTAAATATATGAGGAGAGATCAGTAAGGTGAATTATTAGAGAAAATTATTTTAGAAGGAGTAGCATAATATAGTCCATTATGATGGAATAATACGATTAGGATCCAAGTGTAATGATATAGTGGTTAACTATATTAATTTATTTTAACTAATGATATAAAAATTTAATATTCTATAAGAAATTTCATTTCTTGTGAACCCATTTAATGAGAGTTGTCCATGTCTGTCTAAATAGAGTAATTACATGTTTTTATGACATGGGATCTAATAGGTCACCCCAATGATTCTAACATACATTAGAATACATTGATTTATTATTTGTAACATGAATATGATGATAAAATGATATTAGATAAATTATTTCTAAAGGATTTTAATAAAAGTATGTTGACTATTTTTGAAATATTATCCCATGTTACTAAACACAGTACCATTTAAATTCTACCGATAATGGTTTAAATAAAAGAGTTACATTTGGAGATTTTTTATTTTAATACATCCTTAATTCATGGTTATTAGATAAAGAGATATATGTCGATGGTATAATGTGTTTCTGGTTAAACATAATAGGGAACATATATTGAAGAAAATACCATTTATGATTTGATTCCTTGAATAATTTAAATAATCTTAATATTAATTCCATCATATATGAATGAATCATCTCTTATTTAAATTTTCTACAATTTACCAATTAGAAGAATTATGATAATGGGAGTATCATCTTTTTACATCTCTATGTGAATTATATTATTATTTATATACATATATTTTAATGGGTTGATTTATTTATGGTTAACTATTTTCATCTTTTAATATGAAGGATTCTGGTCTTATTAAATGGATTGTACAAATATGGTTACTAAGATAAATAATATCCATGTTCGAGTTCCTTACTCATCCGGACTACATTAGGAAGATGTTGGAGGGCTTTAGAAAGATTGGGTTGAAACTAGTTTTTAATCCCATTGGATGACTATCTGTTCTATGTCGGATGAAGAAACCTTGAATGAAATCAATGAATGAGTTAATAGAAAACATTTGGATTGAATCAGTAGTCTAATGTTAGATTCATGTTGTTTGTTTTACATGATTAATCTTATCTGATTTTGTGGGAGTTTTTAGTAATTTCATGTTAATCATATAAGAAAAAAATAGAACATGTTATGTGGTTCATATAATATATAAAATGGTTTGAACCTTTTTTACCTTATTTAATATCGATGACTTTTTTATGGGAATTATTAATGAAACATTGGGAGAAATGTATAAACATTGAGGATAACTAGTGGTTATGTGTTTAACTATAGAATCAAAAAATTTAGTTTTATGTTGAAGCAATAATTGGTAGATTCATTTTCCTAAATAGAGGTAAGGTATTGTGCAGTATGGGAAGTTAATAAGGAGTTTATTTTTCTATTGGGGTTGTTATAGGATCTAAAATCCTGGTAAAAGGTATGTAAATTTATTCAATGGTTCAAAATGTTGGATCCAATTTAGAAGTAATACAATTTTTTATTCTCATGTAATGAATATTTAGTTGAAATATAACTTCCACAAACTCATTATAGATAAAAAATTGTGTGACATATAGAATATTGATGGAATTTAATATCTAGTAGGTATTCTTATCATAGTTGAATTATAGGATATTATAGTGTAGATTTGTAAATTTGATGATATGGGATGACTGGAATCATGTAGGGTTAACTATGCATTAAGGATGTATAATTGATAGTTAAAGGTATTTTTGATGTTAAAAGAAGAATTTGACTATTATTATGAGATAGATTTCCAAATGATAGATTTTGGTTATTTTTTACTGTTGAAAAAATATTCTAGATATTTGTTGTAATAGTTAGGATGATTGAATTTGGAAGTCTAATATCATAACCAGATTGTGTTGGTGGGCTGACATAACAAAATTCTAGACATTCTGATGTATAGTAATCCAAATTAGAAACACCAAAAGAAACATTGACGATTGTAGATATTGGATTTATATATATTTCAGGGACACGTGAAAGGGTTGGTATTGATATTATGTCATTTTTTATAGATGTCGTGATTTTTATATAAGCATTCTTCTAAACACATTGTAAAGAGATCCCATATAGTACGTAATGATTTCAAATTTCACTATAAGAGTCATTTTAGGTTGTGTCACACAATTTGCGATCAGATCTTTCCTGATGATCACCTGTAACATTATAAAGGGTTAGAAACATGTTGAAAAATACAGGTCCCACTATAAATTATAGTATGGGGTAATTTTATTTTTTAACTATTAAATATTGTAATCTTATTTCAATTCATTAATAAAGAGTTTACAATCAACCTCCTATGGTGTATGTCTTCATCTAACCCACAACATACATGTGGTATTTTTTTTACTTTCTATCATTTTATTTTTTAATATCATTCCTTGTGTATATAGAATAATTGTGGTGCATATCATGGGTGATTTTTCTCATATATTCTGAAAACATCATGAATGTTGGTGCTTTATAAATTTGGATGGTTATCTAGGGTGCTTTCAAATTAAAGGTTTTAAAATCCAAAAAAAAATCATTATCATAGTTTTCATTTAAGATAAAAAATTTTAATGTTTAGTGTGACTATATTTACTAACATGTACTGATAAATTGTTGGCTTTATAAAATTTTATTCATTTTTTATCTATTTTTTCGTTCTAGTTCAAATTTGTTTACTTATAAATTCATTAAACAATAAAATTATTTATTTTCATTCTATAATATTCTTATATTAATATAATAATTTACTATTTATTTTATTTAATTATAAAACCAATAAATTTTTGTTTTCAATTAAACATACCATTCTAATTAATGAAGAATATTTTTTGAAAAGATTGATGTTTCAAGGAATAATATTATTTCCATACAAAAATATTTAACTATGCCCTGTTTAATAATTTTTGAATAAATTAATAGTGTTTGAATAAAATTTCAAAGAAATAAGTTATATTTTTTCTTTTTGAAATGTCATTCCATGTGTTAAAATAAATATGTAATATAATAACTTTGATGGAATTAAGTGCATATTTTTAATATAAATTTACTTAAACAATGACTCATCCAATAATAATGATGAAATTTTACAAAACAAGGATTAAATATTAAATATTTTGATATGTTATTATTATATATATAATATAAAAATATTTAAGGACACATTATTTTAATTAATATTTTATATGAAATGAGTTTTTATATTATTACAGAAAGTTTGACTAGATTTTTTAGATTCTATAAGTGTTCTTTTATAGGGATGATGAAATATTTGATATGGTAATGGTTTTTTTATTTTAATCATGATGAATTCTAATTGTCAAAACATTATTTATGTTTCCTAGATTATTTATTATCCTACCTTTGGATTTATGTATGCAGTGTGACCATGAAGTTTATTGAAAATTTAGGGTACTTTTGTGATGAATAATACTCATGATATGTTATTAATTAGTATGGTTCGTGTAATCTAATAATTTCAAAATATAAGGAATAGAATATATCTTTATTAACTCTATAAAATGACTCATGTAATTCTTATTTATTATTATTTTTGGGATGGATAATAATTTCTTTGATTAGTTATGTTTTCTGATTCCTTATTGATTATATTTTATCCTTAGCTATAATTTCAATTAATGTGGCTCTTCATTTATCATTCTAAGATAAAAATATATGAAATTAACTATCATTATATCATTTTCAATATCATTTATGTGATAGTTATGTTATATTGTGTGATAAATGTTATTTTATTGGAATGATTATAAATTAAAATAAATTTTGGTGTCATGGATGGTATGTAGATTGGTAATGTAGTGGTTGATATTTTGACAATTTTGTGATATTGTCTTTTTTTGGAAATTAAATAATTAGATAAAAAATTTATTTACATGAATTATATTATTTAATTTTTTGATTGTTATGATTAATGAGATTTGGGTTTACAATATAGTACTTCTCATTAGGGTATTTAAGATGATGGTTGATAGAGATTGGTCACCCGTAAAAGCTTCCTTCACCAAGTTTTATAAAATATAATATAATTATTTTTTTCCTTATAAAAATATTTGACTGTGATAAATCTTAAAGAACCACAATATAGGTAGAGATTAATAACATTGGTATTAGAACCCTGGTCTATATAATAATTGGGTTTGGTTATCCTTTATATTTAATTTGTGTCTTTGATGACTATTTTTCGAGTAATTTGATGTGTTCCAAAATAGGTATGTTTTTAAAATTTTATTATTTAATGGTAGGTCCTTAGCAGTATTGATGTTTTTCTAATAAAATTTAAACTAATCCTTCCTGGGGTATTTTGAAATGGTTTGTTTAGAGATACATTACATATGATAGGAAATCAAATGAGTTTTTCAAATAACTCTAATATTTTTAACTTAATTCAAAAACCCTCATAAAAAATAAATTTATTTGAAATTAATTTATTTTTATAATTGTAAATGTATTATTTCTTTAGTGATATCCATAAGAGGTATTTTATAAAACTTAATTCAATATTTTTATCCACAATAATAAATGAATTAATCCAATTTATGACTTATTATAAAGGTGTAATTATTTTGAAGTGAAACTTGTTAAATTAAATGGGGTAGTAAGACAGAGGTCAGTTATGAATTAGGGTTGTCAGTGATATAATTATTCACCATAATTGTTTACTTGGTTACTAGGTTTTTATATGTATGTTAAATCTAATGGTATTAATATTTCAATAGTTTACATATTTGAGGAGAGTTTTTTTAATATAATAACCCTTTCCTATTTTTTTTAATAGTGAAATTGGCATATTTAATATGTATTTCTCCATCATTATTCAGATTTTGGACATTCTTATTTTCATTTCAGCTTCGATTTTCAATAACAATACTCATTTAATTGGTATCTAATATGGAGGAAAAGTATTTCATGATTTTTTATATTTTTTTTCCTCCAACTATCTTGTGAGTGTTATTTCTGAATTATTGAGTATGGGAATTATATAATAGATATCTAATTTACATTTACACCATTATATAGACCCTTAATTTTTTATTTTTTATTTTTTATATGTGCCATTGGGTTCTAGGGAAATTTGATTGGAGAAGAAACTATTTTGGATGATCTTCAATCTACCACCCCCTTTCACTCTATGGTGAGTTATTTGAACAAAATGATCAACATTCTGGTAGATAAATTACTCCATGAGGAATTATTTTTGGTGTTGAAATACAGGTTTATTGTTACTTGTGACATTATTTAAATAAAATAGAAGCGAGGATTCTCCCTTGATCTATAAACAATGATTGGATTATATGGGTTGTGATGTAAATTCATGTATATATAATTACATGTATTTATTAATTTTTGACCATTGTACAACGAGGGTTTTGATTCACTGGGGTCTAAAAAAGTTATTATCCAGTTATAGGTTTGGAGTGAGATATATGTCATGATTATCAAGAAATTAATTATTATGGTGTACCAAATTCAATTTTTTTTACCTCAACTAGTTTTATGAAAAAATATAGAGTTGAACATGTTTTATAAGGGGGTAAAATAGGATATTACACTTGATAATCTGTGATTCCATTTGAGAACCCATATTGTGTCGTAGTGAATTATATTTCACATGATTTATAACATATGAATTTTTTTAATACATTTTTGGTGATTGATCCCTTGGGATTGATAATCCTTACTATTATAGAACCCTAGAGTGCCAATAGGATTTATTTATCAATATTTTGATGCTCTTTTAATAGTTGGTGAAACTATATATTTGAATGTTGTTTCTTTTTCTTATTGAGGTTCCCCTTTCATCTATAAACATAATTCATCATTATTCATATTCTAATATTGATTTTAGATGAAATTATATTTCTTTTTTATGGGATTTTTTTACGTTTATTAACATGGATAAGGTTAATGAATGATTCTCGTTGATTTAATGGTTCTCGTCTTAGTTCCTCCCAATGTGGAATTCAATGTCTCTATAATTATATTGTAATTGTAATATTTTATTGTAAATTATAGAATAATATGTTTTATTTTCATATTGTGTAATTTTATATGTTATTCATTCTCATCCATAATCCTTTCTATTTTTAGTAAAAGGACTTATCCTCAAACAATAAATTTTCTAGTTACTTTAACTATAATAAAATCCTTTAATTTACAAATACTTTTTGTTAGTGGTTTATTGATTTATGTCATTAAAATTACATATAAAACCAATATATTAAAATGTGGACACTTCTATTAAGTGTCAATTTTTTAGAATGAAAAAAATTTCAAAAATGAAATATTTATTCTTATCATGACACATTTTGAATATTTTTATATGGAACTCACCCTTTTAAATAATTGACCAATGATTTTTTTTAAACATGTAATGATACAAATAATAATAGTAAGGTACAATTGAAATAAAGAAAGAAACCATTGTTCATGAATACATATAAATATTGTTTTTCCAAAATATTCATTTTTACCAAATTAAACATTTTCTAACATAAGAATTAACTTCCTCTCCCCAATTCATTTCATAAAATATTTCATGTGAAAACATAACAGTGATATAATTACTATAATGTTTAATAGAAATAATGAAAGCACATAATAATTTTTTTTTCAAAAAATTATTATTTTAAATTTATAAATTATCATAAGAATTCCTTTAAAGAAAATCAAAAATCAAAAAATGAAAAATCATATGATTTATTAAAAATCCATATCACGAATAAATGGATTTGGTTTGTAACTTGTCGAATCATTTTAATGTCACTATTAGAAATAAAAAAAACCATCATGGTTAAAAATTAAATAGAAATATTGGATTCATAAGTAATAACCATCGTAGTTTAAATTTGAATAAACCTCGTATTATATTCACATAATCACTTAAGAGAAACATAATCAGTAAACTCTATCTAATATTTAGAATAACCATCGTAATATATTTCTATATTATCTGAGGGGAAATAAAATTTGTAAACTATGTCCCTTTCCCAATGCGTAGGAGAGTTATAACAGGATTAACTTCCATTTCATTATTATGGAACCACCATTCTTCAGTACGAATTACCATAAAACATGATAGAGTACATAAAATCATGCTTCATAAAAATATGATTTTCAACTATAGGAAATCAATATTAAATATTGATATATACATTTTATATATATCCCATTTCTATAAATAAAATACAAACAATTATCTGAAACATGATTTTTATTTAATCAATGAAATGAATTTTAAAATTTATGTCAATAATAAAAAAATTTAATGGTCTAAGAAAAATTTATTGTCATTGTATTTATTAAAAATAGATCATTATATTTGACTTTTTAAAAATAATGGATAAACATTTGGTAAAAATATTTCATTTGAAATCCATTTAATTTAATAGAAAATAGGCATTAATATTCAATTCTAAAACATTTATTTCCCCTTAAAAACATATAAAAAATTACATTAGAATTATGTTTATGAAAGATAAAGAGAATACTAAGCAAAACGATTAATTGGATATTAAATGAAAGTCTCTTACCTTGATTTGGACTCATCACGTACATTATTTATATTCTAAAATATTTATCTTAAGTAAATTATTTAGTTTCTTAAGAACAATTTTCGACATTATTTTTTAATTTATATCACTTATAACCTTGTTATATAATGTTTTCTAATTATTTTTGTTAACATGAGTTTTTTTAGGATATTTCATACATAAGTCCAAAATGACATTGGTACATTGAAAATGGACAAATTGGTCATTAATCCATCTTATGAAATATAATAACTATGTTATAATTATTATTTATATAAATGTAATATTCATTAAAAACAAATCAAGAAATATGGTGATGAAAAATGAACTACATCAAAATCATGGAGTTAGTAGTTCGTACGAACACATGAGTGACTTTTAATTTTTAAACAATCATTATGGAATTAATGTAAGTATCATTTTATCGTCACATAATAGAAAATATATTTTAAATATACTATTATTTATTTAATTCTATTTATATATATCATCGATATTATGTGGTGATGAAAAAAACATATCACTTTGTAAAGGTTATAGTCCACAGGTACACACGAACAATGTTACCATATTTCAATGGAAGAAGATCTATGAAGTAAAATGATATATTAAATTTTTATTATTTCAAATATTTCATTAATGTCCAACATATAAACAAATTTAATTATAATTAACAACATTTAAAATAATGTTATGGGAATTGATTTATATCAGTTCGTGAGGTGTTAGTCCATCATACAAAAGAATTACGATTTTGTTTCCCTATTAATGGGATAAGAGATCTGTAAATGTTATTACATTAAAGTAATTTCATATATATATATATATATCAAAAAATTTTTAAAACATTTTATTTTGGATAAAAAATATAATATGAATAAGGGAGAAGAAATAAATCTAAAACATGTAGATAAAACTATATCTCCACATTGAGAAATCAAATTTTCATCGGAAAATATGACCTCTAAGATTCATATTATTCCCAGAATATTTTACCTATAATATCTTGACGGATGTTAACTAATTTTGGAATATCATTTAAAATCAAATTTGGTAATGAAATGTAAATTAAATAGAATAGTGGATGCACTTTCATAAGTGAGGGAAGGGTCACTCTTCGAATTCCAAAAAAATGGAATTAATTTAAATGAATATTCAATTCCAAATGCCTAAAAATAGATTTATTTATAATTTATGTCAAATATGGGATTACACAATATCCTAAAATAAATTTTATTAATGTTTTTATCACATATATACAACTACATTTCTCTATTGACCCTTTATTAACTGTTTAACAATTATCAAAATATAAACATTTTTTACCCATTAAGTGATGCAAATTATATTATAAAATGATAAAACACCAATTAATGGATCCTAATCGATTTCCTAAATCGTATACAATTTATTTTGATGACAATAATATTTTTTTTATTTTTAAATCATTTAATTAATTTTTATTATTATAAAATCTTTATAATATCAATTATAGTACTATTCTTTTACTTTAAAAGTATTAACTCATAGAAAATAAGTGAATTTGAATAAAATACATAAAAAACGATATAATATACCATTTAAAGTAAAAAATTACTTGATATCGTTAATTATTTCAAATTATATTGGAAATAAAGTTTTTCATATCATTTATAATATGACTCTATTAATTTAATATTTAATGCATTCGAATTTTGTAAGCATTTAACTTAATAATATAATTACTAAATATTAAAAATAAATTGAAAATATTTATAAAAATTATTGAAAAATGTATTTATAATTTACTACAAAACATATATTTAGTTTATCTGTATGTTAATAATGTTTTAGTTATTAAAAAAAACTGTGAAATTTATTGATTTTCATTCAAAAAAAATATTTTAATGTTTATAATCAAATAAAAATATCTATAAAAGGTCATATATTTGAATTTTGGATAACTATGGGTGATATATTCTAATAAAAATAAATTATGGAACATGTTTGGGTCTTTTTTTAGCTCGGTCATTTTATTTTAGACTTGAATTACAAAATTTAACCATTAAAGAAATATTTAAAATATCTAGGTAACTATTAATATTGGAAAAAAATAATGGGGAAATATTTATCAAATTTAGACCACGTAAATATAAATTTGGAATAAATTTTTCATTTTCAAAATATATATTTGATAGACTTTATTTCAATATTAAAATGGAAAAACATGACGGAAAATGTTTTCTCATTAAAATACCGATTTTAAGTTTTAAATTTTCATATACTAAAGTCAGGAATATTGTTTATTTTAAAAAATAGAATTTTTTAATAAAAATTAATTAAAAAAATTTTAAAACTCTAAAAATATATAATATTAAATTATAATTAATCAAAAAAATAAAAAAATTCACTAAAAATAGTATTTTCATTATTCATTGAAAAATAAATTTTATAATAAAATTTCTAAAAAAATTAAATAATATTGATATAGTGATATTAAAATGATTTTCATGTAATAAATTATATTTTATAAATATTTCCAAAAATAATATAATAATTTCTCATAAAATGCAATAATTTTTTTTTGATGAATACATATGTTTGGTGTATATAATTACATTAAAAAATATATTGATGATTTTATAATAAATAATAAATTAATTATTATTGACTATAACTGCTATATTTATATTTCAAAATATGTTAATCATATTTCTACCCTCTAAAATAACAGATAGGTTATAACAGACAAATTTAAATATTAAATTTTGATAATTATTTTATGTTTGGTGCCACGTAAACTATAAAACATAGTATTATTTTTAAAAATATATTTATTTAATATCTCTAATATTTATGAAATTTAGTTAATGAAATTTTAATAAGGGAGTGGAATCTAGTGGTCTGAATTTAAAAAATACATTTTTTTAAATCCCATATCATAAAAGGGGTTAAAAAATATCAACATTTTATGAATGAAATGTGAAGTATGAAGGTAATATGGAATAATTAACTTTGTTTTCATGTACGGAAACGTTGGTGGGATGTGAAAACATTGTCATGGAACAAAACAACAACACCCATGGACTGATAGAGAATGATAGAAACATGGTCATGAAAAAATTAATCATCAAAAAGCCATAAATATGTAATGGGTTAAAAAGCCATTGATTTCTCTAAAAGAAAATTAAATGGAATATATTTTTATATCAAGTTACTTTTATTAATTTCATTAAACTCATTTATCATGTTTAATAAATTCATAAAGAAATATAATAACTTGACATGTTGAATTTCATCATTTGATCATTTTCTTCGAAAATACCATCACTTTCTCCAATAGATGTTTAGAAACGTTTAATTATTCATTATTAAAGCACAAAAATAATTATATATAGGAATAAATTATTACATAAATTGAAACTAAATTATTTATCATGACATTATGCTTTAAATAACTAAAATAATTATGAAAATGTAATATTTTTCAAAAAATCAATTATCATTCGTATGAAAAAATACAACATTAATCACCAGGTCCATGAAAATAACACCCAAATATTAAAAAAGAGTATTTAAAAATTACTAACCTTAAAATACAACAATATATTCTATAATAATATCAAAATCCGATGATTAAAAGGATTTGATCACAGAGTCTTCCTAAAAAAATCTAACATTTATCTACAAATAAAATATATCACTCATAATGTCTCGTACATAAAAATATAAGAACTAATTATGCAATCATCCAAGTATGATAATTTTTCAAAAAAAAAACCTAAATCTTTATAAATCCACATTTATATCTTATATTCATAATTAGATAAAAGAATATTTTATCTTAAAAAGTCCCATAGAATCACTAAATTTTCCCAAAACTATAATGGTCTTCTTCCAAAATCAATTTGTCACCAAATAACTCTTCAATATCATGGCTATAATAAAATGTATAATCCCAAAATCTACATAATAATTATATATAAATGTATTTATGTAATAAATGGGGTCAAACTAACTGGGACATCATATATTCCAGTGGAAGGCGATGCACCCTTGTAACAATGTGGTTTGGTTTACATCCACAGGGCCTTACCAGATGTGATGGGTCATCACATGGATTATAGGTAAATTTTCATTCTATAAAATAACATTAATAAGCATATATCATATAAACACATAATGTTGAAAATACTATTAAACATATATCTAAATAATTTAAGGTCAATTCTTATTTGAAAAAAATTCATGTTAATCTTAAGGGTTATAAATAACTCAAAAATCTACCAAATATCAATGTTTATATTCTTATGTATTCCCATGACAAAAATACTCATAATTTTTGTCTTTGCCTTTTAACATATGGCATACCACTATATCATAACTCTTGAATCATTTTATGCAGAACCATTAATATTTCTAAATTTTATTAACCATTCTTTTTCATTATATTATTTAACAAATCATTTTTATAAATAAAATATTTTTCATATACTAAGACTCAAAAATATAAAAATTTAATCCAATATATAATAAATACCTTTGGTATATGATTATCACTTCCTTTATCATAAATAAAAATTCCATTAGTCATTATTAAGCATTAAACTCCATGGTTTTACTGATAATGTTCATGAGCATTCCCCATAGGAAATCAATTTTCATAATTATAATACTCCCCACATGAAAAAAATTCAATGAATTCTATATAAATAACATTATTCATCATCACAGTGTTAATAAATCATAATCTTTTTCCTGGGAACTTTATTTCATTATACACCCATACCACATAGAACACCTCTTCCAATTTTTTTAAGAAACTTTCATTTGTGCATATTCTAAAATTCATGATACATAAATTAGTGAATATTATATACTTATGATCATTGTCACTTAATAATACATGGATGTTCACTTATATCATATTTTAAGAGTTGTGACACTCTCCTAGGTTCATGTATTGAATAACAACCTATCATTGGGGTTTATAAATAAAAATATTATTTTTAATTAAAATCATTTTTATTGGATGGTCATTCAAATAACCCCCACATTTCTCTTCGTGTCCATTATTAAAATTTTTTGACTTTATCAATAAATATACTAAACCAAAAATTATAGGGTGGTAATATCAACTAAATCAAAATAAACCAACCAATGATGAAGAAAAATTATAAGATATCCTAAAAAATATTATTTTAATTTTTTTATATTTATCCAAATTAATAATAATTATAACTAAAATACAATAATTTTTTGTTATTCAAGACTATTGACTTATTTTAAAATAATATCATATCATCTAGATATACCTAAACCCTACAAAAATTCAAACAGTAAGTACTCATCATTAAACATCACATTTCATAGATAAATTAAACTATTACTCACTTTCGTTCATTTCCAAGAATCAACTAGGATTATATATTTATATAGTTTCACAGTAACTATTATATAATAGACTCAGAATATTAAAAAATAGCCACTTTTATTATGTATCCATTTTTTCATCAAAACATACATTTATAAAAAAAGTTTTCATTTCAGGACACATCTTCACAATTTTTATATTGATGTAATCATTTTACCAACTCATCATATAAAAATTTATTTTCAAAATTTGGCATAACCACAATTACTCATTAAGGAATATAAAATGAGTAAAAATCATTATTCCATTTTTAATTATAAAAAAATTATCTTTTAAAATGTTTTCTTATCCATCAAAATAAATATTCTATAAACCAATAATTAAACATCAATAATGAAAGGTATTAATAAAAAATTCCATATGATATATTATAGGTAAAATAAAACTGATATAGTTTCTGTGAAATCATGAAAAGCCCATTATTACAGAATCAAAATGTTATTCAAAAAGTTAGTGTATAATAAATATAAATCATAAGATCACTATATTATTATGATAAGTAATTATAATAATTTAAATACCAATATAAATAATATATAAAACAAATAGTTATTTTGGTACAACATTTTCATATCACTCTTACAAATGGGATAACCTTCAAAGTAATTCATTAAATAGATATTGTGGTTACACATAAGACAACCACCGTGATGACAATAAGAAAACCCATTATAGTATATTCTGATAAAATCATAGGATAATCATAATTGTTAAACATTGTACCATATTTAGAATGACCCTCATAATATATTCCCATATTCTTTAAGGATATAATATAACACCAAGTTTTTTCAAAGAAATATTTCTCATTAAATATATTGACGTCATTGAAAATTTTGTTGTAGGTAACATTATTAAAATATTTTGTTTGTGTTATTACATATCTGTTATATTTATCAAAATGAGTATTATTTAATAAAGTATGGGAAAAAATATTTTATAAATTTATAAAATAAATTCATTAGTTATAAGATGATTTGAATTAAAAACAAAAAATTATTTTTACATACAAAATAAATTTTTGAAAAAACATTGATATTTATATGAAATTGAAATTTATATCAATTTATCCTCATTTTGAATAATTTTTAAAAAATTATATATAATTTAGTTTATCAATTATTTTAAAAAATTTAAAAATATTCTTCAATGTATATGATAATAATAAAACATGTTTTATGCTTGAAAATTTATTTTTTCAGAGAAAAGTTGGTTTTGTCACATTTTATGTAGTTATCTGAAAATTAAGTTATTACATTTATTTCTATTGAATTAGAATATTTAAATTTAATATTTAAAATCAATATGTTTAAATATGGTAAGTAGTACCTTATTATTTTTGTTCAAAATGAATAGTAGTTATGGTAAAATGTATTACATCAATAAAAATATAATCAAGTAAATCATTGTTTATACTATGTGAAAGGGACAAAATGATTCATAGAAATTATGATTGGATGAATAAATTTCTACCTTTGTCACTTTTGGTAAGAAATTTAGAATAAGTCCCCACCTTAAAACATTACATAATATTGAATTAAATGAATAATTCACATTGAAGATCTTTTCTGGATTAGATTTTTAGAGAATTATGACATAACTATTACATCTAAAAGATTATAATGTAGACACATCTGGTCAGTTTGCATTTTTTCACAAAATTAAAACTCTTTAACCAAAGAGTCATGTCGAGTTCCATGTTTTAGACTGCATGACATTTCTTTGATCCCATCCTTGACCGTATTCCACTTTATGTCCTCTGAAAATCATTTCAAAAACATGGTATGACCATAAAAAGCTCAATATGGGATATAAAAATATAGAAAGAAAACAGTTGGCCATGTATATATAAGAATCAATGAAATCATATATTACTCATAAAATATTCACACTTTAACATACCTCATGAAATCATAAAATTTATGAATAATTTTTAGACTACAAAATACATAGCGGTAACTTGAGGAATTCATCACATTCTTACGTTGGGAGTAACCCTCATTGTTACGTTTGGAAGACCCATCACTATATATTCCCTAAATCTCTTCGGATAAACCTTGTCGTTTAACTCCTTCGCATTACCCAATGCATTGGAGAGCAATCTCAAGCTCACCCGCCCTCAGTTTATCACGGAACCACGCATCTTCATAAAAAATTCCCAATAAACATAACATATTCATAACACATAAATAAATAATATAGGAAAGATAAAATTTCTACATTGTAATCACAATATATCATTTCAATATATTTTAAAAATCAATGCCATATCAAACCATTGTCATAAACATTTTAAGAATTTAATAAACAAATTTTTGAATAAACGTGTCCCATACCACTTTGATGATTTTAAAGAAATTAATATTATAAAATAGTAATGTCCATAAAACTATATCCTTAAAACCATTTTGTGGCATGGACATTAATAAAGAATATTTATAAGATTAACTCATTAAGATGATATTTTAGTTAAAGAGTTCTAAAAAAATAGGAGATGCTTCAATAGAAATAATTTAGGAATAAAATTAATCAAAAAATTATAATATCATGAGAATAAATGTATTCATGATATAATATTCCAAAGAAATGTATATACACCATACTATTGTGAATTGGCGTATATTAACAATAAAGACTCAATGGAATTTAAATTGAGAAGAAATCCCTTATAAAGATGGTATCCTTTGATTTAGGATAAATATATTACATAATTATGTGTGACAAATAAGAATACACCCAATATAATTAGATATTAAGTGTGAAACGATCCGTGGTAGTTCACACATATTCATAGGATGACTTATTCCAGAAGTACATGTTTAACCAAAATAAATGAAATTGGGTTAAGAAGTTCACTCAAAAATTCGACAACCTAATAGTATCACATTAAAATTCAAGAAAATGAGTTGACGAGAGATAAAAAGGGTATTTCATAACTTGGAAATAAAATTTATAGAAATAAGTATATATAAGAATGTATCCCAACATAAAAAGATGTAAATTAAAAGACCTGACAAAAAGAAGTCTTTTAAAAAGAGTAGGGTGAATGGTTCCCATAGCGATTTGGGTAACTTCTGAAACATACACCCCATGAAAGAAGGCTATAAAATGAAGATGTAAATACCCATAATTTATATTATATTATACAAATAATAAAATCATGGGAAATACATACACCACACAAAAGTAAATAGTGGCTAATGTAACATGAATCTCATGGGAATAAAAAGTGAGATAAAAACCCCTTACCTCGATGTAATAAATCAATTCATATGAAAAAAGGTAATAAGAACCAAATGAATCACATAACACCATGAATATAAATATAATAATGAAAATATATATCAAATGTAAATACAAAATACAGCTCAATAAATAAATAATTGTCAAACAATGGAAATCTCACGAAATTAAAAGTTTGATACGAAATCCCATTACCTCGTGTCCCACTTGACTCGGTTGTATGTTCCTTGTTCTTCCTGAATAATAAACCTAAAATAATATTAACTTGATTAGTAATATTTTTAATGTTTATTCTTCCTTTTATATCATTTATTACCTTTCTATAACCATTATTTAATTTTTTGAGTTCATATTAGACATTTTGTCGATGTTTGGAAATTGAGTCAAAAAATGAACTTCTTATAATTGCATGAGGTTCATGTGGTCCAAAGATCATTAAATCAAGAATTTTATTCATCATTTATATGTAATATATATCATATATATCCATTATATATATTTACTTTTATTAGTATATAACATTTGGAAATATGAAATGAAATGAACCGTTCATGAAGACGGTAAGCCGTACGTAAGCTTGAACGCTACATTCATTTCTATTTCATACTTTAATGGAATTAAAACATAATTATACATAGACATATTATAATTATATTATTATATATATGTTATATATGTTACATAAGTATATAAATTACATTCTTTATAAATTCCATGTTTGGCATGAACGAGTCACATCACTTTGAGGGGTCGGTAGTCCGCACTTCCTAAAATGAAATTATTATGTTTACCCATTATGGAAACCATTAAGGTATGAAATAAATTAAAAATACTGAATAATAAGGAAAAAATAAACATAATATACATCATATATAAATATAGTTTCATCTTAATGGCGACCATGAGAGGTGGTAGGAGAAGATTGAAAAATCATCATTTCGTGAGGTAGTAATTCGCCATCCACAGAAACATTATGTTCTTTAACCATTAGAAGAAGGAGAGTGTAAGTGTAGATATAATATATATCATAAAAAACTAGTATATTGAGGATACAGTAGTTATTGTGGGAGAATATAATAAGAAGATATTGGTGAGTGAATAAGGAAATTAAAAGATTGAAACTCGTGAGAAGACATTACCTCTAAATTGGGTAACTCATTTTGATTTGAGCCAAAGGCTTCCTCAGAATGACATCATCCCAACGTGAGTCATCTAAGAGTGAGAGATCGATGTGGAGAGATAATATGAGTAAAGTATGGACGATACAAGGGATTGAGAGGTGTGGGTAAGGGGGTTGAGTTGGGGGCCTTTTATAAGAGGGAGGAGGGTCACTTATGGAATGTCTTGAAATGTTACTTTATTATAAAATGATTTTAGAATTTTAAATATTCCAAAATTATATATTTTTAGGATAAGGTTATATGGTTTCGAAATACACCCATAAAATAGGTTTTTGATATGTTTATGTCTTCGATTTTACCTTATCATTAATTTATTTAAATCCTTCTTTAATGAGGTAATCACTACATCATCATGGTGTCATAAATAAATTTATTTATTTAATGTCTAAAAATTTATAAAAACCATGATGTAGGAAGTATTATTATCCTTCAAATTAATATTTATAGTCTAAGATATTATTTGTGTAAACAAAATTAAAATAGTTTTACTTAGGTGTTAGATAGTTTTGTTATATTTTCCTTTATAAATAATATGATAAAAGGTCACTATCACACAAAAATGATTCCATGGGGTCCCTAAGTAAGAAAAAGGAATCACATGTTCGGCCATGAAACAACCAATATAATTTCGACACATTTTGGTGTAATTTTATATTATTATGATTTTATTTTATTACCCTTAACTACCCGATTACGAATTAATCGTGACAATGAAAGATAATTGTCGTCATTACTATTCATAATGTCCAGAAACAAAAAAGTCCTAATTACATAATTTAGACCATCTGTTTCCAAATGTGGAACCAATTTTATCAAATTCCAAGCACAGAAGTTGCAGTAAATATTTTAAAAATAATTCATGTTGTCAAAACCAAAGACGGGTTTTTTAAGAAGTAAAATTTATCAAAAGATTGACTTGTTTTTACATCTAATTGAAAAGATAAATTACTTCCACTGAAAAAAATTGTATTAAATGATAAAAACATATTTATATTAAACATTAAATCTTATTAAAATTACAATCTAACAATATAAATAAATTGTATAAAAAGGCAGTTTTGAATTAAAATGCGGTATTTTTCACTATTCCTTAAAAAATGAACATTATAAGAAAAATTCAAAAAAATTAACGTAAGATATATTTGATATTAAAAATTCTAAAATGATGCCCATTTTACCAAATTAAATACATATATGTTTCATTAGTAAATTATATAGTTAATTTACCCTTTCAAAACAAATAGCGTGTTTTTAAGAAACAATATCAATCAAAAGATTAACAATTGATTATGTCCATTTTCAAAGTGAAATTAATTCTAATGACCACCAATGGATCAAATGATAAAAATATATTATAATTAATCTTTAAAACAAATTAAAAATATAATCTAACTATAGAAACAATTTATATTAAAAAATGGTTTGATTTAAAATATATCATTTTTCACTCTTCATTAAAAAAATGAACTTTATCAGAAAAATAAAAATTATTTTTGACAGAGTAAATTCTAATGTATTGATTATAAAGAATGTTTTTATTTTGAAAATTATAACCTATAAAAGTAACAAAAATTATCCTTTAAAATAGTTTTCCATCAAAAGGCGGTTAATCGACCATTTAAAGAATATGATAATATTTATGCTTAAATAGGATTCCTTCATATTTTAAGCCTCTAACATTGAATGGATAAAATATTTAACAAACATTTATACTCACTTTTTAGTTAGTTCTGTTCATTATTTCCATTACCATGGCTTGGAATTTACTACCATGTACAATAATATTATTTTATTATTAGTGTGCATCGTAAGATTTCAAAGAAACTCATTGTTGCATATTGGGTATGGCATCGATCATAGCATCTCATTTAAAGTAATATTAATATTTTTTTTCAAAAATAATAATAAATAAGAAAATTTCATATTCTTTATTTACCTGGTATGTTACATCCATCCCCCCTTTTGGGAATTGCGTCCTTGCAATTTTAAAATTAGGCTCGAAAGCTTCCTTGAAATCCCTAAATCATAAAAAGACTCTGTAAAAAATTCAATTTGAAATAAAGAATAAGAAGTAAAATGGTCAACTAAGATAACCAATACAAGGATCCCATGAAAAAATGGAAATGGAAGAGAAACTAAGGGTCATGTTCTAATGCAGCGTGTAACAAAACATGATTTGGAGAAAGTTAAAAACAAGAAAACCACAAAATTGTGATGGGTTAAATGGTATTTGATTCACCAGTAGGAAAAGTTAACAAGAATAATTCTTATTTTATGTTAATTTTCATTGAGTAATTTATTTATGAGCTTAACTAAAACATAAATAAACCTACTTACTTGTCTTGTAGACTTTCATCTCTTACTAGATTTCTAACACAAACACAAATTTTCTCTAAAAGATGAGTATTTAGGATGACTAGTTCACATTAATAGCGCTATAAGCAACATATAGAGAATCAAATAATCCCCAAATGATGAACTATTTATTTCCCATTTTTTACCATATCCAAAATTGTAAGTACAAGATTACATAATCCCTAAAAAAAGATAATCATTTACAAAAATAAATACTACTCATAATCTGCAAAATTTGTCAAACAATACCAAAAGTTCATAAAAGACCATTAAATGCCAAATTGCCTTTAAAATTCTTCAAAATAAACCAAAATGTGTTTAAAACCCAAATCTTTGAAGAATTTAATAACATATTCTTCCAAGCTAAATCTTAATATTTATCTCCAAATAACATTAGTTACTCTAAAAGCCTCATACTGAAAAATAATTAACCTAACCACATATCCTCCATTATAGGCGAATCATTTCCATAGATAACCCAAAATCAACTTATTCCTGATTCATAAGATCATCTAACCAAAAATAATTAGTCATACTAACCATGGACTTCACGTAGTCTAGTGGTAAGTGATAAATAACAGTGGCACTTTGGTTGTGGGTTCAACTCCCACAGCTTCATCCGACGCGTCGGGTTGTCACACTATCTACGTGTTTTCCTTTTTCAAAAAACTATATAATTTTATAACATTCCCAAAAAAGAGATAAATTCCTAAAAATTAACCATAACATATTTTAACCAGAAAGGTTATCTATTAACTTTCGTTTTGCATCCAAAAATGTATTAACCGGTAATTACATCAAATTCAAGGACCATATAAACCAAAATAGTTCATTATAACTATATCCAAAAAAATAAAAGATAATCATTCCTTGAATAAAATTTTCATAAATCAAACATCAGGGTAACACATACTATAAAAAGTCTTCTAATGTAATCCCATCATCAAAAGATCATTAATACTTTTCATAATTTCAACATCCTACAATATACCATAACTGATGAATCCCTTATATGTTGACTTCTTACTCATTAAACTTTCTTCTTGATCCATTCACCATTGCGTTCCAAATTATTCTGAAAAAATTATTTCCTACAACAAAAATCATGAATCATATCATAAGATTAAATAATACGAAAACATATGTTAAGAAATAGTCCATACCTTACATTGGTCATTGCCAGTTTCGTTATCCTCAATCAAAATGGAATTAGGTATTGGTAAATAAATATTTTCACGATCCTGTTGATCTCATTCACATGACATTTTTTTAGGACATGTGTTAGCATAATGACCATGCACACCACATTTAAAACATTCAATTGATCCCTTAGAAATAACTTCTCTCCCATTCCTAGAGTCAACTGGATGCTTCCTTTTTCGATGGTAGGTTCGTGCATTATGACTTTCAATTCCACATTTATAGCGTCTTCCCATCCCGTTGAAACATTTCCCTTGGTGTTTCTTTCCACATTTTTGACACATAGGATTTCCAACATACTTACCTTTATGATTATTACCTGAACTTCTGTAGCGATTTGTTTCTTGCATATAATAATCCTTATTAAAATCAATAAGGACCATGTGGTCAATCATGACTCTTAATAGCTGACTGAGAGTAACCAAAAGTTTTCTCATTGCATCTCTCATATCATTAAATTTCTTATTCAGAAAACCATCATAGTTTTATTGATATCCACTATTACTTTGGTGCCTGATATATCCAGGCATTTACTAAAACCAAAAAGGTCAGTGTGTGCATATTAGTAAAATAGTCATATAATATCTTATGCGGAGGGTAAGTACTAAGATGTAATTATTCATGTTATCTTAAACTCATTCACTTTATAAAAATAACTATGACTTTTTCTAAAATCCGAACCAATATGGTAATGCCACTTGTGATTAAAGTATACCCTATCTTCTAATGTTATCTAAGATGACCACTGATACCAACTATAATACCCCAACCTGAAAACATTACATAATATTTAATTAAATGAAAAATTAAAATTGAGGATCTTATTATGTTTAGAGTTTTAAAAAATTAGGACATAACTATTACATCTCAAGGATTACAATGTAGATAGATCTACTCAGTTTCAATTTTTTTACAAATTAAAAACTCTTGAACAAAAGAGTCATGTCTAGTTCCATGTTTTGGACATCATGACATTTCTTTTATCCCATCCTTGAGCCTATTCCACTTTATTTCCTGTAAAAATAATTTCAAAAAATTGGATGAGCATAAAAAGCTTAGTAAGGGAAAAAATACAGAAAGAAAACATTAGTCCATATATACATAAGAATCAATGAAATCATACTTTACTCATAAAACATAATCACTTTAACATACCTCATGAAATCATAAGATTTATGAATAACTCATAGAAATCATAAGTCATAAAGTTAACTTGAGTAATTCATAACATTATTACGTAGGTAGTAACCCTCATTATTAATTTTGGATTACCCATAATATTATATATTCCATAAATCTTTTCAGATTAACTTTATCGTTTAACTCCTTCGCATTACCCAATTCATTGGAGAGATATCTCGGGATCACCCACCCTTATTTTATCACGGAACCACACAACTTCATAAACAATTCCAAATAACCATTACATATTCATAACACAAAAAACTATCATAATGGAAAGATAAAATTTCCACATAACAATCAAAAAATATCCTTTCAATGTATTAACATAATCAATTATTTATCAAACAATTTTCAATACCATTTAAAATATTTAATAAAGCGATTTTTGAATTAAAGTGTCCCATACCACATTCCAGATTTTAAAGTAATTAATATTTTAAAACAGAAATGTATATATAAATAAATCCATAAAACCATTTTGAAAAATGGAAATTAATAAATAATATTTAGAAGATTAACTCATTATGAAGATATTTTAGTTATGGAGTTCTTAAAAAATAGGAGATGCTTCAATAAAAATAATTAAAGAATGGAATTTAATCAAAAAATTGATATATCATGAGAATAAAGGTATTCATGATATAATATTCCAATGGAAATTATATAAACCATATCAAAATGAATTGGTGCATTTCAACAATTAAGTATCAATTGAATGTAAATTGAGAAGAAATCCCTTATAAATATGGTATCATTTGATTAAGAATAAATCTATTACATAATTATGTGTGAAAAATAAAAATATAACCAATATAATTGGATATTAAGTGTTAAAATATCAGTGT
Organism: Viscum album; assembly: GCA_963277665.1. Taxonomy (NCBI): domain Eukaryota; kingdom Viridiplantae; phylum Streptophyta; class Magnoliopsida; order Santalales; family Viscaceae; genus Viscum; species Viscum album. The sequence goes on from OY728165.1 coordinate 1,155,188,310, forward strand.
TAATTCACAAATATTCATAGGATGACATATTCAAGAAGTACCAGTTTAACCCAAATAATTGAAATTGGGTTAGGAAGTTCCCCAAAACATTCGACAGCCTAACGGCGTCACTTTAAAATTTAGAAAATGAGTTGATGATATATAAAAAGGGTATATCATCACATGGACATAAAATTTACATAAATAACGATATATAAGAACATATCCCAACATATGAATATGTAAATTAAATGTCCTAACAAAAAGTAGTCTTTTAAAATTTAGGAGGGTGAATGGATCCTTTACTGATTTGGGTAACTTGCGAAAGGTACACCCCATGAAAGAAGGTTCATACAATGAAGATGTAAATACCCTTAAATTAAAATATATTACACAAATAATACAATAATTGGTAGTACATACACCACCAGAAGTATATAGTGGCAAGTGTTTCATGAATCTCACGGGAATAAAAAGTGATATTAAAACTCCTTACCTCATTGTAATAAATCGATTCATAAGAAAAAACATAATAAAACCCCAATTAATCACATAATATCTTTAATATAAATAGATTTATGATAATATATATCAAATGTAAATGAAAAATACACCACATGCAAAAAATGATTTCCGAACAACGGAAATCTCGTGGAATTAAAAGTGAGATAATAAACCCCCTTACCTCATGTCTGACTTGACTCGATTGTATGTTCATTGTTATTCCTGAATGATTAACTGAAATTAATTTCTACTCTCCTAATAATATTTTTAAATTTTTTTTATTCCTCTTATATCACTTATTACCTTTCTATAACAATTATTTAATTGATTGAGTTCATAATGGACATTTTTTCGATGTTCAGAACATGAGTCAAAAAATGGACTTCTTATAATTACATTATATTCATGTGGTCCAAAGTTCATTAAATCCAAAATTATATTCATAACTTATATGTAATATTTCTCATATATATCCATTATATATTTGTACTTATTATACTACATAACATTGGGAGATAATAATTGAAATGCATCGTTCATGGAGACGGTAAGTCGAATGTAGGCATTAATACTACTTTTATTTCAATTTCTTACTTTAATGGAATGAGAAAAAAATGATACGTAGGTATATAATAATGAAATTATAATTTATATATATCATATGTTACATAAGTTCATAAATTAAATTCTTTATAAATTCCATGTTTGGCAGGACCGAGTGACATCACTTTGAGGGGGCGGTAGTCCGCACTTTCTAAAATTAAATTATCACGTTTACTGATTATGAAAACCATAAAGGTATTACATAAATGAATAATATATAAAAATAAGTAAAAAATAAACATAATATACATCATATATAAATACAGTGACATCTTAATGGCCACCATGAGAGGTTGTAGGAGAAGATTGAACAATCATCATTTCGTGAGGTAGTAATTCCCCATCCACAGAAACAATTTGTTCTTTAACCATTATACAGAGGTGTGTGTACATGTGTGTAGAATACTTTTCATAAAAACATAATAGTATATTGAGGATACTTTTTTCATTATGGGATCAAATTATAAGAAGATATTGGTGAGTGACGAAGGAAAATAAAAGAAAAAAACTCGAGAGAAGACATTGCCTCTAAATCAGGTAACTCTTATTGATTTGAGCAAAAGGATTCCTCAGAAAGACATCTGCCCAAATTGAGGATTATAGGAGTGAGAGAGGGGTGTTGAGAGATACTATGTATAGATATTTTTCGAACAAAGGGCTTGAGAGTTGTGGGTAATGGGGTAGAGGTGGGGGCCTATTATATGAGGGAGGAGGGTCACTTTTTGAATGTCTTGTAATGTTACTTTATTATAAAATGATTTTCGATTTTTCAATGTCCCAAAATGATATATTTCGAGTATAAGGTGATGAGGGTTCGAGATTCACCCATAAAATAGGTTTTAAATAATTTTATGTCTTAGATTTTACCTTATCTTTTCATTTTATTTAAATTGTTCATTAATGAGGTAATCACTACATCATCATGGTGTCATAAATAAATTTATTTATTTAATGACAAAAAATTATTAAACAAATACAATGATATAGGAAATATTATTATATTTACAATGACTATTTATAGACTAATAGATAATTTATGTAGAAAAAATTAAATTTGTTTTACTTATGTGTTACATAGTTTGGTTATATTTTCCTTTCTTTAAAAATAATATGAAAAAAGGACTTTATCACACATAAGTGATTTCATGGGGTCCCTAAGTTGGAACGAGGAATAACATGGTCATCCATGACACAACTAGGAGGATATAGACTCATTTGGGGTCATTTTATATTATTATGATATTATTGTAATACCCTTAACTACCCGGTTAGTAATTAATCATGAGAATTAAAGATAATTGTCGTCGTTAATATTCATAATGTCCAAAAAACAAAATAGTCATAATTACATAATTTGGAAATTCTGATTCCTAATATGGAATCCATTTTACCAAATTTTTAACACATAAATTATGGTAATTAATTTAAAATTAATTACCATTGTCAAAAACAAAGACAAGTTTTTTAAGACGTAAAATTTATCAAAAGATTGTCTTATTTTTACATCTAATTGAAAAGTAAAATTTCTTCCAATTAACAAAATTGTATTAAATGATAAATAAATAATTAGATTACACATTAAAACCAATTAAAATAACCATATAACTATATAAATAAATTGGATGAGAAGGCAGTTTTGAATTAAAATGATGTATTATTCACTATTAATTAAAAAATGAACATTATCAGAAAAATACAAAAAATTCACCCTAAGCAATATTTGATATTAAAAATTAAAAACTTATTTCTATTTTACCAAATTCAAAAAATATATGTTTCATTAGTAAATTATATAGTTATTTCCCTCTATCCAAACAAATAGAGTGGTTTTAAGAAACAATATAGATAAAAAGATTATCACTTGTTTATGTCCATTTTTTAAGTGAAATTAATTACAATGAAAATCATGGGATTAAATGGAAAAAATATTTTCCAATTACACCTTAATAAAAATTAAAAAGATAATATAACCATAGAAATAAATTATTTTAAAATGATGTTTTGAATTAAAATACAACATTTTTCACTATACATTAAAACAATGAACTTTATCGGAAAAATACCAAAAATTTACAAGAAATAAATTTTGATGCCTTTATTATAAATAAGGATTTTATTTTTTCAAATATAACATATAAAACTAATAAAAAGTTGATTTAAAAAGGGTTTGCAATCATTAGGAGGTTAAGCGACCTTTTAAAGAATATTAGAATATTTATGCTTAAAATTGGATTCATTCACATTTTAAGCCTCTAAAATTTATTTGATAAAAATATTTAATAAACATTTATAATCACTTTTTAGATAGTTCTATTCATTCCTACCATTACAACAGTTAGGAGTTTACTACCATTTACAATAATATTATAATATTATTAGTGTGCATCGTAAGATTTCAAAGAAACTCGTTGTTGTGTTTTGGGTATGCCATCGATCATAGCATACCATTTATAGTAATATTAATATTTTATTCTATAATATTAATAAATATAAAATTTCCATATTCTTTATTTACCTGGAATGTTACATCTACCCATTTAATGGACACAAGACCATGAAAATGATATATTTATTATTTAATCCATCATATGTGAAAAAATTTCACTCTCTATGTTTTAAATATCATTTAGGAGTTCACATATGAAAATATCATCTATCAAAATATATTAATATTAATTTTTTTCCTAATTGATTATACAAATATTAGTAGTTTATTTATAGTTTTTTAGAATATGTAATTATCATAAAAACTAACATAAGACAAAAATTTAAATTATTTAACTAATAGGGAAATCAAATAAATTAAATTAAAATTATAAATTTGTAATTATATGAGAAAATTAATGTGATAAAAGATTTTAATAGATAACCATGAAATGTTTCATATTTTTTACAATAATGTTTTATAATTCTTTGTTCATTGTTGATTTTATTAAAATAAATTTAACGAATATTATCAAAATTTTAACTAAAGGGATTTTATGATACTTATTTTTTATTAAAATGTATAAAAGTAAAAAAATTATTAAATATGAAAGAGGGGATAATATATCATCTAAAATATCTTCCATTATCTTATTTTCACTCAATAGTTACCTTAAATGTAAAATTTTAACCTCTTATATATGACAAATATTTTACTAGGGTTAATGTGAATATAAGTGAATGAAGACGATAATCCAAATAATAAGGTTCAAAATTGCACATAATCCAACCGCAAATTATCATATTTTGACATTTCAACCATATCCTACCACATTTTTTAATATATGTTTATTTGAAATTATTTTCCACTAGAATAGTCTTGTAATATTTTATTTATTTTAATAATTTCATAATCTACGCTTCACATCAATTTTAAAAAGACACATCCTACCTCAATTCAATTCACCACATTAAGACTTATCTCTCATCTCAAATTATTAATATTATATTTTAAGCTCCCTAAAATAAATTATATATGTTACTCTATTAAAAAATAACAATAGATATATTTTGAGGAAATCTATAGGGCTCATTAAGAAAAAGTGGTAATTGATCTATCTAGTCATATTCATTTTATAATAATTGTTACCACCACTATATCTATAATATATATCATTAAATAATATGGTATGTATCTTAAGATGATTAAATTTTATTATTATTATAAGACCCCATTAAAACCTTATTTCCCATCAAATAATAAGTAAATATATCAACCGTTGGTATATATGACTTATCGTCTCCACGTACTGATTTGATAAATTTTTCATCCCTCTATTTTATCGATGGTAATTGTGATGGGTTTAATATTTTAATATGATATTTATGAATTAATCATTATTCAACAATTATAATATCATTTCGACCTTATTATCCTCTAATATTTTAGGAAACAATAACATCTCTCATGCATACATATGTATTATTATCTCTATAATGTGACGAGATTTTTTTCATTTTTATTTCACATGGATGTTAATAAGGAAGAATATGATGAATATATATGATATATATGACAAAATAATGATTTGGTAAAGTTGAATTCTTATTTTAAATTATTTCATTCTTTCAGTTGAAAAATAGAAACATTGTTCTTGCGTACATTCAGCTTACCATCTCCATGAATGGTGTAACTCATTCTTTTATCTCTATTTTTTTTTGAATTTTTATAAATATGTAAATAATAAATATATATTATATTTATTCTATGATTAAAACTCTGGGAATAATGGGTCCATGCTCAATATATAAGGATTGATATTACTAAACTAATACCATGATTGAAATTGAAGTATTTATCACCGAAAATAGATGTTTTAATAAAAAATATTAATAAACAGGTGATAATATGTTATGAATAAATGATTCACGATATGATAGATATGTTTTAAGGTAATTAATGTATAATAAATCAATATTTATTACTAATGATGATTCAAGTTAAAAAAAGGGGGGATTTTAGGTAAGGTTTTATTTCACAATCCCATCTATATTTTTGATTATTTATGTATTAGTGCCCATTGGGGAAATTTTCATTCAGTGTACATGTATTATAAAATATTTATAAATGACTAAAAGAAGGTTTTTAAAATATTTTAAAATATTTTTCTCCATGATTTCCTTTTTTAAAAATGGTTTGAAATAATTTTTTTTTTAATTTTCTAAAAAGATAATTTCTGACTTTTCTGGAAAAATATGGAAGGAATATTTTTAACAATATATTGAAATGTAAGATTTTGTTTCTATGATGATGTTATAATTCCTAGATTAGTTATTTAAAAAATTAATAGTTTTCTTCAATGAAAATTTTTTCCTTTAAAATTCAGTGGGTTTAAAAAATATTTTTCAAATAGGAAGGTAATTTTAATCAATAATTATTGTAGATGATACTTCAAGTCAATTTCTGATAAATATAATACTATTTGATGGTACTTATGATTTACTAGGGATATTATAAGGCCCTTCCTTAAACCTTACTTAATCTTGAGTTATTACATGATTACACATTGAGTATCTTTTCTGGTTTATATTTTTAGAGAATTAGATCATAATACATGCATTACATTCCACATTTAAACAACGTGGTTACATAAAATATAGAATTCATTTTTCCCATAAATGGAAACTTATATAAAAAAACATGGATTATTTCTTGACACTTCCTTGACACTATCATCACATCATGTACCTTTCCCTTGACCAGTGAAAAACATTTAAAAAACTTGGGATGAACATAGAAAGCTTAGTAAGGGATATAAAAATATTGAAAGGAAACATGAGTACATGTATACGTAAGAATCAATGAATTCATACTTTACTCATAAAACATAAGCACATTAACATAACTCATCAAATCACAATTAAAATATAGAAATCATATGACATGAAGGTAACTTGAGGCATTCATAACATTCATACGTAAGGAGTAACCCCCTTGGTTACGATTAGAATACCCATCAAAGTATATTCCCTAAATATATTCGATGAAACCTTAAAGTTTAACCCCTTCATGTTACCGAATCCATTGGAGAACTATATCGAGCTCACCCGCCCTTAGTTTATCACGGAACCACTCATCTTCATAACAATGCCCATGAACCATAACATAATTGTATCACATAAAACATGCATAAATGAAACATAACATTTTCAAATTTCAATCACAAGATATCAATACAATAGATTGATATAATAAAAACATTACGAAAACCATTTTTAATACCAAAATAAAACAAAATTAAAACATGGTATTTATTTTTCATTTTAAAAAAATGTATGGCTTGTAGAGGATGCTGAAACTCAAATAATGGTCACCGCGGCGGAGAAGTCGTTGTCACTGCATACTTACGACAATAACATTCCCTTTTGTCGTTTAGTAAAACGCTTTGTATAAAAAAGATTCATTTTGGATAAACATAAAAGTCAAAGGGGTTTATACACCATATAAATGAAGGTTGTGTATGAAACAAAATATGCCTCAATGAAAGAACATTGAGATGAAGTCCCATACCTCGGGTCCGACTTGACTCGATCGTTCTTTAATGTCCGCAATAATAAACTTGAGTTAAATTATACTTGATTAAGAACCTTTTTCATGTTCATTATTTCTTTTATATCACCTATTACCATGTTAAGAAAATTATGTAATCATTTAAGTTAATAACGGTAGTTTTGTTGATATTTGGTACTTTAGTCGAATGTGAACATCTTATATTTATAAGTTGTTCACGTAGTCAAATATCCATTATATCAAGAATGATATTCAGGATGTAGATTCCATATATATCATATATATCCATTATATACAAGCATTTATAATATTACATAATCATTTAGAGGTAAGAAATGAAATGCACCGTTCATGGAGACGGTAGGTCGTACGTACGCATGAACACTACTTTCATTTCTATGTCATATTAATGGAATTAAATCTAAATGAGAGATATGTATACTTTAATTCAAGAATTATATTCATAATTTATATATAACATAAATAATATATTTCCATTATATATATGTACATATAATAGTACAATACATTTGGGGATAAGAAATGAAATGCACCGTTCATGGAGACGGTAAGCCGTACGTACGCATGAACATTACTTTCATTTCTATCTCATACTTTAATGGAAATAAATAATAATTATATAAAAGTATATTATAATTACATTATAATATCATATATAATATAATTAAATCTATCTTTTATACATACCACATATGGTATTAACGAATCAAATCAAATTGAGAGGGCGGTAGTCCGCACTTCCTAAAATGAAGATTTCGCATTTACCCATATTGGAAACCATAATGGTATTCCATAAATGAAAAATACAGAAAATTAAGTAAAACATAAACATATTATATATCATATATAAATACAGTGACATATTAATGGCCACCTTTTAATATGTTATATGAGTGTTGAACAATCATCGTTTCATGAGGCAGAAATTCGCCATCCACAAAAACAATATGTTCTTTAACAATTAGATGTATGTGTGTGTAAGTGTAGCTCGAATAAATCTTATAACAACATCCTAGTATATTGAAGATAGTTTATTTTTTACAAAAGAAATTAATAAAAATAGTTTAGGGGATTGGAGAAGAAAAATAAAACAAATGAACACAAGTGAAGACATTACCTTAAAATCTGGTAACTCCCTTTGGTTTGACCAAAAGGGTTTCTTGAAGAGCTTCTGGACTAAGGTATGTCTTCTAGGATGAGGAGAGGGATTTGGAGAGACAAAATGGCCTGGGTTTGGCCGAGCCAAAGGCTTGAGAGGTGTGGTTAAGTAGGTAGAGGTGGGGGGCTTTTAGAAGAGGAGAGGAGGGGAACTCTTAGAAAGTTATAAAAGGTTATTTTATTATAAAATGATTTTCGAATTAAAAATGTCCCGAATTTATATATTTAGAGGATAAGGTGATAATAGTTCTAAATCCACCAATAAAATAGTTTTTTTATATGTTTAGGTATTATATTTTACATTATCTTTTCATTTTATTTAAATCGTTAAATAATGAGGTAACCGATGCATCATCATGGTGTCATAAATAAGTTAATTTATTTAATGTATAAAAATTATAAAAAACATCATGATGTAGGAAATATTTTTATCATTTTAATTAATATTTATTGTCAAAAATATGACTTGTATAACAACATTTAAAAATCGTTTTAGTAAAACAACTCATGTTTGTGACATTTTAATTTAAACTTTAAATAAAATGTTTTTAATTTCATTTTCCTACCCAAGTGGCTCCATGGGGTCCCCAAGTTGACCCATGGATTGTCTTGGTCATCCATAACTATTACACCCCGACCCCATTTACCAATATTCGGTGCATTATTTTAATACATTGGCATGATTACAAGGATTCATGTCCCAAAGGACCGATTATTCTAGCAATCTTGGAAAATAGATTACATACATGAATGTTACATTACACTTCATTACATACAAAACAACATAAATAATCCTTTATGAATTCCATTATTCACTTTTATTAACCTTGCATATCAATCATAATATACTTCTTTGAATCCTAGGGAAAAAAACATAGAATGGGATGAGCTCAAACGATCAGTAAAGGTATGCAATACAGGTGAAACGTTCATAAGTAAGCATAAAAATTTAAGTCAATGTATAAATAAAACAAATGCCTTTTAAACTTAAACTTAAACATAGTATGGAAAAAATAAAATGTAATAATTCCATTTTCTTATTCACATGGATATTCTATTAATCGAATAATCACATGAAATATCAATAACCACTTTCATAATGATGGAATGCATAATGCCAGACTATCATAATCACATAGCCAATACCTCATGCCAAGACTAAAAATAAGATTTTGTCAAGGAATTGTAACACGATAGTAGTTTGTCTTATGAGACCTACCGATGAATCGAGGAGCTATAGTGGGCTCCATCCATCACTTTATTTAGTCCAATGCATTCCCATATGAAAAGGTTTAAACATAACATAAACATTGGTATTAAAACTAGCATACGAAATGTTAGTACTTTCTGCATAAACCATGAATGGTATAAAAATAACGCATCCACAGTAAAACATATCACAAAACCTTCAATACAATGAAAAAGTTTTGTATCATAATAAATAAACATCAAATAATCTTTAAATCCATCAAAGGATGTTGACATTGATGAAATCAAAACTATTTTAAAGAAATATCTCTTTTCTTGAAATCATTGAAAAGTCACACATTTATAAAGGAAGTAATTTAAAAGATATTTTTTAATCAAAGTGTCCCATACCACATTGAAACTTTTGAAAAAAAAAACATTTCAAAACATTAATTTCTATATAAATAAATCCTTAAAATCATTTTGAAAACATGGATGTTAATTAAAAATATTTAGAACGATAAATATTTAAAACATTCAAAGTTATGATATTGATAAAGAGTACCTTTCACAAATTCTTAAAATATTCATTTTTGAAATAATTTAAAAGTCAGATAATTATAAAATAAAACATTTATTTTGAAAATATTCTTATAAGCTTGTAAGGGAAGCTTCAGCGATTTTATAACGGAGAAAAATAACTGCACCCACCGTATAAGTTTAAAAAGGCATTCTAACCTTAAATTTGTCGAAAAGGTTATAAAGTATCTTTTTGGAAAAAGACGGAAAGATTACTTTAAAAACACATAAGGGTATAAATAAATTTAACCCATTTTCTATTAAATAGTTAAAATGTTTTTAAATACAATTTTACGGAACATGGATTTGCATGATAAAGAGATCCCAGTAGATAATTACATATAAAAATCATCAGATAAAGAAGAGATTGATAAATAGACCCTTACCTTGTTCTTTTACTTGGTTGGGTGTAGGTTAAACTCATTTATAATGGTGAAATAATTTTTATTAAATTATTCATTAATATGATATCATATATGATCTTTTAACATTGCTTTGTTAATAATATCTTAGTTTTATCATCGTTTCGGGTGTTAACTTACACGTTTTCTTTTATATGGTTTGTTACGTATGTCGTGGTTTTAATGGATAGGGTATATCTTATTCATATATAGAATTATATCAAGTCCTTAAACATTATTTTTTAATCATCAAATTATAATTATACTAGAATGGATACGATGGAGAATGAATCTCATTGCTTTCGTGGAGACAGTAGTCCGTTCGTACGCACGAGCGACAATAACATTCTTTTGATATTAAAATAATATATAATTGAATGTTATATCATATGTACAGAATAATTATCATGTTATATTTATTATTTACATGAATTACACATCATTATTATACCCATCCAAATAAAAATGTTTTGAATAACATTTACACCATGACATGGAGATGGTTAGTTATAAGTACGCACGTATGGTGACATGTCATTCAAACGATGGATAGAATAATGAAATATTGTTGTACCATGCTTATACTAACATCAAAGTATATATAATATACTGGAGTTTTTATTTTATAATGGTAATAACAAAGAAATAAGAAGTGGAATAATAAAGGAACATGAAAAAAGGTGGTGGAATCATTACCTCTTCTTCGGGTTCTTCCATTTGATTTCATCAAAAGGGCCCCATAGGTTTTATTTCTGACTAAAGTAAGGCCTCTCGGATGAATTTAGGGATGTTGAGAGAGTATTTGGGTAGGTTTTGGCCAAACAGAAATGCTATTCATGTGTGAATTAGTGAGAAGGGGGAGTATCCTTTTATAAGAGGGGTGAGGGGTACCTTTGGAAAATCTAGAAATATTATTTTATAATAAATTAATAATCTGTATCTAATAGCTCCAAAGTATATTATTTAATGTTTATGGGGGGGATGGGTCGAAAAACACTCAAAAAATATAATTTAGATAGGTTTGGGTCACTATATTAACCTTATCATTAAGTATTAACTCTTAGTTAATTAGTTTCACTTTTACAATGTTTCATTGTATTTTTATATTATATGTTTAATAAACATACTATATACATCCAAGAGACCCCAAATTGGTCCATTAATGATACACCTATAATGATATAAGTCTCATGGACGAACATTAGTTTTTTAGGAATTTAATATCAATTTATAATAAAATATATTTTTTTAATAAATCTTTTATGTCAATTTTGACACTATTCAATAATTGAGTTTTTTAGAACTCATAACAGAATTATTACTTCGAAAAAAGTTATTTAAATAAATCCTAACATTCCATATTAACCTATAAAATTATTGGTATTTATTAAAAGTCTAAAATTATATTTATTTGGGTATTTATAATATCAATTATTCTAATTTTTCACTATTATGATAATTACTACATCACCATTGTGTCATAAATAAATTAAATTATTTAATGTCTAAAATTTTAAATAAACTAAAATTATGTTGGAAATATCTTTATATTTCTAATGAATATTTATAGTGGAAAATCCAACATATATAACCTATATAAAAATTGTTTTTCTAAAAGATATATGCTTCTTTCAGTTTTTTATTCATTTTAACATAATTAAATTAAAGTGTCCCTATCACTTACAAGTGGCTCCATGGGGTTCCAAAATCGACCCAATGATGACCATGGTTGGACATGTATCGACCAATAAGGTTGGGACATGTTTTAGGGTAATTTGTTATTATTATAATATTATTTTTTAACCCTTATTTACGGTATTTACCCTTTAACCATGGTAAATAAAATATTTACCAAATTAATTATTCAAAATGTATAAAAATAAAAGTTACCTTTTTACACAATTTGAATATCCTGATTCAAAATATGGAATCCATTCTTCCAAATTCAAAACACATAAGTGGCAGAAAATAATTTAAAATTAATTACAGTTGTTAAAACAAAAAGCATATTTTTAAGAGATAATAACTATCAAAAGGTTGACACTTGTTTATGTCCGGTTTAATTGTAAATTTTTTTCCAATGACCAACATTGTAATAAATGGTAAAAATATATTTTAAATATACTTTAAAACCACTCAAATTAATAATTTATCACAACCAATTATTTTGAAAAAAAAGTTGTTTTTAATTAAAATTTAATAATTTTCACTATTCATCAAAATATAAAAGTTATCCGAAAAGTACCAAAATTTCACCCTAGGATAAATCTGATATTTTGAATCCAAAAAAGAAGTCAATTTTGAGAGATAAAATTTAAAAAAAATTAAAAAGTGGGTATTACATTTCATAACGGCTACTTTGATTGGTTGTGGTGTGTGTTAGAACTCGAAGTTGCTTACAACACACGCTACTGTATTATTCAAAGAGAAACATACCCTGGAATCTTGGGGTGTTACATTGTATATTTTTTATTTCCCCATTCTATTGTTTTAATTTATTTAGTCAAATTCAATATATAAAAATTTAAAATATTTGATTTAGAAAGGGTTCACTATTAAAAGTTGGTAAAAGTACATTTTCAAAAAAATACTTATTTTATCTGAAAAAATAAATTTGTTCTTACATTATGTATAAGAAACTAAGAATATGGATTCCAAAATTATAAGGAATTTTTAAAGTAAAAAATTTAGTTATTACTAATCATAACCTCTTTTGAACTGCTTATTTGGTAAGTCATGGTGCGCTTGAACTCGGTGTTGCGTATAGTGCAAGTTATTGACTTGTTTTGAAAAGTACATACTATGAAATGTTGGGGTGTTACATTCTTCCCTCCTTTAATAAATTTCTTCTACACAATTTGATATTGTTCTTCAAAAATAAAGGTTGAAAATATAATATATCATTGTGGGAAAACCCACATCGGAAATTTGTTTAATAAAATTTCGTCTTAATAAGAGGAAAAGAAAAATAAAAGGGTCACCACCAAATTATGATCTCGATTAGGAGAACATTGCTGGAAATTAAAGACATATAATTGGAGGAAAAATTTAAATATTTATTGGTAGTGATTGAGGTCATCAATCATAAACAATTTTAAAATTGAGGTCCTTAAATTTTTCAATCTATGATGATTTAAAATGCCATCGGTTCAAAAAAACATATGGTATTAGGATAACACATTTTTTTAAGATCCCTTAAATAAAGTATAAGAATTAATTTCTTCATAGAATAAGATAAGAAAAATATATATGCATTAAAAGTAGAGTTCCATCTTTAAAATAATTTCTACCACAAACTCATCTTTCACTCTAAAAGATAATAGAACATAAAAAATATTCTATTTATCCAAATCATATGGGGTTAAAAAAATTATTTTATTAATCATCTACTAGACCTTCTTAGAATAAACTACATTATTTAATCCAGGAAATCTTGTGGGCTTGTGGAAGGTGATACACCCTTATCGCCCTTCGGTTTCGGGATCAAGTCTCGCGGTCTTGCCGGTCGCGACGGGTTGCTGCTCGACCTCCGGGCTGTCCTTTTATGGTAATCCAAAATTAATCCCAAACTATAATTATCCAAAATACTTCTGTCCAAAATCATAATCCAACATTTATAAGGAAGGTAAACATAATTTTGATCCTTTTTACCCCGTAATAGCATGTGAATACCTTCATCATGTATTCTTTTAAAACACTGAAACATCCTGAATTACCATAATCCTTATTGATTACATTCATGCTCCCTTATTCCATATATAATACTAGATATAATTCATCCATCCAAAAATGTTGTAAACTCCAACAATTATGGAATATACAAATATTTAATCGGTATCAAGGCAGTCAAGAATACCCAATATAATTTAACCAAATCAACTATATCTTATTCCAAAATACATACCTTAATATTAGGACCATATTAAAGTTTATCTTTCCTTCAACCATGTAATTTCCAAAAAGTATTACTTGATGTAGAGTGACTTTTATTAGTACCATAAAATATGAAATTCTCAATGAAATAGTACTACATTACAATCCATATATACTTCATAATTATTATAACAAGAACATTGATGATACAACACTCAAATGACATAATCAACATAATAAATCTAATAATTCCTCTTCATCTGTGGTAGTATCATAACTTGACTGTTATCCAATAGCATCATTTGCGGCTTAGTCTGATGATAGGTTCGCGTAGTGTGCAAACTCCTTGCAAATGAATCATTGTAAATTGGAAACCATTTTCTTACCCTTACAGTCACATACATGGTGCACCTTTTCCTACACACTTATAACAAACTCTCATTCCTTTCAGGTAGTTTTAGGGTGTTTTATCCCACAGTTATCACATATGGGGAAATTATTCTTTTCTCTCTTGCCATTATCCATATTTCTCTCTTCCATCCCTTTCTTGCTCTTGTTCTTTCCCAATTCTGTCTAATAGAGAATATTTCACTGAAACCTAAAATAAAAATCAAAGGAAATCCTGAACCATCAACATCTATGCCAAAGTTCATCAAATCCTTAACCAAACGATCATGTTCCAAATGAATCATTGTTAATGAAGCATTACTTTTTCAACTCAAAGCATCAGCCACTTTATTTGCTTTTCCCTGATGGTAATGAATTGTACAATCATAATAATTGATTAATTCTAGCCATCTCATCTGTCTCATGTACAATTCATTCTGATTGAATATATACTTTAAACTTTTCTGATCAGTATATATTTAACACTTTACTCCATATAAATGATGCCTCCAAATTTTTCAAGCAAAATCAATAGTAGCTAATTCCAAATCATGTGTAGGGTAATTTTCCTCATGAGTTTTCAACTGTCGTGAAGCATAAGCAATTACCTTATCATTCTGCATTAGGATGCAATCATTTCCTTTCAATGAAGCATCACTGTAGATAACAAACTCACGATTCCTGGAAGGTAGTGCCAAAACTAGAGCATTCACCAATATTCTTTTCAGTTACTGAAAACAATCATCACATTCTTTTGTCTAGAAAAACATAACACCCTTCCGATTTAGCTTAGTCATTGGACTAGATAACCGTCAAAAATTTCTAACAAACCATTGGTAATAGACTTCCAAACCAAGGAAGCTATGAATCTCAATTATATTTGTTGGTCTTGGCCATTCTTCAACAACCTTGGTTTTTGCAGGATCAATAGTTATCCCATCTTTAAAAACAATGTGACCAATGAATGAAATTTGTTGTAACCAGAACTCACACATTCTGAATTTTACAAACAGTTTCATTTCATTTATGTTTTTCAAATTAACGCTTAAATGACATCCATGCTCCTCTTTACTTTTAGAAAACACCAAAATATCGTCAGTAAACACAACCATGATTTTTCACCTGTGTCAACTGAGACATCACTGCAACAAACAATTTAGTTCTGATTCTGACCATCTCTGGATACTATTTGGAAAGGTCATTTCCCTCTATATGCCATCCTAGAAAATTGGTTCTGTTTCTTTTACGAAAAACCATTCTTAACACAAAAATATCTTAGGAGAAGCAACATGGTATTCATAAAATGATATATCATTTCAATTTAACCATAAAAAAATTTTTTGGATAATCATTTAATAGAATTCTAACTCCTAAAGATATCTAAACCGTCCTACGATACCAACTATAAGGCCCCGGCCTTAAACCTTAGTTAATCTTGAGTTATGACAAGATTACACATTGAGGATATTATCAGGTTTAGTTTTTTAGATAATTAGATCATAAAAATTGCATTACATTCCACATTTAAACAAAGTGGTTACATAAAATATAGTATTCATTTTCCCCATCAATGGAAACATATTTAAAATAAAAGATGGATTCTTTCATGGCACCTCCTTGACACTATCATCACATCATGTACCTTTATTGGACCAGTGAAATACATTTCAAAAACTTGGGATGAGCATAAAAAGCTCAGTAAGGGATATAAAAATATGGAAAGGAAATATCATTACATATATACGTAAGAATAAATTAATTCATACTTTACTCATAAAACATAAGCACTTTAACGTACCTCATCAAATCACGAATAAAACATAGAAATCATAAGACATAATGGTAACCTGAGGCATTCATAACATTCTAACGTAGGGAGTAACCCTCTTGGTTACGAATGGAATACCCATCACAGTATATTCCCTAAATATTTTTCAGAGAAAACCTTAACGTTTAACCCCTTAGAATTACCCAATGCATTGGAGAGCTATATCGGGCTCACCCGCCCTTAGTTTATCACGGATCCACCTATCTTCATAACAATTCCCATGATCCATAACATAATCGTATCACATAAAATATGCATAAAAAACATAACATTTCCACATTTCAATCACAAGATATCAATACAACACATTGATATAATAAAAACATTATGAGAAGCATTTTCAATACCAAAATAAAAGAAAACTAAAACATGGTATTTATTTTTCATTTAAAAAATGGTATGGCTTGTTCAGGAAGTTGAAACTCAAATAATGGTCACGGAGGCGGAGAATTCATTGTCGCTGCATACGTACGACAAAAACATTCACTTTTTTCATTTAGTAAAATGCTTCGTATAAATAATATTCCTTTTGAAAAAACATATAAGTCAAAGGTTGTGTATAAAACAAATTACGCCTCAATGGAAGGAGATTGAGACGAAGTCCCATACCTCGTGTCTGACCTGACTCGATCGTTCTTTAAAGTCTTGAATAATAAACATGACTAAAGTTCTACTGGCTTAAAAACCGTTTTCATGTTAAATATTCCTTTTATATCACTTATTAACATGTTATGAACATTATGTATTCATTTAAGTTAACAACGGCTGTTTTGTCGATATTTGGTACTTGAGTCAAAAGTGAACTTCTTATATTTACAAGTTGTTCACGTAGTCAAATATTCATTATCTCAAGAATCATATTCAATATGTAGATGTCATATATATCATATATATCTAGTATATAAATGCATTTATAATATTCCATAATAATTTAGAGGTAATTAATGAAATGCACCGTTCACGGAGACGGTAAGTCGTACGTACGCATGAACGCTACTTTCATTTCTATGTCTTATTAATGGAATTAAAATTAAATGAGAGATATGTATATTTTAATTTAAGTTTTATTTTCCTCATTTAGATGTGAAATACATCATATATATTCATTATATATAGGTAATTAAAAATGTACATTACATTTGGTGATAAGAAATGAAATGCACCATTCATGGAGATGGTAAGCCGTACGTACGCATGAACACTACTTTCATTTCTATATCATACTTTAAAGGAAATAAAAAATAATTATATAACTGTATATTATAATTCCAGTATAATATCATATATAATATCATTAAATCTATCCTTTATACGTACCACAAATGGTGTTAACGAATAAAATCACTTTAAGGGAGCGGTAGTCCGCACTTCCTAAAATGAAGATATCGGGTTTACCCATAATGGAAACCATAAATGTATTATATAAATGAAAAATTCAGAAGATTAAGTAAAACCTAAAAATATTATATATCATATATAAATATAGTGAAATCTTAATGGACACCATTGAAGTTGTTATATGAGTGTTAAACAATCATCGTTTCGTGAGGCAGAAATTTTCCATCCACAGAAACAGTATGTTCTTTAACCATTAGATGTAGGTGTGTGTAAGTGTAGCTAGAATCCTTCTTATAAAAACATCGTAGTATATTGAAGATACTGTATTTGTCACAAAAGAAATGATTAAAAAGAGGTTATGGGATTGGAGAAGCAAAATGAAACAAAAGACCACAAGTGAAGACATTACCTTAAAATCGGTTAACTCCCTCTGGTTTGAACGAAAAGGGTTTATTGAAGAGCTTCCTGCCTAAGGTAAGGCTTCGAGGATGAGGAGAGGGATGTGGAGAGAAACAATTGGTAGGTTTTGGATGATCCAATGGCATGAGAGGTGGGGGTAAGGTGGTATAGGTAGGGGGCCTTTTATAAGAGGAGAGGAGGGGTACTCTTGGGATGTTATAAAAGGATACATTATTATAAAATGCTTTTCAGATTTAAAAGGTCTAAAAATTATATATTTCGAGGATAAGGTGATAAGAGTTCGAAATCTACCCATACAATAGGTTTTTGACTTGTGTAGGTCTTAGATTTTACATTATCATTTCATTTTATTTAAATCGTTAAATAATGAGGTAATCGCTGAATCATCATGGTGTCATAAAAAATTTAATTTATTTAATGACTAAAAATTATAAATAAATATCATGAGGTAGAAAATATTTTTATCTTTTTAATGAATATTTATAGAAAAATTATGTATTTTATAAACTGATTTAAAAATTGTTTTAGTAAAATAACTCATGTTTGTGACATTTTAATTTTAACTTTAAATAAAAAGTTTTTACTGTTATTTTCATACCAAAGTGGCTCCATGGTGTCCCCAAGTAGACCCATGGATATTAATGGTCGGATATGACTCATCCAAAAAGTTTAAGATGTGTTTCTAGGTAATTTCATATTATTAAAACATTATGTTTACCTTAAATTACACTAATTACCTCTAATCGCGATTAAAACATAAAAGTTACTATTCACCAAAAAATTATTTTAATCCCATTGAACCCAATTTTACTTCCAAATGAATACTATGTATGTAGGATTTTTTAAATTCCAAACAAAGAGGTGGTATTTAAACGAAAAATCAATTTTTAAGTACAACTCAGTGGTTTCACTATTCATAAAAAATTTATGTTTTTCATAAAAATACCAAAACATCACCCTAAGCTATATTTGATATTCCGGGTTCAAAAATGAAGTCTATTTTACTAAATTAAAAACTTATAAGTTAAATTAATTAATTTAATAATTAATTCCCGTTGTCAGAGAAAATAGTGTGTGTTAAGGAAAGAACAAGTATCAAAAGATTGACACTAGTTTAAGTCCAATTACAAAGTGAAATAAATTCCAACGACCACTATTGTATTAAATGGTAAAAATATTTTCTAATTGCACTTTAAAACCAATTGAAAAGGTAATATAAAAATATAAATAAATTAGCTTAAAAATAGGTTTTGAAGTAAAATACAACATTTTTCACTATTCATTAAAAAATGAACTTTATCAGAAAAATACCAAAAATTTAGACAAAGTAATTTTTTATGTTCCGATTATAAAGAAGAATTTTTTTTTGGTCCAATAAAATGAATAAGAGTGTCCAAAAATATATTTATAGACAGTTCACCATCAAAAGGTGACATGTCAACCTTTAGTGAATGTTAGAATATATATGCCTAACATTGAATTATTTTGGTATTTTAACCCTTTATATGTTATCGGATAAATGTAGAAACATTTAAAAAACATATATAATCATATTTTAGTTATTTATATTCATTCCTGCCAATACAACGGCTACGTGTTAACTACCTTTTCAAATATACCATCCTTCTACATAAAACATTTAGTTTATGATTATTATGGAGTTATGTTCCTAAAATTTGTTAATGAACCATGAGTTATATTAGGTAGAATATTTATGAAACTAATTTCCATTCACATTTTATGATATGATTTATGTTCTTGTGGAACACATGTGTTTTTTTATAATGTCACTTGTTGGACCAATATATCCCTGCATTGAATTGGGTAATATATTTTATCTAATGACATATTTTTGGGAAACAGGTCAATGTGCATGATCTTTTATAGAAATAAATTAAATGTACATGATCTATTATGGGAAAAAATTATGTTTTAGTTCTACTGAGGGAAATATGTTTTTATTCCAAATCTAATAGTATTGATAGATAAAAATTTTATTTAAAATTATTTCTATTATTATGATGATGCTTCCCACATTTATGTCATGAATATATTATTCCTGATTTCTTAATGATTAATTCTCATTCATATGATTAATTTCATTTAAAATATAATTTTTTTATAATATAACTCCGAATTATGATATTTATAATATTACGAATAATCATTGTGTGTTATTCTTATATTATCTTCTCCATGTGATTATTTTATATTTTTATATGATCATCAATTGATATCTCCCATATTTACCAATAAAAATCATATACTTTCAATCTATTCTTAAATTTGGTATCCATGGGAGATGAATAATTCTATTAAGTCAAATATGATAAAAAGGGATATAATGATCAATAAATAAGTTGGATAAAAATTAGATATTTTATAAAATATATGGTTGTACTTCCCTATCTCCAATGGAAATATAACTATATAATCCTCCTAAATTGTTTGGTTAAATGTATTTTATTTTATTATAAATTGATTTAGTATAGTATTTAATGAAAATATTGGGTCATTTTAGGTGTTATTAGATTATGGTATTGTTTATGATTTTTAAAATATGATGGGAAAAAATTATGTATAAGTCTTTGTATAGTATAAAATCATGTCTTTTTTACAAAAATCATGAATGAACTTGGATAAATCTACAGTTTCAAAAAAAATTACAACCGGATGATGAAATTTTATAAATTATTTTAATTTATAATTATAATTTTTTATTAGTATTATTTTTTCTCATTGTATGATTTATGGTTTTAGTCAATGGATGGAACATTACTGAATCATATAAACACTGAATGTCTTTGAAAATTCAGGGATTTGGTACCTCTTAAAGATAGTGTTATGGGAGTTAGAATGTAAAGTCAGGCTGATATTATCTGAAAAAATTCTCTTATTATTAATCATGTCAGGTTTCAAAATGATCAAAGTATGTAAAATTGTAATATTGAATTGTACAAGAGGAATCATCTACCTTGTTTTAGTGGAACTTCTAATCCATTAGTTAATGAGCGATAGATCAATAACAACGGAAAATATTTAATGTTATTCAATTCTCAGTACATGAAAATGTTATCCTAGAAGTATATAATTTATAAAGTGAAGTCGATATGTCATTAAATATTATCAAAAATATGTGGAAAGATAAAAAAATCAAATCCATGGAATGTGATGTGTTTAAAGGGATATTACTCAGTATGAACATTCCTCAAAATGTACAAAAATATATAGATAAGGGGTTTCTAGAGATTAAAGAAAAGATTTATAAATCAATTGGTACCAATGTTTAATATTTTACATATAATACATGGTATTAGACAATATTAATTATCATCATTAAATTAAAACTGATCAACTATTTATTGGTTAAAAACCATGCCAGGAACCAGGATGGGTCTCCATCCAACCTGTTGCCAGGCCCAGTCTATTGAATGGCCCTAAGGTAATTCTTGATCCCCAAAGGCTAGCCTAAGATCCCAAGTATAAAATTAAAAAAGATGGAAATATTTTACCAAATTAATCACATTAAAATAACCAACAAAAAATCTCTAAAACTGAATGATAAATAAAAAAGGACTATACCAATTTCTTGATTATATGTTTAAAACTGAAACAAAAACTAAATGATGACTAAAATACCAATACAATCTAGAATAATTCCCCTAACATACATATTACTAGAGTAGAAACATCCTCAAGACTCCACCCCCAAGATTCACAATAAGAGGTATTAGAAACCCAATATTCTAATATTACACATGATTCCTTAATCTATGACAAAGAGTTGATAGTGTATGTATACACCCAATGATGTATGTAGGGTGTTAGCCAAATCCCGGTAAAATTCCACCTAGATAAATGATTCTAGGTACATAATATTAAATGAAAAATAAACATTAATGGTTAATAATGAAGGAATTTATTGAACAGTTTTAAGGAAAATAACATTACATGGAGACAACATTGAATAAATGATACATTAAATAGAAAACAATTTCAATGAACGAAACATTAATGGAAAAACAATTTTTTGGAAATTCACAATCAACAAAACTGTATGCTGATAGTTAGTGTGACATAGAAAATGATAACTATTCCTGGTAAATACACCATGTTACAAACCCCAATGGTGCCCCTAGTACCCTATATCTTGGTGTAGTGTGGTATAGAATCCACGACCAATATTATTCTCAAGAATGGTCCACTAATGAGGTGAATCATCCAAAATTATTTAGGTCTCAAATAATAATTCATATTTAGTTATGGTTTTAAACATCAATCCCTCTAAGTGAAATTATTAGAGAGCCACTTCTGAATAACTATAATACTCGTAATTTTCCACCCACCTAGATACATGGGCTTCCCTTTTTGTGCTCAATCATTTTTCCCTTATCACATAATACTGCTTGCATTATTCATTAAGAAAACAAAGCATTACATTTCATGAGAATCCACATGAAAATAAAACTCCAATTTTTATAACATACTCACACTAAAACATTTTCAAAAAATTCATCTCACATTATACAAAATTTTTTAAACCATAATAATAATATTTTAAACAATTTCAATAACCACCCAAAAATGATTTTAGACCTACAGTGCTTCTGAAACCCTATTTAAAAATAAAAATCACATAAATTCTATATCTAAACAAAATATTCATCCCAAAGATAGGTTAATAAAACAATTACATTCTTTAGGAAATTACATCAAATAGCACAAAATAGTACACACATGAAAAATATACTATTTCACTTAAAACCGCAACAATAAATATTAAATGCATAATAAATCATACCAAATACCACTTTATCACAACATAAGTAATATAATAACCCATTTAAACAAAATATAAATCATTACAAATGGTGCCACAAAAGATTACAAAAAAAACACACCAGATTTAATGTAAAAACACCACATTAAAACTAACTGCACATCACAAAAATGAATGAAAATGATTTTCACCATTTATATAATTTAATAAATAAATTAAACAATTTATATAAGACTTATAATTAGCACAAATATTCATTACACACAATTTGTGCCAATATCAACAAGGAAAAATAATATTCAATTCAAATGTGCATCAGAACACTAACAAAACCCCTCTCGTAACTCACAAATATATTGTGGAATTTATATAATTTAATAAATTATATTTAATTTATCCAAAATGGTTAATCATGGAATTAACAAAATCAAAACTATTGTGTAATTGAAACGCACACCCGTAATCACCCCAAAATGGTTCCAAAAAAATAAATCTTTGATAAAAACCCAAAAGAACAAAAACGCCAAATAAAATCATTGGAAGACAAAACCGTAGGATGTGAATGACTAGAGGAGAAGAGAAAACCATGAAAACATGGAATAATAACGAAGAGGTGAGAAAAATGAGATGGAAATTACCTTGAGAATTATGCCCCGTCTTGAGGGTTTTTTATAAATACACCAAATTAGTATGAAGAATAGATTGGGTAAAAAGATAGAATCCTCCGTATATCTGGTTGAACAATGAAAATGGGTTATGGGTGGATTTTGGTGTAAAATACTTTGGGGATAATGTTTAAAGAATCCACATTTTAATTAAAACCAGCATGACACAGTATATTAAACAGTGTGGAAACTATCTGGATGACACAGGGACTGACTGCATTGATACAGATTTTGTGGTCACCCATGGTTAGATACATGGACTTGTGCTAATTGTGTGTTAGGTTTTATACTTGTAGTACAGTTACCCAGGTTTGGCCGCATGGTTTATCAAACCTTGTGCCAAATTGTTCGTTGGGTCTTTTCAAGAAAAATTTCTATGTTTTATCCAAAAATACCAAATGAACTAAGAATAATCATTGAGGGAAAGACTTGAAAAAGAAAACATTTCCAAACTCAACATCCATAACTCCTAAAACGTAAAAAAGTCTTAGATTCCAAAAGAATCAAAACCTAAACCAATACATGAAAAACTAGGCCCGACAATTATCCCACACATTAACTCTTTTCCCCCATATATATGTTACACATTCCATTTGATTGGTCAATGCCTAACGATATCTCATCAATACGGTCTATCATCAACATCAATGATCAATTAACTCACTAAAAGCAGAATGTAAACCACTCTATTGGAAATAGAACAACCAAAAACTACTTCTCAAGAATCAATGGGTGAACTAAACCACCATCATGGCCAAAAATACAAAAAATGAACTATTAGGGCTTCTAAAAAGATACACAATTCTCCCTGGAACTAAAAAGGAAACGATGAAATCAACATCTATTTACTGAATCCACAAAAGCCAGATCCACAGAACCCAATCCCAAAATAGATCACTAGTTTATGGGTGGTTCAAAATGACTCCCCGCCAATAAAAGTTAATTATTAGGCAATAAACTCTTAAAAGATAACCCAATGAGATCCATGACGGGTCTCCCCACCATTAAGAATTACGTAATGCTGAATAAATAAAAATTAAAAATGAAATAAAATTGGGCTTTTCCTACATAGGAAAACCAAAACTCTCCCATAAATAACTATTAACCAATGATAAGAGGAACTCAACATGAACATTTAATCTGACCACACCTAACTGGATGAAAAAATAAATAAAATGAAACAACCCATACAAAACGAAAACCTCCACTGATAAGGGAGGGGATGGAAGGGGCCCAATGGTCCGACTATAGAAACCACAAATGAAAACTACCAATAACTATTGTCCTACAGACATATAAGATCCCATACCATGCCCAATTCACCTGCGTGGTCAACATAAGAATACACATCGGGAACCTAGAACCAAGAAGGCATAAGCACAACCAAATTGTGAGGTGTAAGTCCACCATACACTTCGCAACATGTGGAAATTAATAGTAATAAAAAACCACAATAAAAACACTAGAATTACACCCCACCAAGTTATAAATGAATGCATATAAGAAAACTCATTAAACTCATGGGGTTCATGACTACACACCAGATTCACTACAGGACCTATGGTTGGAGCATTGGTGTATAACGAATCTACTATGTCACAGTCATGAGAGTGAATCCCTAATAGGAAGGGCATATTCAAGAGCCACATGAATC
This sequence comes from Viscum album, assembly GCA_963277665.1. NCBI lineage: Eukaryota > Viridiplantae > Streptophyta > Magnoliopsida > Santalales > Viscaceae > Viscum > Viscum album. The sequence goes on from OY728165.1 coordinate 1,155,213,683, forward strand.
CACCTATAACTCCCCAGATGAAATAAAGGATTATGACACGCCAATAAACTCACCTCCTCAAACAACACACTATTTCTGAAATATAGAATTTCAGATACACATCACAATTACCTTTCACTCTAAACGAGGAGCATAGTGAACAAGGAACATGGTGAAATATACCAAAAATCACCGAAAAACATTGTAATAACTGAGAAATATAATAAAATAGAAAGGTATTTTAGTATTACGCCAAGAGACTATCCATTAAAACAAATAGGCTGGGTTATCTTTAAAATGTGTGGATTTACCATCTAATAATCAAAAATGAAAACCTTAGGTTGATCAACATTATATCCAAAAAATAGAGAACCAACCAAAGCCATACCAAAAAATCCATAAAAAATATATGGGGGAAAACAAAAGGAATAAAAAAACCATGAGTTCTTCAAAGAACATATAATGAAACAAAGCCATCATAGAAACAAACACCACCTCAAAGGGAAACCAACTCAATGACTTCCTAAAAACTTTTCTAAAATCCCATAAGGATACCACATCAAGACTGAGATAACAACATATTCTCAATTCTAGATATAACAAGATTATTAATTCTAGATCAACTGGAATATTACACCAAATAAACAACACTTCTAATACCTATAAAAACATGCCACATAACTAGTTTCTTAAAAAAACTCAATAATTTGTTAGCTCAAATGAATTTTGAGTATAAAAGAAATAAAAAATTGTGGATTTTCAAACTAATTAATGTTGTTTCGTAGAGTCAGACTGACAGGAAAAAAATTTGTGCCACCCTGGGTACCCATCCACAATTTCATACTATACATCCATCCATATTTCTATATAATACCATGCATGTGAGAACTCATGAAAACACAAAAGTCTAACAATAAAGCATCCTCATTTTCTAAAACAAATAAATCAAATAAAAAAAATCAAGTACCTACCCAAGGAACACTGTCCACCAAGTCAAAACCAATTTTTCAGATTCTACAAATCATATCATTTTACCATTATTGTAAAATTAAGTCACATAGACTTTCAACAAAATTCATTTTTATCTTGTTTAAAATAAATTTCCAAAAATTCTATAAATCTCAATTCTTTAAAACAATTTTATTAAACCCCATTCCTTTTCATTTAAAACAAATTTAATATCAAAAATTCCTTAAAACCCTATTTTCCATTTCAAAAATTTACACAAGACTATTCTCATATCCCAATGTCCAAAAAGATCTAAAACTATTTAAAATTGTACAAAATATCTTCATAAAAAGAACCATTCCAAAAAAAAATTCCATAACCAATTATTCTGATTCAAACACTTTCCAATATGTAATTATATTAAAAATTACACATGAAATAAAAACATTTCATTTCAACAAACAATTTGTTTATATTATGTAAATCCAATCCCATTATACCATTTCCTCTTTAACCCAAGACTAGTTTCACCAAAACCCGATATTCTAAATCCTATCTTAAAGTAAAAAATGAAAATCCATATTTTATTTTTTTAAGAATCCAATCATTCCATTAAATCAATGTTTTTACAATTATTTGAAAATGATTTTTAATGAAATTTAAAAATTTCAAAAATATTGATGGGGACCCACAAGAGGGAACTAGTGTTCGTGGATGACTTGACCATATTGTTGGCGGCCAAATTCCTAGCACACCATCGACGTAGGGAGTCGTTTAAAACCTTTCCAACATATCCACATGGTTTTATAGTACATGTGAACTGAATTAGACCATTGGGACAACTCCCCTTATCATATCTCAATCACCAAAAAATGCTAAAATATTGAAAAACTGACACAATAAGACATCTCATGGAAACCTGAGGATCAAAATGAGAAAGGGTTCATAATTATCTTCCTTTAACTACCCCTTGAGTCCCTATAATATTAATTCTTCTACCACGATATCTCCAAATAACCATGGGTGCTATGAAAACCAATTTCTTCCATGAGATGACCTTCTATGATAACAATTTTTCATGAACCATGTCAGGTAGTTATCTAGACACTTGCCTGAACTAGTCTATGAAATGGCCTGAAAGGCTATCTTAAACCTCACATTCTAGAAAAACATACCACAAATAAAAAACTAGATGGAATAATTTAACATAATTAATTATTTTAAAATAATCAATAGAATCCAAAAATCTCTATATGAAAAATCCCAAAAAAAGAACCATAAACAATTGGAGAAAATTATTTTAATAAATAATAGAAAAACTAAAAAATTAGTATGACTCCAACAGAAAAAACAGCATTTCCCCAAACCTCCATAATATAAGAGGAGATACATCATCAAGATACCACCACCATGATCCAAAATTAGACCCACTAGAAATCCAATCTTCCAACACTACACCTATTTCCTTAACCAAAACAAATAGAAAACAAGTTCTGATTATAAAAATAGTTGTATGTAGGGTGTGATAAAAATCACATTAGGATGCCACATAGTTATAATATTCCACACACTAAACAAAAAATGAAAAAAATAAACATACATATTTTATAATAAATTAATTGTTATAACAATTTTAAAGAAAATAAATTTTTTGTATGAAATCATTCAAAAAATGAAAAATGTAATGGAAACCAATTTTAATGAAAGAAACTTTAAATAATGCTCCCTTACTTTTGAAATTAAAAACCAACTATACCATATATAAATGAAAATAATGATATTGAAATTGAACTCGTGTCACAAGAAATACCTCTAGGTACTAGCATAGTGGGGCCCTAGTTACCTAGTTTCTTGGTTTAGTATGGTATATGAACAATGTCCAATATATTTCTTTTTCTTGATACCATAGAGAGGATAAATATCAAATGTTCTCAAGGTATCAACACATTAGTCATATTTAGTTATTCTTGTCATTATCAACCCCGCTAGGTGAAAATCGGAAAAACCCACCTATGAATCACTGTCATACTAGTTCTAGTATTCCCACATAGATAAACTGGCATCCGTTTTAATTCTAAATTGTGATTCCAATGTCACGTAATACTACATACCAAATTAAAAAACCAAACCATGCATTACATGTCATAATCCACCTCACACAAATCAACATCCATTTTAGAAAACATACTCAAATAATAACATTTCAAAATCTTCTTCGAACATTTTACATATTTTAATAAACTAATATAAAAATTTGTAAACCAATTTCAATAGACCCTCCAAATTCTTTTACACCAATATTCCAATAAAACCCGTCTTTAAAAATCAAATAAACATCAATTCTATATAAAAACACAATTTTCATCCAACACATATTTTAATAAACCAATTGTATCTTTAAAAATGGCATAAAATGGAACACATGGGTTTGTACATGAATAATGCCCACTTTGACATCCAAATTCCACATTCAATATTTAATTAATACTTAATCAAACCAAAAACCATGTTATCACTACATTAATAATTGAATATACCATTTTATAAATTATTATATCACTTGAAAATGGAATAATAATATTTTACAACAAAAACAAACATGATTTCATATAAAAACAACACATCAAAACTCACCACACATCATAACCAAGAAAAAAATGATTCTCAACATTTATAAAATTTAATTAATCAGTTTACTAATTTTTAGAATAATTACAATTAGAAAAACCAACCTTACACACAAACTATGATCACTTTTACAAGGATAAATTATTTTCAAACCAAATGTTCATCAAGACATTCCAAAAACCACACCCACACCTCATAAATAAATTAAAAAACATAAAAAATAAAATCAGGAATATTTAATCTTTAAATAATGGTTTATCATGGAATCACCTACCTCAAATACAATGTTGAATGGAAACACACACCCAAAATCACTCCATTATTGTTCCAAAACCATAAATCTATTAATAACAACCCCAAACACGCAAATCCCCCATATAAATAATCGTAAAACATAACCATGGTATGATCATGATTAGGAGAGAATGTAGAGCCTAGAAAACAATGGATTAAGAAAGAATATGGGAGATAAAGGATAAGGAAATTTCCTTGAGAATTACGCCCCACCATGAGGGTTTCATAGAAAAAAAAACAAAGGAGCATGTGGACTACATGGGGAATAAGGGAGAAGCCTCTAATGGTCATTCTGCACTAAGAGAAATTTTTTTGGGTGGATTTAGGGTGAAAATATAGTGGGGGAAATATTGGGAATAAAATATTACTTGGTAGCATTACAAGGTCAAGTCGTTCTATTTATTAAACAAAGAATAAATCATGCATGATACATGGGTACTAAAATCACTATCACCCCGAATTGGAAACCCCACCCTGAACCAACTATGTATTAAGTTTTATAACAACCACATGATTACCAAGGTTTGGATACACAATTTATCTGACAGTGTGCCAACCCCTGAGCATTGTATTTTCAAAAACAATACACATGTTTTCTCCAAAATCACCAAAATCAATCATGGATAAACAATGAGATCAAAACTATAAAAAGAAAACACTTAAAATATCAACACATATCACACATGGAGATTTTGAAAACACTGAGATTCTAAACAAATTGTATCATAAACAAAAACAAGAAATATCTTGTGTGACAAACAAAGTCTCTAAGATGCATTAGCTATAATAGATTTCTATTGATATGAAGAAATCATTCTATTTGAAATCAATGTATAAGTTTAAATTATATATTCACACTATTATTATGGTTTTCATAAGAAAATAAGGACTTCATGTCATGAAAACACCGATATACAACATAGTGGAAGAATACTACATATATCTATATATCAAAACTCTTTGAATAATCATTTGAGGATGTAATGGAATGAAATTGGGAGATGGCTTAAAAGTGTATGGATGGGTCATAAATCCCATGAATGTATATGGGTGACAAAACATCTAGTTAATTATATAGAATATTTAATTCGTCCATCTAATTCACTACTCATGCTTCAATGTCACAAATTCAGAGAGTATTGGAATTATTCCAACTAGTTCAAAATTATGACAGATTTTTAGGATCATTATGAAAACCCTCTTAGCCTAAATACCAAAGAAATCTCATGATATCATGAAGATTTAAGATAATTATGCGATTTATGGGTTGAAAGGTATGCTTATAATGCACTCTAGAATAGATAATGTTTTATCTGATTATGGATCCATTAAAAAATTTAATTCTAAATAATTTTCTAATGGTATCACTATATAACCTTTAAAATTAGATTTTCATTTAGCTGTGATAACACCTAATGGAACAATGATTGCATCTCATGTTTATAGTTATTCTCCAATTGATGTTTGTGGGAAAGTTCTTCCTATAAATCTTGTGATTTTACCACTACCTAAATTTAATGTGAATCATGGCCTATATATTTTTACTCTATATGGTATACATGTTAATATCTATGGATGGGAAGTCTCATTTATTATTCTGAATAAACCAACGATCATTTATCATGTTAAATTTAAATATGCACATGTAATGGATATTTATTTGATCTTGTTGTTCTTAATAATTATCCATGAGGGTAATATAACTCTATATGTTAGGGAGAAAATCTTCAATATCGATATTCTTATTGTATGGTGTTTTTTAATGTTTAATATAATGAATTTCTAGTACTTCCAAAAATTTTAGAAGGGGATTTTTGAATATAAATCATACAAAATTCTATTGTTATTTCAAATACTCCTTAGATAATATCCCCTATTGAGTTGTTGTAAATAAAGATGATCCTACATGAAAATATTGTTAAGGTAATCTTATTCCATGATGTGTCACCTTTGTGTACATATGATCTATGTTCTATAAAGAAATATTAAAAAATATAACTATAAATTTATTTTTTTGAACATAACAAGATCACTCTAATGAAAAATTATAATCTTCATTGCATTGATGACATATATTATCAAAAAATTGGAATGAAAAAGATTTAAATTATTCATGTTAATTCTATAATTCATCAATTGATGGTCAAGATAGAGGTTAAAGCTAATATAAAATTTCATACAAGGCAATGACATTATTAATTTATATTGATACTTTTTATGGTAACTAATTCAACTACTGTATTCATGGATTTAATGAATATGGTCTTTATATATGATCAGGATTAGTTTTTTGTATATTTTATAGAATATGTTTTTTAATATTTACCAAAAAATTAATAAAATAAATAATAAATTATGATTCTGCTGGATATTATAATGAATGAATATATTTGTGAAAATTTTACCAAGTGTGATTTTTTGCATTGGTAAGTTTCATTTTTTGATTCATATAATATCTTGTGAGGGTATGTCAATTAATCCTTAAAAAATATGTGTTATTGAGAAACATCCACGACCATCCATGGTGACTAAAATCAACAGTTTTCTTTTGTCGGGTGGATATTATCGATGTTTTAGGAATGATTTTTTAATATTTTATTATCCACTCACCATGTTGACTTAGAGAAGAGTTTTATTTATATGGAAGAAGGGGAGTGAATATTATTTTAATGAATATAAAAGACGGTTTTTAGTTGAACATGTTATGACACTAACCAGTAGTAGAGAATGGATTGTCATCTAAATTGATGAATCAATGAAGGTACTATAATTTTTTCTCATGACTATTGACTTACTAATACCTTATTCATCACACTAATGAAAGGTCCATAAAAAATTACACAACTACTGATTTGATGATTATTATGGTAAGGTTTTCATTAATGATATAGTGGTATTATATATATGGATAAAGGTGTTATATATATAGTGATCTAACCTTTTTATAGTTTATTTTCACTGAAAAAGATTTTATCATTCACCAAATAAGATGGCTATATAATAATAATGATTATGACTAGTCCATACATTATCACCTGAAGGAAGAAAATAAGGTGCAAGATGATTTGAGCCAACATAATCATGGTATTTTTCCTATGATGATGACAAAAAAGGACCAATTTTTAGGTATTTAAAAATAATTTACATGGAAATCCAAAATGATGGTTACAAATTGTAACTAGTTCATATGAATATTTAGTAATCTATCGAGGTGAATATTAAATACACACAAAAATAAGATATATAGATACAATAGAATTTGAGAAATGATTATCTATTTATCCTTTATTATGAAAGAATGATATGGTTCTTGAACAATGTATGTATCTCACCCATTTAAAATTTGAAAAGGATGTTTTTGGAAGAGTATACTAATTTATTAGTATCTATTCACCCTAGAAGTATAATGATTTATAGATACATGAAAAAATATTTATTATGTGATGTCCTGAAGAGAGAAATTGTATAGTATGCTTCTTGGTGATTTGTTATAATATTGTAAATTTTGAGATACATAAGTCCTAGAGGGAGTTACAATCATTTATTATACATGATTTCAATTCCAAAAACATCTTGATGGATTTTTCTTGGACTCCGCAAAACAACTAAGGTATGTAATGTTATATGGATAACAGTTGATCACATTGAAAAGTAAGAACACATTATTTCCCTTTGAGAATATTTTTATATTGATTTTATTTCTAGAATATATATTTAAGAAGCTTTAGTATTTCATGGAGTAATTATTTCCATTATATCATATATTGATATGAGGATTAATTGATGTTATGGAAAATACTTAACTCGGCCCTAGATTTAGAGGTATGTTTATGTACTAATAATAATTATTAAACTAATGGAATATATAAAAAGACCATTCCAACTATATAATACATTTTTAGGTCTTCTTTAATGTATATCGACGTTGTATGGGATCAAAAACATCATTTGGGTGAATTATAATAATGAAATATCATTCACTATAGTGTTAACAAGAATCCATTTAAAGTCCTTTATGGTATGATGTGATGAAGTCAAACATTTTGTCATGACATTGAAGAAAAAAATATTGAATCCTTATCTAGCTAAAAAAATTCAAGATAATGTTATTTCCACTTAGTAACACATTAGAGGAACTTAGTGTCGAAAAAAAGTTATGTTGATAATAGTTTGAAATAACTGAAGTATGATGTTGGTGACATTTTATTCATATAAATATCTACTTATAATAGAGTGATTATATTCAAAAATAAAATTAATCTAATCACCATTATATTGTTTCTTTTTAAAATATTTGTCGTATTAAGATTGTATATTATCTATTTGAACTTCCACCAAATATCTCAGAGGGTCATAATGTGTTTGATATCTCTATCCCGAAAAAAGAAAGAAATTTGATCATTAAGATGTGCTAAAATTAGAGTTCATGTCTCTAGATAAATATATTTATTATAAAAAACAACAAGTATATAATATATATTATAAGGATACAATTATTCAAAAAATCTCTTGTTGCCTAATTGATGTTTTTTCGAATAACCTCCAATTTTGGCGATGCTATGCAGGGACCTGGGGAAGTGATGAGTTGGTGGTATAATCATATTATGTATATTATTCATTTATCATAATAAAAAAATTAATTTTTTTGGGGGTAATATGTAAAATGATGATATTTTTATAAAATATTTCTTTTTAAATAATTCCATTTCTTCGATGGCTTGTGTTGCATGAAACAACACATTTAAATGAAATTCATGTTAATAATATAATATTTTGTGAATGTTATGGAATATCCATTATATTGGTATGTAAAGAAATATTTAACAAAATTATAAAAAAATATATGGTCTATACATTAATGGAATAAATTCATTTGTTATCAAATGATTAGAATTAAAAACAACAAATTATATTCAAATGAATGTGATTTTTTTCTAAAAACATTTGTTTATGAATATAATTAATGTATATAATTTTATACCTATTTGCATATATTTAAATCAAATTTATATTTTTTATTTTTATCAAAAATTTTAAATAGTTAACTAATATTTTTTTTATATTTTAAGATAAAATCTAGTATTATGATTAAAAATGTATTTTTTTAAGAGAGGGCATTTTAATAATTTAAGCACCTATATTACAAGTGATTTAAAAAATTTATAGGTACTAAATTTGATAAAATGGATTAAATGTTTATAATTATGAGGTTCATATATGGTAATATGAGAAATTTTATTTTGATCAAAATTTATAGTAACTATGCAAAATTTTATCACCATGATAAATGATAAATCAAATAAATATTTCATAAAAATAATTGGTAATACCATAATTATTCATATTAATTATTATTAAACTCATTAAATTTGACACTTATCACATAATGTTCTATATTGAGTCATTATATGGAAAAAGATAATTGAAATTGACCTATATATTATTTAATCCAATGGAATGGAATCATGTCACTCTCTTCATTTTAAATATCATTTTTGTGTTCTCATGGAGAAAATAACTATTTAATAGTGATGAATAATTTTTATGTTTTTATAATTAAACTATATTCATGGTGGATATTAATTTATAATTTTCTGGAAAAAACATAACTTAAATAAATAGAAAACTCGAGTGAATTAATAATTTTATTAATAGTAAAAATAAACTAGACATATTAAAAAGTATTGAACGTCCAATAATTTGATTGATTAAGGTGATCCATGAGAATTTTTAATTTCAATGAGTTTTTTATTTTATAATATTTTTTTGAATTATATGATTTTTATTGGTGTTATTAATGTCAAAGTAATCAATATATTAAAATTTTATATAAAAAATATTTTGTGGAAATAATATAATATTTAATTTATTAAAAATATTTCAAAAATTAAATAAGGAAAAAGGGATAAAATATGGTATAAAATATCTTCCATTATCCACGACGATTATATGTTTACCTTAAATTTTAATCTATAAACTATTATGATTGAGTAATATATTACTACTGTTGGTGTGAAAATAGTTTAATTAAAGTGATAAACCAAAAGATATGTTTTAAAATAGATCATAAATATATCTAAATTTTATTTTTTGATTATATTACAACCATATAATGAATTATTATTTAATATATGACCATATATAATTATTTTAATCGATATCAAGTTTATCATTTTTGATTTTTAAATGATATTCGCAAAAGTACCTCTCACCTCAATTATACGAGGACACTCACTTCCTCCAAAAATTTCACCACATTGAAACTTAAATTTCCAAAATACTCTACCAAATTAACTTATCCTTTTCTATAGAAATATTATGTAGTTTCATGTTTTCTCAAGATAACATACCTATATACCTTTATCAGAGATCTAAAAGAGTCATTTATGAAGAATTTTTAATCACATTAACGGATCACATTATTTTTATAATCTTATTTAACTCATATAAAAATATCATATTATTCATTAAATAATAAATTTAATATAGTAAATATTCTTAAATTTTATTATTATTTTCTATATAGCATTATATTCCCTCTTTTTTTATCAAATAAAAAGTGTATTTATTGATTTTGTGTACGTCCTACTTACTGTCTCCCCATAGTGATAGATTTTTTTATCACCATCTTATACGTAAATTAATTATGTTGTTTTTATTGTTTAAATATGATATTTATGAAATAATTATACTTAAATAATGATAATGAATTCTCCATCTTCATATCATTCAAATTTATTGGGAAATGATAACATTACTTGTGCATATGTATAGACTATCTTCTTTTGACGTGATGTGGTTCATTTTTTATTTATAATTCACATGGATGTTAATAATAATATTATTATTATTATATATGAAATATATGATATAATAATTATTATAGAAATATATTTTTTTATTTACCTTTCGTTCATTCCATCAGTCAAAAAAATGGAAACAATTCTCTTGCATACATACGACCTACTGTCTCCATAAATTGTGAAACTCTTTTCATATCACAAATTTTTATGAATTTTTAGAAAAAATTATATAATGAATATATGTTATTTATATAACATTATTTAAAATGTAAATATTACGGGACCATGACCAATTTTTAAAGGTCATTTTTTAAGAACCAAAATATTCTCAAATAGTGAAGCAGTTATCAAGAAGAATATATATTTTAATGAAAATTTATTTACAAACATGTTATAAGAATTTATATATAATTAATAAATGTTATTATATATATATATATATATGATAAATTTTTTAAAAATATATTTATATTATATAGAAGTTATGAACAATGATATGGAAATGTTATATTTGAGGTAAGGTTTTAGTTTACAATCTCATCATTATTCAGGATACTTTATATTTATGTTTTCAGTAGGGATTATTTAACATATATGCATATTTTTTATATTTTTTATTTCAATAATGTATTCAAAAATATTCCAAATCATTTTAACAATTTCTGTTTTTTTAATGTATGAATTAATGTTTTATATTTTTTTAGACAATGTAATTTTGTACTTTTAAAATAAATGAAATGAATGTTTCATTTACAGATAAGGAATTATCAAAAATCTTATAACATTATGATTCCAAAATTAACTTAAACATACTTTATAATAATGAAATATTGTTTTCAAAGAAAAATATTCCATTTAATATTTAGTGTATTTGTAACACCCCGAGATTTTATGAAAAATATTCTTTTAATTTAATTAATGTCTTATGTTGTATGCTACACCAATATTACCTTGCGCTATAAGCATCACCGTATTTGCTTGCATTATACGCAACACTATTCTTGGATCGTGTTAAACACAATTTTGATAATAGTCATTCTACGCAACATTGAGTGTGTTTATATATATATATATTCAATGTGTAAAAAAATTAGGGTTGGATTCTGTTATACAAAACAACGAAGGATTCTTGCACTACACGCAACCCTGACTTGGCATGCATTACACGCAATCGCGACCTTCCCTGATAGCATGTGTTGTACGCAATAACAAGTTTTACTAAACAACAATATATTATTATAATATTGTTATAAACTAGCCGTTATGAATATTATTAACTAAATTTTTATTTTTATAACATTATTATTCATCTTACACATTTTCTAGAACATGGTATAAGAACAAAATAATATTTTCGGGTAAAATAAGTATTTTTAAAAAAAATACAGTTTTTCCGCCTTTTGATGGAGCACCCACTTTAAATCTAGTTTTTTTAAATGTTTATAAGTTCCATTTGACAAAATAAAATTATTCTTTGGAATCATGAAATAAAAATTTACTTTGGATAAATTTTACGTTTTATTCTGATAACTTTCATATTTTAATGAATAGTTAAAACACTCAATATTTTAATTAAAAACCACTTTTTTCATCGTAATATCTTCTGTGGTTAAGTTATAATATTTAATGGTTTTAAAGTATAAATAGAATATATTTTTACCATTTATTATAATTTATGTCATTAGCATTGATTTCACCTTGAATTCGTAGGTTAAATCAATTCAATCTTCTGCAATGTTTTAAAGAAAACCCTGTTTTCTTTCGACAATGGGATTAATTTTAATTTAATTTCTGAAACTTTTTTGTATTGAATTTGGAAAAATGGATTCCATATTTGGAATCAGGGGGTCCAAATTATGTTAATAAGCTACTTTTTATTTTTGGGAATTGTGAATAGTAACTACGGTAAATGTTATTTACTATAGTTAAAGGTAAACCGAGTAATTAAGGGTAAATATAAGATTATAAAATTACCATAACACTTGAAAAAATCCTATTTGATGACTAAAGGTAGACCCATATCACCTAAGGGTCGGATTATATTCATTTAATGGACTTTTTTCCATGAAAATAATTTAAATATTATTAAAACCAAAGAAAGTGATAACATGTCACTCTCTTAAATACTATAAGTATAATAATTTTAAGTTAGTGATATACATCATGAAACTTCAAACATTAATAGTCTAAATAAATCTAACAAGATTATCTACATCATGAGAATTTATTTGTAATTTTTTGGGACTAAATAATTACCATTAATTGTGACACAATAGTGATGTAGAAATTATTTATCTAGTGAAAAATCAAGAATATAGTTTTTATTAAACTAATAGTGACCATTAAAGGCACAAAACCCTGACCAAAACATATTGGTCATGTAAATATAAACTATAATCATACAATGGTAGAATATTTTACCATTGGGAGTCTTATAAAAGAAATTATGACACTTATATTATTTTATTTTAAATTATGCCAAAGTTGTCGCATTCATAATTTAATAAATATTACAATTTAAATATTGTGATTTTAAGAAGATAAATTCAAGTAAAAGTATTATTGTGAACTCTAATAGATATATCTTCATCATAGGATTTTATTTTTAATTTTTATTCAAAATATAAGTATATTAAATAATTATACAAATAATGTTGTACTAATTCTTTTATTAAGAGATAAACCAAATAAATGGTTTTAAAAATAATAAAATAAATATTATATTAACTATTTAATGTTCTCCACTAATTTTATAGATACATATGACTTTTTATGAATCTATTAAATCTTTTAGTTCGAACATATATTCTTTATATATTTTATTTAAATTCAAATAAATGAATAGTGTCAAAATTGACACTATTGTTATTTTATAAAAATAACATATTATAAAATTGTTTAAAAATGAGAAAAATATTTAAAAATTATAAATTACAATTTTAATGGTCTATAATGTTATAAAGTAACAATTTATGGAAAATTCAAAACAAATAAGTAATTATTTGTTATAATTTAAAATTTAGAATTTTATTACCGCAAATAAACTTAAATAGATTAAATAAGGATAAATCAAAATGATAAGGTTTAAAATAAGATCCAAACATGTCTAAATTTTACTGGTTGATGAGATTAAAACCCTATATCATATAATCATCTAATATGAGTCATTTGTGGATGTTTTTAAGTTGTTTTAGATTTATTATAAATTAATATTTCTAAGAATTCCAAAGTTGCCCCTCTCCTCCCTTATAAAAGGGCACCTCCTCCCTCTCTTCCTCACACCACATTGAGCCTTCATGCTCGGCCAAACCCTGCCATATTATCTTCTACACTTCACTAGAAACAACATAGAGGTCCTGGTCTACTTCAAATACTAATCTTAGTTCCGTAAGAGGAGGTTTCAAAGAGGCGTATCGAAGAAGAGGTAATTTCTTCTACCGATTCTTTCAAACTTATTTCTTCTTCAACTTCTTCTTATTTAGTTTTTTAATTATAAAGTAATAACATCAGTATCACCAATATACTGATATGTTATTATAAATATGAAACAAACCCATTTCACCTTCTATCCATCCTACGGAAAACAAAATCACTGTGCGTGTGTACGTACGGAATACCGTCTCCACGCCGTGGTGTAATCTGTTTTTCCACCAACACCTTACATGGATGGGAATTATGGTGTAAAAAATAACTATACATAGTAATTATAACATAATAATGATTCTGATATATTGTATCATCCACTCCAATTCAATTCAATAATTATGTAAACGATATCTTCGCTCGTGCGTACATACGGACTACCGTCTCCACGACGCGATGAGATTCATTCTCCATGTTAACAATTTAAGAATGATTATATAGTATATATAAGAAATAATAATTAAATATATGAAATTATAAAGCTACTGTATTTATGTATATATATATATGTATGTCATCTACTTAATTCCATTCAAATCAATAGGGAAACGAAAACAGCGTTCATTCGTACGTACGGCCTACCGTCTCAATGAACGGTGTATTTCTTTCCATTTATCGATATATTATATATATATATATTCTGAATATATATTATATATAAATAATGTTTTATATTCTATAATTAATTAATCATGATATAGGTAATCATATGAATAATTACAAGTTAAAACACGGACGTCAAATGAAACGATTTTACCCAAAACACTCTTTGACATTGAATTTACAAAAGAACAGGTAATATAAAGTCATAAGTGAACCATATATGACATAATAACAATGAATATGATTCTTTAATAAGTCAATGACATTATTTAAATCATTATACAGGAGGTTTGGATACGTACGAAGCATATTGGACCTAAAGTAAGTGATAATTTATCAATCTCATTTTTATCTGAGGTTGTGTATTCGTAAGTATTTACTACGATTATCTTTATCACCCAAGCCCATGATTTCTAAAAATGGTTTCATGTATGTTTAATGTCCTTTTTACCCATTTTTGACTTTTACTACATGTTATCATTCTTTTTTTTACGTTACGAGGTACTTTTTGACTTTTCCGGCAAAAGTACGAGAAGAATGTTTTTTAAACATATATGGCATGAAAGGATTTTTATGGTTTTATAAAGCCTTATTTTCATAAAGCTTCCTTAAAAATATTTTATGAATATTTTCAACAAAAACCTTTTCTTCTAAAATTTCATGACATTTTGTGAAAAGGAAATGATTATGAAGAAAAAATGATATTTTCCTCAAGAATTCATTTCAAGTGTTTTATCAAAACCATTTTCATCTAATATGACATTATTTCACATGTTTATGTTTCAAGTATCAAGTCTCTATGATTTAAAGGGTATCAATTTTCTTATTATGAAATGATATCCATTTCTTTTATATGGAATATGTGATGATGGGATGATGTTTATGAAACCCATTTTATTTTTTGGGTTATTATGAATGATGTATGTTTATTTTGTGGCACAAGTAAGAATGATTTCATTATGAGATGGTTGGGACCTATATCTCCCTCCAATGCATTGGGTAATTATTTATATCTCGTGAGATAGACATGGCTGGAATGGTAAGTTAATTCGGTTCATTGTTACAGGACTGAAACATGGAGTGAAATCGATTTAGAAAGGGACTTTTGTCCACTAAGATGGTATTGGCAGCAATGCCTTGGCTACTGTGGAAATCATGACATGTGTTTAATGGTTTCCACAATTACAAGTTTTACTCCCATCCTATTTTATCATTCTTAATGTTTTTTTATGATCTATTCCTTACGTACTTCAATGATTTATGTCATTGATCATGATTTTTATGTTTAAGCATTATGGTCATGTTTTTAAGCTCAAATGTATATGATTTGTTTTATTTTATCCATGCATACCCTTACTGAGAATTTGATCTCACCATTTATATGTTTTCATTTGCCCTGGATATAAAGAAAGGTTTTATGGTGGAAAACAAAAGGGGAATATTGATATGAGAGATGTTGAAGATCTTTCAACAGGATAAGATGTTTATATTCCGATTTTCCAATGACACTAAACTATTACGGTCCTTGTGTGTCTATTCTTATTATGTATTAAGTATTCCGCAAAAGTAATGTAATTTCCATGTACGTCAAGCTTCAGGTCTCTACAGTTGGTATCAGAGGAAAGGTTTAGTCAACCTTTGGAAACAAGGATGCGAGAACTTTAGTGAGATCACTAGAGATATGTCTAAGGTATATCCAAGGATGTCCCTAAGGTTAAGTATACGTATAGGTAATAGTCCTCGAATTGCGCTAACGATCGTAGAATTTAACCATAGATGTCAGATATTGAGGGTACTCCCCCTTTATTATGTTGTTTTCCCTAGCATTATTTTTGCCTCTCACACTATTCTTTTTGGGTTTTAGAAAATGGCTGGAAATAGGAAGATTCATTATAATGGAGGATATGACGGACAATGGAATGATATTCTTCATGAGAAACCAAATGAAATGGGATTTGGAAGTCCAAACAGCATTATTATGCCTAATCAGAAATCTCATAATATTATAAATAATCTCAACTTTGGTATGTTTCCCGACTCAGATAATAAGAGCAATATGGAGTTTCATGATGATCATAGAGGAAAGAAAGTTCAATTTCCCTCATGTAAATCATGTGGGAAGAGGCATCAGGGAGATTGTTTCAAGGGAACTGGAAGATGCTTTGGGCGTGGAAAAGAAGGACACAAAGCCAGTAAGTGCAAAGGAAAAGTTCTGTTAACACCATGGATGAGGATAATGGAATTGCTACGACATCAACAATGGTTAAATGTTTTAAATGTGGAATGTATGGGCATTATGCAAACCAATGACCTAAGGGAAAGTCTCATGAAGAGAATCTGTACGGCCGTATGGGTAGTATTTATGTTGATAATGATGAAGAGACTACAAATGATATGTGAGATAAAAGAAGTGTTGAAGCTCGGTAAATGGTTTTATAAGGTTGTGGAATTATTAAATGTTTGTCTAGGGTATTGTTGTATAAGTAATCACATGGTACAATGGAATAAAGAGACATCTAAAGATTGTTACATTGTTGTCCTTACTTGAGTTTTGAAAGTGTATGATTAATCCTACCAGTATCCCTGAAAGGTTATTCAGAAATTTTTGGAATGTAGATGATATGCGCATAATGAAGGGATAAAGATAAAATTAAATGTTTGATAGTATTCATGTGCTCATGACTTATATAAGGATAAGGTTATATCATGGTTTGAGTATATAGAATTTTTGGATTTTGGTAGGTGGAAAGAGTTAACTTTTGACTGCATTCATGTTTTCACTATAGTTCAATTAATGGGTATTTATTCTACAAGAGAATACATGATTATGGTATTAACATGTTTGTAATTTGACCAACATGATATATCTTATGATATATGGGGGATAAATGATGGCATTCACGTGATTGTTATGTGACATTTCAAGTAATCATTTTCTTTATACTACGAGCTTCAACCAAAGTATTTTAGATAAGCCTAAAGATTGGAATGGATTATGTTGGACATTTGTTAGGATATAACTTTTTTTGATATTATTGATGGGATGTTATAGTAATATAGCTTTATAAAATGGACATCCTTTAGGATGGGCGACAGCCCATCGCGTCAGACAATGCTGTGGGAATCGAACCCACAACCGAAGTGCGACTGAACTTTATCGCCTACCACTGGCCTACAGGAAGTCCCTGGTTAGTAGAAACTAGTTTTATTTTATTACGTAGTATGATATATGAAGTATAAGTTCATTTTTGGAATCATATATGATTAACCTCACCATAAATGGAATTATGTATATTTGATTACTTTTGCTAATCCTTTTGTTTGAAACAGATGGAATGAACCATCATTCTCACACATGATCTATTAACACTTAATGAATAAAAAATTCAACTTCATTTCTTTAAGAGATGAAGTGGAAATTATTCAAAGCACGGACAATAATGAAAGTGTACCGAAATCATGTAAGTATTTCTTTTAATTCATCAACATTAGGGAAATGATCTTGAAAAACAAAAATGTTGTCCTAGTTCCCTTGTATCCGATTAATCAGATGGTACCCTAGATCATCACAAATTTATGGCTTTGTGATTGTTGGCTTTTTCATAGCAATGTTCTCTACCACTCTCCATCAGAACTTGATGGTTAGTTTTTTCATCCATATCCATATTTTCAACTATGTTCTACTACGTGGAAACCCAGTGATTAGTTAATTTGGGTAACTGTTACGCTTCATACTTTATTTTTTAAAACCCATGTTTTGTTATTCCTTTTTACGATGTGGGTTTATATTAAACAAACTTTCGAGTAGTAAACCATTTATAACCCCGCCGAATTTCTAGGGAGAAATTCATTTTAAGGGGGGTAGAATGTAACACCCCGAGATTTTATGAAAAATATTATTTTAATTTCATTAATATGTTGTGTTGTTTGCTGCACCAATATTACCTTGTGCTATACACAACAACGTATTAGCTTTCAGAATATGCAACACTATTCTTGGATCGTGTTACACACAATTTTGATAATAGTCATTCTACGCAACATTGAGTGTGTTTATATGTATATATATATATATATATTCAATGTATAAATAAAATAGGGTTGGATTCTGTTATACGAAACAATGAAGGATTCTTGCACTACACACAACCCTGTCTTGGCTTGCATTACACGCAATCACGACCTTCCCTGATAGCGTGTGTTGTACTCAATACCAGGTTTTACTAAACAACAATATATTATTATAATATTGTTTTGAACTAGCCGTTATGAATAGTATTAACTAAATTTTTAATTTTATAACATTATTATTCATCATACACATTTTCTAGAACATGGTATAAGAACAAAATAAATTTTTTGGGTAAAATAAGTATTTTTCAAAAAAATACCGTTTTTCGGCCTTTTAATGGCGCACCCATTTTAAATATAGTTTTTTAAATGTTTATAACGTCCATTTGACAAAATAAAATTATTATTTGGAATCATGAAATAAAACTTTACTTTGGATAAATTTTTCATTTTATTCTGATAACTTTCATATTTTAATGAATAGTAAAAACACGCTATATTTTAATTAAAAACAACTTTTTTCGTCGTAATATCTTATGTGGTTAAATTATATTATTGAAGAGTTTAAATGTATAAATAGAATATAATTTTACCATTTATTATAATTTATGTAATTAGCATTGATTTTTCCTTGAATTCGTCGTTAAATCAATTCAATCTTTTGCAATGTTTTAAAGAAAAACCCGTTTTCTTTCAACAATGGGATTAATTTTAATTTAATTTCTCCAACTTTTTTGAATTGAATTTGGAAAAATGGATTCCATATTTGAAATCAGTGGGTAAAATTTATGTTAATAAGCTAATTTTTATTTTTGGACATTTTGAATAGTAACTACGGTAAATTATATTTACAATAGTTAAAGGTAAATCAGGTAATTGAGGGTAAATATAAAATTATAAAATTACCATAACAATTGGAAAAATACTATTGGATGACTAATAGTAGACCCATATCCCCTAAGGGATGGATTATATTCATTTAATGAACTTTATTCCATGGAAATAATATAATTATTATTAAAACCAAAGAAATTGACAACATGTCACTCTCTTAAATACTATAAATATAATAATTTCAGTTTAGTGATAAACATCATGAAACATGGAAAATTAATAGTCTACAGAAAGCAAACAAAATTATTTGCATCATGAGAATTTATTTAGAATTTTTTGGGATTAAATAATTATCTTTATTTGTGACACAATAGTGAAGTAGAAATTATTTATCTATTGAAAAATCAAGAATATAGTTTTTATTAAAATAATAGTGACCATAAAAGGTACAAAACCCTGACCAAAACTTATTATTCATGTACATTTAAACTATAGTCATACAATGGATGAATATTTTACCATTTGGAGTCTTATACAAGTAATTATGACACTTGTATTGTTTTATTTTAAATGATGCCAAAGTTGTCACCTTCATAATTTAATAAATATTACAATTTAACTGTTGTGATTTTAAGATGATAAATTCGAGTAAAAGTATTATTGTTAATTTTAATATATATATATTCATCATAGTATTTTATTTTTAGTTTTTATGCAAAATATAAGTATATTAAATAATTATACAAAAATGATGTAGTAATTATTTTATTAACAGATAAACCAAATAAATGGTTTTAAAAATAATAAAATAAATATTATATGAAATATATAATGTTCTCCACTAATTTTCTAGATACATATGACCATTTATGAATCTATTAAATCTTTTAGTTTGAACATATCTTCTGTATATATTTTATTTAAATTCAAATAAATGAATAGTGTCAAATTTGACACTATTGTTATTTTATAAAAATAACATATTATAAAATTGTTTACAAATCCAAAAAATATTTAAAAATTATAAATTATAATTTATATAGTCAATAATGTTATCAAGTAACCAATTATTGAAAATTCAAAACAAATAAGTAATTATTTGTTATAATTTAAACTTTAGATTTTTATTACCACAAATAAACGTAAATAGATTAAATAAGGATAAATCAAAATGATAAGGTTTAAAATAAGATCCAAACATCTCTAAATTTTATTGTTTGATGAGATTACAACCATATATCATATAATCATCGAATATGAGTCATTTTTGGAGGATTTTAAGTGGGGTTAGATTTATTATAAAATAATATTTCTAATAATTCCAAAGGCGCCCCTCTCCTCCCTTATAAAAGGGCACCTCCTCCCTCTATTCCTCGCACCACATTGAGCCTTCAAGCTCGGCCAAACCCTGAAAAATTCTCTTCTCCCCTTCCCTAAAAACATCCTAGAGGTCCTGGTCTACTTATAAGACCAATATTAGTGCCCTAAGTGGAGGTTTCAAAGAGGCGTATCGAAGAAGAGGTAATTTCATCTACCGATTCTTTCAAACTTCTTTCTTCTTCAACTTCTTCTTATTTATTTGTTTCATTATAAAGTAATAACATAAGTATCACCAATATACTTATATGTTATTATAAATATGAAACAACCCCATTTCACCTTCTATCCATCCTATGGAAAACAAAATCATCGCGCGTCCGTACGTACGGAATACCGTCTCCACGCCGTGGTGTAATCTGTTTTTCCACCTACACCTTACATGGATGGTTATTATGGTGTAAATAATAACTATATATAGTTATTATAACATCATAATGATTCTGATATATTGTATCGTCAACTCCAATTCAATTCAATAATTATGGAAACGATATCTTCGCTCGTGCGTATGTATGGACTACCGTCTCCACATCGCGATGAGATTCATTCTCCATGTTAACAATTTAAAAATGATTATATAGTATATATATGAAATAATAATTAAATATATGAAATTATAAAGCTACTATATTTATTTATATATATATATGTATTTCATTTACTTAATTCCATTCAACTCAATAAGGAAACAAAAACAGCGTTCAAGCATACGTACGGCCTACCGTCTCCATGAACGGCGTATTTCTTTCCATTTATTGATCTATTATATATATATATTCTGAATATATATTATATATATATATATCATTTTTTACATTCTGAAATTAAGTAATCATGATCTAGGTAATGATATGAATAATTACATGTCAAAACACAGACGGGAAATGAAACGATTTTACCTAAAACACTCTTTAACAAAGAATTTACAAAAGAACATGTAATATAAAGTCATAAGTGAACCATATATGATATAATAACAATGAATATGATTCTTTAATAAGTCAATGACATTATTTAACTCATTATACAGGAGGTTTGGATACGTAAAAAGCATATTGGACCTATGGTGTGGGATAATTTATCAATCTCATTTGTATCTGAGGTTGTGTATTCGTAAATATTTACTAGGTTTATCTTTATCACCCAAGCCCATGATTTCTAAAAATAGTTTCATGTATTTTTAATGTCCTTTTTACACATTTTTTACTTTTAATACATGGTATCATTCTTTTTTTTTACGTTACGAGGTACTTTTTGACTTTTCCGGCAAAAGTACGTGAAGAATGTTTTTTGGACATATACGGAATGAAAGGATTTTTAGGGTTTTATAAAGCCTTATTTTCATGAAGCTTCCTTCAAAAGATTTTATGACTATTTTAAACAAATACATTTTCTTATAAAATTGCATGAAATTTTGTGAAAATAAATTGATTTTTAATAAAAAATGATATTTAACTCAAGAATTCATTTCAAGTGTATTATCAAAACCATTTTCATCTAAGATGACATTATTTCACATGTTTATGTTTCAAGTATCAAGTCTCTATGATTTACATGGTTTCACTTTTCTTATTATGAAATGATATAGATTTCTTTTATATGGATTATGTGATGATGGGATGATGTTTATGAAACCCATTTTATTTATTGGGTTATTATAAATGATGTATGTTTATTTTGTGGCACAAGTAAGTATGATTTCATTATGATATGGGTGGGAATTATATCTCCCTCCAATGCATTGGGTAAAGATATATATCTCATGAGATAGACATGGATGTAATGGTATGTTAATTCGGTTCAGTGTTACAGGACTTAAACAAGGAGTGAACTCGATTCAGAAAGGGACATTGTCCACTACGATGGTCTTGGAAGCAATGCCATGGATACTATGGAAATCATGGCATGTGATGAATGGTTTCCATAATTACATGTTTTACTCCAATTCTATTTTATCATGATTAATGTTTTTTTATGATCTATTCCTTACGTAGTTCAATGTTTTATGTCATTACTCAAGATTTTGATGTTTAAGCATTATGTTCATGTTCTTAAGCTCAAATGTATATGATTTTTTTATTTTATCCATGCATACCTTTACTGAGCATTTGAGCCCACCCTTTATATGTTTTCTATTCCCAAGGATATAAAGAAAGGTTTTATGTTGGAAAACAAAAGGGGAAGATCGATATGAGAGATGTTGAAGATCTTTAAACAGGATAAGATGTTTATATTCCGAGTTTCCAATGACACTAAACTATTGCGGTCCTTGTGTGTCTGTTTTTGTTATGTATTACGTATTCCGCAAAAGTAATGTAATTTACTGTACGTCTAGCTTTGGGTCTCTACAATATTTTTAAAAAATTCTTTTAAAATAGAAATAATATTTTTGTCAGTAACTTTTTCATGTGACCATTCAATATCATTTTACATATAATATAACATTATTTTATGATACAATTTAAATAAAGATATGACCCAAAGATAACACCCTTTTTAATTCTCTATTTGTTTTATGTTTTTAATTTTATGGTTTTTATGAAACCAATTTTTTTATGTGGATTATGTTATGATATATGTTTACGTAACCCATTTCAATTAAATGGTTATGGTATTATTTATCCTATTCTATCACACATTAGCATGGGATATATTTTTTGATGGATGGTACCTATATCTCTTTCAAATTTATTCTGTAATTTATTATATCTCATGATATATTTGATTGGAACTAGTTATTGTTTTCGATCCATTATGGAAAATAAGTTAATGTTCTTGACCTATTTTTGGAAATTAATTGATCTAAATGGTCCACTAATGAATGAAATAATTGGTTCATGATCAAATGGTATTTTTATATTACTATAAAATATAAAATGTTATATATTATTATGATGGTTCCATAAACATATATTAAAGAAACATATCATTTATTATTAAGTTATGAAGAATTCTCATTCTTATGATTATTGTCTTTTTAAATGCTAATTTTTTATAAAATAATACTTTAATATGATATTTTTCATATTTGGAATGATTTTTGGAAGATAAGATCAAGATCCATTTTTTTATTATTATATTATTTTTTTATAGGATCAATAATATAAATCTCCCATATTAACCCTTATTGAGCATTTGAGCACACTGATTTCTTTTGTTCCTATCCCCTTGGATATATTATGGTACTAATTAAAATATATAAAAAAAAATTCAGTGATTAAGAAATTAGTGGTAGATGGTGTAGATATTTTATAAAATATTTTTTTTTCTATTTATAATCTTCCAAATTCATTACACCTTTAAGTCCCCTAGCCATGTGTTGGGTTTATTTAATGAATATTCATCTAAAGATTTGTATTATCAATCTATTAAAATCTTATTTCATTTTAGAAAACTAATTTAAAAAATGCAACCCATTTCCAACTGAACATGATATATCTAATTGGATTACTAACCCACATTTTATAGAATAACAATCCATCCTCCTAAATAATTACCAAGTGAGAAAATAGAATAAATAAATGTTTAAATTATATAAATATTCATTACACCTATTAGAAACCATTTTCGAATATTGACATATCAATTTTAATTAAATAAATTATTCAAATAAAAAATTCAAAAAATAAATTTAGATATTTTTTTCTTTATAGAAAATATGGAATTTATAAAGGATGATAAACACAAAATAATTGTTAGTGTGGTAGTAAAATTCATTATAACTATAGAATTTTCAAAATATTAATTTGCTTCATTTTATTGACAAAGTAAAAATATTAAATAAAAAATAATCATTTCATTAAAATTTGAAAAAAAATTAAAAAATTTCCAAAATTTCCCTAAACAAATTTTTTATCTCCATATAAATATATGGTTGAGCACAAAACGCTAAGTAGGTACATAAAAAGAATTAAAAAACCCATATTCCATGAACATTTATAAAAAATTACCTTTAAAAAATATCCACCAAAAAAAATGTTCTCTTAAAATATAAATTAACTTCTATACACAAAACTTTATATAAAATATTACATGATAAATATTAATAGAAAAATAAATCACATAATATTAATTTTGAATAATGAAAAACACATAATAATGTTTTCAAAAAGTTATACTTCTATCCATTAAAAAGTACAATATACTATCATTGAATCATGAGATCCTTATCATAATGTGATAAATCAAGATATTAATTTAAAAACCGATATCATTCATAAACAAAAATGTATATTGATGAATATTTTGTTTTATGGGAAACATAAAATGTGGAATTTTAAAGATAGTCCCATAACTTAAGTAAGACTTATCATGTAAGTTATTTATCATCCAAAATAGTAATAATTTGTTAATTATTTACATTCTTGAGATGCATTTTCATGTTTATAATTAAATTTACCTTATTTATATCTAATTTAAATCAAATATAATTATAATTTTGTTATCTTGTCGGACAATTTTAATTATATTCGAGATATTAGTCCAAAATGACATTGGTAGGATGAAAATGTTCAAATTAATTATTATTCCACTATATATATATAAATAATCATTATATAATTATCATTTTTAAATATCAATTTATATTATTTAACCACTCATGAAATGTGGTTATAAAAATTGAACTATGTTACAATCGTAAAGAGGGTAACTCATACGTATGCTTGAGTAACAATTCCAAAAGAAGTTTTGTATCATTTTGTAATTACAAAATTATTATAATATCATAAAAAAATTATTATTACTTTAATATTACTTATATATATCATCCATGTGATGTAGTGATGAAAAATGAATCACATAACACATTGGAGGTTGTATTATACATGTATGTATGAATGATATTATCCATTTCAGTGAATAAAATAGTAATAATGTATATAATATATTTAATTTATAAAATGAAAAATATTTCATATATTTTTTATATAAATACCAATTATAAAACTATAATCTATCAATGTTACACATTCAATGAAAACTAATTTCATTTCTTTCTGAGGGGGTAGTCCACCATACACATGAAATATGGTTTCATTTCCCACATTATAGAAGAGGAGATATATATAGGTTATTATTTTAATAGAATAAATAATTAAAATATTTAGGGATCTATTATTATTATTTTTTCATGTATTAAGACTTTTTATGAATTTGGAAGATGAAATTAAACAGAACCATGTGGTTAAAAATTACCACTTCGTTGTAAAATTTCAATTACATCACACCTTATAGATTCTAAGAAGGGTATTCATCCAAAAATAATCGTTATAGAACATGTTGATAGAAATTTTTAAGATATGTTGGAATTTTATAGTAAAACTGAAAGTCATTTTCATATTAAACTATGGAGAAGAATATATTCCACATTAAGAGGGTGAACATTTAGAATATCTCAATATATTAAATTATATATATTATAAATAAATTAAAAATGGTTCGAAACAAATTTTGTTATAATTAAAAATAGTATTGGTTTATATACACACATTATATAAAATTTAGATATTTTTAGATCACATTTTCCCCAAATCAGATAATTTTAGCCCTTTATTAAACATTTTTATAATTATCATAATATTGATGTTTTCATCACATTGGGATGATAATTTTTTAATAAAATGATAAAAAACCATTAAATAGATTATTATAGACATAAATAACCATATATAATTCATTTTATATAATCTTTTAATTTTTTTAATATTAAATCATTAAACCATATATAATTCAATTGGTAAAATTAAATAATTCAAATTATGTTACATTTTTTTTCAATTGTTTTGATTTTCCATCAAATGAATAATATCATTTTATAGTTGTGTATGAATTTAACATAGTTATTTATTTACAAAAAATAAAAAAAAAATTCTTTGATGAAGATAATCAACATTAATTTCAAATTATATTTTACAACCAAACATATCCTCTTATAATCTTCATCTTAGAAATATTGTAAATTTTAATGATAAGAGTGTGGTAACTTTGTATTTTCTGCATATAAAATGTTTTAAAGGATATAATCACATCAAAATGGAAACGAAGGGACATATATTGTAAATTTGGAGTGTTATGTATGAGTTATACTCATTAAAAAACATAATTTTTTATATTCATTTTTTATTACTTATCAATTTATTTTTACCATTAATGACTTCATTTACCTTTTTCATGGATATAAAAATCACAAAGAAAACTATTAATATTGACAAGAAATTAATGGGACCTATTTAAAAAATATGGACCCATTATTACATATATGAAATCTATTTTCAACATTCATTAAAATAACATTGACTGTATTCAATTGAAAATTTATATTACAAAATGAGATGAAATATAGTTTAAAATGATGCTTTTTTTTGTATAAAATGTTTTATACTAAACCTGAGTGTAATATTTATTTAAAAACCAAAATTAGAGAATATAAAATTAAAATTACCTAATTATAATTATAAAATATAAAATAGAACATAAATTTGTAAATAATCGAAAAGAACTCAAATTTCAATTAAAATCAGTATTATTCACTATTAAATTAAAAATCAATCGTTTCATATAATAATAAACACTTTAACATGAAATAGTTTTTATATGGTGATTAAAATATATTATAAATTTTTCTAAAATAAATTATATTGATTTTTAAAAAATAAATATAATATTATAAATTTTTTTTTAAAAAAATATCATTCTTTAAGAAAACAAAATTTTAACGAATATAATGACATTATAAAAAAGGGTACTTTTTTTCTTAATAATTAATAAAAAAAATTGTATTGATTATAAAAAGGTATATATATTTTAAAAGTATACAATTCTATTCATACCCACTATTTTAATGTCTATTTTATAATTTTTACATTTATGTAATAATATTTATCAGTTTATGATGATTAATGTTTCATATTATGTTCAATATCAATCAATATTTTTTTAAAAAATATTGTGATATTATAGTTATCCCCATCTAATATGACCATTGGAATCCTATTTTTTTTATAAAGCAACATATTTATTTTACATTTTTCTCGTATCGAAATTTAACCATTTAATTAAAAAATTACATTATTTTTTTGAACAACTACAAACATTGACAACATAATACTATATCAAACATTAATGATTACTCTATAAAAATTAAATTTCATCCTTCACTCTAATAGTGAGTTTTTTTAGGTTCGTCTATGTGAATCCATTATTTTATATGTTATTTCTTTTTTATTATAACTATTTTTCATTGAGCATGGATTTAATGGTTTGGTTTGAGGTAATGAGCACATTATATGTTATTTTTTTCTGATTTTTTTATTCAATTTATGAATATTTATAGACTATGAATGACTTTATTTTGGTTATTCATTTTTATTTTTATCATTTATTCTTTATTTTAATACTATTATGTTATGGTTTCATTGAAAATTGAAAATAAGTTATGCTTTTCTTTATGAATTGAATATGTAATAGATATTTGGTTATCTAGTTTCATCATAAAATTTTGGTATTACTGATGATGTTATATAATAGAAAATAGGAATATATTAATGATGGTGTGATGAATTTATTTTCGAATATTTCATAAATGTATTAATGTGACTCAATGTTAAATATGTATGTTTTCATTGTTATCCAATCATTCATATAGTTACAATTATTACAATATTTTTTAATGGTTTGAATTTTTTTAAATAAGAAGTATTTTGAGTCTATATATCACTTGAGAACATTATTTGAGAAATATTGAGGTGGTTGATACAAGTTATGGTGATTCCTGAAAATATTTGGGTCACATAATGGTCATGAACACATTATCCACTCCCTGAATAAGGATTCAGTTTATGAAAAATAGAATGGGTTTTTCGAAAATAAGGATTAATAAATATATATATATGTTTTGTGTGGGTAATATATTAGATTTATTACAGTATCATTTCTGATGAATGTGTATCATTTTGGGATATATAATACATATCATGAAGTGAGAATGGTGATAATCTTCTATGTGAATTTTTTTTATAAGATTAACTAGGATGGAAGTTGGGAAATTAGAATTTTTTTATTTGTAAATATTTGTACATATTGTATTACACGATGATATAGATTTTATTTCATGTGCGGAATGATCAATATAGATTTATCCGATTTTTGATTTTATAATTATAATAAAGTCAATTCGTTTATTTTTATTCATCTCATTATTTTATCATAATCTGTGTAAGACAAACTCATGAGGTATATACATTGAAAACTATCTTAGGTAAAAATTGATAAGCATGAAGCTATTTATAAACAATTAATGAAGGACCCCGGGACACCCTGAGAGGGGAGGGGTGAATCAGGGTGACAACTTTTTCATCATAAAGTTGTGGATCTTGATCCCACATTGGTAGGAACATGTTGAACCTGTAAGATGAAAAAGATGAAAACGCAAACAACACATACATAGAGAAGACATACCCCTTACTACATGGTTCACCACTAAGGGCTACGTCCAAGGAGCATACGCCGACAAGTTGTCGGTCGTACCAAAAACCACTAAGCTTCACTAGCTGGAGATTACAATTGTTTGGGCACAATCACTCTATCCCAGGCTCACTGCCTTTACAAAGGTTCTGAGATAGCTCACTGCTTCCCTCGTTCCACTCACGTTCACTCCCCCGATCTCACTACTGTTGGTGAAGTCACTCTCAGTTTATAGACGTGAAAGTCTCTTCAATTGATAGTCACGAAGTTCATTGTCTCCTGTTCAGCATGAGACTTTTCTTACATCAGAGTCCTATTTTTAATGCTCTGTTAAAATCCAAATTCCAACCACTGATGGATAATCCCTATTCCATTGTCCACAGGGCAATCAACCTTTGGAATAGGCCATCGGAAAGTACCCTACTTCACGAGGCTCCAAATATTGCAATGCTCAAGCAAGCATTGGCGGATCCCTTGCTATTTCGTGAATCTCAATCGCGAAGCTCAATCACGAAGCACTCTCGCGATGCTCCATCCTTCGCAATGCTTTGCTATCGCGAAGCTCCTGCCTCTTCGCGAACCTCACTGAGCCAACGCGGGGCGCACGTCTTTCGTGGAGCTAGAATAGCCGTCGTGAAGCTCCTCTTTCGTGAAGCACAATGCCTTCGCGAGAGACCGTTGCGAACCGAGAGCAAAGGACTTTCTCTGAAATTCTCTCTACTTCTCTTGAGGGGGTCGGCCTCTATTTATAGGCGATTCCACCGACCCTCGACCCTTTTGCTCGAAGTCAACGCCACATCATCTCAAATTGCGAAGCTCCAAAGATTCCGCTGGAATTCTGTTCAAATCGAGAAGCACCACGGAACGTTGCCATTCGCGAAGCTTGACGTAGTCGCGAAGAATCACCATCAACATATCTTCGCGGCTTCGCCGCGAAGCTCCCATGCGAATCCCTTCTCCGCCGTGATGCGCTTCAGCCTCTGCCGTTTGCGAAGCTTGACGTAATCAGGAAGAATCACCATCATCATTCCTTCGCGCCTTCGCCGCGAAGCTCCCTCGCAAAGCCCTTCATCGCCGCAAAGCTCTCCAGCCTCTGCCGTTCGCGAAGCTTGACGTACTCGCGAAGACTCACCACCTCCATTCTTCTGGTCTTTGCGAAATACTTTCCATGCATCCCATCTTCGCGAAATTCATGCCTTTTCCATATTAAATCATGATCTTCATGGAAATCCTATTTTCACTATGCTCACCAAATTCCAGATTTTGGACCCCGAAAATTTGGCAAACACTGGAAAAAGGCGCCACCTTCAATACTATTGTCTGCCTGAACGGTATGATCTCTTTGCTGGTACATGATCCGAAAAACCATTGATGATTGACAACAAACACAAACCATACTCTAAATAATTCATAGAAGGACATGGTTCCAACAATTTCCCCCTTTGGGTTTGTCGGCCATTAGAAGATAAATTCAATAGATCTCCATCTATGTGAGAACTAAAATGCAGGAATCAACTCAGCCAACACTCTAAGTCTACGCGAGCAATGCTTTGTGTAGAAAACAAGAGAGGAGGCTTGAATTGGGTTCCACTATTTTCGTTCTCATTCTTCTCATCACAGAAGTTTCCTGAATTTATGCTATTCTCCTTTCTCCCCCATTGACAATAAATCCAAAGACTAGAAAATATTTCATGTTCAGCTCAAACCGTACTCCCCCTGGATGGTATCTCCCCCATAAACCTGCATCACGTCCATAAACAGATTAAAACAGTTATAACAAACGGGGAGAGGGGAATTCTGTAACCTCCTTATGCACTGGGTGGTGGTCGAACACCGAGTTTCAACCGATGCTTCTCAAACACAGCCGCTAACAGTGGCTTTGTCAGGATATCAGCCACTTGCTCATCTGTTCCCACATGATCCAATCTAATCATGCATTGCTCAACATTCTCATTGATAAAGTTATACCGGATTTCAATGTGTTTTGTACGAGAATGCTGAACATGATTCTTCGTAAGATCAATTGCTCTCTTATTGTCACAGTAAATCACCATTGGTTGCGTCACCTCATCGCGAATTTCAGTTAATTGTTGCTTCATCCATAGAAGTTGAGTGCATGCCTTTGTGGAGGAGATATACTCAGCTTCAGTAGTACTAAGAGAAGTACTTTCTTGTTTTTTGCACAACCATCCAACACATTTCTTCACAATATAGAAAGCTCCACCACTAGTGGACTTTCTGTCTACTACATCACCAGCCCTGTCAGCATCAGAAAATGCTGATAATTCACTGTCCCTGCCTGCAGCAAAAAATAACCTGAAGTTATGTGTACCTTGAATGTATCTCATGATTCTTTTTACTGCTGCCATATGTTCCTCCTTTGGATTACTCTGAAACTGGGCCGCAAGACATGTTTCAAAGACAATATCTGGCCTTGTCACTGTTAGGTATAGTAGGCTTCCAATGATCCTCCTATACATGGTGGGATCAACAGAGTTCCCATCCTCATGCTTTCCAAGTTTAGTTCCAACTGAAATCGGAGTTGACATTGGTTTGGAGTCTTGCATATTGAACTTTTCAGCAGCTCTCTTGCATATTTTTCCTGAGAAATGAATGTGTATTCCTTCTTTTGAATCACTTGCAGCCCCAAGAAATATGTGAGCTCCCCAATCATAGACATTTCAAATTATGATTTCATGTGGTTGGAAACTTCATCCACTGATTTCTGTCTGCTGCCACCAAATATGATATCATCACCCTAGACAAGAACCATGAATTGTTCTTTTGGAGAATTCTTCACATAGAGATTTTGATCAACTCCTCCTCTTTTGAATTCCAACTTCTTGAGATATGAGTCCAGCCGTGAGTACCATGCCCGTGGTGCCTGCTTCAAACCATATAGAGCATTCATTAGCTTGCATAACTTTGTTTCATCAGTACCCAAAACAAAGCCCACTGGTTGTCCAATGTAGACTTCTTCTTCGAGTACACCATTCGAGAATGTTGTCTTGATGTCCATTTTATATACTTTATATCCCCTTTGGAGTGCCATGGCAACGAAAATCCTGATTGACTCCAGCCTAGCTACTAGAGCAAAGGTTTCTGCAACATCAATACCTTCAATCTGGGAGTATCCTTTACATACCAGTCCTTCCTTGTTTCTGATAACACTTCCATGCTCATCAAACTTATTTTTGAAGATCCATTTGGTTCCAATCGCATTGTGACCTTCGGGTCTTTGGACAAGATCCCATGTCTAATTCTTGTCAATCTGATCTAATTCATCATTCATGGATTTCACCCAAGATTTATCTTCTGCAGCTTCTTCAAATGAGGATGGCTCTACAATGGATAGAAATGCATATTGTGTGGTATTCCTCATCCTTATTTTTTGAGTGGGTGCACTCCTGTCCCCAATTATGTTGGATGGATCAATCTCAGCTCTTCGATTTCTCCTATGAGGTTCAGTAGTATTCACTTCAGCCATCATTTCTTCTTCAGATTCTTCTTCTGAGTCAACATCATGATGTGATTGCTGAGTGTTTTGAACAGCCACCTCTATTTCTGCATTTGTATTTTCTTCATGTTCACATTCATCTTGATTTTCTATCACATCAGCATATGACGGACTTGAAGCATTTGTGGTTTTCTCTTCAATTATCTTAACATCATTTATTTCCACAATCCTTCCCAAACGCTTGTTGAATCATTTGTTGGATTTGCTGTTCATTGAGTAACTGTGGAAAATTCCTTCATTTGCATTGTCGAAATATTTCCATTGATTTCCTTCTTTGTTCCCGATGAAGCACTTACTTCCAAAGACAGGAAATTATTTTAGAGAAGGTTTCTGTCCATGCCACAATTCATATGGTGTCTTCGTCTCACCCATATAAATTCATGTTCGATTCTGAATGTACACTGCAGCTTGAACAACCTCTTTCCAGTAATGTCGTGGAATACGACTCTCAATCAGCATAGTTTGTGCCATGTTGTTCACCTGTCAATTCCTACATTCAACAACTCCATTTTTTTGTGGAGTTCTCACAGCAGCTACCTCATGTTGTATCCCATGATTCTCCAGATAATTTTCAAATTCAATGGATGTGTATTCTCCTCCATTGTCAGATCGCAACACTTTGATTGTTCGTCTAGTATCATTCTCGACGATTCGCCGATATGTTTTCATGCAGTCAAGGACTTGTCGTTTCCTGTGAATGACCATGACACATGCCATTCTACTGTAATCATCTATGAAAAGGACAAATAACCTTTCTCTATGACTTCCAAGAATATTTATTGGCCCACAAACATCTGTATGAATCAGATCAAGAAGGTGTGACGCTCTTTTCTTCTTTGTCCGATATGAACTGCAGACCAACTTCCCACGAATACAAGCATCACAACTTTTTTCATGCTCACGCTTCAGGTTGGGAATGTCCATGACAATTCTCAATTTTGATATTTTCTCCATGTCTTGTTTAATGATGTGTCCCAGTCTCCGATGCCACAAATTTTTTTCTTCTTCAATAGTCATGTCACATACATTTTCTTCACTATCAACCTGATACATGTTTCCTTCTGTTTTGCATCCCTTCATAAGTGAATTGCCAGTCATTCCCTTGATAGTGCAGCCTTTCTGATTAAATGTGACTATAAGTCCTGAGTCACAGAGTTGACTCATGTTGAGGATATTATGACGTAGTCCATCTACGTCAAGTACTTCAATCTTCTTTAATTCTCCGTTAGCTAATTCGTTACTTCCACTCCCTTTGATTTTCAAAGCCCCATCATTACCAAATATTACTGTACCATCGACATTCCTTATGATATTTGTTATTAGGCCGGCATTACCTGTCATATGAGATGAACAACCGCTATCCAGAATCCATGTACGGTTGTTCTTTGTAGCTTTGAGGTCCACCACTGCAAGGTTGGATTTCTAAATATTCTTCATTTCCTTCCATGAGACATTAGATCGAGTATAATGAATTGATGGTCTTTCAATTATCTATTCCACATACCCAGGTTCTTCATAGTCAAAGTCTTCTTTGAGAGGTGAAAACCTGTTTGAAAGAGCAACACTGTCTTGCTGACGAGACATGACATGTCTTGAACTTCGGTACGTGGTGTCCATGTCCCTTCTCTGCCTGCAATTAGCGGACTTATGACCAAAGTTAGAACAACAAAAACAATATCCATAGAAATTATTTCTTCTAAAAGAATTAGGATATGAAATTGTTCTCCTTTGTTGAGATTCTATATCTTCTCCATTCAGATATCTTCTTGCCTCTTCACAATATGACATGGTATGGCCCAGATAGCCACATAACTAACACTTCTTGAGAGGAAATTTATTATCACTTGAATTTCTCCTCAAACCTTCTTCCTTGGGAGAATAGTAAGACTGTCTGTCATTTCTGAATGTTTGAGGATAATTTTTAGGTCCCCTTTTAATTTGGATTGAGGTTTCCTTTTTCGGCACTCTAGGCAATGTTTCAACATGTTCAACTTTCATCTTATCTTTCTTTTGGATCTTTTCACTTCCAGCAGTTGATGTCTCAGCCTCACAGCCAATTCCACTCTTTCCCATGCAAGCAGGTCTTTGATCACTCAAGATTTTTCCGACCCCATATGAACCACACATGGCTCATGCTAGTAATTATGAATCTGAGAATATTCCAAACTATATTTTCATCTTCGATTCTTTTGGAACTAATTCAGTCTCCAGTTTACTTTTTAGAGTAACTACTTCCTCCTCAAAACCATCAACAGTCTTGGATTTTTCATCCAGTCTGGAGGTGAGGTCATTGATGACCTTTGCCTGCTCTTCAATTCTCAGCTTCAGATCTACTTCATCATCATTAAATTCAATTATTTTAGACTGTACCTTCACAAATTCTTCCAATCGTTCAATTTCAGCTTCAAGTTGATCAACGTATTCAGTTGATTCTTCTACAATTGATTTCCACTTATTGCAGCTCTTACATTTAATCTTGAGCTTACTAACCGCATCCTTAAGTTGCATCTCAGGATGTACAAAAGTTCTCAGTTGTTTTTCTCCTTCAGTATCTTCTGGCTTTTCAACAGTGGCCATCATAGAAGCATGGTTCCCAGTTTTGAATTCTGGTTCTTCTTCATCACAGAATTCATTATCATCGTCTTCCTCTTCACAGATAAAACACTTCCTTTGCATTTTCTTACCAGATTTGATGTCACCCTTTTTGAAGAACCTTCTCTGAGGCTTCTTGATGTTTTCATCCTCATTATCTTCATCATTGATAATTTTTAAACACTGAGAGGCAATGTGCCCAACTTTTCCACAACGGAAACACGCGAGAGGTAACTTCCCTTTGAATTTTTGTTTCCCCTTCTGGAACTTCTTTGTAATGAGAGAAAGAATTTATTTTTCTTCATCATATTCACCACTAATATCCGTTGAGATTTTCAGTTTATCCATGTATTTTAATGAAATTTCCTTGCTCACCCGATTCGAAGCGTCTTCAGGTTTGAATCTCATTTCATATTCTACCAAACTGCTCAGTAGATCATGTAGAGAATGTTTGGAAAGATCTATTTCCTCAAGGGCTGACACCTTCACATTATAATGAGGTGGAAGTCTTCACAATATTTTCTCTACAATATCAATGTCTTTGATTTCTTCTCCTAGACCACGAATATCTCCAACCACTTCAGTAATTCGATTGAAGAAAGAGTCTGCATTCTCTTCTGGATGCATATTCAGATCAACAAACTGATTGTGCAGCACTTGTAGTTTCGCCTCCTTTACTATGTTATCACCTTCATAAATATTCTCAAGTTTATCCCACATAAATTTTACTGAGGTGCAGTTCATCACCTTTAGGTAGATCTGATCAGAAAAGGCTGCAGTGAGTGCATTCTGTGCTTTAGCATCTACATCAAGAAGTTTCCTGTCTATTTCAGTCATAGAAAGGCCTGTTGGATCAGTGACTTCTATTCCTTGCACAGCAGAAAAGTGAACTTCCATTCAAAGAGATCTCAGATGAGATCTCATTCTGTTCTTCAAGATCTAGAAATTTCTTCCATCGAAGGGAGGGACTCCCTTAACATTGACTGCGTTTTCCATGACGAAAAAAGGTCAGATTCAACACCATCAACCTTTACCCTCTGATACCACTTGAAGGACCCCGGGACACCCTGAGAAGGGAGGGGTGAATCAGGGTGACAACATTTTCTTCTTAATGTTTTGGATCTTGTTCCCACGTTTGTAGGAACATGATGAACCTGTAAGATGAAAAAGATCAAAACGCAAACATGCACATACACAGAGAAGACATACCCCCTTTTACTTGGTTCACCACTAAGGGATACGTCCAAGGAGCATACGCCGACAAGTTTTCGGTCATACCAAAAACCACTAAGCTTCACTAGATGGAGATTAAAATTGTTCGGGCACAGTCACTCTGTCCCAGGCTCACTGCCTTTACAAAGGTTCTGAGATAGCTCACTGCTTCCCTCGGGTCACTTCCGTTCACTCCCCCTGGCTCACTAGTATTGGTGAAGTCACACTCAGTTTATAGACATGAAGGTCTCTTCAATTGATAGTCACGAAGTTCATTGTCTCCTCTTCACCATGACACTTTGCTTGCATCAGAGTCCTCTTTTTAATGCTCTGTTAAGATCCAAATTCCAACCACTAATGAATACTCCCTTTTCCCTTTTCCACAGGGCAATCAACCTTTGGAAAAGGCCTTCTCAAATTACCCTACTTCGCGAGGCTCCCAATATTTCAAAGCTCAAACAGGCCTTCATGGATCCACTACCATTTCGCGAAGCTCAATCGCGAAGCACTCTCGAGATGCTCCATCCTTCGCAATGCTTTGCTATCACGAAGCTCCTGCCTCTTCGCGAAGCCCACTAAGCCAACGCGGGGCGCACGTCTTTCGTGGAGCTAGAATAGCCGTCGTGAAGCTCCTCTTTCGCGAAGCACACTGCCTTCGCGAGAGTCCTTTGCGAACTGAGAGGAAAGGACTTTCTCTGAAATTCTCTCTACTTCTCTTGAGGGGGTCGACCTTTATTTATAGGCGATTCCACCGACCCTCGACCCTTCCGCGCGAAGTCAACGCCACGTCATCTCAAATTGCGAAGCTCCAAAGATTCCGCCGGAATTTTGTTCAAATCGCGAAGCACCATGGCACGTTGCCATTCGCGAATCTTGACATAGTGGCGAAGAATCACTGTCAACATATCTTCATGCCTTCGCCACGAAGCTCCCACGCGAATCCCTTCTCCGCCCCAATGCGCTTCATCCTCTACCGTTTGCGATTCTTGACATAATCGTGAAGAATCACTGTCATCATTCCTTCGCGCCTTCGCCACGAAGCTCCCTCGCAAATCCCTTCATCGCCGCGAAGCTCTCCAGCCTCTGCCATTCGCGAAGCTTGACGTACTCGCGAAGACTCACCGCCTCCATTCTTCTGGTCTTCGCGAAATACAGTCCATGCATCCCATCTTCGCAAAAATCATGCCTTTTCCATATTAAATCATGATCTTCATGGAAATCCTATTTTCGCGATGCTCACCAAATTCTAGATTTTGGACCCCCAAAATTTGGCAATCACTGGAAAATGGTTCCACCTTCAATACTATTGTCTGCTTGAACGGTATGATCTCTTTGCATGTACATGATCTGAAAAACCATTGATTATTGACAACAAACACAAACCATACTCCAAATAATGCATAGAAGTACATGGTTCTAACAATTAATAGATTTGTGCCAGGAATATTAATGTTAGTACATGACTCATATAGAAATTAATGTTTGTTAAGTATAAAATTTACATCCAATCGTGATTTATAATGTCACTCCATGATTTTTGATTTCTATAAAACTCAAAAAAATTGACAAATTAGTTTACAGGTCATTAATAATAATATTAAATAATTATTCAAATTATAAAATAAATTATTTATATAAATATGATATAATAGATTTACTTATATTAGAGATTGTCAAAAGTTGAGAGGATTTTATTTTATTTTATTTTGTATTTGAGGTATTATTTGGATATTTATTAAAAGAATTATAGAATATAGTTAGTTATTGAATATATTAAAGAATTATGGGAGAGGAAAAAATTATTGTATGACATTGAATAACTCGAATTAGAATGTTATGTGTGTTTTGACTGGATTATATTATGAATTGGGAATTAAAAATGGATTTTTTTTTGTATACAATTGAATATCATACATTATGATATGAAAGGTGGTCGGGTTTTATTCAATGGAATCTTTTTATAAAAATTATAGATAAGTTTTTTACAAAATTAATGGTATTTTGGGGGTGAAAAATGAATTATTTTGTTTACCCAATGTAGTTCATTGTTAATTAATATGTTGATATCACTGAATCATCAAATAATCATTAAATATAATATTTTCTAACCATAATATAATGTAGTTAGAAAAATTAAATATTATTTTGTGGAATTTGAATGAGTAGTGAGACAATCCTATAGATTATAAATATAAATAATTTTAACACATTTTTGATACATGATCCTTCGATGTAGATGAGTTTATGTAAACTGATGTACAAATATCTATGTATCTTCTCCTTTATTATCCTACATTTCATTGTGATTTCGTAAAATAATAGTGTGTCTTAACCAATATAATGAAAGGATTAAATTGTGATTTAATTTTTAAAAAATTTTACATCAACCAATTACACCCCTAAGAGATTTATTTACACCTCTGTTCTAAAAAATTGTAATTAGGGCCACTAGTTATTTCATAGTTAATTTTATAGATCAATTATTTTCTTGGTTAATATTATGAATTCAAAGGGAG
The DNA here is from genome assembly GCA_963277665.1 of Viscum album. Classification (NCBI taxonomy): domain Eukaryota; kingdom Viridiplantae; phylum Streptophyta; class Magnoliopsida; order Santalales; family Viscaceae; genus Viscum; species Viscum album. Next base: position 1,155,252,946 of record OY728165.1, read on the forward strand.
TTCACATATTATACTATTCAAATGAATAGTTTTCGAATAACATATTGGTAACACATTTATATTCTCTTGGACTTGAGGTCAATATTGTATATGAATATAGAAGTAATGTATACTATTCCACTATATAATTAATGATATAAGAAGAAAACAGTTGATCAACAATTATGTAAGGGTTATAGATTCATTCTTGGAAGAATAATCTAATTTGATATAAATTATTGTAATTTAATATATACTGAATAAATGAATTTGGGACAATGTATTAAAATTTTAATATGGTTATGGTAGAGTGAATTTGGACAATATAGATGTTCATTAAGACGTGATTTGATACTATGAAAATGGTTTCATGTGAAACTATGGATTATTTCATCAATTTTATGTTTAATGTTATTGGAGATTCATGTGGATAAGTTCATTATATTGACATTATAAATATATTAAATAAAAATTAACATATGTTACATCAAATTTAAAATCCCAATGTGATAGCATGTAAAGATGAAAATCATGAGAATTTATATCTTGATGACCTATATTATAAAATTATCATATACAATATCTGAGATTAGATAAAAATTAAATTGGAACATTCTTTTAATGAAATGGAATTTAATTGACTAAATAAATTAAAAATTTATGAGCCTGATGATGAAGATGCTGTTAGTGATTATTTTATAACAATATTGAAATGAATGTTTAGGATCGGTAATGAAATATTTTAGTGTATTCTACCGATATCATTTCTATTGGGATGCCTCAACCCAAAAACCCCATCTAATCTAGAGTGCCTCATGGACTCCGTAATTCCTCACCATATACTAGAGGATACTAATTGGAATCAAGAGATCAATTCCTACAATGGGGAGACTATGCACATGAATAAGAGTCATTTAATAAAAAAACAATCATAGATAAAATAAACATCATAATATGCATGATAAAATACATCATTGTGATATATCAAATGGAATACTACATAAAGTCTAATTGATAAATAAAACATATTCCAATATCCCACTAATACAATCACATTTAAAAATAAATAAATGAAACATATATGATCTATGTCCCTACTATATTCCATGGGACTCAACACAACCTGGTCATTACATACCCTCATGATGTTCTACCATGATCCACTATATGTTCTATAATAAACTATTAATAAAACATAAAGTCTTCTTACACACAAGGGATCATATCTAGTGAGTGAGAAATACATCTATGTAGGGTGTGGCCATGTGTATCTACTATACACCATATTATATGTGTATACGTAATGAAATTAATAAAAATTGAATGAATGTATATTTGACATTCAATACTATATAGGCCACTGCGATTCCCTATGAAATAGGTTATCGTGTGCTAACCAAGACACCAAAACTACTAGTAATAACTGTTTTGGCTCCATTTCAAAATTCTAATCATCATCACCTAATTCCATTGATGCTATCCATACTCGAAGAAATATATAGGGAATAAATAAAATCCAAAAAAACTTCTCACTCATAACAAGGTATTATACAATGCATCATGAACATGCCATCTCACAGGGATGGTCACATTTCCAAACCCTCACCTTTATATTCTCACACAATGTAGGCTCTATTCAAAACCCAAATCACATAATCTACGTAGGTTTCGGGCACAACGGAAGCACGTTTGTGGGGGTGCCCAATTCTGATTTTAGCGTTAAACAACATTAAAACCGATATCCATCAAGATATAAAATTCTGGATCATCGGAATAGAATGAAAAATGAAAAAAAAGAGGGAGTCCCATAACCATAGAGATAGGATCATCGTATTTTGGTTATAATTAATTTAATTAATTCACAAGAATTACCTTGGTGGAATTCATTCTTCATTGATGTCTCTAGTCACAATCTAATGTGATCATTCATTTCATCATAGAATCAAGTGTAGGATTCCTCTAGCAGTGATCCACACATGCTCCACATAACTCTGGACATATCCAAAGGGATCTTCGGGTGATAGCATGGTAGAATCTTCTCTTGCGATGTCCACCTTTGATGGCCTTGATCCGATGGAGGAGGATCTCTCTCGATATTGAGAGCATTCTTGGAGGAAGTAGTTCTTTCAACATTGAAGTAATTCTCCAGAATTGTTATCCACAATGATTGGGGAAGAGTGTTATGGTTGATAGGATATATATAATCAAGATTATGGTTATAGAGTTATGACAATAAATAAAAGTGTTACGCATTTTATTTATTTCATTAACTCTTATTGAAAACCCCCTTGCCGAGTTATTAATTCCTTGACATGCGGCCACATTGATTATAATAAATAACATTTAATAACACAATATTACATCATCAATATTCCGACTAAAAAACACGATGTATAATCATTAATACATGGTGCGTACTCGTTTTCCATAAAACGTCACTGTGCGTATATTTAATATACACAGTGAGTACTTTTATTTTCCATTTTCAATTATTTCCTCCACCACATTTATTAGTCCTTGAGAAATGGCTATTTATTTGTTAAATAAATGTAACTGCATTACTCAATAATAAATATATATTATTACACCCACAATATATTCTCTCTAATAACCAGTGTCTATATAAATGAATTCAAGCATACATAAATAATTATTAAACCACAGTTGGGAATAATATTTATCTAACTTGTTAAATTAATATTTAACCTAGATACATGGACACACTATGTGTGTGACCCTCTAGGCTTCTTTCTCAGTGGAATTAGGTGAATCCCGCCAAAAGTCCAAGGTTAGTGTCAATAAACACTCCAATAAACCCATAGAGAAAGAAGTTAATGTCGCAATGACATGTTACCTCCTATGAACGTTTACTCTGTAATATAATCCCTTGGTAAAAATATCTCGATTCAGGCGGGTTTCATGCTAGTGCCATCAACCCATGTGCTTGATTATTCTTTCCTTGATTTTCCATAATTGAACTGGCCAATACCATACCATGGACATGGATTTATTTAGGCTATATCAATTCCATTAAAGGGCCTGAGATATCTACTTCTGTTATGGAACAGAATGGACAAATCCTTTCTCACATTATCTATTAATGTTGTTTTACTCGTGACACACCCAACGTATCATTCCTCACTGCGATAAGTGTGTCTTCAGTGTATTAGTGAATACATATAAGTGCGTGAGTTGTAATACCTATTAATTATATTAATAAAGTATAAGGATCAATACACACGCCTGTAGATAGGAACATCCAATGACACTATGAAATGTGGATTTCCTCGGGTCGCGTTCTCCTAATATCTGCCTAGATATTACCAAGGGCACACACCATGAGAAGGTTCCTCAATGTTTTATGAGTCCTCACCCCTAATGGCCTGTATTATTTTTTCCCCTCAAATAAAGTCATATGGCCATAAAACATACATTCAAGAAAATTGTTATGTCACTTCCGGGTTCTCATCATAGCAGGGATTTTCTATGACCATTAAATGCTACAGTTGTCCTTAGGATATTATCACATGCATTGTCACGAAGAAGAACAATGAAGATGTGATAAAGTATTTATTAATTAATAAATTAGAATGAATTTTGTTCTAAGCCACCAACATTAACAGACTCTCACTTAGATTAGAGCCAACTGCTAACAACCTTTAACCCACTATCTCTCACTTGATATTCATGCTTCTGCCGAGATAGGCCATTACTCATGGGGTCCACCATGTTCTCTACCATGGACACTCTAATTACTGCTACTGCACCCCTATCTTAGAAATCCCTCAAGAGGTGAAACTTCTGGAGTATGTTCATTGCCTATTGATGTGACCTTGGTTCTTTTGCAAGATCCAGTAGTTCAGTATTATCACAAAACAATGTGAAAGGGTCTTTAGTGCTAGGCACCACATCAATCACTTGGATAAAGTTATGAATCTAGACGGCTTCCTTGGCTGCATCATAAGCCTCTATATATTCAGACCCCACTATAGAATCAGCAACAACTGGCTGGTTTGACCTCTTCCAGCTAACAGCTCCTCTATTGAGAGAGAAAACATATCTTGATTGTGACTTCACATCATTCTGATATGTCTGAAAACCAGCATCATCATACCCTATGATGAAAAGCTCCTACTCTCCTCCATAAACCAGTAACATATCCTTAGTTCTTCATAGATACTTAAGGATACTCTTAACAGCATTGGAAATTTGTTCTCCTAGATATACTTGATATCTTCCTACCATGCTCCATGCATAGGCAACATCAAGCCTTGTACATAACATGGCATACATGATAGATCCTATAGCCGAAGCGTATGTGATCTTACTCATTCTATCATTCTCCTATTGTGTCTAGGGACAAATTTTCATAGAAATATGTAAGCCATGTGACACTATAACCAATCCCCTATTGGATTGTTTCATACTAAATCTCATTAGTATCTGGTCAATGTATGTACCCTGATTTAGTCCAAGAAGCCTCTTGGATCTATCGGGAATGATATTGATCCCTAGAAAGTAGGCTGCTTCACCCATGTCCTTCATGGAGAAACACTTGTTCAGCAAGTCCTTAACTGACTGTAAGGCTGGTACATCGTTTCCAATATGCAATATTTCGTCAAAATATACTACTAGGATAATGATCTCATTCCCATTAATCCTCTTATAAACACATTGCTCACATTCTTTCTTAATGAACCCAAATTCCTTAATGGCCACATCAAATCGAATGTTCCAAGACCTGGATGCTTGCTTTAATTCATAAATTGATTTCCAACTTTCAAACCAGTTTGGCTCCACCTTTTTTCACAAACCCATCTAGTTTTGTCATATAGACATCTTCCTAAAGGTCACCGTTAAGGAATTTTGTTATGACATCCATTTTTCAAAATCTCGTAGTAATGGTATGCTGCTACAGAATATATGATTCTTATGGATTTAAACATGGAAACTGGCGAGAGGGATTCATTATAGTCAATTCCTTGATGGTATCTAAATCCTTTATCCACTAGCCTTGCTTTATAGGTGCTAACATGACCTTCCATGTATAGTTTTATCTTCAATACCCATTTGTATCCAATAGTTTTTACATTAACGGGATCATCGTCTCGGACCCAGACTTGGTTCTGATACATGAAATCCATCTCAGAATTCATAGCTTCTAACCATCTTGCATCTTCTGATATTTCTAACACTTCCTTCAAGGAGAGAGGTTCATCATTTTCCAATAATAATGATTCACCATCCTTGGTTACTAGGAAACATAATATCTCCAGTTCTCTCACTTCTCTTGAGATCCTACGCAGTATTTGTGGCTATGTAACCTCTTCCATGGGGACCTATGGAACATGTTCCTATACCAACTCTAGTGTATCTTGAGCATCAACTTCGGTAATGTCAATCTTACACCCACTCTCCTTTTTGAAGATGTTATCCCTCTCGTGAAAATGTATTTTCTAGTGACAATCACTTCCTTGTCTGAAGGGTTATATAGGTAATATCCTTTGGTTTCCTTGGGATATCCTATAAAGATACACTTCGTGCCCCAGGGAGCTAGTTTGTTTCCTGAGAAGTCCTTTGAAAATGACTCACATCCCCATACACATGTGTGCAACAAAATGTGTTTCTTTCTATTCCATAACTCAGATTGAATTACCATTTCTGCTTTAGTTGGTACTCGGTTTAATGTGTATGTTGCAGTTTGTAATGAAAATCCCTAAAATGATAATAGACGATCTGCATGATTCATCATTGAACTCACCATGTCCAACAAGGTGTGGTTTCTCCTTTCACTAACACCATTCCAATATGGTGTATAAGGAGGTGTGAGCTGAGATAGAATCCCAGAATCACATTGAAGATCGAGAAACTCTTGGTTCAGATATTCTCCACCTCGATCTGATCAAAGTGACTTTATCTTCTTACCAAGATGATTGTCTACTTCATTCATGAATACCTTAAATTTATTTAAGGCTTATAACATATACCTCATTAAGTGGATATTTCCATATCTACTTAAATCATCATTAAATGTAATGAAGTAAAAATTTCCACCTCTAGCTTCTACTGGAATTGGACCAAATACATCCATGTGAACAAATGCTAGAATCTATGTGGCCCTTTCACCGTGGCTACTGAAAGGTGGATTGGTCATTTTACCTTGTAAAAAACATGACATCTATCAAGTGGTTTTAGTTCATAAGAGTCTAAATTACCATCATGGAAGAGCTTCTTAATGTGCTTCTCATTTACATGACCAAGACTGTGACACCACATCTGGGTGATGTATGAGTCATGTGAGATTGTTTCGTTATCAACTTCCAACACTTGGTGTTTTTAATTTAATACATACAAACCATTATTTAAATTCTCCATTACATAACATACATTGTTCTTATAAAAGAGACAACGCTTATTTCCAAACTTGAAAATAAATCCATCTATATCTAAACAAGATACATAAATTATGTTCTTGGTAACAATATTTACATAATAATAGTTATGTAAAACCAAAATCATCCAAGTCGGCAATGAGAGGTGGTAATATCCAATAGCCAATGCAGCTAGCCTTTTTCCATTGGCAGCTCGGAGATTCACTTATCCTCTCGTAATATTTCTAAATATACTTTCTTCCTATATTTCAAAACAGATGTGAGCCACACAAGTTGTATCTGAAACCCAATGAGTAGAAATAGAAAGATTACACTCAATAACAAATGTGCCTTTTGTGTCCCCACACTTGTGGGTGCAGTTCCTCTTCCAGTGGCCTTGCTTTCCACATGAAAAACACACCGACTCCCATTCCTAGCTCTGCCTCTAGATCTTCCCCTTCTTGGAAGGATGGTACTCAGGGGATTCAGACCATTTATAAGTCTTTGGCCCCTTTGCCTTGCCCTTACTTTTCTTATTCACCATAAGGAATGCAGGTTTGTCACACACCATGTCCTTATCTACCTTGCGAATCAAGGTCATAGTTTCTTATAGACTCTCTCATTATTGATCATGTTGTAGTTGACAATAAAGCATGAGAAGGCCTTGGGTAGTTATGATTGGATGTGATCTGTAGGCAACTCATCTAGGAACTCAATCCCTAAGATTTCCATGCGTTAAATGTAGCCATTGAGCCTAACTAAATTAGGCCCAGTTAGCATAGACTCTCCATGAATAGCTGTAAATAATGTGTGGGAGATCTCATATCTCTCATGTCTCTCCTTCTCTTTGTAGAGATCCTTTAGGTGAGAAGTCATGCTATACACATCCATGATTTCATGTTTCTTAAAGAGGTCATTTAACCTGGACGATATCATGAAACACATGACATTTGTGGAATCATCGATGTTTTTCATTTAGAATTATAGATCCTCATCACTGGCCTCCTTTCCAGGAACAATTGGAACATACTCTTCAAGAACATACAATTTACTTTCATGGTGAAGGATGACGTGTAAACGCCTCTTCCACTCTTGGAAATTGGTGTCAGTGAGAAGGTTGTCCTTCTCGAATATGGTTCACAATGATATGTTTGATGTCATTTTTCTTGACGTTTCAACAAATTAATATGAGAAAATGTTTATTACTTTATTATAAAATTGAGACAAATAAATAAATTAATACTTATTATTCTCCTACATTTTTATCAAAATCCAATAGCCTTCACCATAGAATATGGAATATCTTGTTGCCTGAATATTCTAGTTGCAAGGATTCATATTTCCCTTTAAATTACCCCAACTATGTTTGGTCTAGAACCATTAAGGGTTTTAGGTAGGAATTCCAAATGCCAAATGCATTAACTCGCAGCTCCTTGATCCACTGAGTGGACTCAGTAATCCTAAAATCCTTTTATTTTGGATTTCATCAACCTTTGCCTCTTGGTCAAAACAACTCCACCTGTGGCAGTCGACTCTTTGATGCGAACCAAGTCAAGTCAACCCAAAACCTAGAATTAGAATTCCCCGATAATTGAAAGCACCCCAACTAGGGTTGGTCAAGAAAATTGAACTACAGTTCGATTCTAACCAAGATTATGGTAGGTTATACTTACATATTATTTCTTTGAGGGATTTCATCTGAATTTGTAAATTACCATTTTATTATCATTTATTAAATGCTTTTTAATATTAATTGGGATATAATTAAGGTGTTAACCATTTCTAAGATAATATATACGATTAATCCTATCTTTATTTTAGTTAATCTTGCATGCTTGTTTAATTCATTAATTGTGTGACCATGAAAACACACCCAAAATAAATAAACCATGAATCTAACAGAAATAAAATAAATGGTTTGATCAAGAGCTTGTTCTATTGGTTAATTTATCTAGTGGTTGAATAAATAACCCATGTCCGAGAAAGAAATACCTTGAACCTTTTGGGTTCATGTTTACTGCTTTCCACCTGTCCACCTTTGTATCTCCTTAGATTGGTTTCACCTTGTATTCTGACTTGAGCCGCTTCCACTAGTTTGGGAGCACCATCCATTTAATATTCATTTATCTCACAAGCAGGTTAGCGGTAAAATGGGTTTTTTAGATAAAAGAATCATTGGGTGTGTAGGCCCTTCATATTAATCAGGAGAAGGCTCGCAGGGCAACAAATTTAATTTAAATAAATTAATTAATAAAACCATTCACATACAAAGGTCTTGGTCTAGCTCATGATCAGCCATACATACAATGATATTTAAACATAAATAAAACTAGCATTTTTTTCTTTATTCATTCTCATTTAAGATAAATCACACTCAAATCAATTAATTATCTTTAACTAATCAATCCTATAATCTTAAACCCTTTTTCTGAATTTCCTTGAGATTCTCATCCATCTTAATTCTAAAAAATTAAAATTATCCTTGTACATAACTTGTTCCTTGAGGTAAATAACGTCAATTCCCATTCATTACATAGATGTTAAATTAAACACATATATATAAATCACCTATCACTTGTTGTGCCCCAGCTTTACGCCTACACCATGGTACATGTCTCAAGGGTTTTAATAATATATTAATAAATTTTAATGAATCTTTGTAATTTGGGGGAGTACGTGGCGTGTAATTTTTGTCACCAACCATCTGAAGTACACTCTCAGGGACATGGTGTGTTAATGTACATTGTAAATTTTCAGAGTACACGTTGTGTTCAATGGGACACATTCTTTGTAGTTTCCGCATTACACGGTTTCCAGCTGGGCAAGCCGTGTACAGGGTACACGGTCCAACCCTAACCCAAAGGGACTAAACGCCGTATTATGTTGGACCACATGGTGTGTAATCTGGAAACTGTGTGCCACATGTTCCTGGTCAACACATAGTATCATAAATGACTTTGATATGATCAATACACAACATGATTTGGATAACTATTCTGATGCATGAACCTAGAATACACGGTGGGTAATTCAGAATACACGTGGTGTATTTTTGTGTTATATGGCTAGGAATGTTTTTCTCCTCAGAATAAGATGCACTATTTTATATTTAATAAAATCAAAAATAATATTTCATGTCTGTATAGTGAATGAGAAAAAATAGTGGAGTAACAGATATTGAGATTCATATTTAATGAATGATTAACATGAATTGAAACAACTAAATTATTAAATTAATAAATCACTAAAAAAACTAAATAATTATAATCAACGATATGACCCCTCTGATACAACTTTTAGGTTTCGGGCGTAGCGGAAGCGCATTGGTGGGGGTGCCTAATTTGGATTTTAGCTTTAAACAACATTCAAACAGAGATCTGTCATGATATAAAACATCATATCTTCGTAACATAATGAATAACGAAAATCAAAAGAGGGAGTCCCAAAACCATATAGATAGGATAATCATATGTTGGTTATAATAAATTTAATTAATTCATAAGAATTTCCTTGGTTTAATTCTTTCTTCTTTGATGTCTGTGGTCGCAATTTTATGTGATTAGTCATTGCATCAAAGAATCCAAGAGTAGGATTCATCTAGTTGTGATCCACATGTGATCTATGTATCTTTGGACATCACCGAAGGGATCTTCGGGTTCTTGTATGGATGAACCTTCACTTGCGATGTCTACCTTTGATCGCCTTGATCCGATGGAGGAGGATCTCTTTCGGTCATGACAGCGTTTTTGGAGGAAGTAGTTCTTTTGGCCTTGAAAGAATTCTCCAGAATTGTTGTACCCAACTATTGGGGAAAATTTTTGGGGTTGTGAGGATATTTATAATCGGGTTTGAGGTTATAGAGTTATGACAATAAATAAATGTGTTACACATTTTATTTATTTCATTAACTCTTATTGAAAACACCCATTTCAAATTATTAATTCCTTGACATGAGCCCATGATGATTATAATAAATATCATTTAATAAAATAATATTACATCATCAAAATCCCGAATGGAAAAAATACACTACGTGTAATAATTAATACACACCGTGTACTCATTTTCCATAAAACTACACAGCATGTATATTTAATATACATGGCGTCTTATTTTATTTTCCATTTTCTTTATTTACTCTATCACATTTGTTAGTCCGTGAGTAATGGAAATTTAATTGTTGAATAAATATAACTAAAATACTCACTAATAAATATATATTATTTTGCCCACAATATATTTTCTCAAATTACTAGTGTCAAAATAAATGCAGTTGGGTATCCTTAAATAATTATTAAACCACAGTCAGTAATAATATTTTTGAAACTTGTTAAATTAATATTTAACTGAGATACATGGACACAATTACTGTGTGACCCTCTAGGCCTATATCTCAGTGGAATTAGGAGAAGCCTGCCTAAAGTCCAAGGCTAGCGTCTAGCAACATGCCAAGGCACCCATAGAGAAAGAAGTTAACATCACAATGACGTTTCACCTCCTACAAATGTTTACCATGTAATACAATCCCTTTTTCATGATATCTCTTATCATGAAGGTTTCATGATAGTGCTATCAACCCATGTGCTTGATTATTATTTATTTGATTTTCTAGAATTGAACTCGACCATACCTTATCATGGCCATGTATTTTTTTAGGATATATCAATTTCATCCAAGGGACTGAAATATCTACTTTCTTTGTGGAACAGAAGAGACAAATCCTTTATCCCATTATCTATTAATGTAGTATTACTCGTGAGGCACCCAACGTATCCCACCTTCCTCCAAACAGTGTGTCATCACAGTTTACGTCAATACATCTAATTGCACGAGTTGTAATACCCATTAATAATAATCATAAAGTCTAAGAATCAAAACAAACATCCATATATATGAATATCCAATGACACTATGATATGTGGATTTTCTACTGCCGAGTCTCCTACTCAAAATATCCTCCTGTATATTACCAAGGGCGCACACCATGTGGAGGTTCCTCAATGTTTTATGAGACCTAACCCTTAGTGGCGTGTATTATTTGTGTCCCTCAAATAACATCATCCGACCATAGAACATATATTCAAGAATAATTTTATGGCACTTACGGGTTCTCATCATAGTAGGGATATGTTATGACCCATTAATGCAACAGTTTTCCTTGGGACATTATCACATGCATTGTCACGCAGAAGAACATTCAAAATGTGATATGGTATTTATTAATGAATAATGTACAAAGTAGTTGGTTCTAGGACACAAACTCTAACAATCTCCTTGTCCCCGTCTCACTCATGGAGGTCCCATCATAAAATTCCAGATAATACCCCATTCCAAACATTATCACACTCATGGAAGTCGATCTTTTGACCGAATAATATCACATACAGGGCCACGTATCAATTATAGTTGATTAATCATATAATCCTCTGTTATAACATTCAAAAAAATTTGTGGTACAACATTCTCAAGAAAACAATCTCACAGTTGGATGAACAATCTTTGCACTTAACTTATATTCGAATTCATGGAAATAACACTATAATCATATCACTCCTCGTGATCGAAGACTGAAAAATACTCTCCCCCACATAAATTATACACATAAAGAAGTATTATAAAAATATATATAAAAATATCTTGTATCTTAACACACATCCCACTAATGAATTAATGTATCATTCATATGCTTTTCAGAGTAAACTAAATATCTCATCATGATTGTATCTAATCTTTCCTATAAGGTCAGCCACTAGGTTCATTGAAGTCACGTCTCAGTTTCTTCTCCTTAATACTTGATTTGAACCATATATCATCAGTGGAATCAAAGCACAATTGTTCTCACTATCCTATACCTCAAGAGGCTGGCCCACATATTTTCCTAAAAAACACCCGAACCTAATAAAAATACCATGATAAATAACCAAATTCATTTAACCTCAAACCCCTATCAAACATCATGCCAAATACATGTCTGCAACCCATGACCTGCACTCGGTTCTCCTCTCACATCTCCATAGTTTACCACTAAATATTTCATTTTGAGGAAAACCCAATCTATCTTGCCTAACTTTCTACTAATGGATCATCATAATCACATCACTCTCTTTGAATAAAACTACACCTATAAGGTTTCCACTAAAAAATATGAGATGTATGGTCATGTAAACTATCATTACTCACAAAATTACTCTTCTCCCCTTCCACATAGTACTATGAAAAACCAATTAGTTTCCATTATTTCATGTAATACCTTGATACCTACCCAATGCCTCATTTATACTAAGTCATTGATGATTCCCCATGGTGAGATAATCTCTAGGAAATCCTAGTTCACCTATCTGTTAAATATAACTCTTTTTCATAAAGATATGGATAAACGCCATCCAATACCACCATCCAAGGGACCTATTTGACCATATATTAATTACAATTACCTTTTAATGCATGTTGAAAACCCCAATTCTTGAATGAAAATCTATTTGAATTTAAATTTAAGGGATTACCTATCACAATAAATAATTTATCATCATATCTGTGATTTTCTAATCATCAAACAAGGTCTTACATGCTCTAAAATAACCACATGTACCTATATCATTCCATGTTTCCACAAAATGTAATTTTAAGAAATTTTAATTAATTATTTAAAATAAAAATTTAGTAATAATTATTGGAAAACTCATTACAAACATTCATTATAGTGAATACTCAACCAGTCACCAACAGAAGTTCCAGAGAACATTCTCGACACCATCATGGGAAATGTATCTATCTCCTAGAACCCAACCAACCATTAATTTCTCCTAATATTTCCTAAAAGCCTAAATTTTATTTTTAGTGACTTCCCATAATTAAAATACTGAAAACACATATAATCGATCTCACATGTCAACATATACCATCTTACTATAAATCCCTCTTTCAATAAAAAAAATTTATTAGGATCTAGAGATAAATTTTCTAAAAACATATCTAAAATTGAACAAAAATCAATGAAATAAATGTAGAACCACAAATGGAGGAAATATCATAATTACAAAAATAAAATTATTTACTAAAAACAAACAAAATCAATAGAGGATTTTAGGTATAAAATGTGGGATGTGGGTCAGAATAATTGATCAAGAAATAGACCTATAGAGCTCTTATATATAAGGACCATCCATTTCAAATTTCATAATCTATAATTATGTAATGAATTCACGTTGAGTATATTTTAAGGATTAGAGTTTAAGATAATTAGGCCTTAATTATTACATAAAAATTTGAATATTACATGTTGGAACTACTACCCAGTATCCATTTTTCATAAAATGAAATAAAAACTCTTGAAAAAAAGAGACATGTTTATAGGGAGTCACATTTTGAATACTCATCATAGTATATTCCCTAAATCCCGTAGTATAAACAATAATTTTTACCTCCATCATGTTAACCAATGCATTGAAGAGCTATCTCAGTCTCACCCAACATAGGTTTATCACTGAACCACACATATATGTAAACAATGCCCAATAACTATAACATAATCATAACATGTAACACAAGTATAAAGGAAATATAAAACTTCCACATTACAATCACAATATATTAACTCAAGATATTAAAATAGACAGTTCTTTATCAAACCATTTTCATAGGCATTTAAAACATTTAATAAATTTATTTTTGAATCCAAGTGTCCCATACCACTTTGATTATTTTTAATAAATTATAATTTAAAAAAATAATTTCAATATAAATAAATCCTTAAAACCATTATGAAAACATGGACATTAATGATATATACTTAGAAGAAGAAATCATTAAATCATTTTAACTGATATTTTAGAGAAATATTTTTTAACAAAATGAGAGAGGCTTGAATCCAAATAATCAAGGAAGATCATTTTATAAGAACATAATAATATCATGAGAATAAAGTAATTCATGATATAATATTCCAAAAGATAGTATATACACCATTTAAAAGTGAATTTGTGCATAATAATAATGAAGTCTCTAGGGAATGTAAATTGAGATGAAATCTATTATAAAAACAGTATCATTAGATTAAGGATAAATATATTACATAATAATGTGTCAAAAATATTAATTCACTCTATATGATTGGATATTAAGTATAAATGAATCCTTGTAAATTCACACATTTTATTTTTAATAAAAACCAATGACTTGGATATTTAGCTCAATGAATGGTAATTGAGTTAAAATTACTCTTATCTAGTTCCTATCGATGACTTGAAAATTTATCAATGGATCATTATGTGTATCAATAGTATATCCATAAAAAGGGGTGGGAAAATTAAATCAAATATAAATAAATAGTGATTCCACACATAATCATAGCACAACATAATTATCAATTACATGATTAACCCAAGTAATGGAAATTGGGATAAAAAGTTCCCCTACTGATTTGGTAACATACGAAACTACAACCCATGTAAAGAAAGATCATAAAATGAAGATTTAAATACCCATATATTTTATTATATTACACAATTAATACAATAATGGGAGGTAAATACACCACAAAAAAGTAAATAGTGTAAAATATAACATGAATCTCGCTGGAATAAAAATTGAGATTAAAATATCATACTGTGTTGTAATCAATCAAGTCGTATGACCAAAAGTTAAAAACTGATGAATTAATAACAAAATAACAATAATATAAAGAAGATCATGATAATAAATATCAAATTTCAGTACACAATACACCACATGAAATAAATTAGTGGTGAATAATGGAAATCTCACAGAATTAAAATTAAGATAATAAATCCCTTACCTCGTCTCCGAATTGACTCATTTGTTCCTTATTATTTCTGAATAATAAACATGAGATAATTTATACTTGATTGATAACCTTTTTCATTTTTATTATCCCGTTTATATCACTTATTACCATGTTATAAACATTTTGTAATCATTTAAGTTAGTAATGGTTGTTTTGTCAATATTTGGTACTTCAGTAAAATATGGACTTTTTATAATTACAAGTTGTTCACATGGTCAAACATTAATTATATCCAGAATGATATTCATGATTTACATATCTTATATATCATATATATCCAGTATATACATGTATTTATAATATTAAATTACATTTGGTGATAAGAAATGAAATGTACAGTTCATGGAGACCATAAGCTGTACGTACGCATGAATGCTACTTTCATTTCTATTTCTTATTTAAATGGAACTAAATCATAATGATACATATGTATATTTAAATAATAGTATAATATCATATATTATATCATTAAATACATCCTTTATATGTCCCATATATTCCA
The DNA here is from genome assembly GCA_963277665.1 of Viscum album. Lineage (NCBI taxonomy): Eukaryota > Viridiplantae > Streptophyta > Magnoliopsida > Santalales > Viscaceae > Viscum > Viscum album. Next base: position 1,155,268,601 of record OY728165.1, read on the forward strand.
TTAATGAGTCATATCACTTTGAGGGGGCGGTAGTCCGCACTTCTTCAAATGAAATTATCACGTTTAACGATAATAGAAACCATAAAGGTATTCTATAAAAGAAAAATTCAAAAGAATAAATAAAAATTAGACATAATATATATCATATATTAATAGAGTTCATTCTTAATGTCCACCATGAGAGGTGGTAGGAGATAATTGAACAATCACCGTTTTGTGATGCCTTTGTTTTCCATCCACAAAAACAATATGTTCTGTTACCATTAGATGTTCCTTATTATAAAAACATTATAGTATATTTATAATATTGATTATGCTATAAAATAATGGAATGAAAAGGAGTTGGAGAAGTAACATAATAGAAAAGAATTTAAGGGGAACTGTTACCTTTATTTCAGGTAACTCCATTTGGTTTGAACCAAAAGGACTTCTTGAAGTTATTTCTGCCTAAGGAAAGGCATCTCGGAGGAAAAGAGAGATCTTGAGAACTTATTTTTGAAGGATTTGGATGATCCATGAGTCTTTAGGGGTGTGGGGATTGGGTTATAAGTGGGGCTTTTTATAAGGAGGGGAGGGGTTCTTTAGGAAAGTGTGAAAATATTATTTTATTATATATGTATTTTCGGTTTATAAAGGTCCAAAACTTTTTATGGTCAAATAAAAGGTGAATCATGATCGAAATGCACCCATCCAATAATAATTGAATAGATTTTTGATTTTATTTTAATATTTATAATCTTATTTAATTAAACAATTTATTAACGAGGTAAATATTGCATCATTTTTGTGTCATAAATAATTTTATTTATATGATCTCTAAAAATAATAAAAAATACCATGATATAGTAATTATTTTTATCTTTATAATGAATATTTATAGTTTAAATTATATCTTATATTACACCATGAAAAAATTACTTTAATAAATAATATTTTTTGTGTCATTTTTGTTTTTTCTTTATATTAATTAATCTAAATTGACATTATCACTCTCATGTGGCTACATGTAGTCCCAAATACAACCCAAGGATGACCATGGTATGCAATGACATAATCAATAATGTAAGGACAAGTGTTAAGGTAATTTTTATTTATTATAATATTCTTTTTAACTTGAATTACCAAATTTACCTTTACTTATGTTAATTAAAAGAAAAAAGTTATTATTCACCAAAAAATTATTTTAATCATATTAAAGAACATTTTACTTACTAATAAAAACCAGGTATATTGTATTTTCGAAATTAAATTCACATAAGTAGTAAAATTGCATTTAAATGAAAAGGTCTTTTTTTAATAACTAGTTACTGGTTTCACTATTCATCCAAAAATTGAATTTTTCATACAAAAAATTCAGCAGAAAATATATTTGATATTCCAAATTAAAAAAATGATATCTATTTTACAAAATTCTAAACATATAAGTGACATTAATTAATTTAAAATTAATTCACATTTTTAAAATAAATAACATGTTTTTAAGAAACAATATCTATCAAATGATTGACACTTGATTATGACAAATTTCATAGTGAAACATCCTCCAATGACCAGCACTGGATTCAATTGTAAATATCTGATCAAATTAAACATTAAAACCATTTTAAAAGATAATCCATCCATATAAATAAGTTATATTAAAGGATGTTTTGTATTAAAATATAGTATTTTTAACTATTTATTAAAAATGAATTTTATCATAAAAATACCAAAAATTTACCCAAATGTAAATATTAATGTCTTAATTCTAAATAAGAATTATATTTTGTCAAATAGAACATATAATTGTGACCAAAACTATTTTTAATGAGAGTTCTCCATCAAAAGGTGGTAAATCAATCTTGTAATGAATATTAGATTATTTATGTTTAAAATCTGATTCTTTTTTATTTTAATCCTCTAATATTTATTGGATAAATGTAAAAACATTTAAAAACATGTATAATCATATTATAGGTTGTTATTTCCATTCCCAATAATGAAATGGATAGGTTTTAACTACTATTTAAAATAATATTATATTATTATTTTTCAGTATGACTAAACAATGTGTGCATCATAAGATTTAAAAGAAGCTCATTGTTGTGTATGGGGTATGCAATAAAACATAGCATCCACTTTAAAGTAAGATTATTAATTAATTTACAAATATTAATAAATATGAAAATTTCATATTTGATATTTACCGGGGATGTTACATCCTTCCCCCTTTTGGGAATTGCATCCTAACAATTTTGAAATTGATCTCGGAAACTTCATTGAAAGTCTAACATCGAAAAAAGATTCAATAAATATATCACATTAAAATAAAGGAAAAAACGTACAAAGGTCACCCAAGACAAAAGATACTAGGATTCTATAAAAACACGGATATGGGAGAGAAAAAAAACTATCAAGTTATGATGGAGAGTGATAGAAAATATGATTAGGAGAAAGTTATCCACAAAAAAATCACAAACATCTTATGGGTTAAACGGCCGATGATTCCCCAGTAGGAAAATTTACATAAAAATATTTCAGTTTTATGTTACCTTTCATAAAGTTGATGAATTTATTTAGGAGGTTCAAAAAAAATTTAAGAAAATATTCTTACTTTTTATTTAGAATTTCATCCTTTACTAAATTCCAACTACCAAATCATTTTTTTCTTCCAACGATAAGTATTCAAGATGACTTGTTCACATTGAAAGCACTATAATCAACTTCTAGTGAATCATATAATCCAAAACAGATGAAATATATTTGTCCCATGTCTTTAGACATTATACAAAACCAAAATGGTTAGTTAATTATTAGATAATCCCCAAAAATTATGAGCTTTTACAAAATGAAAAACTACTCTTAATCTCCTAAATTTTCCAAAAAATAGCCAATGTTCAACAAATACCATTCAATAAAATATTTCCTATAAAATTCATCAATGTAATCAAAACTAAAATTGAAACCCAATTCTCAGAAAGATTTAATCACATAGTCTTCCATGATAAACCTTAACATTTATCTAGAAATAACGTTAGTTACTATTAAAGTCTCATATTGAAAAGTTATTAACCTAATCACATATTCTCCATGATAGGTTATTCATTTTTATCGATAACCAAAAATCAACTTATTATTGAATCACAAAATCATCTAACTATAAGTAATTAGTCATACTAACTTGGGATATTATGTAGTCTAGGGGTAGGTGATAAATCCCTATCACACATTGGTTGTGGGTTCAATTCCCACAGCTTTGCCTGATGTGATCGGTTATCATGCGGTCTGCATGTTATCCTTTTTAAAAAAGTATATAATTTTATAACATTACTCAAAAAGAGATAAATTCAAAAAAATGACCATAACATACAAAACAAAAAATTTTATCTGATATCTTTTATTTTTCGTCCCAATATGTATTAACCTATGATTACCTCAAATTTTAGAATCATATAAATCCTAATTGTTCTTTTAAATTGTATCCACAAAAGAAAGACAATTATTCCTTGAATAAAATTTTTATATATCAAAAATCAGGGTGGAAGATACTATAAAATGTCTTCTAATATAATCCCATCATCAATAGAGCCTTAATACTTTTAAGCATTTCACCATCCTAAAATCTACCATAACACTCGAATCCCTTATATGTTGACTTTTACTCATTCAACATTCTTCATGATCCATTAACCATTCCTTTCCAACTTATTCTGAAATAATTCTTTCCTAAAAAATTATCATCAATAATATTCTAAGATTCAATAATGTCTAATCTTCATTTAAGAAATAATCCAAACCTTTCATTGGTCATTGTTAGTTTCCTCAGACTCAAATAGAATGGAATTAGGTATTGGTAAACATATATTTTTATGATCCTGGTCATTCTATTCTCGAACATTCTTTGTAGGACATCTATTTGTAAAATAAACATGCAATACACATTTAAAACATTAAATTGATTCCTCATAAAGAACATATTTCCCTTTTAATGATTCAACTGGATGCTTCCTTTTTACATGGAAGGTAATTGCTTTATGACTTTTAAATCCACATCTATAGCATCTTCTCATCCCTTTGACACATATTCTTATGTGTTTCGTTCCACATCCTTGAAACATTGGGATTTTAATATAGTTTCCATTATGATTTTTAAATAAATTTCCATGGGGATTTATTTCTTGTGTAACACCCCATGCTTCCATTGTATGCTTCTCTTTGAATAATACAATATCGTGTGTTGTACGAAACTTTGAGTTCTAACACACCACAACTAATCAATCTAGCCGTTATGAATAGTAATACCAACTTTTTTAAATTTAATAAATTTTATCATTCTAAATTGACATCATTTTTTGATTATGAATGTCGAAATTAGCTTTGGGTTAATTTTTGGTAATTTTCTGAAAACATTCAATTCTTGATGAATAGTGAAAAACAATAAGTTATCGTTTAAAACTGAATTTTTATTTAAATACTAATTTATTTTTTTTAAATTTATTTTATGTAAAAATAGATACATAGTTCATATATATGTTCAATTTTATTCATTACAGTAAGATTTAAATAATTTTAGATATTTAAAAATATTATTGAACTTTTTACTATCTTTTACCAACCTCTTAGAAGAATTTATAAATTTACATAAAACAGAATATTACCACTTCTATTAGTTAAATTTAAAAAATTCGAGAGACACTGTTGATATCATTATGTAAAATGTTTTTCAATAAGATGAAAATAATTATTGGTGAATAGTAATATTTTACTTTTATTTACCACGGTTAAAAGTAAATAGGGTAATTAAGGGTAAAAATAATATTATTATTACCATAAAATATGTCCTAATTATATTGGATAAGTATAATTTAACCAAAAAACCATATGAATAAAATATGAACCTATTCGGTCCACTTGGTATAGATTAGGACATTTATTGTTATTTAATTCAAAAAAGTGTTCAAAGAGGTAAAATCAATGTTTAATAAAAAACATTTTTAATATAAGGTCATACATAAGATAAATTCAACTATAAATATTAATTAGAAAGATTATAAGATTTCCTATATAATGTTATTTTATTTATATTTTTTACAAAATAAATATGGTAATTTATTTTTGACCCAATGATGATGATGTAATAACCTACACAATGAATGATTAAAAGAATTGAAATTATAAATATCCAAATAAATTTAGTTTGAGGATTTTAATGAATTCCACTAATTTTCTAGGTTAATATGAAATTTTATTCTTTGCTAGATGAATTTATTTTGAAGTAATAATTTTGTACTGAATTTAGAAAAAAACAAAATACCAAATAGTGTACGAATTGACATTAAAGTGTTTTTAAAACAAATGTTATATTATTAATTGATATTCTATTCACAAAAATCTACATTTTGTCTAGAAGACTTATATAATGATATATGTATCATTAATGAACCACTTGGGATTCGCTTCGATTTATATTGTATGTTTATTAACCATATAATATAAAATTACAAAGAGACATGGTAAATGTCAAACTATTTAAGTAAGAGTTAAATCTAAATGACCAGGTTAATATAGTGTCCCAAACCAATCTAAAACCTATTTGTTGTGGGGTTTTATACCCATACACACCTTATCCATTAAATAATCAATTTTGAAGCCATTATAATCTGAAAATAAGTTTATTATACTACTGGTGCTCTGATCCTCTTCTAGGGCCTGCTCTGTATGAACCGGGCTACTTCATATTCATCAATGGCTCGAAGGCCCTGTGTCCCAAAGCAAAGATAACCAGATTGAAAGAATGGTAGGGTAGGAAAACTACTATCGGGATCATGCACCATGCAGATTTGTACAGGGAAATGCCAACCGATCACCAATGATGGTGGGGAGCTAAAGGTGATCAATGATGCAGAAGCTGGGGAGGGGCAGTTCTAGTGGGTTGGGCCTATAGGTCATGTTATGAGCATTTTATGGTTCTGGGCCTTTGGGTCATGTATTATAGGTCATGTCAGGCATTGTTCCTTGGTCCTATTATTCATGTACAAGTTCCCCTCCAACCAGTAAAAGGGGGATTACATATAATAAAATAAAATATAAGCCTTCGATCCATTCGGAGTTAAGGTGCCCCTCACCGCTCTTATAAAAAGGCACTCCCCCTTATCTCCAATTCACACCTTTAAATCCATTTGGTTCAGCCATAACCGGCCCAAATACCCTATAAAATATATTCTATTCATCTTATAGGCCTTCCATTAGTCTAAAATCCTACCTAAGTTTCCCTTTTGATCAAATAAAAAGGAAGAACATGAAGAAGCGGTAAATATTTCATGACCTCTTTCAAGTTCCTTTCTTCTTCCACTTCTAATTTCATTTTTTTTCCATTCTAAAATAATAAATCCAGTATATTCTATATACTGTGATGTTATTATAAAACATATACAACCATATTCTTTATTCTATCCATCCTTTTAATGGCATGTCACCATACATGTGTACGTATAGCTTACCATCTCCACGTCGTGGTGTAATTGTTATTCAATACATTATTTTTTGGATAGGTATAATAATGATGTGTAATTGATGTAAATAGTAAATATAACATGATAATGATTCTGTATATATGATATACCATCCAATTATATATTATTTTAGTATCAAAAATTGATATTGTTGCTCGTGCATTCGTATGGATTACCGTCTCAACGAACGCGATGAGATTCATTCCCCATCATATCCATTCAAGACAATTTTTCATTATAAAGTTAAAAAAATGTTTACAAACATAATACCATTCTGAATATGAATAAGATACATCATACCAAAAACCAACATTACTTATGTAACAAATCATATAAAGGAAAAGGAATCAGTTAACACCCGAAAAGATTATAATACTATGAAATTATTAACAAAGCAATGTTAAAATATAATATATGATCTCATATTAATATATATTATTATTGTATAATTTAATAACAATTATTTCACCACTATATAGGAGGTAATCCTACCCTCTACCAAGGAAAAGAAGAAGGTAATGGATAATTTCACAATCTCTTCATTATCTGAGGTTGTTTATAGGTAATTATCTACTAGGACCTTTTATCATCCACATCCATGTTTCCTAAAAATGTATTTCCAAACATTCATAACATTTTATAGACTATAGGGTAAAGTCATTTATACCCTTGTTTGACTTTTAAAAGATATTTTTAAATTAATCTTTCTATCGTTTTCCAAACAAGGTACTTTATGAACTATTCGACAAAATTATGGTAAGATTGTATTTTAACTTATACAACCGGTGTAGCTATTTTACACAATTATAACATCATAGAATCTTCCCTTAGAAGCTTGTAAGAATATATTCAACATAATTTTTTTCATTATAATTATGTGACTCTAAAATTATATCAAAATAGTAAGAGATATATCTCTAAAAAAGGTTTTGATTTCATCTACGTCGACATCCGTTGATGGATCTAAAGTTTATTTGAAGATGATTTATTATGATACAAGACATCCACAATGTTTTAAATGTTTTGTGATTTGTTTGACAGTGGATGTGATGTTTTTATACCATACATGGTTTATCGTTAAAATATTGACATTTTGTATGCTAGTTTTAATGTGATTGTTTATGTTATATTTCAACCTTTTCATATGATGAAAGCATTAGACATAGTAACTGAGGGGTGGAGCCCAATATAGCTCCTCAATGCAATTTTAGGTCTCATGAGACAACAGGAAGTTGAATTGGCCGACGCCTTACCCAATTTGATATATGGTTTTGGTCGAGGCCTAAATTATTTTTAGACGTCTTGGCCAAGGCCTTCAAAAAATGTTTCAGAATGTATGGCCTGATACATTCCCTCATTATGAAAATAATATTTATGTATCATGTGGTAATTAGAATTTTATAATACCCATGATTATGTTTTATTATGGAATTATTTACTCTACTCATATTTCTTCCGTAAAATTATTCATGGTTATTATTGGAAAAGGGATGTGGTTTCAATTATTCACCATGATTAATATTTATGTTATATTTCACCTTATTGATTACCCTTACTGAGTGTTTGAGCTCACCCCTTTCTTATGTTCCATTTTCCCAAGATATTAAGAAGTTAGTTATGTGTGACTTGAAGGTATAATCTAGGAGGATTGGATGTTTCTAATGGAATTAATTTGTGTTTTATTTCTTTTCAAGTTGTAAAGTTAAACTTATGTATGAATATTGTTTCCAATAATACAAAACTGATCGGTCTTCTAAGACATGATTTCATTTTCATCATTCAAATGTTTTGTAATAATGCACCAACTCTGGGTAACTAGGGACGAGGTGTTACATTTGGTATCAGAGTATGTTTATTACAAACCTTGGAAACTAGATTAAGATAAACTCTAATTACAGCACATTATCCTAAGATAGTTTTGAGGATTAGTATAGAAGAACATCCTAGAATTTTGGAAATGTAGAGATAGTGTGAGTTTTATAAGAAATACATCCTAGTACCGATATGACCAGGTAGAGGCGGCTCTGGAACATATGTACCTTGGGGAAAAACCTGAAAACACCACTTTGAGTTAGACTCGAACTGGAATAGGTGCACGACAATGGGCCATGCTTCACTCTTTGTTATGGAAATCCCTGGAGATATGCTTTTGATAATTATCATTTTCATTACAATCCATTATGAAGTGTTTAGGAGTATATACTTCCTCAAATAATACATTTTTATGATTATGGATTATATCCATAAACTGCTCAATTTATGTTCATTGTTTTATAAGTTTGGATTGAAGTATTGTGATTCATAAACTACTATAGTGTATGCCATTATTTATAAATGGTGCCTAATGGAATGAATGGTAACTGTATCAATGCACACACTCCATGTATGAATTTTCATCTTTCTCAAGATAATTATAGTGGAGGTGGTGATACGACTGGTGATGATCAGCTTTTCACCATACTAGGAAAACTCACACAGGTTATGAATAATAACCTTACCCATATGGAGAACTCTGTTCCGCAACGCATAGGAACAGTGTTAAACCGCTTCATGAGGATACAACAACCAACATTCAATGGGGGTACACATCTATTAGTCACTGTGAAATGGATAAATTCCTTAGAGAAAATATTCCATGCCTTGGGGAGTAACGAAAGGTAAAAAGTTTCTATGGCAGTTTACCTCCTCACTGGAGATGTTGATCAATGGTTCTCATTGATTCAAAACACAAAGGAATATGATGAAGTATAAAATTAATTATAGAGGGTGTTTAATGAACTTTTCATAGAAAAGTAATTTCCTCATGACCATCGAGTGGATATGGAAAGACAATTTTTGAGTCTAAGGAAAAATGAGGAAGAGAATTTCGCAAAGTATGGAGCTTACATTACATGGTTTATAATGCATGCTTCAGATTATATATGTAACCCAAGAAGTAAAACTGATTTTTTATTTGATAGGGTAAAACCATTTCTCTGTCGAGCATTAGTATAAGGCCCCAGCCTTAAAACTTACTTAATCTTGAGTTATTACAAGATTACACATTGAGGATCTTTTCAGGTTTAGAGTTTTAGAGAATTAGATCGTGAAACTTTCATTACATTCCACATATAAACAAAGTGGTTACATAAAAGACAATATTCATTCTTCCCATCAACGGAAACATATTTAAAATGAAACATGGATTCTTTCTTGACACATCCTCGACACTATCATCACATCATGTACCTTTCCATTGACCTATGAAAAACATTTCAAAAACATGGGATGAGCATAAAAATCTCAGTAAGGGTTATAAAAATATTGAAATGAAACATGAGTTCATATATACATAAGAATGAAATCATACTTTACACATAAAATATAGGCATATCAAATCATGAATAAATCATAGAAAACATAAGACATAAAGGTAACTTGAGGCATTCATAACATTATTACATAGGGAGTAACCCTCTTGGTTACGTTTGGAATACCCATCACAGTATATTCCATAAATCTCTTCGGAGAAACCTTAACGTTTCACTCCTTCGCGTTACCCAATGCATTGGAGAGCTATATCGGGCTCACCCGCCCTTAGTTTATCACGGAACCACCCATTTTCATAACAATGCCCAAGAACCATAACATAAATGTATCACATAAAACATGCATAAAGGAAACATAACATTTCCACATTTCAATCACAATATAACATTTTATTATATTGAAATAGTGAATCCATTCAAAAAGAAACCATTTACAAAACCATTTAAAACATTTAAAAAAGAGATTTCAGAATCAAAGTGTCCCATACCACCTTTAAGCATAAAATTTTAAACCATTAATATCCATATAAATAAATCCTTAAAACCATTTTGAAAACATGGATATTAATAAGAACAAATTATTAAAACATTTAAAAAGATATTTTGGTTAAAGGGGTTTTACCAAAATTAGAGACACTTGAATACAATAATTGAGGAATAACATTTAGTCAGAACTTTATAATATCATGAGAATAAACGGATTCATGATATAATACTCCAAAGGACAGTATATACACCATAGAAGAGTGAATTGGTGCATAACAACAATGAACCCTCAATAGAAATGTCAAATCTGATGAAATCCCTTATAAAGAAGGTATCCTTAAATTAAGGACAAATCAATCTCTAAAATATGTGTGACAAATATAAATACACCCAATAAGTGGATATTAAGTGTAAAACAATAAAAGGTCATTCACACATATTCAATGGATGACATATTAAATGACTACATGTTGAACCCAAAGAAATCGAAATTGGGTTAAAAAGTTCCCTTGACAGCCTAATGACATCACATCAAAATGAGTTGATGAGAGATAAAAAGTGTATCTCATCACTTGGACATAAAATTTACATCAATAAGGATATATGAGAACATATCCCAACATAACAATATGTAAATTAAAATACCCAACAAAAGAATTCTTTTAAAAAAGAGGAGGGTGAAAGGTTCCCTTACCGACTTGGGTATCTTTCAAAACATACACCCCATGAAAGAAGGACAATAGATCATTGATGTAAATACTCATAAATGAATGTATATTACACATAGAGTAGAATAATGGGAAGTACATACTCCACTCAATGGAATTTGTGTCAAATGTAGAATAAATCTCACGAGAATAAAAGTGAGATGAAAAATCCCTTACGAAAACTCGGCAGCCTAACGGCGCCACATAAAACTTCTGAATATGGATTGATGAGATCAAATCGGGTATCTCATCACATTACAATAAAATTTACATCAATAGGAATATAAAATAACATCCCCCAATATTACAAAGAGGAGCCTAAAATTAGTAACATAAATGAGAGTACTTAAAAAGAAAGAGAGTTGTAGGATCTCTTACGAAAATTCGGGAGCCTAACAGCGCCACTCAAAACTTCCAAAATGGATTGATGAGAGAGAATAGGGTCTCACATCACATGAACATAAAATTACAGTAAGTTTAATATAAAATAACATCCCAATAACAAGAAAGTTTAGCTTTAGAGGGAATGACATAAAAGAGTCTACTTAATAAGAAAGAGAGGGGTAAGATCCTTTACCTCGGGTCCGACTTGACTCGATCGTTCTTTAATCTCCTTTAAAAGTGTAACTCCTTTTGATTTGAGCCTAAAGGCTTCCTTTGAAAGGATTATGACCAAAGGGAATCCTCTAGGATGAGGATAGGGATGTGGAGAGAGTAAATGGGCAGGGGTTGGCCGAGCCAAAGGCTTGAGGAGTGTGTGAAATGAGGTAGAGGTGGGGGCCTTTTATAAGAGATGAGGAGGGGCACTTTTGGAAAGTAAGGAAATATTACATTATTTGAAAATGTGTTTTGGTTTTAAGAGGTCCCACATTGATATAATTCGTGGATAAGGTTATAAAGGTTCGAAATCCACCCATCCAATAAGTTTTGGACATGTGTAGTTCATAGATTTTACATTATCTTTCCATTTTATTTTAATCGTTAAATAATGATGTCATCACTGCATCATTATGATGTCATAAATAATTTAATTTATTTAATGTCTAAAAATTATTAAAAAAATACTATGATGTAGGAAATATTTTTATCTTTCCAATTACTATTTATAATCTAAAATAGGACTTGTATAACACCACTTAGAATCTGTTTTAGTAAAACATATCATGTTTGTGTCATTTTTAATTTTAACATTAAATAAAAAAATATTATTGTCATTTTCCAACTAAAGTGGCTCCATGGGGTCCCCAAGTTGTCCCATGGCTTCTCTTGGTCGGCCATGACTCACCCAATAGGTGTAGGACAAGTTTCATGGTGTTTTCACATTCTTATAATATCATTTTTACCTTAAACTACACTAATTACCACTAATCGCGATTAAAAACATAATAAGTTACTATTCACCAAAAAATTATTTTTATCCCATTGAACAACATTTTACTACTTAATGACATCCATGTATGTCGGATTTTTTAAATTCAAAACACAGAAGTGGTAAAATTTCATTAAAACGAAAAATCAGCTTTTATAAGTACCACTTAGTGGTTTCACTATTCATCAAAAATTGAAGTTTTTCAGAAAATTACCAAAAATTCACTCTAAGCTATATTTGATATTAAGAACTCAAAAATGAAGTCCATTTTACAAAATTCACAACATATAAGCAGTATTAATTAATTTAATAATTAATTCCCACTGTCATGACAAATAGCGTGTTTTTATGAAACAATAAGTATCAAAAGATTGGCACTAGTTTATGTCCGATTTCAAAGTGAAATCAATTCCAACGACCACTATTGGATTTAATGGTAAAAAAATTTTCTAATTTAACTTTAAAACAATTCAAAATATTATCTAATCATATAAATAAATTAGTTTAAAAAGAGGTTTTGAATTAGAACACAACATTTTACACTATTCATTAAAAAATGAACTTTATAGGAAAAATACCAAAAAATTACACAAAGTAGAATTTGATGTCCCGATTCTTAATAAGAGTTTAATTTGGTCCAAAATAATGTATAAGAGTGATCAAAACTATATTTAATGATGGTTCTCCATCAAAAGGCGACAAGTGAACCTTTAGTGAAAACTTGGGCATATACGCCTAAAATTGAATTCTTTCCGTATTTTAAGCCTTTATCCTTTATTGGATAAATGTATAAACATTTAAAAACATATATAATCATATTTTAGTTATTTCTATCCATTCCCGCCATTACAACGGCTACATCTTAACTAACATTTAAAATTTATTATTAGAGTGCAACGTAAGATTCCGAAGAAACTCGTTGTTGCGTGTTGGGTACGCCATCGAGCATAAAGTCCCCTTTAAAGTCATATCAATATTTTATTAACAAATATGGATAAATATTAAAATGTCATATTCTTTATTTACCTGGGGTGTTACATCCTTCCACCTTTTGGGAATTGCGTCCTCGCAATTTTAAAAAAATTTGAGCTCGGAAACATCCTTGAAAGTCCCACATCGGAACAAGAGTCGGTAAAACAATCACTTTAAAATAAAGAAAGAAAAGCACGGAGGTCACCCGAGTTAACCCATACTAGGATTCCATGTATGAAAACATGGACATGGAGGAGAAAACATAGGGTCATGTTCTGATGGAGAGTGATAGAAAACATGTTTAGGAGAAAGTTAACCATGAGAAAATCACAAACTTGTGATGGGTTAAACGGTATTCGATTCCCCAGAAAGAAAAGTTAATAGAAAACATTTTTGTTTTAAGTTACCTTTCATTGAGTAATTTATTCATAAGGAAACATAATCACTTATCATGTTTACTTTCAACTTTTACACAAACTCGTATTTTCTCCAAAAGACGAGTATTTAGGAAGACTTGTTCACATTAAGAGTACTCTAATCAACTTCTAGAGAATCACCTAATCCACAAAAGAGAACTATATACATCCCATGTCTTTAGACATTAACCAAAACCAAAACCAAAAAGGCTAGAACAAGATCAGATAATCCAGAAAAGGATAACCCCATATAAAAAGAAAATCTATTCTTCATCTCCAAAATTTGTCCAACAAAACCCAAAGTTCAACGAGGACCATCCGATAAAAAATTTGTCCATAAAATTCTACAAAGCAAACCAATATAAGATTGAAACCCAAATATTTGAAGGATATAGTCACATAGTCTTCCAAGTTAAATCGTAACATTTATCTCCAAACAACATTAGTCGCTCCTAAAGTCTCGCATTGAAAAGTAATTATCCTAATCACATATCCTCCATGATACGTTAATAATTTTCATAAATAACCCAAAATCAACTTACTCTTAATTCATAAAATCATATAACTAGAAAGAATCAGTCAAACTAACCAGGGACATCACGTAGTCCAGTGGTAGGCGATAAATACCAGTCGCACTTTGGTTGTGGGTTCGATTCCCGCAGCTTTGTCTGACGTGACGGGTAGTCACACGGTCTGCGTGTTGTCCTTTTTCCAAAACTATATAATTCTTAAAACATTCCCCAAAATGGGATAAAATATTAAAAGATGATCATAACATATTTTAACCTCATGTTTATCTCATGCCTTTCATTTTCCATCATAACATATAGTAACCCATAATTACCTCAAAATTAAGGATCATATAAACCCAATGATTCTTTATAACTATGTCCACAATAGAAAAGATAACTATTACTTGAATAAAATTTGCCTATATTAAACATCAGGGTTACCCATAATATAAAAAGTCTTCTAATGTAACCCCATCATCAAAAGAGACTTAATTCTCTTAAGAATTTCACCATAACTCTTGAAGCCCTTATATGTTGACATCTTACTCATTCAACATTCTTCATGATCCATTATCCATTCCTTTCCAACTTATTCCGAAATACCTCTTTCATACTAACAAAATCATGAATCATATCCTATGATTCCAAAATAGGAAAACAATAGTCATGAAATAGTACATACATTTGATTGGTCATTGTCAGTTTCTTCATCCTCAATCGGAATGGAATTAGGTATTGGTAAACGAATATTGGTACGCTCTTGGTGACCCCATTCACGAAATTTCTTCATAGGACATGTGTTTGCATAATGACCATGCACACCACATTTAAAACATTCAATTGATCCCTCAGAAAGAACTTCTTTCCCTTTCCTCGAGTCAAATGGATGCTTCCTTTTTCCATGGCAGTTTCTTGCTTTATAACCTTCATTTCCACATCTATAGCATATTTCTTTCCCTTTGAAACATTTTCCTAGGTGTTTCTTTCCACATCTTTGACTCATAGGTTTTTGAACACACTTACCTTTATGATTATTACTTGTACTTCCGTAGGGATTTGTTTCTTGCATATATGATGTCTTAGAGAAATCTCCAAGGTTTAGGTGGTCAATCATGACTCCAGATAGTAGGTTCAGGATAATCACAAGATTTCTCATCGCAGCTCCCATATCATTCAGTTTCTTGCTCAAAACACTTTCATAGTTTCCTTCACATCCACTGTTACATTGGTGCCTGCTAGATCCAGCAATTTACTAAAACCAAAAAGGTCAGTGTGAGTATATCAACAAAACCATCATGTACTAATGAGTAAGATAAACAATAAGATATACTTACTCATTCACTTTATCTAAAACTAAGACTCTTGTCTGAAATCCTAAACATTATGGTAATGTAAGGTATGCTTAAAGAATACCCTAACCTCTAAAGTTATCTAAACCGACCTCTGATACCAACTATAAGGCCCCAGCCTTAAACCTTACTTAATCTTGAGTTATTACAAGATTACACATTGAGGATCTTTTCTGGTTTAGAATTTTAGAGAATTAGATCATGAAACTTGCATTACATTCCACATATAAACAAAGTGGTTACATAAAAGACAATATTCATTCTTCCCATCAACAGAAACATATTTAAAATGAATCATGGATTCTTTCTTGACACATCCTCGACACTGTCATCACATCATGTACCTTTACCTTGACCTATGAAAAACATTTCAAAAACTTGGGATGAGCATAAAAAGCTCAGTAAGGGTTATAAAAATATGGAAAGGAAACATGAGTTCATATATACATAAGAATGAAATCATACTTTACCCATAAAATATAGGCATATCAAATCATGAATAAATCATAGAAAACATAAGACATAAAGGTAACTTGAGGCATTCATAACATTCTTACGTAGGGAGTAACCCTCTTGGTTACGTTTGAATACCCATCACATTATATTCCCTAAATCTCTTCGGAGAAACCATAACGTTTCACTCCTTCGCGTTACCCAATGCATTGGAGAGCTATATCGGGCTCACCCGCCCTTAGTTTATCACGGAACCACCCGTTTTCATAACAATTCCCAAGAACCATAACATAAATGTATCACATAAAACATTCATAAAGGAAAAATAACATTTCCACATTTCAATCACAATATAACATTTTATTATATTGAAATAATAAATCCATTCAAAAAGAAATCATTTACAAAACCATTTAAAACATTTAAAAAAGATATTTTTGAATCAAAGTGTCCCATACCACCTTTAAGATTAAAATTTTAAACCATTAATATCCATATAAATAAATCCATAAAATCATTTTGAAAACATTGATATTAATAAGAACAAATTATTAAAACATTTAAAACGATATTTTGGTTAAAGGGGTTTTACCAAAATTAGAGACAATTGAATACAATAATTGAGGAATAACATTTGGTCAGAACTTTGTAATATCATGAGAATACATGGATTGATGATATAATACTCCAAAGGAAAGTATATACACCATAGAAGAGTGAATTGGTGCATAACAACAATGAACCCTCAATAGAAATGTCAAATCTGATGAAATCCCTTATAAAGAAGGTATCCATAAATTAAGGACAAATCAATCTCAAAAATATGTGTGACAAATATAAATACACCCAATAAGTGGATATTAAGTGTAAAACAATAAAAGGTCATTCACACATATTCAATGGATGACATATTAAATGACTACATGTTGAACCAAAAGAAATCGAAATTGGGTTAAAAAGTTCCCTTGACAGCCTAACGACATCACATCAAAATGAGTTAATGAGAGATAAAAAGTGTATCTCATCACTTGGACATAAAATTTACATCAATAAGGATATATGAGAACATATCCCAACATTACAATATGTAAATTAAAAGACCCAACAAAAGAAGTCTTTTAAAAAAGAGGAGGGTGAAAGGTTCCCTTACCGACTTGGGTATCTTTCAAAACATACACCAAAAGAAAGAAGGACAATAGATCATTGATGTAAATACTCATAAATGAATGTATATTACACAAAGAGTAGAATAATGGGAAGTACATACACCACTCAATGGAATTTGTGGCAAATGTAGCATAAATCTCACGAGAATAAAAGTGAGATGAAAAATCCCTTATGAAAACTCGGCATCCTAACGGCACAACATAAAACTTATGAATATGGATTGATGAGATCAAATAGGGTATCTCATCAAATTATAATAAAAGTTACAGAAAGAGGAATATAAAATAACATCCCCCAACATTACAAAGAATATCCTAAAATAAGTGACATAAAGGAGAGTACTTAAAAAGAAAGAGAGTTGTTGGATCTCTTACGAAAATTCGGCAGCCTAACGGCGCCACTCAAAACTTCCAAAATGGATTGATGAGAGAGAATAGGGTCTCTCATCACATGAACATAAAATTATAGTAATTTTAATATAAAATAACATCCCAATAAATAGAAAGTTGATCTTTAGAGGGAATGACATAAAAGAGTGTACTTAATAAGAAAGATAGGGGTAAGATCCCTTACCTCGGGTCCGACTTGACTCGATCGTTCTTTAATCTCCTTTAAAAGTGTAACTCCTTTTAATTTGAATCTAAAGGAATCCTTTGAAAGGATTATGCCCAAAGGGAATCCTCTAGGATGAGGAGAGTGATATGGAGAGAGTAAATGGGCATGGTTTGTCCGAGCCAAAGGCTTGAGAAGTGTGTGAAATGAGGTAGAGGTGGGGGCCTTTTATAAGAGGAGAGGAGGGGCACTTTTGGAAAGTAAGGAAATATTACTTTATTTGAAAATGTGTTTCGGTTTTAAGAGGTCCCAAATTGATATAATTAGTGGATAAGGTTATAAAGGTTCGAAATCCACACATCCAATAAGTTTTGGACATGTGTAGTTCATAGATTTTACATTATCTTTCCATTTTATTTTAATCGTTAAATAATGATGTCATCACTGCATCATTATGATGTCATAAATAATTTAATTTATTTAATGTCTAAATATTATAAAAAAATACTATAATGTAGGAAATATTTTTATCTTTCCAATGACTATTTATAATCAAAAATAGGACTTGTATAACACCACTTAGAAATTGTTTTAGTAAAACATATCATGTTTGTGTCATTTTTAATTTTAACATTAAATAAAAATATATTATTGTCATTTTCCAACTAAAGTGGATCCATGGGGTCCCCAAGTTGGCCCATGGCTTGTCTTGGTCGGCCATGACTCACCCAATAGGTGTATGACAAGTTTCGTGGTGTTTTCACATTCTTATAATATCATTTTTACCTTAAACTACACTAATTACCACTAATCGCGATTAAAAACTTAATAAGTTACTATTCACCCAAAAAATATTTTCATCCCATTGAACCACATTTTACTACTTAATGACAACCATGTATGTCGGATTTTTGAAATTCAAAACACAGAAGTGGTAGAATTTCATTTAAATGAAAAATCAGCTTTTATAAGTACCACTTAGTGGTTTCACTATTCATCAAAAATTGAAGTTTTTCAGAAAATTACCAAAAATTCACCCTAATCTATATTTGATATTAAGAACTCAAAAATGAGGTCCATTTTACAAAATTCACAAAATATAATATGTATTAATTAATTTAATAATTAATTCCCGCTGTCTTGACAAATAGCGTGTTTTTATGAAACAATAAGTATCAAAAGATTGGCACTAGTTTATGTCTGATTTCAAAGTGAAATCAATTCCAAATACCACTATTGGATTTAATGGTAAAAATATTTTCTAATTTAACTTTAAACAAATTCAAAATATTATCTATTCATATAAATAAATTAGTTTAAAAAGAGGTTTTGAATTAGAACACAACATTTTACACTATTCATTAAAAAAATGAACTTTATCGGAAAAATACCAAAAAATTACACAAAGTAAAATTTGATGTCCCGGTTCTTAATAAGAGTTTTATTTGGTCCAAAAGAATGTATAAGAGTGATAAAAACTATATTTAATGATGGTTCGCCATCAAAAGTCGACAAGTGAACCTTTAGTGAAAACTAGGGCATATACGCCTAAAATTGAATTCTTTCCGTATTTTAAGCCTTTATCCTTTATTGGATAAATGTATAAACATTTAAAAACATATATAATCATATTTTAGTTATTTCTATCCATTACCGCCATTACAATGGCTACATGT
Source organism: Viscum album (assembly GCA_963277665.1). Classification (NCBI taxonomy): domain Eukaryota; kingdom Viridiplantae; phylum Streptophyta; class Magnoliopsida; order Santalales; family Viscaceae; genus Viscum; species Viscum album. The sequence continues at coordinate 1,155,288,059 of OY728165.1, forward strand.
TAACTAACATTTAAAAGTTATTATTAGAGTGCAATGTAAGATTCCAAAGAAAATCGTTGTTGCGTGTTGGGTACGCCATCGAGCATAGCGTCCCCCTTAAAGTCATATCAATATTTAATTCACAAATATGGATAAATATGAAAATGTCATATTCTTTATTTACCTGGGGTGTTACAATTACTATCACAATCCTTCTCTTCATACGAAGATATTATCTCATGTGCTATCAAGACAGAAAAGGAATTCTTTATGTCATATGACATTAAAGAAAAGCAATAGTAGAAGAGATCTTCTTAACACTCTATGAAAAGAAATAAGGAGATAGGGAATAAGGGATGAATTGATTTTCTATCATGTGATAATTGTGGAAGGAATCACCTAGGTGTCTATCTAAAAATTAAATGGATTAGGCTATAAATGTGGATAGAAAGGCCATCTTGCTGGTGATTGTAAGGGAAAGAAAGAAAGTACCAGTGTTTAATGCTACAATTTTCGGGATGTGGGACATTATGAAAATTAATTTCCTAAGCATTGGGGATACATACTTCTTAGAAGGCCAAGGGATTAAGGCCATGCTTATGCGATCACTACTACTGGGGTTGATTCCCAAAAGATGTGGCGGGAGGTTCTTTAATGGTTTCCTCGAGTTTAGAAAATGCTTTATTTGATTATGGATAATTTCTTTATTTTAAATATTGAAAATTTTCTAAGAAAATTAGATATATCCAATTTGATTTAACACGGGATCTTCAGTCAGAACACCTATATGAATTATCATTGCTACAATGTTTTGTGAATCAGTTCCCATTAGGGCATATAAATGTTCTTTATCTGTTGTTCTCATCGTTATACCCATGATTTAATTAGATATAATAATTGTTATGAATTGTCTTTTGTACCATGATGCAAAGATTTATTGTAAGAATAATGAGGTTATTATTATTGATGACAATGATAAAGAACACCATATCATTAAAGCAGAATCTTCAAAAACTAATTCATAACTAGATCCTCCCCCAGTAGCTTAACTAAATTCAATTATTGGGGAGGAAGAGATTAAAATAACTATGGGTGAGGAAAATAATGTTCAAATAGAGGATGTACCTAATATGCAAGAGTATGTGGATGTCTTTTAAGAGGATTTACCTGGACATCCTCCAGAATGAGAAATTTATTTTTCCATTGATTTAATTCCCAAATCAAGGACCGTATAAAAGACCCCTTATTGAATGGACTTGTTGAATTAGTGTATCAAAAGAGAAAACTAGAGGAATTGAGTAATAAATGATTTACTCTCCCTACTGTTTCTGCTTGGAGATCCCCTGCCCTTTTTGTTAACAAAAAGATAGATCTATTTGGTTGTGCATTGACTACAAGGAGATCAATGCTATAACAATAAATAACATGTATCCCCTACATTGCATTGATGATTTATTCTTACAACAAAGTGGAGCTCAATAATTTTAAATGATTGAACTTCGGCCTTGATATCATCAGTAGTGTGTGAATAATGAATACATTTCAAAAACAACATTTCGATCCAGGTACGAGCATTATGAGTTTACAGTAATGCCTTTTGGATTGACTAATGCAACCTCTATCATCATGGATCGAATGAATAGAGATTTCATGGAATATATTGATGAATTTTTAGTGGTATTTATTGATTATATCTTGGTATAATCCAAAAGAAATCATGATCATGAAAATAACATGTGCATTATCCTGAAGACTCTTAGAAGACATGAATTATATGGGAAGTTTTGCATGTGTGAATTCTGGCATCAGATGATATATTTTTGCGGCCATATTTTATCTAAGGAATATTTGTTGATCCTTCTAAGACAAGAGAAATCCATGAATGTACAACACCAATAATTATAACTGAGGTACACAATATTTTTTGTTTAGTAGGTTATTATCGGCATTTTGTCCAGAATTATGCCTGATTGGCTAAACCATTAACCAAGCTCACATGTAAAGGAGTGAAATTTTTTTGTACAAAATAATGTGACTAATGTTTTAATGAATTCCATAGAAGTTTAGTCAATTAACTAATATTGACTCTACCATTGTGGAATGATGGGTTTGTTATTTATAGTGATGCTTCAATGAAAGGATGTGGTTGTGTCCTTATGCAGAATGATAGGGTTATTGCCTTTGCATCACGACTGCTAAAAATTCATGACCAAACCTATCCTACTCATGATATTGAGTTAGCAGCTATAATCATTTCATTGACGATTTGAAGACACTATCTCTATGGTGAAAATTGTGAGATTAATACTGATCACAAGTGTTTAAAATATATTTTCTCACAGAAAGATCTCAACATGAGGCAAAGAAGATGGCTTGAACAACTAAAGTATTACGATTTGATGATACTCAACCACTCAATGATGGTAAATAAGGTGGAAAATGATTTGATCAGAAAGAATCATGGAGTTTTGAACAAGATGAGAGTTGAAAAAGATCTTATATACATCGATCAGGTAAAGATGAATATTGGAATCACCATGGGAGGTGAAACAACAATACTTTTTCAAATGGTTGAAACCCCATGTTTACTAAAAAGGGTAAAGAGTTCTCGGACTGGTGATGAAGAGTTTAAAAAGATGATTAAAGCTTTGAATGATGGTAGATAGTATGACTATGTATATGAAGATAAAATTTATAAATTTGGGAAGAGATGTTGTGTTCCTGATATACCTGATCAAAAAGGGAATTGTTTGGTGATTCTCATAGATCTGATTTCTCTACACACCCTGGGAGCACCAAAATGTATAGTGATTTTACGGTACATTTTTAGTGGGACACCATCAAGAGGGAGATTGCTTATTTTGTGTCATGATTTATGGGTTTTCAACAAGTGGAAACTAAAAGGCAACATCCTAGAGGAGTCTTGCAACCTATTCCCATACCTAATTGGAAATGGGATAATATTACAATGGACATTGTCATTGGAATACCAAAGAATCATAGCAGGAATGATTTAATATGGGTCATTGTTGATCGTCTTACCAAGTCAGTACATTTTCATGAAATAAGAGAAGATTTAACACTTGATCGTCTAGAAAGTCTATATATAATTGAATTTGTGAGACTTCATGGAGTACCACTATCGGTTGTTTCTGATCGTGATCCCCATTTTGCATCAAGATTATTGAAATGTCTTTAGAAATCCCTGGATAATGACCTACATTTGAGCACATCCTAAATCACCCAAACTGATGGACAAACAGAACGGGAAATTCAAACCTTAGAAGACATTTTGAGATCATGCTCACTAGAATTTCAAGGTATTTTGGGATCAATATTTACCTGTGGTAGATTTTTTTTATAATAATAGATTCTATTAAATTATTCAGATGGCACCATATGAAGATTTATATGGAAAGAGATGTCGCACACCAACCTGTTGGGATAATGTTGTCAAAAGAAAACTTATAGGCCTAGAACTAATGGAGGAAACAATGGAAAATGTGAAGGTAATCCAAACCCACATCAAAGTAGCTCAAAGTAGGCAGAACTGATATGTTGAAAACCGAATGAAATATTTGTAATTTTTATGTAGGAAATCATCCTTTCATGATGGTATCTCTATGGAAGGGTGTTATATGTTTCAGTAAGAAGGGAAAATTATGTCCCAGGTACATCGGACCATTCTAAATTCTAGAATGAATTGGGGCTGTAACTTGCCATTTTGCAATGACTCCAAGTCTCTCCTAAGTTCATGATGTATTCCACTTATCACTATTGAGAAAATATATGCCTGACCAAATGCATTACCCACCTATGAGGAATTAGAACTGGAACTCGGTCTATCTTATTGCAAAGAACATGTCATGATTCCTGATACAAGAGAACAAGTGTTGAAAAATAGAACGACTTGTCTGGTAAAATTTATATGGAGAAACCATAGGATGGAAGAGGAAATGTAGGAACATGAGTAAATTATGATGAAGATACACCTGAGTATTTTTACGTAGTAATACAATTATAATTTTGAGGATGAAATTATTTTAAGGAGGGGAGAATGTAACAACCCAAGCATCCACGGTAAGCTTCTCTTTTTATAATACAATAGTGTGTGTTGTACGAAACTTTTAGTTCTAAAACAACACAACCAATAAAACTAGATTTTATGAATAGTAATACCCACTATTTGAAATTTTATAAATTCTAACTTTAAAAATTAACATCATTTTTGTATTCATAATTTCGATAACAACTTTGGGGAATTTTTTTTATTTTTCCAAAAACATTCAATTCTTGATGAATAGTGAAAAACATTGAGTTGTATTCTAAAAACAAATTTTTATATAAATAAATATTTATTTTTTATAAATTTATATTAGGTAAAAGTATATTCATAATACCTATATATGTTCAATGTGATTCATTGGAGTTAGTTTATAATAATTTTAGATATATAAAAAAATATAGAACTTTTTACTGTCTTTTACCCACCTCTTATGAGCATTTGGATATTTACATAAAACTTAATTTTACTTCTTTTTCGAGTTTAATTTCAAAAATATGAGAGGCACGGTTGATATCAATAAGTAAAATGTGGTTCAATAAGATGAAAATATTTTTTGGTGAATAGTATCTTTTTACTTTTATTTTACACGGTTATAAGTAAATAGGGTAATTATGGGTAAAAAAATATTATTATTACCATAACACATGTCTTAATTCTATTTGATAAGTATAATCTGACCAAAAATAACCTTATAAATAAAATATAAAACTCTTTGGTCCACTTGGTTTAGATTAGAACATTTATTATTATTTATTACAAGGAAGAGTTAAAAGGGTTTAAATCAAAGTTTAATTACTAAACAGTTTTAATATAGGGTTACATGTAAGACAAATTCGACTATAAATATTCATGAGAAATATAAAAAATATTTACCACATTATGTTATTGTATTTATATTTCTTTTAAATTAAATAATTTAATTTATTAATGACACGATGGTGATGTGGTAATTACCTAATTAATGAATGAATAAAATAATTGACATTAATAATATCCAAATAAATGTAATTTGAGACTTTTATAAAATACAATAATTTTATAGGTTAATATGACATATTAGGGTTGGTTTGATGAATTTTTTTCTAAGTAAAAATGTTGTTATTAATTTAGAAAAAACAAAATACAAAACAGTGTCAAAATTGACATAAAAGAGTTTTTAAAACAAATATTATATTATAAAATGATATTCTGTTCCTAAAAATATAATTTTTGGAAAAAAGACTTATATAATGATAGGCGTATAATTAATGAACCACTTGGAGTTCTCTTGAAAGTATATAGTTTTTTTATTTACCTTATAATATAAAAATACAAAGAGACATGGTAAATTTTAAACTACTTAACTAAGAGTTGAATATAAAAGATAATGTTAAAATTGTAACATGAACCTGTCTAAAACCAATTTTTTGGGTTTTGTTCAACCCATTCACACCTTATAATTTATATAATCCATTTTTGAGCACTTATAATCTGAAAATTATTTTATTAGAAAATAATATTTCTAGCTTTTCATAAGGTGCCCCTCACCACTCTTATAAATGGGCACTCACCCTTCTCTCTAATTTACACATTCAAATCATTTGGCTCAGAAAAATCATACCCAAATTCCTTCTTAAATATCCTTCCTTCATCCTATAGGACTTCATTTAGTCAGAAAGCCAACTTAAGGAGCCCTTTAGATCAAATAAAAAAGTAGAACCTGAAGAATATGTAAATATGTCATCACCTCTTTGATGTTCCTCTCTTCTTCCACTTCCTATTTCATTGTTGTTTCCATTATAAATTAATAACAACAGTATATTCTATATAAAATGATTTTATTATAAATATGGTACAACCATATTCATTATTCTACCCATCAATTAAATGACATGTCAACATACGTGTGTATGTACGGCATACCGTCTCCACATCATGGTGTAATTGTTATTCAATACATTTTTTTTGGATGGGTATAACAATGAAGTGTAATTGATGTAATTAAAAAATATAACATGATAATTATTCTGTATATATGATATAACAAACAATTATATATTATATTATTATCAAAATAATGATATTGTCACTCGTGAGAATGTACAGATTACCGTCTCCACGAACGCGTTGAGATTCATTCCCCATCGTATCCATTTACGACTAATTTTCATAAGATGATTAAAAGTGATTTTTAAAAACATAATATCATTATGAATATTAATAAAAGGAATAATATCCATAACAAACATTACTTATGTAACAAATCATATAATGGAAAACGAATCAGTTAACACCTGAAATGACGATAATACTAAGATATTATTAACAACGAAATTTTAAAAGATCATATATGATATCATATAAATCTATATAAATCATGTATAATTAAATAACAATTATGTAACCATTATACATTTTTTTATCCAACCCACAACCAAGGAAAAGTACAAGGCACGAGTTAATTTCACAATGTCTTCATTACTTGAGGTTGTTTATATATAATTATCAACTGGAACCTCTTTATCTTCCACATCCATGTTTCGTAAAAACATATTTCAAAAACATTCTTACTATTTTATAGACTGTGGGTTAAAGCCATTTATACAATTTTTTAACTCTTATAAGATATTTATAATAAAATCATTCCATTATTTTCCAAACCAGGTACTTTGTGACGTTTTCGACAAAATTAAGGGAAGAATGTTTTTCTAACTTATACGGCAGGTGCAGATATTTTCCGCCGTTATAACAGCGTCAAAGATTGTCTTATAAGAATATAAGAATATTTTTAAAATACATGTTTTCTCGATAATTATGTGAATCTTATATGATTTCAAAATATAAATAGATATTTCTCCAAAAAAGGTTTTGATTTCATCTATATCAACATCTTTTAATGCATTCCATGTTTATTTAAAGTTGATTTATTATGATACATAACATCCATAGTGTATTGTATTTTTTGTGATATGATAGAGTTTGGATGTGCTATTTTTATACTATTCATGATTTATGGTCAATGTATTGACAATTCGTATGTCAGTTTTAATACGAATGTGTGTTTTATATTTCAAACTTCTCATATGAGGAATGCATTGGACTTGGTAAGTGATGTGTGGATCCCACTATATCTCTTTGATGCATCGGTAGGTCTCATGAGACAACTAAAAATGTAATTTTTTGAGGCCTTAACAAATTTTATATATGGTTTTGGTCGAGGCCTTATTCATTTTTAGACGTCTTAGCCGAGGCCTAGAAAAAATGTTTCAGAATTTCCAGTATTATACACTCCCTCATTATGAAAATAATATTGATGGTTTATTTGGTCATTCGACATGTAAAATACCCTTGATTATGATTTATTATATCATTATTTACTTAGATAATATTACTTACATAATAGTATTCTTGTTTTTTATTTGTAAAGGCATGTGGTTTCAATTAATCACCATGATTAATATTTATATTATCTTCCACTGTATTGCTTACCAATACTGAGTGTTTTAGCTCACCCTTTTCTTTGGTTTCATCTTCCCAGGATATGAGGAAGTTAGTTATTATTGACTTTCATGCCTAATATAGGAGGCTTGGATGTTTCTAATGGAATAAATTAGTGTTCTATCAGTTTCAAGGTTTTAAAGTTGAACTTATGTATGAGTCTTGTTTCCAATAATTCTAAATTTATCGGTCTTGTAAAGAACCAAATCATGACGTACATGGACATTTCATTAATTTTTAGATAACTTAATACATAACAAAAACAGACACCAATGGACTATAATAGTATAGTGTCTTTGGAAACATGGAATATAATATTCTAATCATGATGAAAGATATACAATATCCCCCATAAATATCATCCCCTTTTGTTTCCTTACCTAAAAACGTTCTTTTTATCCTATGGAAAATAAAAAATATAAAGGGTGAGCTCAAATGCTAAATAGGGGTAAGAATGGATAAAATAAAAAAACCATATACATTTGTACATAAAAACATGAACATAATTATTAAACATCGAAATCTTGAGCAGTGACATAAAACATGGAAGCATGCAAGGCATAGATCATAATGGAACATAAATCATGATAAAATATCTTGGAAATAATCCTTTTAATTATGGAAAAACATTAACCTCATGATATGATTTCCATAGTATCCAAGGCATTGCTGCCAAAACCATCTTAGTGGAAAAACTCCCTTACTAAACCGGGTTTACTTGCCGTTCCAGCCCTGTATTGCTGAACCAGATTTACATTCCATTTCATCCATGCGTATATCATGACATTTAAATATTTACCCAATGCATGGAGGGTGATATAGGTCCCACCCATCTCATAATGAAATCATACTTTCATGTACCAAAAAATAATCATACATTATTCATAATAAACCAACAAATAAAATGGATTTCATAAACATCATTCCATCATATCATAATCCATATAAAACAAATGGATATCATCTCATCATAAGTGAAGTGAAATCTTTTAAATCATTGAGACATTATACTTGAAACATACACATATGAAATAATGACATATTAGATGGAAAATGGTTTTGATAAAGCACTTGATATGATTTCATGAAAAAAATATCCATTCTTCTTGAAAATCATTTTATTTACACAAAATGACCTTAAATTTTAAAAGAAAAGTATTTTGTTGAAAATAGTATTGAAATCTTGTAGAGTAAGCTTCATGGAAAAAGGGCTTTAAGAAACTGTAAAATTTCATTCATGCTGTGTAAGTTAAAAAACATTCTTCTCGTACATTTTTCGAAAAAAGTAAAAAAGTAACTCGTATGGTAAACAAAAAAAATATTACATTCATAAAATGTATTAAAAGTCAAAAATGGGAAAAAAGGACTATCAGAATACATGAAAACAGTTTTATAATACTTACGTATAAGAAATCTCGGATAGAAAATAATTGAGATTGCAACATTATCTCTTACCTTAGGTCTGATATGATTTGTACGTATCCTAACCTCCTATATAATTATTTAAATAATGTCATTGAATTATTTCAGAATCATCATCATTGTTAAGATATCATATATGGTTCACTTATTACATTATATTACCTGTTGTTTTGTAAATTCATGTTAATGTAGCATTTTGGGTAAAATCGTTTCATTTATCGTCCGTGTTTTGACTTGTAAATATTAATATAATTACATAGATCAAGATAAAATAATTACAGAATATAAAACATGATTTATATATAATATATATTCAGAATATACATATATATAATAGATAGATAAATGAAATTAAATACATCGTTCATGGAGATAGTAGGTCGTACGTACGCGTGAATGTTGTTTTCGTTTACTTATTGAATTGAATGGAATTAAGTAGATTACATACATACATATATAAATAAATCCAGTAGAATTATTATTTCATATATTTCATGATTTTGTATTATATATACTTTTTAATAATTCTTGAATTGTTAACATGGAAATTGAATCTCATCGCGTCGTGGAGACGGTAATCCATTCGTACGCACGAGTGATGACATCATTCGAATATATATTGAATGGAATTGGAGTGAATGATATAATATCATTGAATCAGAATGATGTTATAATAAACATATGAAGTTATTCTTTACACCATTATACCCATCCATGGGAGGTTGTTGTGGAAAAACAAATTACACCACGGCATGGAGACGGTATTCTGTACGTACGCACACGCGGTGATTTTGTTTTCCATAGGATGGATAAAAGGTGAAATAGGGTAGTTTAATATTTATAAAAACATATAAGTATATGAGTGATACTTATGTTATTACCTCATAATTAAACCATTAATGAAGAGGAAGTATATGAAGAATGAAACTTGAATGAATCGGTAGATGGTATTACCTCTTTCCTGAAGTGCCTCCTTTGAAATTCATCTTAGGGCACTAGAGTTGGACTTTTGAGAAGACCAGTACCACTATAAGGTTTCTAGGGAAGTGGGGAATTGAAATTGGAAGAGTTTGGCCGAGTATCAAGGTTGAAAATGGTGTGAGGAGGAGAGGGGCACCTTGGGAATTATAAGAAATATTAATTTATAATAAATTTAAACCCCACTTAAAAACCTCCAAAATGACTAAAATACAAAGCATAGATGAGATATCGTGGTAATCTCAACAAATAATAAAATTTAGGCATGTTTGGAATTTATTATAAACATTATCAACATGATTTATTCTTATTTATTCAATTTAATTTTATTTGTGGAAATAAAATTCTAAATTTTAAATGGTTATAAATAATCACTTATGTATTGTTAAATTTCCATAATTGGATACTTTATGTCATTTTAGAATATATAAATTTTAATTTAAATATTTTAAATATTTCTTTGATTTTTAAACAACATTATAATATATAATTTTTATAAAATAACAATAGTGTCATTTTTGACACTATTTTTTTGTTTGATTTTAAATAAAATATATAATGAATATATGTTCTAACTAAAAAATTCAATATATTAATAAAATTTCATATTTATCTCTAAAATTATTTTATCACATTAAATAGTTCATATAATATTTATATTAATACTTTTAAAATCATTTATTTGATATTTCAATCAATAAAATAATTTCAACATCACTATTGTGTCATAATTAATGATAATTATTTAATACCTAAAAATTATAAATAAATTAATATGATTTATATAATTTTATTATATTTCTAGGGATTATTTATATCTGATGTTTTATGATTTTTATGACTAAATTAAAATTATTTTATTTATAAGATTTAATAGAGTGACATGTTGTCACTTTTTGTGGTTTTAATAATAATTATATTACTTCATGGTCAACAACCATGAAATGAATCTATTCCTCCCCTTAGGTGATATGGGTCGACTTTTATTCATCCAATAGGATTTTGCTATGTGTTAGGGTAATTTTATTATCTTATTTTCAACCATAATTACCAGATCTACCTTTAACTTTAATAAATAAAAATTACATTAGTTACTATTCATAATATGAAAAAAATAAAAGTAAACTATTAACATAATTTGGTCCCAATGAATTCAAATATGTAATCCATTTTTAGAAATTCAAAACACAGAAGTTTCAGTAATTAATTTAAAATTAATCACGTTGTTAAGAAAATTGGTTTTAGAAGTTAAAACATTGCAAAAGATTGAAGTGATTTTACGTATGAATTCAATGTATAATAAATTATAATGACATAAATTATATTAAATAGTAAAAATATATTCTATTTATACTTTAAAATCATTCAATATTATAATTTATCCATATAAAATATTACGATGAAAAAAGTTATTTTTCATTAAAATATAGCGTGTTTTTACTATTCATTAAAATATGAATGTTATTTGAATAATATGAAAAAATTCTCCAAAGTAAATTTTTATTTCCTGATTCAAAGAAAAATTGAATTTTGTCAAATTTAACTTATAATCATCTGAAAAACTAGATTTAATGTAGGTGCACCATCAAATGGCGGCAAAACTGCATTTTTTTTAAAAATACTCATTTTACCCGAAAAAATTATTTTGTTCACATACCATGTTTTAGAAAATGTGTAAGATGAAATAATAATGTTATAAAACACAAAATTTAATTAATAATATTCATAATTTCTAGTTCATAATAATATTATAACCATATATCATTGTTTAGTGAAACCCGATACTGAGTACAACACACGCTATCGAGGAAGGTCACAATTACGTGTAATGCAAGCCGAGTTAGGGTTGTGCATACTACAAGCTAATACGATGTTTCGTATAGTTCAATATAACCCTGTTGTAGCGTACAATAGAAGATATGAATGAAATTTTATAAATAATATATCTCATAAAATCTCGGGGTGTTACATTCTACCCCCCTTAACTTGAATTTCTCCCTCGAAATTTGTCGGGTTTATAAATAGTTTATTACATTAGAGTTTCTTTCATTGAAACCGACATCATAAAAAAGAATATCAAAACTTTTTGTAAAAAACTAAAGTATGAAATTTAACAGTTACCCAAAGTAACTCAGCACTGGGTTTCCACAGAGGACGATATAGTTGAAAATATGGATATGGAAGAGAAATCTAACCATCATGTTCTGATGGAGAGTGGTAGAGAACGAGGCTATGAAAAAGACAAAAATCCTAAATCTATAAATTTATGATGATCTACGGTAGCATCTGATTAATCAGATATAAGGGAACTAGGACAATATTTTTGGTTTTCAATATCATTTCCCAATAGTTGAAGATTTTGCATTAGAAGAAATACATACTTTATATCGATATAATATCACAGTTGTTCGTTCCTTTAGTAACTTTCACATCATATATTAGAGAAATGATTTTGAATTTTTCATTCGTGAAGTGTTAGCAGATCATTTTATAGAATGATGGGTCATTCCATCTGTCTCAAACAAAAGGTTAGCAATAGTTATATACATATGTCCATCTATGGCGAGATTAATCATTTATCATTCCAAATATGGATTTATACTTCATCTATCATAGATCATAATAAAATGAAACTAGTTTTTTCTAACCAAGGACTTCCTATAGGCCAGTGGTAGCTGATAAAGGCTTGTCGCACTTCGGTTGTGGGTTCGATTCCCACAGCCTTGTTCGACACGACGGGTTTTTGCTCGTCTTGAAGGTTGTCCTTTTTCTAAAACTATACTATTATAACATTCTAGAAATAATATCGAAAAAATTTCTATCCTTAAACAATACAATCTTATGTCCAAAATAATCCATTCCAATCATTAGGCTTATACATATGTCCAATCTCATAGTATAATGAAAACAATTACTAGAAATTTCATCTATCTTTCATGTTAATACCATCATTTATCCCTGATATGTCATAATATATATCTCGTTGGTCACATTCCAATCATGTAAATACATTAATCATGTATTCTTTTGAAACAAGAGTTACCATAGAACCTTATTGAAAATGTGAGTTCTCTCAAAAGTAAAATCTTTCCACATACCAAAATCCCAAAAATTTTATATACTCAAACCATGATATCATGTAGTCCATATATCAATCATGAGCTCATGAAGACTATTAAACAATTTATTTTCTCCTTATCCCTTTATTATGTGCATATCATCTGCTTTCCAAATTATTTGAATCACTTTTCATGGTAACTGGAACCATATAATTATTGAAAACCATAAAAAACCAATATATAGATATTCCAATATTCAAAAGTACTATAAATTAGATTCCACACCATTATTTTGGAATCTCCTTACATAAATACATAATCATTCCACTACATCGTTTTCATACTCAAAATTTCCAATAGTGATCACATGTGACATCCCTTTATCATTTTCCTTATTTGGTTGTTCACGTTTATCATCATTAACCCTTGGATTAGGGCATTGATTAGCATAATGCCCCATTTCCTGGCACTTGAAGCATTGAAGTGTTGGTGGTGCGTTCACTGCAGTTTTTTATTTATTCATATTGTTAGATACTTGTTTCCTATTACTTCGACACTCCTCTACTCTATGACCATATTTTCCAAACATGAAACATTTTCTAGTACCTTTTAGACAATCTCCACCATTCTTCTTTCCACACATTGAGCATAATGTAACATTCATCTTTTTTTCACCATTGTTCTGAGATTTTTCCTTTACTCCATCTTTCGTTTCGTGTCAAAACCATGAGATGGATATGTAACACCAATTTGCAGTTCTACCTTGATAGCACAATGTTCAATTTCTTCATAGCTACTGAAGTCTCTTATAGTTATTTCCCTTTAAAGACTGGGTTTTAATCCACTGAATAATCGATCAACTTTACTTTCTAGTTGAATGATAAATCCAAATCCATACCTTGCAAGACATGTAAAATTTTCCTCATATATACGTACAGATTAATCGTCCTTTTACTTAAGTTCAAGAAACACCATCTCTATCTTTATTCAAATAACACAAGGGATGTACTTATTGAAAAATAAGTTCTTGAAATCATCCCATTCAATGGACTCATATTAATCTCTTTGATCGTATTCTTGATAAGATTCCACCATTGATCAGCATCACCTTCCAAACGATATACTGCTATGATGTCATTATCATTCTCAGAACATTGTAGAACTAAAAATATCTTATTAGTGGTATTGATCCATTGTTCAGCCACTAATGGATCAGAAGACCCGCTGAATGAAGGTGGATGCTGCCTCATGAAGGATTCAACAAAATGTTGCTCCTTTCTCTGCTCATTTGGAAGTCCAGAATTATTCAAAGCTTTTGTAAGAATAGAAATAATATTGTGCACTCCATATCCCATAACATTGGTTTTTTCAGGAGGAAAATCATTACATCGTCCATTACATTGATCAACATGATTTCTTTGGGTTCCATCCAACGTCTAAAATCTAAAAAGAATAGTGTGAGTCAAACATCATGGTAGGGAAAACAACATAATAAAGGGGGAGTACCTTCCATATATAACATCCTTAGTTTAATTTTAATATTGATACCATAATTATAGGACTATAACCTATACTTATAGATAACCGTAGGGACTTAACTAGACATACCTTAGAAATATCTCTAAGGATCTCACTAAAGTTATCGCATCCTAGACACCAAAGTACCGTAATAGCTTAGTGTCTTTGTAATCTCGGAATATAATCTTCTAATAATGGTGAAAGATCTTCAATATCTCCTATGAAGATCTTCCCCTTTTGTTTCCATACCTAAAACCATTATTTATATCCCGGGGAAAAGAAAACATTTAATGGGTGATCTAAAATGCTCAGTAAGGGTAATAATGGAGAAAATAAAACAAACCATATAAATTTTAACATAAAAACATGAACCTAATGTTTAAACATCAAAATCTTGAGAACTGTCATAAAACGTGGCAGTACGTAAGTCAAAGATAATAATGGAAAATCAATCATGATAAAATAGCTTGGAAATAAAACTTTTAATTGTGGAAAACATTAACCACATGATATGATTTCCATAGTAGCCAAGGCATTACTGCCAAGACCATCATTGTGGACAAAGTCCCTTACTAAACCAGGTTTACTTGTCGTTCCAGCCATGTATTACTGAACCGGATTTACTTGACGTTTCAGCCATGTCAATCTCATGAGATATAAATCATTACCAAAATCATTTGATGGAGATATAGGTCCCACCCATCTCATAATGAAATCAGTCTTTCATGTGCCACAAAATAAACATACATCATTCATAATAACCCAACGAATAAAATGGGTTTCATAAACATCATTCCATCATAACATAATCCATATAAAACAAATGGATATCATTTCATGATAAGAGAAGTGAAATAATGTTAATCCTAGAGACATTATACTAGAAACATACACATATGAAATAATGTCATCTTAAATGGAAAATGGTTTTGATAAAGCACTTGAAATGAATTCTTGCGGAAACTATCCTTTCTTCTTGATAAACATTTTCTTTTCACAAAATTCCATTCAATTTTAAGAAAAAAGAATTTTGTGGAAAATATTCTTAAATCAGGTAGAGTTAGATTCATGAAAATAAGGTGTTATGAAACCATAAAAATCTGTTCATGTCGTATATGTTTGAAGAAACATTTTTCTCGTTCTTTTACTGGAAAAGTCAAAAAGTACCTCGTAGGGTAATCAAAAAAAATGTTTCCATACATACTATGTATTAAAAGTCAAAAATGGGTAAAAAGGACTTTAAGAATATATAAAAACATTTTTATTAAACTTGTACATCGATGATAAATATAACCCCAATAAATACTTACGTATAAGAAATATCAGATAGAAAACAATTGAGATTACAACATTATCCATTACCTTAGGTCTGATTTGCTTCATACGTATCCGAACCTCCTGTATAATGATTTAAATAATGTCATTGAATTAATACAGAATAATATTCATTTTTATTATATCATATATGGTTCACTTATTACTTATATTACCTGTTATTTTGTAAATTCTTGTTAAAGTAGCGTTTTGGGTAAAATCGATTCATTTATCATCCGTGTTTTGACTTGTAATTATTAAAATGGTTAATTAGATCATGATTACATAATTACAGAATATAAAACAAGATTCATATATAATATATATTCAGAATATACATATATATAATTGATCGAAAAATGGAATGAAATACACTGTTCATGGGGATGGTAGGTCGTATGTACGAATGAACGCTGTTTTCATTTCCTTATTGAATTGAATGGAATTAAGTAGATGACATACATATATATATATATATAGTAGCTTTATTATGTAATATATTTAATTATTACTTATTATATATAATTTATAATCATTCTTTAATTGTTAAAATGGAAAATGAATCTCATCGCGTCATGGAGACCGTAATCCATACGTACGCACGAGCGATGATATCGTTCCCATATTTATTGAATGGAATTGGAGTGAACGAATTATTATCATAGAATCAGAATGATGTTATTATTATCATATGTAATTATTCTTTACACCATTATACCCATCCAATTAGGGTGGTGGTGGAAACACATATTACACCACGGCGTGAAAATGGTATTCCGTACGTACGTTCGCGAGGTGATTTCATTTACCTTAGGATGGATAGAAGATGAAATAGTGTTGTTTAATATTTAGAATAACATATCAGTATATTAGGGATACTGATGTTATTACTTCCTAATGAAACGACAATATAATAGGATGTATAAGTAGAAATAAACTTGAATGAATCAATAGAAGGTACTACCTCTATCTCGAAGTGCCTCATTTGAAATTCTTCATAGGGCACTAGAGTTGGTCTTTTGAGAAGACCAGTACCTATATAAGGTTTCAAGGGAAGTGGGGAAGTGAAATTGTCAAAGGTTGGCAGAGCATCTAGGCTCAAAATGGTCTGAGGAGGAGAGTGATGAGGTGCCCTTTTATAATGGAGGAGAGGGGCACCTTTGGAATTATAAGAAATATTATTTTATAATAAATTCCAACCCCACTTAAAAAAACCAAAATGACTCAAATATAGAGCATAGATGAGATAGGTGTGTAATATCAACAACCAATAAAATTTAGACATGTTGGGAATTTATTTTAAACATTATCAACATGATTTATCCTAATTTAATATATTTAATTTTATTTTTGGAAATAAAATTCTAAATTTTAAATGGTTATAAATAATCACATCTGTGTTGTAGATATTCCATAATGGGATAAATTATGACATTTTCGAATATATAAATTTTAATTTATAATTTTTAAATTTTTTATTGATTTCTAAAATTTTTTATAATATGTAATTTTTATAAAATAACAATAGTGTCAATTTTGACACTATTATTTTGTTTGAATTTATATAAAATATTTACAGAAGATATGCTCAAACTAAAAGATTTAATAGATTAATAACATGTCATATTTATATATTAAATTTGTGGATAACATTAAATAGATCATATAATATTTATTTTAATACTTTTAAAATCATTAATTTGATATTACAATCAATAAAATAATTTCAACATCACTATTGTATCATAATTAATGATAAATATTTAATCCCTAAAAATTATAAATAAAATCATATTATGTATATAATTTTATTATAATTATAGAGACTATTTATATCCGATGTTTTATTATTTTTATCACTAAATTGAAATTATTACACTTATAAGATTTAAGAGAGTGATATGTTGTCATTTTCATTAGTTTTAATCAAAATTATATTATTTCATGGTCAAAAGTCCCTGAAATGAATCTAGTTCAACCCTCAGGTGATATGGGTGTACTTGTATTCATCCAATAGGATTTTGGAAAGTATTAGGGTAATTTTATAATCTTATATTTACCCATAATTAACAGATTTACCTTTATCAGTAGTGAATAAAAAATATCGTAGTTACTATGCATAAAATCAAAAAAAATAAAAGTAACCTATTAATATAATTTGGACCCACTTAATTCAAAGATTTAATCCATTTTTCAAAATTATAAAAACAAAAGTTGTTGTAAATAATTTAAAATTAATCTCGTTGTTAGGAAAATGGGTTTTAAAAGTTAAAACATTTGAAAAGATTGAAATAATTTTACCTATTAATACAATGAAAAATAAAGTCTAATGAAATAAATTATATTAAATTGTAAAAATATATTCTATTTATACTTTAAAATCATTCAATATTATAATTTAACCATATAAATTATTACGATGTAAAAAGTTGTTTTTAATTAAAATATAGCGTGGTTTAACTATTCATTAAAATATGAATGTTATTAGAATAATATGAAAATTTTATCCAAAGTAAATTTTTATATCCTGATTCCAAGGTAGAATTTTATTTTGTCAAATTTAACCTATAAAAATGTCAAAAACTAGATTAAAGTGGGTGCACCATCAAAAGGCGACATAACTGATTTTTTTTTTTGAAAAATACTCATTTTACCTGAATAATTTATTTTTTTCACATACCATGTTCTCCAAAATGTGTAAGATGAAATAAGAATGTTATAAAATTAAAAATGTATTTAATAATATTCATAACAGAAAGTTCAAAATTATATTATAACCATATATCGTTGTTTAGTGAAACCCGATATTGCGTACAACACACGCTATCAAGGAAGGTCGTGATTGCGTGTAATTCATGCCAATTTAGGGTTGGATATACTGCATGCTAATATAGTGTTGTGTATAGCACAAGATAATATTGGTGTTGAATACAATATAAGATATAAAATAAATTTAAAATTGAATATACCTTATAAAATCTCAGGGTATAATAGTTCATTCAGGACATGATTTCCTTTTGATCATTCCAATGTTATGTAATAAATAACGGACTTTTGGTAACTAGGGTCAGGGCGTTACATCTCGCATATATGATTCCTTATAAAAATCTCCATGGTTCTGGTGTACAATCAAGACTCCATATAGTTGGTTGAGAAAAACCACAAGAGTTCTCAATGTAGCTCTCATTTTATTCAGTTCCTCATTCAGAAAACAATCAAAATTTTCTTCATATCAACTAATACTTTGGTACCATCTAGATCCAGCCATTTTCTTAAACCAGAAATGTAAGTGTGAGTATATCAGTAAAATCATCATATAATACCTTTTGAGGAAGGTAAATACTAGGATATACTTATTCCTGATATCTTAAACTCATTGACCTTATCTAAAATAACTATGACTCTTTCTAATATCTTAACCACTATGGTAATGTCACTTATGCTTAATGAACTCCCTAACCGATAAAGTTATTTAAACCAACCTATGATACCAACTATAAGGACCCATCCTAAAACATTACATAATCTTGAATTTTGTCAAGAATTCACATTGAGGATCTTTTTAAGGTTAGAGTTTTTGAGAATAAGGCCATAACTATAGCATAACAGCTTAAAAATTACATGTAGATGCTACTAACCAGTATCCATTTATCATAAAATTAAAAAACTCTTGAAAAAATGAGACATGTCTAGTTCCATGTTTTAGACAATATGACTTTTCCTCAATCATATCCTTGACCTGATTCATCATTATTTTTGGTGAAAAATATTTCAAAACATGGGATAAGCATAAAAAAGCTCA
The DNA here is from genome assembly GCA_963277665.1 of Viscum album. NCBI lineage: Eukaryota > Viridiplantae > Streptophyta > Magnoliopsida > Santalales > Viscaceae > Viscum > Viscum album. The sequence goes on from OY728165.1 coordinate 1,155,307,674, forward strand.
ATAAGGGTTATAAAATAATCAAAAGAAACATTAGTCCATAAATAAATACAAATCAATGAAACACTACTTTTCAATCATAACATACCTCTTGAAAGCATATGATTTATGAATAACATACAGAAATCATAAATCATAAAGGTAACTTATGAAATTCATAAAATACTTACACATTAGTTTTCATAGCTACATTGGGATTCACATTTGGAATACCCATCACATTATATTCCATAAATCTCTTAGGATAAACATTAATGTTTACCTCCGTCTTGTTACCCAATGAATTAGAGTGCAATCTCTGGCTCACCTGCCATTGGTTTATCACCGAACCACCTAGATACGTAAACAATTCCCAATAACCATAAAATAATAATAACACATAACAAAAGTATAAAGTAAAGATAAAATTTCAACATTACTATCGCAATATATCAACTCAAGATATTAAAATAGACAATGCTTTATCAAACAAATTTCAAATCCATTTAAAACATTTAATAACGAGACTTTTTAATCAAAGTGTCACATACCAATTTGATGCTTTTAAATAAAATATCATTTAAAAATATTAATATCCATATAAGTAAATACATAAATTTTTTTTGAAAACATGTACATTTATGATAAATATTTAGACGAATAAATCATTAAAATATTTTAAAAGATGTTTTAGTTAAAATGATTTTAACAAAATGAGAGAGGCTTGAATCCAAATAATTGAGCAATAATATTTAATCAGAACATTATAATTTTATGAGAATAATTGGATTCATGATATAATTTTCCATAGGACACTATATACACCATATAAAATTTATTTGGTGGATAACGTCAATGAAGTATCAAGGGAATGTAAATTGGGACTAAATCCCTAATAAGAACACCATCCTTAGATTAAAGATAAATAAATGACATAATAATATGTGAAAAATATAAATACACTGAATATGATTGGATAAACAATGTAAATCAATCATATTATATTCACACATGTTCTTTTTAATACAAAACCAATGACTTGGATGTTTTACTCAATGAATGGTAATTAAGTTAAAATTACTCTTACATATTTCATATCTATGACATTAGAATTTATATATTGAGTGATTATGTTTATCAAAAGTATATCCACACAAAGGGTAGTAGAAATTACAATATAAATTAAAAATAGTGGTTCCAAACATAATCAAAGAAAAACATAGTTAAAAATTAGAACTTAAACCTGAGGAATGGAAATTGGGTTAAAATGTTCCCATACCAATTTGGTAACATATTAAACATACAACCCATGAAATAAGGATCATAAAATTAAGATGTAAGTAAACATAAAAGGAAGTATATTAAAAAATTAATATGGTCATGGGTAGTACATTCACCTCCAAAGGGGAAATAGTGTCAAGTATAGCATGAATCTCACGGGAATAAAAAGTGAGATGAAAATCAATTACCACATTTTAATCAATTGAGTCGTATGACCAAAAGGTTATAACCACATAATCACTCACAAAATAACTTTTATATAAAAAATATCATGATAATATATATCAAATTTAGTACACAATACACCACATACAATAAGTTAGTGGTGAAGAATAGAAATCTCACAGAATTAAAAGTGAGATAAGAAATCACTTACCCCATGTCCGACTAGACTCATTTGTTACTTATTCATCCTCAATACTAATTATTAATTAATTTAAATTTAATTAATAACATTTTTCAATTTTATTACTCCTTTATATCTCTTATTAAAATGTTATAAACTTTATGTAATCATTTTAGTTAATAATGGTTGTTTTGTCAATATTTGGCAATTGAGTAAGAAATGGACAACTTATAAATACAAGTTGTACACATGGTCAAAAGTTCATTATATCCTGAATTATATTAATGATTTAGATATCATATATATAATATATATCAATTATAAACATGTATTTATAATTTTAAATAACATTTGGAGGTATGAAATTAAATGCACCGTTCATGGAGACGGTAAGTCGTATGTACGCATGATTACTAAAATCATTTATATTTCTTTTTTTAATGGAATTAAAACATAATGATACACAACAATGTCATAATTATAGTATAATATAATATATAATATCATTGAAGTAATCATTTATATGTACCACATATGTAATGAACGAGTCATATCACTTTGAGGGGGAGGTAGTACGCACATCCTCAAATGAAAATATCGTGTTTACCCTTAATGGAAACCAAATTTGTATGCTATAAAAAAAATACAGAATCAATAAAAAACAATAAACATAATATATATAATATATCAATATATTTCCAAATTAATGGTCACTAAGAGAGGCGGTAGGAGATAACTGAAAAATCGTCGTTTCGTGAAGTGTTTGTTTTCCATCCACCGAAAATGTATGTTCTTTACCATTAGAGTGAGGTGTGTGTATGTGTAGTTCATATAATTTTCATTTAAACATCATATTATATTAATGATACTTGTGTTTTTATAAAATAATGAAATGATAAAATTTTCATGGTTGTATATGTAAAATAATATAAAAGAATTTATGAGAAACAGTTTCATTTAATTCGGGTAACTGCCTTTGGTTTGAACCAAAAGGACCTCTTGATGTGCCTTCTGCATAATGTAAGGATTCTAGAAGGAAGAGGGGGATATTGAGAATTTATTTTGTCAGTTTTTTGATGAGATAATGGTATTCAGAGGTGAGAGGAAAATGTTATAAATGATGGATTTTTATACGGGGGGGGGGGTTCTTTAGGAAAGTGTGAAAATATTATTTTATAATATAATGATTTTAGGTTCCTAAAGGTCCCAAACTCTATAAGGTCTAAGATAATATTACTCAATGGCGACATAAATTATTAAAATAAGAATTTTACAGGTTTTGTATGTTACTGTAATATTTATATTCTTATTTATTAAAATCATTTATTAATTTGGTAAATACTGCATCATTTTTTCGTCTTAAATAATTTTATTTATATAATGTATAAAAATAATAAAAAAATATCATGATGTTGGAATAATTTTTATCTTTCCAATGAATATTTATAGTCTTAATTATAAATTATATAACCCCATGTAAAAAATAATTTACTGAATGATATTTTTTTGGGTAATTTTTGTTTTTACTTAAAATTATTAAATCTAAAGTGTCATTATCACTCCAAAGTGGCTCCATGGGGTCCCCAAATCAACCCATGGATGACCATGGACGGAAACGACTCACCCAAAAAATGATAGAACATGTTTTATATTAATTTAAAATTATTATAATATTCTTTATACCTTATATTACCCTATTTAACTTTAACTGTTGAAAATAAAATTCAAAAGTTACTATTCACCATAAAATTATTTTCATCTTATTAAACAACATTTTACATAATAATAACAACCATGTATTTTGTATTTTCAAAATTCAATTCACAAAATTGGTAAACTTTAATTTAAATGAAAATGTTAGTTTTTAACGACTAATTAGTGGTTTCACTATTCATCAAAATTTGATGTTTTTCAGAAAAATAACCAAAATTAAGTAGAAACTATATTTGATATTTATAATTCCAAAATGCTGTCAATTTTATAAAATTTAAAACATATAAGTGTTATTAATTAATTAAAAATTCATCCTCGTTGTCAAAACAAATTGCAAGTTTTTAAGAAACAACATCTATCAATAGATTGACACTGGTTTATGACAAATTTCAAAGTAAAATTTCCTACAATTACAATAATTGGATTAAATTTTAAAAATATAATTTAATTACACATTAAAACCTTTTAATAATATAATCTATATATATAAATAATTTAGATTCAAATTCATATTTGAATCAAAATACAGTATTTTTCATTATTCATTAAAAATGAATTTTATTAGAAAAATACCAAAACTTTACCCTAAGTTAATTTTGATATCCATATTCTAAAAAGAAATTTTATTTTGTCAAATAGAACATATTAAAGTGACGGAAAATAGATCTATAGATGGTTTTGCATCAAAGGCGGTAAATTTACCTTTTAAAGAATATTAGAGTATTAATGCCTAAAATCTGATTCTTTATTATTTTAAACCTCTAATATTTTTTGGAAAAATGTAAAAACATTTAAAAAACATGTATAATCATATTTTAGTTAGTTATGTCATTTCCCTCCAATACAATGGATCAGTGTTAACTACTATTTAAAATAATATTATATTATTATTTTTTAGTATGACTCAACATTGTGTGCAACATAAGATTTCAAAGAAACCCATTCTTGTTTATCAGGAACACCATCGAACATAAAATCACATTTAATATAAAATTAATAATTAATTTAAAAATATTAATAAATATGAAAAAGTCATATTCTTTATTTACCTGGGATGGTACACATCTCCCTTAAATAGAGAAACACACTAACCAATAAAATATTATATCTACCTCTTCTGAAAACAATAAAAAATTATAATTTAAGGGGTGAAAAATTAAATTCACACAATAAAACACATTCATTGGATTTATTTAATTCCTAAATGGATCATGTAAGAATTTACCTCCCTCAAGTAAAACTCATTTAAGGTGAGAACATTGTTTATACCATTAAAAACTCATTCTTGGTTATAATTTCCATTCATACACTAATTTAAGGCCTGAAAGGATTCCCATGAAAACTATTCATGATGTGAACACCCTATTACATCATTTATAGATTTTTTCACAATTGAAACCATCCTGAATACCAAAGAACATCATTGATATATGCCCAAAATATAAGGACTCGGCTGTAAAACATTACATAATTTTAAATTAAATGAATTATTCTCATTGAGGATCTTTTCAAGTTTAGAGTTTTGGAAGATTAGGACATAATTATTACATGTCAAAAGATTACAAAGTAGACACTTTTACACGGTTCCCATTTTTTTCATAAAATAAAAACTCTTGAAAAAAAGGGTTCATGTGTAGTTCCATGTTTTATACAACATGTCTTTTCCTTGATCTCTTCCTTGACCTTATTCTTCTTTAAGTCCTGTGAAAAAATTTCATTACATGGGATGAGCATCAAAAGCTCAATAAGGGTTATAAAACAAAGAAAGAAAACATTAGTTCATAAATACATAAAAAAATAGAAACTCTTCTATTTACCACATGAAAACATAATATTTATGAATTACACATAGTAATAAAAAATCATAATAATACTTATGGCATTCATACTATACTTAAATTTTATTTATCATTGCTACATAATGAGTCACGTAGGAATACCCATCTTAGTATATTCCATAAATCATTTAGGAGAAAAATTCTCGTTTACCTCTATCACATAATCGAATTTATTGGAGATTAATCTTGGGCTCACCTGCCCTAGGTTTATCAAGGAACCACCCATATATGTAAACAATACCCAAGGAGCATAACATTTTCATAACACATAAAACAAACATAAAAGAAAGATAAGATTTTCACATTTCAATCTCAATATATCATTTAAATATATTGAAATAAAATATCCGTTATCAAAACCATTTTCAATACCAAAATACATAAATGTGTATATGGTATTTTTTTCCTTTTAAAAATATTACGGCTTGTTAAGGAAGCCAAAGATCAAATAATACTCCCGGCGGCGGAATGGTCGTTTTCAACTATTATGTTTAAAAGAAACATTCTTTTTTGTCGTATAGTTAAACGACTCATAGAAAAAGATTCCCTTTGAATGAAATGAAAATTCAAAGGTGTTTATACAATTTATAATGTAAAATCATGTATTCAAATAATATATTCCTCAATAAAAGGAGATTTAGATGAAGTCCCTTACCTCGTGGTTGACGTGACCCATTTGTTCTATAATCTCTTGAGTAATTAAATAAATTTAATTTTAACTTTCTTAAGAACTTTTCTGAGGTTTATGATTCCTTTTATATCAATTTTTACCATGTTAATAACATTATGTAATCATTTATGTTAATAACGTTCATTTTGTCAATATTTGGTACTTGAGTAAAAAATGAGCACCTTAAATTTACATGTTTTCCATAAGGTCAATAGTCGATTTTATCCAGAATAGAATTTTTTATTTAGATATCATATATATCATTTATATAAACTATATATATATATATATTTATAATATTTAATATCATTTGGAGGTGACTAATTAAATGCACCATTCATGGAGATGGTATGACATACGTACGCATGAACTCTACTTTCATTAAAATTTATTATTTTAATGGAATTAAAACATAATGATACATAGGTATATTATAATTATAGTATAATATCATATATATTATTATTAAATCCATCCTTTATATTTACCACATATGGCATTAATGAGTTATATCACTTTGAGGGGGTGATAGTATGCACTTCCTCAAATTAAATTATCATGTTTACCCATAATGGAATCTATATGGGAATGAAAAAAAATACAGAAGCATGAAGAAAACAAAAAAATAACATGTATCATATATAAATATAGTTTCATATTGATGGAAACCATGATAGGAGATATGAGATAATTGAACAATCATTATCTCGTGAGGCGTTAGTTTGTTATCCACAGAAATAGTATGTTCTTCATCCATTTGACAATTGTGTGTGTAAGTGTAGTTAAAATAATTATCATAAAAACAATATACTATATTTAGGATACTGGTGTTGTTATAAAATATATGAATATAAATAGTTTAGAGGTTGGATAATTAAATGAAAAGAAAATAAGTTAAGAGAAACAGTTTATTTTAATTTGGGTAAATTCCTTCAGTTTGAACCAAAAGGACTTCTTGAAGTGCCTTATGCATAAGGTAAGGCTTCTAGGAGTAGGGGGGATGTATGGAGCTTAATTGGGTAGTGTTTAGATGAAACTAATGTCTTGAGAGGTGTGATTAATTTGTTAGAATATAGGGCTTTTTTATAATAGGGGGAGGGGCTCTTTAGGAAACTGTGGTAATATTATTTTATTATATAATTATATTCGATTTCATAAGGTAAAAAACAAATTAAACTCAAATATAGGATTAATAATGGTTGAAATAAAATCATACAATAATAATTTGATAGTTTCTATATATTTTTTTTATTATTTTTAATCTTATTTATTTAAATCTTTTGATAACGAGGTAAATACTACATCATTATTGTGTCATAAATAATTTAATTTATTTGATGTCTCAAAATATTAAAAAAATACCATGATTTAGAAAGTAGTATTAGATTTATAATTATTATTTATAGTCAAAATGATAATTTATATAACCCCTTTTAAAAAGTAATTTACCAAAAGATATATTTTTTGTGTCATTTTTGCCTTTACTTTACGTTAATTAATCTAAATTGAAATTATCACTACCAGGTGGCTCAAAGGGGTCCCAAAATCATCCCAAAGATGCCCATTATCATTAATGACTCAACCAATAAGTTTTGGACAAGTGGTAAGGTATTTTTGTATCATTATAATATTATTTTTACCTTAAATTACCCAATTCACATTTAACCATGGTAAATAAAAGTCAAAAGTTATTATTCACCAAAAATTATATTCATTTTATTGAACTACATTTTATGTACTAATAACAACCATGTATGTTGGATTTCTGAGATTCAATTCCCAAAAGTGGTAAAATTTCATTTAAAAGATTATGTCAGTTTTTTAACTACTCCTAAGTGGTTTCACTATTAATCAAATATTTAAATTTTTCAGAAAAATAACAAAACTTTAGCCTAATATATATTTGATATTCCAAATTAAAAAATGATGTATATTTTTCCAAATTAATAACATATTGGTTTTATTAATTAATTTAAAATTAATTCCCGTTGTTAAAACAATTATCTTTTTCTAAGAAACAATATGTATCAAAAGATTAACACTTGTTTGTATCCAATTTCAAAGTGAAATTAATTACAATGACCAAAATTGGATCAAATGGAAAAAAATATTTTCTCATAAAACTTTAAAACCAATTTAAAAAGATAATCTAACCATGTAAGTAAATTATATTAAAACACAGTTTTGATTTAAAATACAATATTTTTCACTATTCATTAAAAAATGAACTTTATCGGAAAAATTCCTAAAATTTACACAAAGTAAAAATTTGATTTCCCCATTATAAAGAAGGATTTTATTTAGTGAAATATAATGTATTAAAGTAACCAAAACTATATTTCAAGAGGTTTCAACAATAAAAGGTTCTAAATCGACATTTTAATGTAAATTTTACTTAAAATTATATTCATTCACAATTTATGCCTCTAACTTTTATTAGATAAATGTAAATACATTTAACAATCATGTATAATTATATTGTAGTTAGTTTTGTTCATTCCCCCAATATAAAATTTAGGAGTTAACTACCATTTGAAAAAATAATATTATATTATTATTGTGCAATGTAAGATTTCAAAGAAACCTGTTGTTGTCTATCAGGTTCGCTATCAAACATAGAAACCCCTTTAATTAATATTATTATTTAATTCAAAAAATATAAATAAATATGAAAGATGTCTTATCCTTTATTTACCTTGGATGATACATCGTTCCCCCCTTTTGGTAATTGTGTCCTCATAATTTTACTAATCAAAATATGTAGGGGTTTGTATCCCTCATATAATTTTCATATTCCCACGTTTCCTATACAAGCATATGGTTTTTCCTCAAAACCATTACCTCATGAATTACCTTATTCCGCAAAACTTTCTCCCTTATGTCTAGAATATGAACTGGTTGTTCTTCATTAGAGAGACTCTCTTCCAACTAAACTACCTTTGGGCTCAAAACATGGGATGGATATGGCATATACATTCTCAACATCTAAAAAAACATTCTGTTCCTCAGATAAACATGGACATAAATCCACATAGTATGAAACTAATCAAATTTTCTCAAGGATTTAATAAGGTCCAATGAACCTCGGACACAAATTACCTTCTTACCAAAACACATCACAATTTTCCATGGAGAATCATTGAGAAAGACATGATCACCTACCTCAAAAGAAAGATCCTTCCTCCAGTTATCTATGTCACTGTTCTGTCTTCTCTGAGATGTTCTCATGTTCTTCCGAATCAACTGAAATTTCTCTAACATCTCTACTACCAATTTTGCTTCCACCATCTTCCTTTAACCTACTTTATCCCCAAAAGATAGAGTTTGACAATGATTTCCATGTAATGCCTCAAATTGAGCCATCTGTATACTAGAATGAAAACTATTATTATATGAAAATTCAACCAAAGAAGGATGTTGGCTCCAACTTCCCTGATAATTCATCGAGCAAGCATGTAACATATCCTCCAATGTATGAATTGTTCATTCTAATTTCCCATCTGATTGAGGATGAAAAGCTGTGAAAAAATTAAATTCAGTACCTAACGACTTTTAAAGGACTTCCCAAAAGTTAGAAGTAAACCTGGGATCATGATCAAATAAAACAGAAAGGGGAACTCAATGCAACCTGACTATCTCTTTAACATACAACTGGGAAAGTTGATCTAGAGACAAATTATCTCGAATATGAATGAAATAATTGGATTTGTTCAAACGATCAACAATAACCCATATTGCATTATTACCTCGATATGTCTTCGGTAATCCCATGACAAATTCCAGGGATATATTTTCTCATTTACACTCTGGCACCGGTAATGGTTAAAGCATCCCTTTTGATAATTGCAGATCTAATTTAACCTGCTGAAAAGTCAAACACTGCAAAGTGAAATTAGAAATATCTCTTTTCATTCCATCCAACCAGTAATACTTCTGATGATATCAATATATCCTAGTATATATATTTTAAACTAGAAAAGGGGAACTATAAGAATCCCATAACAACTCAGTCTTCAACTTTTAATCATAAGGAACACATAATCTCTTTCCAAATCTCAAAACACAATCATTATCAATGTTAAATTCAGATAACATACACATCAGAACCAAATCAACATTTTTTTTGTAACACACTATCTTCCATCTGTTCTTGCATAATTCGGTCGGATAGAGATGATCTCCCTGACACCTGATACAAAAAATCTGAATTTTCTACGCTAACAACTTCTATGATAATGATTAACAAATCAAAAACAAAAGGATCTTATTCCATTGGTGACATGGTTAATGAAGCAACACTTTTTCTCCAAAAAGCATCAGCCACATTATTTTATTTTCCCGGATGTTAATGGATCATGCAATAATAATCCTTGATTAATTCCAACCATCTCCTTTATCTCATGTTTAACTCTTTTTGACTGAATATATACATTATATTTTTCTGGTCAGTATATATTTCACATTTTACTCCATAAAAATTATGCCTCCTAATTTTTAAATCAAAAACAACAACAACTAATTTCAAATCATTTGTAGGATAATTTAACTCATGTGGTTTCAACTAACATGAAGCATAAGCAATTACCTGGTCACTATGTATTAGCACACAACAATGTCCTTTCAACGAAGCATCAATATAGATAAAAATCTCACAATTTCTGGATGGATGTTCTGAAACTAGGGCATTCACCAATCATCTTTTCAATTCCTGAAAACAGTCATCACAATCTTTTGTGCAGACGAACATAACACCTTTTCGAGTTAACTTAGTCATTGGACTTGATAAACATGCAAAAAATTCAACAAACCTCTTGTAATAACCATCTAAACCAAGAAAACTACGAATCTAGGTTATATTTGTGGGTATTTGCCATTTCTCAAGAAATATTATTTTCACAGGATCAACTGTTATGCCATTTTCTGAAACTATGTGACCATGGAATGAAATTTTTTTCCTCTAAAACTCACAATTGTTGAATTTCTGATACATTTTCTTTTATTTTGTGGTTTTCAAGACAAACCTTAAATGAATTCCAGGTTCCACATTACTTTTGGAATAAACCAAAATATCATCAATGAACAGAACCATAATCTTATCCATGAACTCGCGGAAAATTCTATTCATATGATCCATGAATACAGCAGGTGAATTAGTTATACCAAAATGCATAACTAAAAATTAAAAATGGCCATATCTAGTATGAAATGTGATCATCAGAATGGTTTCTTCCTATACATTCAATTGATGGTACCCTGACCTCAAATCAATCTTTGAAAAATACTGAGCTCCGTGAAGTAGATTAAACAAATCACTGATATGAGGAAAGGGAAACTTGTTCTTAATTGTGATGTTATTCAATTATCTATAATAAATATAAAGTCTCATTGAACTAATTTTTTTATAACAAATAAGATAGGAGAACCCCATAGTGATGTACTAGGTCGAAAGAAACCTTTATCGAATAAATCCTGCAATTTCTTCATTAACTCTAAAAGTTCAATTTGATCTATTTGATAAAGGGGTTTTGAAACTGGATTAGCATTATGAACTAAACCAATAGTAAATTAAACATCCTGAATGGGTATAGTACTGGGAAAATCATCCAGAAAAATATAATGTTACTCATTTACCACTGGCACATCATTAATCTGAATAGCTTCTTTGTTTTCATCAATATGTGAAATGTAACATTAATTTTCATCTTTTAATATTTTCTCATCTTTCTGATATGTTATTCAAAGAAAGGCTAAATTATTGTCTACAAACTAAAAATAATTATGAAAATATACCTCTTTAGCTCTGCAATAAATCTTAGCATGAGCAAAAAAATCCAATCCATACCCAAAATAACATGAAACTCTTCTAGAGACAAAACAATAAGGTTTGTTGGTAGATTGATTCCTCACAAAAGGACATTAATGTTCTTATGTTTTCTTTTTATCTCAACATTTCCACCAGCTGTTTTTACCCTATGTTTTATATTCATATTTTGAGATGGAATTCACAATTTACTAAAAAACATCTCAGAAATAATAGAGTTTGTGGACCCTAAATAAATCAACACATTGGCATAATATGAACAAACAAAAAGTTTACCTAATACAACTTCATTTGATGGCCCAACATCTTCTGAAGTAGTTGCAAAAGATTTCACCACCCCTTTATGCTTGTAGTCCAGCTGCTTTCCTTTAGTTGAGTTCTTTGTTGGGCACTCATTTCTATAATGACCCATTTCATTGCACCTAAAACATTTTACTGAATTTAAATAATATTTTGTATTATCATTACCTTGATCTCTTTTAGTGAAATTACAAGACTTGTGTCCCATTTTACAACATCAGTAACACTTAGAAAAATTCAAAATACTTTTCCCACCATGCTTTTTACCACAATTTTCACAAACAATAAACTTATGTTTCTTACCTTCAGACTTTTTGGAAGAGTTCTTCCCTTTCAACTGGAAACTCGACCTCTTATTTTATTGTTCTTTAATGAACCCCTGATCATCAGCAAACTCCATTTCCACCATCTTCACACAATGAAAAAAAATTTCATAACGTTTGAACTCACAAGAATATAATGTCATTTGATACTTTGGATTTAATCCTGGGTAAAAATAGTTGATTTTACTATCAAGTTCTTGTATGAAATTTGGATCACACCTTGCCAATCGATTGAATTTTTATTCATAAGAAGCCACTAATTCATCCTCCTGCCACAATTCACGGAATTTTTTTTCCATTCTACGATGAACCACCTTAGGAAAATATTTATCTAGAAAAATTCCTTTTGAATTCATCCTAATCAAAAACATCAATCTCCACGTTATCCTTGATATTTTTCACCATCGACCACCACTAATAAGCTTCACCATCAAAATGGTAAATAGTGAGACTAACCTTTTTATGTTCTAAACCACCCATAACATTGTAAATCTTTTCCAGTGCTTTAATACACCCTTCTTCTATCACCGGGTCAGATGATCCTTTGAATGATTGAAGATTTTGCATCCTGAAATGCCCCACTACTGACATGTTCCTCTGTGGTATATTCGGATGATCTCTTATATGGATACCACCACAATTTTAGCCTAAGTCAACTCTTCTATCACTGCCAAAAACTATTGAGATCTGATTCTGATCATCTTAGGTTGCTGATTTGGTTGTTTTTCTTCCTCTTGAGGATGTCCCAACATAGCTACCATGTTTCCTCTGCAGAAAATCACTCTAAACATGGAAATATCTTAGGTGACCCAGCATGGTAATCTATAAATGCTATAGGATTTCAATATTAACATAAAATACATTATGGATATTAATTTAACAATACCCTATCTCTTACAGTTATCTAAATCGACCACGGATACCATCTATAAGGACGTGACCTCAAATGATTACATAATATTGAATTAAATGAATAATTCACATTAATGATCTTTTCAGGTTTAGATTTGTATCAGATTATTACATAACTATTTCGTCTCAAAATATTACAAAGTAGACACTTCTACTCAGTTTCCATTTTCTTCATATAATAAAAACTCTTGAAAAAAAGAGTCATGTATAGTTCCATGTTTTAGACAACATGACTTTTCCTTGATCCCATCCATGACCCTATTTGTCTTTATGTCTTGTGAAAACATTTCAAAACATGGGATGAGCATAAAAATATCAGTAAGTGTTATAAAACAAAGAATGAAAACATTAGTTCATAAATACATAAAAAACATAAAATCTTTTACATACCTCATGAAAACATATGATTTATGAATAACACATAGCAATCAAAAATCATAAATATACGTTTGGAATTCATATCATACTTACACTGTAGCTATCATAGCTACATTGGGATTTTTGTTGGAATACCCATATCTTTATATTACCTAAATCTATTTAGTGAAACATTCACGTTTACCTCTGTTGATTTACTTAATGCATTAGAGATCTATCTCGGGCTCAACGGCCCTAGGTGTATAACGGAACCCCCCATATACGAAAACAATTTACAAGAACCATAACATGTTCGTAACACATAAAACAAAAATTAAAGAAAAACAATATTTCCACATTTCAATCACAATATATAATTTAAATATATTGTCATAACAAATCCATTATCAAAACTACTTTCAATAACAAAATACATAAAAGAGTATATGGTATTTATTTTCCTTTTATAAATATTATGGCTTGTTATAGAAGCCAAAGATCAAATAATTCCAGCGGTGGTAGAAAGGTCATTGTCAATGCTTATGTTAAAAAGAAACATCCATTTTTGTCGTTTAGTAAAACGCCTGGTAGAAAAAAAAATTCCATTTTAATAAAATAAAATGTCAAAGGTGTTTATACAGCGTATAAAATAATTTTTTTTATTAAAACAAAATATGCCTCAATGATAGGAGATTGAGACGAAGTCTCTTACCTCATGTCAAACTTGACCTGTTCATTCTTTAATCTCTTGAATAATAAATTAAAAATAATTTCTAATTGATTAAGAACCACTCTCAAGTTTATTATTCCTTTTATATCACTTATTACCATATTATAAACATTATGTAATCATTTGAGTTAATAACGTTCATTTTGATGATATTTGGTACTTGAGTGAAAAATGAACACCTTATATTAACAAGTTGTCCATGTGGTCAATAGTCCATTATACCCAGAATGACATTAATTATTTAGATATCATATATTTCATATATATCCAATATATATATATATACAATAATACATATCATTTTGAGGTAAGAAATGAAATGCACCGTTCAGGGAGACGGTAAGTCGTACAAATGCATAAACGCTACTATCATTTATATTTCATATTGTAATGGAATTAAAACATAATGATACATAGGTATATTATGATTCCAATATAATATCATATATTATATCATTAAATCAATCCTTTATATGTCCCACATATGGAATTAACGAGTCATATCTCTTTGAGGGGGCGGTAGTTTGAACTTTCTCAAATAAAATTATCGCATTTACCCATAATGGAAACCATAAGTGTATGATATAAAAGAAAACAACTGAAACATGAAGAAAACAAAAACATAATATATATCATATATAAATATATTATCATATAAATGTCCACTATGATAGGCGGTAGGATATAATCGAATAATCATCTTCTCGTAACACATTTAATAATCCAATTTTATTAGATATGTCTAACCATGGTCATACATGGGTAAATTTTAGGACCCCATAGAGTTACATGGGTGAGATAATGACACATTATAATAATTAATTTAAAATAAATAGAAATATATCATAAAAATGAATATTTCCATAAAAAATTTAATATAGTGTTATATAACTGATATCATTGAATATGAATATTAACTAAAAATATAAAAGTATTTCCCACATAATGAAATTTTATTTATAATTTTTAGTAACTATATAAAAAAATTTATTTATGACAAAATGAAGATGTATTTATTACATTATAAATTAAATATTCAAATAATTAATTTTATAAGTATTAAAATAAATATTATTTGAACCTTTTTATTCGATGGACTAATATTATATATCATTATGAAATATTATATTTGATTTAATTCCTTTTGTTTGAAGGAAATTTTTCTTGTGACTTTATCAAAAATCAATTACAAAATAGTGTTAAAATTGATATAAATTAGCATTTAAAAAATTCTATTATACTAAATCATATAATAGTAATAAAAATATAATATTGTTTTAGGTTACTTATATAATTTTAATAATATCACTAATGTTCCACATTTGTTTCTCTTGTCATTTTATAGTAACTATAGAAACCTTATATTATGAAAATATAAGAAGACAAGGTATTAATTAATATTTTTAACTACACGTTTAAGCTAAAATATAAGGATAAATTTGTGACCTTACCTTATATAAAACCTATTGGATAAGAGAATTTCAAAACATTATCATATTTTAATTGAATTATATAACTTTTTTACTATTATAATCAAAACAATTATACTAAAATAATATTTTAAAACATTCCAAATGTGCCCCCACTCCCTCTTATAAAAGGCCACCACCTCTACGTACAAACTCACAACTATCAAACCCATTTTATAGTAAATATTATGCTCATATAATATCCCAAACATCCCTCACATTCTTCTAGATTCCTTGAATTTGGCACAAGGAAATTCGTGAATACCTTTTGGATCAAATCAATAGAAGTTACCAAATTTAGAGGTAATGTCTTCTCTCAAGTTCCTTTATTTTAATTTCCTTCTCCACTAACTAAACTATTCTTATTATTTGGTTAAATAATATAACATGTATCCATAATATAATAGTAATATGTAATGATAATTATTCTAACAACACTTACACACCCCACCATCTAATGGATATGAACATACTATTTTTGTGTATTATGAACTACTCCCTCCTGAAAAGATGATTGCTCAATTTTCTCCTACCACCTATAATGGTGGACATTATGATGGAACTATATTTATATATGATATATATTATATTTATATTGACTTTACTATTATGTTCTTTTTAATTTATATCAGACCATTATGCTTTGCATAATATGTAAATACAATAATTTCCTTTGAGGAAGTACCGACTACCGCCCCCTCAAAGTGATATGATTTTTTCATGAAATACATGGAACATATATAGGATAGAATTTATAAAATTAGGTAAAATATATAACATTAATTATATAATATATTTATATTATGCATATGTATCATTTATTTTTCATTCCATCAAGATGACAAAGAAATAAAAGTAGCATTTAAGTGTACGTATGACCAATCATCTCTATGAAAGGTACATTTCATTTCGTTTATTAAAATGGTATGGAATATTATGAATACATATTTAGTGAAAATATATGATATTTTAATAATGAATACCATTATGTTGAAGATTTAATTTTGAATACATGGACAATTTACATAAAAATAAGTTCATTTTCGACTCATGCTCTGAATATCAACAAAAGTAACTACATAGTCATAACTAATTATGAGATTGTTAAAAATTTAAATAACGGATACTAAAGGAATAATAAACTTGAAAATTTTTATCAAAATATTATAAATTAACATAATTTTATTGATCTGGAATATCAAGGATCATACATGACAATTTCGACTCAAGGGAAGGGACTTTCTATAAATATCCATTAATTGATGAATATTTTGATTTATACATGACTTCCTTTAGATGATATGTGGAAAAACCCTTTGAATATAAATTTATTTCACTTGTTTTTGAAATTAATCGATTTTAAGAAGCATTTTACTAAATGAAAAAATGAATGTTTCTTTTTGTAATACACAGTGACAATAACTATTCCACCATTATCAGCATTATTTGATATTTGGAATCTTCTACAAGAAATAATTTTTTTTAAAATAGTAAAGTAAATATTATAATATTTTTAAGGTATTTTGGTATTGAAAATGGTTTTCTATATGGATTTATTATGTTGAAATTTTGAACTTATATCTTGTTAATTTAATGTGGAAATGTTATCGTTTTTATGCTTGTTTTATGTGTTATGATAATGTTATGGTTCATAGAAATGTTTTATGTATGTTAGTGTTTCCATGATAAACTATGGGTGGGTGATCACATTATTTCCCACCAATGAATTGGGTAATGTGACAGTGGTAAATGTAAAGGTTTCTCCTAAGATATATTGGTGGTATACTATGATGGGTTTTTCAATCGTAACCATGATGGTTACTCTATATATAGTTTTGAAATCTAGAATGTATGTATGTTATGGATTCGACTAGTTACCGTTATGATTAATGAATTCTAAGAGTTATTCGTAAATCTTATAATTTCATAAGATATATTGTAGAGACTATGTTTTATGAGTAAAAAAAAGATTTTAGTGATTTGTATGTTATCAGGGACTCATGTTTTATTTCCTTATTTTATAACACTAAATGAGAAATTTATGCTTGTCCCATGTATTTTTTAATTTTGATTACATGTTATTAGGAAAAAATCAAGAAGATTTTTATAAATAAAATAATTCTTTTTTTATTTTAGGAGTATTATTGTTGGAAAAAATGGATAGTATGAAACTGTCTACATTGAAATATTTGAGATTTAATGTAATATTAATAGACTATTTCTATGAAGCTCTAAACCTAAATAGATCATAAATGGTAATTAAAATAAATTTACTGACTAATTTCTAGATTAAGCAACATTTTATGGTTGGGGCCTTATAGATGGTATCACATGTGGGTTTATATAACATTATGAGTTAGGATATTGTTAAATAAATATAAATTAATTATTTTTAATTTATGGTAGGTTTTAATTAATATAGAATTTGATGTTTAAATTTTTACTTATTCTATGATATGTATGTGTTCAGATATGTTTTCCATAGAAGAAAACTGGGCAGATATGATGGAATGATGTCAAGAGAAAATAACATACCAAATCAGCAACAAGAAATGAACTAAATCGAAATCAAATAGTTTTTTATGGTGATGGAATAGTTGACTCTATCTATAAATTATGGTGGTATCCATGCACAACATTATCTAGATCAACTATAGAGGAACATTTCAGTTGTAGAGAACATAATGAGGTAACATCCCCCATCATCCATTGGATCATATGACCTTGTAATAGCTGAAGGGGGGATTAAAGAACTTGAAACTATTTTTGATTTCATGGGGTGTTAAGAATATAAAAAGGCTAGTCTTTCTATATATTTATTTGAAGGTGAAGTAGATTGGTGGTGGTAAATGGTTTAAAATATTAGGGATAGTGAGGAGATTTAATATCTTGATTGGGATGCATTCAATGGTATGTTCCTAGAGAAATATTTTCATAGGTAGTTTTACTTAGGATAGAAAAACATTTCTTGGGATTAATGTAGGAGGATTACTGAATGGCTTCATATAAAGAAAAATTCACTCGACTATAATGGTATGCTCCAAATTTATTATCTGATCTTGAAATTAAAATCGATCATTTTAAATCAAAGGTAATGGTAATGTAAAAAAGGGAATTATCTTCTATTGAGTTCAAATGATATGAAATTGTTTTTGATGTATGGAGAGGGTGGAAATAGAGTTTTCCAATGATCATGTATTCTTTGAAAAACAACAAAATAAAAGGTCACAATGGAAAAAAAAGGTATGAAATCTTCAAAAATGTTTTATGGAAAGAATCATAAGATTATAGTTTGTAATAATTATTGTAAAAAGCACACTGGGGAATGATTTTTTAACATTGGTAAGTGCTTCCAATCAAGTATATTTTGATATAAGGCTCGTAATTTTACTAGGACATATTCATTTAATGGTTAGAAAAAATATGAATTAAAATTAGTCGAATATTTTAAGGGTAATGAAATTGGTCATTAAGAAAATAAGTGTCCGACAATGTACTCAAATGATGGAAATCAGTCAGACTACATGCCAAAAAGGGTGTTGAAATCATTTGAAACAACTTCAATAGATGTAAGTCCATCATATAAAGTAGTATCATGAACCTTTTTTTATTTATTTTGTTCCATTTTTTAATTCTGGGTCTATAGATTAATCCATTTCTATGAAATTTTCTATTAAATTGGGAATTCCATCTCAATATATGAATGTTGAACTTGTGGTTAAAACACCTGGGGGAAATGTTTAGACCAAGTGAAATTATAAGATCCTTCTTGTCATTGTGTGATAATATAATCTACTTGAAAACTTTATCGTTTTTCAATTGTACAGATTGATTTTATTTTGGGTATTAATTGGATTTCCATTTATCATGTTATGATTAACATCAGAGAAAAAAAATTCCATTATTTATGAATTTTATTTTGTAATCAAGTATAAACCCTTAATTTTGAAAAAAATATCTGGAATCATAGAAACTAGTAAAATATTGGAATGAATTTTATCTTCCCCATATTATTAAAAAAAATGAAACTTTTTATATTAAATGGGTGATAGTGGTCAATGTGTTTATTGATGATTTATCGGGTGAGATTCATGGTATAATTCATAATCAAGTAGTGGAATTTATTGTTGACTTGTTTCCTAATGCTACGAAAATTCCAAAACCTCCTAATAGAATGTCTCAAATTGAGCATTTGGATTTAAAAAAGAAATTATCGGAGTTATTAGATAAAAATTTCATTCAACCTATAACATTACCATGGGGTTCTCTTATGCTATTTTTTATAATTAATAAGGTCCAATTAGAATATTCAATGATTTTAGAGCCTTGAATAACATCCCTATTAAGAACATGTGTCATTTTACTCATATCGATGATTTGTTTGATCAACTACAGGGACCTGAGTATTTTTGGTTGATTTACGTGAGGTTGGGGTACAAGCAGTTGAACATAAAAGAAGCGGTTATTTCAGAGACATTGTTTTTTACCAGATTTTTCCATTATGAGTTTGAAGTTAAGCCTTTTGGGTTAACCAGTTCACCTACAATATTCATGGATCTAGTGAATATAATTTTTTTTGATTTCTTTGATAATTTTTCGGTTGTGTTTGTTGTTGATATTTTGGTATATTCTAAAACTAAATAGGATCATGAAATTAATTTAAGGGTTGCATTGAATACCATCAAATAAAATAAACTATATGGGATATGTATCATGTTTGAGTTTTGGTTACAATAAATTAAATTCCAAGACCACATTATTTCTAAATATGTAATAATTGTTGCTCCTATAAAAAAAGTTATTGAAGAATGGAAAATACACACAAATATAACTATTATTTGTAGTTTTATTGGTTGATCATGTTATTACTAGATGTTTTTTGAAAGTTTTGAATGGTTATATAGCCCACTAACTATGTTAACTCAAAAATGTGTTAAGTTCATCTGAACAAAAGAATATGAGGAATTTTTTCTGGAATTGAAAAGAATATTTTTGAATGCTCCTATCCTTGAAATGCATACCAGAAATGGAGATCTTGATATCTATAGTGATGCATCGCTGAATGGAAATAGATATTACCTAATGAATAATAATAATTTAATTTCATATGCTTCACATTAGTTAAAAAATCAGGATTTAAATTAACTTACACATGATTTGGAATTAGTAATTGTGTTTTTCATTTAAAATTTTGAAGCATCATCTATATGGTGTCAAGTGTGAAATATAAACAGATCACAAAAGTTTAAATTATATATTCACATAGAAAAAATTATACTTGAGATATAGGATATGGTTGTAATTAATCAAGGATTATGATTGTGTTATTTATAAACATCCTTGAAAGGAAAATAATGTGGTTGTCACTTTGAGTTGAAAGAGTAATTCTATATTAACCATGATACATATGGAATGCGACCCTTTAGATTTTGATTAGATGAATATTGTATTGAAAGTTATTTATAAAAGGAATTACTCTATTTTGTTTTAGGTGGTAGTGAAATCATCTTTATCGGGCATAATTAAGCTTGCATAGAAAAAAGATAGTGAGTTGCAAAAAAAGGTAGATTTTGTTCTGAAGGGTACGTTACCAAAATTTAACATTGAAAATTACTTTGTTTTGAGGATTGGAAAGAGTTTATGTGTTACTTTTGATACACAATTGAAGAATGTGTAATTATGTGATGATCGTAGTTATATATATTCAGTTCATTTAGGCAGTACAAGGATGTTAATAGATCTTTCAGAGTATTACTGTTGATATGGAATGAAAATAGATATTACTGAATTTACCTAGAGATGTTTTATTTTACAACTAGTTAAGTAATTATACTAGTTGCCAAAAGGGATGCCTCAGACTTTTAAAATTCCAAAGTGAAAATTATTAAATGATTCAATGGATTTCATAGTGGGATTATAGAAGTCATCTCTAGGTAACAATGAAATTGGGGTTAGAAGATATACTAAATTTTTGTTCAATTGATTACCAAGGATGATGGGACAAACAAATTTATTTAGTTTATTTTTCTTATAATAAAATATTTCATTCCTGTATATAGATTTTACCATTTAAATAATTATCTGGAAAGAGGTGTCTCACTACAGGTTTTTGGGATGATGTAGGTTAAATGATGTTGTTGGTCTAGAATAAGAAGAAGTGATAGTAGAAAAACACTAACTGATTATTAAGCACATTAAAACAGCTTAGATCTGGAAGAAATTTTATACAGATAACTAGAGGATGGTTCTTTCTTTTGAAGAAGGTGATCATGTCTTTCTCAAAGTATCTCCATAGAAAATAATGATGTGTTTCGATAAGAAGGTAAAATTTAGTATGAGGTTTATTGGACCCAATGAAATCCTAGAGAAAGTTGGATCTGTTTCCAAAAATGTAGATTGACCTCCATGATTATCCCATGTACATAATTTTTTTCTTGTTTCAATAGTCACGAACCAGCCCGGGTACCCTGGTAACCCGATAACTGAGCAGGCCCTGACATAGACTGAAGGGCGTTCCTGATCCACATGGGTCGACAACTAGCATCAAGCATCACACAACATGCAAGTGGGAATGATTTTTCCACAAGAATGAGGAAGCAAAAGAAACAAGACAGTATGCATAACAAAAACAAACTTCACTAGGAGTAATGTACCAGAATAAAAAGAGGCATAAAAAGCCCAAATTACTACAGCCGAAGTACTAAAAATGGGAAAAACAGACACAAGTTCCCTAAGGACACAACTCACCAAGACCGAAGATCAAAAGTTGAATCCACCTCCAAGAGGTACCTTCCATTTTCTTGATCCTGGAAGAAGGAAGTCTAAAAACACCCAAATTCAAAACTATAGTGTTATCCTAAGCCTAGAAGGATGCCACCAAATATTTCGTAACAGATTCCAAATATATATTATCTATAGAAAAGCTTTCAATTTTCAAATACATTTGTTTGTAAATGCATATTTCAACAAAAACATGTTATACATTTTCAAATTATGGAAAATTAATTTATGAAAAGGCATTACCATGATGGAATATTTCTAAAACAGTGTCTTAAGAAAAACATTTATATAAAAAAGTTTATATAAATTCATCAGGAATGTAATATAGTTCAAAATCATTGGCATAAATTTATATCTCAAATATAAACAAACAAGCGAGCAACATGGTCATCTTCCAAAAGGTACGATAGTATTAACCAGTTATAGGATTCTGCACTCCCTATGTTAACTCATAAAAATATGTATACACACATGCCTATGACACTGGCCAAAGGAGACTCATCCCCAACCCATTAGGGATATGACCCACCACAAGTATGTATTATAATGTTGTCGTAGCGTAGAGTGTATCCAAATAAATCACTGTCTACGTAAGGCTTGCATGCGCACTTACATAATGGGTGATCTATTTTAAGAATTATTAAAAATACAATCAATCCCATTATTCCATTTCAAATGTTCCAATTTCTATCCATTTAAAAACCAAAACATTTTTTATTAAAAAACATACCTTTTTTCACAATATAAAACCAATGGGTTTATATCAAATCATTTAAGCCATTTTCACTAGTATGAAATACATTCAAACACAATTCCATCATTACAAAATTTGTTCCCACAATTAAATTCAAAATTTTAATTGAAATCTTTTCCATAAAATCCTTAATTTAAATTCAACAATATAAATTGGCCAATTTCCTTAAAAACACCCAATTAAATGGAATTGTTCTTTTCCAAATTACCATGCCAAAACCATTTCATATATCTCGATTCAGTAGAATTGATTTTTTATCAATTTAATTGAAATAAAATTTGAGAAATTGAATATAAATTTAAAATTTGAATAAATCAAGAAAATAAAATGATAATCAATTTGGTAAGTCAGGATGAAACCACCTACCTCGAAGGTTTTGACCAAAACCACAACGGTCGAGAACGCTCAAGAAAATCAGGTTTCTTCTTCATGAACCCTCATTAGATCTCTTTCTCCGAGCAAGATCAAGACCAAATCGCATCATATTTGGTACTGAACACTTAGATCTACCCATAACGGGTGTAAATCTAAGAAATCGAGAGAATAGGAGAAGTAGGTATAATTAGATCTAAGAAACTGATCAAGAATGATGAATAACGATCACATACCTCAAGAATACATCTTTGATTCACTAATAGGAGCCTTTGGATTTCCTTCAGAATGATGGGAGAACCTACTATTACCTTAAGAGAAGAAAAATCATGGGTTAGGGCCACTTCAGAGGACAAACGAGGCACTTAGAGGCAAACCAAGTGACATACACAATTTAAGGATCCAATTTTAAGTGGCCTCATGGATAGTTCGCACGATTTAACAAACAGTGCACTAGCCGTGCATTAGCTACTGCCTTGACCACCTGCCACGCTTGGTTTGGCCGCACGGGTAGACAAACTGTGCACTGCCCATGAGAATGCTATTGCCTCCAGGACCAACTGCGCACAGTTTGGATGCACGATTTAGACAACTCGTGCGCTACCTATGCGAATTCTCCATTGCCTCAAAACATCTTTTAAATTTCTCCCTACTCTCCCAAATCACAACTCCAAAATAGAGGTACTTAGAAACATAAAAAGTATATGAAAAACTAATGTGATTTCACAACCTCCCCACCATAAGATCTTTCTGTCCCCATAAAGCCTATGATGATACCTCCACATCAAAAAGAAGAGGCCATTGCACTCTCATTAGTGCCTACCATTCCAACATCTCATGATAATCAGAACCATGATGCTAAAGTACACGGACAAAAGGTATCATTCTCCCACGAAGTACCTTTGTCTGACAATCAACAACCCTAACTGGTCCTTCAGTAACAGATAAATCTGGTTCAATCTCAAGTTCACTCCATCTTACATGATGAGAGGGATCATAGAGATAAATTCTCCTCTACGATACATGGATGAAATTATGTATCGACATCAGTTGTGGTGGTAGAGCTAGATAGCAAGGAACATTTCCTACAAGACCCACAACCTCGAAACGACCAACAAAACTAGGTGAAATCTTCCCTTTCTTCCCTAGCCATATATGACCTAATAAGGGTGAAACATTCAAGAACACGTTTTCACCAACTGATAACTATAATGGTCTATATTGATGATCAACATAAGTCTTGTACCGACTCTGGGCTATCAATATCCTCAGATGAATCAACTAGATCTTAGTTATCATCTCTTGGACTAACCTCATTCCTACCAATGAACATTCACAAATCTCCATCCATCATAATGGATATTTCCAAGGATAGCCATACAACACCTCAAAAGGATCCATTTTTATTGCAGACTGGCAACTGTTGTTATATGAAAACTCATCTATCCCCAAATGATCATCCCAAGACCCACCAAAGTTGAGAACACATGTGCGGAGCATATCCTCAAGGATCAGAAAAGCTCTCTCTATCTGTCCATATGATTGTGGATGGTAGGTCATGCTCAAATGGACATGAGATCCCAGTGACTTCTATAGGCCTCTCGAAAAGAGAGAAGTAAACCAATGATCCCTATGAGAGACTTTAGCAGACAGAACCTTGTGTAAACGAACAACTTCTTTCACATAGATATTTCCCAACTCCATAACATTGGTTGTATGTCGAATAGGTATGAAGTGATCCGACATGGACAGTCTCTCGATCAAAAACAATATCACGTTCTCCCTCCTCTGGTTTTGAGGTAACCTAACCACAAAGTCCATAGAGATTTCATCCCACTACCATATAGAGACTAGAAGTGGTTGAACCAAACCCAAAGGTTTCTTGTGCTCGGCTTTCACCTACTATCATGTATTGCAATGAGATACAAACTAAGCAATGTATCATCTCATAACTAGACACTAGAACTATCGCCGCATGTCATAGAACATCTTTGTGGTTCCAGGGTGTGCATCCCACTAAGAGGTAGGGAAACCCCCCATCACATCATTCCTTACCGCTAACGGCACAACGTAATGGTTTCGATAACACAGAACACCCTCTTTGGAGAACGACCACTTGGTGGTGGTATCCCCACCATAAAGAGAGTCCCTAATTCTATGGAATTCATTATATATATTTTTTACTGAAGAATTAACTTGATGAGAGAATAAGACAACTGAACACAAGATAAAGAAAATTCATTCCCCTTCCACCGAACTCCAATATGAAACTAAGAAAAAATATCCATCAAACTCCACTCATATGAAGATTCTTTCACAACCTGCAATGGAAGTTTCTTGATTAATGCATCTACCACTACATTCATTTTTCTCGGGGTATAGGCAATGTCAATGTCGAAAGATTGTAGGTACTCCACCCAACGCCATTGGTGGAGATTCAAATCTTTTTTAGAGAAGATATAACTCAAACTCCTGTGGTCTAAATACACAGTAAACCTTTCCCCATAAAGGTAATGTCTCCAACACATTAGTGATTTCATTACACCTGAATGTTCAAGGTCATTAGTAGGATAGTTATACTCATGAGGATTAAGATGATGGGTTACATAGGCAACAACATGATTACCTTGCATAAGGACACATCCCAAACCTGAACCTGATGCATCACATAAGACCACATAACCTATCCCAACCCGTGTAGAGTTAACACCGGTTTATTAGTCAAACGACGCTTTAGCTCATCAAAATAACTCTAACATTTATAATTTCAAGAAAATTTCACTAACTTTCACGTTTGAACAGTCATTAGAGAAGCTAACTTTGATAAGTCATTAACAAACCGGGTACAATATCCTACTACGCCCAAGATGATCCGAATCTCAAAAACATTTCTTGGTTGTACCCAAGTCATAATAGCCTTCACCTTCTCATGATCAACTGATATTCCTTTTACTGACACGACATGTCCCAAGAATTTCACTTCCTGAATCCAGATATTTCACTTTTAAAGCTTGGCATAAAGTCGGCGATTCCTTAAAAGACTTAGAACTGTTCTCAGATGTTGCACATGATCCTCCTCAAACTTGTAGTAGACATGAATTTCATCCATAAAGAATACCACTAATGAATCTAGATACTCAAGGAAAACTTTGTGCATCAAATCCATGAAAACCGCAGGTGAATTTGTTAGGCCTAAGGGCATAAAAGGGTACTCATAATGCTTATACCTACTCTAAAAAGATGTCATATTAATGTCAAATTCTTTTATCATCAACTGATGGTAACCGGATCAAAGATCAATTTTTCAAAACCACTTCACCTCTTTTAATTGATCAAACAAGTCATCAATTCATAGTAACATGTATTTTTTTCTTTATTGTAACTCAATTGGGCTTTCGATAATCAACACATAAGCGAAGAGAACCACCACCCTTCTTGGAAAAGAGAATGAGTGCTACCCTAGGTGAAAAACCCTGGCGTATAAAACCATTCTCAGGAAGATCGTCAAACTGAGACTTCAGTTCTTTTTGTTCAGCTGGAGCCATTCAGTAAGTTGGAATAGAAACTGGTTGAGTAACCGGTATTAAGTCAATAGAAAAGTCAACCTCCCTTTCTGGTGGGAATCTATAGAAGTTAAAAGGAAACACGCTGGGAAACTCAGCGATGACTAGAGGGAGATCACCACACATTGAATCTCTCTCTAGATCAAAAGGAAACACCGATATAACTTTCCCCAACTCTGGATAAGAGGGTCCATCTATGCTTTCCCTTAGGACCCATTCTCCTTGAAAAACAAGAGGCACACCACTGGGTGTGGTAAGGTAGACCCGTCGAAAATAACAATCGATCCGGGATTTATTAGCAATGAGCCAATCCATCCAAAATATGATGTCAAAATATTTCATGTTGAGAACCAAAAAACTCCAAGAAAGGTCAATATCTAATAGATATAAGACACAAGAAGGACTAAGGAGACCATTCTCTCTCATTGTACCAAGGGGTATTGTAATATCCATCGCACAAGATAAAAGCTTCATAGGTAAAATAAGAAGATTAAGAATATGGGTTGAAATAAAAGTGTGAGATGAAGTATTATCAAAAAGAGCGGTCACTAATGATGAAGCTATAGAAATGTTACCTCTCACAGTTGCAAGACCTATATCAGCTACCTCTGGCGAATCTTCCACTATGTAAAGAATATTCATTCTGGATGCATGTGGCTGGAACCCTATTGTATGTGAAGCGTTTGATAGCCCCCAGTTTAGGGAGGTATTGATGATCCTGTTCCACTACGTGGAGAAGATAAGTGATGGCAGAATCTTTGTAAGAGCCATAAACGTCTGCATGAGCTAAAATTCTTGGGTGCTTCAGTGCAAACCCTATTAGAATGTCCTAGCTTCCCACATTGATATAAAGTCAAATTAACCCAAGCTAGTGCTACCAGAGGTCTGGAATGACTCTGATTTCAATAACTATAATGAGAAATGTCACACTTCAATTTTACTTTAAAGGAACCCACACAACCACTAGTTGGGAAATGAAACTCCTTCATACCTGACATTCATGCCAAGTCCTTCTCAAATATCATCAAACTATCTAGCACATCAGCATAAGTGGGTAGCTTCTGTAAGAAAACCTGAAAATGGATATCAGATCGATTGAACATCTCGAATCAATGAGCCTTCATCATCTCATTAGATACAATCTCATGAGAAAACATTTCCAGATCAGAAAAGAGATTTGAGTACTCAGTCAGGGTTTTTTTTCCGGATCAAGATTTAAAAACTCTATAGGCTTGGCCAAAACCATTGATTCTGGATAGAACTGGTTAGTGAAAATAACCATAAAGTCATTCCACTCCAAACCCTAATGTTTCCCAGCCATCACCAATTTTCCCCAACATCTCCTACTTGGTCCCTCTAGTGTGAAGGTGGAACACTTCACTTTGATCACATGAGTTGTCTCCAAGAAGCCAAACAGATGTTCAATCATACTCAACCATTCCTCAGCATGTTGAGGGTCAGTGGAGCCTTTGAAAAATGGTGTCTTCTTGGTGTAGAAACTATTGAGAAGGACTTCTAAGAATATGACTATGATGATCTATTGCAAGATCCTGAACAGGAACTAGAGGTGGTGCCTGTCCCAATGCTTGGACAGAGCGAACAATCACCTCAACCAGACTCAGTTCCACAAAAGGACTCGCTTACTAAGATTCATCAGCAGTCTCTTTTTAGATCTGATTTCCACATCTTCTAGGAGGCATGATGCTAAACAACATAAAAATACATATAATAACACCCAAACAAAGTAGTAAGAAAAATTAAAATTAAAATAAGGGGAAACAATATTTGGATTCCACTCTATCCAAATCAATATAATGAAAATACTAGAACTAATCCAGAAGTCATATTTCCCTTACCAACCCTGGTGACTTAAGATTCATTATGGTGAGAGCTACCTAGGAACTCAATAAAAACTACCTCCTATGTCCCGATAAGAAAATTCAATTGCATACTATCATTAAGGTAAGATGCTTAACCTACCTCTAATACCCCTTTTCCACAAACAACCTTGGGTACCTTGGTAACCAGATAACCGAGTTGCCCCTAACATAGCCCTAAGGGCATTCATGATCCCCACGGGTTGGTGAATGGCACCTGGCATCACACAAAATTCATGTGGGAATGATTTTTCCGCAATAATGTGGAAGAAAAAAACAAGACAGTATGCATAAAAAAGAAACTCCACTGGGTGTAATGTTCTAGAATACAAAGAGGAATTAAAATCCAAAATTATTACAACCCAAGTACTAAAAATTGGAAAAACAGCCACAAGGTCCCTAAGGACACAACTCACCAATACCAAATATCAACAACTGGATCCACCTCCAAGAGGTCCCATCCCTTTGCTCGATCCTGGAAGAAAAAAGTCTATAAACACCTGAATGAAAATATAGGGTGTGAGCCTTAGCCCCATTGAATACCATCAATGATTAAGTATCAGATTCCAAATATAGATTATCCAATGAAATGTTTTCAATTTTCAAATAAATAGGTTTGGAAATTCAAATAGCATATTTAAAATAAACATGCTATAAATTTTCAAATTATGGAGAAATTAATTTCAGCAAAGGATTTACAATGATGGAATATTTTTGAAACAATGTATTAAGAAAAAAATTTATCTAAAAAAATTTATATAAATTCAGCTGGCATGTAAAGAAGTTTAAAACCATTGGCATACATTTATATCTCAAATCTAAACAAACAATCGAGCAACATAGTCATCTTCCAAAAGGTACAATAGAATTAACCAGTTATAGGATTCTGAACTCGTCACCAACCCATCAGGGATGTGACCCGCCACAAGTAGGTTTTTGAACGTTGTTGTAGCATAGAGTGTATCCAAATAACTCACTGACTACATAAGGATTGAATGTACTCTTATATGATTGGTGAACTATTTTACGAATGATTAAAAATATGATCAATCCCATTCTTCCATTTAAAATGTTCCAAATTTATTCAATTTAAAAGAAAAACATGTTTTATTCAAAAACCTGCCTTTTTCCCAAGATAAAACCAATGGGTTTCTATCAAATCATTTATAACAATTTCACCAGTTTGAAATCCATTCCAAACCAATTCCATCATTACAAAACATATTCCCAAAATTAAATTCAACAATTTAATTCAAATCATTTCCATAAAATCCACAATTTAAATTCAACAATTTAAATTGGCCAATTTCCATAAATAGACCCAATTCAATGGAATTGGTGTTTTCAAAAATATCCATACCAAAATCATTTCAAATATCTCGATTCACTAGAATCAAGTTATTATCAATTTAATTGAAATAATATTTGAGAAATTGAATTTAAATAAGAATGTTGGAATAAATCTCGCAAATACAATGATAACCAATTTGGTGATTCGGGACGGAACCACCTACCTCGAACGTTTTGACGAAAACCACAATTGTCGAGAACTCTCAAGAAAACCGGGTTGCTTCTTCAAGAACCTACCTTATATATATTTATCCTAGAAAGATAAAGACCAAATATCATCATATTTTGTACCACACACTTATATCTACCCATAACGAGCGTAGATCTATGAAATCGATAGAAGAGAAGAAGTAGATCTAAGTAGATCTAAGAAACCGATCAAGAACGATGACGAAAGACCTCATACCTAAAGAATTTGGATTAGACTCACCAAGAGGTGCCTTTAGATCACCTCTGGAATGATTATAGAACCTTTTATTACCTTAGGATAAGACAAATCCCGAGTTAGGTCCGCTTAGGAGGACAAACATGGAACTTAGAGTTGATACCGAGAGAGATGCACAATTTAAGGATCTCATTTAAGTGGTCACACAGTTAGTTTGAATGGTTTAAAAACCATGTGCTGGACATGCATTAGCTACTGCCATGGACACACTTCACTCTTGGATTGGCTACACTACTAGACAAACTGTGCTCTACCTGTGAAAAATCTACTGCATCCAGGACCAACTACGCACGATTTGGGTGCACGGTTTAGACAACCCGTGCGATGCTCGTGCGACATACCCTTTGCCTCAAAACATCATTTAAATTTCTCATGACTCTCCCAAGTCACTAATCTAAAACAGAGTTACATAGTAACATCAAAAGCACCTAAAAACAAAATGTGATGTTACACAATGTTATCAAAGTATATGTTGGATCCATCTCATGTTTTGAGTCCATATGATGTTCAGTTGGAAGAGAATCATTGTTTTAGGGAACACTCAGTCTATATTATCGACTAAAAAGAAAATGTATTGAAGAATAAATTAATTCATCAAGTAATGTTCTTGTGGAAAAATCATATGGTTAATGAGCCAATGTGGGAATCTGAAAATTCTCTATGGGATAAATACCCCCACATATTTGATAAGAAAATGAAATTTTCAGGACACAATTTCTATATGTGTGAAATGATGTAGGATCCTAGGTGTTTATAGAATAATAATTTTTCATGTCAATTAATATTTATGTATAAGATACTAATTGTATCTTAAAAGGGATAATTTTTTATATAGCGTACTCGATAGGCAAAAATGGATTTCTCTAAAATCCTAGGTTGCACACACCATTGAGTTTTACTGAAAAATAATATTATATTATTATTATTTTAAAAGTTATTTAATTCCTTGTCGTTGTATTAGAAGGAATGAATAGAACTAACTACAACATGAATATACATGTTTTCTAACTGTTTTTACATTTGTCCAATATATTTATACGCTTAAAAGTAGACTGATTCTACTTTTAAACATAAAATAATCTAATATTTCAAAAGTATGTTTTATTACCTTTTGAATGAGCACCCTTTTTAATCAATTTTTTTCATTGTTATATGTTATATTTGACTAAATAATCTTCTTCTATTGAAAGGGATCACAAAATTTACTTTTATTATATTTTTCATAATTTTCTGATAAATATTATTTTTAATGAACAGTGACATAGACCACATTTTAATTCAAAACTATTTTTCAACTAATTTATTTACATCATTCAATTGTCATTTTAATTGGTTTCAGAATTTTATTGGATTATGTTTTTATAATATAATCAAAAAATTTACATTGGGTGTAATTTCACATTAAAAGTGGACATAAACATGTGTCAATCATTTGATCATTTTTACATATTTAAAAATTATTTTTGGTTTTGATTGAGGGAATTAATTTTGAATTAATTTTGAAAAATTCTGGGTTTTGAATTTAGAAAAATGGATTCTATATTTGGAATTTTAAGGTCCAAATTGTGTTAATAAGAACAATTTATTTTTAGACATTGTAATGACCTGAAAATTTCAAGGAAATTTTTTTCTTAATTTCATTTGAATTTTATGAGTGTGCAGTTTTTAACGGCACCTGATTCTGAGGCCCGGAGTGCCCGGAATCAATTTCCAATGTTTATGTCAGGAAGGTTCAGTGAACGAATGTGTGAGTTTTTCTATCTTTTGAGTTGGTGCTCGGAAGTGAAATCTGAGGGCACCGATGAACTTGCAATGCTGATAATTGCTTAGGGGGACCTTTGTTGTAGTTTTGTTTTGAGCGGGTTGAGGTTTAATATTGGGGAATTAAAATTAAATAAGTAAAAAAATTTTGTGTACAAATTTTAACCAAGGAAGGTGTTTTTTATCCTACAAAGGGGAAGATAGAGGTGGGAACCACCCCCACCTAACCACACATTAGAGGGTTTAGTGTGGTGGGGCCCACATGAACCCCTAACTTTTTACCTCCTCATAACTCCCCTTAACCCCCTTTGATCTTCCCTTGATTTTATTATTTAGACAACACTACCATTTATGAGACCCCTCACCTTTCCCCCCCTATCTTTAACTCATGCCAACACACTTAATTAATATATTAAAATTATTTTATTAATTTATTAAGTGTTTTATGTTTTGAATTTTGAAAGCTTGGCATGATTAACTAAAATAATAAGAAGTCCTATTTTAATTGGTTGCTATTGGTGTGTGGAATATTTTGAGAGCTCTTGAGTTTTCTAAAGATTAGAAACCCACCAACGAAGAATGACCACCCTTCTCGATGAAGAAAATATTCCTCCCATGAATAATGGCATCTCTTCGTCGAAGAATACCGAAGTTCCATCTTCTCCGACGAGACACCAACAAATGACCAGGAATTGGTAGCGTTGTGTGGTCGCAACAAACTATGTTGACTCCGACATCTTCATCGCATCAAATCTGACGAACGACAAATGACACAATGTATGGGTTTAAATTTGAGAATACAAATAATTCCTTGATTTCATTCCTTCTAAAAAATAAAGAACAAGGATCAACTCATTATCAAGTTGATCCGTGAATATTTTTTCAATCTCGTGTTGGGAATATTTGTTTGCAGAATGTTTTGCTCAAATTTTATTTAAGAGATTGTGGGGTGGATTGAATCAAATTTTTCTCTAATGGACCGTGTGATGGTTTGCATCAATTTTATTTAAATAAAAATGACTATTAATTCTTCGTAAAACCTTGTTTAATCATGGTTATTTGATAACACCTAACGTGGTTGGCACGGGCCGAACAAACACGGCCAAATAACACTCCGCAGATTGTTGTTGATGCGTGGATTGACATGAAACGATGACACGGGACAGAAACGTCATTAGAAATCCATCACAGTGACGAATGGGTCCCGAGAGATCTGTAGGAGGGAAACCCAGACCACTGAAGCGCGTCCGGTGGTCCACAGAAGGAACTGTTAGTGCGCCATGCCGGCGCGGCAGCGCAGGCGACCAAATGCGGTGGTCAGAGCCGTCCGGCCGCCTGGAGGTGGCGGTGCCCAAGCGCGCCGCATTGGAAATCCCGCCATATTAACAGTCGTGGCGGCGGGCCGTCTAATCCCACGACCTTGTGGGATCCCGGGGCGGCTGGGCGGTTCCAACTGGTGCCCCAGGCATCAATTAACGGCAGCCCCCCCCCCCACTTTGTGGCTTCCACTCGGCCCCGTCGTCCGGGCCGCTGTGGGCCCCCCGGCCGGGCCGCGGCGTGCCCCCCAGCCGGTCCGGGCTACGCCATCCGGGCTGGGTCACACTAATTCGGCCAGACCTGGACCCGGTTAAGGTCGACTCGGTTCGGGCCGACCCAGGGGCTATTGGGTCGTTTCTGACTGGGCCCAAACCCCTTAATTTTTGGACCAGATTCATTCAAACACACATATCATGGTATATAGACCTCCGATCGATTAACCGTCAGTTGCGTAGGGATCCTTGGATCGAGACTGTTGTTACATTATATTACCCTCATGATTTTGGTAATGTTTGGGAACGGCAGGGTTGGTCTGAACCTAAAACCAACCGGTCTCTCGGAGCGGAAAAGGTTATTACATGACTTCCGAATGTCTGATTGACGTTTCGTCGACTTTGATGGATTCCTTTTGGTAAGACAGATCTTTTGGTAAACCTCACCTGAGGTTTGAATTCAGTTGGATTGTGGCGGGCTTGGAATGTACCCGACACTAAACTGTGCCCCTGGAACAAAAATGCCAATAACATTCAGACCAGACCTCTGTTTGATAAACCGTCAGTGGCATTGGTTATCACATTGAGAAACGGTCCCTATGAGTATACCCTATGAGAGTTAGTGGTAAAGTTGAGTTACAGTTGGGTTGGTTCTTACACGAAACCATCTGGGCCCCTGAGACGAAAAGGCTAATAACTCACAGACCGAGCCTCTGATCGACGCACCGTCTGTTGCGTTGAGACCCCAGTGACGAGGAGGTCCCTTTTGATACTACCTTGTAGGAATTTGTGATACTTGGAGTATCTAACAGTAACTCGTCGAGCAGATCCTCCTAGAGACGAGCATGTGGAGTGCAGTGATCTAGTAGCTGTGGGCTTGACGACTGTTTGACCGATTAGACTTGGAGTGAGTCGACTAGCCCAGTGGACGGAGCGCGCTATATTTCTCGGAAGACCCACGGCGGACGGGGAACCTGGTAGTGGGATGTAGACCCGCGGTACTCGGTAGTAGGAGTACCTCTGTAGGCTATTAGGGGAACCGCTACTGTGTTTGGGTGGCAGCCCCTGGCCTGGATCACTACAGTGTTTGGGTGAAGACCCGCGCGGTACATGATAGGAGAAGTACCTCAGAAGTATAAGGATAATGAGTAGTGCCTCGGAGTCGTGACATGGATATTTTACTTGACAAAGGAGGAGTTCTCCCACAGTTGTGGTTTCAGTATCTTTAATGAAAATCCTGGTTTGTGCTAAGTCAATGACCTTTGTGTATTCCTCATTATTGAGATGGGTTACTTGATAACTTATGTATATGTATTGGCATATACCTAAGTATTTGTTATCCATTGATTTCATATCTGTGTGATACCTTTTGATTGAGATTGGTTACTTGATAACTTAGGTATAAGTATGGACTTATACCTAAGTAAGGGTTATTTGTTGAGATCCTTCTTTGTGGATAACATTGTTGGATTTAGTGATACCTTGATGGTCTCGAGGTCCTTACTGAGTATCGTTATACTCACCCCTGCACGGGCTATGCCTGCACCTCATCGTGTTGGTTGTAGATGATGGGCATCGCATACGAAGGCCGAGTGTTCGAAGACTGGATGGTACCCGGAGATGGACCTCACGACGAGTCAATATCTGGAGGTCGACTTAACGATGAAACTCTACTCAAAGGAGGTTAATGGGTGAGAGCATTGATGATTCTATCTATACCTACCCTTCAGGTAGGATCTGTGGTGGATGATCCAAAAGCTGCGCTATCTGTACCTACACTTCAGGTAGGATCCGAGGAGGACGACCTAGGAGCTGCTTCTATTTTTCCAGTTGGTGGTCTATTTTGTTTTACATTCATTCAGTTGTAGTAGTACTTTTCAGTTGGGTTTGTATTCTGGCCCATTTACTTTTCATCACTTCTTTTAGTACTTTGTGTATTACTTCCTCATGTACTCTATGGTGATTGTTTACTTTTATAAAGGAAATGCTTTCCTAGTTATCGAGATTAATGCCATTGGTGCTAGTCGCCAGCCCCGTGCCTATAGAAGGTGGGATTGGGGTAGTCATGGCACGTGCCCTGAGGATGGTTCATGAAAGACCTTATGAATAGAATCTTTTTTAATTATTTTAATTTACCATGGTTTAGTGGTAAATATTGAAAATAATGGTAAAAAATAATGTTATAATAATACAAAACAATGGTAACTCATGTCCTAATCATAATGGATGACATATTTACCACCATGGGCATACTAGGGTCCATTTTTTGGACATATTTCTGCCACGTGGGTGTGATAATGACATGTTATAAGAATTAATTTAAAGTACAGAGAAATATCACACAAACATTTATCTTTTACTAAAACAATTCTAATATCGGGTTATAAAACTGATATCTTTGACTATAAATTTTTATTAGGAATATGAAAATATTTACAACATCATGGTATTTTATTTATAAAATTTATACAAAAAATAAATAAATTTATTTTTGACATAATGGTGATGCAGTGATTACCTTGTTAATGACAGATTCAAATAAAGTATATTATAAATATTAAAATAAATGTAATTTGATCATTTTGATGCCATAACCAAATTTTATGGACCATAATGTCCTATTATATTGGAATTTTATAGTATCTATAGCTACCATATATTATAAAAACAAAAGAAAACATGGTAAGAGTTAATGTTTTTAACTAAGGGTTGAAGCAAAAAAATAAGGATAATTTTGTGAGAAAATTTAGTCTAAAACCTATAATTTGATATTATTTTAAAACATTATCATATTATACTAGGAATATGTTCATTTAGAACTATTATAATTCTAAAATTAATTTATTAGAAAATAATATTTCAATACTTTATTAAAGTGCCCCTCATCCCTCATATAAAAGGTCACCACCTCTACCTACTCACTCACACCTCTCAAGCCCATTGACTTGTCCTAATTATGCTCAAATAATATTAAACCATCCCTCTATTTATCCTATATTATTTAACATGGGAATAATAAAATTCAAGAAATTCTTTTGTCTCAAATCACAAGAAGTTACCTAATTTAGAGGTAACGTCTTGTCCCAAGTTTCATTCTTTTATTTTCATTCTTTGCTCCCTCTGTTCTTGTTATTCTATAATTACATAACAACACAACTATCCATAATATAATAGGATTTTTTATGATTTTATGTCAAACTACACATACCCAAAACCTCCACCTAATGGATAAGAACATATTGTTTTTGTGTACGGTGAACAACTACCTCACGAAATGATGATTGTTCAATTTTTTATTACCACCTCTCTTGGTGGACATTATCATAGAACTGTATTTCTTTAAGATATTATATATATATATATATATATTATCAATTATTCTGTATTTTTTAATTTACAACATAAAATTATGCTTTCAAAAATGTGTAAATACAAATAATTTCATTTGAGGAAGTGAGGGCTACCGGCCCCTCAATGTGATATAACTCATTCATGCCATATAGGGAACATATAAACGAAGGTTTTAATGAAAATATGTAACATATATATACTATATATTATACTGGAATTATAACATACCTTTCTATCATCTAATTTTCATTCATTTTAGAAGACAAATAAATGAATGTAGCGTTCTTGCGTAAGTATGGCCTACCATCTCCACAAACAGTGCATTTAATTTCTTACCAACAAATGTTATGGAATATTATAAATAAAAATATAATGCAAATATATGAAATTTAAATAACTAATTTTATTATGGATATTATATAATTTTTACTACATGGAAAATTGATATCAACACATGTTCATTTTCGACTGAAGTACCGAATATTGACAAAACGTCCGATATAGACTTGAATAATTATGTTATTGATATTGGAAGATAAAAATTGTATAAAAGTAATAATAAACTAGAAAAAATTTCTCAAATAATTATAAATTAAATTATTTTTATTATTCTATACTAACAAGGAACATATTTGTTGATATGGACTCAATGAAAGGGACTTCATCTCAATCTCCTTTCACTGAGGCATATTTTGATTTATACATGACATTATTTTATTCGGTATATATTCATCCCCTTTTACTTCTAATATCACTAAATTTTTTTAATAAGTAATATTTTTCTATAAATAGTTTTACTATATTAAGAAAAGGATTGTTCTTTTTAAAGTACGCGGTGACTATAACTTTTCCACCAACACGAGAATTATTGGATATCTGGCTTCCACTATAAGACCTATTTTTACTTATAATAAAACTAAATAACATATCAATATTAATGTGTTTTCGAATTGAAAATTATTTTTATAATTGATTTATTATTCAAATTTTCATAAACTAGTATCTTATTTTTGCAATGTTGAAATGTTTTCTTTCCTTTATACTTGTTTTATGTGTGATGATTATGTTATGGTTTTTTGGATTTATTTATGTATACAAGTATTTTCGTGATAAACTAAGGGTGGGTTAGCCCATGATAGATCTCCAATACATTTGGTAATATAACATATGAACCATTTTGGTTTATCCTAAGAGAATTAGAGATTATATTTTGATGGACACTCTAAACGTAACCATGGTGGATTCTCTCTATGTAGCTATGAAAGCTAAAATGTAAGTATGTTTTGGATGCCCCATGTTACCTATATTATTTATGATTTCATTTATTTATTTTAAATAATAAAATTTAATGTGGTAAATTGAAGAGAATATGTTTAATGAGTTGGAAGTATGATTTCATATAATTTTATGTATTCATGTACTAATGTTTTCACTCCTTATTTTATGTCCCTTTATGAGCATTTTATTAGCATTCCATGTTATTCTGAAATTTTTTTCATAGGGTATAAACAATAATTTGAGAATATTTTTATCAATAATAGAATTCTTGTTTAATTTAATGAGTTATTTAGTGAAAAATGGATTGATTAGAAGTGTTTACTCTGTAATAATTAAGTTGTAATGTAATAGTTATGGTCTTATTCACTAAAACACTAATCTAGAAAAATATACTAGATTTCAATTATGTCAAATTATATACCGATCCCAATATTTTCTAATGGTTTAAAGTTAGGGCATTATAATAAACTATTAATTTTATGAATTATTCATGGGACATAAATGTTAAATATAAAAATCTAATAGTACAAAGAGAATTTAATGAATAGTGAATGATTGAATAAATTATTTAGTGGTATGCCATAATTTGAATCACATTTTATTTTACACCTCTATTAATTTGATTTTTTTTCATTTTTCACAAAACATGTTTTTATATTTACCATGCTTACCCACTAAAGTTAAGAAAAATTGTGCAACCATTTTTATTATATGGAAGCATGATTCATTTTTAATGAAAATTTTAATTTTTTTTGAGTTTAGTCATGTCCAATATGAAATTATTTTCAAAAAATATTTATATTTCGTTTTAAAATACTATTTTAAAGTAATTTTAAAAAATTAAAATAATATTTAAAAGTATTTTTAGAAACATTTTAATTTTTTTTATAAACTATTAAAAATATGTGTTTAAGAATGTTTCAAGGATATTTAAAAGGTATTTAGAAATAAATCTAATAATATCTTAAAATTATTTTAATATTCGCTTTTAAAAGGTTTTAAAAATATGATTACAAGTATATTTAAGTTAATGTTAAAAAATGTGATTAATTTATATTTATAATGTATTGTAAAGAGGGTTATATGTTGTTTAAAGGAAGCTAAATATTTTAAAAAAACTAATAGTAGAAGGAGAACCAAATTTAAATATTTTTTAAAAAATGGTTTAAAATAATTATTTTAGACACAAGAAAAACATTGAAAATTATTTAAATTTATTTTTAAAATAGGTTGATCAATTTTATTGAAATGGTTCAATAACTCTTTAGAAGTACTTTTCTAACTTTTTAGAATATGTATCATTTTCATTTCTATTATATTCAGTTTTTGTACACACTTCTTGTAGGTTTTGGTCATTTTATGTATATTTAGATCACAACATGTGTAACACCCTAAAAATTTATTAATGTGTGAGACATTTTCATTTATATTAATTAGAAATTAAATACAAATTTCCATGAAAAATAGATATTTCCTCTCATGTTTTTGAATCGTTATTCTCCCCAAAGTGTTGAGATACATGAAAACATACTTGATTTTTTATTTCATTTTAATGATTCCTAAAAAATAATATTCAATAATACAAGAAAAATTATAAATGAAAGTTATCATCATATTCCATCAAAAAATTATTAATAATAAATGAAATTAACCACTATATTGATTATCAATCATTTCTTAATACATTGTTTTTAGATGTTATTCATGACATTTATAGCTTCAAAATTGGTTCCAACACAAGAATACTAGTTATTATATGAGTAAATTTTATATTCTCTCTATAGTTCTCCCAATTAATTTATTCATGTTTTCAAAATTGGTTCACCATATGGAGAATTATATCAAGGATTAATCCAATATGTTAATTAATATTAATAAAATAATAATATATCTTTAAATATAATTACTTTTCATTCCCATATTTCTCCATAATCATTGTCCATCATTTCATTTAAAGGTGTCCCCAAGAGAGGTGATTTTTAGGAAATATAACACTATATTTGGAATTTCAAAAAAAACATTTCACTCTATCACTGTTTTTCAAATCATTTTATTGTCCTAATTTTAATTGACCCACAATTATGTGTGAGTTTTACACACATCCTGAATTCATGAATTCCCACACCACCAAATAGTGGAAGAAACTATTTTGAATGTATAATAGAAAAATATTATATTATTAGATCTAAAATGAATATAAATTTGGTTAAAAATATTTACTAGGGTTCTATACATATACCTGATCAATGATGATCAGTGGGTACTAAAGGATCCATAAGATATGTATGATAAATGACATGTGTACTAAAATTTGTTTCAATTGTCTTCTAATTATGATTAATACTCATTGTATGTTCAAAATTCACTACAGTAGAATTTGTTTTAGTAGAAACATAATATAATAGATATATTGAAGAAATATGAACTGAATGTTTCATAGATGTATGTGGAAAAGGATAATATTGATATGGATTGGGATCCATCATTATATAAGGAAAATATATATGATAATAATTGAATGAAAATGGTGGAAAAATAATACAGATTTTGAATATCCTTGATTCCCCTATGGAAAATCTATAACAAGAATCATTTTACAATATATATGTAATTACGTGTTTGGGTGTAATTATGAATGGTAGTTTTGTAATTATCTCTTGTACCCCCCCCCCACTATAAATAGTAGGTAGGACACTGATGGATGATAATTAATTATAAATTTTTTATAAATGATTAATAAGATGGCATTTTTTATCTATATATATATATATTTGAATTTGTATACTCACAACTGAAATGAGAGGTGTAATTACTAACTCTCTTATACGGTGATTATTATCATACATTCTCTTCATTACTATATCTTCAATATTATTTATTTACTAAAATAGAAAATAAATATGAATGTAATTATAAATTCATAACTAATTTGTAATTCAAAAAAGAAAAAATGGGAGACGTGACATGATTAGTTGATAATAATTATCACGATAAAAAATGAATATATAGTGACATGTCCTTATCAAATCATATTCTATGGTAAATATAAATTATAGAAAATATATGTCATAACAAATCAACTGATTATAATTATCATGTTAATCAGAGATATGAAATATTTTTCTTCATATATTTTCAATTTCATCCAATTCATCTTAGGTTAGGTGATTGGGATTATTTAGATCATTTGATTAGGTAATTTAATTGTTTTTATCAAAATTGTAATTTGGTTTATATTATTCTACAGTTCTTTTTTTAATATTTTATTAGGGCTATTTGTTTATCTCATCATCTTCTCAATTGACTATTCCATTAGGTATCTTGGTCCATTTTAGATTAACCATTATGTGGATTATAAAGGATCAAATATTTA
Source organism: Viscum album (assembly GCA_963277665.1). Classification (NCBI taxonomy): domain Eukaryota; kingdom Viridiplantae; phylum Streptophyta; class Magnoliopsida; order Santalales; family Viscaceae; genus Viscum; species Viscum album. Next base: position 1,155,349,843 of record OY728165.1, read on the forward strand.
TGGATTTTAAAAGGATGGATGTAGAAATATTAAAGGAAAGAAAAAAATTATCTCCCTCAAATGAATGTTAATCCTCTATCCTTTTGAAAATTATGGAGGTATGGAAGGAATTTTTAGAGATACAAAATAATGTTATAAATGTTCTTGAGATTACACTTGATTGGTATGGAATGATATGGTGTAGGCATAGTTTTTGTGTTCCTTCCATACCATATTTGTAGTAGGTTCTATTAGAGGAAGAACATAGTTTATCATTCTATATTAGTCTTGGATGTATGAATATGTAAATATAATTGAAAGAATAAATCGAGTATGATGGTATGAAGAGATATATCAAATAGTTTCGATCTTGATTATTGGTATTCCTACAATTCAAGGTTGAATGAAAAAGTAAAAGTTGGTGAATCATGTATTACCATTGCCCGAATAGTTGGGGAAAACATCAAAATGGATTTTTTTTCATTGGAATACCCAAATCCTCTAAAGGTATTAATGATTGATGGGTGATATTCAAACTCCATACTAAGTCATCGCACTTCATTTCCAATATATGAGACATCTCTCTAGATCATCATTCCATGATATGGATTTAAAAAGTTCTAAGGTATAATGGAGAACCACATTCTATTGTATCATCTGAGGTTCTGTGGTTTTCCTCAATGTTATAGAAAATTATTCAGCAATCACGTGATATAGAATTGAGTTTCACCACTTTTTTTCATCCATAGGAAGATAGCTAGTCTAAAAGAATAATTCAAACCATAGAGGATATGTTCCGATCATTTTCTATGGATTTTTTAGATGGTTTGAATAAACACGTTCCTCTAGTAGAGACTTATTACAATAATATATTTCACTCAATAATTCATAATTATCGTTATTAATTTCTCTATGAGGAGAAATTTAGTGCTCCAACTTGTTTGGATGAGTTTTTAGAAAGAAAGATATTTAGACCTGAGATCTCTGATGAAATGGATGATAAGGTTAGAACCATTCCCCATAATATCAAAAAGTCTCAATGTCGAGAAAAATATATATTGATAACCGATGGCATGATATAGAATTTGAATTTGGTGAAAATGTGTTTATATGAATCTCACCCTAGAAAAATGTTATGATGCTTAGAAAGAAATTGTAACAAATCCCTAAGTTTATGAGTCCAATTGAGATTCTTTAATGTATCTGGATAATAGCATATCACATGGAACTTCTCTAAATATCTCAAAATTCCATGATGGGTTCCATGTATCTCTCCTAAGTAAATTCATTCTAGAAACATCAGATTTACTAATATATATTGGCATACCTCTAAAGCACTATCATTCTTAAGAGGAATAACCCATTAAAATTCTGGACCATACAGAGAAAGATCTATGAATCAAGACAACTCACCACTTTAAGGTTTTGTGGGGAAATCCCCAGTCAGAGGAAGATGTGTGGGAACTCAATGTTATGATGAAGAATAAGTATCCTCATTTTTTCAACCGAGTGATTAATTTTGATGGTGAAGTTCATTTGAAAGGGTTAGTATGTAACAACCCATGTTTTATGGATCCTTTTTTGAATCAATTAAATTTTCATTTACATCTTGCAATTAATTAAGTTAAATATTCCATTCAAACTGAACCTAATTATTATAAATTATCCAAAACCCACTCTTTATACATTAAAAGCAACACCAACATGGTATATGTTATAAGAAACATTGACTTATCTTGTATTACATTCAACACTGATGTTTGTAAGAAACCTCGTTTTATAGTTATAATTATTTAAACAAAATAATTATAACTTTTCCATTAAACATATAAATATTAATAGTAATAATGACTTTTAAAATATTTATTATAATGTTTTTATATAAATAAAACATATTTAAACAAATATATATAATATTTGGTAATGTCTTTATAAGTTTAAAAATAAAATATTCACAAGATATTTAATTTTAATAACCTTCTGTGAAAAGTAATAATATTAATTTACTTCACATAAAGAAATAACATTTTATAAAATAAAAATCATTTTTTAAAGGATAATTTCAGAAATAGATTAGGGTTAATTTATTTGATTTTTCTAAGAAATATCATGTTTGGATGAATAGTGAAAAATACAGGATTTTAATTAAAAAACGTCTTTTCGTCTAATTTATTTTTAAGAGTAATATTTATATTAAATTGGTTTCTATTTTTAAGTAATATTTTTTATAATTAATTAAATTTTTATTATTGTGATCAATTTCACTTTAATCCTGGATATAAAAACATATGAAACTTTTAAATGTTTTACATTAAAACCTCACATTGTCGACCCAACTGTGAGATTGATTTTCAATTAATTTCTGCCACTAATGTGATCATAATATTGGAAAATAGATACCATATTTTTAATAAACGTAAATAATAATTTCTAATATGGTCAAATCAATTTTTGACCAAAAATATTATTGAATATAATTTAAATTAAATACACTGATTAAGTTAAAACTAAGCTTAACTAAAGACTAAACCATAAATTTAAAACCCAAAAACTCCAATAATCTTTTTGAAGAGAACATATATGTCCATATATATACCATATCATATATTTTATCTAATATTTTCCATTATGGGAGCCACATTCCATGGTAAAAACGTGGGTGGAATACCTTTTCCAAATATATATATGTGTATCGGTCCTACTCCGCAATGAGAAGGCCCTCACTACCTCTTATTCTTCACAGATACAAAACCACATAAGATTAAACAATTTATACAAAATAAACATAACAAAATCCATCCCATCCTCCATTACTCCTCCCTTTGTTAATAAATCAGTAAATGTAATCTTTTTGGAACAATCCTAAAGAAGTTACTGAATTAAAAGGTAACATCTTTTCTCAAGCTCCTTTATTTTATTTTATTTTTCCTCACATCCACATTATTTATTACATTATAGAATTAATAAACCATTATATAAAATATAATTTTTTGTTTTTATTATAATTGTTCCACCTACACTTATACACACTTCTATTTATTGGGTGACGAACATAATGTTTTTGTGTACAACAAACTACTACCTCACTAAATGATGATTGTTCATTTTTCCTTTACCTCCACATATGGTGAACATTATGATGGATAATATATTTATATATTTAATATATTATATTTATTATCACTTTATTCTTTATAATTCCATTTACAACACATATCATTTCACATTCTATATGGGGTAAATAAGATGATTTGCATTAAGGAAGTGTGGACTACCGCCCCCTAAAAGTGATGTGATTATTCACACACTACATACAATGTATTGAGAATGGTTTTAGTTTAATTATATTAAACATATATTTTTTTTAATTATAATTTAATTATATTATAAATATATAATTCATTTTCTTTCATTCATTCAATACTTTAATAAAAACGGAAACAGTGCTCAAGCATACGTATATCCTACCAACTCCATGACCATTGTATTTCATTTCATACATACATATTATATAGATTATTTTAATCAAAATATAATATATATTAATTAAATTTATACCATTATTTACATACTATAATCAAGATATAGGTGTTATGATTGAAAATATAATAAATTAAAACACATGCAAAAATCAAAGCTGATATTACCCAAAGTGAAACCTTAACATAGGAATGTTAACATTAGATTAATATACAATCATAATTAATCCATATATAGTATTATATATATTAATATGGTTTTAAAAAATATTTATAATTAATATATTTTTATTATAAGGGTGGTTTTAATGGATTTCATATCACTTCTGTTTCCATGAGATACATTTGTTATTCACCACCCATTCTATTTGTGTGTTGTTTATACTATCCATGGATGTATAAAATGATTATTATAAATAAATTTATTGGTATTTCCATGTCCATTCTATGATATTTATTTTATGGGGTTAATATTAAAAAAAATAACTAATCAGTAAGGTGGTTTTCACTCATTTTTCCATCATTATGTCTCATTTGTTTAATACCCCTAAATTATTTTCGAGGTGTATATAATTACATTTTACATTTTATATCATGAAAATTTCTCATTAGTTGATATTTTATGCTTCATTTATTTTCATTTTATTTCATTTAGATTATGATCTCACGTAACCATGTGTTTAGAGTATATTTAAACAATCTCATCTCTTTTCGAGATTGTTAATGATTATGCTTCATTAAGGAAACCTAATGTCTCTTCTATTCGAAACACTAAGATGTTTCAATATCCTCTATTTATTCAAGATATATTCATGTATTAGTACAATTTTACACCATTTTTTCATAATAAATTGCTCCTTACGTAAAATATGAATGTATATCTCTACGACCATATATTTATTGTATTCAAAAACCATGTTTTCAAAAAATGTCTTCAAATTTTATTTAAATCCCAATTTAAAGGAAAAATGTTTTTAATAACATTTTATGGTTTTCAGTAATTCAATTATATTTTTTAAAATCTATTTTCAATGAAAAGTTTTTATGTTATAAAAAACCATTTTTCAACACATTGAGGAAACTTTCCTCAAGAATTGTTTTTAAAGGATATTTTAATCTTATTTCAAATATGAGATAAAATATATGAGTGTTACTCTTTACATTATAGGTAAATTATTCAATATTTCCATTCTAATTATTTATATGAATAGTTATTTTTAGATGGTATTATTTTTACGAACCATGTTTCTCTCTCTTAAGTTATATGCTTTAGAAACCTCCTTGTTTTCACATGTTATGTTTATGAAGAAATGATTATAAAAATAAACTTTTTCCAAAGTTCAGGATATGATTACATGTTTATGACACCCTTTAAATTTAATGGGATATTATATAATTATTTTTTATCATTTGGATCATGTATGTATGATGTCACTTTGTTATGGGTGGACCTATATCTCCCTCAAATGCATTTGGTAAATTTGTATGCCTCACGTGATAGAAAATGATGGTCTTGGGAATGAACCTTGAATATCTAAATGACCATGGGAGTGAACCATGACATCCAAAATGATATAAACAATGAAATGATGCTTTTATGATGGCCATAGGAGTGATCCATGGCTACCAAAAAGGTATAGCGAGTGAACCTATATTAAAATTATGGTACTATTAATGATCCCTTGGCTTCTATGGAAATAATATTTTATTTAAATGTGTCTTCTATAATTCCATATTTTTTTTCCTATGTTATGATTCCATGTATTATGTTCTTTATTTATTTATGATTCATGTCTTCTGAGCTACCAAGAATTATTCCATGATTCATAATTATGACCTTTGATATGATGGTTATGATATTCTATTTTTGTGATAATTTTTCATACCATTTTGATCATGATTATGATTAAATGTCTTCATAGTTTACCATTATAGGGAATCAGTGTTCACAACCTTTAAAGTTTCTAACTGTAGGTTATAAATATTTATTATTTTATGTTATGTCTATGAGGGGTCCTAGTAATAGGGAACCTAGTGGGAGATATTGTAATGAGCTCATGTTCCAATGTATAAATTTCTTTGTTTCCAAATCCAATAAACTAATATGGTATTTAGGTGTTTATTTTTATAATATTTTAATTATTCATTAATAGTGATGTTATTTCTAGTTTTTTCAAGATATGTTCATTATATAAACACTTGGAACAAACTGTGTTCTTTCCAGATCATGTATTCTTTATCCTCTTCTAGTCCACCAAGGACCCCATTAAATAAACCTATCATCTAAATAAGGCATGAAAAGTTTGGATAAATCCCAACAGGGGTCAGCATAAAAATACCCAATGGGACACTGAAAATAAACCAAAAAAATGTAACAGAAGATTATTCAACTCATAATAAGGATATATCAATTAGAATATAAAACATACAATAATACCACAATTGTATACATATTTCATACTCAAATTCTTATGGTATGGTCACAATAACACAACCATCCTAAGTTTCTTCTTGATCATTAAAAGTAATTATCATCTTGGATAAATCACTCCGTGATCTCGATAATGCTAATGGTAATCATCTTAGAGGCCATTATTAATTGGTCTCACAATGAAGAAACATATTATAGAATACATAAGATACCAATACACAGATATGGGATCACACCATGGTCTATGGGGGATACAAAATACCCTAACATTATTTACCATATATGTATGGGATCAACGCCTTGGTAAGTTGGTCAAACTGATCAATAAAACCTAAACTAGGGAAGAATATATTATAGAGGAATCCACCTTGTGACTCATGGGGGATTCTTAAAACTCTATATAAGACTTATCCTCTAGAGAAGATCACAACATTCACTTTCGATATGATATCTCACTCTAAAAACATGGGTGTGTATCAAGGAAATGTACCCAAAAAAAATTAACATCATTGAATATAATAAATACCCTTAACCATTCGAGAGAATTTATACTATGGGTATTTGTAGTAAATGATGTTTTTTGACTACCCTTAGTCTTCATGATTGATCCCCCTTATGCATGTGTACACATTCTTCTATATTACACTCTAGTCATTCTCACGTCATTTTCCATGATCATGTACCAGTCCATATCTGATTACAAGGTCATGATAATTTAATTTTTGCATGATAATTTAGAAGGTTGTGCCATAGTCCTAGGTTATACTAATATACTATCGTCATTCTAGTGTACTATGTTGTGTTTATACCTATGTACCCTTTGGGTACATTATATGTTACAATCTGAGGGTCACATGGAATGTGACATTTTTAATGATCCAAGTAATGAATTTTTCAGTCCATAATCCATATATCTATAGGATATGACCACATAACATGTAATATTCGTGAAACTTTTTTTTCCTCATGAATTATTCAAAACATGGATGTACTTTATGCTTCTGATTATATTGTCATTTCCTTCAGACCCATATAAAATATCACCCTTGATTTTGGTATCTATGTTTACTGAATTTTTCCATCACTGGTGGCTAGATTCTAGCCTCCCCATCAACTCATGAATTGATTCTCATTGCTCTATACCATCAACGGGTCCCAAACTATGAAACCAAAAACACTGAGTAAATCCTTGTCCTCCTCTTATCTGGATCCCTTTTCATTACTACTTTATTTATCTATATACTATGAACCCAATCCTCGGGTTATGATACATTACCAAAACAAATTCCCAATTATCATCTGGTGTGAGATTTTAAAAAATACATGCCCATGAAAATATCAACATTGAACATATAAATAATAGGGTATTAAAAAATAAAAATAAATATTAATGAAACTCAACCATTTTTTTCCTCAATTTATTCCTATTAAAATTAATAATTAAACAAATAACAAATAAATAACAAATTAATATTTATGGAGAGATAATTCAATACCCTTAATAGAAAATAGAAAAAAAATTAAAATAATAATTATTATGTGTTAGGAAAACAAAAAAAAGAATAAATTCAAATAATGAAAACACATTAGCATGTTTTTAGATCTATCATTGAAGAATACTGCCTCCCTATTTTTAATTCTTAATTTACTAGTGCTAGCTTAAAATCTTTTATCATGTAATGTTTCTTGTCAACAATCAATTAGTGAGAGGAATATGTAATCAAAATGTCATATTTCATTAGGAAACATAATGAGCCCATTTTTGATTAATCAATATAAATCTAAAACCCTTCTCCCCTACTAGGTAGTGTATGAAAATTTTTATTGGTAAACCTTATCATCAAATACATGAAATATTAATCGAATTTCTCTATTATAAGGGATTTGGATCCCTTCTACATAAAAATGGTTATTGATTTTGATAACCATGAGAAATTTCCCCCAATGAATAAATTTTATATAGAAAATCAATGAAAACTATAGATCATAGTGATATTTTTTAGTCTATATCATTTTTCTAAAACCTATTGATTTTTTTGATACAATGTTATATAAATAATTGTAATTAGTAGAGAAGATAATAATAATATCTATTTTTAGAATTCTTATTTTCTAAATTTGGCCTAAATGTTATCCTTTCTCAATTTATTTGACATAATCCAAAAATTATCTTCGTTATCATCCTTTACATTCGAATATATTGTAATATAATCTATATTGACTACCAGAAATTGATCAAGGTAATATATAAAGTCTTTATTCATTATATAGATGAATATAGTGGGAGTATAAGTGATTCTGAATGGATTTACTATAAATTTATAGTCTCCATACATCAAACTGAAGGTTTACTTTGGTGTATATTCTAATTTAAAACTTAAATGATGATATCCAAATTAAAGGAAAATCATTTAGTAGAATTATCTTCACAAAGCGGTTCAAAAAATTCATCAATATGGGGTTCATGAAAGAGATCATGTTATGATTCCAATAACCAATGCAATGATTCTATGAAAAATAATTTCTTCTTAATAACATGAAATATGAAAATAGCATGGCAATTCACTATATTGAATGAATACGTTTAATAGATTTAGTTGGAATCACACGATTGGATTTTCTCCTTCATTTAAAGAAACTCAATTGGATTTTTTTTATAAGGAGTCACATGAATATTTATTGGAGCATGAAAGAGTTCTATTAAAAATACAACTTCTAAATTTATGATAAGACTATGAAAAAATCCACTAAATGCATTGATATATTCTACTAAATGGGACGGTATTTAATAATGAGTTTTTTCCGCCATTTGAGATATAAAACACTCATAATTATGTAATAAAACCCATTTAATATAATTAATTTCTAGTGGAATATTATAGTCATAATTACCATGAAATATGATCAGGGAAGGATTTTTTATGTCAAATATAACATATTTCATTTATTAATTGATATAGGACCTCCATAGAGATAAACATTTCATTCCAAATATAAAATAATATACATCTATAGGTAGAATAAAAATATTTATAGGTTCACATTCCCATAAACTTCTATTTGTGATTAGTTATATATATGATATTCGACCATATTTTCATTTGGACTTACCACCAATGGTATAATTTATAATTATTTAGGGGGTTCTATGATACTCTATGGATATTCCATATATATATAATATTGGATAAAATCATATAAAAATATGAAATTTTAATTTTATTAAAGTATAATATGTATATTTTTCTTAATTTCATTCTATTTATTATTAATTAATTACAAGAAAAGGTGTGTGTGGGTATCAATAAGAAATAATTAGATTATTAAATCATATGTTATTGAAACTCATTCTTAGTAATTCACTAATTTTTTTAAAAAATAACCCTTGATATTATATATTTTTTCTATATCATATTTACCATAGTTTGTTTTAGGTTCTACTATTGTTTTGTTATAACCTAATCCCCGAAAATAACTAACACCGCTGTTAATACTGACTGAGCTGAACAAAGAATCAGTTACACAAATATTATATTGTTTTAGATGAATAATCATTACATCACATAACAATACAATCCTATAAATAGTAATTGATAAGCTTATTTGGGGAATAAATAAATAATTATCTTTCTTCTGAGTTATATTTATATTTTACCACAAAAATTATTCTCACAAGGTAACATTATAGACTTATCATACTTAGCATCCTTTATCAAAACCTATTTAATTGAGAATATAATGAGAGGTGATATTAGATGCTCAGTATGTTTAGTCTTTGGTGATAACATTTGTATATGAAAATTAATAATAAGAAAATAATAAGGTCATGAAAAAAAAAGAACACACCCAATGACATATGTCTCAAATCAAGATCTATGATATAAATAATATTTTTAACATAATACATGGTTATAACCTTATTAAACCTTAATAAATTGTGATACATAAGATAAAAACAATGGTAGTAAAATATATCACAAAGGTGTGGATAAAAAGTGATTTGTAATCATAGTCATTGAACAGATTCCAACCAATACATTCATTACAATGTAAGACTGTGCGGGCTAACCATGTACTTAATTTTTCTTGTTCTAATAACCCGTGTACCATATTAGGCTTATCAGATATTAAACAATACCAAAATATTTGGAGACCTATAATAAACTAAACTATAAAATAATAATAAACCATTCAAATTTAGTCCACATTTACATATGATCATAAATCATTATTTCAGAACCTAATTAATCCACTAATAATTCTAAATAATCAATTATTAAATATATGAAAAATAATTTGATAAAATCAGTAAAAATATTCCTTGAATAACTCGAAGAAGAACTTGTTCTCTCAATTTTATTTAAAATATAATGAAAAATGAAAATAGTATTTTTTAAAAAATTGTATGTTTTAAATGACTATTTATTAGAAAAAAGACATTTCAAATGAAAAAATTATACTATTTTGAATGCATTAAAAAAATTGTTTCCACACCTTCATAATGAAATAAAATATTTACTTGTACAGAAAAAATTAAATAGATTCATTTTATAGCACATTGTTAAAATTAAAATTTATTTGAAAAATAAATTAAACAGTAAGAATATATGTATAAGTACATTCTTGAATAATGACAAAAAATATGAAAATTTAATGAAAATATTCTTTACCTACTACAAATGATAAGTTTAGATTATCATATAAGATACTTTTCGATTTATTTTTGAAACCAATTAGATGTAAATGATAATAAAAATTATTTACTCTAGTAATAACATTATTTTAAAAATATTTCTGTGGTTTATGTGAGTGATTTAGATCATTTAATTTCTCTAATGGAAATAGAAACATGAATAATGTCAACTAAATGTGAGATTGAAATGAGAACCCCTACGATGATATTTCTTTTAGTAAAAACATGATACAATATCCTAAATAAATAACTATAAATTATTATAAAAATCCAACACCACTATATTTATATTTATATTACTATATATTATTCACTTTAAATTTATTATTTCCAATTTCATAAAATTTTATTTTAAAATTCAATATTTGGGTATTAACAAAACTATTTTCCATGCATTTTTTGATTTGTTATTTCTTACCATTTATCATTGTTCATGGCTCTAGAATCATAATATTTTCAAAAATATAATATTTAATTTTAATATACACTTTTATAGCCAACCATGTTATGAGGTGATGAAAAATAGTATATGTCATTCATGAAGGCATTGGTTTTTAGGTACACATGAGCAAGTTTCTATTTTGAAATATATCCATGGGATGGAAATTAAGGAATATATAAATATATTGAATAATAATGTAACAAACGGGTCCCAGTGACAGCACAGACACCTCGCCTTACATGGCAATTGGGTCATGGCCTGCCAGGTACCACCAGTTGCCTCGCAGACAAGTGGGGCCCACCCCAGGGTCCACCCACGTCCCCGAACAGATCATCTGACTAATGACTAACCCCACAGGCTAACACATGTCCTCTCCAATGTACTTTTGTAACACCCGAATCTTCCATTCTATGTTATATGTATTATAATGATATATAAATGGTTTTAGAATTATTTATTTGATAACTAATTTTTTTTATAATAGTGACTAGAAATTAATTATTCTAAAAATAAATCTATATCATATTTTATAACTTTCATTGGTTATTAATTTTTATGTAAAATAGGATTAAATTTTTGTGGATATATTTTCATTAAAATAGGAGAACCAAACAACATGATATTTTTAAGGTATTTTCATAAAAATAATATTATATATGATAGATTATGTTAGATGAAAAACTAAAATAAGGTGAATAAAAAATTATTAAAATTATTCATAGACATGAATACCTGAAAAAATATACATTTTTCAAATAAATAACTAAACTCTCATTAGTAATTAATATAAAATACGGATAACAACATATAACGATTAGAAAAAGAAATATTTCTAAAAATTGAATTTTCTTTATAATTTTTATAATAATATATAATTTAAAATTTAATTTATTATATTTTAATTAAATCAAATAAACTTCATTTTTTTAATTCACCATGACAAACTTATTTTAAGGAAGATTTTTTGGTCTTTTTGGAAATTATCATTTTTATTAAATAGAAAAAAAAATTACATATACTATCACTTCTTTAAAATTTGAATGGCGTAAGAATAAATTCAATTTCAATGGAAACGTTTTAATATGAAATATTTCTTTATATATGAAAATAATGAATTTTAAAATATAGTTTTTAATAAATAAATCATTGTTTGACATTTTAGAAATATATAAAAAAAATTTAAACAAAAAAACTGTTAATTTTATTCTCTTCTAATAATATATTCATAATAATCCATTTATTTTTAATTTTTAAAATTTGAATAAATATAATTTTATTATAAATATTCAAATTAATTAATTCGTAATCAATTATATACATGATTTTGGTGTGAAATCCTTTTTATGCAAAAAATGAATTTTTTTAAATTGTGTTTCCCATTTAATTTTATTAAATTATAAGAATTTTAATTTTTAACACCTATAGAAATTGAAGCACAGAAAATTGATTAAATATTTTGGATCAACATATTCTTATTTTGAATGAGTTCAATTTCATTTGTTCATAATGAATAGATAAAATGATAAATTTTTTTTACCACGGTAAAGGTAAATAATGTTATAAGGGGGTTAACACAATTGATTAGATGAGTGTATCTTGAACATATATTATTCAATATTTCAAATTATACTAAATTGGATAAATTTTCAATGATAAATACATTTATTTTATTTTAACATTTTTAAAATTTACAAGGTGTAACACCAATAACATAAAAATGGGAACCTCTTCTTCTTACATCTTCCCTCACATGGTGAAAATTAGATGAAAAAAAATCTACCCAAACCCCTATGTAAATATCCTCCTCATGTCTTAAAGGTCCTGATCTCACCAAATAAATAATCCAAGAAGGATTCAGGTTTAATACAAATAAAAATTTCAAAGGATGGTATATATGTCTAAACATAATTCTATCAAGATTATTTCATCTTATGTATTCATTAAACCTATTCTATTCATCCTAATATAATAACATACGTATCATTAATATACTAGAATATTTTTATTTTTAGAAAATATGATTTTATGACTCAATTATAAGTAATAGGAAATGAAAATGTCGCATATGCATATGTGTGAACTACAACCTCCATAAGCTGGTGCAATTTATTTTTCATCATTGAATCACGTGGACGAATATAATGATGGATATAATATATATGTTTAATATTTAACAAATTTTTATATTTTAATATGTGTTATAATTTTTTTCAAATCATACCATCTCATTCTTTGTTATAGTAAAATGTTAGTCATGTGTCCACACGAACTCTAAACACCATGAATGAGGTATTCCATTTTTCATTAACATATAACATGGATTCTAATAAGAATAATCTTAATTAATAAAAATTATAATTGAAATATTTTTTTATTATATAATTTTAATCCATAATCAACTTTAATTACCTTACATTGATTTGAAAAATAAATAAATCACTCATGTATATGAGTGAACAACATCCACAGTGAATGATGTATCTAATTATTCATCACCAACATACATGAATGGTTTTAAAAATATATGGAATGTATAAAAATGATAACTATAACATGACTAGATTTTAGTGATTATAGAACCAAGACCCCTTTGACCATAGTCAACACAACGAAGCTGTTCTGGATAGAACGACCCCAAAACATATAATGTGAACTTAATCATTTTAGTAACTTAATATAATTTGATAAAAATGAAATAAAAGGATTAATGATATTTTAATGAACATGAAAAGTGTTCTTACTAAATTAAATATTAAATATAAATATATTATTCAAGAATTTAAGAGACATGTGGAGAGGCATGACTCAAGGTAAGGTATTTCTCATCACAATTTACATTATTTGAGACTTATTCTAGATTCACCAAATGTTTATTTTTCATTGTCTTTAAACTAACATTTGTATGTATTTTATAATTCATTTAATTAAATTACTGTTTTTAAAAAATATATTTATTGTTATATTCTCCAATTTCTTTTTTATTCAAGATCATATAAAGTCGAATTGTATTTTTATGCATAACGCTGTTTTAAATTTTCATAACTCAATACTCCATTAAACTATCCATTTCAATGATTCAAGAATTTATTATTTATAAACAAAATATTCTAACAGGAAATTATCAACCAATTTGGAATTTATCTACAAATGTTTAGAAAATGGAATATTTTCAATGTCTTTTTTACAATTTTATTTAATATTTATTGTGAAATTGAAAATAGAATGTTTTCTTATCATTAATGGCATGTCCACCTTTTCCAACCATTATAGATATTATAAAATAAAAATATTCCTCTATATTTTTCTATGGTTTTATAAATAATATCATAATATATTTTTTCTATAAATTTTGTGTTTTATAATTTTTTATTTCAAGGTTATTTTAACAAAAAAATTTGAGTTAAATTAATGTTATTTTTTTATAGGTTCAAATGCCAATTATTAGGAATATTAAAATGTAAGTGAAATATTTTAGGATATATATTCATTTTATAGTTATTGTAAATTTTTAATGATCATGGGTGGGTATGAAATAGCTCTCTAATGAATTAGGTAATGTGGATGTAGTTAACTAGTGTTTAGTTTATCCTATAAAGTGTATGGAGTTAAATATTTTTAATTTGATCATATAAATTGGATAGATTTATCTATTTATAAGACACTTCTATGAATAATTTGGAATAAACTTGTTAGGTAATTCTAGTATAAGGTTGATTTATAGAATAATATGATTATTGTAATGAGTTGGTTCCTAAAAAATTTTCCTTGGAATTATCCCTAGAAATAGAGGCACCAAGGGGTGTTTGGTGACTTCTTTTAAAAAAACTATAAAAAATTCATGTCATTATGAAATATTATACTGGTTGTAGAAATGCCTAGCATTATCAGTGTCTGTTGGTAGCATGTTTAGGTAGAAATAAGTCCTAACTATAGTAGGTTATGGTGATAGAATGTCAGTATATTAGTAACACGAAATGAAGAAGCTTGTTGATCTTGAGTAAGTATGTTTTTATGGTAGTAGGTCATGGAGGTAGCAATGATTAGTTTTGGAAGGCTCTTGTAGAAGTAGATTTCTATATCAGTAGTTGGGTCTAGAAATATATTGTTATTTTAGTGGTAGAATATTGAGGGTATCAGTTTCTTATCAAGTATTTCAAAATTTCAAATTTTACCTGGACTATCATAAATATTAATTTTTTATTTAAATTTTTATTTAAATCTATAATTTAGGTGATTAAGAGATATTCCAAAATAGGTATTTCTATCTATAATTTCATTAAGGTTTCTAGTATTTAATACAACTCTTTATTGTGAATTAAATGTGATATGCATTAATGTGTAATTACGGTTTGGATAACTATCTGGGAATCTTGATGGTTTAAAATCATAAATTCATAACAAAATATATTTCCATCGAATATTTTCATTTTATTCATCTATTTTAGTTGAACAAGGATTTATTATTAACCCTTGAAAAGTCAAATGTGTCCACCAAGTAGCACCATTATCACTTATTCTGGGCTTATTAACTGTTTTTTAGAACTCTATTTTATATAGTATGAAATCACATTTGAGTTAGGATTTTCTTCTCTATCATTTTTCATCATTTTCTACAAAATATTAATGATTTTTTAAAAAATTATCGTCGATGAATCAATGAATTAGAATCATATAATTTTTTAATGTATTTTTAGTTGATTATGGTTACAATCATCAATTATATGTAATGATTTCATTAATTATCTGGTTTTTATAAAAAATAAAAAAAAATCATGAATTCTCTCTCTAGAAAAAATAGAAATTATCCTCGTAGGGAAATAAACTACATTAGATAAAATATATTATTATTTTAATATTGAGTATGATAATTTCTAATGTGTTATTAATTTTCATCTTATTTTTATAGATATTTTACTATCTTGTTTTATCATTATTCTTGTATGATTTATTTCTAATGTAAATTGAATAAAGAATGTAATGATTATAATTCATACATGACAAATAATAAGGAATCATGTTAAACTCTTTCAAGATGGTAATTTATATTGGATGAAAAAAAATGAAGAATGTTAATTGAAATTGTACTTCATTATAGTTTTATTAATATATAATTTATGAATTAACTATTTATAAATATTTTATAGATTTTAATTATTCTTTCATTAGGATTCGTATGCCTTTAACCAGGGAAAAATGATCAGTTAACATAATACTGCAATGAACCAATTGTTCAATGAATAAAAATGATTGGGTATGAGAAATCCAATTTACCAATGAATAATGGATATCTTTTTAAGGACTAATTTCACTATTGATATATTTTTGTTTCCTATATACACATTGTGATTGATCTATATGTGATCCAAGCTATGTTATATTACGTGATCCTTAGACGGCTGATGGATGATGAAATAAGGTCATGGATTCCTAGTTTTGTTTCCACATATGGCACTTGAGATGAAATGAATCATGGTGATAATCATTGAACTATGGGGAATAGAACCAGAATTTATTTAATGAGTTGAATCATCGATTTCTTATTGTTATGTTGAAATGTGGGATGCTTTATTCATAAATCTTATCCATAAAGACTTTATTACTAGTTTTCCTGTCTCTAAACTATGTTAACCTCTATTAAGGAAGTTTGGTTTCCATAATTTATGCTTATATTTTACTGTATCTTAAGATGACTCTTATGTTACCTAAAATTATGGAATGAAAATTAATAATTAATATTTCAACCCATGTGGTTGTCTATTTAAAGAAATACTAGTGGGGATAATATTTATAAACCATGGGGTTGATTGGATTATGCCTATAGGGAAAATAGTATTCTCGTAAATAATGTAAAAAGAATATATTAAATGAAATAATTAATTCAATAATGTTCCTTGAATATAATAATAGTTATTAGATATCCAGTTCATAGAGATAATGGCTGGTTGTATTAGTGATTGTAGCATTAGTTTGTCCTAAGATAATTTCAATGTCGATATTGTGGTTTCAATGTATATATTTCATATGTCATGACCCGTCCTCAGGGCCCGTGTCGTGACTACCCCATTCCCGCCTTCCATAGGCCAGGGGCTGGTGACTAGCACCAAGGTGTAATTCTCGGTATAATGGGAAGGCATTGCCTTTGTAAATTAAATAAACACCACATAGCAAGAAAGTAGTAGAAGTAAACACTAAGAAAAAACTGGGTACAACAGTAAGTGCAGAAAAGTAAGTGGGCCAAAATACAAACCCAAACATAAACTAAAGTACAACTGGAAATGGAAAACAGCAACAAAATGTAAGCTGTAGCATCGAGCCGTCAGTGGAAGTCCCACCTGAAGGGTGGGTACAGATATCCACCATATCTCCTTGGGTCCAGCCGTCTGTTCCATGTACTTCCCGCCCAATGGTCCACCTCCAGGTACCGACCTGCTCCTCATGCCTCAACCATGATCAGCGCAATCCATCGTCTTCAACCAACACAACTTATTGCGGGCATAACCCGTGTAGGGGGTGAGTATAAGCTACTCAGAAGGGACCCCGAGACCCCCGAAGGTCTCCCAGAATCCACAAAGGATAATCCACAAAGGAAAGATAAAATCACAAAGTAACATCCGACTCTAATTTGGTATATGCCCATACATATACCTTAGTCATCAATTCCAGTTCGCTCCAACCTCCGTGCCCAATTTCGATCACATCAACACAGGAAATCACAACCTGATCCAAACAGGAAAGCATAATGTAAACCACATAGGAAAGAAATTCAAGATTCAGCTCACACAGGTATACTTATTTCTATGATGATAGAGATGATCAGATATAGCCACTGATTCATCTAAGCCATCGGACCCTCAATGGATTGATAGGTACTAACCCCCACAATGACCCACAAAGGATCTGACACACACATGATCGATAGGTACTAACCCCCGCAATGACCCACATAGGATCTGACCCACACAGGATCGATAGATAACTAACCCCACACAATGACCCACACAGGATCAGACCCACACATGATCTGTAGGCACTGGCCCACACAGGACCGGTGAGCGCTGAACCACACAAGATAGGTAGAACTGATCCACGTAGGATCGCTGAGTGCTGTAGTAATCGTCGTCAAATCCACGGAGGATTTCTGTATAGTCGTCATCATCGTTGCAGTCGAAGCCAGCTCTAAGGTTCCCGCACACAGCAAGCTCGTCTGGGAGGGTATGCTCCACGAGCCAAGGTTCTGATATATAAACTAACACATAGTCCAGATTTGATGATTCCAAATGTTCTATATCGTCATCAGGAACTCAACACGACAGACGGCGCGTCGATCGGACGCCCGGTCTGAGAGTTATTGGATTTTTCGTCCTAGGGGCCCGGATTGTTTTTAAGTCAAAACCAACCCGATCGTACTCCAACTGCATCCAAACCCCGAGCAGAGTAAGCCAAATGGTCCATCTCACATAGAGTAATCCACGATAGTCGACAGAAAGTCAATCGGACGTCCGGAGCTCAAGTTATAAGTGTTTCTGCTCCGAGGGCCCGATTGGTTTTGTGTACGAACCAACCTGGCCAAACACAAAGTACTCTGAAACCTTGATTGTACTATACCAAAATAACCACCTCGATCTAAGGATCACTATGCAACTAACGGTGCATCGATCAGAGGTCCGCAGCCCATGTTATAGGAAAAATACTGTGAGAGGTTCGATATTAGGTGGTTCGGGCCCGGTCCGACATGGCCCGATACCCCATGGATCGGCCAGAACCGGGTCGACCCGACACGGGTCCGGGTCGGGCTCTCATGGGCATGGCCCAGGCTGGCGCACTGGCACTGGCCAAGTGGCCATGCAGAAGGGGGGAACTGCCCTCCCTAGACGAAATCACAGCCCCGCGTGGGGGCCCGCTCTTGCAAACGAACGCGGCTGGTTGCCACGTCCTGCCTTCTCTGGTCCCGCGCGGTCACAAGAATGTTATCCTGCCACCATAGCTTCATACATGACGTCTCTCCTCAGCGGCCCATCGGGAACCACCATCTCCTGGCATCCGGGCAGTGTCGGCCGCCACCTCCTGCCACCGGCGCCGCCGTTCCTGCGAGGCCCGCCGTCGGGTTGCCCTGTGGACCACCAGACGAGATCCTATTGTCGGATTTGCCTACCGTCTTCGCCAACGGCCCTCCCGGGACCTGTTCTTCCCTGCGAAGACCTCACAATGCCCGAGCGGCCTGCTTCATCATCACCCGCCGATCTGCATACCATGAACGAAGGGACAGTGGGTTCGGACTTGTTCGTTGGTCCGCAACCACCGCGTTAGCGGTTTTTAAAGTCTTCCGACAAATATTTAAACATATGTCATGGGTATAAATCACAAAGATTTAATAGAATCAAACCCCTATCTCGTCGAATTTATTAGGCGAGGATTAATCGTGGAAAATCACATCGCGAAAGAAGGCGTCGCGGAATGGGGATCGTCGCATCGTGGAAGCAGCGTCGCGGAAGAAGTGTCGCGGAAGAAGGAACGTCACGACGCGCTGTCGATCCCCAAGGATCCGACGTTCTACGCGTTCTTCACGTTTTTCGTGTTCTTCGCATTCTTTGTCGGGGAGGAAGAACATCATGTTCCTGAGAATTCTCCATAGCCTCTCAACACCACCCCTCTAATAAAAATAATAGTTGTCTTATTTTTATTCCACAAGCCTTTTGTTTTAATATTCAAAAACAAAAGAAACAGTTATGTGAATTAATTGCAATGCTTAAACCACAACATCAATGTGGTGTTTCTTCACTAGAATAAATTCACGGGTTGACATCATTAATAGGGGGTGCGGGTGCGTTACATAAGAAGAAAAGAAATTGTGGGGATTGTGTGGGTCCCACCTCAGAAAATATCCTACCAAGTGGGTAGGATATTGTGGGTCCCACATCACCCACTGAACTTATGCTAAGTTAAATAAAATAATAATCAATCCTACCACTTTTATTTTATTTCTTAACTTAACCCCAAAAATTTTTAACCACACCCGAGCAAACGCAACTTCGGAAAAGATGTTTCTAAGAAAAAACCGGTGCTGCGATTCCATCGGTGCCCTCAGAATTTGATTCTGAGCACTAGTTCAAAAGTTATAAAAACCCTCTCCTTTGTTCACTAAACGTACCCGAGCTAAACTTCGGAAAAAGATTCCATCCATACCAGGCCTCATAATCAGGTGCCGTCAGAAACTGCGTTCATATAAATTCACAAAGAAAATTAAAAACAATCCTTGAATTTTTCGAGTCTTTACATCACTCTCACCTCAGGGCTTTACGTCCCCGTAAGGATACATCAAAACTAGGGGAAAAAATTTGGGTATTGAGCAAGCATCTGAGCCTTCCGCTCCCAAGTGCTCTCCTAGAGGTTCCTGGGCTACCATCTGATGCACACTAGAGGAATCGACTATCCACGTAGGACTCGCTCCGTTCGATACTCAATCTCCATCGGGACCTCCGCAAAAGTCACCCCATCATCAACGTCCATCTCCCCATGGTCAATGATATGTGTCTGGTCGAGCGCGTATCTCCTCAGCTGGGATACTTGGAAGACGCCGTGCACCCGGTGCAACTGAGGTGGTAGATCCAGGCGATAAGCCACCTCACCAATCCTACTGAGGACCTAGAATGAACTGATGAAGCGTGGAGACAACTTGTCGCCTCAGCTAAATCTCTGTTATCCACATCGAGGTGAGACCCGAAAGAAGACGTGGTCACCATCCTTGAACTCTAGTGGCCTCTGCCTCCTGTCAGCATAAGAGTTCTGCCGGCTCTGAGCTATCCTCATCTGCTCCTGGATGACATGGACCTTCTCCGTCGTGGCTTGGACCATCTCTGGTCCCATAAGTGTTGACTCCACAGGGTCTGTCCAGCACATCGGTGATTGCAAGGTCACCCTTAAATTGAATTATATGGTGCATTCCCGATGGTGGAGTGGTAGCTGTTGTTGTACGCGAACTCCACCAAGGGTAGGTGGTCCTCCTAGCTATGACCAAAGTCGAGGACAAATGCACGGAGAATTTCCTCGAGAGTCTGAATGGTCCTCTCCATCTGACCATCCATCTGAGGGTGAAAGGTGGTGCTCAGACATATCTGTGTCCCAAACGCCTCCTGAAATCCCTTCCAACATTGGGATGTAAAGAAGAATCCCGGTCGGAGATGATAGATGATGGCACATCGTGAATCCGTACATTCTCCTAAACGTAGAGATGTCCCAATCTCTCCACTGAGCCCTGCTCTCTGATTGATAAGAAGTGAGCCGACTTGGTGAGTCAGTCGACAATCACCCAAATGGATTTGTGACCTCTATAAGTACATGGAAGTCCATTCATGAAGTCCAAAGATATGCCATCCCACTTCCACTCCGGGACCTGCAAGTGTTGTACCAAGCCTGCTGGTACGTGGTGCTCTGCCTTCACTTGAAGGAAGGTGAGGCATTGAGAAACAAATTCTGCCATAACCTTCTTCATTCCCGGCCACCAGTGTGATCTTCTGAGAACCTGGTATATCTTTGCCACTCTAGGATGTACCGCCAAAGGATAAGTGTGAAACTCTCTCAGCACCTCCTACCGTAAAGCAACGGGTACCAAGGTATGTCCTCTAAAAAGGACGTCATGCTCTCCTCTAATAGATAATCCATCAGGTGCCTATCTCGAGGAAATCTGTGCACGTCGTGTCTCACAGTCGGCGTCCCCACGCTTTGCCTCTCTGACCCGCTGCAGTTGTGGAAGAGTGACTGTGAGTGACCGAAGAATGGCTGCTCCATATTTATCCATGAAGGATATCTGCAACGTGGCTAGCTACTCGGTCGCCTCACCAAGTAGCAAAATTCATGTCCTCCTACTGAGAGAATTGGGTAACACGTTCCCCTTTCTAGGAGTATAGAATATCTCATAGTCATAGTCCTGGAGGAACTCGAGCCATCATCGCTATCTAAGGTTCAGGTCCTTCTGCGAGAAGATGTACCTGAGACTCTGGTGGTCAGAATAGATGGAAAAGCGCTTTCCCATAAGATAGTGTCACCATGTCTCTAGAGAGTATACCACTACTGCTAACTCCAGGTCATGGGTAACATAGTTATTCTCATGCGGCCTCAACTGATGTGATCCATATGTGATCACTGCCCGCTTCTGCATCAAGACACATCTGAATTCGGTCCATGATGCATCGCAGTAGAGTACGTACCCTACTCCCTCCTCCGGCAACCTCAAGATAGGTGCGTTGGTCAATCTCTGTCTCAGCTCTTGGAGGATCTGCTGACATCTGTCTGACCACACAAAGGGTTTCCCCTTCATTATCAAATGTGATAGTAGGTCTGCAACTCTAGAGAATTCTATCACAAATCTTTGGTAGTATCCAGCTAGTCCAAAGAAACTATGCACCTCCATCACGCTCCTGGGTGGCTCACAAGCTAGCACTGCTTCGATCTTCGCAGGATCCACCAAAACTCCCTACTCAGAGAGTATGTATCCCAAAAAGTTGAACTCACATATCCAGAACTGACACTTCGAGATCTTTCCATAAAGTTGGTTCTCTCGGAGTGTGTCTAGTTCAACCCGCAAGTGGTAGGCATGCTCCTCCTCAGTGGTTGAGTATATCAAAATGTCGTCGATGAGGACCATGACAATTCGATCGAGGTATGGCTGAATGATCCTCTTCATGAGGCCCATGAACACTTCTGGAGCATTGGTTATTCCGAATGGCATAACCAAGAACTCATATTGGCCACACCGACACCTGAAGGCCGTCTTCTGCACGTCCTCGTCCCGAACTCTTAGCTGATGATAGCCTGAACTGAGGTATATCTTTGAGAACCACTGCGCTCCAATGAGCTGATTGAAGAGGTCATCAATCCTTGGTAGCAGATACTTCATCCTCACTGTCACCTGGTTCAGGCCACGATAGTCGACACAAATTCACAAGCTCCCATCGGCCTTCTTGGAGATCAATATCGGGGAATCCTAGTGTGAAACACTGGGTCAGATGAATACCTTTCCCTGAAATTCCTCCAACTATACTCGTAGCTCTTGAAGCTTGGCGGGAGCCATCTAATATACTGGGGTGGACATCAGGGTTGTCCCAGTGTATAGATCAATATAAAACTCTACCTCTCTGTGAGGAGGTAGTCCTGGAATGACGTCGGGTAAAAAATCCACATACTGATCCACCACTGCAGGAAAACCAGGACTCTGCATGTCAATTGATCCTAGGATGAGGCTAGACAACTGATGAGTGATGGGATTTCCTCTCCTCTGCGGGAGTCTATCCTGTGCTGCTAGGGCTCCCTTCTCACCGGTGAAGGTGAACCTTCTCCCGTCGGTGCATACACACCACACCTTGTGCCTAATACAGTCAATCTGAGCATGGACTGTAGATAACCAATACATGCCCAAGATGACATCGTAAGGCCTCGATGCCGCTACCAGAAGATCCCAGCCAAAGATCTCTCCTACTAGAGTATGCTCACACTGTCGGCACCAGTGTGTAATCGTCGAGTCTGCTCCCGTTGGATTCTATAGCTATAAGGATCGAGCCAACGGCTCTTTTGGAATCTCCGAGCTCCGAACAAGGGCAGAGGCTATGAAAGAATGGCTCGCTCCTGTGTCTATGAGAACTGCAGCAAGGGTGGAATAGACACAGATAATACATCGAATCATCTCGGGCGCACCGTGGTTGTAGGCCTCAGCTACCTGGAGCTGTGCCTGTCTCTGCCCGCTAGCTCCCTGTGGTCGGGGTGGATCTCCGGGTGGTGGTGGTGGTAGAGCCTGAAAGTGTCGCCCACCACCTGCTGCTCGGGCAGCTCCTCATCCTCGTCCGACTGCTCCCTGTATACCACCATGGTCAACCCTATTCCTATGCCTGGGTGGCCCCTCAACCGTCTGCTGCTCCTCGACACGGCGGGTTGGGCTGTCACGAGCCATGTGGCTCAGCCCGCCGAATGCGTAGCACTATCTGCCTCTCGAATGACTGGCTCCGTGCTATGTGCCCCGAACTTCTAAGCTAGTGTCGTGAGGTCATCTGACTGCGGGTCTGGTCTACCTGGACCCATGAGTCATCCGTCGACTACCTGCTGCAAAATACTCTGCTACGTGTCGCCCTATGGTAGGTCTTGCTGCTGATGTAGACTCAGCCAGAAATATCTCAATGAGAAGGGCTCACTCCAGTACTCCTTCCTGTGTCGGAATGTGGAGGGAGATCATCGATGCCCTAATATCATGCCACAATCCCTGCCCAATTGGCCGGGCCCAGAAGAATGGGTCTCGTACCATGTCTATCGAGTAGCTGTCAAGTAGCGCGAGAGATCGGTAAATCATGCCGAGTACTCGGTGACCGTCAAGCTGCCATGCCACAGCTGTAGAAGCTCCTAGATGCGCTTCGCACTGAGGGTGGCTGAGACAAACTTTGAGTGAAATAGGCTCTCCAAGTCCATCCCGAGGAGAGATGCTTCATTGTGCTCCTGTAGCATCAAGATCCACCATATGCCTTCTTCCGCGTGTACTAGGCTCGCTGCGAGGATCACCATTACGTCCGCTAGTGTCCTCACTAACCTGAAAACTCGTACAACTGCCTCCAGCCAATCCTCACCTACCTGGGGGTTCGTCTCCCCGCAGAACCAGGGTGGTCACTGGCACTGAAACTCGTGTAGTGCACTAAGGCGACGTGCATCATCAGCGGATGGGGTAGGTAGCATCGGAGGCTCAGCGAGTAGAGGTACCATCGGTGCCTCTACTGTCGAAGGGCCCTATACCGAGGCCTCGTTGCTCGGTGGGTTGTCGTCACATACAACGCTTGGATCCCTAGTTGGCTGCCATCATGGGGCCATCCTGAAAAGAAACAGGTGCGCCACGGTCAAACAGTATACCTGTTGAGCTGAAAGAAAGTAATCACCATGAAAAATTGAAACACACATGCAATCAATCGTTTCGTGCATTAAGTCTGAAATCAGAAGTCAGGGTCCTGGTGTACGGATATGTCGGCCGCCAAACCAACACTGGACTCCCTGGACTGATAACCACACTCAATACTCTTAACACTATTGCTTCACATAGAAAAATATCAGTGTCCGGAGTTCTGCGGAAGAACTGAACTCCTTTGATACCAATTTCTCACGACCAGTCTTCGGGGCCCGTTTCGTGACTACCCCAAGCTCACTTTCCATAGGCCAGGGGCTGGCGACTAGCACCAAGGCGTAATTCCTAGTATAAAGGGAAGGAATTTACTTTGTAAAGTAAACAAACACCACAGAGCAAGCAAGAAGTAGAAGTAAACACTGAGTAAAAACTGGGTACAATAGTAAGTGAGGTAAAGTAAGTGGGTCAGATTACAGACCCAAACTGAAAGTAAAGTACAAGTGGAAAGGGAAAACAGCAACTAAACGTAAAGCCGCAACCTCGATCCGTCACAGGATGTCCCACCTGATGGGTGGGTATTGATAGCCTCAACAGCTCCTCGGGTCCAATCGTCCGCTCCGTGTACGTCCCACCCAATGGTCCACCTCTAGGTACCGACCTGCTCCTTGTGCCTCGACCACGATCAGCGATGTCGGTCGACTTCAACCAACACAATGTAGTGCGGGCATATCCCCTACAGCGGTGAGTATAATCTACTCAGTAGGGACCCCGATACCCCCTAAGGTCTCCCAGAATCCACAAAGGATTATCCACAAAGGAAATATACAATCAAAAAGCAACATCCGACTCTACTTAGGTATATGCCCATACATATATCTAAGTCGTCAATTCCAGTTCGCTCCAACCTCCATGCCCATGTTTAATCACATCCACATAGTAAGTCACAACCCAATCCAAAAAGGAAAGAATAATGTAATCCACATAGGAACGAAAGTCAGGATTCAGCTCATACATGTATACTTCTTCGTAAGACGATAGAGATGATCAGATATAGCCACTGATTCATCTAAGCCGTCAGACCGACAATTGATCGATAGGTAATAACCAGCGCAATGACCCAAAAAGGATCTGACCCACACAGGATCTGACCCACACGGGATCAATAGGTAACTAACCCCCCGCGATGACCCACAGAGGATCAGACCCACACAGGATCTGTAGGCGCTGGCCGACACAGGACTGCTGAGCGCTGACCCACAAAGGATCGGTAGCACGGATCCACATAGGCTCGCTAAGTGGTATAGTCGTCGTCGTCGATTCCAGGGAGGATTTCTGTACAGTCCTCATCATCGTCGCAGTTGCAGCTAGCTCTAGGGTTCCAACCCATAGCAAGATCATTCGGGAGGGTCCGCTCCACGAGCCGAGGGGCTGATACGTCAACTAACACATAGTCTGGAGTTGATGTATCCAAAAGTTATGTATCGTCATTAGGAACTCAAAGTGAAAGACGGAGCGTCGTTCAGACGCCCAATCTGAGAGTTATTGGCATTTTCGTCCTAGGGGCCTGGTTGGTTTTTAAATTCAAACAAAACCGACCATACTTCAACTGCATCCAAACCTCGACCAAAGTAAGCCAAAAGGTCCTTCTCACATAGATTAATACATCAATTTCAACGATTCGTCAATCGAACGTCTGGAGCTCAAGTTATATGTGTTTCCGCTCCGAGGGCCCAGTTGGTTTCATGTACGAACCAACCCGGCCGAACCCAAAGGACTCTGAAACCTTGAGTGTAACATATCAGAACGACTGTCTCCATCCAGGTATTGCTACAAAACTGACGGTGTGTCGATCAGAGGTCTGCATCCCATGTTATGGGCAAAAGACCGTGATAAGTTCGGTATTATGGGGTTCATGCCCGGTCCGACCCGGCCCGATACCCCCTGGGTCGGCCAGAACCGGGTCGACCTGACCTGGGTCTGGGTCTGGCCTGGTTAGGCACGGCCCGACCTGGCAGTCCGGCCGGGTGGCTCAGCCCAGCGCGCTGGCGCTAGCCAAGCGGCCACGCATAAGGGGGGACAACCCCCTAGACGAAACCGTGGCCCCGCGTGGGGGCCACCTCTTGCCAACAGACGGTGCTGGTTGTTGCGTCCTGCCTTCTCTGGTCCCGCACGGTCGCGGGACTACTGGCCCGACGTCGCGGCTGAAGCGACGGCGGGTCTCCCAAGCGGCGTGCCGGGCGCCGCCGCCTCCTGCTGCTGGTGCCGCCGGGCCGGCGAGGCGCGCCGGCGGGTTGCTTCGTGGACCACCATAAGAGCTCTAGTGGTCAGATTTTCCTTCCTTCTTCGCCAATGGCCCTCCCGTGACCGGTTCATCAATGCGAAGACCTCACAATGCCCGTGCGGCCTGCATCATCATCGCCCACCGATCCACACACCAAGAACGAAGGGATGGTGGGTTCAGACTTGTTTGTTGGTCCGCACCCACCGCGTTAGCGGTTTTAAAAGTCATCCGACAAACATTTAAACATACTCCACGGGTATACATCACAATGATTTAATATAATCAACCCCCTACCTCGTCGAATTCATTGGGTGAGGATTCGTCGCAGAAAATCACTTCGCGGAAGAAGGTGTCGCAGAAGGGGTATCATCACGTCATGGATGTAGAGTCGCGAAAGAAGCTTCGTGTAAGAAGGAACGTCACGTCGCACCATCGACCTCCGAGGATCCGACGTTCTTCGCATTCTTTTCATTCTTCGCGTTCTTCACGTTCTTCGTCTGGGAGGAAGAACATCAAGTGCCTGAGAATTATCCCTATCCTTTCAACACCACACCTCTAATAAAAATAAGAGTTGTCTAATTTTTATTCCACAAGCCTTGCGTTATAAAATTCAAAAACAAAAGAAACAGTTATGCGAATTAATTGCAATGCTTAAACTTCCACATTAAGGAGGCATATCTTAACAAGAATAAATGCACAGTTTGACTTCATTAATAGGGGTTGGGGTGCGTTAATTAAGAAGAAAAGAAATGGTGGGGCTTGTGTGGGTCCCACCTCACAAAATATCCTACCAAGTGTGTAGGATATTGTTGGTACCACATCACCCACTAAACTTATGTTAGGTAAAATAAAATAAAAATCAGTCGTACCACTTTTATTTTATTTCGTAACATAACCAAAAAAATTAAAAACCACACCCAAGAAAACGCAACTCTGGAAAAGATGTTTCAAAGTAAAAACTGGCACTGTGATTCCATCGGTTCCCTCAGAATTTGATTCTGAGCACCGGTTCAAAAGGTAGAAAAACCCGCTCGTTCGTTCACTGAATTTACCTAAGCTAAACTTCTGAAAAATATTCCGCGCACAACGGGCCTCGGAATGAGGTTCTGTCAGAAACTTCATTCACGTAAAATCCCAAAGAAAATTAAATAAAATACATGAATTTTTAGGGTATTTACATCATATACCTTATGTTATTTAATACTATAACATACCATTTTTAATCGATTGGATGGTACCAAGTGGACTCTGGGATGGTGTTTTCCCTAAAATCAAGGTTGGTGAAAATTGGATGGAAGATTATGCCCTCTGACCCCAATCTCTTCTCTGTGTGGTATTAGGTGATGGTATGAACACAGGGTACATATTTTATATATGTGTGTACTGGGATATAATATAATGTGTATATTTCACCTACATTTATATCTAGATATTTTTTCATATGGATTATTATATCTATGTAGTATATGGGATGTAATATATAGATGTATAATAAACAACATACTGGTTGTGGTGGATATAGAAAACGACTTATTTACTATCAGATAATTTTATATAGTATCATGAGATGATGTTATGAATGAGGTGATTTATACATGTTGAATGATTTTGTTATTCAAATGATGAATGATATTATACATTTTCCCCCATTCCATTAGTTTCGATTACTTTTAGAGGTATATTTCATAGGATATATTAATTTAGGGCAAAGTTTAAAAAAAGAGGGTATGTGAGAGAGGGGTATAGTATTTTGATAATCTATTATATGATCACTTGTATGAAATACATTGTGAGAGATCCATCAAGAGGCTCTGAAAATATAATACATTCTTCGGTGATGATATAGTTGTACTTATTATTATCTTTGATGTATTATTCTATTGTATATTTTTAAAAGAGGATACAAAAGGGATACTACTAATTAAATATATTCTTCTCACCCTACATATTAATATATATTTATTCCATCTAATCCAGATCTGGTTAGATTTTTGTTGGTAATTACTAACTCATGGGATTGTCTAGGATCTAGTTGGGCTTCCAGGACACTACTAAGGATTTCACATTGGTCCTTGTAGTTTTCATTATAGTTGTTTCATTAAATATGACATTAAATATTTGTAATTGTTTATTTGGCATTTAAGAAAAATATATGATTGGTTTTCTTAAATTATATCTCCCCCTTGTGTTTTTTATAAGATAATTCCTCCCATTATTTTGTATCATATACCCTCAATGATTATTACCAACTTGAATCCCCTTGATTATGATCTTTAGGTGTCATTATCTCACTTATCTCACAATCTTATTAGAAGGACTACCATTGCAGGGTTCCTGACAGAGTGTTATTCAAAGTCTAGTTTTTGGTATGGGATGGAATTTGGATTTTTAATAGGATAGAATAATGTGGCTTAGAAGAGAAATGATTTTGGATTATTTTATAATTCAATGTGAACTTGGTATGATATCTAGTACATGGATTTCTTATCCCACTATGATTCGTTTCCAAGGACATTATGTTTTCTCGGCCTACTAAGAGAATTGATATTGGATCTGGGGTAAATACCTTCAAAAGGATCATGGATTAGTCTTAACTTCATTGGAGATTTAAAATGAATAAACCTTGGAGATAGGTTGATCCTTAATTGAATAATTAATTAATATTAAAAATTATATAATATAGGTTTAGTGTTCTCTATGAATTTTTTCTTTTACAAATATGGAATGAGGTTGACTTCCACATCAAGTAAACACTGAGATTTTTATGAAATATACCCTAATAGATAATTTTGAGATCAATGTGAATTATGATGATAATGTATGAGGACACAATGAAAGATTTAGTTCTAAATGTTTCAGAAATATGATGGTCTGTTTCAGACTCACTACCATCAAAATTGTTGGAGGATGTGGTGATAGCCTACAGTTTGATCTATTTTCCAAACAATAAGTGGGTTTCTTTGGTGGTGATGAAGATCTATGGATTAGTTATTTAGGGATATTTTTTATTCCTTATATATTGTTATTAGTCGACAATATCCTATATTAAGTGTTGAGACTAGTTTAAAAATGAGTTTCTTTGTTAGGATGTAAATGTACTAAGTCATTAGGTATAGATTACATATTGATAGAGATTATCCAATGTTCTAGAGTTTGGGATCAAAATAATAACCCATCTATAATATAATTAAAAACAACTTTCACAATAGGAGGTTAGTATGAGGGATTCCAATGTTTCATTGCATCTGAATATCCAAACATCATGTCACCCAGTTATGTTCTCACCAAATCATGAAGTGATTTTATGAGAATAGGTCACCTAGAGGATTCTATAAAGAAAATTATTTTCATGAAGTGGGAGTCTTTTCGATTCCCTAAATATCACAGAAATGTTTTGGTGTCTCTACTTTCCTCAATGTAATTGATTTTTTAAAGTTGAAGGTAGGTCACAACTCTCATTATCTAATTTCTCTAGGTGTGGTAGATCTCAACCCCTGTACATGAGATCAAATTATTATGTTAATTATAGATATAGAGGCCATAAATGTTGATAATTTCTAATAGTCTTGTGTATATATCATATAGTATATGTTCTACATCATATTACTCAATTTCTAATTCTTTTGGAAAGGCAGTAATAATAGGATGCTCCATTATTGGATTTGTAGAGATAATATAGAGAAGGTATAGTAAATCAATGTGATGTTACTCAACAGTAGAGTGAAAATAAAATCCATGGGGGTGCTCAATATTATGGTTAGATTGTTTGTGGGGTTTTTCATTGTCAGCTTCTTACTCTGGGGTTTCCAGTGCCAAGAGACCAAGACATATTTCTAATTTCCCATTTTTGGTTTTCTTCCAATGTTCAATAATTTTTTTCATTTAATTGTTACACACACTTTTATATCACCTTCACTAGTCTTTTCTTTTTCACATATGGTGGAGATACATTTAGTTCCATTGGAATTATCTATTCCAATTTTGGATGATGAACTTATTTATGTGATGATTGTATGTCAAATGTGCTAGTGATGAGGAATAACCACTCATGGGGAGACATCTTGTATTTACGGATACATCCATATGAAATCCACCTAGACATGGGCTATCTATATTCGGTTCATGATGTTAAGGATTTATTATGGATACAAAAGGTATTTTATGATTATAATATATAGTATCCCTTATTTATTGTTGAAAAATACCATCATATGGTTTATAGGTATGTTCCATATTTTTCATCCTAGATAGTTTGTCTAACATAATGTTTATTAGATGTTCACCCAATGATATTTTTGAAGGCTATAGAAGAGTATGTTGATTAACATCCCTAGTAGGTTGTAGAAATACCACATCAACGGGACATTGAATTTTTTATGGTTCTAATGTCATCCACTTCTCTTATATTTGATGTATCATTGTAACATTGTTCATTAAATGTTTAGATATCTGAGAATAAATATCAATGATCCATTGTAGTGAATATTTTTTCATCCATGCCTATTAGATTATGTTACATAAGTTCCTTCACTAAAAAAGGTTGATTGTATTCAATGTATTTGTATTTATTATCATATCTTGAATCATGATACAATGACTATCTTCTATTCACTTCAAAGGATTCGTGATTTATAATATTAGATAAAAAATTAGTTGGTTCTCTAAAAATGATTTGTGATCAAGAAATAATTATATGTGACTAAAATATGAGGATGTACTGGAGAAAAAATTTCAATATTGTGTGGGAATTATTAATTTATTGTGATGTTGTTCGGTGTGGAGAGAACTCATGTTGTGTTCATGGGTACAAAAAAGTAGTATTAAATTTTTTTTGGATCATTATATTGTGGTTTCCACTGACAACATCCAAGTGTAATTTAGGGTTTATTATCATAAAGGATTGAATCAAAGTGATATTTTAAGAGTTAATCATTATTATAAACTATTTGATATTTTTTTCTATCTGTTATTTATGGTATCAGAAGGTTCAATTCACGGGAAATGTCATATCCCATCACTGAGTAGGCTTGTATCCTTCGAAGGTAGATACCCTCAATAATGTTGCATATGTATGGATTTTCCTCAGTCATCCAGTGTCTTATATGTCAGTATATGGAGACCTTTCGTGGGTTTGTAATCATATGATACCGTTGATCAAAAATTATAACATTTTTTCTCTAAACAATGTCAGATAGCTTTTTAATATTTTAAATCAATGTATTTTAGTGCTCCATTCCCTCCATTTGCAAAAGATGTAGTTCAAATTATTGTTTTCTATGATGTTTGAAATATTATATTAGTTTGTTCATTGATTTAATAGAGAGTATTTTATTATTATCTATCTCCATAGTTATGTCCCCCTGAATATGATTATTCCTCCAAAGTTGTTACGTCTTTTTACTAGGGTTTCCCTTAAGGTTATGGTGGTATTAGCTCTTTAACAATCATTTTTCCCATAAATCATAAGATCCTGATGTTTTTCTTCTCCTTAAATGACCTGAAATTTTGATAGTGGATTTGGATTTAACTATTTCTATAAAAGGAATTATAAATTTTTTATACTATAGGAAAGGGTAATAACGGAGCTAATGATCTATGTTGGAATTCTGGTTGTATTTTCATGTGTGAATCCAAAGAGTCATGGAGGGTGATGAAATTGATCCTCATGTTTTGTAAATATTTAGGAGTTATTTTTCAAATAGGATTACTTTTTCAAATTATTTTTTTACAGTGATTTTTTTTTGAAGTGGAGGAGTCCTCACTCTGGGTTTTTTAGTTATATCTATCGAGAGAAAAAGTTTTCAATGATGATGCCCATGATTATGGGTCTATGTTTGAACACCATAAAGGGTTATTTTAGGGGATATTTTATAATATATTAATATTTTATTATTTAATTTCAATTGTGATATACAACTCACCATTGGTTGTACATCATGATATTAAAAAAAGTATTGTGATCTGAGAATCCAATTCTTGAATCCTATATTGAGGTGTTCAGTGGTAGAGATTATATCTCAATGTTTAGTATACAAAAAGTCTTTGTTACAAATTTACCATGATATTAGGGAGGCTATGATTCTATTTTGTAGATAGTATACCATTAGATGGAATTTTCTCTCTTTATAGTGGTCAATGATTAAAGCTCAATAGAGGTTTTATTGAGGTATTATCTTGAGTTGGTGGTGAGGCTCAATGGATTCCCATGGATGAATATAATAGATCATGATCCTTGTTTCACCTCATATTTTTTGATAGGAATGTAGAATAATTTTTTTGACTCATTAGTACATGTACACATTATTTTATCAAATAACGAGTGACCATATAAAATATTAAATCGAAAATCTCGATGATATGTTGTACAGCATTTTTAAAAAATTTAGAGGTTCATAGATGGGTTTCATTCCTTTCCTTGTGTTTTCTTACAATATTATTATTTTACTCCTCCATTGTTATGGGGAAATTATATGATTTACAAGTATAACCTTTTAATTCTCTGTTGTGTTGTATTGGAGTTATAGGGTCAGTAATTCTCAAGAAGGAAATATTACAAATTACGATAGAGACAGTTTTCGTGATTTGTTAATGGATGAACCTTATCATCTGACCCCATGGGTCTCCTATAATACCTTGGTTTCCATTCTAGCACACCATAGGCTATTACTCACTAGTGTCACTTATCAAAATAATGATTTTCCCAGCAGGCCAACCCATGTTCTTTCAGTGTGTTTTGCCCTCACTCACACACACCCTGGGAAACATCCTAGAAGGTGACCCATTCTGATTACTACTCCAGACAAAGCATTCTTAATTGTGGACATCTAATCAGACAGGCTCCTGAAAAGAAATATGCACCTTCTTGACATCTGTAGTAACATTTTCCCTTTTCAGTCTCATTTTTCTAGGGGTGTTACATTATCCACCCCTTTAAAGCACAAAGCCCTCATTGTGGTCCCCAATACTCAAACCCAGGAAGTGCCTAACCACTTCAGGCTGAGTATTGGCTCTGATACCATTTTCACGTCCCACCTCCCTGGGTCATGAACCTTATAATCCGACCCCATGGGTCTCCTGTAATACCTTGGTTGCCTTCCTATCACACCATAAGCTATTACTCACTAGGGTTGCTTATCAGACTAATGACTCTCCCCATAGGCCAACACTTGTTATTTCAGTGAGTTTTGACCTAACTCACACACACACTGGGAAACATCCCAGATGGACACCCATCCGGATTACTACTCCAGGCAATGCATGCTTAACTATGGATTTCTAATCAGACAGGATCTTGAAAATAAAGGTTCACCTTATTGACATGGGATGTAACATTTATCCTTTTAAGTCTCACTTTTTTAGGGGTTTGTCATGACCTCTCCCCCAGGGCCCGTATCGTCACTACCCCAAGCCCGCCTTCCATAGGCTATGGGCTGGCAACTAGCACCAAATGTGTAATTCCCTAAATACTGGGAAGACATTGCCATTATAAACGTAACACACCCAACCAGAGTACAAGCGGAAAAAACACTATTCAAAGATGTATAAAAAGTATGCTGAAAGTAAAAAAGAGGCCAGAATACAAGCCCAACACAAAGGTATAGCTATAACTGAATAAAAGTACAACTGAATAAGAAAAACAATTGAATGGTGTCTAGCAGCTCCTGGATCGTCCACCATGGATCCTAACTGAAGGGTATGTACAAAATTCCTCCTCAGTTCTCCATGCCCGTCCGTCTCCTCCAGATACTATCTCGTCATGAGGTCCACCTCTGGTACTTTCCAGACGTCATACTCTCTGCCTCAGTCAGTGCTGTCTGTCAACTGCATCCAAACAACGAGGTGCGGAAATAGCCTGTGCAGGGGTGAGTATAAGAATATTCAGTAGGGACCCTGAGACCCTCAAGGTCTCACAAAATCCAACAAGAAGAAAACAAAAATTATGATTTCAACGGATATACAATACTTAGCTATATGCCCATACATATACCTAAGTTATCAATTAAGGCATCTCAATCATGAGGAAAAAACAAAAGTCATTGACTTAGGTCAATCTCAGATTTTTTTTCACAAAACCACGGTGGCTGGAGATCTCCTCCTCTATCGATAACAGTAGTCATGTCGCAACTCCGAGGTTCTACTCACTAACCTTAGACAGCTGAGGTACTCCTCCTATCGAGTACCGTGGGTCTGCCGCCTCACACAGTAGCGCTCCCCGCCATGGGTCTACCACCTAACACAGTAGTGCTCCCCCTAATAGCCTGTATAGGTACTCCACCTGTCAAGTACCGCAAGTCTTCCACGTCACACAATAGCGCTCCTCCACCATGGGTCTGTCGCATCACACTGTAGTTCTCCCCACTGGGCTAGTCAAGTCACTCAGAACGAATCATTCAAGCATCCATCAGGTCTTAGGCAGCTTCTAGGTCTCCGTAATCTGCTTTCTCATCTCCGGGAGGGTCCCCTTAAAGGGATACAATCCAATACTCCACGTTTAACAAATTCCGACAAAGAAGTTTCTCAACTGTCTTCCACGTCATAGGGGTCTCAATGAAACAGACGATGCGTAAATCGGATGCCCAGTCAGTGATTTATTATCCTTTTTGTTCCGGGGTCCGGTTGGTTTCATGTACGAACCAAACCAACCATACCTCAAATTTACCCTGAATTCCCATGGGGTTATACTCAAAGGGACATATTCTCAACGAACTTACCAACGCCACCGATAGTTCGTCAAACAGTCATCCGGTCTGAGAGTTATTGGTTTTTCTGTTCTAGTGGTCTAGTTGTTTTTTAAGCTAAAACAAACCTTAATATACACCAACTACATCCAAACCACAAGTGGAGTATTCCAATAGATTCTTCTCATCAAAAGAAATCCGACTAAGTTGATGGCATGTTAATAGGACGTCCGGTCCTTAAGTTATAAGCATTTCTGCTCAGAGGGCACAGTTGGTTTCGGGTTTAAACCAACCCAGATATACCCTAACATCACCAAAACCTTGATTGTAATATACCAAAATGACCGTCTCGATTCGAGGAATCCTACGCGACTTGTGGGGCATAGATTAGAGGTCTGTAGCTCATGTTATAGTCAATTAACCAAAAATAGTCCGAAGAGGGGGGTCTGGGCCCGGTCTCACCCGGCCCAACCCACCCTAGGTCGGCAAAAACTAGGTCGACCCGAACCGGTAGGGTGCGGCCCGGCACGGCAGATGATTCCCAGCATGGCTGTTGCAGCCCAGCCCACGCGAGAGCGGCCCAACACGCGCGGTAGGTGGCCAAGCCCAGTTTCCGGCCACGGGTCGGCCAGGCTAGCTGAGCGGGGGGGGGGGGGGGGCATCCTCCCCTGGTTCTTCATAACGGCGGTGACAGGCTGGCGCCGCCTGGCCTTTCCAAAACCTGCGTGGCGCGGGTTACGCTCCACCATCGCCACGGCCAGCGCCGTGGCGGTCTTCCTCTAGCGGCGTTCTAGGGTGCCGCAACCCCCAGGCGGTCGACCGGTGTCGGCCGCCTCCCCCTATCGCTGGTGCTGCCACGCCGCTGTGATCTTTCACGGGCCTCCGGAGTCATTCTGGTCGTCCATTTTAGATCCCTTCTGCTCTTATGGTCTCCTCGGGTCCCGCTCTTCACTACGGAAGCCTCAAATCAACGTTTCCCTTCCGTTCATCCATCACCAAACAAACCGCGCATCAAGAACGATAAGGAAGAGTGTCCAGAATTGTTTGTTAGCCCGTTCCCTCCACGTTAAAGGCTCAAACCATAATTCATCATAAAAATGCCCACATACGAATTTAAAATACATATATATATAATTATACTAAAATCCCCTACATTTTTAATGGACAGGCGTTTGTTCGTCGCGGGGGAAGACGAGGTTGTCGTCTTTCACCGTATGATTCCACTTCAAAGCTCGTGCATTGGTCTGTTGGGGATGAAGAGGAACGTAGAAGAGTCTTCGGAGATGTCCCACGTCGGGTGGTGGTTCCGAGGAAGAATCCGAGGAAGAAGCATTGTCTCCGGCGTTTTCATGTTCTTCTTTGGAGAATACCTTCTTCCAATATCTCTACCTCTCCCAAGCTTCCACCAACAAAAATGAAATAATAAATCACCTATAATTTAATTTGATGGCATGAATTCAAAATAATTCGAATTATTGAACTTCAATTAAATTATCATACTCACTAAAATAATGGTGTTGGTTGGACTATTAATTTAGGAGAAACTCAAAGGACTCCCTCACATTAAAGATGTAATAAATGTGAGGAAACCCCTTGCCACCTCCCTCATTAAAGGGGAAGTTCATGAGTCGGGTGGTCCCCACTTATTTTAATCCTCCCGTGGGAAGTTAGGCTCGGGTGGACCCAACCACCATAACCTCCCATGGGAGCTTATGGTGTGGTGGACCCCACCTATGACCTCCCCTTGGTTAAAAAACTACCCAACCTCCACATGGCAGATATAATAGAATAAAATGTTTAACACTTTATTTTATTAATTTTTTATAAAACCACAAAACTAACTTCCATTCTCGAAAGAACGCAACAGTGATGAAGGTCTACTAAAGCGAATATCAACACTTCGAGTTCAATGGTGCCCTCAGATTTCAATTCCGAGAACCAGTTTAAAAGAGAGAAAAACCCACACGTACGTTTACTGAACGTACCCAAACAAAACTTCAGAAATTTATTCCGGGCACACCGGGACTCAAAATCATGTGCCGTCAGAAACTGCGGACTTGTAAAATTCCAATGATTTTAGGAAAAAAATTTCCTTGAAATTTATGAGTCTTTACATTACCCCCCACCTCAGGGATTTAGATCCCCATAAAGCTACAACACACACCAGGGAAAACAAAAGATGTACTGAGCATGCATCTGAGCCTCTTGCTCCCATGAGCTCTCTTGGAGGTTCTCATGCTACCAGCGAATGCGCACAAGAGAAAGTGACTGTCCATGCAGGACCCACTCCTTTCGATGCTCAATATCCACTAGAAACACTGTGAATGTCACCCCATCATCGATTTCCAACTCTCCGTGGTCGATGTTTTGGGATGGATCATGCACGGATCTCCTCAGCTGAGATACATGGAAGACGTCATTCACCGGGTGTAACTGAGGTGGAAGGGCCATGCAGTAAGCCAACTCACCTACTCTGCTAAAGTAGTGGAGGAGTGACTATAAGAGGCTGTAGATAGGCTGCACTAGCAATATCCAAAAAGGATATATGTAAGGCAGTTGGCTGATCTGTCTCCTCTCCGAAAAGCTAAATACCAGTCCTCCTACTGAGCGCATCAGAAACAACATTCCCCTTCCTAAGTGTATAGACTATCCCCAAGTCATAATCCCAGAGGAAATCAAGCCATCGCTGATGTCTCAGGTTCATATTTTTCTGAAAGAAGACACACATGGGACTATTGATATTAGAGTGAACCTTAAACCGTTCGCTCAACAAACAATGGGTGAGACTAGCCAATTGTAAGAACTCGACTTCACCCTTCTTCACCAATGTTCTGCAAGAGATGCTATGATTTTTCCTTTGCCGAAAAGGGAAATCTAGTTTCATCCCCAGGATGAACCATGACATTTTCCTAATACAGTCAATACTGACATGAATGATACTAATTCGTTCCATGGACGACGTCGTAAGGACTTGACGAAACAACCATGAGATCCAAGCATTACTCTTGCCTC
Source organism: Viscum album (assembly GCA_963277665.1). Lineage (NCBI taxonomy): Eukaryota > Viridiplantae > Streptophyta > Magnoliopsida > Santalales > Viscaceae > Viscum > Viscum album. Next base: position 1,155,388,708 of record OY728165.1, read on the forward strand.
CAAGAGTTCAGTCACACTATCGGCATCACTGTGTGATTACTGGGTCCCCTCTAGTAGAAATCTCAAAAGTTAGGGTCAAGTAAATAGTTTTAACCGGAACCTCTTAGTATTTACCACACAAAAAGGAAGGAAAGCAAACATCACAAGGACAATTGTCTTTTATTACTACAGCTCAAAGTACAAAGGCACAAAGGAACTACATAAAACGACATCAAGGAAGATATAAGAACTAAGAACAATGTCCTCCATGCCTTGAACTTGTCTAGCTCTTATACACCATCATTCGGGGCTCCATGGTTGTATGTTTCAGATTCCCGAAGCTGTGATCTCCCATTTCCACACATTTCCTACAATCGAGGCGGACCTCTTGGTGGTGGTGGTGGCAACACCTCGAAGCGTCATCGACCACCAGCTACACGGCCAGCTCCACTGCCACGACCTCCTGCTCCTTGCATTCCATCACGATCGAACCTCTTCCTCAACCTGAGAGGTCCTTCATCTATCTGCTGATCGTCTGAGTGGTGGGTCAGATAGTCATGAGCCGTTTGACCCTGTCTGCTGCCTGACTAACACTGCCTGGTAGGTCTGGCACTGTTTCCACGTTGGGTGCCCCCCCTACCGACCCTAAGTTGTGCGGTCATCCACCTATAGGTCTGGTCCTCTTAGACATCAACATCATCTGTCTATTTCCAGATATAGAAGACTTCGTTGCATGTTGGCTAGTGCTGGGTCCCGCTGTGGGAGACTGCTCAACAAGGAAACTCTCCACTAAGAGGGATCGCTCCAACACCCCTGTCTGCATCAGGATGCTGTGAGAGATAACTGAAGCTCTAATCTCTTTCCTGAGTCCCTTCTCAAAAGTCTAGGCCTTGAAGAATGGGTCACATACCATATAAGTGGAGTAGCGTGAGGGGTTAGTGAACTTCGCTAAGTACTACGCCACCATCATGCTTCCCTGCTGAAGATGCAGTAGCTCCTATGTTCACACCGCTCGAAAGGTGGCTGATAAAAACTACGCCCGGAACAGGCTCTCGATGTCTTCCCATATAAGTGTCACCTCATCATACATCTGGGGCATCAGGCCCCAACATCTACCTACTGCTTCCTGATGGAGGCTGGCAGCAAGGATCACAATGAAGTCGGCTGGTGTCCCTTCTAGCTTGAAAACACTACGAATAGCCTCCATCCAATCCACAACTACCTGTGGGTCCTTCTCTCCCTTGAACCATGGTGGCCTCTTGCGCTGGAACTCGTGTAGCGCACTTAAGCAGTGTCTATCGCCTGCTGCTGGGGTAGGTGGCATTGGTGGCCCAATGGGTTGTGGTACAGTTGGTTCCCCTATAGTAGCCTCAACTAAACGAGGGCCCTGTACTAATGCATCGTCGCTCGACGGGCTATCAGTACGTACAACTCTTGTAACACTTGAGACTTTTATAAGAAATATTTTGATTTTATTTTATATAAATCATCAAAGGAATATTTTACTACACACAACACTAGCTTCTCTTGCTTTACACACAATCGCGACCTTCCTTGATAGCTTGCGTCGTACGAAATATCGTGTTTCAATAAACAACAATATTATATTAAAATATTATTTATACTATCCTTTATGAATAGTAATAACCACTTTTTGAAAATTTGAAAATTTTATTTTTCAAAATGTACTTCGTTTTTGGATTCGGAATATCAAAATTACCCTAGGGTGAAATTTTTGTATTTTTATGGAATCTTTCTATTTTTGATGAATAGTGAAAACACTAGTTTACTATTTAAAAACCAAAATTTTATTAAAATATTTAATTATTTTATTTAAATTTATTTTAGGTCAAAATTGATACATATTACCTATATATGATCAATGTAATTCATTGGAGTAATTTTATAATAATTTTAGATATATAAAAATGTTATTGAACTTTTCACCGTCTTTTACCCACCTCCTAGGAGAATTTGAAAATTTACATAAAACATAATTTTACCGCTTCTGTGACTGGAATTTCAAAAATCTGAGATACACGGTTGATGTCAGTAAGTAAAATGTGGTTCAATGAGATTAATATAATTTTTGGTGAATAGTATCATTTTACTTTTTTTAACGCGGTTAAAAGTAAATAGGGTAATTAAGGGTAAAAATGTTATTATTATTACCCTAACACATGTCTTAATTCTATTGGATAAGTGTAATTCGACCAAAAACAGCCTTAGGAATAAAATATGACTATTTAGGCACACTCAGATTAGATTAGGACATTTATTATTAATTTATTTAAAGAAGGGTTAAAATAGTTAAAATCCAAGTTTAATAAGTAAATCATTTTTAATATAGGGTTATACATAAGATAAATTCTACTATAAAAATTAAATAGAAATATAACAAGATTTACTACATAATGGTATTTTATTTGTAATTTTTAGACATTAAATAATTTAATTTATTTATGACACATTGATGATGCAGTAAATATATTATTAATGAAATATTGACATAATTGATGTTATAAATACCAAAATAAATGTAATTTGAGACTTTTTATTAATTCAACTAATTTTATAAGTTAACATGACATGTTTTTATTGATTTAATTAACTTTTTTCGAACTAATCATTCTGTTATGATTATCACAAAAATCAATTACTAAATATTGTCAAAATTGACATAATATAGTTTTTAAAACAAATTTTATATTATTAATTGTTATTTTATTCATAAAAATCTAAGGTTCGTCCATGATACTTATATCATGATATGTGTAACATTAATGGACCACTTGGGGGTCTATTGGATGTATATGGTATATTTATTAACTATATAATATAAAAATACAATGTGATATGGAAAATGTCAATCTAATTAACTAAGAGTTAAAACTAAAAGATAAAGTTAATATATTGACCTAAACTTGTCCAAATTCTATTGTATGAGAATATTTCGACCCATTCCTACATTAGATTCTAAATAAATCAATTTTAGCTATTTAAAACCCTATATGGCTTTATAATAAAATAATATTTTTAGTTTTTCCAAAGGTTCCGCTCTCCTCCCTTATAAAAGGGCACCTCCTCCCTCTCTTCCTCACACCACTTTGAGCCTTCAAGCTCAGAAAACCCCTGCCAATTTCTCCTCTACAATTCCCTAGAAATATCCTATGGGTCCTGGTATTCTTTAAAGAAAAATTTTAGTGCCCAAAAAGGAGGTCTCAAAGAAGCACTTCAAAGAAGAGGTAATGTTCGTTACCGATTCATTAAACATTATTTCTTCTTCCACATCTTCTTCATTAGTTGTTTCATTATGAATTAATAACATAAGTATCACTCATATACTGATATTTTATCATAACTATGAAACAACCCTATTTCACCATCTATCCATCCTACGGAAAACGAAATCACCACATGTGTGTACGCACGGAATAAAGTCTCCACGCTGTGGTGTAATCTATTTCTATCACCACCTTAATTGTATGGTTATAATGGTTCAAATAAATAACTATATACAATTATTTTAAAGTGGTATTGATTCTAAAATAGTATACATGCACTCCAATACAATTCCACAATCATGGGAACAATATCATCGATCGTGCGTACGTATGGAATACTGTATACACGATGTGATGTGACTCGTTCTACATGATATTAATTGCATAGTGATTATATAAATAAATTGAATTAATGAATATGAATTATATTACACTAATACCATTCTGGAAATTCGTTATCTATAACCTAAAAATAAAAATATGAATTTTATTCGACAAAACACGCATATGAACAAAAAGTAATAAACACCCTAATAACAAGTAGTAAAGAAATATTACTAATAAGAAGCTAATAATATGACCATATATGATACCATAAAAATATGTAAGATTCTTTAATATTTCAATAAAATTATTTAAATCATTATTTAGGAGGTTCGGACACTTACGAAGAAAATCAGACCAAAGGTAAGGAAAAATCTCACAATCTCATTTTTATCTGAGATTGTTTATACTTAAGAATTTGTTGGGGTGTATTTCATCATCCACATACATGATTCCACAATATTTAATATTATTTCTATCCACCTACAATTGCTTAAATCCAATTTTAACCTTCCATGAGTAATTAGTAAAAGATATGAAATGAATCTTTTGTCATTTTTTGTACAAGGTACATTTTCACTTTTCCAACAAATGTATGGGAAGAATGTTTATTTAACTTATACGACATGAATGGATTTAAAAAAAACATTATTTCAAAGAATCATCCATCACATGTTTTCAAGTAATTTTAAATCAACATCTTTTAAATTAGAATTGTATGACATGTTAAGAAAGGTAATGTTTTTTTGAAGTAGAAAGGATATTTTCCTCATGAATGGAGTTCAAGTGTTTATCAAAATTATTTTCCATATAAGATAATAAAGGGTTCTGTTTCAATCCCTATTATTACATTGATATGATTATGTTGTGATGGAATTATTTTTATTAATTCCTTTATCTTATATGAATTGTTTTATGATGTCACGATGTTTAAGATTCCCATTTTTATTACATATGTTATGCGATGATGTATGGTTTATGATTTTGTGGCACACATCAGAATGGTATCATTATGAGATGGTTGGTAACTATATCTCCCTCCAATGTATTGGGTAAATATTTTATATCTCATGAGATAGACATGGCTGGAACGGCTGGTTAAACCTGTTCAGTGAAACAGGATTGAAACGAGGAATGAACTCAGTTCAGAAATGGACATTGTCCACTAAGATAGTCTGGGAAATGAGTCTTGACTAATAAGAAATGATTCTATATGATTATATTTTTATGCCACAAAGCTTCATGTTTTATGATATGATTATTGTGGTTACATTTCACTACCATGATTTATCCCATGTTATGAAATTATGATCTCTTTTTCAGGGTATGATTTCCAAATTGTTATGTTCTTCTAAATATGATGTGATTGATATTTCTTTTGTTTACCATTACAGAGAATTTGAGCTCACCCTTTTGTATGTTTTCTTTCCCTAGGTCCGGAAAAAGTTTATTAAGTAAGGTATGCCAAAAAAGAACTATATATATGATGAAATAAATGGGAGATAGTGTAGATGCTTTATGAACCAGTTGTTTAGTTTTCCCAGTTTCTAAAGACACTATACCCATACGGTCCTTTCATGGTTTTGTTATATGTTGTAATAAGTGTACATCAATTTTGAAGGACTAACAATTTATGCAATATATGGGTCATTTTAGATGGTATCAGACGAAACGTATAGTCATCCTTTGGAATCTAGGATGTGAAAGGCTTAGTAAGAACCCTAAGGATAAGTCTATGAATAGAACACAATCTTAGTGTTTTAGAAATGTCCATGAACAACCTCTGATAAGACCTTAAGTGTGAAATTTTTTTATTGATTATTTGTTTTTTCTATTAAAATTAGTGTTTCTCACACTATTCTTCTTGGTTTTAGTCAATGGCTTAAACCAGAAGGAACCATGTTAATGCGGAATGCGACGGGCAATGCAATGATTGTCCCCCTGAGCAACCATGCGTTATGGGAGATGGAATGAAAAATCTTGTAGCCATGCTCACACAACTTTCTCATGCTATGAATCATTTAGGACATCCAAACGAGTAAAGGAAGGGGCAACATTCTGTTGAATCCTTCATGAGACAACGTCCACCTTCATTCAGCGTGTCTACCGATCCACTAGTTGCTGAAAAATGGATCAGTACTATTGAAAATATATTTTCAGTTCTTCAATGTTCTGAACATGTTAAAGTCATCTTAGAAGTGTATCGTTTGGAAGGTGATGCTGATCAATGGTGGAATCTTAGCAGGAATACAAGGCCAAGAGATGAAATTGATTCCATGGAATGGGACGAGTTCAAGAACTTATTTTTAAATAAGTACTTCCTTCGTATTCTCCGAACATTGATGGAGAAGGATTTTCTTGAACTAAAGCAAAAGGATGATGAATCTGTTGGTACTTAAGAAAATTTTACAAGACGTTCAAGGTATGCTTCTAGTATTATTATCCAACATGAGAGTAAGATCGATCGATTCATTAGTGGCTTAAAACCAAGTCTTCGAAGGGTGTTAGCCATAAGGGACTTTAATAGATACGAGGAAATCATTCGATGTGCTCTCAAGGTTGATATGAAGATTGGAGTAACCCATCAGTCATATGGGTTTGATAAGAAGAGGAAAATGGAATTCAAAGGAAAATCTAAAGAGAACACTGAAAAGAAGATGATTTTTACCTTATCCTCAATGTGTGGAAAGAAACATGGAGGGATTTGTCTTAAAGGGACAAGTAAATGTTTCAAATGTGGAAAGGAAGTTCATCGGGCATTTGAATGCCGCAATGATGGGAAGAAGATGTCTAGTGATGCGAACAATGAAAAGGCTACACATAGTGCACCTCCTACACATCAATGTTACAGGTGTAAGGAGATGCAGAATTATGCTAATCAATGCCCTAATCCAAGGGTTGTTGATGATGATCGACGCCAACAAACTCTTAAGGCTAAAGACAAAGGAATGTCACATGCAATTTCTGTCAGCAATGTGGACTATGATAACGAAGTGGTGAAATGTACAATTACCATCCACTGTAACGTAGCAAATGTTTTATTTGATTCTGGATCCACCCACTCCTTTATTTATGTATAATTTTCTAAGGTTATCACCGTATTACCTCAACAATTAGATGTTGAGTTAGCTGTCACAACCCCTAATGGCACAACAATCGCATCAAAAGTTTATAATTTTTCTCTGATTGATGTTTGCGGGAAAGTGCTTCCGGAAAATCTTGTGATACTCCCTATAATGGAATTTGATGTGATTCATGGCATGGATTGGATTTCTCTATATGGAACTCATATCAATTTCAAAATAAGGGACATCACATTTCATAATCCAGATCAATCTTTGATCATCTATCAATTCAAGGATGAACATAACCTTCCAGTGAAAATTTCAACCATATTATGGGTCTTGATTCCACTAAATGAACGTTATTTATCTAAAATGGTTGGTGAGAAACTCACAATTAAGAATATGCCCATTGTATGGGAGTTTGATGATGTATTTCCAGAGGAATTCCCAGGACTTCCACCAAAACACGAAGTTGAGTTTTCAATAGAACTAATTCTGGGTGCTTTACCTATTTCAAAGACACCTTTTAAAATTGCCCCAATTGAGTTGCATGAATTGAAAAATCAACTCCAAGTGAATCTTGATAAGGGGTTCATATGCCCTAGTGCGTCACCTTTGGGAGCACCAGTTCTGTTTGTTAAGAAGAAATATGGATCAATGCGACTCTGCATTGATTATCGTGAACCTAAAAAGATCACTATCAAGAAAAAATATCCTCTCTCGTGCATTGATGACTTATTTGACTGATTACGTGGAGCTCAATACTTTTCCCAGATTGATCTTCATTCAGGGTATCATCAATTAAGGGTCAAAAGGGAGGATATACCAAAGACGGCTTTCCAAACAAGGTATGAACACTATGAAGTTATAGTGATGCCATTTGGTCTTACTAATTCCCATATTATCTTCATGGATATGATGAATAGATCCTTTAGAGACTATCTTGATCAGTTTGTGGTAGTCTTTATAGATCATATTCTTCTATATTCAAAGATCAAGGAAAAACATGAAGATCACTTGAGAATTATATTGAAGACCCTGAAGAAAGAAGAAGCTTTATGCCAAATTTTCCAAGTGTGAATTTTTGTTTCAAAAAGATTCATTTTTGGGTCACATAATCTCAAAAGAGGGGATATCTGTGGATCTAGTAAAAACAGAGGTTATCGAAAGATGGTCGAGACCAACGACAGTAACTGAGATCTGATGTTTTCTTGGTTTGGATGGATATTATCGATGTTTTTTGAACGATTTTTCACAATTATCTAATCCACTCACAAGGTTGACTCGGAAAAGAGTTAAGTTTGTTTGGATGGAGGAATGTGAAGAGAATTTTGAGGAGTAGAAAAGAAGGTTATCCAGTGCACCTGTGCTCACATTTCCTTGTAGTGGAGAAAGGTTTGTGATCTATAGTGATGCATCCAAGAAGGGATTCAGGTGTGTTCTTATGCAAAATGATATGGTGATAGCTTATGCCTCACGACAGTAGAAAATCCATGAAAAAAGTTACTCAACTCATGATTTGGAGTTAGCTGCGGTAATAGTTTCATTAAAGATTTGGAGAAATTAACTTTATGGAGAAAGGTGTGACATTTATACTGATCATAAAAGTTTTAAGAATGTTTTCACACAATAGGAGCTGAATATGAGTTAAAGAAGATGGTTGGAGCTGATTAAGGATTACGACAACTCAATTCATTACCACCCTGGGAAAAAAACAAGGAGGAAGAAGCATTAAGTCGACAAGACCATGCCAGTTTATTCATGATGAGGATCACAAAAGATCCAATATTTATGGATTTACAAAGGATGGATATTGGAATTATAATGGAAGGGGAAAAATCGTATCTTTCTCAAATGAATAGTCAACCATCTATACATGCGAAGATTAAAGGGGAACAGAAAAAAGATTTTGAGTTACAAAAGAAGGTCAGAAATGTTCCTGAATTCAACCATGATTCTGATGGGATAATAAAGTTCAGGAATTGGGTTTGTGTTCCTCCCATCCCCGAATTAAAGAAGGAGCTGTTATATTATGCTCATAGTTCTTCATTATCTATTCATACTGGAAGCACGAAGATATATAGGGACATGAAAAAGTACTTCTTGTGGGATGGCATGAAAAAAGATGTTGCTGAATATGTCTCTCGATGCTTGGTTTGTCAGCATGTTAATGATGAGAGACAGAAGACTAAGGGGATGTTACAACCATTACCCATACCCAAATGGAAATGGGAAAACATCACTATGGACTTTGTCACAGGACTTCCTAAAACATCCAAAGGCAATAATGTTATCTGGTTCATAGTTGACCGTCTTACAAAGTCATCACACTTCATTGCTATTAGAGAGGATTTCTCTCTTGATCAGCTTTCTAGGATATATGTAAAGGAAGTGGTAGGATTTCATGGAGTACCACTTGTTATTATATCTGATCGGGATCCGAGGTTTACCTCAATGTTCTGGCGAAGTCATCAGTATACTCTGGATACAGAGTTGAGTTTCAGCACTACTTATCATCCTCAGATAGATGGTTAGTCTGAGAGGACGATTCAAACTCTAGAAGATATGTTGAGATCTTGCTCTATGGATTTCACAGGTGGTTCGGATCAACACCTACCGTTGGTGGAATTTTCATATAATAATAGCTTTCACCCTAGTATTCAAATTGCTTCTTATGAAGCTCTCTATGGAAATAAATACAAAACTCCAACTTGCAGGGATGAAGATGGGGAAAGATAGCTATTAGGACCTGATCTTGTTGATGAGATGGCAAAAAAGGTCCGATCTATTCAACAACACATAAGAGCAGCTCAGAGTCTACAAAAAAATTATTCTGACAACTGGTGAAAAGGCCAATAGTTTGAAGTGGGTGATAAAGTGTTCTTACGAATATCTCCCTGGAAGAGGGTCATGAGATTTGGAAAGAAGAGGAAGTTGATCCCTAGATATATCTGTCCTTTTGATACACTGGATCATGTTGGAAAGGTAGCATAGCGATGGGTGATTCCACTAAATCTGTCTCATGTTCATGATGTGTTCCATGTATCTCTCCTGAGAAAGTACTTACCTGATCCTTCATGTGTACTCAGTTCAGAAGTTGTAGCGATTGAGCATGATCTTTCTTATGAAGAACAGTCGATAGAGATTCTGGATCGTAGTGAAAAAGTCATACAGAATAATACCACTCACTTGGTGAATGTTTTTTGGAGGAACCACCAATTAGAAGATGATACATGGGAGCTTGAGGATATTATGAGCGAGAGGTATCCTCATCTGTTTGTTACAAGTGGCCAATTTCGAGGGTGAAATTAATTTTAAGGGGGGTAGAATGAAACACCAAATACTTTTAGAAGAAATACTTTGTTTTAATTTTATATAAATCGTCAAAGGAATAATTTACTACACACAACACTTTCTTGTCTTGCTTTACACGCAATCACAACCTTACTTGATAGCTTGCATCGTATGCAATAACGAGTTTCACTAAACAACGATATGCTATTAAAATATTATTAAAACTAGCTGTCTTGAATAGTAATAACCACTTTTTGAAATTTTTAAAATTTTATTTTTCAAAATGGACTTTGTTTTTGGATTTGGAATATCGAAATTACCCTACGGTGAAATTTTGGTATTTTTCTGGAAACTTTCAATTATTGATGAATAGTGAAAACACTGGGTTACTATTTAAAACCGACATTTTATTTAAATAATTATTTATTTTATTTATATTTATTTTTGGTCAAAATTGATATATAATACCTCTATAATTTCAATGTAATTCATTGGAGTAATTTTATAATAATTTTAGATATATAAAAATTTTATTGAACTTTTCACCGTCTTTTACCCACCTCCTAGAAGAATTTGCAAATTTACATAAAACTGGATTTTACCGCTTCTGTGAGTAGAATTTCAAAAATATGAGATTCATTGATTATGTCAGTAAGTAAAATGTTGTTCAATGAGATGAAAATAATTTTTGGTGAATAGTAACTTTTTACTTTTTTTACCACGGTTAAAAGTAAATAGGGAAATTATGGGTAAAAATGTTATTATTATTACCCTAAAACATGTCCTAATTCTATGGGATAAATGTAATTCGACCAAAAAAAACCTTAGGAATAATATATGACCATTTAGGCCCACTCGGATTAGATTAGGACATTTATTATTAATTTATTTAAAGAAGTGATTAAATAGTTAAAATCAAAGTTTAATAAGTAAAGCATTTTTAATATAGGGTTATACATAAGATAAATTCTACTATAAATATTAAATAGAAATATGAAAAGACTTCCTACATAATGTTATTTTATTTCAAATTTTTAGACTTTAAAAATTGTAATTTATTTATGACACAATGATGATGCAGTAATTATCTTATTATTGAAATATTGACATAATTGATGTTATAAATACCCAAATAAATGTAATTTGAGAATTTTTATGAATTAAATTAATTTTCTAGGTCAATATGACATTTCAGTATTGATTTAACTAACTTTTTTATAACTAATCATTCTGTTATGATTTTAAAAAAAATCAATTACAAAATTGTGTCAAAATTGTCATAAAGTAGTTTTAAAACAAATATTATATTATTAATTGTAAATTTTTTCCTAAAAATCTATTATTCGGCCACGTTACTTATATAATGATATGTGTATCATTAATGGACCACTTGTGGGTCTCTGGTATGTATATGGTATGTTTATTTACTATATAATATAAAAATACAAAGTGAAATGGTAAATGTCATTCTATTTAACTAAGAGTTAAAACTAAATTATAAGGTTAATATAATGACCTAAAATTGTTCAAATTCTATTTGATGAGAAAATATGGTCCCATACCCACCTTAGCTTCGAAATAAATCAATTTTGAGCTATTTAAAACCGAATATGGATTTATAATAAAATAATATTTTTAGTTTTTCCAAAGGTGCCCATCTCCTCCCTTATAAAAGGGAACCTCCTCCCTCTCTTCCTCACACCACATTGAACATTAAATCTCGGCCAACCCCTGATAATTTCTCCTATAAACTTCCCTAGAAACATCCTAGAGGTCCTGGTCTTCTTCAATGCCCAATTTTAGTGCCCAAAAAGGAGGTCTCAAAGAAGCGCATCAAAGAAGAGGTAATGTCCATTACCGATTCTTTCAACTTTATTTCTTCTTCAACTTATTATTATTTAGTTGTTTCATTATGAATTAATAACATAAGTATCACTCATATACTGATATGTTACTATAAGTATGAAACAACCCTATTTCACCATCTATCCATCCTACGGAAAATGAAATCACCGCGTGTACATAAGTACGGAATACCGTCTCCACGCCGTGGTGTAATCTATTTTCCATCACCACTTTACTTGTATGGGTATAATGGTGAAAATAAATAACTATATATGATTATTTTAAAGTTTTATTGATTCTTAAATAGTATGCATACACTCCAATACAATTCCTCAATTATGGGAATGATATCATCGCTCGTGCTTACGTACGGAATACCGTCTCCATGATGTGATGTGACTCGTTCTACACGATCTTCATTGCATAATGATTATATAAATTAATTTAATGAATGAATATGATATATATTACACTAATAAAATTCTGGAAAATTAGGTTTCTATAACCTAAAAAGAGGAATAATAATTTATTCGACAAAACACGCATAAGAACAAAAAGTATATTACTAATAAGAAGCTAAGAATATTACCATATATGATATCATAAAAATAAGTATGACTTCGGAATAAGTCAACAACTTTATTTAAATTATTATAATGGAGGTTCAGACACTTACGAAGGAAATAGGACCTAAGGTAAGGGAAAATCTCACAATCTCATTTTTATCTGAGATTGTTTATACTTCTGAATTTATTGTGGAGTATTTTTTCATCCACATCCATGTTTCCTCAATATGTAATATTATTTCCATCCACCTAAAATTTTTTAAATCCAACTTTACCCTTCGGTGAGTTTTTAGTAAAAGATATGAAAGGAATCTTTTGTTGTTTTTCGTACAAGGTAATTTTTGACTTTTACGACAAAAGTACTAGAACAATGTTTTTTTAAATTATACGGCATGAATAGATTTTTTTTTTAAAAAAACATTATTTCCAAGAAGCTTCCTTTACATGTTTTCAAGTTATTTTTAATCAACTTCTTTTAGTTTAGAATTGTATTAGATGTTAAAAAAAGAAAAGTGTTTTTGATGTAGAAAGGATATTTTCCTCAAGAATGGAGTTCAAGTGTTTATCAAAATTATTTTCCATATAAGATAATAAAGGGTTTTGTTTCTATCCCTATTATTACATTAATTTTATTATGTTGTGATGGAATTATTTTTATGAATTCCTTTATCTTATATGAATTGTTCTATGATGTCATGATGTTTAAGATTCCCATTTTTATTACATGGGTTATGCTATGATGTATGGGTTATGATTTTGTGGCACACATATGAATGGTATCATTATGAGATGGGTGGGACCTATATATCCCTCTAATGCATTGGGTAAATATTTTATATCACATGAGTTAGACATGGCTGGAACAGCAGGTTAAACCGGTTCTGTGAAATAGGACTGAAACATGGAATGAACTCAGTTCAGAAATGGACATTGTCCACTAAGATAGTCTTGGAAATGAGTCTTCACTAATAGGAAATGATTCTCTATGATTATGTGTGTATGCCACAAAGCTTCATGTTTTATGTTATTATTATTGTGATTACATTTCACTACCATGATTTCTCCCATGTTATGAAATTATGATCTATTTTGCAGGGTAAGATTTCCAAAATGTTATGTTCTTATGAATATGATCTGATTGATATTTATTTTGTTTACCCTTACTAAGCATTTGAGATCACCCTTTTGTATGTTTTCTTTCCCCAAGTCAGGAAGATGGTTATTAAGTAAGATATTCCAAAAGGGGCTATGTATATGATGAAATAAATGAGAGACAGTGTAGATGCTTAATAAACCAGTTGTTTAAATTTCCCAGTTTCTAAAGATACTATACCCATACAATCCTTTCACGGTTTTTTATATGTTGTAATAAGTGTACTTCAATTTTGAAGTACTAAAAATATATGTAATGTATGGGACATTATAACTCTCCGGGATCTAACTGGTCATCTGCGGGGTGGCATCCTAAAAGAGATAGATGCTACACGGTTAAAGACTATACCTGGTGAGCTGTCCTAGTTAAAACTGAATTAAAGGAAAAAAATTGAAAACACACAAGAAATAAGTGTTTTCATGCACTGAGTCATATGTCAGAAGTCAGGGTCCTGTTGTGTGGATACGTCGGCCGCCTGAACCAACACTGGACTCCTTGAACTGAAAACCACACGTAGTAACCTGAACACTATTACTTCACAGAAAATAAATATCAGAGTCATAATTCATGCTGTAGAACTGACTGCTCTAATACCATTTGTCACGACTCGCTTCCCCGGGTCATGAACCTCATCATCTGACCCCATGGGTCTCCGGTAATACCTAGGTTGCCTTCCCAGCACACCATGGGATATTACTCACTACGGGCGCTTATCAGACTAATGATTTTACCCATAGTCCAACATATGTTATTTCAGTTTGTTTTTTCTTTACTCGCACATACCATGGAAAACATTCCTGAAGGTCACCCATCCTGATTACTACTCCAGGCCAAGCATGCTTACTTTTGGAGTTCTAATCAGACAGGCTTTCGAAAGGAAAGGTGCACCTTTTTATAGGGGTAGTAACATTTATCCTTTTAAGAGTCACTTTTCCATAGGAGATACACATTATTTATGATATGTTGTGAGCCATTGATAGCTGGTGGATGATGAAAAATCGCTATGGTGAAATAATTTTTTGCAAACAGATGGATCCAGTGATTATTGGATGTGTGGTGATATGAATTGAGGTGTCAAAGATAAAATATCCATTTATGGAATTGTTTCATGTTTGTATTTTCCATTATTTATTAATATATGGGACTCATTTTGTATAATTAATTTTCATAAAAGATGGATATATAGGTAAATATTTTCTTATTTCATTTCCCCACTGCTTAAAGTAGCTATTTGTTCTTGGTTAATACATCCCTTTTAGGGTAGCTTATGATGAGTCTTTGATTACCTGGAATTTTTGAAGGACAATGAATAAAACAAATTTATCCCATGGGGTTTATTCTTGAATGGAATGCTAAATATGTTAATTTTGGGAAACCTTATGACCAATTTGATTACAGCTAGAGGGCATGGAGGTGGTGAGTAATTTATGCAATATGTAATTTTTTGAGGAATTAATTAATTAAATGATTTTTCATGAATGACTTTGTGATTATAATATATATATTTCTTAGTGTATGTATCTTGGTGTCTGAGTGAGGATTACATTGTTGATCCAAATATAAAGTTAATACTCATACTATGGTGGTAAGTTATATATATCAGGTCTCTTACATGATTAACTACTCTACCCTCCAATTTTGGAAGGGAGACTGACACTTATTAGACTCTAGGATGGTGTTTTCCTCAACCTATAGGTATTTTATGAATAGGTGTCTAACAACCCCCTCATTCTATGCTATCTCATCCTAGTAGTATTATGTTCTTGTCTATAAAATGTTTACCTTTCTCATAAATGTTGGTAATGAGATATGATTACATTTGGAAATTTCACACATATGTATCTCTAGATATAATACCCAATGTATTATTATTGTTATTTAATATATGCAATTTAATAAATTTACTTATAACACATGATTTATAGGTCATGTAATTTCATGGAAACTACTCGGTCACTATCTGACGATATAACAAGGGACGATGATATGATGTGGTGCATGGGTTTTTTGGAATTTGTTGTATAGATGTTGTGACACTCGTGGGCTATGATATGACACATTATCCTTTGTGTCTTTGGGTCGAAATTATTTTGGAGAGATAATGATGATGATTTACAACATTGGGGAATAGCAGAAAATTAGTTCATAAGTGGTATCAGTCAACGTTATTTTGATAATATATTATGTGATCATTAGCATTAGATATGAGGTGATAGATTAAAAGTGAAGATATATATATACTATAATTATTTAGTTGATTAGTTGGTTTTATCTATTTCTCACTTGTCTTTAGTATACTTAATTTATATTTTCTATTAGATGATTTGGGGAGGATCATACTGAGTATATAGTTATTCTAAACTTATATATGTATACATTTATTTTCAGAATATTAAGTCTTGTTTGTAATTAGGTTGGACAATATTACCATATGGGATTGATCAAGAGTTGTTTGGGAATCTAGGACACTATAGAGTAATTATCATTGGTACATACAGTTTCCATTGTCCTTATTCTGTCTATAAAAAATTACATGTATGTATTGGGATATATTACCATTTGAGATGGATTTGATTGTTTAACTAATCTTATCTTTTATTAATTATATTCATTAGAGGTTAATGCCATCTATTTTTGTTTACTATATAATCGTAGGGTTTTCCAATAACCTATTTCCTATTGGAGGTTGGATTTGGGTATCATTATATCCCATCTCTCATTATCATCCTTATTGTGGTACCTTTGAGGTGATTCTGTAATGAAGATTATCAAACCCCAAGTAATGTTATGAATTATGAATTTCTCTCTAATATTTCATAAAAAATTTCTACGAATTTTTTTTTCAATGTAATTTATTTCAAGAGTACGTGGTTGATTATTGGAGGAAAAAAATTTATTATGTGAAATGGGAAATATCTATACCAGTTTTCATGTATTAATATATAAACATGTTTCTAATTTCTATTTAAATACCATTAAAAGAATATTTTACCAACTCATGTTTTCAAATGTTTTACATAATGATTAACGATGTATAGGAACTACGGAATTGTCAAAATTATAGTAATGAAGACTTTTCTTGAAACAGTAATATGTGACAACGGTGAAATTTTTACACATAAGAACATTTTTCTTAAGAAAATGTATAGTTTTTTATGTTGTTTCATATTTAGATATATTGTTTATAATAATTATGTAGTGTTGAAAACCTATAATATCATGGGTTGTGTGAAATTCCAAAATAATTTATATGAAACATATAATGTTCGGTTTTTTATAATGATATTTTATAATTTTAGTGTGTTCAAATGAATATATTGAATTTTAATTAAATCCCCAAACATTTTACCTTTATCTAAAGATTTGTATTCAGAAGGTTTCTTTTATTTATAAAAACCAAGGAACACTATATTGTGGGAACACCGTATATTTCTTGTTTTCAGATCTAACTCAATAGCCATCTCTACATATCATGACTTTTACAACATTCTATCACAAGACTTCTTGTCATTTAAATATTTACTTTGGAAAAAAATAATAATGAACTATAGAATGATCTACTTTTTACTATTATGTAATACAATGCAAGGAAAATAGTCATTGGAAACATCTTGTTCCATACAAATTTTCCCTTTCTAGATTAAACTCGAAAAACCCAATACCTAAAATGCATTATACCACAGTGTAGTGGATCTTTATTTCTCTATTAGTGTTTTTAATATATGAGTCCTATATAGAAATCAAAATTCTCAAAGTGATATTCCTATATTGGTACATATATTTTAAAATACCATTATGGTTTCTTCTAAGGAGTTGTCCTGACTATATTACTACTTAACATAATCCTATGACTGTCATAGTATCTATAACATCATATATGATATCATTCATGGCATTTAAAATATTATAGGTCTTTCATATTTTACTATATCTATAAAAACCTTTTTCTATAGAAAAAAATTACTATTAGTTTAAAAATATACATCATACATACTATAATGTATTCTCAAATGATTACAATTCCATCATATTTGTCTTTTAAAACATCACCAAGACTTAGACCGTCTCACCCTAGCTTATGGAGTATTTTCCAATCACCAACCTTCAATTATTAATCATCATGAAAATTAAATTTATTATACAACACTTTTGAAAATAAAAAAATTATTGAAGAAACACATTAATCTATATAAAACATCCATTATAGTTAAATTTCTCAATTCACCCCAATATTGATCTTCTGAATCCATGTCAATGATATGTTGAGATGTTTACATGTGTCCTTGAATCTCTCTATATGTTATTCCATGTCAATATCTTATCCAGATCATCGATGAACATACTACAATAGTAACATCATATATGTAAATAGATAATATTTTCAAATCACTATTACCATCTATAGTTCCATTGTATGGTTAACCATCTACAACTTCATCAAGTCACCATGTCCTTAAAGTATTCTTATACTCCATCCATGACTTAAAAAAATTCATACTTCAGTTATATTAAATAAATCCTTATCAAAAACTATTAGAATTAAACAATAACTTGGTTGGTATAATCATCTCAAACAACTATCTATCATTAGAAACCATCAGTGAAAACCTCTTAGTTATAATAATAATCTCCAACAACAATTCATCATCACCAATAATAACTAATTTTTAGAAAATCCAACACACATTCCCTTTATTTGAGTATACATATATATCTATTATTATATAAATATATAATGTAATTTGGTAATTTTTCTATATTCATTCTTATATATTTTTTATATGAATATGTATACATATTTACATATCTCTATAAATTAGATGGTAAATATTTTTATTAATTTATTTATTTATATATATATAAATGAATAAATAATATTACAAAGATATATAATTATATATAATTTTATAAATATAAGAACTAGTATAAATAGTTCATTTTCAATTAATTATTAGTTAATATATTTATATTTATTTTTATTCATATTTATTATAAATTATATGTTACTTTTTAATCTTGTAATTAAGAAAATTTAATATTTTAATTAATATAAAATACTAAATGATAGGTAATTTAAATTTAATAATCTTTAAAAACAAATTTTTAATTCCTATTTTCATAATTAAAAATATTATTATTTAGTAATACTGTTATATTTAAATTATCTTTCAATATATGTGTGTGTTATTCATAAATTATTATTTTTTATTTTTTAATCCAAAATGATTTCAGAATGAGCGTAAATGGCCACCACAAATTATTAAAAATGGAATAGAAGAATAAGGTAATGGGAACATGGAAGGGGCCAAATAGTGAGATATTCCATCAACCAACTAGATTGATGGAGAGAAAATATGTTTTTAATTTAAATAAAATCATTTCCATTTTCATAGTCATTCATTGTCTCTCAATAAAACTATGAGTTCCATTAGTAAATGATCCCCCTGAAATCATCATTATCGCTACCCATTTCAGGATTACACTTAACATTTGAAGCATTAATGGATGTCCTAGTAGAGATATTTCTTGGGATATTAGAGTAATACTTGTGGGGTATTCATTTTGTATTACAGTATTGAAACACTCATTATCAAAAACCATTTTATTAATTTTATCTAAATAATTATTTAAATAATAGGGTCCCCCAATGATAGTGGCCTTCATATCTATATTTAATTTCAAAACATATATTCCTTCCTCTTTGATCATTAATGACTTCATGATCAACAACACCTACAAGAAACATTTTCTTGGTTACGGAGCCCTCTAATGAATCCTTTGAGTGATCTACATAAATAGGCCGATAATCAATTTCGTACCCCTGTATTATAGATTCAAAATTTCCATATCTCAACTGATTATGAATTATACCAAAAATTTCATTATTATTAGAAGAGAAATGTTCCTCTCAAGTTCATCTAATTATTGTTGCGGTATATGAGAAATCGTTATATTAAGCTCCTATTATAAAATATCCACAGGAAGACCAAATTTATAAGGACCAACACCAATCATTAGCTTTGATTCCCTCAATAAATAGGAAACATATTGATATTTACCTTATATTAGATTCATCGCAATAGTGGATCTTGATTCCCCAAAAATATTAATCGATAGACTTTTCACTTTATTCTATGACTTGCTCATAACAAAAATAAATCATTGAATAAAAAAATACCTTCCATCCCTTGAAGATGTTCATAACTCTAAACCATTAGTAATATAATGACCCTTGTCATATATATATATATTACAGTAGGCCATATTTCTCTTATTAAATATACTTTTTTGATCTAGGTTTATAAAAATTAAAATATTAAAGAAGAAAATCATCATAAAAGTGAACTACACCACCTAATGAAGGATAAAGGTCAATGTTATTTAAGGAATTGGATGGTGATACAATTTCTAGTAGAGATCCAATAGAAAACAAATAAAAATCAATGTTTGAAGAAAATTCATTGATAGGAAAACGTAGATTCCATGATGTAATTCCTAACATTCAATTATAATAAGCTTTTCCTTCTAATGTAATAATAACAATATGCATATATATTTATTAAATAATGTGATTAAAACCAATGTTATAAGATTTTATAAATTTGATTTGATTAACATGTTTGCACGTTTGATTTATAATTCCAAAATAGTTTTAGATTAATCTTCAATATTTTTTAGAGATAGAAGAATAGTAAAAAATAATGATTCTTCAAAACTATAACTTTCAAAAAAATTTGAATATATAAGAATAAAATTACAGTTTATTAATACATTTTATGTAGTCTAGTTATATATATTAAATAATATATTTAATTCATATAAAAAATTTTAATTTTTAAATAAAAAATTTATTCTTAACATTTTGGAAATATAATATTTGTTTTTGTACAAATAGAAACCTCTTTTTGTTATTTTTTAATCTATTATTTACAAGGATATTTTAGGTTTTAGTTTTTTTACAAAAAATAAGAATATTTTAACAAAAAATTATCCAATTAATTCAATTAGAATCATTATTATAATTTCTTCTAATAAAATAGATTTCACGATTAAAACAATCTTTTTTTAATATCAGGATTCATTGCCCTTTGGGAACTTAGATTAAATGTAATTTATTTCAATTTTATGATTTTAATCCTGTAAATTAGGTTTCATGATATAAATCCTCATAATCAATATAATTCATTAATATCAAATTTATTTTCAATCATAATTAACAGTAATCATGGTAAATATTTATAACCCTAGTTAAGGTTAAAACCAGTTAAGAGGATTTTGAATAAAAGGATAAGGATTCCAGATGATATAAAAAATAATCATGAAGCCCACTATTTGGTATAATTTTTTCTTTTACATTATAAATTTTTTCATTTTTCAATTTTTGGAATCATTTGAATTGATTAATACATTAATATGTTATATTATTTTGAAATATTCTATGCCTATCATATCCCATTATTTAAGAAGGAAACCCTTACCGTTTCTTCTACACGCTTAATGGGCCTCAAATATTTAATAAAAATAAACAAACACATTCATAACATCCATTCCCCTGATTTATAGTTTTTCATTTGGTCACAATACCAACCTTAAATGTATTAATATGTGATATATAGGATGTTTTCTGAATAAGAGGTATATCTCTTAAATGAGTGTTTTCAATTTACTTTCTACTATACCTCCTTAAATTTTTTAAGAATCTAAATTATATAAAATCATAATTATATAAAATATAATTATATTTTATTATGTTTATGTTTCAACCATTATTCATCCCCTTCTCGTTCATATAGGAAATGAAATCATTATTCATGTGTACATGCAGACTACCGCCTCACAAAGTTGTGTAATTAATTTTTCATCACTACTATTTGTGGATGATTATTATGTTTTATATCATTATTATATATGGTATTTATTAAATAATTATTATTATTTTACATATAATAAATCACATATCTTCTTACCCTTCCACCACTTATAAAATGACATCAGCATCTGTTCGTACATGCGAACTACCAACGCAACGAGTTGATGTGATTCATTTATCCTATCCACCATTCAGGGATTGTATTGAACATGTATATAATTAATAAATATGATATATATATAATCATAAATATTTTCTATATTATGTAAAAATTATCAATATTTAAGTATTGAAACTACCTAACCAAAACATACATGAAATATGAAATAGTTATTACTTAAAAATGATGTTATTAATAATGAATAATTAAAAAATAGTTGTTCTTGTGTTTTAATTGGATAATATAGGACATTATAATTGAGAATATGGTTTTACTACTTAATAATAGTAAATTAAAATTTATTATATATAAATTCTTAATGAATTATTATGCAAGTAAAAATTATGGTAGGGGATTTCTGTTAAAATATTAATTTATTTTAGGGTATTGTAAATATTTTTTTGGAAAATTACTTGAACCTTATATATTGAACCCCATATAATTTATTCTACCCTATTTAAGTTTCTTTCCATTTTTATTTTCCATTTCTTCTCTTACTAGATCAAAAATAAACCTGTATGTTACATGTGAGGGACACTTTTAAAAACATCATTCTAATATTTTTCTTCCAACTATTTTTCTTCCTACTTTATATTTTATTTTAAAAAAATCAATAATGATTTTATTATTCTATAATGTTTTGTTAAATTTATTTTTAATAATGTTTTAATTTAAATATATTGTTTTAAAATAAATATTCTTGTAATTTTACAAATGAGGTACTTTTTATCAAAGGTGTGAACATAATATTTATTTCAATGTAGACTGTATGAATAAATTTTCCCAAAAATAGGATTACACTTTACATTGAATCTTCCATTATAATTTTACATTGTTTTGTTCAAAAAAAGAACTAATATTATTGACATTTTTAGTTTTCAAAAAAGGTATTTTAAAAAAAGAAAATGATATTTCCCCTAATAAATATTATGGTAATCTTGTAAAGGTATTACCCACTATAAAAACTAATTGATGTTACTAGAAATATGATCTAATGATACCATATTGGTTTATTATATCATCTTTTTATCTTTATAATGTTGAAATATCGATGTTTTGAATTATTCATTCAATATGGATAAAAGTTGACATATATGGAATTTTCAAAATGATCTTTTGAAATATAAGGAATGCATAACATGTTAAAGTGACATGTGTGGACCAATTATATATAGTACCTTGATAAATTGAAAGGTATTGTGAGATAAAATAGATGTCCTACCATATTTCATGAATATATGGTTTACACCAGAACATTTATTGAGAATGATATGTTGGGGGAAATACCATGATCATGAATGTCCAAAATTATGTGTTTTCATTTTTAATGATTATTTTAACAATATATGGGTGTTTACTATGTTGATATTATCCATTTATGTTCACTGAAATCATATTTTTTATTCAATATCATTTGTTTTTATTATGATTTCTTCCATAGTGATTCTTCTATATTTACCCATGATAATTTCTAATCCATGAACCGACTCAAATACCCTATTGCCCTAAAACCCAATCCATCACTTTCAAATCCTAATGGGATTTCATAATCCATATGGGTTGGATAATATCACTAGGAATCATATAATATTAGTGAAGATATTATTTTCACACAAAAAAAGAATAGTAAATGATACATGTCGATATGCCCAACACTCTAAAAGAGAATGTACTAAATTAAATAGGTATAATTGTACCCTAGATAATTATGGACAACCAATAGAATATCATCCGAAGATAAAAACATCAAACTATCTAAAAGGCTCCTATGTTCAGTTGTATCAATTGGGAAAAACCTCCACTAATCACCAAGATGATCCCATTTCCCAAAGGATCAAGAACAACTGTCACCTCCATGTGGCTTATTCCCATTTCCCAAACAATGAAATAAAAGCCAAAAAATGCCCAAAGTTAATGTTAGGGGGTGATATATAAATCCTAGCAGGGTCTCACCATGTATTCTGTAATAAATACTGAAATATTTACCATTTATACAATAATTTATAATAAAATTATTCATGGTATTTAGTTTTATTTTTCTAATTGAATCATCATTTGAATCTAATATATAAAAAATAGTTCACAAACATAGTACAATAACCTTATATTAAAATTTATTACAAAATAGTTCATTTAAATAATTTTTTATGAATAAATCCCTTTAAAAAGAAAATGATAATTATTATCATGAAATTTAAGGCTAGAACCATTAAACAGTTCCATGTGTTATGTTAGATTTATTGGTAATAGAATCCTCACAATTACTATTTATAAACATGGATATAAATATGTGTTCAAACTGAACTAAACAAACCATTTGTGGAGCCATTATGGGAAATAAATCAAAACCTCATTCAGGAAGCCACTACGAGAAATCAATGTGATCATAGTTCTGTTAGGGTATCATTGTATGTCCATTTTCTATTGGATATAATATATAATATTCTTATCCATGTTACATACTATCTACCTAGGAATTCAAATTCTTTAATCAATCCATAAAATTAGAAATCAATAATTTCAAATCATTTCAAAATACAATTCCCTAATTTTTGTTTTCAAAATGCTTTTCTCATTACACAACCAAATCACAGGTTTCTGTCATTTGATTTTATTAAAAATAAACTTCCAATTTAAGTGATTTTATCAAGAAAACATCAAATAATTTCATCAAAATTATTATTTAATAAATCCATCATTTTTATTAAATTCTCCCATCTTTTTCAATTCCATTGAAATTGGGTTTTTTCTCAAATATCAGGCCATTTCAAATGAAATATCAAATTATCACAAATAAATGTTTTTAAATGTAATTAAAAACTCATTTATAATTTAAAAACGAAAATCGTCATTTCATTTATGGGAAAAATTATAATGGAACCACCAATCATTTTGTCAAGGAATTAGGACACACAACACACACAGTAGATAATTCCAATGATGTATCAGGAGAAGGATATCTAGGAAGAAATATCTAAATCACGAACTGATAAAATGGAATTTAGAACCATTAATTACCTGATGATCTATAAAATTATATGAATGTGAGATATATATATATATATCATTAGTTACTACATGACTGAATATCCACTTAATGAGAAATTTTATAGTTTTAATTATTTTTTTGGAATTAAGAAATACATGAGCGGGTTCTTAGGGAGGGTTTAATGGTTCGGAAAATCATGCAACCTAACTGTCCACCCCTTAAGCCTTATGTTTGGGGTGCATTGATTCTTGAATTGATAAAATAATTTTTACGCTACTATAAAATTCCATAATATCCATGGGTTGATCAATTTTGAGTGTTTGTCACATGTTTTGTAAAAACCTATATCCCCTATCCAGTGGATTTTAATAACAATCACAGTATGTTGGTCACAACTAAAAGGTTTCCCTTGATTGTGAACCACTAATTATTAACCCAATATTCTTCAAAAAATAACCATATTCTCCTAAATTTATCCCAAAACAAGACACGTGTTAAATAACCAAAAATGGTTCAATGAATACATGAAAAAAATATCAAAATTTTTCAATCTCCCCACCATAAAAGGATTGTTTCCCTATTAATTCTATCAAGGTGTTCACAAATCAAAGAGATGAGACCCTAATCTATCACAATTTCATCATGCCTCTATATATCATGAGAATCAAATCCAAGCTACCATATAAAACATATTAAAGTAATATTTCACTAAAAAAGAAGATTTTACTTAGAATCAATGATCTTGATTGGATGTTAAATCATGGATAAATCACACTCAATATCAAGGTTTCCTCAACTCTTGGAATGGGAATTTTCAAAAATAAATTTCAAAATTTTTGATACATTGAACATATTATGTATTTATATAAAATGTGGTGGATGTTCTAAACATTAATCCACTTTCCCAACTTGGTCAACAACTAGAAAAGGTCCCACAAATATTGGTAAAATATTACTATATTTTTCCAGCTATCAATGACCCAAATGAGGAGGAACTCTAAAAAACACCTATCCACCAACTAAAATATTAAAAGGTCACAAATGATGGTAAATATAATACTTAAACCATATTTTTCCCATCACTGTTCTCTATAAAATAATATTAATCATTATCAACTTTTTTGTCACAAGACATGGTCAAGTCATGGAATATCAAAATCACTGCCTAAACAATGATACATATTCGTCCTACCATAAGAACCCTCAAAGGAGACATCTAAATTAATTATTGGTTACTATTATTATAAGAAAAAACTACTAAAAATGGGCATGCCATGCTCCCCCAAAATCAAGAACACATTCCAATAGTTTATCCCTGAGTATCTGTATATCCCCCATTGTTTAAACATCTTCCTACGAGATGCTATGTCTTACTCTAATGATTTAGATATCCCATTACCTCCTAAATTATTCTTCATAAATGAGAGTTCAAACAAGGATCTCTATTAAAAACTAAAACATATGGAACTCATTGAAAATGACTAATACCTTTTGCAAAGAGATTTTCTAAATCCTCAACATTGGTTATATCATGGTTTTTTATAAGGTGATCGAATATTTTTTATGATGGATCAAAACCCATATATAATTATTTTATCAAGGGGTATGTACAATCCCAACCAAAAAATAAATATAAATATCCCCTCACTTCAATTTTTTTAAGGGAAGTTGATGAATAAAAGATGAAGAGCTCTAGTGTTCATCATTAACATGCAAATTGGTGTAACCATTTGAAATAAATAAAATGATTTCTTATAACCATGTTAATCACAATAATCGTCACTAAATATAACATAACTTCTTTGTGAGACAATTTTATACTACCCACTGGGATTTATGAAAGTCCCTCATTACGTCGTCCATATACATAAAGACACTAAAATTTCATTCAAAAGACATATGATGCCCCTAGAATATAATCCACACTAACTAAATGTATATCCGCTATAAATGAGTTCCTAATTTCATGTAAAGCATTTAAATGAAACTTATCCAAAATAATCATATTGATAATAGTGGATTTCAAATAGACATTTTGTTGAATATCCCCATTCTCTTCCTTCAGGACACCAAAATGAAACTGTTTAAAATATCCATCAGGTTCCTCTATTCATTCCATTATTTCATGGCCAATATAATTATATTATTAATCAAACCATCTTCCACAATATTCCCCTTTATAGGGTTATAAGTAATTTCAAAATCGAAAGGCATTAGCTAATCCTGCCAATGCCTCTAACGAAGGTTGAAATATTTTTAGAGACAAGATATAAATCTAGTTATTTTTTGTTCAGAAACTATGTAAACTGTTCTATAGAGAGGTAATTCAACCAACTCTTAAGCACATGAATCATGGAATCCAGTTCATGTTCATGGGTTGTATAGTTCTTCTCATGTGGCCTAATTTGTCAAAAATCATAGGCTACCACATGATTACCATGCATAAAAACAGATCACAAAATTATTACAAAGGCAATATAGTTGACCACATAGCCCAGCCAAGCCTTTGGAGGGATAAAAATCACATATATTTAAAAACACACTTCTACTAAAATAAAATTAAATAATTGATCGTAATTAAAATTCACTCTTTTCATGTGATTGTAGTCATCCAATACTCTAACATTGACAAATATTTAAAAAATCATGTTGTAATACCTTGCTAGTCCCTAGAAGATTCATAAATTAATCACATTATATGGATTCTCCAAATTCCTAATAGCCTTGTCATTATATGGATGAACTAAATTTCAATGTTTTGAGACTACATGTCACAAGAAAATCATTTCACAAATCCAAGAATTAAATATCCAAATAATGGAATATAGTGGATGATTTCTCTAAATTTCTAGAACTTATCATAAATGACCAATGTGATCCTCCATATACTGAGAATAAACCAATATTTCATCCACAATGAAAACCATGTCAAAGTTAATACATTCATGGAAGATATTTTTTCTCAATTCTATTATGATTTTTAGATCATTTTTTAGAGTAAATGTCTTGGCAAGATACTCATAGTGGTAATAATTTCTCTAGAATGTCATATTATAAATTTCATATTATTTTATTCTCAATATGTTATTACCAGATCAATGGTAAATATTTGAGAACCACTTCAACCCTTTCTATTGAAAAAATAGATCATAGATTTTGGGTAACATTTTATTTTCTTCATTGTAATTTGTCTGATTTTTTGGTATTCAACACATTGGTTTATTATCGTATAGAGTTTCATATAAAAGTGAATAGGTTTCACCCTAACTAACAAACTAAGTCATATGAAATGGTACTGTAATAGATAATCCAAATAAATCTTAAAATATTTCCCTTTATATGTTTCCATACATAAATGTGGTATAGAAATTTGTTGAGTAAAAGTCATCAAATAAATTGAAAAATATACCACCCTTACCCATGGAAGAATAGGAAAATTAAAAGGAAATGCATTGGGAAACTCAACTGTAAATGTATGGATATAATCACTAATATAATATAAATTCAAGCAAAAAAAGAACTGATATTAAATTCCTTAACATAGAATATGAACATCTGGATCTACATGAATATGGGACCCATTCTCTGAAAAAAATTCATCACACCCCATCAAGAATAAAAAAGGAGACCAACCAAAGATAATACTCAATTTAGTCATTATTATAAATGATACAATAAAGATAAAAAAAATGAAATTGAGTCCATTCATAATGAGAAAACAGAAATTCATGGTAGGATTAAACTATAATATAGAAATTAACACATAGGACAACATAAATGCTACTCTTTCTTCATTCTATAGGGTGTAGTAACATGAATCACAAATGAAAATGGTCCATATAAAGATTTAGCAGGTTCACAAAATTGGTTTATATAAATGAGTGAGATACACTAGTATCGAATAAATAGTTCCAAAATTATGAAGATATATTTATTCATACCTTCATAGTCATTTGAACTCTTCCATTATCCTTGAGTGACTCTTCTATTATGTGAAGAAGCATAATTATGGAATCATGTGGAAGGAAACCCTTGTTTCATTAATCGTCTGATTTCACTATAGTAATTTTAGGTACTAATGATCTAATTATTATGAAAATATTGTAAAACACATGGATGAATTTATGAAAATTTCCTGAGAAACCACACAAACTAAAGATATTGCATTCCTAATAGAATATCCTTTTGAATGCACAACCATCCCATATCAGAAACAAGTAAAACAACCTCTATCAGGTACTATAGGAGGCCAGGAATACACATTTTATCTATGTTAATAATAAATCTCACAAAAAATACTCTTTACTTTAATGAAAATTGGATATATTCCACTTGTTGAAAAAGGAAATCCTGTTAACCCTGACGTACCAAGCTTTCCAGGATCAACCATTATTTCCCATTCTAGTATATTAGAATAGAAAGTGGAATTCATTAATAAATCACATAAACAGATACCATGTCAAATAATCATCAAGAAACATTGAGACTTTTTTTCTTAATATATACAATATTAAGTGAAAACTATACATTCTCAGAAAAGAGGTTAGCATCCTGTGACATTATCATGTTAGCCATTTGGGGATTGAATAACTACATAACCTTATCCAATGATGGATTCTAAATAAAAATAATTAGTGAAGATAACTATAAATTCATTCCACTCTAAAAAATATCCTTTTTCCATTACATTTTAATCCTTCCATCTCTAGCTAGGACTTTCCATATTGAATGTTGCACATTTTATCATTATTGAATCATGCATCTCTATGAAATCAAAAAGGTGCACAACATTGTTCCAAAATCCTCAACCTATTGAGAATATATAATTTCTTTTAAAATAATAAAGATTATATAATATAAAATCTTGAACATTATTTTGAGATTTATTCCATTGATCTTCCATAATTGGATCATAAACTACAATGGGTGCAGGTGTCTATCCCAGAGCTTAAACAACACACACAACAATGTAAACAAGATTAGGTAACAACAGAGGATCTTCTCACTAATGATCACTAGTTGCTTCCTCCTAGAGCTTATTCACGTGTATTATCAATGAAATATATATAAAAACATCAAAACTCAACACTAATGATGTCATAATATTACTAATGTCATCAAATGAAACAAGAGATTCGAGATTATCAATTCCATCAATCATAATGTTTGGATTTGGATTTCAGCAGACTCTATTCAAAAGAATAAAAAATTCTAGAATTAGAAAAAAAAAATCCTCCTGTAACATTTCCCAAATATCCATTGTGTATTATTCCATTTCAAAAAAAGATATTTCTAGGAAGTCACTATCAATTACCTCTTATGTCCCATCATGACACCATACACCACAAACCAACATCTTGGAAATATATTTAACCAATACGTCATATAAAATATTTTCATGAACCATCCCACATACACTAGTAAACTAATAATCATGTATGTACTGAAATAGCCCAAATTGAATTCTAGATCAATATAGGTTGGTAACTAGAACACGGCATCATAAAAGATCAAAGAGGGAATTATTTTTCCAAAAAACATCATAAGATTAAAGATACATGTCATTATGCTCAACAATACAAAGGATAATGTAAAATAATAAAAATTGTTATAACAATAACATACATAAAGATAATAAACCCAAATAACATCATCCCATGATTAAAAATCTAACCTCCCAAAATAATCAATATCTCTTGTGTGTAAAGTGGACAATAGCTCCCCTGATCACCAATATCACTCCATAGCCCCCAGTGTCATAAAAGTTCACCACATCTAAGTGGTTCCTTCACTTTTAATGAAAATGGTATATTAAATCCTATAAACAGTCAACAAGAAACATAGGGTATGTTCTATAAGTCATAGTATGGTCTCATTAAGTGTTCTACAATCAATACAATTATAGTTTACAATTTATTAACTTAGTTGCAATAAAACAAGAAATGGAATTCAAATTTCATATTTAAATTAAGTACATGAATTCATTAAAATAAATTGATGATATATCAAAACAACTATAAAATATTATTAAATGATAAGTTTATACTTTATTCTTTATATAAATAATTTATCCTGAATAAAACAGTTCCACAAATCAATTTCACGTCCAATCAAGTCATGTAAGGAAACCACTATGAAAAAGAGCCCAGTGCTACATTTTATTTATTTGGTAATATGATAGTCACATTTTTAATTCATCAATAGGTTGTAAATATGAGTATAGACTCATATCCACACACCAATCAGGGAGACACTGTGGAAAATTAATCTACAGAACCTTTGGAGAGATAATATCTACCTTCCAACTGATCATGGTCATGTTAATGGTGTTATCATAAGTCTATGAGCTATGTGATAATGATCCATGATTAATTATCCCATTAACATACTAAATAACTAAGAATTCATGTTCATCAATCAATAAAATACGACTTAAATAATTTCATATCTTTCAAGACACATTTTCTCATTTTTCAGTTTTCAACAGACTATTCATATTTCACAACCAAATCAATGGTTTTATTCACTTATTTAGATATCAAATTTTCAATAAATATATTCCATTTTCCCATGATCAACATTAAATCAATTCATGAGATAATTTTCTAAATAAATACATAATTATTTTATAAATTCACCGATTGATTTCAGTTCCATCGAAATTGGTGGTATTTTATAGAAGCATGAACCTTTCAAATGAATGATCAAATAATCTCATATACATTATTCTAATTTAATTGAAAATTAATTTAAACTTTAATTAATATATTCATGGTTTCAATCATATGTAAATAAATTATGGAACCAGAATCCTTTACATCAAGGAATCAAAATACACAACATCTGCAATGGGGATCGCCAAAGAAGAGTGAGGAAAAAGAGATCTAGGGACATAGGTCAGAATCAAGATCCAATAAAATAGAGTTTCTATCCATAAATTACAATATGAAATATAAAAATATATGTATGAGAAAAGTATATATTAAAATACCACAATATAGAATATCCACTTACCCATAGAAGATCAAATGAGATCAACGTCACTACGATTCTCCAAGATATTTGTTTCCATGAGTTGATGTCACCCCATAAAGGTTATGAAGAGCCATAAAAAAGGATTTAGGGTTTAATGGTGGTTTTTGGAACATAAAAATGGTGGTTCTAGATATCAATTATATTTTTGGGGCAATTAAAAATGGTTTTCATTGTTTCCTAGTGATGGTCCAATAGTTAGAAAAATGGTGTGACCTAACTGAGTGCCCTTATGGACTTCTGTTTAGGGTGCATGGATTGGAACGAAAATTAAACTAATAATGAAACAAACATATATTCCATTATATCCAATGGTTTCATGGTTTATAGGGGTTCATACATGGTATGGAAAAACTATGTAACCACTTTTGTGAGATTTTCACTTAGTAAATGGTTTTCTGGCTCAAAAATCATAATTTTACATTATCATGTGAAAAAAATAATCAAACCAATGAGCTTCCAAAAATATAAAACCTCTCCCATAGTAACCAAAAAAACTAATAGGACTTATAAGATATTAGATGAATGGTCAAGGAATACCTAAAAATAGGTAAAATGATGATATATATATTATAAAAAACCATAAAGAGAATATAATGTCACCCTTTATTTGTTTTACATTCCCTAGTAGATGAGGAAGTATGTTATGAATATTATCTATGACAGAATAATATTTTATACACTATTTTTTATATTTTCCAATGTGTTATGGTAATATTGAATGTATCTTCAATATTAAAAAATTAAAACGGGTCAATTCAGTGTGTTGGGATCCCCGGGATCTTGTACGAACATAATAATGTAAACAATGGAGTTGTATTACTAGATCCATGTTGATACACATGATCTATTGTTTATTAAAGATTATATTTAAAACTACCAACACTATAACAGGAGGTGAAAATCAAATCTAAATAAATAAAAATATAATGACGGTTTTCATGATTACATTAATGAAACCTTTTTCATATAAAATTCCACTACAAAATAGTAAAAAAAATTCTAAATAGAATCTATAAATATCCAGTAAATGATTAATCATCATTTTTTAAAATTTTCAAAAATTGTTTCTAAATCTATTTTTTAAGCTTGGTTCTTATAGTATCATAAAATAAAAACCCATTATCGTAGTGTTTTCAAAAAATATACAAATAACACCAACCAATAGTTCCAAAAAATATAACATAAAAATTATAATCATAAAAAAACCTACCAAGAGTAACCATAAATGTCACAAATAAACATCCCAATAAAATAATATTCATAGACATAACCAAAAAATAGTATCCCACAAGTAATTCTTATGCACAATATCTATATATAGTTCTCATAAATATCTCTAAAAATTAAAACACGTAGAAGGTTCTAAATGATGATACTTGAGGATGAACCTTGAAATAACTACATACCAAAAATAATTTTATGAAGTACCTAATATAGTAACTATTACAGTACCCATTATAGTTTCTATTATAATTCACTAGAAATTATATCCTTCTTGATTAGAAGCCCAATATTTTTTGATACCAATACTTTTCCTATCTAATTTTTCCAGGGGGACCAACTAATGTAGGTTAAATTATAATTTAACGTGTTTTCATCGAATAATATAAATATATATACCTCTCTCAATATAAAAAAACTCTCAATATATATTTTTATTCATAAATCATTTGGATACATCGCATTATTTTCTAAATGACTAATAATTATCACTTTCAATGAAATTAATTTTGGATCCATGAATTAGTAAAAAATGTTTTCTAATTTCCCACACAATGAGTGTGAAGATACTCATTAAAATAATAATATTATTAATATAAGTACCCAGCCTTAAAACATTACATAATATGGAATTAAACAAATAATTCACATTTTGGATCTTTTCCGGTTTAGATTTTTGGAAAATTAGGACATAACTATTATCTCTCAAAAGATTACCAAGTAGACACTTCTACTCAAATTTCCTTTCTTCATGAAATAATAACTCTTGAAAAATAGTTGCATGTCTAGTTCTATGTTTCAGACAGCGTGACTTTTCCTTGATTCTATCCTTGACCCAATTCATCTTTATGTCCTGCGAAAATATTTCAAAACATGGGATGAGCATAAAAAGCTCAGTAAGAGTTATAAAACAAAGAAATAACAAATTAGTTCATAAATACATAAAAAACATAAACACTTTTAATTACCAAATGAACAAATAATATTTATGAACAACACATAGTAATCACAAATCATAAAAATACTTATGGCATTCATATCGTACATACATTGTAGCTATCACAGCTATATAGGGAGTTACATTGGAATACCCATCTCAGTATATTATCTAAATCTCTAAGGAGAAACATTCACATTTACCTCTGTCATGTTACCCAATGCATTGGGGAGCTATCTCAGGATCACATTACCTAGGTTTATCATAGAACCACCAATATACGTAAACAATTCCCACGAGCAATAACATGTTCATAACACATAAGACAAACATAATAGAAAGATAAAATTTCCACATTTCAATAAAAATATATCATTTAAATATATTGACATAAAAAATACATTATGAAACCCATTTTCAATATCAAAATACATAAAATAGTATATGGTATTTGTTTTTCTTTTAAAAAATATTACATATTGTTAAAGAATCCAACGATCAAATAATACTCGCGGCGGTGGAAATTTCATTTTCAACACTTACATTAAAAAGAAACATTATTTTTTTTCATTTAGTAAAATTCCTCATAGAAAAATATTTTATTTGAATGAAATGAAAAGTAAAAGGTGTTTATATGGTTAATAAAAGTAAATCTTGTAATAAAACAAAATATGCCTCAATGAAAGGAGATTGAGACGAAGACCCTTACCTCATGTCTAACTTGACCCGTTCATTCTTCAATATCCTGATTAAAAATCTAAAGTTAATTTATACATGGGTAAGAACCTTTTTCATGTTTATTAATTCTTTTATATCACGTATTACAATGTTATAAACATTATGTAGTCATTTATGTTAATAACATACATTTCGTCGATATTTGGTAGTTGTATAAAAAATGAACACCTTATATTTACAAGTTGTCCATGTGGTCAATAGAACATTATATCCTGAATGAAATTAATTATTTATATATCACATATATCATATATATCCAATATATATATATATTTATCACTGTACATATCATTTGGAGGTAAGATATGAAATGCACCGTTCATGGAGACGGTATGTCGTACCTACACATGAATACTGCTTTCATTTATATTTCTTATTATAATTTAAATAATACATAATTATACATAGTTATATTATAATTATAGTATAATATCATATATAATATCATTAACTCTATCCATTATATGTCTCGCATATGGAATTAACAATTCATATAACTTTGAGGGGGCGGTAGTCCGCACTTCCTCAAATGAAAATGGTGTGCTTACCCATAATGGAAACCATAAAGTTATGATATAAAATAAAAATAAAGAAAAATGAAGAAAACATAAACATAATATATATCAAATATAAATATAGTTTCATCTTAATTGACACCATGATAGGATATAGGAGATATTCGAACAATCATCATCTCATGAGGCGTAAGTTTGACATCCACAAAAATAGTATGTTCTTCCCCCATTAGTTGGAAGTGTGTGTATATTTAGATAGAATAATTCTCATAACAACATCTTAAAATATTTTGGATATTGTTGTTGTTATAAAATAAATAAATAAAAATATTTTACGGGTTTTATATGTAAAATAAATTAATAAAAGTTAAGAGAAAATGTTATCTTTAATTTGGGTAACTTCTTTTGGTTTGAACCAAATAGACTTCTTCAAGTGACTTCTGCCTAAGGTAAAGCTCCTATGAAGAGGATAGGGATGTAGGGATCTTAATTGAGAATATTTTGGACTAGAAAAAAATCTTGTGAGGTGTGAGGAATTAGTTATAAGTGATGGATTTCTGTAAGGAAGAGGAGGGGCTCTTTAGGAAAGTGAGATAATATTATTTTTATTATATAATTATTTTTGGTTTCTAAAGGTCAAAAACTAATTAATGTCGAATATTTTATGACTCATGGTCTAAATAAAATCATCCAATAAGAATTGGACTGGTTTTGGATATTGTATTAATATTTATAATCTTATTTATTTAAATCTTTTATTAATGAGGTAAATACTACGTCATTATTGTGTCGTAAATAATTTAATTTATATGATATCTAAAACATTAAAAAAATAACAATGTGTAGGAAATATTTTTAGATTTAAAATTAATATTTATAGTCAAAACGATAATTTATATTACCCCTTGTAAAAATTAATTTAATAAAAGATATTTCTTTTTGTTCTTTTTTCTTTTATTTTAATTTAATTAATCTAAAGTGTCATTATCACACCCAAGTGGCTCAATGGGGTCCCAAAATCGTCCCAAATATTACCATGATCGTAAATGACTCAACCAATAAGGTTTTGACCATTGTTAAGTTAATTTTAAATTATAATAATATACTTTTTACGTTGAATTACCCAATTTACCTTTAACTTCGGTAAATAAAAGTCAAAAGTTTATATTCACCAGAAATTGTATTCATTTTATAGGTCAAAATTTTACATACAAATAACAACCATGTATGTTGGATTTTCAAAATTCAATTCATTGAATTGCTAAAATTTCATTTAAATGAAAAAGGTCAATTTTTTAAACTACTACTATGTGGTTTCACTATTCAACATAAATTGATGTTTTTCAGAAAACTACCAGAAATTCAGCTTAAGATATATTGGATATTATGAGATCAAAAATGATGTCTATTTTTCAAAATCCAAAACATAGACGTGGCATTAACTAATATAAAATTAATTCCCGTTGTTAAAAAAATTAGCGTGTTTTTAAGAAATAATAACTATCAAAAGATTGACATTTGTTTATGTCCAATTTCAAAGTGAAATTAATTTCATTGAACAAAATTTAATTAAATGGTAAAAATAAATTCAAATTACACTTTAAAACCAACTAAAAATATTATATATCTGTATAAATAAATTATATTAAAACATAGTTTTGATTTAAAATACAATATTTTTCACTATTCATTAAAAATGACCTTTATCGGAAAAATTCCTAAAATTTACACATTGTAAATTTTGATGTCCCTATTCTAAGAAAAGATTTTATTTGGTTAAATATAATTTTATTAAGTGACCATAAATATATTTTAAAAGGGTTTTCCATTAAAAGTCGGTAAATTGTCCTTTTAACGTAAATTATGCTTAAAATTAGATTCATTCACATTTTAAGCCTCCAAAGTTTTATTGGATAAATGTAAATATATTTACCGAACATGTATAATCATATTATATTTAGTTTTGTTCATTCCCATCAATAAAAATCCTCATAGTTAACTACCATTTAAAATAATAATATTATATTTTTAGTGTGCAACATAAGATTTCAAAGAAACCCGTTGTGGCATTTCAGAAATGCAATCCAACATAGCAACCCCTTTAATGTAAAATAAATATTTAATTCAAAAATATTAATAAATATGAAATAAGTATTATTATTTATTTACTTGGGATGTTATATCATTCCCCCCTTTTGGGAATTTCAACCTCGCAATTTTACTTATCAAAATAAGTGTGGTTACTTTTCCATCATAGCATTTTCAGATTCCCACATTGTCTCTTGATCCATATGGTTTTCCGCATAACCTTTACCTGGTTAATAACCTTATTTTGCAACACTTTCTCTCTTTGGTCAATACTCTGAACTGGTTTTTATTCATATGAGTGATTCTCTTCCAACAGAACTACCTCTAGACTCAAATATTGAGATGGATCTGGTGTATACATTCTTAACATCGAAACTTAAAAAACATTTTGTACCTGGGATAAACTTGGAGGTAAAGCCACTCTATACACAACTGATCCAACTTTCTCCAGGATTTCATAAGATCTAATGAACCTCGGACACAACTTTCCCTTTATACCAAAACGCATAACAGTTTTCCATGGAGAAACATTGAGAAAGGCTTGATCACCTACCTCAAAACAATGATCCTTCCTCTGATTATCTGGATAACTGTTCAATCTACTCTGAGCCATTCTCATTTGATTCTGAATCTACTGAACTTTCTCTTCCATCTCTACTACCAATTCTGGTCTCATCACCTTTCTTTCACCTACTTCATCCCAAAAAGATGGAGTTCCACAATTATTTCCATATAATGCCTCAAATGGAGTGATCTGTATACTAGAATGAAAACTTTTATTATATGAAAATTCAACCAAAGAAATTTGTTGTTCACAACATCCCTGAAAATCCATCGACCAAGAACATAACATATCATCCAATGTCTAAATTTCTCATTACGATTTCCAATCTGATAGTGGAAGAAAAGCTATACTAAAATTTAATTCAGTACCCAATGACTTCTGAAGGACTTTCTAAAAACTACAAGTAAACATGGGGTCATGATCAGATACAATGGAGATGGGAACTCCATGAAACCTGACTATCTCTTTGACATACAACAATGAAATTTGATCCATAGATAATTTATCTTGAATAGGAAGGAAATTAGAAAATTTAGTCAATCAGTCAACAATAACCCATATTGCATTATTACATGGAGATGTATTTGGTAATCCTACAATGATGTCCATTGATATATTTTCCCATTTCTACTCTTGCACTAGTAAAGGATAAATCATACCTTTCAGTAACTACTACTATGCTTTAACCTACTGACATGTCAAAAACTTCACAGTAAAATCATCAATATCACTTTTCATTCCATACAACCTGTAATACTCTTGAATAATCTCTATACATCTATGTACTGCCATGATGAACTGAAAATAGGGAACTATGAGCTTCACATAACAGCTCATTATTGAACTGTGAATCACAAGGCACACATAATCCCTTTCCAAATATCAATACACAATCATTATCAATGTTAAATTCAGGCAACATTCACTTTTGAACCAAATATACCTTTTTTGTAACTCACTGTCTTCCTTCTATGCTTGATTAATTTTGTCGGATATATATGATCTCACTGACACCTGATACAAAATAGAAGAATTTTCTACACCAAAAAATTCTATGCCAAAGTTTATCAAATCAAAAACCAAAGGATCTTGTTCCAAAAATAACATGGTTAATAAATCATTACTTTTTTGACTCAAAGTATCATTAACTTTATTTTCTTTTCCCGGTTGGTAATGGATAGTGAAATCATAATCCTTGATTAATTTCAACCATCTCCTTTTCTCATGTTCAATTCTTTTTGAGTTTATATATACTTTAATCTTTTGTGATCAGTATATATTTCACATTTTACTTCATAAAAATGTTTCATCTAAATTTTTAAAGAAAAAAAACAGTATCTAATTCCAAATCATGTGTAGGGTAATTTAACTCATGTGGTATCAACTGATGTGAAGAAAAAGAGATCATTCTGCATTAAGCCACAACCAGGTCCATTCAACAAAGCATCATTGTAGAAAAAACTCAGCATTTCTGGATGGTTGTGCAAAAACTAGCGCATTCCCCAATATTATTTTCAATTTTTGAAAACTATCATCACATTCTTTTCTCCAGATTAACTTGACACCTTTTCGAGTTATCTTAGTAATTGGACTAGATAAACATGAAAAATTTTCCACAAACCTCTGGTAATAACCTTCCAAATCAATAAAACTACGAATCTAGGTTATATTTGTGGGTCTTTTCCATTCTTCAACAGATTTAGTTTTAGTAGGATCAACCGTTATGCCATTTTTTTGAAACAATGTGACCAAGGAAAGAAATTTGATGCAACCAGAACTCACACATTTTGAATTTCCCATATAGTTTATTTTCATTTAAGATTATCAAGACAACCCTTAAATTAATTTCATGTTCCTTTTAACATTTGGAATAATCCAAAATATCATCAATTAACACAACCACAAACTCATTCATGAACTCACAGAAAATTCTATTCATAAGATCCATGTATACACCAAGTGCATTGGTTAAACCAAAAAGCATAACTATAACTTCATAATTGACAAATCTTTTACGAAATGTGGTCTTAAGAAAGTCTTCTTCCTTTAATTTCAATTGATGGTACCCCAACTTCAAATCAATCATTGAAAAATACTGAGCTCCCTAGAGCTGATCAAACAAATCGTCGATATGAGGAAAAGGATACTTATTCTTAAACGTGATGTTATTCAGTGCACTATAATCAATTCAATGTCTCATTGAACAATATGTCTTTTGGGCAAAAAATACCTGAGATCCCCATGGTGAAGTGCTATTTCAAATGAAACTGTTATCTAATAACTCGTGTAATTGCTTCCTTATCTCTAAATGTTTAATTTGAGCCATTCGATAAGGGGGTTTTGAAATTGGATTAGATTTATGAATTAAGTAAAAAATAAATTCAACTTTACCAATAGGTATAATACCAGGAAACTCATCATGAATAACATCAAGGTACTCATTTACCCCTATCACATCATTAATCTGAATAGCTCCTTTGTATTTAACAATATGTGTAAGGTAACATTCATTTCTATATTTTACTAGTTTCTTAGCTTCCAGATATGTTATCCAAAGAAAAGGTTTATTCTTGTACACAAACTGAAAATCATAATGGAAAGAAACCTCTTTAGCTCTAAAGTCAATATTAGAATGATAAATAGAATGCCAATTCGCACCCTAAATAAAATCAATCTCTACTAGTGCAAAAACAATAAGGATTGTAGATAGATTCTTTCCCCACACAAGGACAAGAATGTTCTTATCTTTTCTTTTTGTCTCAACATTTCCTCCAGGTGTTTTTACTGTAAGTTCTGTATTCATATCATGAGATGGAATTCCCAATTTACAAGAAAAATTCTTAGAAATGAAATAGTGTTTAGATCTTGAATCAAACAACACATTGGCATAATGTGAACAAACAAATAGTATACCAGAAAAAACTTTATCTGATGTCCCAACATCTACTGAAGTAGTTGAATAGGATTTCACAACACCTTTCTTCTTTTAGTCTAGCTTCATTCATTAGGTTGAGATCTTTGTTAGACACTCATCCACATAATGACCGATTTCATTGCACTTAAAACATGTTACTGACTATAAATGATATTTTTTTATTACCATTACCATGACAATTTTCAGTGGAGTTATGAGCCTAATGTTCCATTTTACCACATCAGTAGCACATACCATAATTCATAAGACATTCCCCAATATGATTTTTACCACAATATTCAGAAACTATTTTCTTATGTTTATTACCATCATACATTTTTGAATAGTTATTCCCTTTCACCAGCCATCTCATCGTCTTATTCTGTTGTTTTTTCAAAGTAAACATGATCATCAGAAAACTCTATTTCCACCTTCTCCACACAACGAACAAGTTTTTCATAATTTTTTAACTCATGAAAAGCTAATTAAATTTAATTATTTGGATTTAATCTTGAGTAAAAACTTTTGATTTTACAATCATGATCTCTTATGAAAATTGGAGCATACCGTGTCAGTCGAGTAAATTATGCTTCACAAGTAGCCAGTGAGTCATCCTCTTTCCTCAATTCTAGGAATTGTTTTTCCATTATATGATGAACCACCTTAGGAAAATATTTCTCATGAAACAATCCTTTGAATTAATCCCAATAGAGAGAAACAATCTCCTCATTATCCCTGATATTGTTCACCATCGACCACCATTGATTAGCTTCACCTTCAAAATGGTAAATAGAGAGACTAACCTTTTGATGTTATGAATATCCCATGACATTTAAAATCTTTTGTTGTTCTTTAATCCACCCTTCTTCTAGAACTGGGTTAGATGATCCTCTGAATAATGGTGGATGTTGCCTCATGACATGCTCCACTAATGACATGTTCCATTGTGGTAGATCTGGCTAATCATGTACATTCATACCACCACCATTTATAGCCTGAGTCAACTGTGCCATCAACGAAACAAACTGTTCAGTTATGATTCTGAACATCTTAGGTTCTTGATTTGGATGTTTGACTTCCTCCTGTTGTCTTCCAAACATAGCTTCCCTATTTACTCTATAGAAAACCATTATGAGCACAGAAATAACGTAGGCGAATCAACAAGGTAATCTTTAAATGATATATGAATTCAATATTAATATAAATTGAATTATGGATATTAATTTAACAATAACATAACTCCTAAAGTTATCTAAATAGAACTCTAATACCAACTATAAGGACCCGGCCATAAAACATTACATAATATTTAATTAAATGAATAACTGACATTGAGGGTCTTTTCAGTTTTAGAGTTTTAAAATATTTGGACATAACTATTAAATCTCAAAAGATTACAATGTATACACTTCTACTCAGTTTCCATTTTTTTAATAAAATAAAAACTCTTGAAAAAAAGTGTTATGTCTAGTTTCATGTTTTAGACATCATGACTTTTCCTTGATCCCATCATTGACCCTATTCATCTTTATGTCCCGTGAAAACAACTCAAAACATGGGATGAGCATAAATTGCTCAGAAAGGGTTATAAAACAAAGAAAGAAAACATTATATCACAAATACATACAAACATAAAATCTTTTACTTACCTCATGAAAAAATAAGATTTATGAATAAAACACAGTAATCACAAATCATATAAATTCTTATGTAATTCATTTCATACTTACATTGTAGAAATCATAGCTACATAAGAAGTTACATTAGAATACCCATCTCAGTATATTCCATAAACCTATTAGGAGAAACATTCATGTTTACCTCTGTCACATTACCCAATGCATTGGAATGATATCTCAGGATCACCTACAATAGGTTTATCATGGAACCACCCATATATGTAAACAATTACTAAGAACCATAACATGTTTGTAACACATAAAACAGACCTTGAAGAAAGATAAATTTTCCACATTTCAATCAAAATATATCATTTAAATATATTGACATAACAAATACATTTTCAAAACCATTTTCAATACCAAAATACATAAAAGAGTATATAGTATTTATTTTCCTTTAAAAAAATATTACGGCTTGTTAAGTAAGCCAAATATCAAATAATACTCACGGTGGCCA
Source organism: Viscum album (assembly GCA_963277665.1). Taxonomy (NCBI): domain Eukaryota; kingdom Viridiplantae; phylum Streptophyta; class Magnoliopsida; order Santalales; family Viscaceae; genus Viscum; species Viscum album. The sequence continues at coordinate 1,155,431,389 of OY728165.1, forward strand.
AAAGGTCATTGTCAACACATACATTAAAAATAATAATTATTTTTTGTCATTTAGTAAAACACCTCATATAAAAAGATTCCCTTTGAAAGAAATGAAAATTCAAAGGTGTTTATACAGGGTATAAAAGAAGACAGTGTATTAAAACAATATATTCTTCAATGAAAAGATATTGACACGAAGCCCCTTACCTCGTGTCTGACTTGACCCGTTCGTTCTTTAATCTCTTGAATAATTAACTACAGTGAATTTCTAATTTATTAAGAATATTTTTAATGTTTATTATTCCTTTTATATCACTTATTACCATGTCATAAATATTATGTTATCATTTATGTTAATAACATTCATTTTGTCGATATTTGGTACTTGAGTCAAAAATGAACAACTAATATTTACAATTTGTTCATGTGGTCAATAGTCCATTATATTCAGAATGAAATTAATTAAATAGATATCATATATACAATATATATCCTGTATATATATATATATATTTATAATATTACATATCATTTGGATATAAGAAATGAAATGCACCATTCGTGGAGTTGGTAAGCCGTACGTACGCATGAACACTACTTTCATTTCTATTTATTATTTTAATGGAATTAAAATACAATGATACTATGGTATATTATAATTACTTTATAATATCATATATAATATCATTAACTCCATCCTTTATATGTCCCACATATTCTATTAATGACTCATATCACTTTGAGGAGGCAGAAGTCTGCACTTCCTCAAATGAAATTATCGCATTTACCCATAATGGAAACCATAAAGGTATCCTATAAAAGAAAAATATAGAAGAATGATGAAAAAATAGACATAATATATATCATATATAAATATAGTTTCATTTTAATGGCCACCATGATAGGCTGTATGAGATAATCGAACAATCGTCGTCTCGTGAGTCGTTTTTTTTCCATTCACAGAAACAGTATATTTTTCACCCATTAGATGTAGGTGTGTAGAAGTGTAGTTTGAATAATTCTCATAAAAACATTATAGTAAATTGATGAAACTGTTTTTGTTATAAAATAATTGAATACAAATATTTTAGGTGCTAGAGAAGTAAAATAAAAGAAATAATGTTAAGAGAAACCGTTACATATAATTTGGGTAACATCATTTGGTTTGAACAAAAAGGACTTATTGAAGTGAGTTATGAATAAGTTAAGGCTTCTAGGAGGAGTAGAGGGATATATGGAGCTTAATTGGGTAGATTTTAGCTGATCCAAAATTCTTGAGAGGTGTGAGTAATTGGTTTGAAGTGAAGCCTTTTTATAAGGGGGAGGAGGGGCTCTTTAGGAAAGTGGGATAATATTATTTTATAATATAATGATATTCGGTTTCTGAAGGGACAAAACTAATTAAAGTAGAAGATAGGATGAATCATGGTCGAAATAAAATCATCCAATAAGAATTGGATAGGTTTTGGATATTGTTTTAAAATTTATAATCATATTTATTTAAATATTTTATTAATGAGGTAAATACTTTATCATTATTATGTCAAGAATAATTTAAATTTTTTTGATGTCTAAAAATTTTATAAAATATACCATGATGTAAAAAATATTTTTAGAATTCAAATTATTAATTATATCCAAAAATTTTAATTTATATAACCCCTTGTAAAAATTAATTTATTAAACGATATATTTTTGTCATTTTTGCCATTACTTTAAGTTAATTAATCTAATGTGTCATTATCACTCCCATGTGGCTCAATGGGGTTCCCAAAATCAACCTAAAGATGAACATGGTCGTAAATTACTCAACCAATAAGGTTTTAAAAATTTTTCTGTTAATTTTGAATTATTATAGTATTCTTTTTTACCATGAATTACATTATTTACCTTTAACCATGGTAAATAAAAGTCAAAAGTTACTATTCACCAAACATTATGTTCATTTTATTGGAGCAAATATCACTTACTAAAAACAACTATGTATGTCAGATTTTCAAAATTCAATTCACAGAAGTGTAAAATTTTCATTTAATGGAAAAATTCAGTTTTTTTAAACTACTACTAAGTGGTTTCACTATTCAACATAAATTGATGTTTTTTAGAAAACTACCAAAAATTCAGCCTAATATATATTTGATATTCTGAATTCAAAAATTATGTCTATTTTTTAAAATTCAAAAAATATAAGTGGCATTAATTAATATAAAATTAATTCATGTTGTTAAAATAATTATCATGTTTTTCAGAAACAATAACTATCAAAAGATTGGCACCTGTTTATGTCCAATTTCAAAGTAAAATTAATTTCATTGAACAAAATTATATTAAATGGTAAAAATTTATACTAATTACACTTTAAAACCAATTTAAAAGATAATCTAACCATATAAATAATTTAAATTAAAACATAGTTTTTAATTAAAATTACATATTTTTCACTATTGATTAAAAATGAAAATTATTTTAAAAAATCAAAATAATTTACACAAAGTAAATTTTGATGACTCCATTCTAAAGAAGGATTTAAATTGGTCACATATATTATATTAAAGTGAAAAAACTATATTTTAAGAGGGTTCTCCATTAAAAGGCGGTAAATTGGTCTTTTAAGGTAAATAATGCTTAAAATTAGATTCATCCACATTTTAAGCCTCTAAATATTAATTTGAAAAATGAAAATACATTTAACAAACATGTATAATCATATTATAGTTAGTTTTTTTCATTCTCGCTAATACAATGGCAGGGAGTTAACTACCATTTAAAAAAATAATATTATATTATTAGGGTGCAACATAAGATTTCCTAGAAACCCGATGTGGTGTATCGGGTACGCTACCGAACATAGAAACCCCTTTAAAGTAAAATTAATATTTAATTCAAAAATAATAGTAAATATAAAATATGTATTATTACTTATTTACCCAGGATGATACAATTAATTATAATTTAAATTCAATAAATTAAGTAGAAAAATATCAAAATCTACTCACATTTAAAGGACTTCTGATACTGAAACTCCTAGATTATCAGCAGAAACTATCATCAAGGTATAAATTTTAATTATAATTATTTTATATCATATTATAACTATACCATAGTCATTATTGAATGACTAGTAATTTAACACAAAATAATTCTCTTAAATTTTATACAGTCATTTGAATGCACGATAAGTATTAATTGAAGATGCTATAGCTTATGATTATTAACTATATAATAGTGTGTCCTATAATATTTGATATTTATATAAAAATTATATATAATAAAGTATTAAAATGAAATTCAATATAAATTCCAACAAAATATAAATGATTTATACATATGTCATAAACAACTATTCAAGATTTGTTGTTCCTAATAATGAATGGCTATGGCTCTATCCGACTGTAGGAACAACATCATTAGGCAATGAAATTATTGTTGATGTATCTATAATGTCATATGTTATCACCCACATATGATTTGATACTATCTTATTTTCATGTAAGGTACCCTAAACTTTATTTATTATTAGAAAAAGATGAAATATGAAAATGGGGATACTTAATATATAACTCACAATAGATGGTCACATCTAAAAATGGAGGTAAACAAATAGGATTTTCATGATTATATTGTCATTATAGATTATTATCCATCAACTAAACCTCCAATATAATGATATTCTCTACATATTTATCTACTTATTACTTATTTTTTTACCATAAATATAATCCAATTTTCCTTAGAATACATGATCTGAGGAACCATGTGTTTAGGCATGAACTTAGAACTGCCTCCCAAGAATCTGAATGTTTAGTCCTAAATAACAAAAAAAAACAAAAAAAAAACAGACCTACAATTTATACGTTATTACTATACTATAAAACATATGAATTTTCATTAAAATGAATTTTAAAGGATCATTTATCCATGAAAAAATATATCCATTACTACTATATATAACTTCTATCTCCAATGTTTCCTCTAAAATTGGTTCATAATTCCATAACATTTCCAAAGGGAATGCTTTTTCCAAAAATTATCTTCTCCTCTATATCAACAATATACAATGGCATTTTTATAATGATAATTCCTTGTTTCAAATCCACTATATCAAAGATAATAATATGATAGTGATATTGTTGTTACTTCATTAGTTGAGAAACCCATTATAACAAAAACCATTTAGTGAAACTATTCATATCCACTACTAAATATTATTATAATTTTTTTAGTTGCGGTGTTTCAAAAATGATTATAAAAGTAAATCATAATATTATATTTTTTCACTATATAGTCTGAGTTTAAACCATCACTAAATTTTAAATTTTATTATTTTATTTAATTTTATAAATATTTTAAACAAACATTATAATTATTAAATTTAGTAATTCCCTTAAAAACACCAACAAGTGAATTAATATAAAAACAGGAAAAAAGATAAAAACAATTAAAATTAATATAATTTAATATATTATTAATTAGTAATTATTTATTCTTAATTAGTATATATATATTATAAGTAACATGTAATCAACAATTTACATGTCATAATTTATTAGTAAAAATATATATATTTTAACACTGATATATATATGGTTTTTGGTGTGTCTATTAATGTATATATATTAGTATATACGTATATTTAAAATATAAACATTTATAAAAACATATATAAAAAAATATATAAAAACATATATTAATGTATATATATATACATAAAAATATATTTCCATGTCTATATTTATATATGAGTTTATATGATTATATATAAATATTAATAACTATAAATTATTAAATATAAATTATCAGTATACAAATATATAATAATTAGAATATAATTAATGTTTTAAACATAAGAACTAATAATTACCAAATCTATAATTTAAAATAATAAAATTACAAATTATTAGAAGAATGTAATTTTTAATTATTATACATATATATATAATTATATATATATATATACTTAAAATTATTAATATATAAATAATAAGTAATGAATAATAAATAAATTATATTTAATATTTTTAAGTTATTATATATATATATATCAATATATATATATACATATAGTTTAAACATAAAATTTAATTCAAGTTATATAGGAAAAAAGGTGAATAATTACGAATTATTAATGTATTGAAGACCCTTAAATTCTCTGGACAAGATTTATTTATATGTATTTGGTGGAGATCCAAGGACAATGAATCTCTTGGCTCTATTCAGGGGGGGTCTCCTAGTGGCCTTGGGTCTACCCAGATATTACACTCTCCCCATATAAGAGGACTTCCATAATTCTAAATAAAATCCATTAGTAGTTTTTGATAGTATATTCCATTGTTCGGAAAAAATATCTCTCAAGGTATTATCTATGTTTTTTGGTTGACTGTTGTGAAAAATCTCATTGACAAATCCATTGCTGAAGTTATAGTTTAGTTTTTTACAATGTGTATTGATAATGATCTATAGAGGTGGAGTCTCAGGAAATAAAAATGTATCTATATTGATATATGGGTTTCTGTCTTCCAAGAAAGAAGAGCATCATGTACTAGAAGAAGTAGAATGTGTTTAAGATGATTCATAATATAATTATAAAATAGAATCTTATTCAAGTAACTATAGATGTTTTGAAAACAATTGTAAAATTTGAGAAAATGGTGATTCGAGGCCACCTAATGAAAATATAGAAGGCATGGATATTTTGCAAAATTATAAATTTCAAGAAAGTTGGAGTTACAAAAATACTTCAAAATCTATATAATGGGTGAATGTTTTTTATGTAATGAAACGATTGTGGTGGAACCTTTTTTAAAATCTTCCCTGAACAAAAAATTATATTGAAATTTATGTAATGATATAGTTTGACATTCTTGTTATTCAATGTTCTGAAATAGTTCATTGTTAATCATTATATATTCATGAAGGCGCCTGAATGCCAATAAAGAGGTTCTAACCCCTTAATTTGTTATATGTTTTCCTCAAATATGATATGAAGAAGTTTAATTCGTGAAAGAGTTATGTTATTTGTCACGACCCGACACTACCCGGGGTCGAGCCGCAACTACCCCAAACCCGCCTCCATAGGCCATTTGGCGACAAGCACCGAAGGCACAATAACTTGGGGAGGCCTTTGCCTAAGTACCTGTACACACACACACAACACAATCAATGCAAAAGTGAAGATTAAAAGAAAAGACATGCATATTAAAAGAGCAACTGCTATACTTATACCACAAATGTGCATCGACATCTAAACAGTACAAGTAAGGTGCAAAAAAAGAAAGACGGAAAAAACACACGCACAAACAGAAAAGTGCCAGAACCCGACAACAGGTAAACAAAACAAACAGCTGACGAGTCTCCCACCTAAAACCCGGCTATGACCACCGCACACGGTCCATGTTCCCGAACTCCTATGTTCCACCGATGTCACATCCAACCTGTCCGTCGTCTGCAAGGGAACACCATGTGCGAGAAAAGCCCAAGTAGGTGTGAGTATTAAAATAGTCAGTAGGATATCCCGAAGGATCGAGGGGGAAAACAAAGGAGGTATCGAAGGGTGAGCAGTAGAGCGAATAGGAAAAGTAAAGGTGTACAACAGAGAGTGCAGTAAAGAGTCCAGATCAACCCAACAAGAGAAAATATGGTAGACTCGTCAAGACACAGGGAGCTGGAAACGGTGGGAAGATGAACATCCCGTCGAGTCTTCGCTACCTATAGCAGGAGAGTAGACTCGTCCTACCACTAGTAGCTAGACACGGAAAGCACATGACATACCTCGTCCGTCTTCTCCTTCCCTAGAAGTAGAGTAACCAAACCCAAGAAGTGGGTACTAGAACTAGGTATATAACTATCCTTATGCTCAATCAAGAAGCCCAAACAACGTCGTAAGGGGATCTTCATCCCGTAGCTCAGCCCAAGAAAAGAGTCCCCAACAGTCCCAGAATTAACACCATCGATGCCCAGCATCCCGCACGTCTGCCCCGATCCGCAAGCCATGGAGCTCAATCACCACACCTCGACACAATCCACTTTGGGCGGCACTGACTCGCCCGCACAGTTTTAGGTCGCATCACAAGGACGCGTCTTGGTGGGGGAAAGAGCTCCCCATACTTGAGAGTTCCGGGGGAACTTCAACCACAACGCATCACTGCCCCGCAGTCGAGAGGTCTGCTCAAAGTCGACAGGCGACCCCCTGCCCAGCCCCGCTCGAGGATCCCTGGAAGTCAACGGGTTCCCACTACAGGGAGACCCGAAAAGTCGATGGGTGCCACACTGCCCAATCCCATAACAGGGTAATCCACAGGAGGGCGACCCGGCTAAAGTCGGCGACGTGACCACTTCCCAGCCCAGCTGGATGTAACCCGTCATCGGGGACCACTGCCCAGCCCAGCTGGAGGTAAGCCCGGCATCGGGGACCACTGCCCAACCTAGCTGGAGGTAAGCCCAGCATCAGGGACCACTGCCCAGCCCCGCTGGAGGTAAGCCCAAAACTGCGCTGGCCATCCCTGCTGGATGGAACTGCTCAGTAAACAACACTGTACTTGCCATCCCTGATGGATGGTAACCCACTGACGAGCCCTGCTCGATACAACCTCAGCCCTGCTGGAAACAACCTCAGCCCTACTAGAAACAACCTCAGCCCTGCTAGAAACAACCTCAGCCCTCCTGGAACAACCTCAGACCTGCGGGAACAACCTCATCCCTGCTAGAACATCCTCAGCCCTTCTGGAACAACCTCATCCCTTCTGGAACAACATCAGCCCTACTGGAACAACCTCAGCCCTGCTGGAACAACCTCTTGGGTAGAGGATCGGTGCCCGCTTAATGTTTTGGTCACACCGAACCCACAAGATCTACCAGGGAACATGGAGTAATGTGAGAAACTCCCCAGTCCTCACAAGGCGATCACACTCTAATCCGCTGAGTCACTGTCGAAGCGGAACGAGACACCTCATCCCAGAAAGTGGGGAAAACACCGACGTTGTACGAACACCCATAGTCTCAGACGGTGTCACAGTCCGATGAAAGGGCACAGTACCGAAACCCCTCACAGCCGAAGAAGGAGAGGAACCAAACCATCTCTGTCGTCCAAACCATCAAGAACAAGGCCAGGGGGAGAACGCTCAACCCTACTGGTCAGACAAAAGAGCACCAGGCTAGGGGAAACTCCGCCCTGCTAGTCAAACAGACGAGCACAAATCCAGGGGAAAACTCCACCTTGCTGTTCAAACAAATGAGCATCAAGGGACCCTCTACGTCACAAGATGTCAAAGTACATAAAGCAGATCACATCACGCACGTTGGGCCCACATGACGTGTGTCCCAAAGTCAACCCCAACTAAGCACACAAACATCCTCAAGTACAAACAACCACATGTACCTCCACGCACTTTCGTATACTCCCTTAGTATACCTCTTTCCAGCCCAAGGGCTATCGTGCACACGACACCAAGTGTCAACGCGAGGGCATGATGTAACAACTCCACCTCAAAGGCCTTGGAACGGACATCCACATCTCGTGGACCAATTATATCACTCTCCCACAAGTGCACGATCACACGCCAAGGGTCCGCTATAAAAAACGTAGGACGAACCACCACCGGAGCACCTCTCATTATCAAATTCTACAAGATCGCACAAGAGGCTCCGCACAACCAAACGGATTTCACCGTTGTAATCCTCGTGAAAAAATGCGTGAGTTCAGCTACATACTCTCCTTCAATGGATATCCGATGAAAAAGTCACCAACACTGCCTCACGCCCGAACGACGCCCCTTGACCCCAAGCCTCGACCCCGAAAATAGTCGGGCGCATCGCACCAATGCGATCCCCTCAAGAAAACACGTTAAATGCACTACTCACTTGAGTTCCATAGATATCCGGAGTAAAAGGTGCATCCCGGTGCACCGCACTCGAGCGGTGTCACGTGGGACACACATTCTGGTCCCGAAACCCACGAACGGATCACACGGATGCGATCCTCTCGAAAAAGTACACAAGATGGACTACTCACTTGACCAAAACGGGCACCTGGTGATAAAGCTGGAAATCACCGTCAACACCCGAAACGCCCCTCATGGGGCCCGCACCATCGTGCAGAATTACAGTGGGCAGGCTATGCCAACGCGTTGCCTTCGGTAAAACACCCAACATCGACTGCTCGTACGCCCCGAATGGACGTCCAAGGAAAAAGTCGCTAAAAGCTGCACGCAGCTCAAAAGAAGGGTCGTGGGGCCTGCACCTCAACTTCAGCCTAAATGCCTGAAACCACCCTAGAATGTTCCACCTCTACGCCAGGGTTCCAACGCCGCTGACGGCGATTAAATCGGTCGTCGGACGCATCCGCGCCGTCCGAAAATAGAACCCCCGAGATGACATCAATTCACATAAAGACGCGTTGCACCTCTGAGGAATCTCATTTCGGGAATAAAAAATTCCCGAAACCATCTCAAAAAGTCGGCCTCATCGATACGGTTCCACCACCGTAGACAGTACTCAAAACAGACACCCGTAGCGGAAAATACGGGTGTCCGAGCACCGTGGGGGCAAGGACCCTGGGGCTGGAGCGGCCTGGACCGGCCGGTCCTCCCGGCCTGGTCCGGCCAGCGGCATGGCCGCGCGGGCCGGTGGTGGACCCGGTCCACCGCCCGGTCGCCGAGAGACGACTCACATGACGCGGGTCATACATCCCCCGCGGGGTCGGGCTCCGCGACCCCGATTCCCCATCGCGCTCCGGTGAGCGCTGCCCCGCACCGGTGCCCAGCAAACCGGCCAGCGCTACACGCCCGCCTCGCCTGGACGCTCTCCATCGCCGCCCTGCCACCGCCTGAAGCCAACGATCCCGAGCCACCGCATCCACCGCCTGGAGAAGCCGTCACAGCCAGCCGAAGCCCCGGCCGCCGCCGGAACCTGCCGAAAACACCCAGAAAACCTAAATTTCCCGCAACCTTCGGCGAACATTTTCGATCGACTCCGTACTCATATTTTAAATCCGAAAGATGCGATGGAAAGATCATGAATTATACTACGAGTCAATGGGCTTGGATTAATGATTGGTCTGCAATTAGACACTAAATTTAGGTTTCAAAAAGTGGTTTGGAATTTAAAATGCAAACGAACACTGCCTACCTCGAAGGTCGTAGCCTGACGCTTCGTGTGCGGACTGTCGGAACCGATGCGCCTCTCCGGAGTTCACCTCACCGGAGCTACCTCGCCTCAGCTGGAGGAGAGGGTGGGGTTTGGGGAGGAGGAAGAAGAAGAAGAAGAAGAGGGGAGGGGATGCATTTAAGTAGAAAATACTTAAACGCCGCCCGATAGCCCCGAACCCGAAATTTTGGAGGGGTTGGTATTAAGTCTCAGATAGGCAAAAAACCACCCTCTGAGCGCAATGGCGGTCTCATAATATCAATCAGAGACACCATTAAAAAGTTGTTAAACTTAGCGCCTGAGGCCGCCAATTTACGAAAACGCCCCTACGGCCATTTTTCACAGACGGACTGCGACCGCTAATCTTATACCCCTCCTAGGGTAAACGGCACGCTCCAAACTCAACTGTGCCCTCGGTTTCCCAATCCGAGCCACCGTGGAAGAGATACCTGAGTTTCACCATTAAATGAAAAAATTAATTAATTTATTTATCTGTTTAACGTTCCGGGAGTGGGTGAGGGGTCCAAACATCTCGCGCCGACATGTTTTATATCGTTACTAGGGAAAACACCCCATTCCAGACCCATTCGTACTCTTGGATCTCCGATCCGGAAATCCGTTTAGGAGTTATCTCATTTATTTAGCATTTTCAGTGTGAACGCACTGCAAATGTAATTCCGGCCACTCTGGGGCTCGGAATCGCACGTTGTCTGAAGGCACTGCTCTAGAATATCATCAAGAATATTCCAAAGTATTTCTTAGCAAAAATAGGGTTCTTAAATAATTCCATACTTCAAGATTTTCTTCCCTGAAAAGAAAATCTAGGGAGCAACACAGGGTACTAAGACCACACCTGGCTTTTCCATAGCCAAAAGAATCCCACGCACAACTCTACGTCACCGCACACAGAACAAAGGATTGATCTGTTAACACGAGGTCGGCCCTTGCCGACGTCGTGCACCCACACCAGACATTGGGGTTAGGGAAATGTGGTAGGGTACCCCACCATCCCTTTGCACGGTCTCAAATGGGCCGAAGGCCCTCGGTGGTAGTTCACCTCCCCGGTCAAACCCTTATGTCGCACACCGCGACTGGATTCACCGCTCGTACCTGAAACAAGGCCCGATGATTCCCTCCTTTAAAATATCCATATGGTGAAACACCCAAGGATATCTGGTCATGCAAGGTTCCATAGTCGATGCTATCTTACACGCTCAAAAGGTGAAGGAGTCAACATAATCGACTAAAGGAAAAGGTCTCACGCCTTTTTCCTTACCAACTCAGGGTTACACCCGACACCCTGCGTCACCATGGTAACACCTCAAATAAGGAGCAGGGAGAAAAGTATTTCACATGCAGAGCCTAAAAATTCTACTGCAAAAAGTAGAAGAGTCCCAAAGGGTACCTCTCACCATCCCACGATTTGCAGGATCGTGGACATCCAAAGCTCGTGGCTGTCCTCAGTCCTAAATGTCAGCTCCTGGAGCCTGACGTGGACCACCTAGTGGTGATGGAAAGACCTCGTAACATCGTCCCCCAATACTAGCTCCTCCCGCTCCTCTGCTAGAACCACCTCTCTGGTAACTAATCCGATCACGGCACTGCCTCTGTCGTGGTGGTGCACCTGCGGCCTGCCGATGCTCTCAGCAACTCGGGTCGGGCAGTCTCGTGCCAAGTGACCTCTCTCATCACAAGCATAGCACTGACTCTCTCTGGGATGCACTGTTTCCCTCCGGCTCCACTGTGGTGTACGACCACGCCCCTGAGTCCGGTTGTTAGAAAGCCACATACGTCGAGGTCCTGCTGGCCGACACCCACTAGCCGCGGCAGACGTCTCGGCTCCAATGTGCCTGCTGCCACTACTAACTCCAGAACATGACAGGAATCCCTCTGTCACCAGCGCCTTCTCTAGCACCCCGACATACGTGGAAATGCCCAAGGGTAATACGACAGCACAAATCTATCGGCGGAGACCATGCTCAAACTTCTGCGCTCGGATGTTGTCGTCATGGACCAAGTCCGGTAAAAGCGTGCATTGTATGAAAAACTAGAAGCGTACTCGGCCACCATCATCCCTACGTGGTGAAACTACATGAGCTTCTGAATCCGAACGGAGTGCAAGCAAGAGGCGAAAAACTCCTCACGAAACAACAACTGAAAGTCGTCCCAAGAAAGTGACGACTCGTCAAGAAACTGTGTCACCAGAATCAAGCAACGCCTAGCTGCTCCATGAAAAAGGGTGGCTACCAAAGCCACTCTCTGACCTGGATATGTCTGCACAAGCCTGAAAAGGCGAACCACTGCCTCGAGCCAAACCTCTGCTACCTGATGGTCTATCTCAGCACTGAACCTCAACGGTCTCTGCCACTGTAACTCACAGAACATGTTCAACCTGCGCTCAAGCTCATCCTGCTCTACTGAAACTGCCTGCGGCTCAATGGGTGGGGGTGCTGCTACCGGCCCACCCGGAGAAAGGGGCTCGCATGATGGGTCCTGGGCTGTGTCCTCGTAGCTCACAGGGACTTCATAACGAACCAAGCGGGTATCCTGGCTTGCTGTCCTCGCAGATACATCCTGAAAATTATCAAGGTGTGCCGCGGTCAAATGAGCATATTTTTATTTACCAAAAACAACAATGATGGGGAGATGACTCAAGAAGGACAATGAAGACTTAGTCATATGTGATGCACAAAAAATTTCCCTGCAACAAGTGTCTCAGCAAGCGGAGTCGACAAGCTGGTTATCAAGGTCCTGGTGATTGGATACGTCGGTCACTGCACCATAACTGGACTCCCTGGCCTGAGAGCCGCTCTCAAGACATGTTAACAATGTTTCCCTAAATCCCAACCAATCCCTCTTTTAGGGACGTTCGCAAAACATCCCAAGGAATGAACCACCTCTGATACCACTTTGTCATGACCCGACCCTACCCGGGCTCGAGCCGCAACTACCCCAAGCCCGCCTCCATAGGCCAGGGGCTGGCGACAAGCGCCGAAGGCACAATAACTTGGGGAGTCCTTTTCCTAAGTACCTGTACACACACACGCAACACACTCAAGGCAAATGTGCAGAGTAAAAGAAATGACAAGCAGATTAAAAGAGAAATTGATATATATATACCACACATGTTCATCGACATCTAAACAGTACAAGTAAAGTGATGAAAAAGAAAGTGGGGAAAAACACGCACCCTACCAGAAAAGTGCCACAACCCGGAAATAGGTAAACAAAACAAACCGCTGACGTGTCTTCCACCTGGAACCCAGCTATGACCACCGCACGCAGTCCAAGCTCCCGAACTCCAATGCTCCTCCGAAGTCACGCCCAACCTGTCTGTCGTCTACAAGGGAACACCAAGTGAGGGAAAAGACCAAGTAGGGGTGAGTGTAAAAATACTCAGTAGGATACCCCGAAGGCTCGAGGGATCAAAAAAGGAGGTACCGAAGGGTGAGAAGTAGAGCGAACAGGAAAAGTAAAGGTGTACAACAGAGAGTGTAGTAAAGAGCCCAGCTCAACCCAACAAGAGGAAATAAGATAGACTCTTCCAGACACAAGGAGCTGGAAACGGTGGGAAGATGAACTTCCCGTTGAGTCTTCACAACCTATGGCAGGAGAGTAGACTCATCCAACCACGAGAAGCTAGACACAGAAAGCACATGGCATACCCCGCACGTCTTCGCCTTCCCTGGAAGGAGAGTAACTAAACCCATGAATTGGGTACTAGAAATAGGTATATACATATCCTTATGCACAATAAAAAGTCCCGAACAATGTTGTAAGGGGATCTTCATCCCGTAGCTCAGCCCAAGAAAAGTGTCTCCAACAGTCCCTGAAGTTACACCATCGATGCCCAGCATCCCGCACGTCTTCCCCGAACCACAAGCCAAGGAGCTCAATCACCACACCTTGACAATATCCACTTTGGGCGGCACTGACTCGCCCGAACGATTTTAGGCCACGTCACCAGGACTCGTCTCTGTGGGGGAAATCCCTCCTCGTACTTGACAGTTCTGGGGGAACGTCAACCTCAACTCGTCACTACCCCGCAGTCGAGAGTTATGCTCAATGTCGACAGGCGACCCCCTGTCCAGCCCCGCTGGAGGATCCCTAGATGTCAATGGGTTCCCACTACAGGGAGACCCTGAAATTCGACGGGTGCCCCACTGCCCAGTCTCGTAACATGGTAATCCATTGGAGGGAGACCCGGCTAAAGTCTGCGATGGGACCATTGCCCAGCCCAGCTGGTGATAACCCGGCATTGGGGACCACTTCCCAGCCCAGCTGGAGGTAATCCTGGCATCGGGGACCACTGCCCAGCCCAGCTGGAGGTAAGCCCGACATCGGGGACCACTACCCAGCCCCGCTGGAGGTATGCCCGGAACTGCACTGGCCATCCCTGCTGGATGGTACTGCTCGGTGAACACCACTGTACTTGACATCCCTGTTGGATGCTAACCCACTGACGAGCCCTACTCGATACAACCTCAGCCCTGCTAGAAATAACCTCAGTCCCGCTAGAAACAACCTCAGCCCAGCTAGAAACAACCCCAGCCCTGCTGGAACAACCTAAGCCCTGCTGGAACAACCTCAGCCCTGCTGAAACAACCTCAGCCCTACTTGAACAACCTCATCCCTGTTGGAACAACCTCAACCCTACTATAACAACCTTAGACCTACCGGAACACCCTCAGCCCTGCTGGAACAACCTTAGCCCTACTGGAACAACTTCCTGGGTAGAGGATCAGTGCCTGCATAAAGTTTTGGTCACACCGAACCCACAAGATCTACATGGGAACACGGAGCAATGGGAGAAACTCCCCATGCCTCACAAGACGATCCCGCTCCAATCCGTTGAGTCACTGTCGAAGCGGACTGAGACACCTCATCCCAGAAAGTGGGGAAAACACCCACGCTGTACGAACACCCATAATCGTAGACGGTGTCGCAGCCCGATGAAAGGGCACAATACCGAAACCCCTCACAACCGAAGAAGCAGAGGAACCAAACCATCTCTTCCAGCCAAACCGTCAAGAAAAAGACCAGGGGGAGACCCCTAAACCCTACTGGTCAGACAAAAGAGCACCAGGCCAGGGGAAACTCTGCCCTGCTGGTCAAACAGACAAGCACAAAGCCAGGGGAAAACTCCACCATTCTGGTCAAATAAACGAGCACAAAGGGACCCTCTATGTCACGAAAGGTCAATGTACATAAATCAGAGTGTGGCACGCACGTGGGGCCCACAAGACGTGTGGCCCCAAGTCAATCCCAACTAAGAGCACAAACATACTCAAGTACAAACAACCACACATACCTCCAAGAACACCCGTATACTCCCGGAATATACCTCATTCCAGCCCAAAGGCTATCATGCACACAGCACCCAGCGTCAACGTGAGGGTGTGACATAACAGCTCCACCTCAAAGGCCCACGCACAACCATCCACATCTCATGGACCAACTATTTCACTGTCCCAAGATTGCACGATCACACACCAAGGGTCCGCTATAATCAAGGTAGGACGAACCACCACCGGAGCACCTCTCTTGCTCCACATTCAACAAGATCACGCAAGAGGCTCCGAACAACCAAACGGATTGCACCATTGTAATCCTCGCCGAAAAACACGTGAGATCAGCTACTTACTTGCCTCCAACGGATATCCAATGAAAAAGTCACCAATACTGCCTCACGAACGAACGATGTCCCAT
Organism: Viscum album; assembly: GCA_963277665.1. Classification (NCBI taxonomy): domain Eukaryota; kingdom Viridiplantae; phylum Streptophyta; class Magnoliopsida; order Santalales; family Viscaceae; genus Viscum; species Viscum album. Next base: position 1,155,447,219 of record OY728165.1, read on the forward strand.
GATCCAAGCCTTGGCCCTGAAAACAGTCGGGCACATCGCACCATTGCGATCCCCTCGAGAAAACACGTCAAAATCACTACTCACTTGAGTGCCATGGATATCCGGAGAAAATGGTGCATCCCGGCCCACCTCACTCGAGCGGTGCCACGTGGGACCAACATCCCGGTCTCAAAACTCCACGAACGGATCACACTGATTCGATCCTCTTGAAAAAGTACACAAGATGGACTTCTCACTTGTTCAAAATGGGCGCCCGGTGATAAAGCAGGAAATCACCGTCAACTCCCAAAACGGCCCTCGCGGGGCCTGCACCATCGTGCGGAATTACAGCGGGCAGGCTGCGCCAACGCGTTGCCCTCGGAGAAAGACCCAACTTCGACAGCTCGCACGCCCCGAATGGATGTCCGAGGAAAAAGTCGCTAAAAGATGCATGCAGCTCAAAAGACGGGTCATGGGGCCCACGCCTCAACATCAGCCTCAACGCCTGAAACCACCCTGGAAAGCTCCGCCTCGACACCAAGGTTCCAACACCACTGATGGCGCTTAAATCGGTCTGCGGATGCATCCACGCCGTTCAAAACCAGAACACCCGAGATGACGTCAATTCACTTAAAGACGTGTTGCGCCTCCGAGGCACATCATTTCAGGAATTAAAAATTCACAAAACCATCTCAAAAAGTCTTCCTCGTTGATACGGTTCCACCGTCGCAGACGGTACTCAAAACGGACTCCCGTAGCGGAAAATACGGGTGTCCGAGCACCGAGGGGGCAAGGCCCATAGGGCTGGACCGGCCTGGACCGGCCGGTCCGCGGCTTGGCCGCGCGGGCCGGCGGTGGACCCGGTCCACCCCCCGGAGGACTGGTTGAGCCCGGTCGCCGAGCGCTAACCCGCCCGACGCGGGTCGTGCCTCCTCCGCAGGGTCGCGCGCCATGACCCCGGTTCCCTGTCGCGCTCTGGTGAGCGCTGCCCCGCGCCGGCGCCCAGCAAACCGGCCAGCGCCGCACGCCCGCCTCGCCTGGACGCTCCTCCTCACCGCCTTGCCACCGCCTGAAGAAGACGAGCCCAAGACGCCGCAGCCACCACCTGAAGAAGCCGTCGCCGCCAGCCGAAGCCCCTGCCGCCGCCGGAACCTGCCGGAAACACCCAGAAAACTCGGATTTCCCGTAACCTTCGGCAAACATTTGTGATCGAATCCGAACTCAGATTTTAAATCCGAAAGATGCGATGGATAGTTCATGAATCATACTACGAGAAAATGGGATTGGATCAAATATTGGTCAGCAATTAGACACTAAATTTAGTATTCAAAGAGGGGTTAGGAATTTAAAACGCAAATGAACATCGCCTACCTCGAAGGGCATAGCCCGACGCTTCGTGTGCGAACCGTCAGAACGGATGCGTGTCTCCGGAGATTGCCTCACTAGATCTACCTAGCCGGAGCTAGAGGAGAGGGTTATGTTTGACGAAGAAGAAGAATAAGAAGAAGAAGAAGAGGGGAGGGGATGCGTTTAGGTAGAAAATACTTAAATGTCGCCCGATAGCCCCGAACATGAAATTTTGGCGGGGTTGGGATTAAGACTCCTCTAGGCTAAAAACCATGCTCTAAGCGCAACGGCGGTCTCGGAATTTCAATCTGAGACCCCATTAAAAAATTATTAAACTTAGCGCCTGAGGCCACCCAATTACGAAAACACCCCTTGGGCCATTTTTCACAGACGGCCCACGACCACAAAACATATACCCCTCCTAGGGTAAACGACATGCTCCGAACTCAACTGTGCCCTAGGTTTCCCAATCCGATCCACCCTTTAAGAGATACCCGAGTTACACCATTAAACGAATAAATAAATTAATTAATTTATCCGTTTAACGTTCTGGGAGCGGGCGAGGGGTACAAAAATCCCACGACGACAATTTGTTTTCGTTACTAGGGAAGACACCCCATTCCGGACCCATCCGTACACTCAGATCTCTGATCTGGAACTCCGTTTAGGTGTTATCTCATTTATTTAGTGTTTCTAGTTTGAACGCACTGAAAATTTAATTCTGTTCACTCCGGGGCTCAGAATCGCACGCTGTCTGAAGGAGCTGCCCTGGAATATCATCAATAATATTCCAAAGTATTTATCAGCAAAAACCAGGTTCTTATATATTCCCTCGTTCAAAATATTCATCCACAAAAAGAAAAACTAGGGAGTAACATAGGGTACTAAGCCCACACCTGGATTTCCTGTACCTAAAAGAATCCCACGCATAGCTCTGCATCACCGCACATAGACCAAAGGATTGATTTGTTCATGCGAGGTCGGCCCTTGCTGACGTCGTGCACCCACTCCAGAATTTGGGGTTAGGGAAAGGCGGTAGGGTACATCGCCATCCCAATGCACGGTCTCAAACAGGCCGAAGGCCCTCGAGGGTAGTTCACCTCCCTGGTCAAACCATTACGTCGAACGCCGTGACTGGAATCACCGCCCGTACCTGAAAAAAAGGCCCAGTGATTCCCCCCTTCAAAATATCGATATGGTAAAACACCCAAGGATATTTGTTCACGCAAGGCTCCACAGTCGATGCACTGTTACACGCTCAAAAGGCGAAGGAGTCAACATCATCGACTAAAGGAAAAGGTCTCACGCCTTTTTCCTTACCAACTCAGGGTTACACCCAACACCCTGCGTCACCATGGTAACACCTCAAACATGGAGCAGGGAGAAAAGTCTTTCACACGCAGAGCCTAACAATTCTACTGCAAAAAGAGGAAGAGTCGCAAAGGGTATCTCTCACCATCCCACGCATTGCAGGATCGTAGACATCCAAAGCTTGCGGCTATCCTCTGTCCCAACTGTCAGCTCCCGGAGGCTGACGTGGACCACCTAGTGGTGAAGGAAAAACCTCGTAATGTCGTCCCCCACTACCAGATCCTCCCGCTCCACTGCTAGCACCACCTCTCTAGGTACTACTCCGGTCACGACGTTTCCTCTGTCGTGATGGTGCACCTACTGCCTGCCCGAAGCTCTCAACAACTCGGGTCGGGCAGTCTCGTGCCGAGTGACCTCGCTCTTCACAAGCATAGCACGACTCTCTCTGGGCTGCATTGTTTCCCTTCGGCTCCACTGTGGTGTACGACCACGCCCCTGAGTCCGGTTGTTATAAAGACACCTGCATCGAGGTCCTTCTTGCGGACACCCACTAGTCGCGGCAGACGTCTCAGCTCCAACGTGCCTGCTGCTACTACCAACTCCAGAATGTGACAGGAAGCCCTCTATCACCAGTTCCTGCTCTAGCACCCCGACATACATGGAAATGCCCAAGGGTACTATGCTAGCACAAATCTCTCTGCGGAGACCCTGCGGAAACCTCCGCACTCGAATGTTGTCGTCATGGACCAAGTCCAGTAAAAGCGTGCGTGGTCTACAAAACTAGCCGCGTACTCAGCCACCATCGTCCCTCCCTGCTGAAACTGCAGGAGCTCTTGAATCCAAACAGAGCTGAAGAAGGAGGGGAAAAACTACTCACGAAACACAATTGAAACTCATCCCATGAAAGTCACGACTTGTCAAGAAACTGAGTCACCAAACTCCACCAACGCCAAGCTGCTCCACGAAAAATGGTGGATGCCAAAGCCACTCTCTGATCTGTCAGCGTCTGCAAAAGCCTGAAAAGGCAAACCACTGCCTCGAGCGAAACCTCTACTGCCTGAGGTTCGGGCTCACTACTGAACCTCAGCGGTCTCTGCCGCTGGAACTCACGGAGCACGCTCAACCTGTGATCAAGCTCATCCTGCTATACTAAAACTGCCTTCTCCTCAACAGGTGGCGGTGCAGCTACCGGCCCACCCGGCGAAAGGGGCTTGCATGATGGGTCCTGGACTGTGGCCTCGTAGCTCACAGGGTCGTCTTCACGAACCAAGCTGGTATCCTGGCTGGCGGTCCTCGTGGATACATCCTGAAAATTATCAATGAGTGTCGTGGTCAGATGAGCATATATGTATATACCAAAAACAATAATGATGGGGAGCTGACTCAATAAGGACATTCAAGACTCAGTCCTATGTGATGCACAAACAAATTTCCCAGCAACAAGTGTCTTAGCATGCCGAGTCGACAAACTGGTTTTCAAGGTCCTGGTGAATGGATACGTTGGCCTCTGCACCGTCACTGGTCTCCCTGGCCTGAGAGCCACTCTCGAGACATGTTAACACCGTTTCCCTAAATCCCAACCAATTCCTCTTTTAGGGATGTCTACACAACGTCCCAAGGAACAAACCACCTATGATACCACTTTGTCATGACCCGACCCCACTCGGGATCGAGCCACATCTACCCCAAGCCCGCCTCTATAGGCTAGGGGTTGGCGACAAGCGCCGAAGGCACAATAACTCGGGGAGGCCTTTGCCTAAGTACCTGTACGCACACACACGCAGCACACTCAATGAAAAAGTGCAGAGAAAAATAAAAGGCAAGAAGATTAAAAGAGAAAATACTATATATATAGCACAAATGTGCATCAACTTCTAAACAGTACAAGTAAAGTGCTGAAAAAGAACGAGGGGAAAAACATGCGCCCAACCAGAAAAGTGCCACAACCCGACAACAAGTAAACAAAACTAACAGTCGATGGGTCTCCCACCTGGAACGCGGCTACGACCACCACACGCGGTCCAAGATCCCAAACTCCTATGCTCCACCGAAGTCACTCCCAACCTGTCTGTCATCTGCAAAGGCACACCAAGTGCGGGCAAAGCCCAAGCAGGGGTGAGTATAAAAATACTCAGTAGGATACCCGGAATACTCGAGGGAGCAACAAAGGATGTACCGAAGGCTGAGCAGTAGAGCGAATAGGAAAAGTAAAAGTGTACAACAGAGAGTATAGTAAAGAGTGCAACTCAACCCAACAAGAGGAAAGAAGGTAGACTCGTCCAGACACAAGGAGCTGGAAACGGTGGGAAGATGAACTTCCCGTCGAGTTTACGCTACCTATAGCTGGAGAGTAGACTCATCCAACGATGAGAAGCTAGACACGGAAATCACGGGGCATACCCCACATGTATTCTCCTTCCCTGGAAGGAGATTAACCAAACCCAAGAAGTGGGTACTAGAACTAGGTATATACATATCCTTATGCTCAATCAAGAAGCTCGAACAACGTCGTAAGGGGATCTTTGTCTCGTAGCTCAGCCCAGGAGAAGAGTCTCCAACAGTCCCATAAGTAACACCATCGAGGCCCAACATCTCGCACGTCTTCCCCGAACCGCATGCCAAGGAGCTCAATCACCACAACTCGACAATATCCACTTTGGGAGGAACTGACTCGCCTGCACGGTTTTAGGTCGCGTCACAAGGACGCGTCTCGGTGGGGGAAAGCGCTCCTCGTACTTGAGAGTTCTGGGGGAACGTCAACCACAACTCGTCACTGCCCTGCAGTCGAGAGGTCTTCTCAATGTCGACAGGTGACCCCCTGGCCAGCCCCGCTGGAGGATCCCTGGAAGTCAACGGGTTCCCAAAACAAAAAAAAAACATTCACCATTCCAGGTTAGGGTTCGACGACCATAAAACTACAACCCCACGCCACCGCCGCACTCTCTCACCTTTTATGGCCAAGGTCATGACTGCGCCACCACCACCCCTCCCTGGCCATTCCTGGCCCAGGGTGGAGGAGGGCCTCCCCTTCCCTCATCGACTCTCTGAACTCCCACATTTTCCCCTTTCACGGAACCGGCTACCCTCCCCAGCTTTCTCTCAATCCAAGTCTGCGCTAAGGCCCAATCGCTCGAGCATGGAGTTCTATCGGTACCGATTTCTTCCATAGAGTTCACCAGAGCGTCAGCGACGTTGGATATATCTTTGGCTGCGAGCTTCGGGAAGCATCGCCCCTCCGTGGATACCTTCGACATATATGTGTCCTATTCTTGGAAGCTGTAGGATCACACTATTATATGGCTTATGGATTCGAGGAAAATTTTGATCCAATTTGAGAACGAAGAAAATCTCATCTCTACTTTGGCTCATGCTTCTGGTTTTCTTCCATGTTTCCATTTTTCTATCTTTCAGTGGTCGTTTTATTTTCATCTGCAGCGTGATTCCCCCATTACAAAAATTTGGATTTCGCATCCTTGTCTCCCTTTGCCTTTTCAAAATCCAGCAGATCTTCGTTTCATCAGAAATATGGTGGGGTGTTTTCTCTACACGGATCTTCGTAATCACGCTATCTGTGATCCCGATTCCCTAAGGTTTTTTGTTGAAGTCTACATATCCAAGAACCCACTAGATTCCATCTTCCTTGATGTTTAAGGTGAATTAGGTTGGTACCTGAAGGTGTGATATGAATCATGGGTTACTTTCTGTTCATTTTCCAAGAGACTTGGTCATGATTCTAGTATATTTCAGCATGCTTTGGGAGAGAATCAGTCTTTGCAGGTCACTCTGAAGGATGGTCCCAAAAACATGATCCCTTGTTTTTCTTGAATTTCTCTTGAAGTACAAAATCGAGGTATTGGGGAGGTGAGACATCATACTACCGCCTAGAAGGAAATAGGACTATGGTTTTCAAAGCCATGGATTGTGGATGTTTTTTGTCTTCTGAGGTGGGATTTAGGTATTAACACATCACAATGGTTTGTCTGAGGCAGTTCTGGGGAGGTTGAGGGGTTTATGGTGGGACCAAAGAACCATCCCATATATATAGAGGTTTTGAGATCCATTTTCAATTTTCCCCAGGAGGTTACGACCACGAGATCAGGTAAGGATAGTCCTTCCAGTAGTCGGGGAGTTATTGTTGATTAGGGGGCTGGTGTGAGTACAGTTTATAGCCCACTCCACCCAGTGTCGGCAAAACAGGTCCTTGGTGAGGGCTTGAAGCCTCCATCTCTTGTTCGCATTGGTTTAGCAGGATTTTATGGTGGATATCATAACCAATTTTTGGTGTTTATTGTTTATTATCCTAATCCATTTCAATAAGTGACTCTCGAGGAGGATGGGAATATAGAGCTCCATCCTCAACTAGGAAGGTCAGATGTTATAGAAGAAGTTAATGATATACCTCAGAACTCTTCTCCCCAGATCCCAAGGATGCAGAAATTGTGGAAGAGTACATTTGGTCCTCTTCAATTAAAGGGAAGAACACCCTTGTGGATTTAGATGGGCTTATCCAGCATAGTTGGAGGCCGAGGAGATGAATGGACTACTCAAAAATACATAGTCCTCCTATTACAAGGTGTTCTAGTAAATGAAAAGTCCCACAAAATAGTTTGGAAGTTGCTGATAACATCCCAAATACTAAGGAGGATGTTGAATCGGACATCCTCAAGGAGATTCTCATGCAATCTAATGAATAAATTCTAGAGGAAAATTTCTTGATCAAGATTTCATAAGAGGACGTACATATAATGTTCGAAAGACCATTTAGTGTTGATTTGAGTAAAGAACAATCATCTGGATTGGTAAAGAGAATAAAATTTTGATTCATGTTTTCAATGAGGGAAAACAAGCCTAGAGGAGTATGCGAAAACCTAGGAAAGGATGGCATCCCACTTCGAGGATCTCATTAAGGACAACACTGATATGGAGGCCACCTCCATCAAATGACATCTATTCAAGGTAAATGACTCTAATTGATTTAATTTGTTCTGGAATGACCAGACTATTTCTTATGAGGTTTGACTTTTCTTGTATTCTGAACCTGTTGGTTTCCCACATTTTCCTAAAAAGTACTTTTTGATATAATAAAAAATATTTATTGTCTAACAAACCATCATAAAATAATTAATATTTTAGAAGAGTAGTTCCCAAAATTCAAATGAAATCATTTTAAAAATTACTAAATATAAAAATTTTCCATCATTTCATGACTAAGTATGAATCTTAAATATTAAAAGGATTTCATCACATAATCTTCCATGTAATATAAACAAATACTCCTAAAATAAAATTTATCTTGTTTCCAAAATAAGCATAATATTTAACTTCAAAAATATCATACAATCGTGGACATCACATATTCCAGTGGTAGGTGTGAAAACCTTAACAATCATTGATCAGGGGTTTAATCCCTTCTACCTTTCCGGATGTGACATGTTCTCATATATAATACTGGTTGTTCCCTTTCCCCATTAAAAATGATAAATAATTCATCCCTAAATACAACATCATGTTGATCCTAGGGGTTAAAAATTATTAAACCTTATATAACTTCTCCAAAAACTACATTAATTACTTGAATATCTCTTCTACTGAAACCCAAATGGAGTTTTTATTACATTGAACTTATTATCATCCATAAACTTATATACATATGATGGTTTCATATCTCTTAAGATAACTTCACATTAAAACATCCTTATCTCTAATGTTATCAAAACACCACTTTGATACCAAATATAGTAGACCAAAATCCATACATTAATATTTGGTGCAAAATTCATAAACATTAAATTTAAATATATGATATCGAATAAGATGACATAATATTTTCGTATCAAAATCTAAAACATCAAAAATAAAATATCGGTTCTCATACATACCCATGTAACTTTTAGGTTTATAGTTTTATAGAATTTTATCCAAATAATATCAACATGGATTCATAATAAGATGGTCCATAAAGATGGACATTATCTCCTATTATACCCAAATTTTCTTATTTCAAATTAGGTCATCAGCATCATCCATATAAAATTCATTCCTGAAATAACTCATCCAACCACATTTTTATAAGCTGGAAAAGAGGAAGCATAAGACGTCTGAGCTAACAATTATCCTTAAGGGTAATATAAACATTAATAGTTTTATTTTATCAATGAGTATAATAAGAGAATAATTGTATTATGAAATAATCTAATTGCATGATTACAAAATAAGAATATTCATACCCATCATTACCTCAATCATAAAACACGATAACATTGAATAATTATTTTAAAATAGAAGTAGTCATAATAATAAATAATCATGGCAATGTGATGTCAATATTTATCTAATGAAATATCTAAACTCGTAGAAATAAAAAAACCCATTTTTGTATCAAAGATCATTATTTTCATAAAACTCTTCAAAACCAATTTTAATTGTAATAACCATATGGTAAACATCCAATAAAGTCATTACCCAATTAAGTAATGATCTCTCTAGGTGAGTGCATGATATATTATATAACAGGATCACTCCACACTATCTGGTCCATCCCATCATCTAAGTTGTAATAGTCCCACCCACTACTATAAAGGCCACCACATTTTATAATCTACAATAGTCTTACCTGATTCTATCTAGGACACCAAATAATGAATGATTTCCATGAACCATATCATGAATAATTTATGAATTTATTTCATCAATAAAAATACAGAAACAATCAGTATTTATTTTATAAATACATTAACTCGTAGAAAATAAACAGAGTCGATGATAATCCCAATGGAACATGATTAAATAATGGAATAGAAACATTTTCAATAATACTACCAATGAAACAAGATAAAATAATGTAAAAAAATTCCATAAAAATCTATTTGAGACATTATTAACATGTGATATATTAATGGGATCTATAAAAATCCATTTGAAATATGATTAAACTGGGGATCATAAAAATGTTCTATTATAATATCTTTAAAGAATCTTCATTCATCTTGAAAAAGAATATGTATTGTATCAATACCAAATATAAAAAATATACAGAGAAGTAAAAACCAGTGATTTTTATGTTAATTAATATTTATTACATTTAAATAACATAAAAATATTCTTTAGGAAAAAATATTTTTCATTTTGAAAATCACTTTATTAAAATAGAAAAAATTGAAATAATTTTATTTAGAAATTTATTTTTAATAAAAATAATAAAAATATTTTTAATAAATATTTTTAATTAAAAAAAAAATTTTAATCTTTCAAATAATTCTTCAATGTAATGGTAATAAAATCAGAGTATAATTTTAAACATGTTATAAATATTATTCCTTTTACACTTTAAGAAGGATAGAAAAGTACTTTGTTTAAAAGTAGACAATAATATTGCTAAGAAATTTTCACAAAAAGAAAAAACAGGTAAAAATTTATTTAATAAATCATTTTCAAAAGGGAAAAGATTTTATGTTTTTAAATAAACACATTTTTTTAATAAAACATATATTCAACCGATGATAAAAATAAGGTCAACTTTTCTTAATCAATTTTCCAATTATTATAAGTACCAATAAGGGTAAAATTTTACTATTACATGAAAAAACACAAATAACCATAGGAAAAGGGAGGTCAAGAGAATTATATGATTTTCATATCATATAAATAATCATGAATAGTCTTGATAAATGATAATACTATATCAAAAAGACCCTTACATATTTTTTAACATTGATTAATAATCCCTACAATATTATATAATTTAAGAAAATATAGGATATAATGATTATAACTAGATTAATGATATAAAATTTCAAATTGGAATTATAAAGACCTCATTAAAGAATATATGTGTGTAACTTAACAAAAAATCTCAATGAATGAAAATTGTGTAAAAATCTATTACCTCTTTGGTTACACTATAAACATAATCCCTGGGAAATATTTTATAACAAATGTGTATGTAAATCCCCATAAATTTATTTATAATAATCACTAAACCCATTAATGAGAAATATATACACTAAAAAATATAAATATGTGGTGAGTATGGTATATGTCTCATAATAATAAAAGTAAGATGATAAAAACCCCTTTCCTCGAGTCTGAATTTTCATGAATATCATTATCTTCTTAAATAATAAATAAATTTTATTAACAAAAATTATTGAGATCCTTTTAAAATATTTTTTAACATTTATTTTACATATTATCATGTAATAAAAAAATTACTTAATTAATTATGTTTATTTGGATTTTTTGACTATATTCGCCTTATGTGTTAAAAATTACATTGGTATGTTAAATATAGTCAATGAATTTATTATTTAAAAATATAATTAATATTATTCATGAAATAATTATTATATTAAAATATAAATTATACTTTTTAAATCAGTAATTAATTATCGATCTTGAAAATTAACAAATGTTATGATCGTGGAGACGATATTTCATATGTACATGTGATTAAGGTGTCTATTTTTTCAATGATTATTATAGAAACAATTTATGTAATATTTTATATTAATATAATTATAATAATATATAAAACCAAATTATTTAATTACTTATACTAATATATATCATTTATTTTATGTGGTGGTGAAAAAAAGGAAATGTGTCACTTTGAGGATGAGGTAATCCACATGTTGAAGAATGATGTTATCATTTTTTTCAAGGATTATTTATGGTAAATAGAAAAGTTTATATTTTACTTGAATAAAGTAAAAATTTTATTTAATACATATATAATTCATTTATTTATAATTTGATTATTTTATTCACACTTTTTTCATTCCCTGAAATGTGTTATTGAAATTGAATAACATCAGTTCATGAGGCGGTAATCTGTTTTATATAGGACTGATGTTATTGTATCCCTTAGAGAATGAAATTTTTAGGTTATATTGGATAAAAATTATCAATATATATAATAATGTGTTAAATATTATATTTTACCTTTATATTCACCGTTATTCCCATCCTTGAAAGGTTTTAATGGAAAAATGAACAACATTTATTTGGAGGAGGAAGTCCATTGTACACACGAACGATGATTTCATAACAATTTGATAGAAGAGTGTGTGATTGTAGGTAGTACCATTATAATAATAAATTTAATAAAAAAAATTGTACCGGTAATATTATATAATCAAGTTATAATAAAAATATAATTGTGTATAAAAAAATAAAAGAAAAATGTATGTACATAAATGATACAACTTCTTCGGGTAACTCTTTTTGGATGGCATGAAATACATTCCTTTGAAAGATTTCTCTAAAATTTAAGGATTATAGGATGAATTTATTGGTTTTTATAAGTAATATGGTCAGGTATTGTCTGATTTAATTGACTTGATGGTTGTGAATATAGATGGAAAGGGGCTGGACTTTTATATGTGAGGTTGGTGACACCCATGTTATTGTTTGAAAGAGTGAATTCCAACCACATTGTATTCTTGTACAAATGCCACAGTAATGTAAAACACTATATACTAGAGGTTATAATATCAAAATATGTACATAAAATGGAGTTTTTTATAATTTATTAGTCATTTGAGTCGTTAAAGATAATTTTTAACAAATAAGTAAACTCTTTTTTACCTTATCGCTATAATAAATTTTAAAATTGTTCCCAACTTTTTTTTTTCAAAAATAGGTTGGGATTTTTATGAATTAACAATTATTATTATTCCAAATATGGTATCCAATTTTTAAAATTAAATTTTCATATGTGTAAAACATTAATTTAATATTAATCTCGTTGATTCCGCGAGATAACACATGTCTAAAAACATATTTTCTTAGAAAAAGATGGTTATATATTAAACACATGTCCAATAACAATAATTGTAAGAAAAAAAATTATATTTACTATTATATTATTATAAATATAATTTATAAAATTCCAATTTATAGATTATTTTAATTAATTAAAATATAAATACATTTTCCATTATAAAATAGTTTTTCAAAAAACCTTTTTTTAATCCCAAAATAAATCTTATATTGATAACCAATATAAATTTCATTAAAAGTAATTAAGTGGATTATAATAAATTTATAATACATTTAAAAAATTCCTAACATATTGGGACTTATAAGTTACTTAATTTATTGAAATTAAAAGTCTTTTTAAAAAACATTATATTTTCATTACTCATCGATAAATTAATATTTTCCCAAAAGTCCCAAAATTTCCCCCAAAGTATGTTTTGATATTATTTTTCAAAAAATAATGTTTATTTATTAAAATATATTTTATCACTATTTTAAAAACAAGTTTTGAAATATATTCATCCTAAAAATGGGGCAAAACTATTTTTTTAATATTAATTTTTAATTATAAAATTAGACTTATTTTTATATCATTTATATAAAACATATTGGATAAATGATAATAACATTATTTAATATTATATATATATTTTTAAAATAATCCACAAAGAATTATTTTTTTCTTTTATTTCTATAAAATCACAGGTAGGCATTAAAATGGTTGTTTAGAAAAATAATTCCTTTTTATTTTTAAAAGGGTTTTATTTTTATTTATAATTAATTGGTCGCAAATGAATTAATTATATATTCATGTGTAATCTATAATTTCATAATTTAGTTAATATTTTGCAAACCAACTATTCCAATATATTGGAAATTTCGTTATTATATATCACGATTAATTTAATTTTGGTGTCGCATATTGAATATTCTATCGAACATAAAAAAACTCAGGGTTATATGTAACAAAATTTAAACTGGGTGTGTATTATGGGATAAATATAGAATTTCATGTCCTTTATGCTATCAAATATAATTTTCTTATTCTAAAATATATAGGCGTTACACTTTCCCCTAAGAATGACCAAACACAATGATCAATATCCTACGTATCATAGAGAAAATCCCATAAATAAAGAAAATGAAAATTATATTCCATTGAGGGTTGGGGTTTCTTATATTTTATAGTCCCATGAATATTAATAAAAATAGAGTTGATTGATAGTTTATGGACCCCATTTTCAAAGGCAGTGGCATCAACGAGAGCCTACCATTGTTTTTCTGAGTGGCCCACTATTATACTATTATGGAAAAGGAGATGGTAGTTATCCATAGGGAGGATTGGTGTTAAACCAACTTATGCCACCACTAACTCCCTGTAGTCCATGAGAGGTATGAGGGGTTGGTGTTCAGGGTCACATTCACTGTAATGAATAGAGTTATATGGGCCTATGAATGGTGAAATTATTTGAGGTATTATCATTATAATTATTATCATAGAATAAATTATACTATACATAGTTGTGACCCATTATTTAATTATCTTATATCTTATCTAAGTGTATGAATTTCTAGAATATCCACTATCATTGGCCATTAATTCATGAACTCTTACATGGATTGACTCTGTGATCACACACATTTTCCTAAAATTTTATATAAAGGTATGTGGGGAGTGGTTATTCATGGGTTCTCTTGGTAGATCCATTAGAGCTATATGACACCATATATAGTATCAATTTTCTATAAATAATTAATTCTCAGATATACAATTTCATTCAATGGGTGATATTCCCTTAAGATCTGGGTATGATGTTTTCCTATTTTGGTGGAAAATACTTTTAGTAGATATGAGTTTGTATTATTCATGGGAATCTACATTTTATCACACCCTAGTTAGTTAGTTTGATCATTGGTGTGGTATGCTCAACTTATGCTCATATTTAATCCATGTCTAAGAATTACTTTGATGTTTCCTTTAAATATTTATTAGTATTACCACCTCATCAAGAATTTCAATTTTTTCAACTTCTGCACTAGGGTCACACTAATATACTCTACATCATGATGGATGGACCCCACTGAGATTCAGTAGGTGAGGAGGTAGTGGAAAATCATCACAAAAATGTTTTTTAGGCTATGTATCCCCCCATGGAAAACCTGTATGTTGTTTTACATAAAATTAGATGAGATATTGAGTATTTTTTGGATTATATCTATCTAAACATGGTGATATTTATGAAAAAATGTCCACTGATAAAGATTGATAACCTCTTAGACTTGAAGGAGGGAGAGAAGTGCTTCTAAAATATATATCTCTTGTATGGAAATCATTAGTTTCATGTTTGTGAGTAGAATATCCAAAATATAGTGTCGAAATCATTCTCTTGTAATTACGAGCTCTTTTTGATACCCTTTATTGTAAAAAACACCCATTTAGTTTTCATAGAAATCATAAATATGCTCTATCAACAATTCATAGACTAGTTCATGGTACTCCTCATAAATTATAACATAATTAATTTAGAACTGTATGGCATGAATATGAAGAATATACGGATGTTCCTAGATATAAATCAAAAACATCAACCTTGTAGAATTATTTAATGGTTTCATTTTTATATTATGTAGGTTCAATTAAAGGGACATTTTATCTCAATGGCTAGAATGGTGAGGAACACAGTGAAGAGTAATGATGTTCTGGCTTGGGATCCTCCCATGTGCATTTCTGAGGTTATAATATATCATGGTTTGGTTTGGTACAATTTGAGGTTTTAGGAATAATTTACCATTATAATATCATAATTTACATCCAATAACTAAAATAGGTATCTTATAGTTTCCTCTAAGTGACATTAGAGGATATTTTAGAATTCAAGGAATAGATTGACACATGCGTCTATCTTGATAATTCATAGGAAGATATTAATTATATGATGTTATATGATGCTTATAGATCTGGTATTATGTGTGAATTGAAATAGATGATAGTGGTGGTATATTATTAGTGTAGTAATCTATGACCACACTAAAACAATTTCTATCGTAAAATGGAGAAACATAAGTAGTAATATTCTCCATGAAATCAAACAAACAATACATTATTGGTGAGTGGGTTTTAGTCTACATGGACAACTGTGTATCAGATGTTTCTGTACCCTGAGAGTTATCAACTTGGTAGAAAGAGAATTGATAGAGTTAATTAATGAGACATTGAATTATAATAGATGAATATTATATCATTTTAGATTAATATTCAATACATCACATAGGGACATACTGAGGGACATTATAGTTTAGTGTATATGAATACTAAGTACAAAATACTATAATTCTGTGAAATATCATCAATGTAACCCAAAAGATATTCACAATAAGCACTCTTAATAGATATTCCCTACTTAAAAATTTTCTTCATAACCTAAGGGACAGAAATATAAGGAAGGGTGTGATCGTATTCTCTATCATTTTAAACAAGGTATATACAAAATAATAACATAAAAATAATTGTATTATATATTGAGAATAACATTTTAAAACCATACACCGTATGTCAATGATAAAAATCATGAGTAATGTCATAAATATTGGTAGAAAAGATAAAATAAATCACAAGGAAATCTAATAAAAATAACAATGTGATAGTAAATTTTGAATAATAAATAAATTTTTGGCTTAAACTTAAGAATATAAAATATTAATTTAAGGCTACCCACTAATAAATTCATAATATTTTCGGCTTGAGAAAACCATCCATGTAAATACTTTTGTAATGGGATAAAGTCTTTAGTTCCCTTTTCATGATTTTGATAACCTACCACATACCCGTTGACGTTATTTGACATTAATAATTACAAAATGTATTAGAGGGAGATATATTTATCACCCATCACATATTCCATAAATTTATATTTCAAAAGATCATAGACCATCCATAATATTAGAACCCATGAAAATAAACATATCTTATAAAAAATTCAACGTAGCCCAACTCAGGGAGAAAACTTGTTTCATAATAATTTTATCATTTCATCATAACATCTCCCATAGAAAAAATATGGGTTTAATAAGTATTTCATCATATAATAACCCTGTAATATCTATATCTTTCATAATCATTTCATTATCTCATCAATGAATTTCCCATGAAAAAATAAATGGGTTTAATAATCAATTTTTTATGGTATAACTGGTGGAAGAGAAATAGGATTCATAAAAATATTTCCATCATTACCCATTCAATGATAGAATAATAATTGTATTCTTAGTTTATATCTATATTCAAACATAAGATTCATCAATGGATGTCATCTCAGATGGCGAAATAATTTGAAAGATAAATTAATCTGAATGTTTCTTGAGGAAGATAATGTTTCTATATATGTAAAGACCCGCAAATTTCAAGGAAATTTTTTTCTTAATTTTCTTTGGAATTTTACAAGAGCGCAGCTTCAGACGGCACCTGATTCCGAGGCCCGGTGTGCCCGGAATCAATTTCCAAAGTTTGGCTCGGGTACGTTCAGTGAACGGACGAGCGGGTTTTTCTATCTTTTGAACCAGTGCCCGGAATCGAATTCTGAGGGCACCGATGAAATCGTAGCGCCGGTTTTTTCTTAGAAACGCCTCTTCCGGAGTTGCGTTTGCTCAGACGTGGTTTTAAAATTTTGGGGCTTAAAGTCAGAAATAAAATAAAATTTGTGCGACAACTTTATTTTATTTCACTTAAGCTGCTTGGAAGCCACTTGAAGCCACTTAAAGGCGGCTTGATCTGAGTTGAACTGGATAGGATTCTATCCAGAAATATCCTACCCCCTTGGTAGGATATTTGTTAGGTGGGGCCCGCACGAGCCCCGCCGTTTCTTTCTCTAAGTAACGCACCCGCGAAAACCCGTCAAAGTAACTGAAAAGTCAACCGACGCGTTTTCTTAAATTCTTAACAGACCATTTAATTGAGCGGTTTATTTCGTGAATTAAATGGGCTGTTTCGCTCGTTGAATTAATTCAACGAACTGATGGGTCGTTACTTATGCTTTTGCGTTTGTTGGCATGTTTATAAAATAAGACAAACCTAAAAATCCTTTGAAAGGATTTGAGAGGACCTTTGTTTCTTCATATCCCCTCCTCGCGAAGAACGCGAAGAACGTGAAGAACGCGAAGAACGCGAAGAACGCCGAAACCGGAATTCGACGACGCACACCGTGATCTGCGACGTCGACGAGCTCTACCCGCGACGTTCTTCGACGACGCCTCTTCTTCCGCGGCCGATCCTCGTTCGGCATTTAAGGTGAGAAACGAATCGTTTATTTCTCCCTTTTTAATTTCAATAATAACGGATTTAAGTTAATTAAATCTGTTTGATCTTGATCCGGAGATTGGCGACGCGACGCCGGATACCGCGACGACGCGACGATCCCCCTTCTTCCGCGACGAGCAATCCCGCGACGATCCCTCGTTCGGCAACGACAGCTGCGAGGTAGGGGTTTATTTCCTTGATGATTCTTTCCCGTGTTTATTCTTTTGAAATAAAGAACCCGATCACGGAACAATTTTAATTTATTTAAAATTGTTGTTTGGTTTTTCCTTTTCCCCCGTTGAGTTTATGACTAACGCGGAGGGTGCGGGTCTAACGAACAAGACCCGACAACCCTCCGCCGATCTTTTGTTGTGCGGATTTGGTGGACGACGACGAACCGTGCGGCAAGGGCGATCCGTTGATCCCGCAGTGAAGATCGGCCCCCGGGAGGAGCAACGACACAGACGGAAGGTAAAACGGGCCACCGGAGCAACTCTGGCGGCCCGCGGAAGGCGGCGGCGCCCGGCGTGCCGCCGTGGAGGAGTTCCGCCGCGGCTGAAGCCGCGGCGGCGGCGGCCGGTTCCGCGGCGGCCCGGCCGCGTCCGCGTGACAGGCGGCCCCCCGCGGGGCCACGTTTTCCTCCAAGCCGCGGGTCAAACCCGCGGCGGTTACTTCGGCCGCTCGGCCGAAGCCGAGCCGGCCGGTCCGGGCGGCCGGGCCGCGCCCAGGCCGGACCGGACCCGGCCTCGCCGGGTCGGGCCGGGTCGGGCCGACCCGGTCCGGCCAGCCCAGGGGGGGTTCGGACCGGGTCGCCTCGGGCCCAGAACCCCCGTTTTCGGGCCTTCTTCGGTATTTTGCCCATATCTTGGGCCTGGGACCTCTGATTGACGAACCGTCAGCGGCTACGCAATCCTTGGATCGATACGGTCGTTTCGGTATATTATACTCAAGGTTTCGAAAGACTTTGGGTTCGGCAGGGTTGGTTCGTACACGAAACCAACCGGGCCCTCGGAGCGGAAACGTTCATAACTTGAGCTACGGACGTCCGAACGACGTACCGTCAGCTGTGGTAGTTTCCTCTAAGTGAGACGGAACTTTTGGCATACTCCGCCCGAGGATCGGACACATGCGGAGTACGGTCGGGTTGGTTTTGCCCTAAAAAACAACCGGGCCCCTGGGACGAAAATGCCAATAACTCTCAGACCGGGCGTCCGATTGACGCGCCGTCTGTTGCGTTGAGATCCTGTTGTCGATACGGAACTTTTGGATACATCAACTTCGGACTACGTGTCAGTTGATGTATCAGCCTATCGGCTCGTGGAGCGGACCCTCCTAAACGAGCTCACTATGTGCGGGAACCCTAGCGCTGGCTGTGACTTCGACGACAGAGCAGAGATCCTCCGAGGACTGCGACGACGGCAGAACAGAGATCTTCCGTGGACTGCGACGACGGCAGAGAAGAGATCCTCCGTGGACTGTGACGACGGCAGAGCAGAGATCCTTCGTGGGCTGCGGCGACGACTGTGCAGAGATCCTCAGTGGACTGCGTCGACTACTGCACTCAGCGATCCTACGTGGATCAGTGCTACAGGTTCTGTGTGAGCCCGATCCTATGTGGGTCCTTACTACCGGTTCTGTGTGAGCCACTGCCTACAGGTTCTGTGTGAGCCCGATCCTACGTGGGTCTTTTGCGGGGGTTAGTACCTATCGATCTTTCGTGGGTCCGACGACTTAGATGGATCAGTGATCATCTTTGACGTCATCTGAAAAAGTATACCTGGTTGAGCTGAATCTTAAGTTACTCTCCTTTGTGGATTGTGTTGAACTATCCTTTGTGGATTTACTGTTTACTCTCCTTATGGATTTGAGTCTTGCTTTCCTTTGTGGATTGAGTTGTTCTTGAGCTCGTGAGCAGAGCTAGAATTGGGGACTTAGGTATATGCATGGGCATATACCTAAGTCGAGTCAGATGTTACTTCGTGATTGCATCTTTCTTTTGTGCTATATCCTTTGTGGATTTCGGGAGACCTACGGGGGTCTCGGGGTCCTTACTGAGTAGCTTATACTCACCCCTGCACGGGTTATGCCCGCACCTTGTTGTGTTGGATGCAGACGACGGACAGCGCTGATCACGGTTGGGGCGTGGAGCAGGACGGTACCTGGAGGTGGACCACTGGGCGGGACGTGCTCGGAGCGGACGTGGGACCCGAGGAGCCTGGAGGCTATCTGTACCCACCCTTCAGGTGGGATTTCCAGTGGACGACACGAGGCCGCCGTCTTTTCTTCAGTTGCTGTTCTTTACCTTTTCAGTTGTACTTTACAGTTGGGCTTGTATTTCCGGCCCCCTTTACTTTTCTGCACTTTGTAGTTACTTTCCGCTTGCTGACTCTGTGGTGGTTGTTACTCATAAAGGCAATGCCTTCCCTGTTTACCGGGATTTTACGCCTTGGTGCTAGTCGCCAGCCCCTGGCCTATGGAAGGCGGGCTTGGGGTAGTCATGGCACAGGCCCCGAGGTCGGGTCGTGACAAATTGGTATCAAAGGTGGTCGGTTCTACCGCAGACTCTGATCGACTTTTATTTCTATATGAAGCAATAGTGTTTAGTGTATTGAGTGTGGTTATCAGTTCAGGGAGCCCAGTGTTGGTGCGGCGGCCGACGTATCCGTACACCAGGACCTTGACTCCTGATTTCCGACTTAATGCATGAAAAAATTGATTGCGTGTGTGTTTCAAGTTTTCTTTGTGATTACTTGTGTCAGCTCACCGGGTATACTGATCTGCATTATGAAAGTCTCAAGTTTTCCTTGTGATTACTTGTGCCAGCTCACCAGGTATACTGTTCTGACTGTGGTGCTCTTGTTCTCCTTTTCAGGATGGCCCCGCGACGACAGCCAGCTAGGGTTCCGAGTGTAGGGTGCGACGGCAGCCCACCGAGCGATGAGGCCTCGGTGCAGGGCCCTTTTCCAGCAGTGGCACCGGCGGTAGCTTTACCCGCCGAGCCACCGATGCTACCAGTACCAGACGCTGACGATGCACGTCACCTTAGGGCACTGCATGAGTTTCAGAGCCAGCGACCGCCCAGGTTTCGCGGTGAGGCGGACCCCCAGGCCGCCGAGGACTGGCTAGAGGCGGTGGTACTGATCTTTAGGCTAGTGAGGACACCAGCGGATCTCATGGTGATTCTCGCGGCGAGCCTCCTGCAGGCGGTGGCAGGACGATGGTGGAGCTTGATGCTCCAGGTTCACGATGAGGCATCCTTGCTCTGGACGGACTTCGAGATCCTCTTCCGCTCTGAGTTCGTCCCAGCCACCCTCCGAGCGGTGCACATCCAGGAGCTTCTCCAGCAGCGCCAGGGCAGCATGACGGTCGCTCAGTACGCGGCGAGGTTCACTGACCTATCTCGCTACTCGACCGACATGGTACGAGACCCCTTCTTCCGGGCCCGGACATTCGAGCAGGGCTTGCGACAGGAGATTCGGGCGTCGCTGGTCTCCCTCAGCATTCCGACCCAGGCGGGAGTGCTGGAGCGAGCCCACCTGATCGAGAGCTTCCTGGCAGAGCCTTCTTCAGCGGCGAGACCTAGCGCAGGGCGGCAGGTAGCTGAGTCTTCGGCAGTAGGTAGCCGACGGATGACTCTCGGGTCCAGGAAGACCAGACCCCCACGCAGACGGCCTCAGGACACCGGCTCAGCGGTGCGGGGCACACAGCGGAGTGCCAGCCTTCCGAGAGGCAGGCTGTGCTACTCCTGCGGCGGGTAGGGTCACATGGCTCGGGACTGCCCGACTCGCCGACCAGAGGAGCAGCAGACGGTGGAGGGGACACCCAGGCAGAGGCAGAGGGTCGACCGTGGCGGTCCGCAGGGAGGAGGCGGACGAGGCAGAGGAGCTGGCCGAGCAGCGGGTGGTGGGCGACGCTTCCAGGCTCTACCCCCACCACCACCAGGAGGGCCACCTCGACCACAGGGAGCTGGCGGGCAGGGACAGGCCCAGCTCCAGGCAGTGGAGGCCTACGACCCCGACATGCTAGAGATGATTCGAGGTACGATCTGTGTCTATTCCACCCTTGCTGCAGTAATTATAGACACAGGAGCGAGTCACTCTTTCATAGCCTCTGCCCTTGTTCGGAGCTCGGAGATTCCGACTGAGCCGTTGGCTCGATCCTTACGGCTAGAGACTCCTACGGGAGCAGACTCGACGATTACGCACTGGTGCCGGCAGTGTGAGCTTACTCTAGGAGGCGAGAGCTTCGGCTGGGATCTCCTTGTAGCGGTGTCGAGGCCTTAAGACGTCATCTTGGGCATGGATTGGCTATCCACGGTTCATGCCCAGATCGACTGTTTTAGGCGCAAGGTGTGATGTGTTCGCACCGACGGGAGCAGGTTTACCTTCACCGGCGAGAAGGGAACCTTTGCAGCACAGGATGGACTTCCGCGGAGGAGAGTGCAGCCCATCTCTCATCAGTTGGCTAGCCTCATCCTAGGAGCAGTGGACGTGCGGAGTCCAGTTTTTCCTGCAGTGGTGGACCAGTACGTGGACGTCTTTCCCGACGACGTTCCAGGGCTACCTCCTCGTAGAGAGGTAGACATTTACATCGACTTGTACCCCGGGACAGCCCCGATATCTTCTCCATAATACCGGATGGCCCCCGCCGAGCTTCGAGAGCTGCGGGTACAGTTGGAGGACTTGCAGAGCAAGGGGTTTATCCGACCCAGTGTTTCACCCTGGGCTTCCCCGATTTTGTTCGTCAAGAAGGCGGACGGGAGCTTGCGACTGTGTGTCGACTATCGTCGCCTGAACCAGGTGATAGTGAGGAACAAGTATCCGCTGCCACAGATTGATGACCTCTTCGATCAGCTCAAGGGAGCGTGGTGGTTCTCGAAAATAGACCTCCGGTCAGGCTATCATCAGCTCAGAGTTCGAGACGAGGACGTGCAGAAGACGGCCTTCAGGTGACGGTATGGCCATTATGAGTTCTTAGTTATGCCGTTCGGCGTAACCAATGCTCCAGCAGTGTTCATGAGCCTCATGAACAGGATCTTCCAGCCATACCTCGACCGATTTGTCGTTGTCTTCATTGACGACATTTTGGTATACTCGACGACTGAGGAGGAGCATGCCTACCACCTGCGAGTTGTGCTAGACACACTCCGAGAGCACCAGCTTTATGGCAAGCTCTCAAAGTGCCAGTTCTTGTTACGTGAGGTCCATTTCTTGGGGCACGTCATCTCTGAGGCGGGAGTTGCAGTGGATCCCGCGAAGATCGAGGCAGTGCTAGCTTGGGAGCCACCCAAGAGCGTGACGGAGGTGCGGAGCTTCTTGGGACTAGCCGGATACTATCGGAGATTCGTGACAGACTTCTCCAGAGTTGCGGCACCACTCTCAGCTTTGACAAAGAAGGGGAAACCCTTCGTGTGGTCAGACAGATGTTAGCAGAGCTTCCAGGAGCTGAGACAGAGATTGACCAGCGCACCTATCATGAGGTTGCCTGAGGAGGGAGTTGGATACGTAGTTTACTGAGATGCGTTAGGGACTGGACTCGGTTGCGTCCTGATGCATGAGCGGGCCCTGATCGCCTACGGATCACGTCAGTTGAGGCCGCATGAGCAGAACTACGCCACTCATGACCTGGAGTTAGCAGCAGTGGTCTTCGCTCTGAAGACTTGGCGGCACTATCTGATGGGCGAGTGCTTCACAGTCTTTTCTGACCACCAGAGTCTCAGGTATATCTTTTCTCAGAAGGACCTGAACCTGAGACAGCGGAGATGGCTTGAGTTCCTCCAGGACTATGACTTTGAGATAGTCTATACTCCTGGGAAGGGGAACGTGGTAGCCGATGCCCTCAGCAGGAGGACGGGCATTCAGCTACTTGAGGAGGTGACGGAGCAGCAAGCCTCCTTACGGATATCCTTCGTGGATAGAGACGGAGCAGCCTTTCTTCAGTCTCTCACAGTCTCTCCTCCACTTCTACAGCGGGTCAGAGAGGCTCAGCGTGGGGACGCTGACTGTGAGACCCGGCGTGCACTGATATCCTCAGGCCAGGCGCCTGATGGTTTCTCCCTTGGAGCAGAGCACGACATCCTTTTCAGAGGATGTACCTTCGTACCAGTCGCTTTACGAGAGGGGGTGCTGAGAGAGTTTCACACTTCTCCCTTGGCGGTGCATCCCGGAGTGGCGAAGATGTACCAGGATCTCAGGCGACAGCACTGGTGGCCGGGCATGAAGAAAGCTGTGGCAGAGTTCGTTTCACGATGCCTCACCTGCCAGCAGGTGAAGGCAGAGCATCAGGTACCAGCAGGCTTGGTACAGCCCTTGGAGGTCCCGGAGTTGAAGTGGGATGGCATATCTATGGACTTCGTGACTGGACTTCCACGCACTTCCAGAGGTCACGACTCCATTTGGGTGATTGTCGACTGACTCACCAAGTTGGCACACTTCTTACCCATCAGAGAGCAGGGCTCAGTGGAGAGCTTGGGACGTCTTTACGTCCAGGAGATCGTACGGCTTCACGGGGTTCCATCATCTATCGTCTCCGATCGAGATGCTCGTTTCACTTCCCGGCTTTGGAAGGGGTTGCAGGAGGCGTTCGGGACGCGGCTCCATCTGAGCACAGCCTTCCACCCTCAGACGGATGGTTAGACTGAGAGGACCATACAGACACTCGAGGACATGCTCCGTGCAAGTGTTCTCGACTTTGGTCGCAGCTGGGAGGACCACCTACCCTTGGTGGAGTTCGCGTACAACAACAGATACCACTCCACCATCGGGATGGCACCATACGAGGCGTTGTACGGCAGACCCTGCAGATCACCGTTGTGCTGGACAGACCCTGGGGAGTCAGCACTCGGGGGACCAGAGATGGTCCGAGCCACGACCGAGAAGGTCCAGATCATCCAGGAGAGGATGAGGACAGCTCAGAGCCGGCAGAAGTCATATGCTGACAGGAGGCGGAGGCCACTGGAGTTCGAGGATGGCGACCACGTCTTTTTGCGTGTCTCACCTCGACGTGGTTTACGGAGATTTGACCGAGGCGGCAAGTTGTCTCCACGCTTCATCGGGCCTTTCTAGGTCCTCAGCAGGATAGGAGAGGTGGCTTATCGCCTGGCTCTACCACCTCAGTTGCACCGGGTGCACGACGTCTTCCACGTGTCTCAGCTGAGGAGATACGTGCACGACCCGACGCACATCATCGACTTTGGGGAGCTGGACGTGGATGATGGGGCGACTTTTGCGGAGGTCCCAGTGGAGATCGAGGATCGACATGAGCATGTCCTACGTGGGCGGTCGATTCCTCTTGTGCGCGTCAGATGGCAGCACGGGAACCTCCAGGAGAGCACTTGGGAGCGGGAGGCTCAGATGCGTGCTCAGTACC
Organism: Viscum album; assembly: GCA_963277665.1. Taxonomy (NCBI): domain Eukaryota; kingdom Viridiplantae; phylum Streptophyta; class Magnoliopsida; order Santalales; family Viscaceae; genus Viscum; species Viscum album. Next base: position 1,155,472,276 of record OY728165.1, read on the forward strand.
CCCATTTGTTCCCCTAGTTTTTGATGTATCTTTACAGGGACGTAAAGCCCTGAGGTGGGAGTAATGTAAAGACCTGCAAATTTCAAGGAAATTTTTTTCTTAATTTTCTTTGGAATTTTACAAGAGCGCAGCTTCAGACGGCACCTGATTCCGAGGCCCGGTGTGCCCGGAATCAATTTCCGAAGTTTGGCTCGGGTACGTTCAGTGAACAGACGAGTGGGTTTTTCTATCTTTTGAACCGGTGCCCGGAATCGAATTCTGAGGGCACCGATGAAATCGTAGCGCCGGTTTTTTCTTAGAAACGCCTCTTCCGGAGTTGTGTTTGCTCAGACGTGGTTTTAAAATTTTGGGGCTTAAATTCAGAAATAAAATAAAATTTGTGCAACAACTTTATTTTATTTCACTTAAGCTGCTTGGAAACCACTTGAAGCCACTTAAAGGCGGCTTGATCTGAGTTGAACTGGATAGGATGCTATCCAGAAATATCCTACCCCCTTGGTAGGATATTTGTGAGGTGGGGCCCGCACGAGCCCCGCCATTTCTTTCGCTAAGTAACGCACCCGCGAAAACCCGTCAAAGTAACTGAAAAGTCAACCGACGCGTTTTCTTAAATTCTTAACAGACCATTTAATTGAGCGGTTTATTTCGTGAATTAAATGAGCTGTTTCGCTGGTTGAATTAATTCAACGAACTGATGGGTCGTTACTTACGCTTATGCGTTTGTTGGCATGTTTATAAAATAAGACAAACCTAAAAATCCTTTGAAAGGATTTGAGAGGACCTTTGTTTCTTCATCTCCCCTCCTCGCGAAGAACGCGAAGAACGCGAAGAACGCGAAGAACGCGAAGAACGCCGGAACCGGAATTCGACGACGCACACCGTGATCTGCGACGTCGACGAGCTCTACCCGCGACGTTCTTCGACGACGCCTCTTCTTCTGCGGCCGATCCTCGTTCGGCATTTAAGGTGAGAAACGAATCATTTATTTCTCCCTTTTTAATTTCAATAATAACAGATTTAAGTTAATTAAATCCGTTTGATCTTGATCCGGAGATTGGCGACGCGACGCCGGATACCGCGATGACGCGACGATCCCCCTTCTTCCGCGACGAGCAATCCCGCGACGATCCCTCGTTCGGCAACGACAGCTGCGAGGTAGGGGTTTATTTCCTTGATGATTCTTTCCCGTGTTTATTCTTTTGAAATAAAGAACCCGATCACGGAACAATTTTAATTTATTTAAAATTGTTGTTTGGTTTTTCCTTTTCCCCCGTTGAGTTTATGACTAACGCGGAGGGTGCGGGTCTAACGAACAAGACCCGGCAACCCTCCGCCGATCTTTTGTTGTGCGGATTTGGTGGACGACGATGAACCGTGCGGCAAGGGCGATCCGTTGATCCCACAGTGAAGATCGGCCCCCCAGGAGGAGCAACGGCACAGACGGGAGGTAAAACGGGCCACCGGAGCAACTCCGACGGCCCGCGGAAGGCGGCGGCGCCCGGCGCGCCGCCGTGGAGGAGTTCCGCCGCGGCTGAAGCCGCGGCGGCGGCGGCCGGTTCCGCGGCCGCGCGGAACCGGGGAGGGACGCGGCGGCCCGGCAGCGTCCGCATGACAGGCGGCCCCCCACGGGGCCGCGTTTTCCTTCAAGCCGCGGGTCAAACCCGCGGCGGTTGCTTCGGTCGCTCGGCCGAAGCCGAGCCGGCCGGGCCGCGCCCAGGCCAGACCGGACCCGGCCTAGCCGGGTCGGGCCGCGTCGGGCCGACCCGGTTCGGGCCAACCCGGTTCGGCCAGCCCAGGGGGGGTTCGGACCGGGTCGCCCCGGGCCCAGAACCCCCGTTTTCGGGCCTTCTTCGGTCTTTTGCCCATATCATGGGCCTGGGACCTCCGATTGACAAACCGTCAGCGGATACGCGATCCTTGGATCGATACGGTCGTTTCGGTATATTAAATCAAGGTTTCGAAAGACTTTGGGTTCGGCAGGGTTGGTTCGTACACGAAACCAACCGGGCCCTCGGAGCGGAAACGTTCATAACTTGAGCTACGGACGTCCGAACGACGTACCGTCAGCTGTGGTAGTTTCCTCTAAGTGAGACGGAACTTTTGCCATACTCCGCCCGAGGATCGGACACATGCGGAGTACGGTCGGGTTGGTTTTGCCCTAAAAACCAACCGGGCCCCTGGGACGAAAATGCCAATAACTCTCAGACCGGGCGTCCGATTGACGCGCCGTCTGTTGCGTTGAGATACTGTTGTCGATACGGAACTTTTGGATACATCAACTTCGGACTACGTGTCAGTTGATGTATCAGCCTCTCGGCTCGTGGAGCGGACCCTCCTAAACGAGCTCGCTATGTGCGGGAACCCTAGCGCTGGCTGTGACTTCGACGACAGAGCAGAGATCCTCCGTGGACTGCGACGAAGGCAGAACAGAGATCCTCTGTGGACTGCGACAACGGCAGAGTAGAGATCCTCCGTGGACTGCGACGACGGCAGAGCAGAGATCCTTCGTGGGCTGCGGCGACGACTGTGCAGAGATCCTCAGTGGACTGCGTCGACTACTGCACTCAGCGATCCTACGTGGATCAGTGCTACAGGTTCTGTGTGAGCCCGATCCTATGTGGGTCCTTACTACCGGTTCTGTGTGAGCCACTGCCTACAGGTTCTGTGTGAGCCCGATCCTACGTGGGTCTTTTGCGGGGGTTAGTACCTATCGATCCTTCGTGGGTCCGATGACTTAGATGGATCAGTGATCATCTTTGACGTCATCTGAAAAAGTATACCTGGTTGAGCAGAATCTTATGTTACTCTCCTTTGTGGATTGTGTTGAACTATCCTTTGTGGATTTACTGTTTACTCTCCTTATGGATTTGAGTCTTGCTTTCCTTTGTGGGTTGAGTTGTTCTTGAGCTCGTGAGCAGAGCTAGAATTGGGGACTTAGGTATATGCATGGGCATATACCTAAGTCGAGTCAGATGTTACTTCGTGATTGCATCTTTCTTTTGTGATATATCCTTTGTGGATTTCGGGAGACCTAAGGGGGTCTCGGGGTCCTTACTGAGTAGCTTATACTCACCCCTGCACGGGCTATGCCCGCACCTTGTTGTGTTGGATGCAGACGACGGACAGCGCTGATCACGGTTGGGGCGTGGAGCAGGACGGTACCTGGAGGTGGACCACTGGGCGGGACGTGCTCGGAGCGGACGTGGGACCCGAGGAGCCTGGAGGCTATCTGTACCCACCCTTTAGGTGGGATTGCCAGTGGATGACACGAGGCTGCCGTCTTTTCTTCAGTTGTTGTTCTTTACCTTTTCAGTTGTACTTTACATTTGGGCTTGTATTTCCGGCCCCCTTTACTTTTCTGCACTTTGTAGTTACTTTCCGCTTTCTGACTCTGTGGTGGTTGTTACTCATAAAGGCAAGGCCTTCCCTGTTTACCGGGATTTTACGCCTTGGTGCTAGTCGCCAGCCCCTGGCCTATGGAAGGCGGGCTTGGGGTAGTCACGGCACATGCCCCGAGGTCGGGTCGTGACAAATTGGTATCAAAGGTGGTCGGTTCTACCGCAGACTCTGATCGACTTTTATTTCTATATGAAGCAATAGTGTTTAGTGTATTGAGTGTGGTTATCAGTTCAGGGAGCCCAGTGTTGGTGCGGCGGCCGACGTATCAGTACACCAGGACCCTGACTCCTGATTTCCGACTTAATGCATGAAAACATTGATTGCGTGTGTGTTTCAAGTTTTCTTTGTGATTACTTGTGTCAGCTCACCGGGTATACTGATCTGCTTTATGAAAGTCTCATGTTTTCCTTGTGATTACTTGTGCCAGCTCACCAGGTATATTTTTCTGACTGTGGTGCTCTTGTTCTCCTTTTCAGGATGGCCCCGCGACGACAGCCAGCTAGGGTTCCGAGTGTAGGGCGCGACGGCAGCCCACCGAGCGATGAGGCCTCGGTGCAGGGCCCTTTGCCAGCAATGGCACCGGCGGTAGCTTTACCCGCCGAGCCACCGATGCTACCAGTACCATACGCTGACGATGCACGTCACCTTAGGGCACTGCATGAGTTTCAGAGCCAGCGACCGCCCAGGTTTCACGGTGAGGCGGACCCCCAGGCCGCCGAGGACTGGCTAGAGGCGGTGGTACGGATCTTTAGGCTAGTGAGGACACCAGCGGATCTCATGGTGATTCTCGCGGCGAGCCTCCTGCAGGCGGCGGCAGGACGATGGTGGAGCTTGATGCTCCAGGTTCACGATGAGGCATCCTTGCTCTGGACGGATTTCGAGAGCCTCTTCCGCTCTGAGTTCGTCCCGGCCACCCTCCGAGCGGTGCGCATCCAGGAGCTTCTCCAGCTGCGCCAGGGCAGCATGACGGTCGCTCAGTATGCGGCGAGGTTCACTGACCTATCTCGCTACTCGACCGACATGGTACAGGACCCCTTCTTCCGGGCCCGGACCTTCGAGCAGGGCTTGCGACAGGAGATTCGGGCATCGCTGGTCTCCCTCAGCATTCCGACCCAGGCGGGACTGCTGGAGTGAGCCCTCCTGATCGAGAGCTTCCTGGCAGAGCCTTCTTCAGCGGCGAGACCTAGCGCAGGGCGGCAGGTAGCTGAGTCTTCGGCAGCAGGTAGCCGACGGATGACTCTCGGGTCCAGGCAGACCAGAGCCCCACGCAGACGGCCTCAGGACACCGGCTCAGCGGTGCGGGGCACACAGCGGTGTGCCAGCCTTCCGAGAGGCAGGCTGTGCTACTCCTGCGGCGGGCAGGGTCACATGGCTCGTGACTGCCCGACTCACCGACCAGAGGAGCAGCAGACGGTGGAGGGGCCACCCAGGCAGAGGCAGAGGGTCGACCGTGGCAGTCCGCAGGGAGAAGGCGGACGAGGCAGAGGAGCTGGCCGAGCAGCGGGTGGTGGGCGACGCTTCCAGGCTCTACCCCCACCACCACCAGGAGGGCCACCTCGACCACAGGGAGCTGGCGGGCAGGGACAGTCCCAGCTCCAGGCAGTGGAGGCCTACGACCCCGACATGCCAGAGATGATTCGAGGTACGATCTGTGTCTATTCCACCCTTGCTGCAGTAATTATAGACACAGGAGCGAGTCACTCTTTCATAGCCTCTGCCCTTGTTCGGAGCTCGGAGATTCCGACTGAGCCGTTGGCTCGATCCTTACGGCTAGAGACTCCTACGGGAGCAGACTCGACGATTACGCACTGGTGCCGGCAGTGTGAGCTTACTCTAGGAGGCGAGAGCTTCGGCTGGGATCTCCTTGTAGCGGTGTCGAGGCCTTACGACGTCATCTTGGGCATGGATTGGCTATCCACGGTTCATGCCCAGATTGACTGTTTTAGGTGCAAGGTGCGATGTGTTCGCACCGACGGGAGCATGTTTACCTTCATCGGCGAGAAGGGAACCTTTGCAGCACTGGATGGAATTCCGCGGAGGAGAGTGCAGCCCATCTCTCATCAGTTGGCTAGCCTCATCCTAGGAGCAGTGGACGTGCGGAGTCCAGTTTTTCTTGCAGTGGTGGACCAGTATGTGGACGTCTTTCCCGACGACGTTCCGGGGCTACCTCCTCGTAGAGAGGTAGACTTTTACATCGACTTGTACCCCGGGACAACCCCGATATCTTCTCCAGCATACCGGATGGCCCCCGCCGAGCTTCGAGAGCTGCGGGTACAGTTGGAGGACTTGCAGAGCAAGGGGTTTATCCGATCCAGTGTTTCACCCTGGGCTTCCCCGATTTTGTTCGTCAAGAAGGCGGACGAGATCTTGCGACTTTGTGTCGACTATCGTCGCCTGAACCAGGTGACAGTGAGGAACAAGTATCCGCTACCACGGATTGATGATCTCTTCGATCAGCTCAAGGGAGCGCGGTGGTTCTCGAAAATAGACCTCCGGTCAGGCTATCATCAGCTCAGAGTTCGAGACGAGGACGTGCAGAAGACGGCCTTCAGGTGTCGGTATGGCCATTATGAGTTCTTGGTTATGCCGTTCGGCGTAACCAATGCTCCAGCAGTGTTCATGAGCCTCATGAACAGGATCTTCCAGCCATACCTCGACCGATTTGTCGTTGTCTTCATTGACGACATTTTGGTATACTCGACGACTGAGGAGGAGCATGCCTACCACCTGCGAGTTGTGCTAGACACACTCCGAGAGCACCAGCTTTATGGCAAGCTCTCAAAGTGCCAGTTCTGGTTACGTGAGGTCCATTTCTTGGGGCACGTCATCTCTGAGGCGGGAGTTGCAGTGTATCCCGCGAAGATCGAGGCAGTGCTAGCTTGGGAGCCACCCAAGAGCGTGACAGAGGTGCGGAGCTTCTTGGGCCTAGCCGGATACTATCGGAGATTCGTGCCAGACTTCTCCATAGTTGCGGCGCCACTCTCAGCTTTGACAAAGAAGGGGAAACCCTTCGTGTGGTCAGACAGATGTCAGCAGAGCTTCCAGGAGCTGAGACAGAGATTGACCAGCGCACCTATCTTGAGGTTGCCTGAGGAGGGAGTTGGATACGTAGTTTACTGCGATGCGTCAGGGACAGGACTCGGTTGCGTCCTGATGCAGGAGCGGGCCGTGATCGCCTACGGATCACGTCAGTTGAGGCCGCATGAGCAGAACTACGCCACTCATGACCTGAAGTTAGCAGCAGTGGTCTTCGCTCTGAAGACTTGGCGGCACTATCTGATGGGCGAGCGCTTCACAGTCTTTTCTGACCACCAGAGTCTCATGTATATCTTCTCTCAGAAGGACCTGAACCTGAGACAGCGGAGATGGCTTGAGTTCCTCCAGGACTATGACTTTGAGATAGTCTATACTCCTGGGAAGGGGAACGTGGTAGCCGATGCCCTCAGCAGGAGGACGGGCATTCAGCTACTTGAGGAGGCGACGGAGCAGCTAGCCTCCTTACGGATATCCTTCGTGGATAGAGACGGAGAAACCTTTCTTTAGTCTCTCACAGTCTCTCCTCCACTTCTACAGCGGGTCAGAGAGGCTCAGCATGGGGACGCTAACTGTGAGACCCGGCGTGCACTGATATCCTCAGGTCAGGCGCCTGATGGTTTCTCCCTTGGAGCAGAGCACGACATCCTTTTCAGAGGATGTACCTTCGTACCAGTCGCTTTACGAGAGGGGGTGCTGAGAGAGTTTCACACTTCTCCCTTGGCGGTGCATCCCGGAGTGGCGAAGATGTACCAGGATCTCAGGCGACAGCACTGGTGGCCGGGCATGATGAAAGCTGTGGCAGAGTTCGTTTCACGATGCCTCACCTGCCAGCAGGTGATGGCAGAGCATCAGGTACCAGTAGGCTTGGTACAGCCCTTGGAGGTCCCGGAGTGGAAGTGGGACGGCATATCTATGGACTTCGTGACTGGACTTCCACGCACTTCCAGAGGTCACGACTCCATTTGGGTGATTGTCGACCGACTCACCAAGTTGGCACACTTCTTACCCATCAGAGAGCAGGGCTCAGTGGAGAGCTTGGGACGTCTTTACGTCCAGGAGATCGTACGGCTTCATGGGGTGCCATCATCTATCGTCTCCGATCGATATGCTCATTTCACTTCCCGGATTTGGAAGGGGTTGCAGGAGGCGTTCGGGACGCGGCTCCATCTGAGCACAGCCTTCCACCCTCAGACGGATGGTCAGACTGAGAGGACCATACAGACACTCGAGGACATGCTCCGTGCATGTGTTCTCGACTTTGGTCGTAGCTGGGAGGACCACCTACCCTTGGTGGAGTTCGCGTACAACAACAGCTACCACTCCACCATCGGGATGACACCATACGAGGCGTTGTACGGCAGACCCTGCAGATCACCGTTGTGCTGGACAGACCCTGGGGAGTCAGCACTCGTGGGACCAGAGATGGTCCGAGCCACGACAGAGAAGGTCCAGATCATCCATGAGAGGATGAGGACAGCTCAGAGCCGGCAGAAGTAATATGCTGACAGGAGGCGGAGGCCACTGGAGTTCGAGAATGGCGACCACGTCTTTTTGCGTGTCTCACCTCGACGTGGTTTACGGAGATATGGCCGAGGCAGCAAGTTGTCTCCACGCTTCATCGGGCCTTTCCAGGTCCTCAGCAGGATAGGAGAGGTGGCTTATCGCCTGGCTCTACCACCTCAGTTGCACCGGGTGCACGACGTCTTCCACGTGTCTCAGCTGAGGAGATGCGTGCACGACCCGACGCAAATCATCGAATTTGGGGAGCTGGACGTGGACGATGGGGCAACTTTTGCGGAGGTCCCAGTGGAGATCGAGGATCGACAGGAGCGGGTCCTACGTGGGCGGTCGATTCCTCTTGTGCGCGTCAGATGGCAGCACGGGAATCTCCAGGAGAGCACTTGGGAGCGGGAGGCTCAAATGCGTGCTCAGTACCCCCATTTGTTCCCCTAGTTTTTGATGTATTTTTACGGGGACGTAAATCCCTGAGGTGGGAGTAATGTAAAGACCCGCAAATTTCAAGGAAATTTTTTTCTTAATTTTCTTTGGAATTTTACAAGAGCGCAGCTTCAGACAGCACCTGATTCCGAGGCCCGGTGTGCCCGGAATCAATTTCCGAAGTTTGGCTCGGGTACGTTCAGTGAACGGACGAGCGGGTTTTTCTATCTTTTGAACCGGTGCCTGGAATCGAATTCTGAGGGCACCGATGAAATCATAGCGCCGGTTTTTGCTTAGAAACGCCTCTTCCGGAGTTGCGTTTGCTCAGACGTGGTTTTAAAATTTTGGGGCTTAAAGTCAGAAATAAAATAAAATTTGTGCGACAACTTTATTTTATTTCACTTAAGCTACTTGGAAGCCACTTGAAGCCACTTAAAGGCTGCTTGATCTGAGTTGAACTGGATAGGATGCTATCCAGAAATATCCTACCCCCTTGGTAGGATATTTGTGAGGTGGGGCCCGCACGAGCCCCGCCGTTTCTTTCGCTAAGTAACGCACCCGCGAAAACCCGTCAAAGTAACTGAAAAGTCAACCGACGCGTTTTCTTAAATTCTTAACAGACCATTTAAATGAGCGGTTTATTTCGTGAATTAAATGGGCTGTTTCGCTTGTTGAATTAATTCAACGAACTGATGGGTCGTTACTTACGCTTTTGCGTTTGTTGGCATGTTTATAAAATAAGACCAACCTAAAAATCCTTTGAAAGGATTTGAGAGGACCTTTGTTTCTTCATATCCCCTCCTCGCGAAGAACACGAAGAACGTGAAGAACGCGAAGAACGCCGGAACCGGAATTCGACGACGCACACCGTGATCTGCGACGTCGACGAGCTCTACCCGCGACGTTCTTCGACGACGCCTCTTCTTCCGCGGCCGATCCTCGTTCGGCAATTAAGGTGAGAAACGAATCGTTTATTTCTCCCTTTTTAATTTCAATAATAACGGATTTAAGTTAATTAAATCCGTTTGATCTTGATCCAGAGTTTGGAGACGTGACGCCGGATACCGCGACGACGCGAAGATCCCCCTTCTTCCGCGACGAGCAATCCCGCGACGATCCCTCGTTCGGCAACGACAGCTGCGAGGTAGGGGTTTATTTCCGTGATTATTCTTTCCCGTGTTTATTCTTTTGAAATAAAGAACCCGATCACAGAACAATTTTAATTTATTTAAAATTGTTGTTTGGTTTTTCCTTTTCCCCGGTTGAGTTTATGACTAACGCGGAGGGTGCGGGTCTAACGAACAAGACCCGACAACCCTCCGCCGATCTTTTGTTGTGCGGATTTGGTGGATGACGACGAACCGTGCGGCAAGGGCGATCCGTTGATCCCGCAGTGAAGATCGGCCCCTGGGAGGAGCAACGACACAGACAGGAGGTAAAACGGGCCACCGGAGCAACTCCGGCGGCCCGCGGAAGGCGGGGGCGGCGCGGGTCGCCGGTGCGGCGGCGCCGGCGCCCGGCGTGCCGCCGTGGAGGAGTTCCGCCACGGCGGCGGCGGCCGGTTCCGCGGCCACGCAGAACCAGGGAGGGACGCAGCGGCCCGGCCGCATCCGCGTGACAGGCGGCCCCCCGCGGGGCCGCGTTTTCCTCCAAGCCGCGGGTCAAACCCGCGGCGGTTGCTTCGGCCGCTCGGCCGAAGCCGAGCCGGCCGGTCCGGTCGGCCGGGCCGCGCCAAGGCCGGACCGGACCCGGCCGAGCCGGTTCGGGCCGGGTCGGGCCGAACCGGTTCGGGCCGACCCGGTTCGGCCAGCCCAGGGGGGGTTCGGACCGGGTCGCCCCGGGCCCAGAACCCCCGTTTTCGGTCCTTCTTCGGTCTTTTTCCCATATCTTGGGCCTGGGACCTCCGATTGACGAACCGTCAGCGGCTACGCGATCCTTGGATCGATACGGTCGTTTCGGTATATTATACTCAAGGTTTCGAAAGACTTTCGGTTCGGCAGGGTTGGTTCGTACACGAAACCAACCGGGCCCTCGGAGCGGAAACGTTCATAACTTGAGCTACGGACGTCCGAACGACGTACCGTCAGCTGTGGTAGTTTCCTCTAAGTGAGACGGAACTTTTGGCATACTCCGCCCGAGGATCGGACACAGGCGGAGTACGGTCGGGTTGGTTTTGCCCTAAAAACCAACCGGGCCCCTGGGACGAAAATGCCAATAACTCTCAGACCGGGCGTCCGATTGACGCGCCGTCTGTTGCGTTGAGATCCTATTGTCGATACGGAACTTTTGGATACATCAACTTCGGACTACGTGTCAGTTGATGTATCAGCCTCTCGGCTCGTGGAGCGGACCCTCCTAAACGAGCTCGCTATGTGCGGGAACCCTAGCGCTGGCTGTGACTTCGACGACAGAGCAGAGATCCTCCGTGTACTGCGACGACGGCAGAACAGAGATCCTCTCTGGACTGCGACGACGGCAGAGCAGAGATCCTCCGTGGACTGCGACGACGGAAGAGCAGAGATCCTTCGTGGACTGCGGCGACGACTGTGCAGAGATCCTCAGTGGACTGCGTCGACTACTGCACTCAGCGATCCTACGTGGATCAGTGCTACAGGTTCTGTGTGAGCCCGATCCTATGTGGGTCCTTACTACCGGTTCTGTGTGAGCCACTGCCTACAGGTTCTGTGTGAGCCCGATCCTATGTGGGTCTTTTGCGGGGGTTAGTACCTATCGATCCTTCGTGGGTCCGACGACTTAGATGGATCAGTGATCATCTTTGACGTCATCTGAAAAAGTATACCTGGTTGAGCTGAATCTTATGTTACTCTCCTTTGTGGATTGTGTTGAACTATCCTTTGTGGATTTACTGTTTACTCTCCTTATGGATTTGAATCTTGATTTCCTTTGTGGATTGAGTTGTTCTTGAGCTCGTGAGCAGAGCTAGAATTGGGGACTTAGGTATATGCATGGGCATATACCTAAGTCGAGTCAGATGTTACTTCGTGATTGCATCTTTCTTTTGTGCTATATCCTTTGTGGATTTCGGGAGACCTACGGGGGTCTCGGGGTCCTTACTGAGTAGCTTATACTCACCCCTTCACGGGCTATGCCCGCACCTTGTTGTGTTGGATGCAGACGACGGACAGCGCTGATCACGGTTGGGGTGTGGAGCAGGACGGTACCTGGAGGTGGACCACTGGGCGGGACGTGCTCGGAGCGGACGTGGGACCCGAGGAGCCTGGAGGCTATCTGTACCCACCCTTCAGGTGGGATTGCCAGTGGACGACACGAGGCCGCCGTCTTTTCTTCAGTTGCTGTTCTTTACCTTTTCAGTTGTACTTTACAGTTGGGCTTGTATTTCCGGCCCCCTTTACTTTTCTGCACTTTGTAGTTACTTTCCACCTGCTGACTCTGTGGTGGTTGTTACTCATAAAGGCAATGCCTTCCCTGTTTACCGGGATTTTACGCCTTGGTGCTAGTCGCCAGCCCCTAGCCTATGGAAGGCGGGCTTGGGGTAGTCACGGCACAGGCCCCGAGGTCGGGTCGTGACAGCTGGGGTAGTCACGGCACGGGCCCCGACGTCGGGTCGTGACAATATATATATCTTTTTAAATAAAAACATTATAATTTATTTAAATCCTTTACATTGAATATAAAAATGAATACTTATAAATAATGCTTCAACAATTATCTAAAATATTTCCTGATGAAAAAAATACTTTATACAATAATGAAAAAAACATTTTCAACCCAAAATATTTACAAAATATTTTTCACTAATAATAAACATGAAAACATATAATGGAATCTTCAAAAAAAATAATGGCACTTTTTGAATAAAAATATGTTAATGTCATACACTTTTAAAAATATATTCCATTCAAATTTTTTAAAAAATAAATAAACAGGAATTGTGTGGAAAAATGGCATCAATATTCTATTTAAAAACTAAAAACGAAAACCTAGGTAAAATTTCATAATTAAATCATATCAATAATTTTTAAAACAAATTTTAAAACATTTTCAGAAAATATGGTTTTGGAACAAAAATGTTTTTTCGACCGAAAAGATAAATAAATTTCAATTACATTAAAAAATTTCTCTATAAATTTTGAGTACACAAAAAGAGTAAAAGGAAGAGAAAACATGTATTACCATGAAATAACTAGATTATTGGAAATTTCATGAGTTTTCAATGATATTTATAAAAATATTTTATAATCAGATGCATAATCATAAATTATCTGGATAAAGAATGAAATATTATAATAAAATCATTACCACTTTCGTAACATTGATCCATAAGCCCCATGAATGAATACCATTAAATTAAATATAAAATTTCATGATAGTAAATAAATTCATTATATTTCATCTAAATGATGTTAATATACACCTTATAAAATAATATATGTAAAAAAATATTTGTCAAAGAAGAAAAATTTAGATGAAAAAAATCCATTATTACTTTAATAATAATTTTAATCTTAATCGCCAGTAAATCATAACCTCAAATAAAACATTTAATTTCCTAAAACTAATTTTATTCATGATATAACATAAAATTTGATATTATTTATATAACCCAAAATAAATTAGTGTTAAATTTTTATATTTCTCCATAAAACAATATAGCGATGACAAATCCCTTACCGTAATTCACAGATTACATCATAGATATTCAAAATAGCTAAATAATAAAAATAAATTTATTATAAATACATTATAGAAAAAGTATTATATATATAATATCATATATTATTTACTTTTTTCCATTTATTATTAAATTTTAAATAATTTCATGTTAAAATCACTCTTTAGAGTAATAATGACATTGTTTTTCTTATATGTTATGATTTAATATTTTCTATCATATTAAACTGATCATGGTTCCATAATCTCAAAAATAATCATGATATAATTATAATATTTATATATCCATTTTAATTAAATAAAAAATCCTGATGTATGGTTTTTGAGAAATTAATTGTTTTATAATCATGGAAATAATTTTCTATATATACGCATAAGTAACATTTCCATTTTTTTATGATCATTATTGAAAGGGGTTGTGAAATATATTATCACTATATAATGATATTAAGATATAAAACAATATAATTTTTATTTTAAAATACATTTAATATCATCTATTTGGTTTGGTGATTAAAATAGAGTGTCACATTGCTCCATGGAGGCAGCAGTCCAAATATACACAAATGACATTATCATATTTCAATTAATCAAAAGTTAATAAATAAAAGGATATATTATCCTTTTAGAATGATAAAATATTTCATTAATATTATAAATATATCATTTATATGACATATATTAACTATATGTTTCATTATTAACATCCATGCAATGAGTTGGTGAAAACTAATCGCATCACATTGTAAGGCAGTAGTCTATCATACTCACGAGCGACATTATCGTATCCCCTAATTATTTTAATGAATAGAAGGAAAATATGATATAATGAATAAAAATGTATAATTATGTTATAAATTTCATACGTATATATATATATACTTTATAGCTATCATGGTACCCAACCGTGAGAGTTGGACATAGAAAAACTAATGACAATTGCTTGCGAGGAGGTAGTCTATAGTACACACGAATGATGATTTTGTAACCCATTTGGTGGATGTGGGTATGGTAATATGTCACAAACATAAAAAATTATACTTTAAAAAATATAGAGATTCAATTATATATTTATGTTTAAAAAGTAATTTAAATAGGAGGAGTAATAAATAAAATAAAAATGCTCATTTAAGATCATTACCTCTTCTTTATGTATCCTCCCAACATTTGAACCAAAATCATTCATATCATAGTTTTCATCATAAGATAATGCATATAGTATGAGATGGAGGGATTTTGAGGAGGGATTTAGTCTTGTATTTGGTGAACTAATATGGTTTTAATGTTTCAATAATAGAGGAGTGGGTGTGGCCATTTATTAGTATGGGAATGGTACCCACATAGAAATAGTTTATAAATTTCTCAAAATAATAAAAAAATGGTAAGGTCATTCACATGAAAAATTGTTAAAAAATACACTAGATTCAAAATTTGGATAGATCAGTTGAAAATATGTCAATAAAATATTAATTTTATATGTTTTAAAGTTATTGTAACTATTATTTTCTTTGTTTTACCCCATGGTTAACCCATTTTTACCTTAGTTATAGTAATTATGTTTAATTTTTCACTATTAATTTTTGTCAAACATTAATTTGAAATAATATTATAATAAGAATTTATGTTGATTAAAAATATAGAGTCCAAATATATTTTTTTAATTTTTAGTTTATTTGTCACCAAAGATTTAATTATATATAATCATTTTAATAAAATATTTTCATAATTAATTTAATACTATTTATAGCTATCATTTCAATTGTGGGGTAATAGTAAAGATATTAACTAATAATTTTTTAGTAGTACATCACATTTCAATTAAACTAAAACCTGCTTGTAATCAATAAAACACTAAATGTTTAGTGTAATGAATGACAAAATGGATATTGAATGTAATTGAAGATAATCATATTGTTTTGTCTAATGAAAAATATAAAGATTATTAAATTTAGTTTAAAAAATATATTTTGAATATATTTTGAATATATTTAGTTTTTTGTGTAATTTATTTTGTTTTTTGTGTAATTATACTTCCGTTTAAATAAATTTTCCGTCGAAATTCATCACATTAGTAGAAAAACTAAGGAAACCTTTGTCTCATTGCATCTTGATGTTCTCACATAACTTCCTCAATATTTTTGTTTCTCCACCAAACATTGACTAGGAGAGTCTTCTAGTTCCATTTAGTCTGCACTAATCGAGAACCTATATTGGTTGTTCATCATAATAAAGATCATCCTCCAACAGTACAACATTTGAGTTCAGCATATATGAAGTATTTGTTATGTAATTACTCAGGATAGATACATGGTAAACATTATGTAATTTATAGATGTTATTCAAATGTTATGATTGATAGGATACCATCCCAATATGGTCACTAATTTAAAGGGGACTAATATAACTAGGGGCTATCAGTTCCTTTGTATCATAAGAAAAATTTCTTCCTTTGGTTGTTCTTTGATAAATATCCACTTCATCGATCACTCGATTGAATGAAGATGTTTACTTCCTAAAGTAATATCTTATCACAAGATCAATAATATAAATATATTTTATTCCTTATATATAAGGTTATCATCATAATTAAATGGTTAGAACAATTAATAAAATAGAGCCATATATTAATATCGTGATATGATACAATAACATTTAAAACCTATTACAAATTACAACATAAACCATTTAAAAAAGGATTAACCTTATGACTCTTACAAAATAAAAAATTTATAAAGAATCTAACTAAAATTCCCAACCACAACAATAATCCTCAAAATATTAATAAACATATTTTAATGGCCACATTCCAAATGAGTTATTTCTGTGGCCATATAACCTCTTATAGATTTATAATGAAACTAATTACCATTAAACGTCTATTAATACATGAATTATTAAAGATTAATCGAATTAAAAATTACATTATTGAACATATTTTATATAAAATTATATTTTATACTCCATTAATGAATGAAAACACATTTCACTTTTCACCAAATCATTGATCAATTATGTGGACATCAATACTAGGCAATTTACATTTTCCATATTGATTATCTATTTATCAAAACCAAACACCGTGATTTATGCTCAATAACATATTAAGGTTTATCTTCCCTTATTCATGTTTTTCCATAAAATATTAAATTTCAATTCAACAACTTTTCAAGATCATTAGTGTCATTCATCAAGTCTTACATATCCTTAATGAAAAAATTATACTGAAAAATACCTATATATTTCAGAATTATTTAATTTTAACACTTAAATAGATCAATTATTTGACCATATCCTTATTCCATTAAATATCCTTTATCATTTTATTCATTTAAACACCTTTCTATTTTAATTATATTGGTCTTATCTTAATCATCAACCATATTACAATTACTTGTGCCACCGTGTTGATTCTCTTCATTGGCATTCCCTTTAGGAAATATATTTTCATAATGAACTTATTTTTCATATATAAATCATTCTACAATTTATTATACCTCTACAATACCAATTTTATCATCCATTTTGATAAATCGATATTTCATTTTCCCTTATAAATTAATTACCATATCCCCTTTTTCTCTAAGCAAAAAACAACATTTCATTACTTTTAGACATTCCCTGAAGGTCTTCTTCTCAGATTCTCAACATATATGAAACTGAATCATCTTTCCTCTATAGTCTCCACTACCATACACATTGTGAACATTATCCTTTTATTATTTAATGAGTTCAATAGTTGGTTATGGTGTTCATTTCTAATAATGTGTTGTTATAACTAATAAAGAATACTCAAAATATACTTCACTATATTCTTCATCCCATTTAGTTGCTAGTTAAAAATTTTCCTATCATATTAAATGTTAACTAATTTCCTTCTATTTACAACCATTGAGTAAAACAAAAAAAAAATATTCCAAGTAATGATAATAATTATTGGAACCACGTATTAATTAAAACCACTTATAGGATATCCAAATCAAGACACCATATTTCAAATATTTGAAATATTAGGTTTATGGTATATCATCCATAGTTATAATATATTTAAATCATTCACGAAATTTCAAAAATAATTTATGAATTTCTAAAGAATATACCCTAGTGGTTTTATGCTGGGCGTATAGTAGGGCCCTTTACCATTCCCTATGTAATTATAAATCCTAGCTCATCTATATCATGATCCTCTGTTCCATATCCAAATCCTCTTGTAGTATGCAAATAGGGATTTAATTTCATATTAACCACTAGTTATATCATATATTATAATTCTAGGACATTTTACTATACTTTTACTCATCATTAGACTAATCCAAAGATTCATCATTTGATGTATCCTTAAAAATAACCCTAGGGATCAAACTAATGATTTCATATATTATTTTTCAATTTATAACCAAACCATCCATTTGATGCCAACTATAGGGACCCAGTCCTCTCATACATGGATAGTATATCAATTTACATAAATAATTAATACATTACACAAACGCATGAATTAGGAGCATAATAATTTAAATGATTTAGAGACTATTTATAAAGCATTATGATTCAGGGAAATATCTAAAATGTATACCATAAATATCTTCCCATTTAGTACTCTTTATTTATATACCCTACATAGAACCTTCCTTAATAACTTGGAATAGGGTAACATAATAAAGGGCAATATCATATGCTTTATATAAGTTAACAATATAAATTTAGAAGCATAAAATTAATAAAATGGTATTAAAACACGATCTACGCATTTCAAAACCATACCATTCATATCAAATGTCATAATATTGAGTAATGGAATAAATATTTCCAATTAATAAGACATAAATCATAAGAAAATAAAATAATATTAGCCACTAGCTAATAACATTAACATAATAAATTAATTTTTGGAATAAAAATAACCAAATAAAAAGAATATCAAGGATACCCATAAATACATTCATAATTTTTTTGGCTAAGAATAACCACTCGTGAAACTACTTATATTGTGGGATAAGCTCTCATAAACCCCCTTATTGGATTGGGATGACCTCATGTGTACCATGTTATCTCATTTTACATTAATCATTATCCTATGAATTGGAGGGAGATATTTCATCCCATGATAACAATTTGGTATCACAATTAATTTCATCCAAGAATAAAATGTGGATTATAAATGGGTTTTATAATACTTTCATCATTCCCAAATTATACAACCCAAAGAAAATATATGTGTTTTATAAAAATTTCTTTATATCATTACCTGTAGAAAAGATATCAATTTCATAATCATCTCACCATATTATAAAATCATAACCCATGAAAAAAAGAGTTTCATAAGCATTTTCTTTCATCGTATAACTTGTTGATAAGAACTAGTTTTCACGAACATGATATCTTCTTAATCCATTCATATTTGAATATAAATTTTATCCTTGGATCATTTCCCTAGAAATTAATAAGTTACATCAAAGGATTTCATCTTATATAGGGAACGTTTATGAAAGATTAATCTCTTCGAACAGTTCATGAGGCAGATAAATTTTAATTGAAAATAAATTTTCAAAACTTCACATTTTAAAATTTATTTCAAATCATAATCATGTTTAATAAATATTAAAAAATACAAACAGTTCTTTAAAATAATTCAAAAAAATATTAAGAGAAATATCATTTCATTATTGAAAAAAAATAAAATAATAAAACATTTTGGAATTAATTTTTATAGAAAATAACATTTATAACATATAAATTAATTTATAATGGAAATAATTTTCATGTTAGAGGAAAATTATGTTTATGTATTGCAAGTTAAAATTAAATATTCTTATCATGGTTTACCTAAAATCTAAATGGAAATATTTTGGAAAATGATATAAATATTCCCTTAAAAATATAAAATATTCAAACAGCGGAAAATTTTCATTAATAAATAAAATGAATAATTAAAAAAATCCATTTTTTGGAATAAATGGTTTTGGAAGAAAATAGTTTTATAACCGAAAAGTGAAATCATGTTGGCTTACATTAAAAATTTTATTTAAGAATATTGAGTACATAAATATAAGAAAATTAATGGAAAACATGTATTAACATAAAATAAACATATGATAATAAAATTAATTTCTTTCTTGAGATATAGATCATAATATTCGACCATCATAAGAATAAACAAAAACAATCCTGATAATTGATGAGATTATACCCTAAACCATTAACACTTTTGTAACTTTTATTCACAATCCCAATTAATGAATAATACTAAATGAAACATATAATATCATTATAATATATAAATTAATGATATTAAATGTTAAATGGTATGTATATACACCTAATAAAAGAATATAGGTCCAAGACATAACATATTTCTAAAAGAAATAAAATTGAGTAATAATAATCCCATACCACTTTAGTAATGATTTGAATCATAATCCCCAATAACAGAAAAAATAAGACGAAACATTAAATACCAGAAAAATATTAAGATTTTTGAATTAAAAATCAATTGGGTAGTATATACACCACATAAAATAAATATGTAGTGAATTTTTAGATGTCTCCTCGTAATAGTAAAGGGACAACAAATCCCTTAACATAATTCTCAACTTCCTTCATACACATTATATCCTCCTGAATAATTAAAATAATTTTATTATAGACCTATTATAAAACCATAAGTGAATATATATTATCCAATATAATAACATAATGACCATTTATCACCGATTTATTAAAAAAAATTGGTTATAATCATGCTTACGTAATAAACACTTTATTTTTCATTTATGTTTTGATGTATTAATTTTTATCATATTACATTGATCATGGATCCATTGTATCTCGAATAATAATGTCCAAATATTAATAGAAATATATTAATTAAAATTCTAATACCACCCATGAAAGGTGGTTTTTAATAAATGATGTACTTTATGATCAGGGTTATGATAGTTCATATATACGCAAAAGTAATAGTTCATTTTTCAATGGTCCTTATAGAAAGTAAGTGATATTTTATATTTATATAATAATAATAATAATATCATAAATAAAATATTATTTCTTTATATATATTTATACATAACATCCATGTGGCTTGGTGATTAAAAGATATGGTCATATAGCATTGTAAAGGTCATAATCCACACTTTGATGAATGATGTTATCTTATTTTACATAGTTAAAAGGTGTGAAATAAAATTATATATTTTTCATAAATAATGACTGATATTTCACAAGAATTATAATTGTGTCGTTTATAACACATATATTCATTAAATTTAATCATATTTATTTCCATTTCAATCATTAGTGAAAATTAATCACATCACATCATGATGTTGTAGTCCATCTTACATTGTGCTGATGTTAATGTTTCCCCTAAATAAGAGAAAGTAAAAAATGTATATAAGGTATAATTTCAACATATATATATTTATTATATATATTATTTATATCCGTAATCATTCACAACTATGAGAGGTGGTAATTGAAGAACAAATGACATCAGTTCGTTCGGTGGTAGTCTACATTACACATGAATGATGATTTCGTAAACCATTGGATAGAATTTGGGACGATTATAGGTCATTAATATAATATAAAAACATATCATAATATGTAATAAACCTATTATATTATATTATAATGATTAAAAATAAATTTAATGATATATAGGAAGAATAAAAATAAAAACACTTCTTTAAGAACATTGCCTCTTCTTCATGTATCACCCTTGGGTTCGCAACAAAAGAATTTCTAGGATGTATAATTGGAAAATATAAATATGTTATTATGAGAGGCGGGAATTTAAGTGTGTTTTTGGATAGGTATTGGCATAAAATAATGGTATTAAAGGTGTAAAGAAGAGTGGGGAGTGGGTGGCATTTATTAGTGGGGGAAAGGAACAAATATGGATCCAGGTGGTAAATTACCAAAAAGAATCGAAAATGGAAGATACATTCACCTAAAAAAATCTAAATGACCATATATTCTAAAATTATATTGATAAGATGGGTATATGTCCATCCAGTATTAATTTTACAACTTTAATATTCATTTTACCCCTTATCATAAATGTTTAAGACTATGGTAAACCCATTTTTACCTCAACCGCGACAATTAATTTTTAATATTTTAACTATTAATTTTTTAAAAAATTTATGTTGGAATTATTAAATAGTATAAATATTTCTGATTAAAATTATGTAATATATCTTTATATATAAAATTTATATAAGTGGAAAATTGTAAAATAAATTTATCCTGCTTATAAGATTAAAAAGAAGGTTCTCTAATAGAAAAAAAATGAAATATTTACATGATTTTTATATAAATATTAATCTAGTAAAATATTAAACAAACCCATATTGGGATTGAGATATATTATTAAAATAATTTAACATTAAAACCAAATTACATTTTCATCTAAATTTATACATAATTTGAAAAAAATTGAAATCATTGAATAAAAATTCAGTTTTATCACTATTTATCAATAAAATAACCTTTTAAAAAAATCAAAAATATTTACACTAATATAATATTGAAATTATGATTTAAAAAATAAAAGTAATTTTTTTTAAAAAAAAATTATAAAATGTTCAAAAAATATTTTTTAAATAAATTTTTAAAATAGCAATTAAACTTTTTTTATAAAAATACAGTTTTTCATGTAAAGTGGAATTTATTATTATCTATTATATAGAAAACATATAATATGAATGAAAATAATTTAATTGAATATATATTATTTTAATTTTATTTTAATTATTCACCAAATTTTGTTAAAAAATCTATTGAGGTAAAATGTGTTATTTTTCATAATATTATTTTTTCATATAAATTTTTACTTTATTTTCAAAAAGCATTTCAGATTTTTATTTTTAAAGAAATATTCACCATATAATTGATTTTATATAAAATTTTACCCTATATTTTTAAAATTTTAATTTATCATATTTATACCCTCTATTCTAATGGCTATGTGATAAGTATCATGTCAAATAATAATATTTTAATAGTATGGCACATTTAGTTTATATATATTGTTGTGTTCAACATAATCTACACTCAATATTTTATGTAATGCAATATAAACATAGTGTATCAGGTAATGTAAGATAAACATGGTGTTTCATGTAATGAATAAAATATAAAAAGATTAAATTTACCTTAAAAATCAATTTTTGAAAATCTCGGTGTGTCACACTCCAACATGATTTTGACTTTAAAAGTGTATATTCTCTTGGGATGTGAAACAATATATTAGATTCCATTAGTAGGATGTCATGTTATATGTTTCTGGGACATGAATTAATTTTTTCCCAATTTTGGGTTTCCTTCAAATGATGATGGGGGTGCATCATACAACTAATTAATTGTAGCTACCCCTTTATTTCATCAACTTGTTTGTGAGTCATAGCAAGGTGTCATCAATAATGAGGTGATGCGTGATTTAATTTCCTTAGGTTAAAAAATATTTGGATTTCCTGTAGGTTTTAGATATATAATTTTTCTATAGGATGGAAGATAGTCATAGTCACACTATGATAGAATGTATTGGGGGAGTTAAAAATTTAACCCATTGGATTATATTCTAGAGTATCTAAATTGTACTAGAAACATTGATCCCTGTTTTGGAGAGAAGGAATGATGAAGAACGTTGTTGAGTTGATTTCTTGATGCTTCAACTATCAGTATGTGAAGGCGAAGCTCCAAGCCCTAATTGGTTTAGACCAACCCACTAAGGATCTAGAGTGGGAGTGGGATGGTATGTTAATAAATATTTTTATGTGGATTCCAAAATTAGTGATAGGCCACAATGAAATATAATAGATAATTTATTGTTTAAAAAAATTAGGTCATTTCCATTCCATTTTGTAGTAGAGTTTTGTAAAGATTTTGTGAATATTTTATGTGTGAGTTACTTTTCAACATCATGTTTTCCCATCAGTAATTGTATCTCACCATTCTTCCTAATACTCTTCTCAATTGTGGAGAGTATTTTAGGAGGATTTCGAGATCTAGTTATGAATAATAATATTATTCCTTCCTCAGACTCATGGTCTTAAAGTGTGAACCACACACATTTTTTATGATATGATGAGGGATTGGAGGTTATATTTAATCCACATCGACGAGGACCATTTTCTCTAGCTTTATTTCACCTAAAACAATAGTCATCGTTTTACTATCATCATGGAACAATATGAAGTCTTGAACATGAGACCATGTAGGTAACCATTATGTTGTTC
Source organism: Viscum album (assembly GCA_963277665.1). Lineage (NCBI taxonomy): Eukaryota > Viridiplantae > Streptophyta > Magnoliopsida > Santalales > Viscaceae > Viscum > Viscum album. The sequence continues at coordinate 1,155,495,543 of OY728165.1, forward strand.
AAATATGGGGTACCCACAACTCATGTGACCAATGTTGGTGTGGGTGATAATAATTATTGTCTTTGAGATTCAGTAGTGGATAAGGACCTCTAATATCCTAAATAATTTTCATATGAAACATAATTGGAGTATTTTAGATTTTATGATTGATGAGAATATTATTATTATCCTCTTTCCTCATTTTGTATTATAGGCATTTGGATAGGGGGTCAGTTATCCAAAAGATTCATTGGTCTCTTCAGAATATTACCCAGGGTGGGTGAGGTTTCATACCACCAAGTATTTCCACCATGTTGGATTGGGTGAATGATATCATTTATGTATTACATTTTAAGGGGTATATGTATGATCCATTACTCAAAATTTATCAGGGATAGTTTAACATTGGGGATGGTGCATCCTTTTTAGAGTATCTTGTGGTCATTAAATATCATTATGAGTGGACCCTATGAGGTTGATTCATCCATCTTCTACATTTCCTAAGGAAGAATGTGAATCTTCAAAAGTTCACATTGAAGCATGAGATGTAGATTCGGGCTCACTAATCCCACTATTTTTAATGGAATAATCTTATCAAGGGAAGATTATTTATGGTGTGGAGTGGGTAATTACTTATGTTTTTTTATTTATGATATATAATATTTTAAAATATATTTATGAGTTTTTTCACATATTTATTTTTTATTTTATTCAATTTGTTGAGTCAGTAAGGTTTTCTTATGAATATTCCACTCCTTCATGATTGAGGAGATTGTTGTGTCAATAAGGTTTCCTTATGAATTTTCTAATACTCATGTTTTGAAAATCATTAACACCTTATCTCATTGAAAATTTCATTTTACCCTGTGTTTTACTTTCATAAAGAAAATATTCCTTCCCCAAGGAAATTTATCCTTACCATGTTTTTCATTGTTCATTATCTTGTCTAAGTGTCTAATTATGTTTCATATCTAAATCCTCGAAATCATATAATACATAGATAATGTGCATTCTGTTTTCAGGATCTGAATTCGGACTCCGAGTTCTGTGAATTCCGACTCCGAACTCTTTTGAGATATGGCTCCGAGTTCATTGAGATTAGACTCTGAACTATTATGAGTTCTAACTCCGAGTTCTATGAATTAAGTCTCCGAACATTGTAGGTTTGGACTATGAATTATATTGAATTAAGGCTTTGAACATTGTATGTTATGGCTCTGAATTCTCATTAATTCTGACTCTGAACTCTATACGTTCTAACTACAAATTCTCATGAACTCTGACTCTGAACATTTTATGTTTAGATTCTGAATTCATGTGAATCCAAATTCCGAGTTTCCTTAAAATTCAGACTCTATAATTCTGTAGAGTACAGGTTCTGAATTCCTTAGGAAAAAGAATCTGAATATCCTTGTAGTATTGACAACGAATGTGTTTTTGGATAGAATCTGAACATTTATTTTCTTACATTCTGAATATTTGAGTTTGGTTATGTAAAAATATTTTTTCTTACACTTTTTTTTTATAAAATGATGTCATGTAGTCAGTTACTAACTATCCATTGTTTTAGTGACACATGTACAGGTCCCTCCGAAATTCAAGGAAAAATATGAGTGTAGGATGAGGGAGCTGACCATTGGATCTCTGCATAAAAATAAAAGCTCATTTGAAAGAGCTCAACACTGTTCTATGAATATATAGAATACATGATTTTGAAGTGATTTATAGAGAGATAATCTCATGCATAGTGTGTAATTAATGTCTTGTTCGGATTTGTATTGTGAAACTCTAAGTGTTTCTGATTACATTCGAGGTCCTCTGGGGATAGGAAGACAGAGGTGTCGACAAAATAATGTTTGAGAACTTCATTGTTGAAAAAGATAGATGTGTCAACCACCTTGAAGTTTAGGGCTTGCGGGGATAGCAAGACAGAATCTGATCGTTGTATCGATGTCTTACCCTAGTGTTGGTAAGAAAGTATTTCTTGTAATTATAAATCAAGGCACCATTATTCTAGGTTATTAGATACTCTTCCCTTTGTTTTAAAAGATTTATTACTTGTTACATTGTTTGTTTCATGTTTTCCGATGCATTTTGATTTTTGAGGAACGTGTAACTATCTTATATTCCTTATACTTGTATACTCTAACTTAGTAAGATTCTATATGATTTAAGGTAGAATCTTTATCATTATAAAGTCTCATTTTTTGAAACCATCTTTTCCAGAATCACATTCTCGGAATCATATTTTCAGAATCTTGCATGTTTGTACAACTAGAGGTTTTGTGAATTACCTTGTTTAACCTTGTTAATCATAATCATATTTAAAAGTTCCAAAGGAATTTTTTTAATGTATACAATTCACCCCTCTTGTATTTTGATCATTAATAGATACGTTATTCAATATCTATATTATTTCAATCCAACATTTTTTATTATAGAGTATATCATAATCTACATACCATGTCAACAATTGGTATCATAGTAGGTTTCTAAAATACTTATATTCACATATTAGTTTTCCTTTATCAATTTTTCGTTGTTCTGGTTTTTCCTTGCTAAGGAATAGTTTCCTTTTTTACATAACCTTAATAATAACAAGTTTGTGTGGAGACAGTTTTCTTTAATATGGAAGGAATAAATGTTGGTTCCATTGAAAACCTAAATCCAACAAGACCACCTATTTTTGAAGGGAATGATTTTGAATATAGGATAGATCACGTAAAGACATTTATTATCGATACTGGAGTAGATAATTTCTTTTTGTTTACTAAAGGTTATAAAATCAATAACAAGAAAGTTAGTACTTTCACAAATCAAGAAAAGAATGAATATCAACAGAATTATAAGGTACTGAATACATTTAATTGTTACATGACTAGAAATATATATATACAAATTTCATATTATGAAGTAGAAAATTGTATTTGGATGAAATTTGAAGTTACACACTTTGGAACATCAAAAGTCATTGAAACTAGAAGAACCATGCTCAGAGATGAATATCATGGTTTTTTTATTTCCTTATGGAGAACCTATATGCAAGGTGAAATAGTGATTTATGACTATCGTTAATAGTTTACAATCTATGGGTGAGAAATTATTAGATGATGAATCTCTTGTGGAAAATATCATATACATCATTCCCAATGAGTGGGAATCACAGAGGACTGATATTGATGAGAACAGAAAGGTTACTCAGATTTCTCTTGATTAACTTTTTGGAAATCTTCTTCAACATGAGACTATAATGAAGAGATATGAAAATAATGTAAAGAAGAAGAATGGAAATGGCATTATTTCTTTTTCTACAACATCAAATCATATTAAATTCAGGACTCCTGAGAGAATTACAAGATGCTAATCTATGAAGGTTGTTATACAATCTGAATATAGTGGAAGTGAATCTTCAGAAAATGAACTAGCCAATATTTCTCGAAGGATGAACAATATAGTTGGATAGAAGAAGTTTCAATACAGATATAAGAAGAAAAAAGTAAATATAAAAAAGATTCAAAAGTTACATGTTATGATTGCATGAGAGCTAGAAATATAAGACCTGATTTTTGTACGCGTAAGAGAAATGAATGAAAGGAAAACAATTCTAAGTGAAACAGAGAGAAGTACTACAAAGCTAAATATAAGAATGTCTTAAAATCTAATGACACCTGGAGTGCCAGTGGTGGTTACTCTTCTAATGAATCATCAGATTACCAATCTTCTGGATAGAAGAATCTTGGTTTAATAGCCAAACTACCTATTGACAATCATTTCATAATGGCTGAGGTACACAATGTTGAATAAATGACCACTGTTTCTTTGAATGAAAATTATTGTAATTATAAATACTATGAATATTTGAATAAATATTCTTCTAATAATGAATATGATACTTTACCATCCTATGAACAGGTTTATAGGTTTTCCAGGCTTCTTGAGAATGAGAATTATAAAGTCAATAAGAATCTTGAAAAGGAAAATTCTAGGATTTTTTTGCTTACTAAGGAAATATCAGATCATTCTAAAGATCTGGATAATAAATCCATTGATTTTGAATGTATTTTATAAAAACTTGAGCAATTAAATTCTAAGAAGGATAATGTTTCAAAGGATTTAGAAATTGTAATTTCTAAGAAAAATGTTTTGAAGCCTAAATCTAGTTCTATATCTAATGTGTTTTATGACAAGAACTTAGTTATCGAACTAAAATCCGAAATTTTTTCCATGAGGAAGTGTTTATTAAACATTACATTAGGTAATGAAAATTTTGATAAGATGTTCTCACAAATATGACCTCTATGTAATAATTTAGGATTTGGATGTACTAGTTCTAAACCAATTTTTAGTAACTATTATTTTGTTCCTCAAAGTTCTCCTTTCTGCACTAAGTTTTAGTGTGGTGGACATGGGAAAAAATTGTTCCCTATACAAAACTCAGTCTTTAGGATTTCATAAATCTTATCTTTCGATGAAAATGTGGGTGCCTAAACTTTTTCGTTCTAAAATTTCTGGATCCAAGAATGTTGGGTTCTGAAAGTCTAACCCTTTTGTTTTTAAGAAAATAGAGAAAGTACCATCAACAATACATGGTACATGGATAGTGGATTTTCCTGACATATGACTGGTAACAAAACTACATTTAAATGATTATCAAGACAAAAAGTGGAAAAGCAACTTTTGGGGATAATGCTCAGGGAGAAATTATTGGTATAGGTAACACCGTTCTTCATGGAAAAACATTGATTTCGAATGTTTTATTTGTTAAGGGTATTAAGAACAACCTCATTAGCATAATTAAATTATGTGATGAAGGTTATCTGCTGAATTTTAGGAATGACAAGTTCTTAGTACATAATTCCAAGGAAGAATTTATTCCTTATACCCATAGGCAAGAGAATGTATACACACTAAACATTGAAGACCTTATGATCCAAGACTTCCCTTTCCTTAGTGAAATGAATGATCATTCATGGCCAGGGCATAGAATGTTAGGACAATGTAACATTAAAAACCTATGCAAACTCTCAATGAGAAGATTCGTTAGGGATCTACCAGATCTTAGATTTGATTCTTCAAAAGTTTGTGACCCTTTTAATTATGGAAAGAAACATAAATCATGTTTTAAATAAATTAGTGAAGTCTCATCTACTGATGAATTATAGTTATAACATATGGATATTTTTTGTCTAACACAGACAAGAATAATTGGAGGCAATTATTTTTTATTTGTTTTAGTTTTTTATTACACATGATTTACGTGGGTCTATTTTCTAGAAACGAAATCTAATGATTTTTCATAATTCAAAATTTTTTGAGCCCAAGTCATATATGATAAAAATATTCATTTGATAACTATACATAGTGATCAGGGAGGAGAATTTCAAAATTATGGTTTTGAAACTTTTTTTAGAAGAAAAGGAATTACTCATAACTTCTCAGCACCCAGAACACCTCAACAAAATGGTGTTGTTGAAAGAAGAAATAGAATTATTCAAGATATAACTAGAACCATGTTGAGTGGGTATTCTGTAGCCAAACATTTTTCGGCTCAAGCTATGAGTACTTCTTGTTATACTATAAATTTTGTTTTGATTAGATCTTTTCTTAATAAAACCCCTTATGAGTTATGGAATGGTAGAAAATATAAAAATTCCTACTTCAGGGTTTTTTGATGCAAGTAATTGATTTTGAATACTAATGATAATTTAAACAAATTCACACCAAAGTACGATGATGGAATTTTTTTAGGTTACTCCACAACTTTGAATGATTATAGAGTTTTCTATAAAAACACATGAACTATTCAAGATAGAGTACATATTCAATTTGATGAAATAGATCCCTTCGTTTATAAACAACCTCAACCTACATCTTAAGATATGTTTTCAGAAACTGAATATCAACCTTTTTTAGAAGATCCTTATGATAAAAAAGATGCCCAATAAAATGTTTCTAAAGTATTTACCCGATATTATTTCCTACCCTATATTCATGAATAGGTTTTGCAAAACCCAAATTGGTTGTTTCTAAACAATCATCCTAGTGATAATATCATTGGTGATGTTAATCAACTTATAAAGACTAGAAGTTCCTTAATAAATAAAGTAGAACATCTATCATTTCTTTCCCAATTAGAACAAAAAATCACTGATGAATCTTTAGGTGATGATGATTATATAAAATCAATGAAAGATATGCTAAATGAATTCGAAAGGAATAAAGATTGGACCTTGGATGAAAGACCTAAGGAAATATCTTTTATTGGTGTAAAATGGGTCTTTAGAAATAAGTGTGATGAAAATGTAATAATAGTATGAAATATAGTTATATTGGATGGTAAAGTCAATAATCAACAAGAAGTAATATACTATGAAGAATCCTATACTCCAGCAGCTAGACATGAATCAATTCATATTTTACTTGAATTTGAAGAATTCTTCTATTTCAAACATTATCAAATGGATGTGATATGTGCTTTCCTTAATGGTTATGTTCAATAAGAAGTTTTTGTTGAACAACCACCTTGTTTTGAAGATACAAAACATCTTGAACATGTTTTTAAACATACCGAATCATTTTATATACTTAAGCATGCCCCTCGAGCTTGGTATGATAAACTTACACGTTTTTTGCTTCAAAATAATTATGTTAAGGGAAATGTAGATCCAACACTTTTTATAAAGAAGGATATGAAAAATGTTTTTATTATTCAAATCAATATTGATGAAATTATATTTGGTTCAACTCAGTAATCTTTAACTGATTCCTTTGTGGATATAATGAAATCTGAGTTCGAAATGAGTATGATGGGTGAGTTAACATTTTTCCTTGGTTTTCAAATTTTTCAAAAACAAAAAGTAATATATATATCCCCACATATGTATATTAAATATATTCTTAAAAAGTATATATTTTTATACACTAAGAGTATATGTACTCCCATTGGTACCTCATATTCACTTGATCTTGATGAAGATGGGAAACTAGTAGATCAAACATCTTTTAGAGGTATGATAGGAAGTTTACTTTACATGAAATCTAGTCATCTATACATTATGTTTTCAGTATGCTTATGTGGAAGATATCAATCCAATCCTAAGGAATCTCATTTAAAGGCAGTGAAAATATTTTTTTTCTCCATAAAGGGAACCATGGATTTAGGACCCTTTTATACTTATGGAAATGATTTTGTTCTAAAAAGTAATCCGAATAGAGACTTTGGTGGATGTAGAATGGATAGAAAAATTACATCCATAACTTTTCATTTCATAGGAGATTCATTAGTTTCTTGGTCATGCAAGAAGAAACACTCAGTAACACTTTCCATTGCTGAAGATGAATATGTAGTAGCTAGAAGTTGTTGTGATCATGTTTTGTGGATTAAAAACACACTCATAGTCTATGGTATGAGTTTTACCAAAACAAAAATTTTGTGTGATAATACTAGTGCCATTGCTTTAGAAAAAAACCATTCACATCACTCTCGTGCAAAACACATAGATATTAGGCATCACTTTCTTAGGGATCACACACAAAAAGGAGATATCATTCTCAATTTATCAGAACACAAGATCAACTTGCTGATATTTTCACAAAATCATTACCCAATTATAGATTTGAATATATTAATCAGATGTTAGGAATGATAACTGTAAGGTAATCTTCCTCATTTACTTTCTTTTAAAATCCTTCTCCTTGTAGTAATAAAATCCTTTTCAAAGGGGGGACACATTTTCTTGTTAGTTTTTTTTTCAAATTTGTTTAAATGAAACATTTCATAGGATAAATTTTTTTTCGTAGTCTTTAATATTTCGTAATGAAGATTTACATAATCAAAATTTTCTTAATGAATATTTTCATACTCATAATTTTCATAATGAAGATTTTTGTAGTCAAAATTTTTGTAATGAAGATTTTCATAATCAAAATTTTCATAATGAATATTTTCATACTCAAAATATTCCTAATGAATATTTCTGTACTCAAATTTTACATAATGAATATTTTATTAGTCAAAATTATCGTAATGAAGATTTTCATACTCAAAATTTTCCTAATGAAGATTTATGTATGCAAAATTTTTGTAATTAACATTTTCGTTCTCAAAATTTTCATAATGAAGATTTTTGACTCAAATGTTTTGAAATAAAGAATTTAGTAATCAGAATTTTCATTAAGAAGATTTTCCTACTCAAAATTTTCATAATGAATATTTTCATACTCAAAATTTTCATACTGATGTTTGTAGTTATCTTATATATTTTTTGTAATCAAAATTTCAGAATCTAAAGTTATTAAATATGAATTTTCTTTAATACGAATAATCATTCTAGCAATCTAAAATGTATGTTTCCTTTCATAAGATTTCATAATAATCCTTTAATTGCGGGTATTTTAATTTTTGTTTTAATATTTTTTGGATTATATTTCTCCTAAATCCAAATGAATTCTTAAAAACCTCAAAATATCAGGTTCTATCGAGTATTCCTTGAAGCTATCATATCAACTATCATATCTAATCAGAAGGATTTTAATCCATTGGATTGATTTTGGAAGTTGAACTGTCTCATCAAACACCTATATAGGGCACCCCTGATTCTTGTCCCAAATCAATCTCAAGCACTCACGTGCTGATGTTTTGTCCCTCTACATAAGCCCATTCTGAACTTCTCAGAGTTTTCTCAATTCCGAATTTCTATAGAAGAATCCTCTCAGAAAGATATGTCTATTGTCAAGCCAATTCTGGAGTGGCAGGTGTACAGAGAAAGGTTGGTGCATCTAAAATTCTCTTCTAATTGTGATTCAATCATTTTGAAGAACATCAAATTGAATGGATACAATAGTGTTTTCATATCGAATCTAATGGCTCAAGATTTGGTATATCCATATTTTCTTGTTGAGTTTTATGAATTAGTTAGTTTCTTTAAAGAAGAAGGTGGAGTGAAGTTTTCCTTCAATGTCTATGGAAATACCAAACTCTGCCATATACTATGGAAGAAAACATATTTGGTATTTTATATGATGGGTAAGTTTTATTTTGTTCCTACAAGTTGCCGGATGTCAAAGGATTCTTCGGAAAGGTGAAATCCATGGAGTTCCTCAGTCTTATTGATGTCAGGACACCGAATATTTCTCACCTCTCTACAAATAATTGGATCATTGAATTATGGGTTCAAGTATTTATCATTCCGAGAAAAGGTGACAAGGACACAATGAAAAAGAGTGATATATACATCCTAGACTATCTAGGGAACCTGGGGAAGGTTAATTTGGTTACACATATTCTAATTATGATTGATAATATCTAGAATAGAAATTTGAAGGCTCATATTATCATAAACCCAACCATTATTTCTAAGTTGATTGTTCGGTGTCTAGAATATTTCAAAATTCCTTGCAATTTGAAGCCTAGAAATGGAAAATTCAGGCTAATCAGTGATGATACATTGAAGAGGATGAACATTGGTTTTTCCAAAGACATTGGAGAATTTTATGACCTACTAGAGGATAAAGCTGAAGCTTTTCCAAAAAATCATGAAGTGGCTGAACCATTGAAAAAAGTGGGAAAGAAAATGAAGAAGAAGGAAGTAGAAGATAAAGGAAAAACACCAAAAACTAGGGAATCCAATCCACACCTCAAAAACCTAAGAAGAAAAAATCTAATCCAGATGAGGTTGTAGAAAAACAGAGGGAAGATAAGGAAAATAAAACTGTGGGGGAGCCATGTTTTGGTTTGGATACTGCTGAAGCCAATGCCATAAAAGAGAAGATAGAATATGATCTTGACAAGCAAGCTAAAGAAAATAAACAAAAGAAGAAGATGTCTGAGGCTGAATTTGTTCAATACCTTCTGAGGGATACAGAGAAAGAATCAAAGAATATCCTAGTACCAAAATATTTCAAGGTAGAATCTTTTCCTGAGACCCTAGGGAAGAAATTCATGACTCCGTGTTGACACTCCATTTCATCACAGAGACTAATGAATGGAAAAGGGAAATTCCTTAAGCACATGGAGAGTCATCCCTTGAAGAACATAAAAAATTGACAACATAATGAACAAGGAACCTTTTATGCATGGGTCATGCATGTTCCATTATGGTCGTGCAAGTCACTTGCACGAAATATTCTTTTTTCTCTCAAGGTTCATAGTGGCATATAAATAAACCCTGTTGGCCACCCATTTCAAGGAGGAAAAATCCAAAACTCAGATTCAAGCTCTGGTCACCCATGACTCTATCTGGATACTTATGAAAACATCTATGGTAATTCCTTTCCATGAATAGAATCTCTAAAGATGAATAATAACGCCTAAGTATTAGAACTCATCAATACATGCGTGCCTATGTGTTCAACACTTATGGGAAGTGAAGGAACTTGAACACCGCCTCTCCCTCTCAAGGAAACATGCATTCCACACATCTGAAAGCCTCTAGGGGTGATATTAAGGGCTCAAATTCAAAGTCTCCCAATTATAACTTCATGTATTCTTTATCACCAATGTGATCTCATGTCGCGTAAGTATACTTGCACGACTAGGACTTGCACGCCAGAATAGTACTTGTGCATCTTCTCCTAATTCACTTCCTTTTCTCAAATACACCTCTCCTATTCAAGATTTAGCCTTAAAACTCCTCTTAAATGACATTTGTGGCATGGTTCCATTGTTTTAGTCATTATCTGAAAAGAATTATGATATGTTATTTTAACATGAGCCTCCTATTCAAAAGTATTCCCCAGTTATAATTTCTCTTAACCTGGGACACCTTTTCAAGAGTAATCCCCAGTTTTAATTTCTCTTAATAAGGGCATCCTCATTAGGAGTAAGCCACAATTTCCCTATTTATGCGCTTCCTCTTTTGAAGTAAGCCCTTATCTTATGCCTTTTTGGTTTGGGCCTCCTCCTCAAGAGTAAGCCCCAAATTACAAAGTCCCCTTAACCTGGGCCTCCTTTTCAAGAGTAATTCCCAATCATAATTTCCCTTAACCTGGGCCTCCTTTTCAAAATTAATCCTCAGTTATAATTTATTTTACCCTAGTCCTCCTTTTCAGGAGAAATCCCCAGTCATAATTTCCCTTAACATTGGCATCCACCTTAGGAGTAAGCCCCATGTTCTCTGTTCATGGGAATCCTACTTAGGAGTTAGCCCTAATTTTCATAATCATGGGAATCCTCCTTGGGAGTAAGCCCAAAGTTCATTAATCATGGGAATCCTCTTTAGGAGTAAGCCCCATGTTCTTTAATCATGTGCTTCCTCCTTTTCATGAATGAAACCCAATAATAAGTTCCCTTAACCTTGGGAATACTTCTCAAGAGTTAGCCCCAACCATAAGTTAATGTCCCCACTAATCTAGGCATCCTCTTTAAGAGTAAGCCCCAAATTATAAATCTAAATCTCCATAAAGCACAAATATCTTTATGTACCCTGTTAATGGGATTCCACCTTAGGATTAAGCCCCAAGTCCCCCCTAATTTGGGCATCCTCCTCAGGAGTAAACCTCATGTTAGAGTATCCAAATATCCATAAAGTAAAAACACCTTTATGGACCCTGCTCTTAGGATTCCTTCCTAAAAGCCTTTGTCTTCATTTACTTCGGTGGCACTACATATGTAATCTCCACATCATTTATTATGATTTCATCTTTCTTGACACAATCGTCAGATTTTACTAATACCTGTTGTTTCTCACACTGAGCATGTCTCACGTGAGCGTAGAGTGTAAAATTATTTATGAAATCACTCATTGATCCATTACTCATGCATAAACCTCATACTTATTCACTCAAACTACGTGGGTTATGATTTTTTTTATAACAAGGATATGTAGGTAACCTATCTGTGGGTACGATCCCAAATCTAAAATAATCTTTTTCTTTCTGAACGACAATAAACTTCAACTGCCCCACTGAGTGGCTTTAAAATTGGTATGGTTATCATAATGACCAAGAGACTTGTATATAATGTATTAAATGATACCATTGATTAAAAATCACTAAAAAATATGGATGATTCTCTATCGATGAATAACCTCAAATACATATAAAAGATTCTCTAAATATCATACATAAAAATCCTTGATTTCCAAATCTGAAGAAAAAACACATATTTATGCATGGAAAATTAATATTGATTCATGAACATAATTCAAATCAATAAGACTCCCGATGTAGACAATTATTACCCCCCCAAAAAGGTGTGATGAGTCTGACCTCCCATCCTCTCGACCTATGAAAATTCTGCAGTCTCCTCAGTCCATAACTAATGGGAACCTATTTTTGTAATATATGTCCAAATAGTTATAGAATAATTGGTTGTTTCTGGTTCTATGAATAAACCTATTAGAAACTGATTGGAAGTTTTGAACCTTACTAAAAAAAGTACAACCCCATTTCCAGTAGAAACAAAAATGGTGAACCTGACGTTAACCCTTAACCAAGATAAATGATGTTTTACTTGATTTTTATGCCCCTATTTAACATAATGTGAGGCCCAAAAATGTAATCAATAACATATGTGATCATCCAAAATATGTAGTCTGGCCAAATGTATCTTGATTATGTATGTTATATCAAATAGGCACTCTTTTCCAAGATCTCTATGCACTATAGAAATGGCTTCTTTAATATTCACACCTGTGAATTCCTCATCCACTACTCCTGCTGGATCCTCGTCTGCATTGAGGATGACATCACCTACTCAACATCTTCAACGCTGGGACTCAAATGAATTTGTTAAGGAATATCGTCAAAACTATACTATTCTGACTCTAGAGGCTGCTCAACAATCCCTCCATGTTAACAACACACCGTAGTTGTCCGGACAGCGATGACCAGTGGTCAAAAATCAGGTGGGGCCAACCACTGTCTCCAACAGTTTCAGGTCATTATCCACAGAATGCATCAACCAGTCCCCCCATATTACCGGGAGGTGAATGAAGAGGTCACTCAAGGCCTCAGTTCAAGAAATCAAGAGTCATTCCTGAGCACTCCCATAAACAATCACCAACAGACTTGTACGGTAGTGCACCCTCAACATGATGAGGGTATCACCTTTAGTGGTTAGGCTCAGGTTCTTCTGACCTGAGCATGCAAGACAAACCGTCAGAGGCGAAATCCAGTCAATATGGAATAGATTCTTACTTCTGCCCCTCCATAGAAGTCCATCAAGCCAACTTGATTGAAAAAAATGAGCTAGCATATACACCCATCTGTCCTAATGTAACTGCCCAGCATACTCATCTAGTATTAGACCACCAATCCCGCCATGAAATTTCAGCAAATATTATAGGCAGCAATATACACCTGTTTATAATTCCTCAGCTAGTCAGCAGGATCATCTGACTGCAACAAAAGAAACATTCCAATCAAATGTGGTGGGGAACAATCAATAGGCACATACACCTGAAATTCATTAGGATAACCAATAGTTTCGTTTGGTAGCACCCATAGATGTCAATTGGAAAGCTCCAATGACATGAAGGGGGAAGATACAATTTTCTTCCCACACACACGAGTACTGTCAGAAGTCACAGACAGTAAAAGGATGACATGAGAAGGAATACACACCTTCTCCAAGCATAGAATGAACATATATTGTCATTTGAGTAGCTGATGTCACCATGAACATTCTGACAATTGTGAAATAGTAGAAGTAAAACCATACCCATATTCTGGATGCCTGTCAGAATATTATAACAACTTCAACAGCATCGCAGTGAAGGAGTCATAAATCTATTCCTATTAGTGGAGTGAATCATCAACATATCACTTCAGAACAGATACACACCTTTTTCCTAATCCAAGAGGGTTGTGGGGCATACTCTCCCATGTAATACAAACAATCAATTCCGGCACGTACACCTGATTTTAATGGAGATAATCAGCCTAACCTGACCATTTCTCTTGAACAGTCACATACACCAGCCCATATTAACCCGTTTCATCAACAACTGGATTCCAAGGTGATTAGTATGGTGTCTATGAAAAATACTAATCCATCCAAGCCATGAAATCAAGAGACAATCTGTAATAAGGCCTTACTTGATGGTAGATCTCTTGTAGCCCTCAGACAATTATCTGTTGCAACTCAAGATTATACTCCCTCATTTCCCAATAGTGGGAATAATAATTCTGAAGTTCTTAATTAGACACTTCCTCAAGATGGCTTGCTTCATAACAGTTTCTTCGATCTCAAAATATCATCTTTAGATGAGTTCCATGATATCCCTCTCTGTGTCTAAAAGATCAAGGAGAAAAAGGTTGCATCTTTTACTATAACCCACCATGGTGGACCTCCCCATGATGATAAATTTAGCTACGAAAGACCTCTCTACAGTAGTAATTCTCATTTCCTGTAAAATTCTTCAAAGGACTATGCAGTAACATGAAAGCCCTCTTATCAAGGGACACGAGAAAATGTGAAGCCAGTCGTGTCTAATGATTTACCATTAGTAGGTGAAATAATTTCTCAGTATAAAGATAGCCCGAGGTGTAGGTCATTCACCGAACCACACCTGGGTCATTCATTTTTTATTTTGACAAACGAATTCTCTGCCAATATTCTTTACTCTGATAAGGCAATAGATATTCAACAAATTTGGTCTAATCAGGTAGAAGAATCTTCATTGAATGATAAGGAAGAAGTGTTGAATATGAGAAAACAACTGGTGAAGGGAGAAGTACCAGTCATGTTTTGGCCATTGGGTGACTCCCAGTATGATATTCCAGAATTGTTGATGGAAGATTGTATTCATGATATTCATCTAAACATGTGGAAAACACATTGCCACTTGAAAAAGAAAATATTATCTTATGATTAATATGAAAATCATGTTAAGATAATAAAAGGGTTACAAATACAAATTGATTTTGAATATCTCTCAGTATTCCAATATCAAAATGTTGAAAAGCAGCAGAGATTCCTTCAGCGTTCATGTCGTGGCACATTAAAAAGGTTGCACCAGTTAATTACAAATGCCCCATCTGGTATTCGTATCCGGGGATGGGGTGCTCCTGGAGAACTGCATTTCACTGTACTCTCCAGTCAACAATGCCCGCCAAAATTTATCTCATGAAATGATATTGACCATGGCAGGCCACAACCAATTGATTTTCTATGTAATAAAAGGCTTGCTCAGGAACATGCCTCAACTAGTTCTTCCCAATGTTTGGCATACAAAGAACAAGTTGTCAAATTAATCTTGCATCAAGGAAATGAGAATGTTGAACTGGGATCTCGTTTAGATCATGAATATCATCAGGTGATAGAGGTGTCAGAAGTCATCCAATGGTCATTTGATCCATGTGATTTTTGGGAATGTAGGTTGATGCATCTGTCTAATTTCTGGACTAAAGTCCACAAAATTAGGAGAGCTTTTAATAAAGTCTCAGATGTAGAAGCTCAAGAACCACCTCAGCTTTCTAGGATGGGGACACTTTTAGCCCAACCCTTGGGATCAATAGATGGGAGTCAAGGAATTGAGCCGGGAAAGAAGGAAGAAACCTAATCCACCAGACTGTGGACTTTTTCAAATCCACAATCACTTCCTCAGTGAAAGTTAGTCTTCTCTTGATTAGGGAAGAAGCCACAAGAGGAACACAGATCCAAATTATCTGAATATTCCCTACAAATTACGGTTTATCAAGAAGTTCATGAAGGATCAACACAACCAAAGGAAATGTCTCATAAAGGACATAGAAGAAGATAGTAATTCAGAAATACCGATAGAAGGGATGCAATGTGTTATGCATCGATAAATGTCATCAATGATATTGTTACAGATCCTCAAGAACATGAGGCTCCCTCAGAGGGATCATATGAAACGTTCATGTTCAAGAAGCTATACACACATAAATAAATGAAGAAGGTGTGTGCACCAAAAGACAGAGGGTTGCACTGGGGAAAGACATTTTCTGGTGTAATGCCCTTCCATACTCCAGAATGTCACATTCCAAATAAAAGGGTAAAAGTCAGGTTACATTCCACCCTTCCTCTGTAGAAGGACAATCACTCTCATTAGAAGAAAGGTTCGTACAACAGGAGGAAGAAATGAAGGTGTTAAGTTGGTTGAATGGAGAACTACTTCAAGGTAGTATTCCTCCTAAGTGTGATGGAGTCAGACATTTAAGGTAATTCATTGATGTTACTGTGATGGATAATGTATATCCTCTTTTACATGTACACCCTCATAGGTCCAATCCTTATGATCATATTCAACAACAATCGGGAATTCTACCATCAATTGTAGTACTAGTGACAGCACCTGTCCAAAATCCAATTATAGAACCTTCTGAGGTCCAAGATCAACCAGATATTTCTCAAAGATAATAACTACCATTGAGTCATTAAAAGTTTGGTTGGAAGCTATGGAAGGAAGGAGTGCAAAAATTTAACCAGAAAAGAGAGCTTACCCTGAATGGGTGGATGTAATTCCTCCCCCATCAAAATTTTCAAGTACCACATTACCAATTTTTTATGGTTTTGGAGATCCAGAACAACAAGTAACACATTTAGATTCTCATTGTGATATTATGATAGGATCTCATCAAAAACAAGAGGTAGTTAAGCTCAGGTGTTTTTTATTGTCATTACAAGGGCATGCTTTTTTCTGGTATACAGGCATTCATTCATAGTCAATTATTGGGTGGGAATATCTCCATCAAATATATCCCCTTAAATTTAGCTCAAAATTGCCAATGAGTATAGTTTTCTATCTTACTAATTGTAATAAAATGGAAAAACAATGTGTTTCAGATTTCATTGCTCACTGTAAGGGATTAACATATTCCTTAAGATTAGCACTCCCTCAAGAAGAATTGTTGACAATCTATGTGGAAAATTTGCTTAATTATTATGCACTCCATTGATCCCTATGAAATTCACAGGAGGGTTTTGAGACATTACTTCAATCGCTCAACAGATCAAATATACTCTTATATAGACTAAGGCTAAAACTAATGTAATTCCATCAGTTACGGGAAGGAGAATGGGGAGAGAAGATACTGCTACAATTACACTTAAACATGCACCTGCACCTGCTTCCACTTCCAAACCTTTATTTTATCGAAGAGCTCCACCTCCTGAGCGTCAATAACAGAGACAGTCTTGGCAAGATGATCAAATAGATCAAATATCGAAACAATTTGGGGAGTTAATAAACAATTTTTATTATATTCTAAATGAACAAGTTCTTGATTACTTCATTTCAGCTTTGGAAAATAATTTGCTTCAGTTTCCAGTGCCTAAAAGTCCAAAAAAGGAAGAAAATTAAGACCTTCCCATATATTTCCTATTTCATCAGATGTTGCGGCATCCCATTCTAGAGTGTTTTGTCTTAAAAAACCTCCTACTAAAGATGGTGGACTCATGAAAAGTAAAACTGAAAGTTTCTTCATCCTTGGTAGCATGTGTTACTGCTACAGATGTAGAAGAAGAAGGTGAGTGGCATGAAGTCAAGAGCAAAAATGCACAGAAATATGATGATTGAATGGTTAGAAAAATGATCAACCGAAACCATTCCAGTTTAAAAACACAATTGAATCAACAAATTGTGTCTCCTATAATAAATTCCACAATAAAACTACCTTCTTCAGAAGATAAATCCTCAAAGAAGAGGCATAATTCGAAGAAAGAAGAGCAGTCATAAAAAGATGATCTCATGTCAAAGCCTATATAGCCTTTGACTATGGGAGATTTAATGCCATCTACAACAAAATCATGGGCACTACCCCACCAAATGGTACATCTTTTAATGGTTCATCAGGAAGATTCATAATGAGATGAATAGTTGATCTTTGGTTTTGTTAACATGAATCTCTTAACAGATCTGTATGTCAGTCACAGCTTCGATCTTGATGATACTGAGTTCCTTGTATAAAACAGAGGAATTAGAGGGAGTTATAGAGGTATTGGATACAAGGGATGATGTGGATATTTTAGAAGCCACTATTCCAATCCTACCCCAGCTAGAACTTTATATGCACATATACTCATGAAAAAGCCCTTCAGCAGGCTCAACAAGGACAAGAAACTTCCTCCACGCATGGCAGATTCATTCCTGGCAAAATTATTTTGGAGGATCTATTAGAGGTTACAACTTCTTCCTCTCGAAAAATAAATAGACCTAGTCAGTCTATTCTACCAAATCCAGGAGTTTTTTCAACTCCTACCCTGATACAAGATGCATATACTTCCAAAGCATCAACTTCTAAGGCACCTGTGAAACTACATGCTCTTGTTGGGAAACACAGACCTTTGGACCAAAATTATGATGTCTTGAATAATTTTTCCCCAATACCGACCAAGTTATCAATTATAGATGCCTTGAATCTATCAAAGGATCTTTGGGAGGAACTCATTGAGGCATTGTCAAGTCCTCTGGAATTCAAAACTGAAATTACTGCAGCTGAAGTGCACCATATAGAGAATGATCCTACAGAATTCCATGTAGTGATATCATTTACAAATGAAGATGAATATGATGTTGTTCATGGACATATCAGACCTTTGTATTTATCTAGAAAGGCCAATTATGTAGACATCCGACTATCTTTCATTGACAATGGTTCTAGAGTCATCCTCATCCCTATTCGTACACTACATCGATTGGGCCTCACAGAATCTGATTTATCTCCTTTTACTATGATGTTGCAAGGATATGATAAAAATTAATAAGAACCTCTGTCCGATATTACACACAGAACTCAGTTTGGAGACCTTGTATCCAATTCAGATTTCATTGTTGTCTTTCATGACACAACATTAAACATTTTTCTTAGAAGACCTTGGCTACATCAATATGCAGCTATACCTTCATCATACCATCAATGTATCAAATATTATTCCAATGGTCAAATTAGGACATTTTATGGTGATAAAGCCCCATTCAAAACATGTGAATATCAATACATTGAGGCATAATTCTATCACATGGTGGGAAAGGAGATAACCACAACAATGGAGAATACCAAAATTAATGCTCCATATGTTTTGGAAAAGATTCATGTAAACCCATTCATACATGTGAGTACAGATTATGTGTTTCCCATCAGTTAAATTGATAGGATATACCCAAATCAAAATACTCTTATGGAAACATCCACAATGTTAATTACAGAAACCATGCAAGACAGCAAGGTAGAAATTTTTGATTCACCATGCAATGATGAAAGCTCAAATAGAGATGTATTCATTTCATATACAGAAATCCAGAAATTCTATACATCATCAATCAGACTAGAAGAAGTTATAACAATGCCAGAGGAAAATAATGATGTCGATTCTCCATCCATCATCTTCTCTCTATTACCTCCAAAAGATCCTTTATCATCAATAGGGTCAGAAATGGAAGCCTCTCCTCCAAAATGGTCTAATTTTAACTTCTCCCCTGATTAGGGAAATTAGGATTCATCATCTACAATTCAATTAGAAACTGAAGAAGTTACACATATGGAAGAAGAAGAGGAAGATCTTAGGGATGCTTCTCCTGAATTTTTTAGAAGGTATCTCTACCACTGTGGATGAACTCAGAGAAATAAATCTGGGTAGAAAAGAAGACATACACCCCACTTTAATTATTATGGCCATGACTCTTGAAGAGAAAGAAATGAATATTTCATTTTTAAAGAAAAATAGAGATATATTTTCTTGGATTTATACAGTAATTCAAGGGCTTGATCCAAATGTTGCTACTCATCATTCGGGTTTTCCAGAAGAGCATCGAGGATTCAAGTATTTCGTAAGAAGAACACACCCAACTTATGCCTACGAAATTATAACTGAAGTGGATAGGCTTATCAAGGCTAACATCATCATAAAAATTAAATATCCAAAATAGATGGCAAACATTGTCCCTATGTTAAATAAGAACAGACAAATTAGTGTTTGAATTGACTTCAGAGATCTTAAACGGTATTGTTCCAAGGAGGATTTTCCTGTTCCGATTATAGAACTCTTAATTGATGCAATAGTTGGCAACAAAGCACATTCATACATGGAAGGATATTCTGGGTATAATCAAATCTGAATGTCTCTTGAAGATGAAGAATCTACAGCCTTCATAGCCCCTCATGGGGCGTTTTTCTATCAGGTAATGCCCTTTGTCCTGGAGAATGCATGTGCGACATTTCAACGTGCCATGCACCGTATCATCAAACCATTTTTAGGGATATTTTTTGAATGTTATGTGGATGATTTGGTGGTTAAATCCAGAAAACTTTCTAATCTCTTGGCTGATTTGGAAATCATATTCCACAAACTTCGACAAGATAATTATAAGACGAACCCCTTGAAATGTGCTTTTGGGGTGACCTCTGGAAAATTTCTCAGCATTGATGTACGCCATCGTGGTATCGAAGTTGATACTGAGAAGACAAAATCAATCCTTGGTATGTCACCTCTATGAAATTTGAATGAATTGAGAGGACTTTAAGTACACTTAGCTTATATTTATTTTTTCATCGCCAATCTGGAAAGAAAATGTCTACCCTTCACCAAATTAATGAAAAAGGGAGTCACTTTCTAGTGGACTGAAGATTGCCAAGAGGAATTAGATATCCTCAAGAAATATCTCTTGAGTCCACCAGTATTAATGTAACATTTTGATGAAATACCACATATCCTCTGTGTAACAGCTTTAGAGCGATCACTGGGTGCCTTCTTTTCCCAAAAGAATGATATTGGGAATGAAAATAGCCTTTACTATCTCATTTGAACTATTCTTGAGGCAGAAACTCAATATTAATGTTTTGAAAAGTGCTGTCTAGAGATAATCTTTGCAGTTCAGAAATTGATACACTAAATGAAACAGCATGAGGTCCAATTGGTATCTCACAATAACCCGCTAAAATTTATCCTTAGTCGTATAATGCTTACAGGACGTCTGGCAAGGTGGGAAGTTATTTTGTAGTAGTTTTATAACCAGTATATGTCTCAAAAGGCAATAAAGGGCCATGCCCTGGCTGATTTCTTTACTGAACACCCTTTAGTATAAGATGCAACTTTAGATATTGAAGTTTGTGATGAGGAAGTCTTATCTATTCAAGATAATCATCAAACATGAGAAATGTACTTTGATGGTGCTTCTAGAAGTCCACCAGGGAAGAAAATAAAAGATCATAAATTCAAAAAAGATGGGTTAGGAATTGTACTTATTTCAACAGAAAAGGCAACGCTACCCTATTCCTTCTTATTGTTGGAAGCCAATACAAACAATGAATGAGAATATCATGCTCTCATCACAGGCTTCGAATTGTCACATCAGGCACATGGGAGTCACTTAATGGTTAAAGGTAATTCAGACCTGGTAATCAAACAATTAAGTGGGAAATATGCCATCAGAAAAGAAGATTAAATCCCTTTGTATGATTATTTCAGAGAGTTAATGGTGGAATTTCCTTCAGAACCAACATTTTCTTATGTCCAGCGATCACAAAATGCTCAAGATGATGCACTGGCTAATGTAGCCACAGCTCTGGCAGATCTAAATTGGGACAAAACAGTCATCAATATTGCTCACCATCGTACAGTTTCACCATATGTTCAAAATCAGAATATTGGAAATCAATGAAATTTATCCCATTTCTGAACCATATGGTCATACTACAGGATGGATGACAGCAATTAGGAAATACCTTCAAAATGGAAAACTCCCACCTGATAGAGCCGGGAAAGAACAAGTCCGGTGATGTGTGGTCAATTTTAATCTTTATGATAGCCCAGATCACCTAGAAAAAATTCTCTACAAGATTGGTTTTGATGGAATTATCATTAGATGTATTGATAGTAAATAGACAATG
This sequence comes from Viscum album, assembly GCA_963277665.1. Taxonomy (NCBI): domain Eukaryota; kingdom Viridiplantae; phylum Streptophyta; class Magnoliopsida; order Santalales; family Viscaceae; genus Viscum; species Viscum album. The sequence goes on from OY728165.1 coordinate 1,155,517,314, forward strand.
GCTGTTATGAAAGAAGTACATGCAGGAGTCTATGGTGCCCACATGTCTATACATAGACTGTCTGATCATGTTCGAAGACATGGATACTTCTGGCCATCAATGATACAAGATTGTGTGGATTTCACTAAGAAGTGTAATTAATTACAAGTATATTCCAATTTTATTCATCCACCCAGAGTTTCTCCATACAGCTAAATACTCATTGCAATTTTCCACATAGGGAATGGATGTAGTATGACCTTACCCTTTGGATACATCCAAGCATTTTAAGTATATTCTTACTGCTACAGACTTCTTCTCTAAATGGGAAGAGGCAATACCTCTCAACGAAGTTAGTTCCAAATTCATTTTTAGATTTATAATGTCCAACATCATTACTAGATTTGGTGTCCCTCATACCATTTTGAAAGAAAATGGCTCCAAATTCTATTCATCTGAGGTAAAGAAGTTGTATCAAGAATAAAACATCAAATCCAACCATTCATCTTGGTATCATGGAGTGTAAAATGGCCAAATGGAAGCCTTCAATAAGACTCATTCAAACATACTGCAAAATATGGTGGATAAAATAAGAAATCATGGCCTCATAATTTTTTTCATGCTTTATGGGCTTATCAGACCACCACCCGCACTACTACGCAGTCAACTCCATAATCATTGGTATATGGAACGGAATAATTTTTTCCCATTGAGATTAAATTACCTTCACCCAATGTAGGCATTTGAGATCAGTCATCTACAGATGAACAATCTCGAATGATATTGGATGAATTGGAATGATAAGATAAAAAATATTGGGCACCATGAACCACTTGGAAGTCTATCAGAATCGAATAGCACAAGATTTCAACAAAAAAGTTGGTCTTCATTCATTCCTTTAAGGAGAATTGTTATTGTTCCTTATAACTCCAATGATACCAGGAACGAAACCTCCAAAGCATGAGTCAAAGTGGTAAGGACCTTACTCAATACATAAGGTCTACTCCAACAGTGCTTATTCTTTAATCTCAATGGATGGAGAACTCATCCTGAATCAAACCAATGCCAGATTTCTGATGAAGTATTTTGTGTAACACAAATAAATCTTTAGTCCTTACTGCCAGACTTTAAACTGCACAGTCCCCATAGTCCTTACTGCAAGACTTTAAACTACACAGTCCCTATACTCCTTACTACAAAACATTAAACTGCACAGTCCCCATAGTCCTTACTGCAAGACATTAAACTGCACAGTCCCCATAGTCCTTACATCAAGACTTTAAACTGCACAGTCTCCATAGTCCTTACTGTATGAATTTAAATTGTACAGTCCCCATAGTCCTTACAACATGACATTAAACCGTACATTCCCCATAGTCTTTAATAAAAGACATTAAACTACATATTCCATGTAGTCCTTACAAAAATACTATAAACTGCACAATCCCCATAGTCCTTACTACAAGACATTAAACAGCATAGTCCATTTAGTACTTAATGAAAGACTTTATACTACACACTCCACATTGTCCTTACTGCAATACATTAAACTGCACAGTCACCATATTCCTAACTGCAATACTTTAAACTACACAGTCCACATAGTCCATACTGCAAGACTTTAAACTACACAGTCCCCATAGTCCTTACTACATGGCTTTAAACTGCACAGTCCCCATAGTCCTTATTGAAATACATTAAACTGCACATACCCCATAGTCCTTACTGCACGACATTAAACTGCACTGTCCCAATAGTCTTTACTGCAAGACTTTAAACTGCACTGTCCCCATAATCCTTACTACATGTCTTTAAACTTCATAGTCCACATAGTCCTTACTGCAAGACATTAAATTGCACAGAACCTATAGTACTAACTGAAAGACTTTAAACTGCCCAGTCCCCATAGTCCTTACTGCAAGACTTTAAACTACATAGTTTCCAAAGTCTTTATAGTAAGACTTTAAACTGCACAGTCCCTTTAGTACTTACTACAAGACATTAAACTGCATGGTCCCTATATCATCCAACATGACGTTAAACTGTGTCGCTTTTTTCCTACATGACATTAAACTATGCACATGTCCTTCAAGACATTAAACTACAATACGTCCTAGCTACATGACACTAAACTGTAAAACACCCTTTTGTCCTACATGACGTTAAAGTGTGAATCGTTGGGGTTGTTGTTACCTCTCGTTTCTCACACCAAATATGAATCACATGAGTTTATAGTAAGCTACAACCATAACACCCTATATGGAACGCTAACCATGCGTAAGTCCCAACATCATCTTCGTGTTTTCTTCAAGTACGACTTGATCACCAATTCATTCTTAATTGAACTACACTGACTTTGATCCTTGCATTCTAGGCTGGGTACGTAGGAAACCTCCCATGGTTCAAGCCCAAAACCAATCTATTCACCTCTGTCTCATATGATGTTGATCCAGGAAGCATCCCAAAATCAATCTCATCTCGTTGGTTCACCTTTGACCCACATAATGTTAAACTATGTACTTCCCTTTTGTCCCTACTACATTACATTAAACTATGTAGCACCATCGTCCTTGCTATATGACATTAAACTATACAGTCCCCCATTGCCCCTCTCCTGAGAGAAAATCATCATTAACATTGATCCCGAATCATGTCATATTTCTAATACTACATGAATACATGGGAATTCTTGAACCTTTAATCTTGGGTCAAACCATAATTTCACTAAAATCCCCTTCCATCCTTCACTTGTACGAACCAAATCTGTACAAAGGTTATTTCAAGAACTATGTATGGCTTGATTCCCATTCTTATGGGATATGTAGGAATGTTCGAGCATCCCTTAAATCTAGCACCATGTCATTGGGACTAACCCCAAATTCCACATTCAGTCGTTTGGTTGAAAAGTACCCCTAGGAAAACATGAAGGTGGTATGAAAGCCCTGGTCTTCATTCACATTAGGTTTATAAAACACACAATGTGTATTCCTCATTATGGTTTGAGCACTATGACCCTAAACTAATACCTCCTAAACTCTTGTCCCACATGATGTTAAACAGTATTTAAAGAATTACATATGGCTTGATACCCATTCTTATGGGATATGTAGTGAAGTCCAACATCTCAATTCAGGACCCAGCCAAAACATGATTATGGACAGCATTGGTCTGTGTATCTCCTTCATGCATTGGAAAAATCCCATTTTGATGTGTCATATTCCCAACCATAAATACTTCCAGATCTCCATAACCCTTTTCTTGACTTCTGGTCACAAAATGTTTGATACTTGGGAATTCATTTGTCTGACTATGCAGCACATGCCCTTACGCGGCCTTGCATAAGTTGTCTATATAACAGACCTATTATCCCAATGATTTTATTATTTGAATATGAATCCAATGAAATTATTTTTCCCCGCATAATTCAACCCCCTAATGGGTTTGTTAAATAGTGGTAATTTCATTATTGGGAGGAAAACCTATTTTTTCATTATTGTTCTTAATGACAAAACGGATGGATCTGCAAAAAATATCTATCCTTAACATATTTTTCCCATACTCTTTTTCATGATTTGAATGTATTCAAGTATATGGTTTATATTTCCCTTCCCTACGTTTGGGTCAGACCTTTGCAAAAAAGAGACATTCATCAAATTATTTGACAATATTGATTGGGAATATCCTTTCCATATTCAAGTACCCCTCACCATACAACAAACTCTATGATTTTGAAAATTTGAATCTCCATAAACCTCCCCTAGATTTTTAGCAATAGAAAAGTAAAATTTATGAGAGTTCTTTTTCCTGACTATGCAGAACGTACCCTTAGGTGGCCTTGCATAAGTAGCCTACATAACGGACCTGTCAGCCAAAAGATTCTATTATTTTACTATGCATCCAATGCCATTAAATGGACTTCCATAATTCAACCCCCTAATGGGTTTGTTAAATATTTGTAACTTCACTCGTCATAAATACTTCCTATAATTCCTTTTAGCCATTTTTTTATATCATCACTCAGATTTAATATTTCTTAGGTCATAGTTTACATGTTTTCCCCCATACTTGAATTTGTTAATATTTTTTCAAAAAAATTATCAAGGAATTGAGTCAATTTTGATCCATTTGGTCAAAGCTATTCAACCTACAAAAAATAGAACTTCTTATGTCTTTCAAGCATGAATTTAATCTCCAAACAAAAGATAGGGTGCTCATTAAATTGGGAACATGTAAAAGGAACTCTGAACAAAAGTTGAGTCCCATCTCCCAAAACATACATATTATATGATTTAGGTAATATTGAGAAAAAACATACAAATTTCTGAGGTTGTTTGTATCACCCTAGAAAAAATCAAACTATGCTTACTAGGCCCATTGGATTAGGTATAATTAATTAAAGCAAGTTGTAAGAGAATTCATGCACAAATGATTAAAGATGAAAGTGTTTTTCATTGATGCACAAGAGTTAAAAGTACAACCATAAACTAGAGTCTCTTATCATTTTCCAAGAATTACAAGAGGCTTTCAACATAACTTTTCATTTAATTTATGTTATCTCGAGCTTCATCAGCAACCACTTCAAGTTAATTCACTCGACCAACTTCACACTTTTCATCTTGATGGAGTGCTTTATTGGAATCTACAATGGTTTTCATACTATTTGTTTGAACTTCTTCTAGTGAATTGTTATGTTTTTCATGTTCCCCAGTTACAACATCTCACTATTTTTGAAGGTGAATCTACCGGACAACATTCTCTTTGATCTTATGCTACATCTACTTCAACATTGCAGCATGATCAGCCTTAGATTTGGACATTGCAGCCTTAAATTTGATGATATTGGTCTACAACCTTGCTCTGGTCAGATCATGATGGTACATTTGCTCATGATTCCTCTTTAAGATGACTTGTTTCACCGTGGTATGGATATCCTGATATCAAAAACCGGAAAGTCCTAACATGACGAAGAAGGATGAAAGTCGCAGGATCTTCGAAGATGGATCTTCAAGAGGAAATTCAGATATAATCCTCTATATATTCTACCATGCCTTGTGATGTGATAATTGGAGCACCTTCTGCACCTCTGGGTCTGACTCAGCTTCACTATCACAGGGGGGGGAATATATTCTGGGATTAATTCACTTAAAGAAGTTCCATGTTTTTCTCCTCCCCCTTGACCGTTAATACTTCACTTTCTACACTCGTTGGAGTTGAGGCTGAGGCTTCACCTCTAGATCTAGCCACTAAAATTGATAGCCCTACATAGAAAATTCAACGCTTTGGTTAGTTCCAAAGGATAAAAAAGGTTTCTTAGCAGTCTTGAAAATTAAGTATAGCAACAAATATATTCATATTTTACCTAATGGTAGATCAACAACATGAGAAGTCCCATCCGCATCTTTATTATCTTCAACATGATTTTCAGGATGGGTTTTAGGAAGCATTGATGGGTTATGATCCACTTGAGAGAGTGTCTCTACAATAATAGGGTTGTCTCTACCAACTTCAGGCATCGGCAGATCAACAGCTTTCTCAAATGGAACTATACATTTCAAACAATCATGGTAAGAGAAGTAATAAGAAATTTTTAAAAGGATGAAGGATAACACTCACCTCCAAAATATTCTAAATCACATGTTTATTTAACAAGATCTAAAATTTCTTCAAAACATGCGCCAGGTTTCATCATTTCATCTAGTGATATCTCAGATTCCGGGTTAGTCACACCAGTTGGAGTATTTGATATGTCTTCATGGCGACCCTCATCCTGTAGCCTCTGACCTTGGAAAAATTATTCAGAGAAAATTATAGAATCAGTTGTAGTGGAAACAAAATGTTCTAGTGCAGGTGTTGAACCTAAAGCATCACAGAATGGAAGTCAGTTGATTTTTTCATTCAACATTGTTTTTCATATTGTTAATTTACCAGAAGTAGGATTTTCTCTCCTTGCAGCAGCAACATGAGCAGCCAGGTCATCATGAATTGGCGACTGTTCACCAGCACCCTCCGTCGTCCTCAGTGGAGGTTCAATCCACTCCCTTAGAGGAGAAATTTAAGAAGCCCTTGAAATCCCAAGAAATATGAGAAAACTTTTCATGATTTAGGATTCCTGATTATCTGAAGGACTTACCACTACTGATGAAGCGTTTAACTGTGGAATTCCTCCTTCGATGTCTTTGCTTGTTTGCCTTTTTGGGTGTGTTGACATCGTCACCTCCGAATATAGGTATTGGAGAGTGAAAATTACTTTCTAACTCCTCTTCCAAGGCTTACCGGCCTGGAGATACTTCATACTATTCACATGGAGATTCAGTAGATTCAATATCAGTTCCACTAGAGCAATATTGTGGTCAAGGGACCTTTGCAGTTCCATTCATTACATGCTGCAGGATGAAGAAAGTAATTTCCTTGAGTAAAAAATCTTTAACTGAAGTCATGTTCCAAAGCAAATAAGTATAGAGACTTACATCTTCAAGAGCCACGTAATCATGCCACTCCTCATCTACTGAAGAACCAATCCCCTTAGTGGTGACATGATCAATCGTGTCCATCACCCGCTTGGTGAGAGGAATGGAATCATAAGTGGAATATATGAGAATCTCTAGATCTCTGATTTATGCCCGCACTTTATCGGGGTTTTCCTTAAAACGAATGTTAGAAGAAGCCCGAATATTTCCTACTCCAAGGATGTGTATCCCTTCTCATAAGTCTATCCAGGATGTTTCATCATTTCAATATAAACTCCTCCATGTCCGGATAGCCTCTGGTCGTAAATATTCATCTTGTGCACCAGAAGGCTTCGAGGAGGGTCCTATAATCTTGGACTTCAACTTCATCTCAGCTTCTACAATCACATAAAAAGGACAATAAAATAGAACATGATACACTATAAAATAACAGTGATTAAATTTCCTCAATGATATAACTTACCAAGATTCGATCGAGTAGGTCTCTTAACTCTGGAAGGAGGGTTATATATGTCACGTGGCCGCTTTTACGCATGATGTGCCTCATCATCCCCATCTTGGGAATCCGGCGAATCAACCCCAGGTGAGGAACCTGGCGAATCCGCTCCAGGTGAGGAAGAGTCACCTTCCAGATGAATGGTTTCTTTCCTGAAAGTTCTATTTTTTGTCCCCACCCAAGGAAATGTATGATTCAGTACCCCTTAAATGTATTATGCTACCTAGTTCTCGGCATTCCATGGAGTCAAGTGACTCACTTCTCTAGCAACTGGTAGATCAAAAACAACCCCAATCTACTTCATAGCTACTAGCAACCAAAGTTATTAGGAAACCATTGGATGTTGCTCTGACCTGACATGCAAAGGAGGGGATACAAAAATATGATGCAGACACATTATTTGGCGTGAAAATCGATATGGAGCATAGGCCTCGCATATAATCTCTTAGTAAATTCTGGTGGCCAATACCCCATCTCTGCATGCCAGCATGTAAGACCTCAATTCTAGGCTATCTGTTACATCATAATAAAACCACCTAGTTGGTGATTTTCCATAAGGAATGAATTGTAATTCCTTGAAAATACTCATCCTCACCTTCATATCATATGGGTTGAGGGACAACAGAAATATTCGAGAATATGCCAGCACTGATGGCCTGAAAGAACTTTCCAGGAACATGTACTCTGCTCTGTACAGTATATGTCTTGAAGTGAGTGGAGACCCATCCCCACAACACATGGAATGGTCCCACTATTCTCAAAGGAGACATACCCATATAGACATGGAGTATGATCTTGTGAATCTTTGCCAAAATTGGGGTGGCCAACCCAACCATTTTTCTCTTAGCCAACTTGGCTGCAACAATGATGGTCTCTGGACCGACGCCTCCTTTCAAATCCCTAACTGGCAGAAGATAAAGACTAAGCCACAATGCTAAGAAGCCCACCAGATGGGACTTTTCTGGGATTCTTTGATCCACTTCACACCCCCACTTTTCAAATTCTCCCGCTTCTAGGGCTGGCCAGAATGTGCCAAGCCCACCCCTCTTCTCTGTTCTGTGGAAGCTGGTAGGACAAGTATTGGTGGGCCCTTCCTCCTCCTTCTTGATAAGAAACATATCCATCAACTCCTCTGGATTAATATCCTTTCTATAATGATTTTTGGAGGGCTTTTAATTTTTGATCTTGTGGAAAATTTTAAAAAATTCTTGATCCAAAGACGAAGTCTTCTCCGAATCATTACGAGTGGCCTTGGGGGGATGAATTCATTATAAATATCGCCCAAAATTGGTCCCCCTGAGATATTGTAGACATCCCACAAACTAATTCCTTCTTCTTCATGAGTCAGATGGAATGAATTGGTTTCTGGGCTATAGCGGCAGATTAGCTCCGGCACAATGTCATCATTCCTATAGAGTACCTTGGTTATGCCGCTTCAACCAAGTGCTTCCCTCTTACCTTGGACTACTGGAGTACTCCACCTATCGAGTACCATGGGCCTGCTGCTACAACCAAGCGCTTCCCACCATGGGTCTCTCGCTACAACCAAGCGCTCCCCCTCATATCCTCTAGAGTTACTTCTTCTGTTGAGTACCATGGGTCATCTGCTACAACCAAGCGCTTCTCTGTCGTGGGTCTGCCACTACAACCAGGCGCTCCCCAGTGCTTCTACAACCAAGCGCTCCTCCATCGTGGGTCTGCCGCTACAACCAAGCGCTCCCCCTCATAGCCTCCAGAGGTACTCCTTCTGTTGAGTACCTCGGGTCTGCCGCTACAACCAAGAACTCCTCCGCCATGGGTCTACAGCTACAACCAGGCGCTCCCCACTGGGCTTTCCGTAACACACCGAGTTGTTCGATCAGCAGTCGTCAAGTCTCAACCGGCTCTAGGTTTTCCGTACACAGCATGCTCCTTCCGAGAGGTTCCACTCCATGAGCCAAGAGGTCGATGCATAAATTGAAATGTATTCCGATGTCCATGTTTCACAAGATGTACCATAGTGGTCACTTCCAAATCGATGGAGAATTCCTGTACTGTCTTCATCATCGTCGCAGTCGCAGCCAGCTCTAGTATTCTTGAACACAACAAGCTCATTCGGGAGGGTCCGCTCCACGAGCCAAGAGGCTGATATAGCAACTGACACATAGTCCAGTGTTGATGTATCCAAAAGTTCCGTATCGTCAATAGTGACTCAACGTCACAGACGGCGCGTCAATCGGACGCCCGGTTTGAGAGTTATTGGCTTTTTCGTCCCAGGGGCCCAGTTCATTTTTAAGGAAAAACCAACCCGACCATACTCCACCTGCGTCCAAACCTCGGGCGGAGTATTCCAAAATATCTGTCTCACTAAGAGGAATCCATCAAAGTTTACGGTACATCAATCGGCTGTCGGGAGATCAAGATATGAGTGTTTCCGATCTGAGGGCCCAGTTGGTTTCGTGTACAAACCAACCCGGCCGAACCCAAAGTACACTGAAACCTTGAGTGTAATATACCAAAACGACCATCTTGATCCAAGGATCGCATCACCGCTGACGGCACGTCGATCGGAGGACCGTAACTCAAGATACGGGAAAAAGTTCGAAAAGGTCCGAAAACGGCGGGTCTGGGCCCGGACCAACCTGGCCCAACCCCCCCTGGGTCGGGCCGCATCGGGTCGACCAGACCCGGGTCCGGGTCCGACCCGGCCGACGCGGCCTGTCCCGGGCCGGCCCGTTCTGGCCGAGCGGCATAGGGGGCGTGCTGCCCCCACATGAGAACACCGTGGCCCCACGTGGGGCCCCCCTTGGTCCGCGGACGCAGCAGGGCCGCGTCTCTTTTCTCACCAGACCCGCACAGTCGTGGGTCTGCCGTCTATCGCAGCCGCAGATCCGTCTGGCGACGCACTGGGGCACCACCGGTGGAGTCCGCGGGCCACCGGAGTTGCTTCGGTGGTCCGATTTCATTTCCATCTGCGTTGTAGCTCATCCCGTGTCTCGTTCTTCACTGTGGAATCAAAAAATCGTCTCTGCTGCGCATTTTGTCATCGTCTTCCATTCCTCACACCATGAACAAAAGAGTGGGGGGTTCGGACTTGTTCGTTGGTCCTCACCCACCGTGTTATCGGTTTGAAACAACACCATAATTCCCAGCAATTGATAATCCTTGACCTGCAATAATAATCTGCAGACCAACTTGTTAATTGGTTGGTCCACGTTCTTGCCTTGGAGGAAAACAAACATGGGTATTAAAATTTTCAAAATGAACCCTACCTCGACGTCATCGTCGGAAGCGAGTTCGTCGCGGAATTGACCGTCGCGGAAGAAAAGGATCGTCGCATCGCAGAAGGGCGTCTCTGTCGTGCGGTACTTGGCGTCGCGTAGACAAACTCTGAGGATCAATAACATACAGTTTTAATTATAACAAACCACAAAGAATTAAAACGACCGCAATCCCCTACCTCAAGATGCCGATCAAAGATTGTCGTAGGGGATGGATCGTCGGCGTCACATTGTCGATCTCTGGGGGTCTGGCGTTCTTCGTCGCCCTTCGTCGGAGGCCAACGTTCTTCTAATTCTTCGCATTTTTCGTGTTCTTCGCATTCTTCATAAAGAAGTATGAAAGAATTAAGGTTTCTGTCCAAACCTCTCAACGAACAATCCACAAGAAGACATGTGTTGGTCATATTTAATTATATGCCAATAGTTTGAAAAATGAGTTAAGAAACGAACCATTTATTTGGTGAATTAATGGTAATGACTTAACAGTCCATTTAATAGGAGCGTTAAGAGTTTTAGAAAATGCACCAGTTGACTTTCATTAAAGAGGAGTATTCACAGGTGCGTTACATAGAGGAAAAGAAACGGTGGGGCTCGTGCGGGCCCCACCTCACAAATTTCCTACCAAGATGGTAGTATATTTTGGATTGCACCCTATCAGCTTCAACTTAGCTCAAGTGGATTTAAGTGGCTTTTAAGTAAAATAAAATAAAGTTGTCACACCACTTTATTTTATTTTCTTTACTTAACCCCCCAAAAAAAATAAAAATCCACACCCATGCAAACACAACTCCGGAAGAGGCGTTTCTAAACAAGTACCAGCGCTGCGATTCCATCAGTGCCCTCATAATTTGATTCCGAGCACCAGTTCAAAAGTTAGAAAAACCCACTCGTTCGTTCACTGAACGTACCCAATCGAAACTTCGGAAAATAATTCCGGGAACACCGGGCCTCGGAATCTCATGCCATCAGAAACTGCATCCATGTAAAATTCCAAAGAAAATTATGAAAAAAAACTTCCTTGAATTTTATGAGTCTTTACATCACTCCCACCTCAGGGCTTTAGGTCCCCATATAGATACATCATAATCTAGGGAAACAAATGTGGGTACTGAGCACCCATCTGAGCCTCCCGCTCCCAAGTGCTCTCCTGGAGGTTCCCATGCTGCCATCTGATGCGCACAAGAGGAATCGACCGTCCACTTAGGACCCACTCCCATCGATCATCGATCTCCACTGGGACCTCGGTAAAAGTCGCCCCATCATTAACGCCCAGCTCCCCAAGGTCAAAGAACTGTGAAGGGTCGAGCTCTTATCTCCCCATTTGAGATACATGGAATTCGCCATGCACCTAGTACAATTGAGTTGGGTGGGTCAAGCGGTAAACCACCTCGCCTAGCCTTCTGAGCAACTAGATAGGTCCATTGAACCTTGGTGATAACTTGTCGTCTCGGCCACAACTTCGTAATCCACGTCGAGGTGAGTCCCGCTAGAAGACGTGGTCGCTATCCTCGAACTCCAGTGGCCTCCGCCTCCTCTCAGCATAAGACTATTACCGGCTCTGAGCAGTCCTCATCTGCTCTTGGATAACTTGGACCTTTTTGGTCCTATAAGAGCTGCTGAGATTTCTTCATTGCCGATAAGAGAAATCTGGTCTCATCCCCTGGATGAACCACGTTCTTTGCCTAATACAGTCAATCCTAACATGGTTGATACTAACCCATAACAAGGATGACTTCGTAAGGCCTCGACACTACTACCAAGAGAACCAATCGTTACTCTCGCCTCCAAGGGTTGTGTCACACTGTCGGCATCAGTGTGTGGTCACTAGGTCTCCTCCAGTAGGTATCTCATGTGAGGGTCAATTCAACGGTTATTAATCTGGGATCTCTTAGTAACAACCAAAATATAGGACATGAAGATAAACGCCACAAGAAATTTGTCTTTCTATTACGCAACTCAATGTACAAAGACACAAAACATCTACAACGCTAGAAGCAGCATAAACAAAAGTCTCCGGGTCTGGAGCTAGTCATGCTCCTGTCCATCTTCTCTCGGAGCTCCACGATCGTAGGCCTCAGCTGCCTGAAGCTGAGCTCTCCCATGTCCACAAGCTCCCTACGGTCGAGGTGGACCTCCTGGTGGTGGTGGTGGAAACACCTCGAAGCATCGTCCACCTCCAGATGCACGGCCAGCTCCCCTGCCATGGTCTCCTGCTCTATGCAGTCTGCCTTGATGCTCTTGATTGGGATGAATTCAAAGGTATGTTTCTTGAGAAGTATTTTCCTCAGGCTGTTTGACTTAGGATCGAAAAGCAATTTTAGAATTGAGGCAAGAAGAAGACCGAGTGGCTTCCTATGTAGAAAGGTTCACTACATTGGCAAGGTATGCTCCAAATTTTATCTGAGACATTGATAGTAAAATCAATCATTTTTACTCAGGATTAAAGCCAAAATATCAAAGGGAATTAGCTTCTCGTGAGTTTAATAGTTATGAAATGCTTGTTCGATGTGCTGAGAAGGTGGAAATAGAGTTTGCTGATGACCAAGTGTTCTATAACAACCTGCAGATGAAGAGACCGAGGTGGCAGGAGAAAGGTAAAAATTCTTCAAAAAAGTCTGATGGTAAGAAAAATAAGTTTCCAGTTTGTGATAAATGTGTCAAAAGGCATGCTGGGGAATTTCTTCTAAATTCTGGAAGGTGCTACCGATGTGGTAATATGGGGCATAAGGATCGTGATTACACTGAAAAGGATAAAGTTTAAGGTAAGACCAAATTTGATTTATAGTTAGTGAAATGTTATAAGTGCAATGAGATTGGATAACTGTTGATCATGCAAAAACAAAAGTTGTGGAAGAATGGCCAAGACCCACAAATGTAACCGAGATTTGTAGCTTCCTTGGTTTGGCGGGCTATTACCGAAGGTTTGTTGGAAATTTTTCACGGTTATCTTGTCTAATGACTAAGCTAACTCGGAAGGGTGTTAAGTTTATCTGGACAAAAGAATGTGATGATTATTTTCAGGAATTTAAAAGAAGATTGGTGAATGCTCCAGTTTTGGCACTACCTTCCAGGAATGGTGAGATTGATATATACAGTGATGCTTCATTGAAAGGACTTGGTTGCGTCCTAATGTAGAATGATTAGGTAATTACTTATGCTTCACGACAGTTGAAAACTCATGAGGTTAATTATCCTACACAAGATTTGGAATTAGCTGCTATTGTTTTTGCTTTAAAAATTTGGAGGCATAATTTGTATGGAGTAAAGTGTGAAATATATACCTATCACAAAATTTTAAAGTATATATTCACTCAGAAATAGTTAAACATGATACAATGGAGATGGCTAGAATTAATCAAGGATTATGATGGTATAATTCATTATAATCCGGGAAAAGAAAATAAAGTGGCTGATGCTTTGATTCAAAAAAGTAATGCTTCATTAACAATGTTGCGTTTGGAATGTGATCCTTTGGTTAAGGATTTGATGAAATTTGGCATAGAAGTTTTTGGTGAAGGAAGTCCTTCTGTTTTGTTTCAGGTATCAGTGATATCATCTATATCAGATAGAATCAAGCAAGCACAGAAGCAAGACAGTGAGTTGCAGAAAAAGCTAGAGCTGGTTCAGAAAGGTAAGTTGCCTGAATTCAACATTGATAATGATTGTGTTTTGAGATTTGGGAATAGATTCTGTGTGCCTTGTGATTCATAGTTGAAGAGAGAGTTGTTATGTGAAGCTCATAGTTCTCCGTTTTCAGTTCATCCGGGCAGTACTAAGAGGTATAGAGATCTGCGGGAGTATTACTGGTGGGATGGAATGAAAAGAGATATTGCTGATTTTAATGTGAAGTGTTTGACATGTCAACAGGTTAAAGCAGAGCAACAGTTACCGAAAGGGATGCTTCATCCTTTACCAGTGCCAGAGTGGAAATGGGAGAATATATCAATGGACATTGTTGTTGGATTACCGAAGACATCTCGAGGTAATAATGCAATCTGGGTTATTGTTCATCGCTTGACCAAATCTGCTCATTTCCATGCTATATGAGATACTTTCTCTCTTGATCAACTTTCCCGTTTGTATCTTAAAGAGATAGTCAGGTTACATTGAGTTCCTCTCTCCATTGTATCGGATCGTGATCCCAGGTTTACTTCTAACTTTTGGAAAGGAATTTAGAAGTCGTCGGGTACTGAATTAAATTTTAGTACAACTTTTCATCCTCAATCAGATGGGCAGTCAGAACGAACAAACCAGACATTGGACGATATGCTACGAGCTTGTTCTATGGATTATCATGGAAGTTGGAGCCAACATCTTTCTTTAGTTGAATTTTCATATAATAACAATTTTTATTCCAGTATACAGATGGCACCATTTCAGGTATTATATGAGAAGCAGTGTCGAACTCCAGCTTTCTGGGATGAAGTGGGTGAAAGGAAGTTGATGGGACCAAAATTGGTAGAATAGATGGCAGAAAAAGTTCATCTGATTCAGAAACACATGAGAATAGCTCAGGGCAGGCAGAAGAGTTATGCGGATAACCGGAGGAAGGATCTATCCTTCGAGGTAGGTGATCATGTTTTTGTCGAGGTTTCTCCTTGGAAAAGTGTGATGAGATTTGGTACGAAAGGAAAGTTGAGTCCAAGGTTTATTGGACCATACGAAATTCTAGAGAAAGTTGGATCAGTTGCATACCAAGTGGCTTTACCACCGAGTTTATCTCAGGTACGCAATGTTTTTCATGTTTCGATGTTGAGAAAGTATATGCCAGATCCATCTCATGTTTTGAGTCCAGATGTAGTTCAACTGGAAGAGAACCTATCTTATGAGGAACAGCTGGTCCATATTCTTGACCACTGGGAGCAAGTGTTACGGAATAAGGTGATTCACCAGGTAAAGGTTTTTTTTGGAAAAACCACATGATTGAAGAGGCAACATGGGAATCTGAAACTGCAATGAGGGATAAGTACCCCCATTTATTCGATAAATAAATAAATTGCGGGGAAACAATTTTCTAAAGGGGGGAAGGATGTAACATCCCAAGTAAGTAATGAATAATAAATATTTTTATCTATGTCTATTAATGACTAAGATAGTGTTTTAGAGGCTTAAAATGAAAATAAATCCAATCTTAAGCATGGAATACACTAATATTCATAAAAGATTGTTTTACTGCCTTATGATGGAAAACACTTTTTAAATCTATCTTTTGAAAATTTTATAAACTATGTTTCTCAAAATAAACTTATTCTTTATGATTGGGACATCAAAATTTACTTTGTGTGAATTTTTTGTATTTTTCTAATAATGTTCATTTTTTAATGAATAGTGAAAAATACTGCATTTTACATCAAAACTGATTTTTAATCTAATTTATTTATATGATTAGATTATCTTTTGAATTGGTCTTAATGTGTAATATGAATATATTTTTACCATTTAATCCAATGGTGGTCATTGGAATCAATTTCACTTTGAAATTTGATTTAAACTAATGCCAATATTTTGATACTTATTGTTTCATAAAAACACGCTATTTGCTCTGACAGCGGGAATTAATTATTAAATTAATTAATGTGACTTATATTTTTTGAAATTTGTAAAATAGAATTCATTTTTGAATTCGTAATATCAAATATTTATTAGGGTTAATTTTTGGTAATTTTCTGAAAAACTTCAATTTTTGATGAATAGTGAAACCACTAAGTGATACTTATAAAGACCGATTTTCCGTTTAAATGAAATTTTGCCATCATTGTGTTTTAAATTTCAAAAATCTGACATACATGGTTTTCATTAAGAAGTAAAATGTGGTTCAATGAGATTAAAATAATTTTTGGTGAATAGTAACTTATTAAGTTTTTAATCGCGATTAGTGGTAATTAGGGAAGTTTAAGGTATAAATAATGCGTTAATAATATGAAATGACCTAGACACATGTCCCAACCTTATTGGTTGTGTCATGGCCGACCAATAAAAGTCATGGGTCAACTTGGGGACCCCATGGAGACACTTTTGTTTGGAAATGACATAAATAACGTTTTATTTAATGTAAAAGTAAAAATGACACAAACATAATATGTTTTACGAAAACAATTTTTACATGGGGTTATAAAGATCATAATTTTTATTATAAATAGTCATTGGAAAGATAAAAAGGTTTCCTACATCATAGTATTTTTTCTATATAATTTTTAGACATTAAATAAATTAAATTATTTATGACAAAATATTGATGCAGCGATGACATCATTATTTGACGACTTAAATAAAATGGAATGATAATGTAAAATCTATGAACTAAACATGTCCAAAACCAATTAGATGAGTGTATTTAGAAGCCTTATCACCTTATCCCCGAATTATATCAATGTGGGTCATTTTAAAACCGAATAACATTTTCAAATAAAGTAATATTTCTTTACATTCCAAAAGTTCCCCTCCTCTCCTCTTATAAAAGGCCCCCACCTCTACCTCATTTCACACACTCCTAAAGCCATTTCCTCAGCCATCCCCAGCCCTTTTACTCTCTCCACATCCCTCTACTCATCCTAGAGGTTTCCCTTTGGGCAGAATCCTTTCAAAGGAAGCCTTTAGGCTCATATCAAACGGAGTTACACTTTTAAAGGTAATTCATTCTCTCATGTTCATTTGTTTTATTATGGTTCTACAACCCCCTAAACTCTTTTTATTTACTTCATTAGTAACAACACCAGTATCTTTAATATACTAAGATGTTGTTATACAATTTATTTGTTCAACATTCTCACACAACTACATCAAATGGTTAAAGAACATACAGTTTCCGTGGATGGCAAAATTCTGCCTCCCGAAACGATGATTGTTCAATACTCATTTAACACCTTCAAAGGTGGCCATTATGATGTCAATATTTTTATATATGATATATAATATGTTTATGTTTTCCTTACTCTTTTGTTTTTTTACATTTTGGGCATACCTTTATGGTTCCCATTATGGGTAAACACGATATCTTCATTTTAGGAAGTACGGACTACCGCCCCCTGAAAGTGATTTGATTCGTTAATACCATATTTGGGATGTGTAAATGATAAAGTTAATGACATTATATATTTTATTATACTGGAATTATAATATACTCTTATATAATTATGATTCCATTCCAGAAAATACGAAATTGAAATGGAAGTAGCGTTCATGCGTACGTACGACTTACCGTCTCCATGAACGATGCATTTCATTTCTTACCTCTAAATGTGATGTAATATAATAAATACATGTATATGCTGAATATATATGATATATATGTTATCCAAATAATTAATATCATTCTGGATATAACGAACATTTGAACAAATTAACAACATGTAAGTGTAAGAAGTCTATTTTTGACTTAAGAACCAAATACCGACAAAATGAACATTATTAACTTAAATGATTACATGATGTTCATAACATGGTATAAAAGGAATAATGAAATTGAAAAAGGTTCATAAGAAAGTAGATATTAACTCACGTTTATTATTCAGGTGATTAAAGAACAGTCGGGTCAAGTCGGATACGAGGTATGGGTCTTCGTCTCAATCTCCTTTTATTGAGGCATATTTTATTTTATACACAACTTTCTTTTATACGGTGTATAAACCCCTTTGACTTTTACGTTTATTCAAAAGGAATCTTTTGTATACGAAGCGTTTACTAAACGACAAAAGGGAATGTTTTTGTCATACATATGCGACGACAACGACTTCTCCGCCGTCGTGACCGTTATTTGAGTTTTGGCTTCCTCTACAAGCCATACCTTCTTTTTAAAAGAAAAATAAATACCATGTTTTAATTTTCATTTATTTTTGTATTGAAAATGGTTTTCACAATGTTTTTTTTGTGTTGTATTGATATCTTGTGATTGAAATGTGGAAATGTTATGTTTCCATTATGCATGTTTTATGTAATACGATTATGTTATGGTTCTTGGGCATTATTATGACGATGGGTGGTTCCGTGATAAACTAAGGGAGGGTGAGCCAGATATATCTCTCCAATGCATTGGGTAACGCGAAGGAGTGAAACGTTAAGGTTTCTCCGATGAGATTTAGGGAATATACTGTGATGGGTATTCCAAACGTAACCAAGAGGGTTACTCCCTACGTAATAATGTTATGAATGCCTCAAGTGACCTTTATGTCTTATGATTTCTATGATTTATTCATGATTTTATGAGGTATGTTATAGTGCCTATGTTTTATGGGTAAATTATGATTTCATTCTTATGTATATATGAACTAATGTTTTATTTCCATGTTTTTATAACCCATACTGAGCTTTTTATGATCATCCCATGTTTTTTTGAAATGTTTTTCACAGGTCAAGGGAAAGGTACATGATATGATGATTGTGTCAAGGAAGTGTCAAGAAATAACCCAGGATTTATTTTAAATGTGTTTCCATTGATTGGAATGAAGAATACTATCTTTATGTAACCACATTGTTTATATGTGGAATGTAATGCATGTTTTATGATCTAATTCTCTAAAACTCTAAACCCGAAAAGATCCTCAATGTGTAATCTTGTAATAACTCATGATTAAGTAATTTTTAAGGTTGGGGCATTTTAGTTGGTATCAAAAGTCGGTTTAGATAACTTTAGGAGTTAGAATTCAATTAATGATTATCCAAAAAAAATCTTTGAAATGATATAGAATTTGAAGATTACCATGTTGCTTCATCTAAGACATGTTTGTTCAGAATGGTTTTCCGTAGAGGAAACAGGGAAGTAGTGATAGGAAGGCATACAGAAGGAAATATCCTTCCGAATCAGCATCTAGAAATGGTCTGAATTATAACTGAACAATTAATTGCAGTAATGGCGCAGTTGACTGAGGCGATAAATGGTGGTGGTATCCATGCACGAGATCAGCCAGATCAACCTCAGAGGAACATGTCAGTGGTGGAACATTTCATGAGGAAACATCCACCATCATTCAGAGGATCATCTGACCCTGTGCTAGCTGAAGGGTGGATTAAAGAACTGGAGAAGATTTTTGATGTCATCGGGTGTTCATACAATCAAAAGGTTAGTCATGCTATTTACCATTTGGATGGTGAAGCAGATCAGTGGTGGTCTATGGTTAAAAATATCAGGGACACCAATGAGTTTGATGCTCTTGATTGAAATGAATTCAAAGTTATGTTTCTTGAGAAGTATTTTACTAAGGCTGTTCGACAAAGGATGGAAAAGCAATTCATGGAATTGAGGCAAGAAGAAGACTCTGTGGCTACCTATGAAGAAAGGTTCACACGATTGGCAAGGTATGCTCCCAATTTTATCCGAGACCTTGATAGTAAAATCAATCGTTTTTACTCAGGATTAAAGCCAAAATATCGAAGGGCATTAGCTTCTCGTGAGTTTAAAAGTTATGATGAGCTTTTTCAATGTTCTGAGAAGGTGTAGATGGAGTTTTCTGATGACTATGTATTCTATAACAACCAGCAGAAGAAGAGACCGAGGTGGTAGGAGAAAGGTAAGAATTCTTCAAAAAAGTCTGATGGTAAGAAAACTATGTTTCCAGTTTGTGATAAATGTTTCAAAAGGCATGCTGGGGAATGTCTTCTAAATTATAGAAAGTGCTACCGATGTGGTATGTTGGAACATAAGGCTCGTGATTGCACTGAAAAGGATCAATGTGAAGGTAAGTCCAAATTTGATTTACAGTTAGTGAAATGTTATAAGTGCAATGAGATGTGATAAATGTTGATCCTGCAAAAACAAAAGTAGTAGTAGAATGGCCAAGACCCACAAATGTAACCAAGATTTGTATCTTCCTTGGTTTGGTAGGCTATTACTGAAGGTTTGTTAGAAATTTTTCATGGTTATCTAGTCCAATGACTAAGCTAACTCGGAAGGGTGTTAAGTTTATCTGGACAAAAGAATGGGATGATTGTTTTCAGGAATTGAAAAGAAGATTCGTGAATGATCAAGTTTTGGCACTACCTTCCAGATATAGTGAGTTTGATATATACAGTGATGCTTCATTGAATGGACTTGGTTGCGTCCTAATGTAGAATGATCAGGTAATTACTTATGCTTCACGACAGTTGAAATCTCATGAGGTGAGTTATCCTACACATGATTTGGAATTAGCTGCTGTTGTTTTTGCTTTAAAAAATTGGAGGCATCATTTTAATGGAGTAAAGTGTGAAATATATTCCGATCACAAAAGTTTAAAGTATATACTCACTCAGAAAGAGTTAAACATGAGACAGAGGTGATGGCTAGAATTAATCAAGGATTATGATTGTTCAATTCATTACCATCTGGGAAAACCAAATAAAGTTGCTGATGCTTTGAGTTGAAAACGTAATGCTTCATTAACAATGTTGCGTTTGGAACATGATCCTTTTGTTAAGGATTTGATGAACTTTGGCATAGCAGTTATTGGTGCAGGAAGTCCTTCTGTTTGGTTTCAGGTATCAGTGAGATCATCTCTATCAGATAGAATCAAGCAAGCACAGAAGCAAGACAGTGAGTTGCAGAAAAAGGTAGAGCTGGTTCAGAAAGGTAAGTTTCCTGAATTCAACATTGATAATGATTGTGTACTGAGATTTGGGAAGAGATTGTGTGTGCCTTGTGATTCACATTTGAAGAGAGAGTTGTTATGTGAAGCTCATAGTTCTCCATTTTCAGTTCATCCGGGCAGTACTAAGATGTATAGAGATATGCGGGAGTATTACTGGTGGGATGGAATGAAAATAGATATTGTTGATTTTACTGTGAAGTGTTTGACATGTCAACAGGATAAAGAAGAGTGGCAGTTACTGAAAGGGATGCTTCAGCCTTTACCAGTTCCAGAGTGGAAATGGGAGAATATATACATGGGCTTTGTTTTTGGATTACCGAAGAGATCTCGAGGTAATAAACCAATATGGGTTATTGTTGATCGCTTAACCAAATCTGCTCATTTCTTTGCTATACGAGATACTTTCTCCCTTGATCAAATTTCCCGTTTGTATCTTAAAGAGATAGTCAGGTTACATGGAGTTCCTCTCTCCATTGTATCTAATCGTGATCCCAGGTTTACTTCTAACTTTTGGAAAGGCCTTCAGAAGCCATTGGGTACTAAATTAAATTTTAGTACAGCTTTTCATCCTCAATCAGATGGGAAATCAGAACGAACAATCCAGACATTGGAGGATTTTCTACGAGCTTGTTCTATGGATTATCAGGGAAGTTGGGACCAACATCTTTCATTGGTTGAATTTTCATATAATAAAAGTTTTCATTCCAGTATATAGATGGCACTATTTCAGGCATTATATGGGAGGCAGTGTCGAACTCCAGGTTTCTGGGATGAAGTGGGTGAAAGGAAGCTGATGGGACCAGAATTGGCAGAAGAGATGGCAGAAAATGTTCGCTGATTCAGAAACACATGAGAACAGCTCAGAGAAGGCAGAAGAGTTATGTGGATAACCGGAGGAAGGATCTATCTTTCGAGGTAGGTGATCATGTTTTTCTCAAGGTTTCTCCTTGGAAAAGTGTGATGAGATTTGGTAAGAAAGGAAAGTTTAGTCCAAGGTTCGTTGGACCATACGAAATTCTAGAGAAAGTTGGATCATTTGCATACCGAGTGGCTTTACCTCCGAGTTTTTCTCAGGTACATGATGTTTTTCCCGTTTCGATGTTGAGAAAGTATATGCCAGATCCTTCTCATGTTTAGAGTCCAGAGGTAGTTCAGCTGGAAGAGAACCTATCTTATGAGGAACAACCGGTCCAGATTCTTGACCATTGGGAGCAAGTGTTACGGAATAAGGCGATTCACCAGGTAAAGGTTTTGTGGAAAAACAACATGATTGAAGAGGCAACATGGGAATCTGAAAATGCAATGAGGGATAAGTACCCCCATTTATTCGATAAGTAAATAAATTGCGGGGATGAAATTTTCTAAAGGGGGGAAGGATGTAACATCCCAAGTAAGTAATGAATAATAGATATTTTTATCTATGTCTATTAATGATTAAGATAGTGTTTTAGAAGCTTAAAATGAAAATAAATCCAATCTTAAGCATGGAATACACTAATATTCTTAAAAGATTGTTTTACTGCCTTATGATGGAAAACCCTTTTTAAATATATATTTTGACAATTTTATAAACTATGTTTGTCAAAATAAACTTATTCTTTATGATTGGGACATCAAAATTTACTTTGTGTGAATTTTTGGTATTTTTTTGACAATGTTGATTTTTTAATGAATAGTGAAAAATACTGCATTTTACATCAAAACTACTTTTTAATCTAATTTATTTATGTGATTAGATTATCTTTTTAATTGAACTTAATGTGTAATATGAATATATTTTTACCATTTAATCCAATGGTGATCATTGGAATCAATTTCACTTTGAAATTTGACTTAAACTAGTGTCAATCTTTGGATACTTATTGTTTCATAAAAACACGCAATTTGCTCTGACAGCGGGAATTAATTATTAAATTAATTAATGTGACTTATATGTTTTGAATTTTGTAAAATAGAATTAATTTTTGAATTCTTAATATCAAATACAGCTTAGGGTGATTTTTTGGTAATTTTCTGAAAAACTTCAATTTTTGATGAATAGTGAAACCACTAAGTGGTACTTATAAAGACCGATTTTCCGTTTAAATGAAATTTTGCCATCATTGTGTTTTGAATTTCAAAAATCCGACATACATGGTTGTCATTAAGAAGTAAAATTTGGTTCAATGAGATTAAAATAATTTTTGGTGAATAGTAACTTATTAAGTTTTTAATCGCGATTAGTGGTAATTAGGGTAGTTTAAGGTATAAATAATGCTTTAATAATATGAAATGACCTAGACACATGTCCCAACCTTATTGGTTATTTCATGGCCGACCAAGACAAGCCATTGGTCAACTTGGGGACCCCATGTAGACACTTTGGTTGGGAAATGACATAAATAACTTTTTATTTAATGTAAAAGTAAAAATGACACAAATATAATATGTTTTACGAAAACAATTTTTACATGGGGTTATAAAGATCATATTTTTGATTATAAATAGTAATTGGAAAGATAAAAATATTTCCTACATCATAGTATTTTTTTTATATAATTTTTATACATTAAATAAATTAAATTTTTTACGACATAATAATGATACAGCGATGACATCATTATTTGACGATTTAAATAAAATGGAAAGATAATGTAAAATCTATGAACTAAACATGTCCAAAACCAATTGGATGAGTGGATTTCGAAGCCTTATCACCTTATCCACGAATTATATCAATTTGGGACCTTTTAAAACCGAAACACATTTTCAAATAAAGTAATATTTCTTTACTTTCCAAAAGTGCCCCTCCTCTCCTCTTATAAAAGGCCCCCAACTCTACATCATTTCACACACTCCTCAAGCCTTTGGCTCAGACAAACCCTGCCCATTTACTCTCTAAAAATCCCTCTCCTCATCCTAGAGGATTCCCTTTTGGCAGAATCTTTTCAAAGGAAGCCTTTAGGCTCAAATCAAAAGGAGTTACACTTTTAAAGGTAATTCATTCTCTCATGTTCATTTGTTTTATTTTGATTCTCCAACCCCCTAAACTCTTTTTATTTACTTCTTTTGTAACAACACCAGTATATTAAATATACTAGGATGTTTTTATAAGATTTATTTGAGCTACACTCTCACACAACTACATCAAATGGTTAAAGAACATACAGTTTCTGTGGATGGCGAAATTCTGCCTCCCGAAACGATGATTGTTCAATACTCATTTAACACCTTCAATGGTGGCCATTATGATGTCAATATTTTTATATATTATTTTTTATATGTTTATGTTTTCCTTAAGATTCTGTTTTTTTCATTTTCGGCATACCTTTATGGTTCCCATTATGGGTAAACACGATATCTTCATTTTAGGAAGGGCGGACTACCGCCCCCTGAAAGTGATTTGATTCGTTAATACCATATGTGGGATGTGTAAAGGATAAAGTTAATGATATTATATATGTTATTATAATAGAATTATAATATACTCTTATATCATTATGATTCCATCCCAGAAAATACGAAATAGAAATGAAAGTAGCGTTCATGCGTACGTACGGCTTACCGTCTCCATGAACGGTGTATTTCATTTCTTACCTCTAAATGTGATGTAATATTATAAATACATGTATATGATGAATATATATGATATATATGTTATCCAAATCATTAATATCATTCTGGATATAACGAACCTTTGACCAAATTAACAACATGTAAGTGTAATAAGTCTATTTTTGACTTAAGAACCAAATACCGACAAAATGAACATTATTAACTTAAATGATTACATGATGTTAATAACATGGTATAAAAGGAATAATGTACTTGAATAAGGTTCATAATAAAGTAGAGATTAACTCATGTTTATTATTCAGGAGATTAAAGAATAGTCGGGTCAAGTCGGATACGAGGTATGGGACTTCGTCTCAATCTCCTTTCATTGAGGCATATTTTATTTTATAAACAACTTTCTTTTATACGGTGTATAAAACCCTTTGAATTTTAAATTTATTCAAAAGGAATCTTTTTTATACGAAGCATTTAATAAACAACAAAAGGGAATGTTTTTGTCGTACGTATGCGGCGACAACGACTTCTCCACCGTCGTGACCGTTATTTGAGTTTCGGCTTCCTCTACAAGCCATACCTTCTTTTTAAAACAAAAATAGATACCGTGTTTTAATTTTCTTTTATTTTGGTATTGAAAATGGTTTTCACAATGTTCTTTTTATGTTGTATTGATATCTTGTGATTGAAATGTGGAAATTTTATGTTTCCTTTATGCATGTTTTATGTGATACAATTATGTTATGGTTCTTGGGCATTATTATGAAGACGGGTGGTTCCGTGATAAACTAAGGGCGGGTGAGCCCGATATAGCTCTCCAATGCATTGGGTAACGTGAAGGAGTGAAACGTTAAGGTTTCTCCGAAGAGACTTTGGGAATATATTGTGATAGGTATTCCAAACATAACAAAGAGGGTTACTCCCTACGTAAGAATGTTATGAATGCCTCAAGTTACCTTTATGTCTTATGATTTCTATGATTTATTCATGATTTTATGATGTATGATAAAGTGCCTATGTTTTATGGGTAAAGTATGATTTCATTCTTATGTATATATGAACTCATGATTCCTTTCCATGTTTTTATAACCCATACTGAGCTTTTTATGCTTATCCCAAGTTTTTTTGAAATGTTTTTCACAGGTCAAGGGAAAGGTACATGACATGATGATAGTGTAAAGGAAGTGTCAAGAAATAACCCATGTTTTATTTTAAATGTGTTTCCATTGATGGGAATGAAGAATACTATCTTTATGTAACCACTTTGTTTATATGTGGAATATAATGATAGTTTTATGATCTAATTCTCTAAAGCACTAAAACTGAAAAGATCCTCAATGTGTAATCTTGTAATAACTCAAGATTAAGTATGGTTTAAGGCTGGGGCCTTATACGTTGTCCACCCCGGGTGCCTTGCACAAACTATCATGTGTCACATGGTCGACCACTGGTAGGTCTAGTCCTCTTGGACCCCTGCGTCATCTATCTACTGCCCACTACAGAAGACTCTACCACATGCCGGGTAGTGGTGGGTCATGCTGCTGGAGACTACTCAGCAAGGAAAATCTCCACTAAGAGGGCTCGCTCCAACACCTCTGTCAGTGTCAGAAAGCTGTGAGAAACAACTGAAGCTCTGATCTCTCGCCTGAGCCCCTTCTCAATGGTTTGGGCCCTGAAGAATTGGTCTCATACCATGTCCGTGGAATAGCGTGAGGGATCAGTAAACCTCGCCTCGTACTGGCCTACTGTCATGCTGCCCTACCGTAGCTATAGATGCTCTTGGATGCACACCGCTCGGAGGGTGGCTGGGACAAACTTTGAGCGAAAAAGGCTCTCAAAGTCCATCCAAAGGAGTGATGCCTCGTCGTTCACCTGGAGCATCAAGCTCCACCATCTGTATGCTGCCGAATGCAGGAGGATCACTGCAAGGACCACCATAAGGCTTGCTATTTTCCTCACTAACCGGAAAACTCGTACAACCGCCTCCAACCAGTCCTCGGCTGTTTGGGCGTCCATCTCCCGGCAGAACCTGGGCGGTCGCTGGTGATGGAACTCATGCAGAGATCCAAGGTGACGTGTATCATCAGCGGCCAGGGCTGGAAGCATCGGTGGCTCGGCAGGTAGTGGTACCGCTGATGCCTCTGCTGTCAAAGGGCCCCGCACCGAGGTCTCGTCGCTCGGTGGGTTGTCGTCACGCTCAACTCTTGGAACCCTAGCTGGATACCGTCGTGGGGCCATTCTGAAATGAAACAAGTGCACCATGTTCAAATAGTATACCTGGTGATATGACGTAAATTAATCATAAAGAAAACTTGAAACACACATGTAATCATGGTTTTCATGCATTAAGTCGGAAATTAGAAGTCAGGGTCCTAGTGTACAGATACGTCGGCCGCCACACCAACACTGGACTCCTTGGACTGATAACCACACCCAATACGCTTAACACTATTTCTTCACATTGAAGAAAGATCATAGCCCAATATTCTGCGGAGAACCGAACTCCTCTGATACCAATTTGTCACGACCCGTCCTCGGGGCCCATGCCGTGACTACCCCAAGCCCTCTTTTCCATAGGCCAGGGGCTGGCGACTAGCACCAAGGTGTAAATCCTGGAAAAAGGGAAGGAATTGCCCTCGTAAAGTAAACCACAATAACCATAGAGCAAGCAGGCAGAAATAAACACTAATTAAAAACTGGTACAACAGTAAGTGCGGAAAAGAAAGTGGGCCAGAATACAAACCCCAAACTGAAAGTAAAGTACAACTCGAATGGGAAAAACAGCAACTGAAAATTAAAGCCACAGTGTCGGGCCGCCCACTGGAAGTCCCACCTAAAGGGTGAGTACAGATAGCCTCCACTTCTCCTCGGGTCCAGCTGACCACTCCGTGTACGTCCCGCCTAGTGATCCACCTCCAGGTACCGTCCTTCTCCGCAAGACTCAACCGTGATCAATGCTGTCCGTCATCTGCAACCATCACAATGTAGTGCGGACATAACCAATGCAGGGGTGAGTATAAGCTACTCTGTAGGGACCCCGAGACCCCTGAAGGTCTCTCAGAATCCACAAAGTGTAATCCACAAAGGAATGATACATTCATGATGTAACATCTGACACTGCTTAGGTATATGCCCATACATATACCTAACTCATCAATTATCGCTCGGCTCCAACATCCGAGCTAAAGTATAACCCCATCCATACATGAAAGAAAAACGTAAATCCACACAGGATAGCACAACACAATACAAAATGGAAAGCAAAACATGATTTCAGCTCACATAGGTATACTTCTTGAATGACGATAGATATGATCTGATATATCCACTGATTCATCTAAGTCGTCGAACCCACAAAGGATGGATAGGTACTAACCCCCGCAATGACCCACACATGATCGATCATGAAGTTGAACCCATAGTTATTGGGAAACTCCTTCTCCGTCATTAACAGTGGTTATGCCGCTACAACCAAGCGCTTCCCTCTTAACTTGGACTGCTGTAGTACTCCACCTATCGTGTACTGTGGGCCCACTACTACAACCAAGCGCTTCCCACCATGGGTCTGCCGTAACAACTAAGCGCTCACCCTCATAGCCTCTAGAGGTACTCCTTCTGTTGAGTACCACGGGTTAGCCGCTACAACCAACCGCTCCTTTTTCATTGGTCTGCCGCTACAACCAAGAGCTCCCCCATGCTGCTACAACCAAGCGCCTCTCCATCGTGGGTCTGCTGCTATTACCAAGCGCTCCCCCTCATAGCCCCCAGAGGTACTCCTTCTGTTGAGTACCGTGGGTCTGCCGCTACAACCAAGAGCTCCTCCACCCTGGGTCTGCTGCTACAACCTAGCGCTCTCCACTCTGCTATCCGTAACACACCAATCCATTTGATCAGAAGTAGTCAAGTCTCAACCGGCTCTAGGTTTTCCGCACAGAACATGATCATTCCGGGACGGTCCACTCGACGAGCCAAGAGGTCGAAGCATCAACATACATGTAGTCCAGAGTTGATGTATCTCAAGATGTACCGTAGTGGTCACTGCCGAATCCAAGGAGGATTCCCGTACTATATTCATCATCGTCGTAGTTGCATCTAGCTCTAGGATTCCCGCACATAGCTAGCTCGTTCGGGAGGGTCCGCTCCATGAGCCGAGAGGCTGATACACCAAATGACACATATTCCAGAGTTGATGTATCCAAAAGTTTCGTATCATCAACCGGAAGTCAACTCCATAGACAGCGCATCAATCGGACGCCCGGTCTGAGAGTTATTGGCCTTTTCGTCCTAGGGGCCTGGTTGGTTTTTAAGGAAAAACCTACCCGACCGTACTCCACCTGCGTCCAAAACTTGGTCGGAGTATGTCAAAAGATCTGCCCTAGTACGAGGAATCCATCAATGTCTACGGTACGTCAATCGGACATCCAGAGCTCAAGATATGATCGTTTTCGCTCCGAGGGCCTGGTTGGTTTCGTGTACGAACCAACCCAGCCGAACCCAAATAACTCTGAAACCTTGAGTGTAATATACCGAAACGACCGTCTCGATTCAAGGATCACATATCTACTGAAAGCGCATTGATCAGAGGTCCGTATCTCATGATACAGGCAAATGTCCGAAAAGGCTTGAAAACGGGGGGTCTGGGCCCGGGCCGACCCAGCCCACCCCCCCTGGGTCGGCCAGAACTGGGTCGACCGGACCCGGGTCTGGGTCCAACCCATCCGGCATGGCCCGGCCCGGCCAGGGTGGCCCGGCCCGGCCTAGGCGCGACCCGGCCCGGCCGGTGTGGGCATGGCCCGGCCGCCGGGGTCATCTCGTCTGGTTACGGCCGAGCGGAGTGGGGGGCGTGCTGCCCCCGTGTGAGAACATTTCGGCCTCGTGTGGGGCCACCCTTAGTCAGCGGACGCAGTAGGGCCGCGTCCCGCGTCTCGCCGGACACACACGACCATGGAACTAACGGCCGCCGGCGCCGCCGCGCCAGCGACCCGCGGAGCCGGTGGAGTCCACGGGCCACCAGAGTTGCTCTAGTGGTCCGATTTCATTTCCGTCTGCGCCGTAGCTCATCCCGGGTCCCGTTCTTCACTGCGGAATCAACTAATCTTCTCTGTGGCCTGTTTTTTCATCATCCACCATTCCGCACACCAAGAACAAAAGTGCATGGAGTTCGGGCTTGTTCGTTGGTCCGCACCCACCGCGTTAGTGGTTTGAAACAACACCATAATTCCCAGCAATTGATAAACCTTGACCTGAAATAATAATCCGCGGACCAACTTATTAATTGGTTGGTCCACGTTCTTGAATTGGAGGAAAACAAACATGGGTATTAACTTTTTCAAAATGACCCCTACCTCGACGTTGTCGTAGGACGCGAGTTCGTCACGGAATTGACCGTCGCGGAAGAAAAGGATCGTCGCTGTCGTGCGGTACTCGGCGTCGCATAAACAAACTCCGACGACCAAGAACATAGAGTTTTAATTATAAAAAACCAGAAAGAATTAAAAGGATCGCAATCCACTGCCTCAATATGCTGATCGAAGATTGTCGGGGGGGATGGATGGTCGGCGTCACGTCGTCGATCTTCGGGGGTCTGGCGTTCTTCGTCGCCCTTCGTCGGAGGCCGACGTTCTTCGTATTCTTAACGTTCTTCGCGTTCTTCGCATTCTTCACAAAGCAGGATGAAGGACTTAAGGTTTCTGTCAAAACCACTAAACGAACAATCCTCAAGAAGACAAGTGTTGGTCTTATTTCATTACATGCCAACAGTTTGAAAAACGGGTTAAGAAACGAACCATTAATTTGGTGACTTAATGGTATCAACTTAACAGTCCATTTAATAGGAGCGTTAAGAGTTTTAGAAAATGCACTAGTTGACATTCTTTAATGAGGAGTTTTCACAGGTGTGTTACTTAGTGGAAAAGAAACAGTGGGGCTCATGCGGGACCCACCTCACAAATATCCTACCAAGAGGGTAGGATATTTTGGATTGCACCCTATCCACTTCAACTTAGCTAAAGTGGCTTTACGTGGCTTTTAAGTGAAATAAAATAAAGTTTTCTCACCACTTTATTTTATTTTCTTTACATAACCCCACAAATAAAATTAAAAAAACCACACCTGAGAAAACGCAACTCTGGAAGAGGTGTTTTTAAGAAAGTACCGGCGCTGCGATTCCATCGGTGCCCTTGGAATTCGATTCCGATCACCGGTTCGAAAGTTAAAAAAACCCACTCATTCGTTCACTGAACGTACCCGAGCCAAACATCGGAAAATGATTCCGGGCACACTAGGCCTCGGAATCACGTGCCGTCAGAAACTGTGTCCTTGTAAAATTCCAAATAAAATTAAGAAAAAAAATTCCTTGAAATTTAAGGGTCTTTACAGAATGCAAGAGATTGTTCTTTGGATTTGGAATGTTGACTCCTTGAAGATGACCATGGACATATAAAGGCAAGTAAATTCTCTGTAGGAAATTAACATGATATTTCTTCAAGTAAATGGCCAAATCTTGGAGAGTTCTATCGCAAATATCATAATAATTATGGCCAAATTTTTTCATCATGTCATCAATCTGTTTGCCAGCCAATTCATCAGTCGATCCAATTCTTCTGGGAGCCATTGAATCTGCACAAAGATCTAATAATTAACATTTAAATATGTATGTTTTTCATAAAATTTGTGAAGAAATAAAAAAATTTCAAAGGCATTAAGGCGCGCAATTCTAATCATGGGGCACAATTCCATGCCCTTCATGCAAGTTTAACTGCGCTAGTACTGGCCCGCACGTCAAAAACAGACCGAGGAAGTGCGACACAATGAACAAAAGTGCGGATGAGCGAAACCAAGTCAACTTCAAGACAATATCATACTTTTGTGACGAGAGCAAGAAGCTTTGGAATGTTGGGTTCATTGCGTGATAATGACTCTCGTATATTTTAGAGAGGTCGTACCCCTACGCATCGGGACCTGCGCCCCAGAACAATACATGTGTGTCTACTACATGCACACCACGACACCTTGTTTCTCATTTTCCTTAGAGTCAAATCCTCTTTGTTTTGTCGAATCCGACTCTGAGGGGGGACTTTTTTTGACACGCCTTTCCATCACTGAGTCTTTCAAATGGAAAAGAGAGATTCCTTAAGCACAAAGAGAGTCCCCCTTTTGATGAACATCAAAAATGGAAAATGTCATGAACATGAATCCTTTTAAGAATGGGCCATGAAAGTTCCTTTATAGTTCTGAATGTCACTTGCACGCCACATATGGGTGGCACAAGTCACTTTCCCTCCCTAATCTTTTTTCTTCCATGGTGATCAGATCCCTATAAATACCCCCTGTTGGCCCCCCATTTCAAGGAAAAATCCAAAACTACGATTCAGGATCTTGTCACCCAAGTCTCTATCTGAAGTCTTCTGAACACTTCTAAAGTAATTAAATACCTAAAATGGAATATCTTAAGAGGAATAATAAGGCCTATGTATTAGAACCCATCAATACTTCTGATCCTATGTGTCCGGCCATTATGAGAAGTGAAGTCACTTGTGCACCACCTTTCCCTCTCAAAGAAACATGCGTGCCACACATCTAAAATCCTATAGGGATGATACTAAGGGATCCAATTCAATGTCTCCCAATTATCACTTCATGGATTCTTCATCTTCCAAGTGATCTCGTGTCACACAAGTATACCTGTGTGACCAGGACTTGCGTCCCATAATAGTACTTGCACGCCTCATTCCAATTCATTTCCTTTACTCAAATACACCTCT
The DNA here is from genome assembly GCA_963277665.1 of Viscum album. Lineage (NCBI taxonomy): Eukaryota > Viridiplantae > Streptophyta > Magnoliopsida > Santalales > Viscaceae > Viscum > Viscum album. The sequence goes on from OY728165.1 coordinate 1,155,549,387, forward strand.
TCCCTTCAATATTTATCCTTCATAACCCTCTTCAAAGACATATGTGGCATGTTTCCTTTGTTGGCTACCTTATCTGAAAAGAATTCTGAGAAGTTCTTTTAACCTGGGCCCCATTTTCATGTGTAAGCCCCAATTAAAATTTCTCTTAACTTGGGCCTCCTTTTTAGTTGTAAGCCCCAATTTTAATTTCTCTTAATATAGGTATCCTCCTTAGGAGTAAGCCCCAATTTCCAGTTTCATGGGCATCCTCCTTAAGAGTAATCCCCTATCTTATATTCTTGTGATTTATGCATCCTTATCAGGAGTAAGCACCAAATTACAAGGTCCCCTTAACATGGTCCTCATTTTTAGGAGTAATCCCCAGTAATAATTTCCCTTAACATGGGGCTCATTCTCAGGAGTAATCCCCAGTCATAATTTCCTTTAACCTGGGCCTCCTTTTCAGGAGTAATCCCCAGACATAATTTCCCTTAACCTGGGTATCCTTATTAGGAGTGAGCACCAAATTCCTTGTTCATAGGCATCCTCCTTAGGAGTAAGCCCCATGTTCTTTAATCATGGTAATCATCCTTATAAGTAATCCCCAAGTTCCTTAATCATAGGCATCATCCTTAGGAGTAAGCCCCAAGTTCATTAATCATGGGCATCCTCCTTTTCAGTAATGAAACCCAATCATAAGTCCCCATAACCTTGGGCATCCTTCTAAAGAGTAGGCCCCAATCATAATTTAATGTCCCCCTTAATCTGGGCATCATCTTTAGGAGTAATCCCCAAATTAAGAATCTAAATCTCCATAAAGAACAAATAACTTTATAGACCATTTTAATGTTAATTCTCCTTATGAGTAAGCCCCAAGTCCACCCTAATTTTGGAATCCTCCTTAGGAGTAAACCCCATGATAGAGTATCCAAATCTCCATAAAGTACAAACACCTTTATGGACCATTCACTTTGGATTCTTTTCTAAAATCCCTTGCCTTTATTTACTTGGTTGATCATACAAATATAATCCCCACATCATTTCTTATGATTTAATCTTTCAAGGCATAATCATTAGATTTTACTAATACCTCTTTTTTCTCACACCCAGAATGAATCACGTGAGCATAGAGTGTAAAAGTAATAATGAAATCTCTCTTTGAGCCATTAATCATGCCTAAACCTCATAATTCTTCAGTTGAACTATGTGGTTTCTTATTCCTTTTCAATCAAGGATACGTATGAAACCCATCTTCAGGGACGATCCCAACTCTAAAATAATCCTTGTCTTTATGAACGACAATAAACATCAAGTACCCCACTAAGTGGCTTTAAAACCTGCATAGTTATTATAATGATCAAGATATTTCTATATAATGTATTTAAGGATACCATTGATAAAAAATTTCTATTAAATACTGATGATTCTCTATAGATGAAGAACATCCAATACATATAAAAGTTTCGCTAATCTCATACATATTAATCATTGATTGAAAAATATAATGAAAAAACTCATTTTCATGCTTGGTAAATTAATAAGGATTCACGAACATAACTGAAAACTGTAAGAGAGTCCCGGAGAAGATAATAATTCCTCCCAAAAAGGTGTGATGAGTCTGAAGATCCATCCTCTCGACCAATTTAAATTGTTAAGTCTCATCAGTCCATAACTAATGGGTACCTTTGTTTGGAAAGTATGTCTAAATGTATATAGAATCATTGGATGTTTCCGGTTCTGCGAATAAACCCGTTAGAAACTGATTGGAACGTTTGAACGTTAAACAAACAAGGTCATCCCCATTTCTCGTAGAAACACTCCGGAAAAAGAACCAAAAAAAGATTTTGAAGTAGAAAAAGTTGTCGAAGATGTGGAAGAAGAAGAAAGCAGTGGTGACACTAGAGATCTCATAATGAATGTGGCAGACATCCATGAGAAACAACATCCATCTGAGAAATTGTCAATACGAACTTCAAAAGAATATTCTTCAAAACTTGCTACACCTGGGAAAGATAAGAAAGAAGAGGATGAGAAAGATGAATATGAATTGAAAAATTTATCTAAGGAAGAAAGTTTTAATCATCATTTTATTCATCTTAAAGATGCTGAGGTAGGAGCTGAGAAGGATAAGATAGATGAATATAGAATTGTTCAGTTGTCTGATAATGAACATGAATCTCTAGATAAAGAAGCTATTTTGAGAACTGATAAGGGGAAACAATTTTTTGTTGATACACATACTAAATCTATAATGAAGAAGAAGGAAGTAGGTAAGTATTCAAAGAGGAAATTTGTTGATCTACATAAAGATCCATCACCTAGAAAAGTCTCAAATTCGGAATCTTCATCTCTTGGAAATTATTTTATTTTATTGTTATTGAAGAAGCTGGTTGGCACCATTCTGATTTTCCCAATCATAGAATCTAGATTCTAGATGCTTCAACACACACTAAATCAAAAATCAGATTCAGTTTCCATGGTGATAGAAATGTGTGTCAAGATTGAGGCTGATTCCAAGAATTTCTTTATTAACTACGGTGCCCACAAAAGGTCCTGTAAGAAAATGGATGGATGGTCAAAAAATATAGTAGAAGATTTGAGAGGACATGATAAATTCCAAGATGGTTTCATGGGGGCATTTGACATTGAAGATGTTAAGATCAACGTTCTTACAAACTATTTTAATGAATATTTAACTTTGGAACACAATTCTTAGGTTCAAGAAGGGAAGGATCTGAATAGGAAATTTTATTCTGTTTCCCAAAGCTGGAAGAGAGGAAGAGATCTTTAGATTGAGATAGAGGAAAATCGTGTCATGTAGGAAGAATTCTTGGAGGCTCAGGCATAGGCTCTTATGTATTAGGAATAATGAATCAAGGCTTTAGAGAAGAAAGTTGAGGATCAGGATCAGTTTCATAAGCGAGCATAAGAAGATCATAAGGAGCTCAAAAATTTGAATACTATAGTCAAGATGTTAATGATAATGAAAAAGAAAGGATAACATTGTTTAAATCCAACCTGTTTTTGTACATTTCATCCTTGTATAAATTCATTCTAATCATAATGAAATTTTTGGTTTATTTTCTATTAGATGTGTTGTACTAATCATTAAGGTACCATAATTTCTTTTACAATCCCTCTAATTCTTTTTGAAAATCATAAAGGTGGAGAAAGGAAAAAAGAATACTAAGTAAAGAATAAATATACCTATGTAAGTGGGAGTTTATCTGAGAGGTAGTTTTCATTATAGATATTTATGTACTCAAGATAATGAAAAATCTCATTCTATCAATCTATAATATGATCCTTAGGGTTCCAAAGCATAAGGTGGAGTTATTCGTATTCATCTTTCCCATATGATAAGGGAGATAAGATTTATTTCCAATGTCTATAAAAAATATTTCTACATCCTTATTTTCTTTTTACGTATGGATGTTGGTACAATACAAAAAGGGGTAGATTATTGATTCAATAAGGCTTTCTTATGAATTTTTGATAACTTCATGTTTGGGGAGATTGTTGAGTTAATAGGGTTTCTTTATGACTTTACTAATCCTCAGGGTTTGAAAATCAAAATCACCTTATCTCAAGGAAAATTTCATTTTTCCCTGTGTTTTACTTTATTAAGGAAAATTTTCCTTCCCCAAGGAAATTTATCATTACCATGATTTTAATTGTTCTTTATCTTGACTAAGTGTAAAATTCATTTTCATATCTAAAACCTCAGAATCTTATAATACATAGATAAAGAGAATTCTATTTTCAGGATCCAAATTCAAACTCCGAGTTCTCTGAATTCAGACTCCAAACTCTTCTAAGCTCTAAATCCGAGTTCTGGGAATTGAGACTCCAAACACTTCTGAGTTCTGACTTCAATTTCTCTGAATTTAGACTTTGAACTTTGTAAGTTATGACTTTTAACTTTTTATGTTCTCACTCCGAATTATGATGAACTCAGACTCCTTACATTGTAATTTCAGATTTGGAATTCTTGTGAATCTAGATTCCCAATTTCCTTAAAATTAAGAATATGGAATTCTATAGACATATTGTTCTGAATTCCTTAGAAAATAGAATCTGAATATCATTGAATTATATACACCGAATGTGTTTTCAGTTAGTCTATAAACATTTATATTCTTAAATTCCAAATATTTTATTTTTTTTATGTAACCATATATTTTGTTACACTTTTTTTGTTATAAAATAATGTCATGAATTTAGATATCAACAAATTGTTTTTTGAGTGACATGTATATAAGTCCGTCCAAAATTGAAGGAACAATATGACTGTTGGAGGAGGGAGTCGACCGTTGGAGCTGTGGCTGTATATAGAAGCTCATTTGAAAGAGTTCCCCACTGTTCTATCAATCTTGATATTACATGATGTTGAAGAGATTTTTATAGAGAGACACTCATGCTTAGTGCATACTAAACGACTTGTTCAGATTTTCTTCCTAGGACTCTGAATGATGATGATTAAATTCAATGTCTTCTGGGGATAGGAAGACAGAGTTGCCAACTACTATAATGTTCAAGCACTTCCTTGCTGAGGAAGACAGAGGTGTCGTCTACCTTGAAGTTGAGGGCTTGTAGGGATTGCATGATAGACTCCAATCATTGTATCAAGGTATTACCCTAGTGTGGTAAGATAGAATTACTTGAAATTATAAATCAAGGGACCTTTATCCAAGGTTGTTGGATACACTTCTCTTTGGGATAAAAGATTTATTACATGTTACTTGGTTTGATTCTAGTATTCCACTGAATTATGATTTTTGAGGAAAGTATAACTATATTATACTTCTTTATAATTTTATACTTTTATTTAGTAAGATTCAATATGCTTTAAGGTATAATATTTATCATTGTAAACATTAATTAAGTCTCCATTTCTTGAACCATATTTTCTGGAATCACTTTATAGGAATCAAATTTTCAGAATCTTTTAAGTGTGTAGAACTAGAGGTTTTGTGAGTTACCTAATTTAACCTTGTTAAACATAATCATCTTTAGGAGTTCCAAAGGAATTTTTTTTAAATTATACAATTTACCCCCCCCCCCCTTATCATTATTAGATACTTCATTCAGAATCTATATTATTTTGATCATACATTTGGTATTATAGAGTATATCATACTCCACATACCATATAAACACAATGAAGAGAAATTGTATTTATATATAAAAAACAATAAATTATTTTTTTGATCACTGGATATTCATGTTTTTTAAATACATTTTTTTTAATTGAGTCATATATGGGAAAACCAATATCAAATTTTAGTCTAGAATGTGGTTTAACGCTAATGATTGTTGAAAATGATGCTCTAATTGAGTTCCATGGTGATTTTTTGTCGTGATGGGATTTAATGTAATAATAATTAATTAATTAAATGAATTTTTTAATTTTTAATTAACATATAAAAACACTATTTAAACCTCACTTAGTTTAATCTATAGGTTTAATGAAATAGCCCTATGGGATTACATAAGTGAGGAAATATCATTTTTCTCAAATGGTGGAGATCAAACAAAAACCAATAATGAAAAAGGACATTACATTATCATCAATGGAGTCATTGGGATCACATATTATACTAGATAATGAAGCATTGTCATGGTATTTCATTTTTATGTTTTATTTTCTCCATTTTTTACGATTTTCAAGTAAAATTTATGTCAGATTTATGATTATTTTATCTGATTATGGTCTTGTGAAATTAATTTTCATAGAAATTATAATTTGAAATAATTTTATAATAAATATATGTGTTCTCCCTAATTTTTAGCTTTTTCACCGATTATCAATGTTTTAGTTTATAATGACCATAACTATTAATCATGTTTTTGAATCTAGGTTTTTCTCCATCCTATTCATTTCATATTTACCATAGGATTTCATATGGTAAATGATGAAACTCTTGATAAAATTTAAATCATTAAAAAACCTTATATATATGATTATTTATTTTAATTGGAATTAAGGTTGGTGGGAAGTGGGAGAACCATTGGATGGTGGAAGATAATAGGTAGTGGTTTGTGTGTAGTAATTAGTAAATAATGATGTGTATGAGATGGATTTTGGTAAAAAGCCATTTTTTTCAATGAGTGGTAGCTGGAAATAAAATTTTAGTGATCCCCATATCATGATGTAAATGATCAATAAGGTTTTGGAAAAATTAGAGGTGGATCTATCATAAATGGTAAAATTTTACGATAAGATTTGAGTTTCAATAATTTTCATGATCCCAAAACATTTTGTTCATAAGAATACATTCAATATAATTTGGATGATGTGGTAGCTATGTTTTTTGGATATTTAATTACCACATTCAAGGTGAATTACTCACATATAATGTACCCCTAGGTGACTTTATAGAATGTACATGGAGTAAACACAAAGGTGGTAATTAAATATATATTCTTTAAGGACTAGGATCATATGTCATTTACCTATTATTTCAAATTTCTGTGGATACAATGGTACACGATCAGTACTACACTCTATCCCACAGATTGTGTATAAAATACAACATGCTATGATTCTATATCTTTATATATCATGTGGGGTACCAAAACATGACTAGGATTCTAATTAGGGTGACACATCAAATGACTTATCCATAGGTTGTGTACATCCATAATAATTAACAACAAATTGTTTATAATTATTCATAATTAGATTTAGATATTGATGTAATCCATCATAAGTGTTTCTCTATGTAGAATGAAATGGTGGTCATGTATTAGATATCTGGGGACAATTATGAGGTGTTTTGAGCAGACTATTCTTTCCAGAATAAGTTAGCCAATTCAAAAAACATGAGTGATCATATGGGTAATGATGTGGCAGTATCCCCCAAGTGTCTTGGTTTTGTTAATACATCAGTCCACCATTTACATTATACTTATAGGGTCAATATCACCCCCAAAAAACAAGATCATGGGTCATCTATATATAGAATTAGTATCCCCCTACCAAGAGCTTGGGTGGGGTGTGGTTTCCCTACTGGGGTCAGTAACCCCTCAATTATCGTAGACCCATCAATGAAATTTGGGTCCCCAAAAATGGTTCTAATGAGGTTATATTGGGTTATTAGTTCTTGGATGACTTTTATTCATAAAGTTATGTATGTATCTAATTATTTGGCTAGATATTTAGATTGAGTAATATTACTTTATCTAATTTTCTACTTTGAGAATATTTAGGTTTACCATAATCTAGCTTCTAATTGATTTATGAAACGAGCTAACTTGACATTTGATATTTCACTGAGTTTTTTCATGTGCACTATTTTTTGTGTGTATACCAACTTTTTCATGGGAATCATTTTGAGATGTATAGTGCCATAGATATATTATATATAGTTCTATAAATTATTTGATAGACTGAGAGTTAGTGGATCTTAGCAGTACTTGGTGGTGGTGTATGCTGATGGTGTCTGGATGTGAAGCGGGTGAGAGGAGTCCAGCCTTCAATTATTTATTTGTTTTGGATTTATTTTTTTACTATTGGGTAATTATTTTTCACCTTAAATTTTTATTAATGTTTTACCAATCACCTATATATCCTAGATATTATTGAACATAATTATTTAAACTATCTGTTTATTTTAGATATAGAATTACTTTATTTTATAATGTATGTAAGGGTGAATTTTGTACAGGTACATTAAGATAATACTTGATTTTGACAATTATTCCTACTTAATGCTATCCACTGGACCCAAGCCTATTATATTTAACCTTAGTGTAGCAAAATCAACCTATCATATCCCAATAGAGAACTAGTGCATTGGATCATGTCATATCAATATTGGTAGAATAGAAAAAATAAATAAATATAAAATCATAATATGTATATCTACTATTATTTCCATATTTAATACAGAAATCATCAAACATTTCCACATAATTGAGGATCCAATTCAATTAATGTCATTTTGGTATCCTAGTTTTTCCCATAAACCTTATCAATGTAAAAAAATGTATTTTTTGTCAAAAGAATACCATGACACAAAAATGAATACAAACTTTGTTACTATATGGTATCTTATTCATGAATTATTCTTCAAATTTAACTTCAAGATATTGAATAAGGTGAAAATTTAAATATTTTATAAAAGTAATACAGTCTAATTTAATACTCTAAAACTGATTCTATTTCAAAAAAATTTAAACATAAGTATGTTTTGACAAATGCATGACTGTAGTATCTCTATCTCAAATGATTTCCAATCCTAAAATGAATTTTTCTTTTCTCAATCCATAAAAAAATTACATAAAGATAATCATCCACATATTTTACCTATATATATCATGTTATAATTGTAATAAAATAATAAAATTATATCATAATTAACAGTATTGAAGGTAACACATGAAAAAATTGCACCAGTTTTAACCATTTTTAATCATTAAGGAATCAATACATTCTTTCCATTTTCTATATTATTTATTATGTATATATTAGAGAATATGTAAAAGATAGATTTTAATTTTTTTGAAATATCATGAAAATCCCATAGTAGACTTCATATAAATTCATTCATCAAGTTTCCCCTACAAAAAACATTATTTAACATGTTGCTTTTAATTATAGAAATCATATCACATAAGAAATTTATGGAAAATCAGAATAGATGAATACATTAAATTTGGGAAAATCACTATAATAAGTTACTTCACATTCAATTAATCTATTTCGTAATAACGTAGTTTTTTATATATATTTTGAGACCCCATCACTATCCCTATTTTGTTTAAAACCCCATTTGTAACCAATTTCATTATCATTTTTAGGTTTGGTTCCAAATGTAAAAGCCTTACTTTTATGATGGTAATTCATTTCTTCATGAATAATAGTACACTACTTATTCTCATAGTGTTTTATATCTAGAGTAATATTAATCAAAAATTCATCCACATCATTGGGACTACACTAAGTAATGGGTCTAATGGACCTCTTGACTCTATCATGTGTTAACTAATAATAATTGATATTATCACCTACCACACCCAAAGATTTAGTATCTAAAATAATCACTATTAGATCCTAAATAAAAGGATCATTGGAGTATAATATTTTCTCATGCTAGTTTATTTGTTCTAAAGAAACATTAACACCCTAATGATGAGGTTTTCTATCATAGTCCATCTTAATAGGCTTATACTTAAAAATGGATGTCTCTAAAAAGAGTACAACCCCACTCATGATGCACACCCTATAATTGTTTTTATCTATCCATGGTCTATAATCCATGAAAAACTCTCAAAACCCATAATGTTTCACATGATTACATCATGTTATAGCGTATTATTTTTAGTATGAGAATATGTTCTGGATCCATGGTCTCCATAGTGATCAAGAAAAGGTGGCCTACCAATCTAGACTTATTCCAAGTCTTATAGGAATTATGTATATAATGAAAATGTTTTATATTGTAAAGTGATATTGTAGAATCATTATCTTAAAATTACTTAAGGGAATCCAACCGCGAGATAATGCATTTCACTCTCCCCTATATAGGATTTTTCATATGCTCAACTGATCCTTTTTATTATAAGGTTTTAACAATATTATTGTGTCTTTAGACACCTTTATAGTAACAAAACACTATAAAATAATCCCAAAAATTCACTAACCTATTTTTAGTTATAAAAGTATTGAATTTCCAATGTTATTAGATCTCTATACTTGTATTCTTGATCCAATAATAATGAAAGGTATCATAACTTTTCTTAATTATATGAGTCCACACATTTCATGAGTAATCCTTAATATAAGGAAATAATGTAATATCATGCATCATGGGATTGAACCCTAGTGGAAACTCAATGATCAGTTTACACATAATCAATAGCATTTCTAGATTTGTAAGAACACCTATTGAATATCACATGTTTAGACATACCACACACACAATCTTCACAAAATAGAATTATTTTAGGGAATATATAAATTAAAATATCTTATTTTTTTATCTAATAAGGGCCTTTAGAACTCAAATGCACAGGAATCTTATAGAAACGATTGTGTAACCAGACAGTAGTACATGAGAATTATTCATCTATTTCATATCTTTATTACCATTTAAAACATATATAAAAGTATAGAGGGTTATCTTCTCCATGTTGAGGGTTACAATAGATATTATAAAACTATCAAAGTGTGACATAAAGGTCTGAAACTTATAATGAAGAAATACTTGGGAAATGTGGTTTTTATTAAGTTTCGTTACCCATCTAACCACTTTTACTTTCTTCACCATTGAATCAAAATTATTTTGAGAGATATAAGATATCCTAGCGACATAAAAAACTCTTATAATTACCTAATTAGAAATCACTAGAAAAAAATCCCTCACCTCACTAAAAATCTCTCTCTTGGTACACTTATCAAAAGAGAATCCAAAATCCAAAATCAACTGTTCTAATATACCACACATTAAAACAAAATTAGAAATATTAAAATCATTCTCTAAAACAAATTATTGATTACTATTATCGTCTTTATAATTTTTCATGTTTCTTGATAGTACCAATTTAAATGTCATGTTTTTATACAAAATAAATTTACTCTACCTATTATATGTCATTGAATGGTTATGATGAAATTTAATCTTTTACATGTACCTACCTCGATTCTTTTGTATACCACTAACATTCAATCTCTTAGCCTATTGTTTAATATAGCCAATTTTTTAGAATATATTGGACAACAAGGTTGATTAAACCTCTTCTAGTGCTAAAGTATCTCCACCATTCTTAATTGAATATTTAAATATATTATACAAATAATATAAGGGTTTTAATTTAATTATTTATAGTTCTTAATCATTAGTTTTTATATCAATAATAATAATATATAAAATGATCGTATTAAACTCATCAATATATGTCCAAAATATATTTAAAATGAGAAATTTTAAGTTTTTAAAGTATTATTTTTTAAGTAATATTACAAAAAAATCATACATGGATCCTCAACTTTATACTATTTCCATGAAGTTATAGACTCATATTTTACTTCCTGGAGAACCATATCATCTAAGAAAAAAAATATAATCAACCTTCCTATAGTCATCACTAAAAAATCTAGTTAAATAAAATGTATTGTTCATCAAGGGACACAGGCGTAATATTATTATTAATAAATCCAATAGAATCAATAATTTTATTATGATTTAGAAAGGATCTCATTTTATTACACAATATATTTTACAAAAAACCATGATAAAATTTCTCTACATTGATTTTAAAAGAACCCATCATTGATAATTAAAATGGATCTAATAATTTTTTTTAGAAATCATGGTTGTGGTTATCAATAAGAATGGTCAAGATCCATTGATTTTTATGTGATTGTTGAAATAAATTAATATTTACTTATTTTTATTTTGGAACACAATGATATTAAATTGGTCATGAATTTGAATAAGGATGATTTCATAAAAAAAATTAAGAATTAATGAACAATAAGAAATATTGTGATATGGTTCTTATTGGACATACAAACACGGATACTTTACCACCTTCAAGAAGATATATTTCTAAATAAAAGAGAAAAATATAGAAATTAAAAATTAAAAATGGACCAAAGAAACTATCTGAGATATTCATCTTTACTAAACTAGGTGGGGATGAGAAACTCTATCACATGGATTTAGAGCCATCCATTCCTGGATAAACTCAAATAGTAAACCTGGAGAAACAAATATTATATGGATAATTAAATAAGAGAATATTTCATAATCTCTTACATATCTCTATTTCTTACAATAACATTGTTACAATATGACGATGAATTATTTATGACCTCTAATGATTTATTGTCGATGTGGTCCTCATAATCAATAAAACTAAGTTCCTTTAGCATATCTACTGTAGAAATAAAATCTTATTGTAGGGGATTTGTATTTGACATTATGGGCCAAAACCCATGGATCAAATCCAGGACTCTCCACAAAATATCTCATATTCACTCATGATAAAAAAGGGTTTTATTCCTATCTATCACAAAAAAATAGGTTCGAATAAAGATATACTTCTTTAGATATCAAATCCAAAAAGGTGGGGTATGATGATAAATTCAAGAACCACAAGAAGACAAGTATATGGATTTCTGATAAATGAATGACCAAGATCATCACAATAATTCACATAAACAAAATATATAAAATGAACATGAGAACATTGAAAAACCATTAGTTTTTAAAATATAAATCTGGATGACATCAAGAGTATTAGAAAAAAGAAACAAAAAATGAAATAATAACCATGATTAGATAAATTCAACTGATCAAATAAACCAATTGTGTATATAATTCCAATCTAGGAACCTTTAATAAAGAAGGAGTAAAACTATCAATAAAAAAATTCAAAATTTAAGGATAAATTATATTAGAAAACACTATTAAAATGAATATATTTAACATATATAAATGTTAATTTATGAATCATATTAGTATGATAAGAATTTAGTAGTGACAATCATGGTAACATAACAAATGTAATAAAATCAATTTAATTGAAACTAAAATAATATGAAATAAAGTAATCAAGGACATATTCAAAGATATACTTTTTATTTCATAGGGATCCATTGTTCCATGCATTGTAAATCAATATATAAATCATATAGAAAATTATTTGATCTTTTAGTGATATTTTGGTGTCAAATTTTATGGGTTTTGTTAGCATATTGTGGGTAGGATGGGTGGTTGATATGGTGGACATCCCAGTAATCTTGTTTTCCTATATTTTTATAGAAAAATCATATTACAATGATGACCCTAGGACTAGGGGTCTTATATTACACTCATTGGTAAATATTGTAGGCTCCAATTTAATTTACTAAATTATATATGATTAATATCCCATAAATCACCATCCATTAACATATTTTATCTACTGATATGCGTGTGGAAATAATTTTTTACTCTTATATTCTAAATTTATAAAGTAATTCCTTTGAATAATTTTCACGAGATAGGAAAATGTTATGATTTAATTGAGATATTTGTAATCCCAAAAAATAGATCATTTCTCAGTTCATAGTCAATTCAACAAAAATCATACCTTTGGAAAACCTTCATATTATTCCTCATTATACTCTATAAAGATTATTTCATCAACATAAAAACACAAGAAGAAAAACCATTTGATTTTCTTTTATATAGTGGTGGTTTTACACCCTTAATTTGTTGAGATTCTGCTTTTTAAAATTGAATGATATTTATAATAATAATCTCTTATTGATTCCTTCAACCCATATAAATCATTCTTCAATTTAGAAAAATATTCCTCTTCTCTTTTTAGGAAGAAACCCATTGGATTTTCAATATATATTTCTTAAAATAGATCTCTATTGAGAAAATCATACATCGCATAAATTTTGGAAAATCTTATTTTCAATTTCTATAGAAATAGAATGGAAGATTATGATGGGTTAATATAACTTTTTAGACCTTTACGCAAATTTTTACATGATTTTTAATGTAATCTCTCCTTAAATACAACCCAAGGTTCAAGAATCATAGTTCTCATAGAACACTACATACATAAATAAAATAAATAAAACTGCATTAATTCTTCTTTGTTTTAATGATTTTAATTATCAATTTTCTTTATTTTATATCCTAAAAATACATAAGATAAATTTTTGAATATGTATACAAAATGAGTGAGATATAATTTCTACTAAGTAAATAAAAATAGAAACCAATCATAGCATATTAGTTATATATAACAACCTAGTAATGTCAAGGTAAGAGATCCTAAATAAGAATCTTGAGGAATAACATATATCACAAGGAATCATAATATAATGCATATATATATAATATTTAAGAAAGATGTAACCTAACATCAACATGATTCAATGTTAACTACCAAGATGATTTCACCTGGTGGAAATATTCCTTTAATGGATTAGGTTTACTCCCTAATCCCATACATATTGTATCATTAGACAAAAACAATAACCAATTCAATGTATACTTATCTGGATGTACTCATTATAACTCTTAACTTTATTTTTTCCATATAAATAAAATAACATGAATGAATAAAATTAATTATAACTAATGGAATGAAATGGGTTTCATAATCTTTTCATAAGGTATTACCAAAGTTTATATCATAATGGATTATATGAAAGAAAATATTAAATATTTTTGAAAATTAATAAATTAAAAATAATAATATATCATGCTAAATTGTGTCCACATTAAATGAATATATGAAGATGAGTTTAGAAATAGATTTCGGAACGTTTCTCTAAAGTGAGGATTCATAAAAATGGGAAACAAGTCTTTAAAAATTACAAAGGCATAATAACATTCATCAATCAAGAAAATGATCTAAAATTAGTTGAAATTATAAAATTATTTAATTATGAAAACATAGGTGGCTTCAAAAAAGTTATCTAGTGTACATTAAATAGGGTAATAAATAGGAAAATTTCAATTAATCATGTTTTTTTATCTAGAGGAATTGAAAATAATCTTTTTATAACATTTATTTCTCCATCAAATAATGTTTAATTGAGCTATATATTTTTTTTTGGGGCATATATATTTATAATATATAAGAATTAATTATGAAAATTATACTTATTATGTGAGGTAAGAGAGACAATGCATTACCGTAAAGAAAGTACGGTGGTTTAGAAGATCTATTACATAATATACCAAAATCTTCAAACCCATGAACATTATGTCATGAATAACCTAATTAGATTAATTAATTAATTAAAAACATCATAATCATATATTATTTATTTATATAATATCATTATAATTAATAACTAAAAAGTAGTTAATACTATTTGAACAATTATATTTAATGACTATGCTATAATGGTATCATTTAAATAAAAATACTATTACTATATTTTGGTTTGGATAATACATAGTGTAGTGTGTAACATAAGCTTACTTAGTGTTTTACGTAGCCGAAGATTAACTTTGTGTCTCATTTAATACATGTTAATCACAGTGATATGTTTAACATAAAATATAATAAAATATAACCACATTTAAAAACATATATCACAATATATCTGTGTCTTGCATTCTACCCACTTTATATTTAATATCTCCCTTTAAATTCATAACAAAATTACCAAAAACTCATGATACATCAGCTTAATTAAAATTTTAGGTTCCCTCATAGCTTCCTTATGCTGGTGTTTTCACCATAAAAAATTGACCTTGTATGTTGTCTTTCCTTTTAGAAAATTTTCTCTTCGTTCTACAATATGTACAAATGGTTTCTAATAAGGAGGGGAATTATCCAATGATATGACCTATGAGTTCAGTACATGAGATAGAAAATGTATGTACTTCCTTAGTAGAGATACATAGAACATATTGTGAATATGAGAGTGGATTTATGTAATCTTTAACTATTAATGTATGGTCCCAATATGATAATGAATTTCCCATATATCAATATACCTAGGGATTGGTTTTCCTTTACGTTCTTCCATGGTGGTATTTATTGAAAGGCATTCTCACAAACATGAAAGTCTTGATCACACCAAAAAAACTAGCATAACATGTATCTAAACTTCGTGTTATTCTTACATGTTTCTAAATTTCTATAACGTTCTCCTATATCTTGTCAGCTTACCAATGGACCTATATATTTATTTCAACATCTTCATTTCAGTTTATTAGAGTTCTATACTTCTTTCCTCTATGTATTCATAAGGACACATATGAATTATCTAGTAAAATCTATGGTTTTAAGAAATATCATTATTGATAATGTCATTATTCTGATCACCTTTCAAATCAAAAGTATAAAATCTCAACATGTTCTCTACATTTTTTCTTGTTCAATTACACATTCTATGAATTCTAGGTTAATATGATGTTCTGAAAAATAACTCTATTCCAATATCTTTTATAATACTTTTTGAATATTTTTAGTAAACAATAGATCCTAAAAAAAATATTATTTGATGTTGTTCTCCATGAAACCATAACACTTCCTTAATTTATATTTTTTAAAATAAAACATAAGAATAATCTTCATTGATGGATATGAAATGTGTAGACTTTGTATGGGGATCTTCTATATCCCATAATTATCTCAACATCAAAGATAATATAAACCCTAATGGTTATCAGAACCTTTATTAATATACACAGAAAGTGTAAATTCTTTCCTCAAATGAATTTTTCACTCTATAAAAAATACAAGCATTTAATTACTATAGATTTCTCTTCAAATAAATTTAATAATGAGAAAATATCATAACATGAAGCCACAAAATCGGTTTTAATGACTTTGAGCTTATTATAAACATTGAACTCATAAAACAGTGATGGAATCCATAATGCTTAAGTAAATCATACATAGAGACATAAAATATTTCAAAATTTAAATCACCCTTTATTCCTTATATACTCCCTCATAATATGGAGAAATAGTTGTTGTAATCTTGGGTTCACCCATGTACCAATAGAATATAAAAAGCGATTTCATTATTTCATGACCCATATATAAGGATATAATCCCATGAAATTTGACTAAACAATGAAAAATAATATTACCAGATGGTTCATTTACACACACAAAAACAAGAAATTCTCTACTAAGGAGGAGAGGATATGTGTTCACTATTTATAATGATTCACTTCATAGTTTGTAATTGCATAATCCTTTCATTTTTTCCTTTGTATTCAGTGGTTTTTGGGGATTATCATCCATATTTTCCCTTTTATTGGGGAATTGATTGATATAATTCCAAAAACTATTTCACTTGAAACACATGAGAGTGGTTTGTGCATTCTGTTATTCTCCCTATACATTCATTTCATTGATTGGCCTCTTCACATATATTATAAATTATTTTTCATGATTTATAGGTTTAACACACTGGTAAAACCCTTTCATCCCTTAGGAATTCACCTGAGTGCTTCTTCCCACATTTCTGGAATGTAGGTAACTAAAATTTTCAACCAACATATCATTTATTCATGGTATAATATTCATCTTCTTTTTCTTATCAAAATCATGGGAAGGGAAATAATTTACAATTCTATGTTCATAGAACATTGAAGGACTTCTTCATAGCTACAATATTCTATTATTATCAATGAATTGCATTTAATTGGTATTAATGCAAAAATGAATTGATAATTCTTTTTTGGATCGATTATTATATCATTATTGTATAAGGAAAGACTGTAAAAATTATCTTTTAAGTTACTAATTAATTCACCATACTTGTGTTTTATCTTACTAAATTTCTTCTTAGACATTGTTCACATAATATGAGGGAATTAATTTTTGAAAAAGATCCTCTACAACAAATCCCATTCAATTGAGTCAATTAACACCCCTTGACTTGTATTCTTGATTATATTACTCCATTTTTTCACTTCACCTTCCAAATGAAAGATAGCCAAAAATGAATTTTTCATGTTATAAAAACGAGAGAAAAAAATATATATATTTGATGGTACAAATTCATTTTGTAGAATCTATTGGATCATGAGACCCCCTAGTAGAAGGTGGAGGTTTCCTTATCGATGACACAATAGAATTTTTTTTCCATACTTTTTATGTTGGGAAGTCCATCATTATTCATAGCTACATAAAGTTTTCTGAGCATTGAAAAACGATTTTTCATTCCAACCGCAATGAAATATGGGTTTATTAGAGTAAAATAATACCATTATCTATTAAACTTAGCATTAATGTGGTTCATTTAGGTTTTATGATTTATCTAAACCTAAAATCCTAGCATGATCAACACTAATAATCGTGTAAAACGAAATAATCATGAAACATTAACATATAGAATGCCTAAATCATGACACAATGCTTTTAATCTATGTCACATTAGGATTATCCAAATTAATTCATAGACTCTATCTATTTGAATCCATCATCATGGTTCATAAATATTTTATGAATATACAGTGAATACCCCCTATAAGGTCAAACCAAGTGTGCAACAAGTATTATTATCATTCACTATGGGATGATCTAGTCCAGCTCTATACACCCTTTTTCAAAGTTATTTCCCATAGGTTCCTCTCTACTAAAACCACATCGACTTGTATTTTCTAGATAGGGATGTAATTTATTTGAAAACACTCACTATATCCTTTTCAAATATTTGAAGATAATTTCCTAAATTTTTATTAATCCTTATATTGATACATAGATACATCCCAAGACATATCATTTGTAAAATAACTTGGTATCTCACCAAATTTGTATGAACCTAATTTCCAAAGGATGACTAAACCTCCATCTAATAATAGTTATAGAAACCTATGATTTCCATACGTGGATATTTCATCATTTTAGATGAGTATTCATTAAACTACAATAACACATTCTTATAAAGCATAATTGCTTAGTTACTTTGGAAAAATGGAACACAATCTTACGAATTCGTGAATTATATTCAATATCTCCAATAAATATCATCCCAATTAGGACTCCACGTTAAAAAATTTCTTCATAAACTAGGGAATGGAAATAAAGGAAAGGTTGGTATCTGATTCACAATAAGGGAAAACAAGGGGGATGCATAATCATATCATGAACACTTGTGTATGATAATATGATTATAATATATGAAAATAATTCCTTTCATACCAGAGATAATAATGTTGAGTGAACACATATTCATTGGTATACTATAATACAACAATCATATGGAAATAAAAAACATGATCCATGAGATAATAACATTATCAAAAGACATCATTTTTTGGTATATGCATAATCAAAGAAACTATTTTGTCAAGGAAACACACCTATACATTCCTAACATGTTAGGATTTTTTTAACCACCCATGTATACAGTTTCGGATTGAGATGACATCATTTTTAACCTCTTTCATTCTTTGGATAACGTCCCATATAACCCCATTTTTATACATGGTATAACCACTCATGTAACCGCTATTTATGCTTGGACTAACCACCCACGTACCCTTGGAGATCATCTTACATTAATCATTAACTAATACATTTGTGGGATATGTCAGTACCACGCATTTAATAATTAAAACAATATTTATGTGTTCCATAAGATCATTAAAACTCAAAATATCATAACCCATGAAATGAAATATGTTTTATAACCATTTCATCATATAATAATCTTTATAAAACATATCGGTTTCATAATAATTTCCTCATTTCATCATAGAGATGCCTGTAAAAATATGTTGGTTTCATAGGTAATTTATTATTGTATTAATTGTTGAAGATTAAAAGTTTTTATAAAAATTGTGTTTCCATAATCATAAGTAATATATAGAAATAATAAGAATTTTATCCTTGTATTACATTCCAATTAAAGAAGATTCATCACAAAAGGATATCATCCTACTTGGAGAATGATTTTAAAAGACTATAAGAAATGTTTCTTGAGGAAGATAACATTTATTTTAGAATTTTTTTTAAAATGATAATAATTTTTTAAAAATTTATCTTAAAAAATATATATCAAAAAACATATAATAATCTTTATAAATCCTTTAAGACATTTCTTGACGAATATATCTTTTCTAAATTG
Source organism: Viscum album (assembly GCA_963277665.1). Taxonomy (NCBI): domain Eukaryota; kingdom Viridiplantae; phylum Streptophyta; class Magnoliopsida; order Santalales; family Viscaceae; genus Viscum; species Viscum album. The sequence continues at coordinate 1,155,568,924 of OY728165.1, forward strand.
ATTTTTTTTAAACATAATATATTTTTAAAATATTTTTCATTGAAAATGACCCTTAAAACATTGGAAGCTACATCAATGAAAATAATGTTCATGATGAAAAGAAGTTAATTTCATGTTGTGCACAATAAAAAAACATTCCTTTAATTTTTATAGGTATATACAAATGAGTATTATTAAGAAAATTACTGAATATTTTTTAAAAAAATTTTCTTAAAAACTAAATCATTAGTAATAAATTCATTCAAAAATAATAAGAAAATTATAAAACATTTTTAAAGTATTTTTATAAAAAAATGTTTTTGAATATAATATATTTCTAACAGAAGATATAAATAATGTCATATTTTATTAATAAAATATGTCAATTATTTTATGTAATAATATAGTGACCCTAGGATTTTTTCTTCAATGACCTGACGAACTTCAATTTTTTATAGATTTTTAATAATCCACCATTCAAAGGGTGAGTTGGAACCCTTATAAGGCCCATATGCATAAGTATTACATGGCACATAGGCCTAAGAGGGATTCAATTCTTATACACTATATACACTATATACAACCTAGACTAACTACTTCGAACTGCTCCTCCCCATCATCTTCATCGTGAAATCAGCTCTCCACCTTCGTATGGATATTCTTATAGTCTTTGCCATTCATGCAGAGGATTCTCCCAATTGCAGGTGTTATAGCATATCATTCTTGTAATCTGTTTAGCTTATGCTATGGTGAAATATCCTTCAAAATCCTCTATATAAAGCTTGTTCTTTGTATGGTATTTGGATTGAATCTTTCTCTTAATGTGGCCCGAAGGCATTGTGGTGGACTGAAGGCCTTACTGATCCAAAAACCTGGGTGGATTGAAGGCCTTAAAAGACTCTGGGACCAAATCGGTGGCCTGATGCCCTTAATGGGAGAATATTCCCAGCTACTACAGTGCCAAACAGTGCCTGTTAATGTTACCGCTATAGTACCTGCTACAGTACCATGAAATTATCCTCCACCTGGATTTGATACTGAGTCACCTGGATGCACTTAAGGAGCCCTCACCAACATGGCTAAGGCTTATGTGCCCTAGGCTTTTACAATTTAATATTTCATGATTTTAAGAATAGTAATCCAAAAATTAAACACAAATTATAATAAACTATAGTCTCTTTCGAATAGTACATAATTAATTATATAACATAAAAGTAAAATAAAACTACATTTTATGAATCCCCATAATGATTTATTAAATCACATTGATCTTCTATGACTATATGGGATATCCTAGGGAATACACAAACAAAATAGATGATTTAAAAAAACTCTTTTAGGGAATAAACATGGGAATAAATCATATCACATGATTTGAAGGGCATAACATCATATCACGCCTCATGAATTAACAAATTGAAGCATTTTATAAGAAAAATTAATCATATTATCCTATAAATAATAAGATTAGGTAGAAATATATAACCTGACAAAAAAACATGAGTCAAAGGTAACTGCCAAGAATATATCACGGTATGGAAAAAGTCCCATAATAGATTAGGATTACTCACTAATCCCATACATGATGTACCATTAGACAAAAAAATAACCAATAAATTGGAGTGATCTTTGTTCCCAGCCATCATAAAATGATCAAGAATATGTTTTCCACAATAAGAAGTCAAATATAATGAATAAAGATAAGAGTTATCCATGGAATGAATTGGGTATCATAATCATGTTATATGTCATAAACGAAGGGAATATCGTAATTTTATACATGAAATAAGGGTTTTTAAATCATACTAGGACATTAATAATGGGAAAATAAGAATATATCATTATAAATTGGGTAAAACTAAAGTAAAAACAGTTAAAAATAATGGTTTCGTAACCTTGTAAATGTGCTACATAAGCGGTTTTTTTAGATAAGTGGTAAAAAGACTTTAAAATGGTGAAGAGGATAATAAAAGACATTAAACAATAACTGAAATAAAAGGGTTATCTAAATAATAATTAATATATTTATAAATTATAGAAGTTTCAAATATTTTAATTTATTGGTACTATAATAGAGACAATTAATGTAGAAATGTTTCATTTACAAACATTATTTAATGGAATTAAAAATAAAAAATTTAAAACACATATATTTTAATAAAATAAAGGTTAAATAAACAAGTTATATATGTGGGATTCATGTATTTAGAATACAGAATAATTTTCTAATATTAACAAATTTTTAAATTACGGAGGATGAAGAATTTACATAACAAAAAGGAAATATGGATGTTCAGAATGATCCATTACATTATGTTTAAATGCATTAAACAGTACCACTTAATGCCCTAGATAATAATATTCGATTAATTAATTACTTTATTCATTCCCTCATCCAAATTTATTTTATTTATTATAATTTTATAAGTTCAACTATTTTCATTTAGATGAGTTATATGTTTCAATTTCATTATTTCGTAAGTGTTCATTTTATGGTTTCACAATCAGTTTACTTGTGTATAATTATTTATGCTCCTGGGGAATAGGAATATGATTCTAGAAGTGAAATTATATAGTATTAATGTAATAAATAATTTTAATGGCTCAATATATATTTATTTTCTATTATTATGTCAATTAATTTGATAATATGATAATGATAATTATGCTGTTAAATTTTTGTGGTATTTCAATCATCATGAACTAATTTCATTTTATTTAATATTATTAATATATCTTTATTCCAAAACATGAAAAAATTTATGATATATATATACATAAATATTTTTTAACAATAATATTGGATTTACGTCCATCCTTGAAGGTGGTATGGGAAAATGAAAACTCATTATCCATGGAGGCAGTAAACCACCATGAGTTGGACAACTGTTTTATTTCATTGAATATGTGGAGATGATAAAAGTGGTGGAAAAAATATATTCCATTACAAAAATAACAATAATGTATATACATGATACTGGAGTTATTATTCTATATTGTATTATGTATATAAGGATAAGATAGAAGAAAATAAATTAGAATAAAATATATAGTTTGAGAATGTTACATATTGAATATCACCACCTTGATAGACCCATTTAGTAACATAGAATTTGAGTTTAGTTAAGACCATTAGATCTTGGACGTGGGGATAAGTCTTGTGAGGTAAATCGGGTAGAATATTTATAGGATATAGGGTGTAGAAGGTGTAAGGAGAAGGGGTTGTATTTATATGGGGAGTGGGTTCTTTTTTATTATTATATTGACTAGTTTATTTTTTGGATAATAAAAAAAAACATTTTTATTAGTATCACTATATATAGTAAATATTTTCAGATAATTCTAACCAATGGGATCTCACATCATCCATGATTCAAGAAAACATGTATTTGGTTTAGATTGTTAAATATTGTAAATTATTATCTCTTATTATTCACCAACAATCGACTATTTTAAAAAAATACCCAAAAATCAATTTAATTATTTTAGAAAAATAATTTTTGAAAAATGTAATCTATTTTATTGAAATAATTTTTTAAATTTGATAAATTTAATTTTATATATAAATTCATTAAATATTCCAAAAATACCGATTTTAAAATTATAATAAATGTTTTGATACAGGTAAAATTCAAATAAGGAATCATAATATTGTATATTAATTTTAATAAAATTTATTATTTATTTATAAATCTATTTTATGAAAATAATATTTCTTTTAAACCATTATATTATGTATAAAAGTATACATAAACCTTTAAATTTTAAAAAAATACAAATATGTAATTTAAAAAATATAAAAAAAATATATGTGACGTTATATAAATGTATAATATTTTATTTATAAGACACCTAAATTTTACTTTATACTTTCATAGGTTAATTTGTTATTAAAATAGTCCAATTACTCTTCTAAGTGGTCATATTACTATTCCGGCAGTCATATTTGTAACACCCATATAAGATACATAATTCGTTTAAATATTTATTGTATCGTTAACTTCTATTTTCTCTTATGGTAATATATATAATTTCATCATAAAAATAAATATTAAATATTTATTTATTTATTTCTATAGATTTTTTCATGAATGTGGTTAATATAGAATATCAATTTTTTTCTTTTTTTTTCTTTTTTTATATTTAATATTATGTTGAACAATTTGGATGAATTATAGATTTATTTTATGACAAATATATAAAGCATAATGTATGATAATAATGTTTTTATTTGGTTATCTATGTTATTTTTCATTATTGTAAATAAATTATAAGAAGGTAATTCCATTGATAAACTTATGGGTCAGTGCATTCACCCCTACTAACAAAATTTCATACATGAAATTTTTTTACATTCTGAAGTGAGAATATGTTAGGGTATTTATCCTTCATCACATACTCTAGTTCCTATGTCACGTCATCTTACATATTGTTTCTCTATAGTACCTTTAATAGTGAGAGGTTTTATATTGTATAACCTTGTCATTATGGTCCAAAATCATCATTATCATCCCTTCATATGAGAATCAATTTCTAGTCGTACCACCTATATGTTTAGTACATGTGAGGGATCTATTATGTAATTCCTCAAGAGAGATATGTTGAATAGATTATGTAATTGAGACATGGTTTGTGGAACTTCTAGTCAATAAGCTACAGCTCTGACAAATCTAGAATCTCATAGGGGTCTATGTACATGGGAAATAACTTTCCTTTCTTCCCATATATGAGGACCCTCATCCCTGGAGACATGTGGTGAAATAAATTTTCACCAACCTCAAAATCTATGTCCCATCCGAGATTATATTCATTTTTCTTCTATCAACAAAGGGTATCTTGGAGATGATGATGAATGATCTTCAATATTTCATCATTTTCCTTAGAAATTTCTGGTCATATGATATTACATTCACCAACTTCATCCCACCATACAGATGTTCTATAAATGTTCTCATAAAGGGCATAATATGGATCCTTTTGGATATTTGGCTGAAAAATAATGTTCTAACTAAACTTTACTAATGGATAATGTTGTAAGAAAAATTTACTAATGTATAATGTTGATCTCATTCTCCTTTTATGTCCATTTATCTTTCTCTCAACACGTCTTATAGTTTATAAGTAGTCTTATCATATTTTTCATTATATGGGGGTATAATAATTTGTGAAAAACATTAATTTAGAATTTATAGTACGTTGTAAAATTTTCCAAAACATAGAGGTAAATCTTGGATCACGATCAGATATAATTGGTAATGGTACATTATGTATCCTCAACACTAATTTTATTTATATGCATAAATGTTTCTCATGTGAGAACTTCTCAGGAATCAAAATGAATTGAGATGTCTTGGTAAGATGACTCATCGTGAGAAATATAACATTATTTCCTCTTGATGTCTTTAGAAGCATAATGAAAATGTTCATTGTTTTTTTTCCTATTTTTGTGTAAAAATTGGTAATGTTTTTATCATTCCACAAGTCTATTTACATAAAACTTGACTTTTTAAAATATGAGTAACTATTATGAATTCTTAATGATATCCTTATTCATATTTTCCCACAAATAGTTCTCATGATGATATTTTTACATATTAGTGCTCCATGGGTGAACAGAGAATTCTGATCTATGTGCATCATTCAAGATCACATTCTTTATCTCGGGATTGGATGTTACCCATAGTCATGACCAAAATTATACAACTCCTTCCTCATAAATTTTGAACCCTATGGATTTCCCACAATTTATAGCTTCCACCTTTTTTCTGAATTTTGACATCAAATCTTGGAGAATAATAAAATTTCACTAAAAGTGATGATTGAGAAATAATTTGTCAAAGGAATGATTATCTACCATAATTTATGATTCTAATTTACATCCATTACAAGTATTATAATTTTGGATCATTTTCAATTCTCATCATTGATATAGTTATAGGATTCTTTCTACTTAGAGAATCTTCCAATTTTATTACTTCAATAATATGGTAGTGAACTGTGAAATCACAAATTCTTGTTGTGTTGAAAACATTTTCAATGGATTATATTAATCTTCTTCTATGTGAAAATATATTACAGGCTCTAATTATTGTTATATATCTCATACTTCTCCCCATATAGATAATGATACCATATTTTCAATGTCAATATCATATCTGCCACCTGTTGATCAACTGTGGTATATTTTTTCTGATGGGAACTCAACTTCCATCAGGCGTAGGCTATCACATATTCATTTTTCATCATTACACATCATAATTCCTTCTTTTATGTATATTTTAATAAAATAAATAATTCTACACTTTTCGATATTGTACGTATTAGTGAAGTAACAAACCTCTATTTCAACTCTTTAAAAGAGTCTTCACATTACTTTACTACCTTTCGATTCATATAGGTTTGTAGGTTTTACAATATAGTGAAGTTCCTCAAAAATAATAAGTACAACCTAGAAAGACCATGTAACCTATATATATCCATTAAATATGTTTTTCTAGGACACTACTCGATTTACATTTTAAATAATTTCCAAATATATTCCACTTCTAGAGATAAAATTCCCAATGAATGATCATTCCTCGATCAAGTACCCTCATTTAAGCTACTTTTCATATATAATAACCATTTTAAAAGTTTTTATCAGATTATTCAAATTCTCCTAATTTTGATCATTTTCCTTTGAGTATATCATAATATCATCTATAATGACTATCGAAATGTTTTTGAAGTAATATCTAAAGACTCAATTGATTAAGTACATTAAAATTGTTGGATCATTAGTGAGTCTAAATTGAATCAATATGAACTCATAGTTTTTATACCACTTTAAAAATTCATACTAGGGAATATGTTCCTTATTTTCCTTTAATTAGTGATATCCATATTGAAGATCCACATTAGAAAAATACTAGTTCCCACGTAGTTGATTGAAAAAATCATCTATCCATGGTATTTGATATTTTTTCCTATTCAGTATTTTTTTGTGATCATTATAATCATTGCATAAGTTCATTGATTCATCTATCTTCTTGATGAAGAGGACTAGTGCAGACCCTGGTGAAGCACTATGAATAATAAAATCTTGCCCATATTTTATTTTAATTATTATTCATTTCATCCAACTAAACTGTGTAAATTCAATAAGGAATATCTGATATAGGGAAATATCTAGTTATAAGATCAATTTGGAAATCAACCTCTGGTTGATGAGTTAGAACATGAAATTTATTAGGGAATTCATTAATGTAATACCACAAAATGGGAATATCTTTGAATATTATCCTCTACTTTTTCAAAATCATTTGAGAAAGATATTATTTATCGTAAATAAATAATATCTAAAACATAAATAATGATTCAGATAGAGATTATTCCTTATCTTTACAGTTGTACAAAACTAGAGGAAGCCTCGGGATGTAAATATTGATATCACATTCCAAATAATTGATGTTGTATTTGTAAAAATAAATCCAACCCAAGACTAATATAAAATAAAATTCCAACAAATAATGTAGTAGATGATTTTGTAGGATGTTCAATACTCAAACAATAACTCGATGGAGTTTTATAATTTATATGAAATAATTTCCCCATTCATAATTCTCAAAGATAGCTCAACCTTCATATTTTTATGTGATTTTTGAATAGGTATACTAAAAAAATAACGATATGACGAAATTCATAGAACCAAAATCAAATATAACATTTTTATATGTAAATGAAAAACCAATGTACCTATCACCACATCATTTTCATGCTTTACGTTAGTTTTAGTGATAGAATATTCCATTCCTTTGATCCATGGATGTTTTCATTGTAGATTATCTCAGAAACCCTTTTCATATGGAATTTTATGTCATAATTCCCTTGCTTCTTTCAGTTGAAAAACTTTACTATAGGAAAAGAGTTAATCTAAACCATCCTTTAATCTTCCAAATTAGTGGGGTTATTCAAAAGAAATCAGAAATAATTATATTGATGACCCTCTCTTCAACATTTTATGAATACCTTGAATACCTTTAAATAGTTTTTGGTATTCTTCTTACCAAAACTTTGACATGTGGGATGTTGGGATTTATTTTTTCATGGTATTTAACTGTTCATTCTCCCGTATCATACTATATTTTCATCATTTTATATCCAATCCCAGAAGTCCAAAAAGAGAATACAATCATCATCTAATCCTTTAGGGAACATCATTCAATCACTTCATAGATTTTAATGTCTTGAATCGATAGAGAGTTTTATCACTAATAGAAAATTGCGAAACGGATGAACTACCCTTTTATCAGTGCTAAATAAAAGCGCTGATAAAGGGAGCCTTTGTCAGTGATAAACAAGTGCTGATAAACAGGTACTTTTAACAGTGCCAAAAAAAGCACTGATAAAGCCCCCCCCTTTAATAGCGCTTTTTTTAGCACTGCTAAAGGGGACCCCTTTATCAGCGCCTTTTTTAGTTGCGTTGATAAAGGGTGGATTTATCATCACTTTTTCCCTACCGGTGATAAATTTCATTTTTCAAAATAAATCATAAAAAATAAATTATTTTCATATAATTATATTTATATAGATATAAATATAATATATACTTTTTAAATGTGTTTTAGATACGTATAGATAGACTATTAATTTTAAAAAATAATTAATTTAATGAAATTGGATTTAAAATATTTAAAAATATATTATTAATTAATAAATTTCTAATTATTATTGATTAAAAATCATTTAATAACAATTTGAAGACAAAAAAATCAAAACAATTAATAAAAGATCTAAAATAAGTTAAAAATGTTACTCAATCTTCAAAAGGACATAACTTTTGATCTGGGTATCCGTTTGAGCTCTACAGCATTTCAAATTTAAGCATACGACGAGCTCTATGCGTTGCTGACCCAAGAGAAGCTATTTCCACATTTTTCACAGCAAAAAATGGCCCATAAGACTTCCAAAACTGATTTTTTAGTCAGGATACTGTGATTTGTTAACATTCTAACAAGTATAACTTCTGATCCGGATGTCCATTAGGACTGTACCACATATCATATCGAATATTCTTTCATTTTCATCGATTTGACTGGTTGTGGAGTTGAAATAGGCATCTGGATTATATGTTATGGTGGTTTTAACGTTCTATGGATTTTTAAATACACATATATATGTATTTATTCATAAATATATATGTGCATGTGTGTGTCTGTGTGTCTGTGTGTGTGTTTGTGTGTTGTATATTTGTATGTATGTGTTTATTTATCTATTTATAAACACACATAAATAACATATTTCATAAATATATTTAAAACTAATATTATAAGTATATATTAATATAAAAATTAATATACGGATAAAAAACTCTAACTGAAAAAATATATATAAATATATATAAAAAGTTATTAATATATGAATGAATATATATATATTCTAATATATGAATAAATAACTTTATATTAATATGAATCTATATCAATATACGAATATATATAACTATATATATATAAAGAAATAAATAAATATATATATCATTAAATAGAGAAAAAACGAAATGGCTTAGTGGTAAAGGTGCAGCCGCGAAAGGGGGGAGTTTCAGGATCGAGTTCAGGTGGAAGCAAAGGGGTGCGCACGTGTGAGGATACGTGGGAAGGGAAGTGTGCAGGAGACCGCCTAGCGCTAATTAAGGGGGGGTCAAGAACTATTAAAAGCACTCCCCGTATTATATAAAATATTTTGTCATTTATTAGTACTTTTTAAAAGCACTGATAAAGTTCTATTTTACCAGTACTAAAAAAAGAGCTGATAAAGAGGTATTTTATCAGCGATTTTTTAGTGCTGATAAAAGGGGCCTTTATTATCTCTTTTCATAGCGTTGACAAATGGAACCCCTCTATAATAGTGATGACCTTTATTAAACATTTTAGCACTATTAAATCCCGTTTTGAGAGCTGATAAAGCCCGTTTTTGTAGTAGAGTATACACATAGATTTAATACACTAAAGAGTCGATCCACCTTCGTTTCACTACTTGTGAAAAATATTGAGTCGTGTCAAGAATGCCTTATAATTTATTCCTCGTACACCCTAAGAGATTCATATCAGTTTTTCTTCATTCCATGGAAATCTATCTCTGTCATAGGAGGGATTTTTAGGGAAAATATTAGTTGAGAATTATTTTTTTAATCCTTCACAATCCTTGGAATCAATTTCCTCCTTATACAGTGTGTTTTTTATCAGTTTCTACCATTGATAAGATTCTCTATCATGATGATAGTCCACCAATACATCATTCTCTTTTTTTCATTGAATGATTGATAATATCTTTACAATATAGTTAATTCATTATTACGTGATTTATGGATTCAAAGATCCACTAAATATATATGGAATTTTTCACATAAATTATTCAGCCAAAATATTATATTTTTTTGATAAGGAGGGAATTGTATTTTATTCATATTTTTATATGTAACATGGCCAATTCCTCCAGTATTTTCCGGATGTTCTAGGAACCCATTCCCATCATGTTTGGAATCTCATTAATGAAATCCTCACATTTCATATCACACTAATGATTAGTATGGGATCTCCAATTTCGTTTCTTAATGAAGGGAAAAATATTAGGGGGCCTAAATACATAGCTAATAATAATATAATAATGAACATATGAACATATAGTGAATAATATATATATGAAAATTATATTCTAACATATAAATCCCTATGCTTTATTCTTGGTTATCCATGGTGATAGTTTTATCCCTTCCACCCAAGGCCTTTAGGGTAGTAAGGATTATGGGCAATGTAACAGCCCGATATTTTATAAAAAATATTCTTTTAATTTCATTAATGTCTTGTGTTGTATGCTACACCAAGATTACCTTGTGCTATACGCAACACCGTATTAGCTTACAGTATATGCAACACTATTCTTGGATCGTGTTACACACAATTTTGATAATAGTTATTCTATGCAATATTTAGTATATATATATATATATTCAATGTATAAATTAAATATGTTTGGATTATGTTATACGAAACAACAAAGGATTCTTGCACAGCACACAACCCTGACTTGGATTGCATTACATGCAATCACGACCTTCCTCGATAGCGTGTGTTGTACGCAATACCGAGTTTTACTAAACAACAATATATTATTATAATATTATTATGAACATTCCATTATGAATAATATTAACTAAATTTTGAATCTTATAACATTATTATTCGTCTTTCACATTTTCTAAAACATGGTATAAGAACAAAATAAATTTTTCGGGTAAAATAAGTATTTTTAAAAATATGTAGTTTTGCCGCCTTTTGAGGGTGCACCCACTTTAAATTGTGTTTTTGGTATGTTTATAAGTAAATTTGACAAAATAAAATTCTTCTATGGAATCATGAAATAAAAATATACTTTGGAGAAATTTTTCATATTATTCTGGTAACATTAATATTTTGATGAATAGTAAAAACACGCTATATTTTAATTAAAAACAACTTTTTTCATCGCAATAATTTTTATGGATAAATTATAATATTGAATGGTTTTAAAGTATAAATAGAATATATTTTAACCATTTAATATATTTTATTTCATTAGAATTGATTATACCTTGAATTCGTAGGATAAATCAATTCAATCTTTTGCAATGTTTTAAAGAAAAACCCGTTTTCTTTAGACAATGTGATTAACATTAATTTAATTTCTGAAACTTTTGTGTATTGAATTTGAAAAAATGGATTCCATTTTTGGAATCAGTGGATACAAATTATGTTAATAAGGTACCTTTTTTTTGGGAATTATTAATAGTAACTACGGTAAATTTTAAATACCATTGTTAAAGGTAAATCAGGGTAATTAAGGGTAAATATAATATTATAAAATTACCCTAACACATGTCAAAATCCTATTGAATGACTCAAAGTCGACCCATATCACCTAAGGGTAGGATTAGATTAATTTAATGGACTTTTATCTATGAAAATAATTTAATTATTATAAAAACTGAAGAATGTGACAACATGTCACTTTCTTAAATATTATAAGTATAATAATTTTAATATAGTGATACACTTCATGAAACTTCTAACATGAATAGTCTCCAGAAAGATAAAACAATTATATATATCATATAAATTTATTTATAATTTTTAGGGATTAAATAATTATCATTTATTATGACACAATGATGATGTAGTAATTGTCTTATTAATTAAATATTGATTTAATTAACTCTTTTCGAACTAATAATTCTGTTATGATTTTCAATAAAATCAGTTACTAAATAGTGTCAAAATTGACATAAAATAGTTTTTAAAACAAATATTATATTATTAATTGTTATTCTATTCCTATAAATCTATGGTTCAGCCAAATGACTTATATAAGGTTATATATAGTAATAATAAACAACTTGGGGTTCGTTTGTCTTGTAATAGTATGTTTATTATCCTTATAGTATAATAACACAAGAAGACAAGGTAAAAGTAAAATTATTTTACTTAATGTTAAATCTAAATGATAAGGTTAAAAAAGGAACCTAAACTTGTCTAAATTATATTGGATGAGAGTATTTAGACCCATACCCACATTAGCTTCAAAATGAATCAATTTGGATCTATTTAAAACCATATTTGACTTTATAATAAAATAATAGTTGTAGTTATTCCAAAGGTGCCCCTCTCCTCCCATATTAAAGGGCACCACATCCCTCTCTTCCTCACACCACTTTGAGCCTTAATGCTTGGAAAAAACCTACCAAATTCCCTTATACAATTCCCTAGAAACATCTTAGAGGTTCTTGTCTTCCTCAATGACCAATTTTAGGGCCCTAAAAAAAGATCTCAAAGAGGCACTTCAAAGAAGAGGTAATGTCTGTTACCGATTCTTTCATCTTTATTTATTCTTCCACTTATTATTTTTTATAGGTTTCATTATGATGTAATAACATCAGTATCACTCATATACTGATATGTTATTATATGTATGAAACAACCCTATTTCATCATCTATCCATCCTACGGAAAACGAAATAACCGCTCGTGCGTACGTACGGAATACCATCTCCACGCCGTGGTGTAATCTATTTTCCACCACCACCTTACATGGATTGGTATAATGGTGTAAATAATAACTCTATATATATATATATTAAAGTGATATCAATTATATAATAGTATACATACACTCCAATAAAATCCCACGATCATCGCTCGTGCGTACGTACGGACTACCGTCTCCACGACGCGATGAGATTCATTCTCCATGTTAACCATTTTAGAATGATAAAAAACTATATATAATCAGTAATAATGAAATATATGACATTATAAAGCTACGGGATTTATGTATATATGTATGTCATATACTTAATTCCATTCAACACAATGAGGAAACAAAAACAACGTTCATGCGTACGTATGACCTACCGTCTCCATGAACGGTGTATTTATTTCGATTTATCGATCTATTATATATATGTATATTATGAATATTTATTATATATAAATCATGTTTTATATTCTGGAATTATGTAAGCATGATCTAAGTAATCATATTAATAATTACAAGTTAAAACACGAACGACAAATGAGACGATTTTACCCAAAACACTCTTTAACATGGAATTTACAAAAGAACGGGTAATATAAATTCATAAGTGAACCATATATGATATCATAACAATGAATATGATTCTGAAATAAGTCAATGACATTATTTAAATCATTATACGGGAGGTTCGGACACATATGAAGGTAATCAGACCTAAGGTAAGAGAAATATCACAATCTCATTTTTATCCGAGATTGTTTATACTTTAGTATTTAATGGGGTGTATTTTATCATCCAAATCCAGGTTTCCACAATATGTAATATTATTTCCATCCACCTACAAGTGTTTAAATCCTATTTTACCATTCGGTGAGTTTTTATTGAAGGATATGAAAGGAATCTTTTGTCGTTTTTCGTACGAGGTACTTTTTAACTTTTTCGAAAAAAGTATGAAGAATGTTTTTTAACTTATACGGCATGAATGGATTTTTAAAACTTAATTTCCAAGAAGCTTACTTTACATGTTTTCAAGTTTATTTTTAATCAACTTCTTTAGTTTAAAATTTTATGACATGTTAAAAAAAGGGAAATGTTTTTTTTGAATTTGAAACGATATTTTCTTCAAGAATGGAGTTCGAGTGTTTTATCAAAATTTTTTTCCATCTAAGATAATATAGGGTTATGTTTATATACCTATTATTACATTGATTTGATTATGTTGTGATGGAATAATTTTTATGAATTCCTTTATCTTATATGAATTGTTTGATGATGTCATGATGTTTATGATTTCCATTTTTATTACATGGGTTATGCAATGATGTATGATTTATGATTTTTGTGGTACAAATAAGAATGGTTTCATTATCAGATGGGTGGGACAGATATCTCCCTCTAATTCATTTGGTAAAGATTTTATATCTCATGAGATAGACATGTCTGGATTGGTAGGTTATACCGGTTCAGTGAAACAGGACTGAAACGAGGAGTGAACTCGGTTCAGAAATGGAATTTTTCCACTAAGATAGTCTTGGAAATGAGTCTTGACGAATAATAAATGATTCTCTTTGATTATGTGTGTATGCCACAAAGTTTCATGTTTTATGTTATGATTATTGGGATTACATTTCACTACTATGATTTATCCCATATTATGAAATTATGATCTCTTTTGCATGTTATGATTTCTAAAAGATACGTTCTTATGAATATGACGTGATTGATATTTCTTTCATTTACCCTTACTGAGTATTTAGGCTCACCCTTTTATGTTTTCTTTTCCCCAGGACATAAAGAAAGGATTTTGGCTTAAAAAAAGAATATCTTTGTGGGAGATGTTGAAGATCTCGCAACACGATTTGAAGAATATATTCCTAGTTTCCAAAGACACTAAACAATTACGGTCCTTGTGTGTGTGTTTTTGTTATGTAAAAAGTATCCCGAAAAAGTAATTTAATGTCTATGTACGTTAAGCTTCGGGTGTCTACAGTTGGTATCAGAGGAATGGTTTGGTCATCCTTTGGAAACTAGGATGCGAGAACATTAGTGAGATCACTAGAGATATGTCTAAGGTATATCTAAGGATGTCCCTAAGGTTAAGTATACATATAAGTTATAGTCCTAGAATTGCGCTAACGATCATAGAATTTAACCTAAGACGTTAGATGTTGAGGGTACTCCCCATTTACTATGTTGTTTTCCCTAGCAAGATTTTTGCCTCTCACACTATTCTTTTTGGGTTTTAGAAAATGGCTAGAAACTGGAAGATTCACGATAATGGAGGATATGACGGACAATGGAATGATATTATTCATGAGCAACCAAATGAAACGAGATTTGGAAGTCCTAACATCATTATTATGCATAATCAGAAATCTCATAATATGATCAATAATCTCAACATTGGTAAGTTTCCCGACTCAGATAATAAGAGGAAGATGGAGTTTCATGATGATCATAGAGGAAAGAATGTTCAATTTCCCTCATGAAAATCATGAGGGAAGAGGCATCGGGGAGATTATTTCAAGGGAACTGGAAGATGCTTGGGGTGTGGAAAAGAAGGACACAAAGCCAGTAAGTGAAAAGGTAAAGGTTCAGTTAACACCATGGATGAGGATAATGGAATTGCTACGACATCAACAATGGTTAAATGTTTTAAATGTGAAATGTATGGGCATTATGAAAACCAATGCCCTAAGGGAAATTCTCATGAAGAGAATCAGTACGGCCGTATGTGTAGTATTTATGTGGATGATGATGAAGAGACTACAAATGATATGTGAGATAAAAGAATTGTTGAAGCTCGGTCAATGGTTGAAGAAGGTAGTGGAATTATTACATGTTTATCAACTGTAATGTTGTATAAGTAATATCATGGTACAATGGAATAAAGAGACATCTAAGGATTGTTACATTGTTGTCCTTCCATGAGTTTTGAAAGTTTATGATTAATGCTACAAGTATCCATGAAAGGTAATTCAGATATTTTTGGAATGTAGATGATATGCGCATAATGAAGGTATAATGAGAAAATTAAATGTTTGACAGTATCAATGAGCTCATGACTGATATAAGGAGAAGGTTATATCATGGTTTGAGTATATAGAATTTTTGGATTTTGGTATGTGGAAATAGTTATCTTTTGACTGAATTCATGTTTTCACTGTGGTTCAATTAATGGGTATTCATTCTTCAAGAGAATACATTATTAAGGTATTCACATGTTTGTAATTTGACTAACAAGATATATCTTATGATATATGGGGGATAAATGATGGAATTCACATGATTGTTATGGGACATTTCAAGTAATCATTTTCTTTAAACTATGAGCTTGGACTGAAGTATTTTAGATACGCCTAATGATTCGAACGGATTATGTTGAACATAAGTTAGGATAGAACTTTTTTCGATATTATTGATGGGATGTTATAGTAATATATATTTAGAAAAAGGACAACCTACAGGACGGGCGACAGCCCACCACGTCGGATAAGGCTGTGGGAATCGAACCATCAACCGATGTGCGAATGGCCTTTATCACCTACCAATGGCCTACAGGAAGTCCCTGGTTAGTAGAAACTAGTTTTATTTTATTACGCGGTAGGATATATGATGTATAATTTCATTTTTGGAATCGTATACAATTAACCTCACCATAGATAGACTTATGTATATTTGATATCTTTTTCTATCCTTTTATTTGAAACAGATGGAATGACCCATCATTTAATCACATGATCTATTAACACTACATTAATAACAAATTCAACATCATTTCTTTAAGATATAAAGTGGAAATTATTCAAAGCACGAACAATAGTGAAATTGTACCAAAATCTTGTAAGTATTTCTTTTAATTAATCAAATTTAGGGAAATGATCTTGAAAACCAAAAAAATGTGGTCCTAGTTCCCTTATATCTGATTAATCCTATGCTACCCTAGATAATCACAAATTTATGGCTTTGTTATTGTTGGCTTTTTCAAATCCATGTTCTCTACCACTCTCCATCAGAATAAGATGGTTAGATTTTTCTTTCATATCCATATTTTCACATATGTTCTACTACGTGGAAACCCAGTGATGAGTTAATTTGGGTAACCGTTACGTTTCATATTTTAGTTTTTAAAATCCATGTTTTGGTATTCCTTTTTACGATGTGGGTTTCTATTAAACAAACTTTCGAGTAGTAAACAATTTATAACCCCGATGAATTTCGAGGGTGAAATTTATTTTAAGAGGGATAGAATGTATCACTCCGAGAATTTATGAAAAACATTCTTTTAATTTCATTAATGTCTTCTGTTGTATTCTACTCCAAGATTACCTTGCGCTATACGCAACACTATATTAGCTTGTCGTATACGCAACACTATTCTTGGATCGTGTTACACACAATTTTGATAATATTTATTCGACGCAACATTGAGTATATATATATATATATTCAATGTATAAATGAAATATAGTAGGATTATGTTATACAAAACAACGAAGGATTCTTGCACAACATGCAACCCTGACTTGGCTTGCATTACATGCAATCACGACCTTCCTTAATAGCGTGTGTTGTACGCAATACCAGATTTTACTAAACAATGATATATTATTATAATATTATTATGAACTACCCATTATAAATAGTATTAACTAAAATTTGAATCTTATAACATTATTATTTGTCTTTCACATTTTCTTAAACATGGTATAAGAACAAAATAAATTTTTCGGGTAAAATAAGTATTTTTCAAAAAATGCAGTTTTGCCGCCTTTTGATGGCACACCCAATTTAAATCTATTTTTTTATATGTTTATAAGTTAAATTTGACAAAATAAAATTCTTCTTTGGAATCATGAAATAAAAATTTACTTTGGATAAATTTTTCATATTATTCTGTTAACTTTCATATTTTGATTAATAGTAAAAACACACTATATTTTAATTAAAAACAACTTTTTTCATCGCAATAATTTATATGGGTAAATTATAATATTTAAAGGGTTTAAAGTATAAATAGAATATATTTTTACCATTTAATATAATTTATGTCATTATCATTGATTCTACCTTGAATTCGTAGGATATATCAATTCAATCTTTTGAAATGCTTTAAAGAAAAACCCGTTTTCATTCGACAACGGGATTAATTTTAATTTAATTTCTGCAACTTTTGTGTATTGAATTTGGAAAATTAGATTCCATATTTGGAATATGTGGATCCAAATTATGTTAATAAGCTACTTTTTATTTTTCGGAATTATGAATAGTAACTACGGTAAATTTTATTTACCATAGTTAAAGGAAAATCGGGTAATTAAGGGTAAATATAATATTATAAAATTACCCTAACACATGAAATAATCCTATTGTATGACTCAAAATAGACCCATATCACATAAGGGTCGGATTAGATTCATTTAATGGACTTTTTGCCTTTAAAATAATTTAATTATTATAAAAACCAAAGAATGTGACAACATGTCACTTTCATAAATATTATAAGTATAATAATTTTAATTTGGATATAAACTTCATGAAACATCGAACATGAATAGTATACAGAACTATAATACAATTATCTACATCATTGTAATTTTTTTAGTATTTTTAGGGATTAACTAATTATCATTTATTATGACACAAAGATGATGCAGTAATTGTCTTATTAATGAAATATTGACAAAATTGATGTTATAAATACCCAAGTAAATTTAATTTAAGACTTTTAATGAATTATACTAATTTTATTGCTTAATATGACATGTTAGTATTGATTTATTTAACTTTTTTAGAACTAATAATTCTGTTATGATTTTCACAAAAATCAATTACTAAATAGTGTCAAAATTGACATAAAATAGTTTTCAAAACAAATATTATATTATTAATTTTTATTCTATTCCTAAAAATCTAAGGTTCATCCAAATGACCTATATGTGGTTATATATAGTAATAATAAACAACTTGGGGTTCGTTTTTCTTCTTATAGTATGTTTATTAACCTTATAGTATAAGAACACAAGAAGACATGGTAAAAGTAAAATTATTTTACTTATTGTTAAATCTAAATGATAAGGTTAAAAAAGGAACCTAAACTTGTCTAAATTCTATTAGATGAGAGTATTTAGAAACATCCCCACTTTATATTAGAAATGAATCAATTTGGAGCTATTTAAAACCGAATTTGACTTTATAATAAAAAAACAGTTTTAGTTATTCCAAAGGTGCCCATCTCCTCCCTTATAAAAGGGAACCCCCTAACTCTCTTCCTCGCACCACATTGAGCCTTCATGCTCGGAAAAACCATGCAAAATTCCCTTTTACACTTCCCTAGAAACATCTTAGAGGTTATGGTCTTCTTCAAATACCAATCTTAGTGCCCTAAAAGGAGATCTCAAAGAGGCGCTTCAAAGAAGAGGTAATGTCTGTTACCTATTGTTTCATCTTTATTTATTCTTCCACTTTTTCTTCATTAGATGTTTAATTATGATGTAATAACATCAGTATCAATCATATAATGATATGTTATTATATGTATGAAACAACCCTATATCACCGTCTATCCATCCTACGGAAAACGAAATCACCGCGCGTGCGTACGTACGGAATACCGTCTCCATGCTTTGGTGTAATCTGTTTTCCACCACCACCTTACTTGGATGGGTATAATGTTGTAAATAATAACTCTATATAATTTTTGTAAAGTGATATTGATTCTGTAATAGTATACATACACTCCAATAAAATCCCACGATCATCGCTCGTGCGTACGTACGGACTACCGTCTCCACGACGCGATGAGATTCATTCTCCATGTTAACCATTTCAGAATGATTAAAAAGTATATATAAGAAGTAATAATGAAATATAAGACATTATAAAGCTACTGGATTTATGTATATATGTATGTCATCTACATAATTCCATTCAACTCAATTTGGAAACGAAAACAGCGTTCATGCGTACGTATGACCTACTGTCTACACGAACGGTGTGTTTCTTTCCATTTATTGATCTATTATATATATTTATATTAGGAATATATATTATATATAAATCATGTTTTATATTCTGGAATTAATTAATCATGATCTAATTAATCATATGAATAATTACAAGTTAAAACACGAACGACAAATGAGATGAATTTACCCAGAACGCTCTTTAACATGGAATTTACAAAAGAATGGGTAATATAAAGTCATAAGTGAACCATATATGATATCATAACAATGAGTATGATTCTGGAATAAGTCAATGACATTATTTAAATCATTATACAGGAGGTTCAAACATATATGAAGCAAATCGGACCTAAGGTAAGGGAAATATCACAATCTCATTTTTTCCAAGATTGTTTATACTTTAGTATTTACTGGGGTGAATTTTATCATCCAATTCAATGTTTCCCCAATATGTAATATTATTTCCATCCACATACAATGGTTTAAATCCAATTTTACCCTTCGGTGCGTTTTTAGTAAAGGATATGAAAGAAATCTTTTGTCGTTTTTTGTACGAGGTACTTTTTGACTTTTCCGACAAAAGTATGAAGAATGTTTTTTTAACGTATACGGCATGAATGGATTTTAAAAACTGTATTTCCAAGAAGCTTAATTTACAAGTTTTCATGTTTATTTTTAATCAACTTCTTTAGTTTGAAATAGTATGACATTTTAAAAAAAAAGGGAAATGATTTTTTGAATTTGAAAGGATATTTTTCTCAAGAATGGAGTTCAAGTGTTTTATCAAAATTATTTTCCATCTAAGATAATACAGGGTTCTGTTTATATCAATGTTATTACATTGATTTTATTATGTTTTTATGGAATTATTTTGATGAATTACTTTATCTTATATGAATTGTTTGATGATGTCACGATGTTTAATATTCCCATTTTTATTACATGGGTTATGAAATGATGTATGATTTATGATTTTTGTGGCACACATAAAAATGGTTTCATTATGAGATGGGTGAGAACTATATCTCCCTCCAATGCATTTGGTAAAGATTTTATATCTCATGAGATAGACATGGATGGAATGGTAGGTTATACCGGTTCAGTGAAACATGACTAAAACGGGGAGTGAACTCGTTTCAGAAATGGACTTTGTCCACTAAGATAGTATAAGGCCCCAGCCTTAAACCATACTTAATCTTGAGTTATTACAAGATTACACATTGAGGATCTTTTCGAGTTTAGAGTTTAAGAGAATTAGATCATAAAACTTGCGTTACATTCCACATATAAACAATGTGGTTACATAAAGATAGTATTATTCATTCCCATCAATGGAAACACATTTGAAATAAAACATGGATTCTTTTTGACACATCCTTGACCCTATCATCTTATCACGTACCTTTCCCTTGACCTGTGAAAAACATTTCAAAAACATGGGATGAGCATAAAAACTCGGTATGGGTTATAAAAACATGGGAAGGAAACATGAGTTCATATATACATGAGAATGAAATCATAATATACCCATAAAACATAGGCACTTTAACATACCTCATAAAATCATGAATAAATCATAGAAACCATAAGACATAAAGGTAACTTGAGGCATTCATAACATTCTTACGTAGGGAGTAACCGTCTTGGTTACGTTTGGAATACCCATCACAGTATATTCCCTAAAATCACTTCAGAGAAACCTTAACGTTTCACTCCTTCACGTTACCCAATGCATTGGAGAGCTATAACGGGCTCACCCGCCCTTAGTTTATCACGGAACCACCCGTCTTCATAATAATGCCCAAGAACCATAACATAATCATATCACATAAAACATGCATAAAGGTAACATAAAATTTCCACATTTCAATCACAAGATATCAATACAACACATTGATATAAAAACATTATGAAAACCAATTTCAATACTAAAATAAAAGAAAAGTAAAACATGATATTTATTTTTCTTTTAAAAAGAAGGTATGGCTTGTAGAGGAAGCTGAAACTCAAATAACGGTTACGACGGCGTAGAAGTCGTTGTCGCCGCATACGTACGACAAGAACATTCCCTTTTGTCGTTTAGTAAAAGCTTCATATAAAAAAGATTCCTTTTGAATAAACGTAAAAGTCAAAGGGGTTTATACACCGTATAAAAGAAAGTTGTGTATAAAATAAAATATGCCTCAATGAAAGGAGATTGAGATGAAGTCCCATACCTCGTATCCGACTTGACCCAAACGTTCTTTAATCTCCTGAATAATAAACTTGAGTTAATCTCTACTTTCTTATGAATCTTTTTCAAGTTCATTATTCCTTTTATACCATGTTATGAACATCATGTAATCAGTTAAGTTAATAATGTTCATTTTGTCGGTATTTGATTCTTAAGTCAAAAATAGACATCTTACACTTACATGTTGTTAATTTGGACAAAGGTTCATTATATCCAGAATGGTATTCATGATGTAGATATCATATATGTCATATATATCCAGTACATACATGCATTTATAATATTACATCACATTTAGAGGTAAGAAATGAAATGCACCGTTCATGGAGACGGTAAGCCGTACGTACGCATGAACGGTACTTCCATTTCTATTTCATATTTTCTGGAATGGAATCATAATGATATAAGAGTATATTATAATTCCAGTATAATAACGTATATAATATCATTAACTTTATCCTTTACACATCCCACATATGGTATTAACGAATCAAATCACTTTTAGGGGGCGGTAGTCCGCACTTCCTAAAATGAAGATATCGTGTTTACCCATAATGGAAACCATAAAGGTATGCCCAAAATGAAAACAAAAAGAAGCTTAAGGAAAACATAAACATATTATATTTCATATATAAAAATATTTACATCATAATGGCCACCTTTGAAGGTGTTAAATCAGTGTTGAACAATCATCGTTTCGGGAGGCAGAATTTCGCCATCCACGGAAACCGTATGTTCTTTAACCATTTGATGTAGTTGTGTGAGAGTTTAGCTCAAATAAATCTTATAACAACATCCTAGTATGTTGAATATACTGTTTTTGTTACAAAAGAAGTAAATAAAAAGAGTTTAGGGGGTTGGAGAAGCAAAATAAAACAAATGAACATGAGAGAAAGAATTACCTTTAAAAGTGTAACTCCTTTTGTTTTGAGCCTAAAGGCTTCCTTTGAAAACATTCTGCCCAAAGGGAATCCTCTAGGATGAGGAGAGGGATGTGGAGAGAGTAAATGGGCAGGGGTTGGCCGAGCCAAAGGCTTGAGTAGTGTGTGAAATGAGGTAGAGGTGGGGGCCTTTTATAAGAGGAGAGGAGGGGCACTTTTTGAAAGTAAAGAACTATTACTTTATTTGAAAATGTTTTTCGGTTTCAAAAGGTCCCACATTGATATAATTCGTGGATAAGGTGATAAGGGTTTGAAATACACTCATCCAATTGGTTTTGGCCATGTGTAGTTTATATATTTTACATTGTCTTTCCATTTTATTTAAATCGTCAAATAATGATGTCATCGCTGCATCATTAATATGTCATAAATAATTAAATTTAATTAATGCCTAAAAATTATAAAAAAACTACTATGGTATAGGAAATCGTTTTATCTTTCCAATTACTATTTATAATCAAAATTTGGACTTGTATAACCCCACTTAAAAATTGTTTTCGTAAAACATATTATGTTTGTGTTATTTTCACTTTAACATTAAATAAAAAGTAATTTATGTCATTTCCAAACAAAAGTGGATCCATGGGGTCCCCAAGTTTCCCCATGGAATTTCATGGTCGGCCATGACACAACCAATGAGGTTGGGACATGTGTCTAGGTCATTTCATTTTATTAAAGTATTATTTATACCTTAAACTACCCTAATTACCACTAATCGTGATTAAGAACTTAATAAGTTACTATTGACCAAAAATTATTTTTATCCCATTGAACCACATTTTACTTATTAATGACAACCATGTATGTCGGATTTTCAAAATTCAATACACATTAGTGGAAAACTTTCATTTATATGAAAAATAAGTTTGCTTCATTATCACTTAGTGGTTTCACTATTCATCAAAAAATTGAAGTTTTTCAGAAAATTACCAAAAATTCACCCTAATCTATATTTGATATTCCGAATTCAAAAATGAAGTCTATTTTACAAAATTCAAATCATATAAGTCACATTAATTAATTTAATAATTAATTCCCGATGCCAGAGCAAATAGCGTGTTTTTACAAAACAATTAGTATCAAAAGATTGACACTAGTTTAAGTCCAATTTCAGAGTGAAATTGATTCCAATGAACACCATTGGATTAAATGGTAAAAATTTATTCCTATTAAACATTAATACCAATTCAAAAGATAATCTAATCATATAAATAAATTTGATTAAAAAGCAGTTTTGATGTAAAATGCAGTATTTTTCACTATTCATTAAAAAATGAACATTGTCAGAAAAATACCAAAAATTTACACAAGGTAAATTTTGATGTCCCAATCATAAATAATATGTTTATTTTGACAAACATAGTTTATAAAATTGTCAAAATATAGATTCAAAAATGGTTTTCCATCAAAAGGCACTAAAAAATCTTTTAAGAATATTAGTGTATTCCATCCATAAGATTGTATTTATTTTCATTTTAAGCCTCTATAACACTATCTTAATAATTAATAGGCATAGATAAAAATATAAATTATTCATTACTTACTTGGGATGTTACATCCTTCCCCCCTTTAGAAAATTGTGTCCCCACAATTTATTTACTTATCAAATAAATGTGGGTACTTATCCCTCATTGCATTTTCAGATTCCCATGTTGCCTCTTCAATCATGTGGTTTTTCCACAAAACCTTTACCTGCTTAATCACCTTATTCCGTAACACTTGCTCCATGTGGTCAAGAATCTGGACTGGTTGTTCCTCATAAGATAGGTTCTCTTCTAGCTGAACTACCTCTGGACTCAAAACATGAGATGGATCTGGCATATACTTTCTCAACATCGAAACGTGAAAAACATTGTGTACCTGAGATAAACTCGGAGGTAAATCCACTCGGTATGCAACTGATCCAACTCTTTCCAGAATTTCGTATGGTCCAATGAACCTTGGACTCAACTTTCCTTTCTTACCAAATCTCATCACACTTTTCCAAGGAGAAACCTTGAGAAAAACATGATCACCTACCTCGAAAGATAGATCTTTCCTCCGGTTATCCGCATAATTCTTCTGCCTGCTCTAAGCTATTCTCATGTGTTTCTGAATCAGCTGAACTTTTTCTGCCATCTCTTCTACCAATTCTGGTCCCATCAACTTCCTTTCACCCACTTCATCCCAGAAAGCTGGAGTTCGACATCGCTTCCCATATAATGCCTGAAATGGTGCCATCTGTATACTGGAATGAAAACTGTTATTATATGAAAACTCAACCAAAGAAAGATGTTTGTCCCAACTTCCCTGATAATCCATAGAACAAGCTCGTAGCATATCCTCCAATGTCTGAATTGTTCGTTCAGACTGCCCATTTGATTGAGGATGAAAAGCTGTACTAAAATTTAATTCAGTACCCAACGACTTCTGAAGGCCTTTCCAAAAGTTAGAAGTAAACCTGGGATCACGATCTGATACAATGGAGAGAGGAACTCCATGTAACCTGACTATCTCTTTAAGATACAAACGGGAAAGTTGATCAAGAGAGAAAGTATCTCATATATCAAGGAAATGAGCAGTTTTGGTCAAGCGATCAACAATAACCCAGATTGCATTATTACCTCGAGATGTCTTCGGTAATCCAACAACAAAGTCCATGGATATATTCTCCCATTTCCACTCTGGCACTGGTAAAGGCTGAAGCATCCCTTTCGGTAACTGCCGCTCTGCTTTAACCTGTTGACATGTCAAACACTTCACAGTAAAATCAGCAATATCTCTTTTCATTCCATCCCACCAGTAATACTCCCGCAGATCACTATACATCTTAGTACTGCCCGGATGAACTGAAAACGGAGAACTATGAGCTTCACATAACAACTGTCTCTTCAACTGTGAATCACAAGGCACACACAACCTCTTCCCAAATCTCAAAACACAATCATTATCAATGTTGAATTCAGGCAACTTACCTTTCTGAACCAGCTCTACCTTTTTCTGCAACTCACTGTCTTGCTTCTATGCTTACTTGATTCTATCTGATAGAGAAGATCTCACTGATACATGAAACAAAACAGAAGGACTTCCAGCACCAACAACTTCTATGCCCAATTTCATCAAATCTTTAACCAAAGGATCATGTTCCAAACGCAACATTGTTAATGAAGCATTACTTTTTTGACTCAAAGCATCAGCCACTTTATTTGGTTTTCCCGGATGGTAATGAATTGTACAATCATAATCCATGATTAATTCCAGCCATCTCCTTTGTCTCATGTTTAACTCTTTCTGAGTGAATATATACTTTAAACATTTGTGATTGGTATATATTTCACACTTTACTCCATACAAATGATGCCTCCAAATTTTTAAAGCAAAAAAAACAGCAGCTAATTCCAAATCATGTGTAGGGTAATTTACCTCATGAGTTTTCAACTGTCGTGAAGCATAAGCAATTACCTGATCATTCTGCATTAGGACACAACCAAGTCCTTTCAATGAAGCATCACTGTATATTACAAACTCACCATTCCTGGAAGGTAGTGCCAAAACTGGAGCATTCACCAATCTTCTTTTCAATTCCTGAAAACAATCATCACATTCTTTTGTCCAGATAAACTTAACACCCTTCCGAGTTTGCTTAGTCATTGACTGGATAACCGTGAAAAATTTCTAACAAACCTTCGGTAATAGCCCGCCAAACGAAGGAAGCTACGAATCTCGGTTACATTTGTTGGTCTTGGCCATTCTTCCACAACTCTTGTTTTTGCAGGATCAACAGTTATTCCATCTTTAGAAAAAATGTGCCCAAGGAAAGAAATTTGTTGCAACCAAAACTCACACTTGCTGAATTTCCCATACAATTTATTTTCTTTTAAGGTTTGAAAGATAACTCTTAAATGTTTTTCATGCTCCTCTTTACTTTTAGAAAACACCAAAATATCATCAATGAAAACCACCACAAACGTATCCAAGAACTCATGGAAAATTCCTTTCATTAAGTCCATGAATACAGCAGGTGCATTGGTTAGCCCAAAAGGCATTACTACAAATTCATAGTGGCCATATCTCGTACGGAACACGGTCTTCGGAATATCTGCCTCCTTTACCTTCAGCTGATGGTACCCCGATCTCAAGTCAATCTTTGAAAAAAACTGAGCTCCCTGGAGCTGATCAAACAAATCATCGATATGAGGTAAAGGATATTTGTTCTTAACAGTGATATTATTCAAGGCTCTATAATCAATGTAAAGTCTCATAGAACCATCTTTCTTTTTAACAAATAAAACAGGAGCACCCCCTGGTGATGTGCTAGGTCTAATGAAACCTTTCTCTAATAAATCTTGCAATTGCTCCTTCAACTCTAAAAGTTCAATTTGTGCCATTCGATAAGGGGGTTTTGAAATTGGCTTAGCATCAGGAACTAAGTCAACTGTAAACTCAACTTCCCGATCCAGTATTATTCCAGGCAACTCATCAGGAAAAACATCAGGATACTCATTTACCACTGGCACATCATTAATCTGAACAGTTCCATTATTTTCAATGACGTGTGCAAGGTAACATTCATTTCCATCTTTTACAAGTTTCTCGGCCTCTTGATATGTTATCAAAACTAAGGGTTCATTCTTGTAACAAACTGAAAGTCTTTCTGAAAAGAAACTTCTTTATCTCTATAGTCAATCTTAGCATGGTAAATGGAGAGCCAATCCATACCCAGGATAACATCAAACTCTACTAGAGGTAGAACAATAAGGTTTGCAAGTAGGTTCTTTCCACAAATAAGGATAGGAAGATTCTTATAAATTCTTTTTTCCTCGACACTTCCCCCAGGTGTTTTTACCAAAAGATCAGGAGTCATTTCTTGAGATGGTATTCCCATTTTACTAGAAAACGTTTCAAAGATGCAAGAATTTGTAGACCCTGAATCAAACAACACACTGGCATAATCTGAAAAAACAAACAAAGTACCTGATACAACATCATTTGATGGCCCGACATCTGCTGAAGTAGTTGCAAATGATTTCACCACCCCTTTCTGCTTGTAGTATAACTGCTTCCCATCACTCAAGCTCCTTATCGGTAACTCGTTTGCATAGTGACCCATCTCATTGCAGTTATAACATTTCACTAACTGTAAATCAAATTTGTTCTTACCTTCACCTTGATCCTTTTTAGTGAAATCACGAGCCTTATGTCCCATCTTACCACATCGGTAGCACTTCCCAGAATTCAGAAGACATTCCCTATCATGCCTTTTGCCACATTTATCACAAACTGGAAACTTAGTTCTCTTACCATCAGAATTTTTTGAAGAATTCTTACCTTTCTCCTGCCACCTCGGTCTCTTCTTCTGCTGGTTGTTATAGAACACTTGGTCATCAGCAAACTCCATTTACACCTTCTCAGCACATCGAACAAGCTTTTCATAACCTTTAAACTCATGAGAAGCTAATGCCCTTTGATACTTTGGCTTTAATCCTGAGTAAAAACGATTGATTTTACTATCAAGGTCTTGAATAAAATTTGGAGCATACCTTGCCAATCGAGTGAACCTTTCCTCATAGGCAGCCACTGAGTCTTCCTCTTGCCTCAATTCCAAGAATTGCTTTTCCATCCTAAGTCGAACAGCCTTAGGAAAATACTTCTCAAGAAACATACCTTTTAATTCATCCCAGTCAAGAGCATCAATCTCATTGGCGTCCCTGATATTTTTAACCGTAGACCACCACTGATCTGCTTCACCCTCCAAACGGTAAATAGAAAGACTAACCTTTTGATTGTCTGAACACCCCATGACATCAAAAATCTTCTCCAGTGCTTTAATCCACCCTTCAACTAGTACAGGGTCAGATGATTCTCTGAATGATGGTGGATGTTGCCTCATGAAATGTTCCACCACTGACATGTTACTCTGCGGTTGATCTGGCTGATCTCGTGCATGGATACCACCGCCATTTATCGCTTGAGTCAACTGTTCCATGTCTGCAACAAAATGTTCAGTTCTAATTCCAACCATTTCTGGATGCTGATTCGGAAGGTTATTTCCTTCTGTATGCCTTCCTAGCACTGCTTCCCTGTTTCCTCTGCGGAAAACCATTCTGAATAAACATGTCTTAGATGAAGCAACATTGTAATCTTTAAATGCTATATCATTTCGAAAAAAAAATATTTTTGGATAATCATTTAATAGAGATCTAACTCCTAATGCTATCTAAACCGACCTTTGATACCAACTATAAGGCCCCAGCCTTAAACATTACTTAATATTGAGTTATTACAAGATTACACATTGAGGATCTTTTCGGGTTTATATTTTTAGAGAATTAGATCATAAAACTTGCGTTACATTCCACATATAAACAAAGTGGTTACATAAAGATAGTATTCTTCATTTTCATCAATGGAAACACATTTTAAATAAAACATGGATTCTTTTTGACACATCCTTGACCCTATCATCTTATCACGTACCTTTTCCTTGACCATTGAAAAACATTTCAAAAACATTGGATGAGCAAAAAAACTCAGAATGGGTTATAAAAACATGGGATGGAAACATGAGTTCATATATACATGAGAATGAAATTATAATATACCCATAAAACACAGGCACTTTAACATACCTCATAAAATCATGAATAAATCATAGAAACCATAAGACATAAAGGTAACTTGAGGCATTCATAACATTCTTACGTAGGGAGTAACCCTCTTGGTTACGTTTGGAATACCCATCACAGTATATTCCATAAAATCTCTTCGGAGAAACCTTAACGTTTCACTCCTTCGCGTTATCCAATGCATTGGAGAGCTATAACGGGCTCACCCGCCCTTAGTTTATCACGGAACCACCAGTCTTCATAATAATGCCCAAGAACCATCACATAATCATATCACATAAAACATGCATAAAGGTAACATAAAATTTCCACATTTCAATCACGAGATATCAATACAACACATTGATATAAAAACATGATGAAAACCATTTTCAATACTAAAATAAAAGAAAAGTAAAACATGGTATTTATTTTTCTTTTAAAAAGAAGGTATGGCTTGTAGAGGAAGCTGAAACTCAAATAACGGTTACGACGGTGGAGAAGTCGTTGTCGCCGCATACGTACGACAAGAACATTCCCTTTTGTCGTTTAGTAATCACTTCGTATAAAAAAGATTCCTTTTGAATAAACGTAAAAGTCAAAGGGGTTTATACACCGTATAAAAGAAAGTTGTGTATAAAATAAAATATGCCTCAATGAAAGGAGATTGAGACGAAGTCCCATACCTCGTATCCGACTTGACCCGACCGTTCTTTAATCTCCTGAATAATAAACTTGAGTTAATCTCTACTTGCTTATGAATCTTTTTCAAGTTCATTATTCCTTTTATACCATGTTATGAACATCATGTAATCAGTTAAGTTAATAATGTTCATTTTGTCGGTATTTGGTTATTAAGTCAAAAATAGACTTCTTACACTTACATGTTGTTAATTTGGTCAAAGGTTCATTATATCCAGAATGGTATTCATGATGTAGATATCATATATGTCATATATATCCAGTACATACATGCATTTATAATATTACATCACATTTAGAGGTAAGAAATGAAATGCACCGTTCATGGAGATGGTAAGCCCTACGTACGCAAGAACGCTACTTCCATTTCTATTTCATATTTTCTGGAATGGAATCATAATGATATTAGAGTTTATTATAATTCCAGTATAATAACGTATATAATATCATTAACTTTATCCTTTACACATCCCACATATGGTATTAAATAATCAAATCAATTTTAGGGGGCGGTAGTCCGCACTTCCTAAAATGAAGATATCGTGTTTACCCATAATGGAAACCATAACGGTATGCCCAAAATGGAAAAAAACAGAATCTTAAGGAAAACATAAACATATTATATATCATATATAAAAATATTTACATCATAATGTCCACCTTTGAAGGTGTTAAATGAGTGTTGAACAATCATCGTTTCGGGAGGCAGAATTTCGCCATCCACGGAAACCGTATGTTATTTTACCATTTGATGTAGTTCTGTGAGAGTGTAGCTCAAATAAATCTTATAACAACATCCTAGTATATTGAATATACTGTTTTTGTTACAAAAAAAGTAAATAAAAAAAGTTTAGGGGGTCGGAGAAGCAAAATAAATCAAATGAACATGAGAGAAAGAATTACCTTTAAAAGTGTAACTCCTTTTGTTTTGAGCCTAAAGGCATCCTTTGAAAGGATTCTGCCCAAAGGGAATCCTCTAGGATGAGAATAGGGATGTGTAGAGAGTAAATGTGCAGGGGTTGGCCGAGCCAAAGGCTTGAGTAGTGTGTGAAATGAGGTAGAGGTGGGGGCCTTTTATAAGAGGAGAGGAGGGGCACTTTTGGAAAGTAAAGAACTATTACTTTATTTGAAAATGTGTTTCGGTTTCAAAAGGTCCCACATTGATATAATTCGTGGATAAGGTGATAAGGGTTCGAAATCCACTCATCCAATTGGTTTTGGCCATGTGTATTTCATCGATTTTACATTGTCTTTCCATTTTATTTAAATCGTCAAATAATGATGTCATCGCTGCATCATTATTATGTCATAAATAATTAAATTTACATAATGCCTAAAAATTATAAAAAAAATACTATGATATAGGAAATATTTTTAGCTTTCCAATTACTATTTATAATAAAAATTTGGACTTGTATAACCCCACTTAACAATTGTTTTTGTAAAACATATTATGTTTGTGTTATTTTCACTTTAACATTAAATAAAAAGTAATTTATGTCATTTCCCAACAAAAGTGGATCCATGGGGTCCCCAAGTTGACCCATGGCATGTCATGGTCTGCCATGACACAAACAATGAGGTTGGGACATGTGTCTAGGTCATTTCATTTTATTAAAGTATTATTTATACCTTAAACTACCCTAATTACCACTAATCGTGATTAAGAACTTAATAAGTTACTATTCACCAAAAAATATTTTTATCCCATTGAACCACATTTTAATTATTAATGACAACCATGTATGTTGGATTTTCAAAATTCAATACACATTAGTGGTAAACTTTCATTTAACTGAAAAATCAGTTTGCTTGATTATCACTTAGTGGTTTCACTATTCATCAAAAAATTGAAGTTTTTCAGAAAATTACCAAAAATTCACCCTAAGCTATATTTGATATTCCGAATTCAAAAATGAAGTCTATTTTACAAAATTAAAATCATATAACTCACATTAATTAATTTAATAATTAATTCCCGATGCCAGAGCAAATAGTGTGTTTTTACAAAACAATAAGTATCAAAAGATTGACACTAGTTTAAGTCCAATTTCAAAGTGAAATTGATTCCAATGACCACCATTGGATTAAATGGTAAAAATATATTCATATTACACATTAATAACAATTAAAAAGATAATCTAATCATATAAATAAATTAGATTAAAAAGCAGTTTTGATGTAAAATGCAGTATTTTTCACTATTCATTAAAAAATGAACATTGTCAGAAAAATACCAAAAATTCACACAAGGTAAATTTTGATGTCCCAATAATAATGAATAAGTTTATTTTGACAAACATAGTTTATAAAATTTTCAAAATATAGATTCAAAAATTGTTTTCCATCAAAAGGCACTAAAAAAATCTTTTAAGAATATTAGTGTATTCCATGCATAAGATTGTATTTATTTTCATTTTAAGCCTCTATAACACTATCTTAATAATTAATAGACATAGATAAAAATATCTATTATTCATTACTTACTTGGGATGTTACAGATATTATTGGTAATGAGTCGTGACTAATAAGAAATTATTCTCAATGATTATGTGTGTATTCCACAATGTTTCATGTATTATCTTATGATTATTGGGATTACATTTCACTACTATGATTTATCCCATGATATGAAATTATGATCTCTTTTCCAGGTTAAGATTTCCAAAAGATATGTTCTTATGAATATGACGTGATTAATATTGCTTTTGTTTACCCTTACTGAGTATTTGAGCTCACCCTTTTAAGATTTATTTTCCCCAGGACATAAATAAAGGATTTCGGTTAAAAAAAAGAAGATCTTTATGGGGGATGTTGAAGATCTTTCACCACGATTAGAAGATTATATTCCGAGTTTCCAAAGACATTAAAATATTATGGTACTTGTGTCTGTGTTTTTGTTATGTATTAAGTATTCCACAAATGTAATGTAATGTCGATGTACGTTATGCTTCGGGTCTCTACAGGCAAATTCAAGGCCTTCAAGCCACCTCAAGGCCTTAGGGACACTTTATGGACTTCATGTCACATATAAATCTATTTAAAAAGACCAGAAAGACTCTTTATGGAATAGGCTATATATAAGGTTTTAGAGAAGTCTTATTCCCCAGAGCAGAGATAGATATATTTGGAATTATTATATTGTATGGAAATTTCCATTGGGACTATCCTATGCATGCACGAGAAGCCTAGACAAGTAGTCATGCATTGGTCGAGAGATGACATCATGATATAGAAGTTGGTGAGGGTAAGTTTCAAGTAGTTATAGTCTGGATGAATTCCTCTATGACCTACGGGTGATATAATGTCACAAATACTATATGCTATGTATGGATCCCCTTCAACTCTTTAAAAGGTGGATTAAAAAATGAATAAAAGGAAGGCCATCAGTTCATTCAATGGGGGGCTAGATTTAGCCTCAGGGTTCTATATATTGTTTTCTACTCCTAATCCCCATAAAAAACTAGATTGTATTTTGATAAAAACTATGGAGACGTATTCCTTTGACATGTAAAATTACTTGTTTTTAAGTATAATTATCCACAAAATACAATCTCAGGATCTTATATTCTATTGAATTTGGAATATTAGTGATGAGTGTGTTTCATGAATATGTTTTATGGTGTTTCATGAATTTATTTGTTCATTTAAATGAATAAGATTTAAAGTTTTTTAATTTATTTGTTTGTTTTATGATTTTTGGATGGAAATAATTAATTTTATAAGAAGGAATGAAATGATGATGAAATTAGATCAAAAATACATTGCACACCATGAGCTTCATTCACATCCTAACATCAGATTTTTTATAAGGAAGTGGAGTTGGAAAACCGGTGCAACATAATTACACATTGTGTAATTTCATTACACGTTGTGACTTTTTCAAAAGAAATATCAGTGTAGTATAATTCATGACTTCATCTGAAAACATGAAATAAAATTACACATCATAAATCCCAATTTCATGATGTAAAATTTTTTGGACAATATTATGTAGAATAAATACACTAAGATTCATAAGATTTGGTGATTTAAAGGATGCACATTGGGAATACTAATTACACATCATGTAAGGATTCAAATATCCAAATCTTTTCATGAGATTAAACCGAGATTCACATGTAATCAAATACACGGAAAAAAACATAGATCAGGATTTCCAGACGTGTCAACCGATTAAATGTCATGAACTCTGTTGATCAGATTCCAACTAGAGCCTATAAATAGTAGAGCTTCCTATTTCAATGAGAATAGTTCTAGGATATAGATACAGGACTACTTCCATACCAAGGCACCCACCTACAGCCCCCACTCTCTATAGGAATTTATTTAATTATTTTCTACACTAGTTCATGTTTAGAATGAGTTATTGATTTCATTATGTTTTTGGAACACATGTTTAATAAAGATTTAATATATAAAGTATTTTATTGTTTATTACATTTTATAATGGTATTTCACATTTTCTATTCAATTCAATCATTTCCATAATTTCTTTATGCATT
Organism: Viscum album; assembly: GCA_963277665.1. Lineage (NCBI taxonomy): Eukaryota > Viridiplantae > Streptophyta > Magnoliopsida > Santalales > Viscaceae > Viscum > Viscum album. The sequence continues at coordinate 1,155,603,883 of OY728165.1, forward strand.
CTCATTGTGAGAATGGCTAGGGATTGGGTTTATTTTCATTATTTATTTGATCATGATCATTTATAGAATGGATTTAATACATTTTATTAATGTGGTATCATGGTTTCAGACATCCACTATGAACATTGAGTTCATTCTATCCTTATTGTTAAATATGGTTTCAGGTTACCCATTCATTGTAATCAGAAGTACCTGATTCTAATAAAATGATAACATAGGATGGTGAGCGTTTTACATGACCATTTCACTCACTATGACAAGATTCCAACAACTTCATGACTTTTTATTGACAATTTCATACCTTTTAATCTCATTAACATTGATTAATTTATTCTCAGAACCCTTTTTATATTTTCTTTTTATAAATTCTTCTAAAATCCATATCTCCAATGTTTAGATTTTATTAATTGTAATTGTAATTAGTTTTGGTAATTTTTTATTTAATTAATATTTTTACAATGCCATCTCTATGGGTTCCACCTCAGATATGAAATTCCTATACCAGTATATATTTTAGGGCTTTATTTTTTTATTGTTTATAAATTAATAAATTTGGTGACTAGGTGGGAATTAATGATGTCGATAGGGATATAAATTAGTTATTTATTAAGAATACATTGAATTAAAAATCATTTAAATAATCTCTATAATGATCAGCTAACTCTGTTTAAGCTGCTGTAAGTACACATGATTTCTCGGGGAATACATAAACAAATGGGAGGAGCTGAAAATCATCGTAATGGAATAAAAATCAAAATAAATCATAGTACATGAATTATAAGTCTTAACATGATTGAATATATAATTAATTAACATATGGATGCATAAAATATATAACATTGAATAATATGATCATGTAAATATTCATATATGGAATAAATATATAACATGACATAAACATGACTAAATGAAAATTTCCAATACTATATCACATTGTAGAAAAACCACCATAGTGGATTAGGTATACTCCCAAATACCATACATGAAATATCAAGCGACTAAAAAAATTTCAATTCTTTGGGGTACTATCTAGGTGCACCCATAAGAACATTTTTAGGAATATTTGATCCCATGTATAAAAAAAACATAAGGAATAAACAAAAGAGTCACTCAAGAAATAAAATTGTTATCATAATCATGTCATAAGACATAACCAATGGGATCACCATTATGGTATCCTCTATTTAATGTATATATATCTTACATGGACATTCATAAAAGAATAATAAGTATATAAGAAGATAAATTTTGTTTCACTAAATTGAAAACATTTAAAAATAGTGGATTACTAACCTCTTATATGTGATGCTTAAGAAAGGTTTTAATATAAGTTGTAACGAGTCATTAAAAGGGGTAAGAGAATAATAAATTATATAAATCAAGAAGTGAAAAAATGGTTTTCCAAATAATTAGTGTTTCTATAAAACATTTTTGATATAAAACATTTTATTTAGTAGTACAATAAAAGATAAAATTAAAATATATAAGTTTACATTAATCATATTTATAAAATAATTAAAAATAAACCTTTAATACATTTATATACACATCAAGCAATGATTAAATGAACATTGAATATATGTAAGAATAATATATATGATGAATATGGAAAATTTATATAAAAAAATTAAGAGAAAAATATTTGTGGATAAAGGGAGAATATTACATAAAGGAAATATAGATGTTCAGAAAGATCCCATAACTTATGTAAGATTTTTTTTTCTGAACATTCACTTAATTTATTGCATCATAAAATTAAAATCATTAGTTAATTAATTCATAACCTCGTCCTCATTTATTTTATTTATTAAAACATTATTGATTTCATTTATGGTCATTTATATGAGTCATACGGTTCAATTTTTCCATTCTATGATTTTTCCATTTATAGTTTCTTGGTTGGTTCACATCTCTGTTATTATAGTAGTTCCAGTTGAATGGGAATATTATTCTAGAGGTGAAATTATACGGTATTAATTCACGTCCAATAGTTAAAATGTCGTATAAAACATCTTTTTTATATTAGGATGATTTATTTGAAAAAACATTATTGATAATTCTTCAATTTTATTTTTGTAAGTTTTTCGATCCTTGTGAAGTCATTTAATTTAATTTTATATTTTATCTATATATAAGTTACATTAAATGAAACGTAATGAAAAATATATATTAAAATAAACTTATACTATAATAATGTTTTTATGGAAATCCTTGAATGTATTAACAAAAAATAAAATCTTATTTTCCAAAAAGATGGTAAAATGCCATTATAAAGACAACAATTTTATTTCATTGAATGAGAGGAGATGAGAAAATGGTGGTAAATAATATATTATAATAGAAACATAAAATTAATTTATATACATGATTCTAGAGTTATTATTATTTTATGGATGAATGATATGATGAGGAGGTAGGAAAAAAAATTAAATTAAAACATATGATTTGAGAATGTTAACTCAAGAATATCACCTCATTGAAGGACCCTTTAAGGAAAATGATATTGGTATTATTTTATAATAATAAATATTTAATGTTGGGAAGATTCTTGATAAGGTAATTTGTTATAATATGAAATATCTACACGTATTATATGGTTTCAGCATAAGGGGTGATTATGGGTTGTATTTATATGGGAGAGGTGTGTTTTAGTTTATTATATTCCTTAGATTATTATAATTTCTAAAAATAATAAATACTATTGAATACTATTAATAAATATAGTAATTTTTCCAATAGTGTTTTAATAATTAGTTAGTTACATAATCCTCGACCTAAAGACTCATTATTTCTCTTTTAATGCTAAATAATATAAATTACTATTTTTACTATTCATAAAAAATAAACTATATTGAAAAAAATCCAAGAATCATTCAAACAATTTATGATTTGTAAAATTCTAAAAAGGAATCCATTTATGAATACAATTTTCTACATATGATAAATTAATTATTTAAATAAATCCACAATTTATTCATAGAATACTAATTTAAATATAAAAATCAATTTTTTAACACATTAAGAAATAATTAATGTCATATAAAATTAAGTTTAATTACCAAAAACTTGGATTAAAATTTATAAATCTATTTTATGAAAATAAATTTTCTTTTAAATCATTATATTAATTTTTAAATTGAATATAAAAATTTACATTTTACAAAATGTCCAATACATAATTTATAATTTTTTAAAATAAATTATTAACTTATAACATAATATAAATATATAATATTTTTATATATAGTTTAACTATTTATTATAATTTCATATGTGAGGTTACTATTCTAATGGCTATGTATTTTTTTAATGGTTAGATTATTATTACAACGAACTTATTTATAATGGTCATATAGGTTCTTTTATTCCTATAAATACAAATTATTCATTCACTTATATTTTCTATTAAGGTTATATATATATATATATATATTCATCTTGAAAATAAATATTATATTACTACATTTTAATTCTACATCTTTGTTCATGACTATAGTTATTCAAGAATATCCATATTTTTTCAATTTTTTCTTATTTTTTCTTATTGTCCAACTCTAATATTTGGAATCCTTATTGGTTTATATTATGACTAATTTATCATTATTAATTTATGACAATGATGTATTTATGAGGTTCTATATGTGATATATGTGTTTTATGACATAATTTAAAGAGGGATGTTTTTTTGATAATATTTTGGGACATTATAAGAAAAGAGTGAGAAAATGAAACAATTTATTGAAAATATCAAAAATATGTAGAGGAGAATTAAATTCATGAGTTTCTTAGGAGACTGATCATAATAATTTATCATTGAAAACATAATCATAGTCAATTCAATAAATACTGAGATCGTATCATAAAATATATTTCACTTTGGTAACATTGAAATGTAATACCCATGCATGAATAAGATTAAATGAAACTTAAAATACCATATGGATAAATAACATAATTATATTACATGTCAAAATGGAATGTATATACCCCATGTTAAAAAACAATACAGATATAACATGACATATGTCACAAAGAAGGAAAAATGAGACAGGAATCCATTACCGCTTTAGTAATATTTTGAATCGTAATCCCAAATGACTATTAATGTAAAATAAAACCTTAAATATAATTAAAATATTCTGATTCATGATTTATCTTGTCCACAAGGTAGTATATACACCACACTAATGAAACTAGAGGTGAATTATTATATTTCTCCCTTATGTAATAGAGAGACTAGAAATACTTTGCTGAAAGTCTTGACATCATTCAATATCACCTGAACCACTTGTATAACAAATATATTTTTATTATACATATATTATAGAATCAAAATTAATTATATCTATAAATATATTTTTTACTTATTCATTCTTATTACTTTCTTGCTATAGATTCCATGTTAAAGACATGTTTTAATAAATAAGCACTTTGTTTTTCGGATATGTTTTCATTTATTATCATTTGGACATCGTAATTTTATAATAATTCAACTATATATGGAATATTAATGATGATATTAATTATTAAATATTTATTATATATTTATGTATAATAATACTTGAAATTTAATGATGGAAAATGAAATACGTAGTTCCCGGAGACGATGGGTGGTACGTAGACATTAATATTGTCTCTATTTTCTTATTAAATTGATAGAAAAAATGAAATGATATATTAAAATTATAAAATAAATTTTTTTCATAAGTGTCATGTATTTTTATTATACTCATCCATATTTTCTTCTATTTAGATCATGAATAAATCACATCACTTAACAAGGCGGTAGTCCCCTATAATCAAGGGAACATTATTTTAATTCCAAAAAATGGAAGGAATGAATTTAAGAGTTATATAAGAATTTAAAAATAATAATAATACCATTAATATCATATGAATACAATAAATTAATTAATATGTCCATCTTTTATAGGTGGTAATGAAAAAAAATTTAGCGTTAGTGTGTGAGGCGATAATCCGCTAATCCCAAGAATATAGATTTTTCAACCCATTTGATTAAAGTTGATACGGTTGTATGCCATTAACATAACATAAAAACTTATCGGTATATTGAAGATACATATTTTTTATATGATCTTGTTATAAATAAAATTTAATGGATGGATGAATAAATAAAACTAAAATTATTATTGATGAATGTTGCCTCTTCTTCAGGTATCCTTCATAGGATTGCACCAATATCCATCATATGATGAATATCTATAAAATATAATAATTATAGGAAGATTTTTTAGAATCCAATAATTTTTTCTAGGTATTGTATGAACCAATTATTTTTATGGTGGAAGGAAGGGAGGATACGTGGTGGCCTTTTAAATGTGAGGTGAGTGGCACACCTTTTATTTTTTGATAAGATTCAATCAAATCCACTTTTTTATGAGGCCAAATAACCCAAAATTTATTCATTAATAAACATGGAATAGATCAGGGGTAAATATAGAATATATAATGATTTGTACTTTATTTGAGGTTATTTTCACACTTATCTTCTTAGTTTAGACACATTGTAAATTCATTTTTACCTTAACCAAATTAATTAATTTTTATGTTTTTCACTATTCAAGTTGGTTAAAAATTAACTTGATCATATGAAACATTATAAATTATTCCTATTCCAAAAACTAAATCCATTTTTCAAATGTAAATACCCAAAAAATGTTAAAATTTAATATAAAATAAAACATGTAGATGAGACAGTGATGTTGTTTTTTAAAGATAATATATTCAAGAGTTAAAAATATTATTACATTCAAATTCAATATGAAAATGATTATAACGACATAATTGAATAAATGGATATAAAATATTACTAATTTTACTTAAAAACCAATTAAAAATATAATTTAATGTTATAAATTATTTAATAAAAAATTCTAGTTTTCAATTAAAACTCATTATTTTTCAGTATTCCTCAAAAAATGAGACTCAACAAAAAATTACCTAAAATTTTCCAAATTTTAAGATTAAGATAATTTTTTACAAAATTATGTTTATTTTATATTTTTTTTTATTTTTTTTAAATTAATTTTATTAATTTTAAGAAAATTAAATAAAAAAAATGTTTTTGAGGAAAAATATTTTCAAAATATTTAAGTACGTTACTGAAAATTATTTAATTTTTTCATTATCTTTTAATTATTTTAAACCATTTAACTTAATATTTTAAATTTTTATTACAATTTATATCTCTATGATTAATGACTAGGTTATAATAGTGATTTTTAAATAACTATATTGATAATATATCATGGTTTGGTTAAAACTCGGGGTTTTGTGTAATGCATGGTAAGCCATTATTGCATGTAGAGAAAGAATAACTTAGTATTTCATGTAATAAAATAATGACTCAATGATAATAGTAACAAATAAAATCTAAAATATTAAATTCATTTGAAAAAAATATAAAAAAAATCATATTATTAAATTAGTATTCTCCCAAGTTCTATTCAACTTTATAGAATTCATTTCATCTCTCATGGATGACTCTCACAACTTTGAGTAAGTTAGCGTGGATGCCTCTTCATGGAATTTGTTTCCCCGTAATATTTTATAACTAGGAATTACATTTTTTCACATACCCCAAGACAAGTATTCTAACTCTATAAGATATTCTCACTGCCATTTTTTCTCTTTCTGAACCTTTAATTTCTAGTGCTTGAAAGGTCAGTGTTATATATATAGATTTATCTACTACAAGTTATTTCACTCATAATTCTACAGTTTAAAAAAGTCCATTTTTATAATTTTAAATTATTATACGTTCATGTAGATATTGTTCATCTTTGATATTTTTTCATTTTTTCACCTCGACCATATTATATGTTATAAGTTAACCTATTTCCTCAACTTTGGATTCAGCCAAGTGCATGACTTTCTAAATTATCTTGTCACAAATTATTAAATATCCACATCTTATAATGTTATATTGATCATCAATCCCTGGATATTATCTATATAAATTCATTTATATAACCTATGTAAGAATAGGCTTTTTATTTCTCCTCTATATGATATCATTCCCCCATATTAATAAGAGAATATGAAATGCAACAGAATATTTCGAGTTGTAAAAATTCTATCATTTTACCAGTCCATATCTATTATTATATAATCTATTCCACAAAATATTATACACTTATGCTCACCACAAATGAAATATTGTTAATTTGTTCCTCGTATATGTCCTTGCAAATACTGTAATTCAAATGCATGAATCATTTTTTATGACTAGTTCATTCTCACTAGAACATCATTATATTATGCAATTCGGGAACTATTATCTCATGTATGATCCTATTATTCCAATAAATGTTTTTTAATTATTACCATTATATCCCCTTATATTATCAAAAATGAGTCAATTCAATTTATAACCACCTTCCAACTCCACATTAGCCTTCCCACAAACACATGTATAAAACACCACTGATTAATTTTTAAGAAAACAAACACATAAATTTATTTTTGTGTCATCAGTGATTATAGAGAGGTATCGTTATCCTAAATGTGATTAATATAAATTATTTCACTGGAAATATAAGAGAATAAAATAAAACATCTATACTATGAGATTCCATCCATTTTAATGGAATGAAAACCACTTTTTCTCCAAGAACACGGCTCTTACAACATGAAATAGTTGTATTATCATTCTTCAAAATACTATTCCATGTAATAACCATTGAGTTCTTCTCAATAATTTGACTAATTCTATTGTTACAAAACATCATGTTTTTAATGTATGATATTTTATCCATTTCACTCCCATAACAATGTTCAGTCAGATAAGGGTCCAGATCCATTACTCCTCATGCCATAACCATTGATCCCCAAGTCATATTCCATACCACATTATTGATATTGATACTAATTCATTCATCACATAATTTATCTTCTTAAATAACATTTTTATAGAAAAATATTATGTTTCTCAATACCATTAGCTAAATAATAACCACATTTGATATCCAGATATTTAGATATCCCTTTATGTTCACATTGAATGCTCCACCATCATTCAGATAAACTCCCCCAAACCTTCTATGTACATAGTTTATCATAAATTTGTGGTGAACTATTGTGTGTACGGAATGTGCCAAGTTAACCAATGATTAATACACTTTATTTTTAATATTAAATATTATATCACTTCCAACACACATTTAATTGATTTATTTAATAAAATTAACTACTATTCTTCATGTTTCGTGCTTCCAACATATGGAATTCATCTGGAGATATCCTCACTTACAACAATTGGAATAGATAAGGAGTGATCCATTCGACATTCCATGAAACTTTTATCCGGAAATTTTTTATGTTTTTTTATGATTATTTTGATGAGGTGAAAACCTCATACAATTAGTATTCAATGCACTACCATAGAGTACATGAATCACTTTTCCCCTAAGGTCCACATTTGTTGTTAAATTTATAATGTGAATAAATACTATATTAGTCATTCCACATGAATTAAAAACCATTATTTTAATTTTATCCCATGATTTTTGTGTTGTTAAAAGAAGTAGAATATCCCTTATATAATCCCCAAAATTTACTTTCACAATCCTGATTTTTATTCGCATTATGTTGAATCTCTATACATGATCTGTCATGGATCTTCCTTTTTATGTCCTCAATGTAAAAATGTGAGTTACAATGATCTATTTATTTATGAATTTCAATTTTTTCGAACATATCATTCAGGTCCTCAATTAGTGTATTTGTGGTCTTCTTATCTAATATGTTGAAGGCCACATTTTATTCCAACATCATCCTCACCAAGCCTCTCACTTTTTTTAACTTTTATCATTTTCCATTATCTATATTTTTTGATATATCTACCAAAATATTTATCAGGACCTTCTTGGTGATATATTCAAATATCTATATCTTCTAAAAACTAAATAAGGTTCCATTAAACTATTACATTTTAACCATTCCTTATTCCATTTTCATATATCATAATGACAATTTGACCAATTGAATTAATTATATATTTAAAAAAAGTGAGAAATTTACCATAGTTTCAGAGTGTTTCAAGCCAATTAAACTTTTCTATAAATTTTTTTAAGATAAAACAATTCAAAAAACTATATAAAAACAATATATTTTAACTTGGAGTTCATCAAAAATTAATATCCTTTAATTGTTCAATATAATATAAAAAACTATTCATTCTTATTATCTTGAATTGTAGGTATTATGATTTCTTTTGAGACCTCATCATTACATTACAGATGAACCATCTAGGGTTTCTAACTTTTGTAATATATATATATATATATATCAAAAAATGTAAAATCGATATTCCAGATGTTATATAGTTCATACAATCATATAACATACACTATTGAAAATTGTGAACACATTGTATTCATAGAATTAAAATAATTATAAAAAATATACAAAATGTGATGGTGGTATGATTTTTATAGTTCAGTGTAGTATTGTATAGAACATTAGAGTTATATAAGATCTAAAGTTGTTGCTGAATTTTTAATGAGTATTATTTTTAGTCAAACATGTTTCACTGCCATCTGAAATTTTTGATAAGACATACATTGGAAATATAGATTAACTATACCATATCCCAACTAAAACTATCTTAGTCAATACAATATTACCAACCTTATTCAGTAAACATAGACTACTCTGTACAGCCAATGGAGTTATGTGAACTTCTGGTAAGCCTACCCATACAATTGAAGGTTCCTGATGCCATTTCTATGATATGGATGAGATATGTAACTAATGAACGTATGGAAAGTACAATATTGGGGACTTGATAAAATATTCATAATACCAAGAGGCCACTGATTAGGCTAGGAAACTAGACCATAGATGTCAGATCATCCCATACTCTACTAAATGAACTTAGTGGGATATTAAGGTGAACATCAAAAAGGAGAGGTAATTACGGATCTCTGGTGTCTTTTGATAATAATGGAATTCACATGCTAGTCATGTGATAAAATATGATAATATATATTTAGATATTTAATTCTATGATAAGTGGTATCCTATCAAATGTTTCACCATATTTTCATAGATCATCATTTTATAGAATTGAATGCCCTTCCCCACACACATATGTATATGAGTAGGGAACCAATTTTACTAGTCCATCTCGAAAGAGGTCTAAATTTTTATGAATGTGTGTTATCATGTCTTCAATTCCATTGAATCTATAAATTATGAAATGACATAGGGATCTCAAGGTGGTGAACCCAAAGTGCTTCCAGTAGGAAATTCATTCCTTAGTGAATAATTTATTATGCAATAAAATTTTATGGTATGTGGATAATGCATTCCAAAGTTGTTGATAAGGCTCAACTAATAATAGTAAAACATGTTCTCAAATCCAAATAATGGTAGATAAAATACAAGATATTACGGAGTGTATTCCATTCAAATTGGGGAGATCTAAATATTTATGATGGGGGGAATCTTAGATGCGGCCAAGATATATTAGTAATTCTTACCAATCAAGACACATGAACTCACCAAAACACATCAAATATAAATGATGAAGAAATGAATAATTAGTTATTATTTTTATAAATTGTGGTTACCTTTTCAGTTTATCATTCTTTAATTTATGTATATATATACAAAATATAGAATTTGGATCCCATGTTGAATAGTCAAATAATGTTATGGAATAATGATGGAAACCAAATTGAAAAATAATGGGGCATCTGGAACATTCAAACACAATATATGAAATAATGAATGAAAAGAGAAACAATATTTATGAACTATAATTATTCAATATTATCACCCCTGGGTTATATTGTATTCACTATATCTCAATAACACCAATATTTTATTACATTTATTAGAACATATTATGCCCAAATGGATTCATGTGAATGACTGTGAGGTATGTCTTAATATGAGTATGCACAAGGATGATCTTTCATCCATAAATGCACACCGGGAATAAATGGAATATGGTGTTGATTCTCTTGATCCAATCCATGAATATAGGGTTCATTATTTAGGTAATGGTGGACATTTTATACACCTTGACAACTAGTTCACAAATTAATTAGATTAGAAATTCTCCAAACTATTGAGCCATCCAGATACCCTATAATGTCATTGATAATGCAGAAATAAAATCCTCTTCACATGATGAAAATGACATAACATTTTTCTTATGGGATTTTTCAATGATAGGGTTGTTTTCAAGGAATAAGAAGACCCAAATGGTGATCTTATGATCATAAAAATCACCGAAGATGACACTATCACAAAATCCCTACTTCATTGACCATTTATCTACCTTCATTCTATTGTGTACATCGTAGTTTCAAGTCCCAATGATATACTGCAATAGGTTCTTGATTGCAGCCATGCTATCATCGTGTGGTTTCTCCATGAAGGAGATTACAAAGCCCCATGTTTAGCCCAAGTGTTTTCATGGTAATAGAGGATAAGGGTGATTATTTTGTACTAAGTTTCGTTTACCCGTAGGTAGTTTCTTTCCTTTATTACATTAAAATGGGAATCCATAAACACTAGACGTGAGATTAATGCCCCCTTAATATATTCTATAGTAAATGAGAAATTTGTAAGGATGAAAAAGGGAGATGTTACATGGACCTTAAATCAAGTCAAAACCAATGTAAAATGTGGGAAATCATAGGTCTCTTATTCAGAATATCTTATTTATATCTACCATGAATGGGATGATTTAATTGAAATTGATGCGAGTGATGACCAATTCAACCACATAAACCATGATGATTAGAATAGACACAAGATTTCAAAGAGTGTAGATAGTGTTATTAGATCCAGACATGTGAAATTCTTTCATTAAAATGCAATTTTAAATTTATAATTACATTCTCTAGTTCCATGTAATTGTTTATTGTGTGAATTTCATATTCATCATAGTTTGTGCTAGTGATTTTCTATGGAAAATATCGATGTATGATCAACATATACCTCCTATTAGACTTCACAATTGAGGAATGATAATTTGAAATCATTATGATATACCTCACCCTCTTCTTGGGCCACTACCCTGACATTGATCCCCATTAATTCCATGTATAACATATTGTAAATGACCTCGTTTAAGTCAATTCCCCACCACTAGATTAAACCCATTACGATGAGACACACCTTTTTCCCCCATGTAATGACCATCATTCTTCATCTTTATAGTCCACCTAATCATTATTAGATGATTTTCAATGGCGGGGGATGATGATCCCCCACATTTCATTGTCCTAAATTAATTTCATCTTGTCAAGCTTCTCCAAATGAAAGCATCACATCTTTTGTTCTTTACTAAATTTGGTTGGTTTTTCAACAATAGTGAAATGTAGCCAAAAACGTTTAAACTGATAATGTGAAAAAATAAGGTGGTTCTAGTCTGATGATATGAAACCATAATGGGGTTTCTTTGTGATTAATGGAATGTGATTCTTCTAATTTAAATGATATTGATGTGAACTCTAATATAGTTTATTATGGTGGATCCACCACATTCATATATGGTGTTTCAGAGTCTATATTCCATGTGTTAGTGGGTCTTAATGATGATCCTATACCTCTAGTAATGTTTTCATCCTCCACAATCAATGGTATATATACCATATGTACTCATTGTTGAATAGTTCCTCACTCTCCAACATTGATTATTTTTTCGAGCAGTCCATTCCAACTAAATTGTATCATCAAATATAATAGTAACCATTAGATGAAGGATATTTTAGGTGGGGTAAAACACGTGGTATGACATCGACTCTTACTCAGAACTGATGAATATCATTGGTGTACATTTTTCATCTTTATTGTTTAGTTTATTGTACACATTATTGACATGAATAATCAAACCAAATGTGTGAAAAAAATGAACCTTCAACCAATTTCTCTATCGTACCTCATATATTTTCATCCCACTAAAGATTTATGTTTATGATTAGTTCGGTTGGAAAATGGTGGGAGAGATAGACACACCTAAAAACATCCATGGAGGCACTTTCCTTTAGAAATATCTTAGACAAAGTTACTTATGTTTGGTTGTCATGTTCAATAACCCCATACCACTATAGTTAATTGAAATATATGAGCTACCATTATATATCCCTCTTGGTGGAGTAGTCATTAAGTTCCAACAAGATGATCATATATCCATAATCAATGTAATGTACAATAATCATTTACCCTGTCTCCATCATCATCATGGCTAGGAGTAACATGATCACCACTAGATCTTGGTTCATTTTCATAAATAGTCTAATCCACATGTAGATTATTATTTCATCCTTGGTAAGTATAGAGTATTTGTTCCTTCTCATCCTCATTATTATGATCATCGCACAGATCTCATTGTGGACAATATCAAATTTGTGCTTCATGAAATGGTTCACACGGTTGAAAAAAGACACTCTTCATTTATTACCAGTGAGGTAGTTGTTTCATAACTGATCCTCCTAACCAGGTGATAGCTATCCCCCCATGATTTCATCACATCATGTAGATAAAGGATGGGAAATGTATAGTTAAATTTAGATGTTTTAATGTCTTTTTCCAGTACCCTGACTCCTATAAGACCATTTTTGACAACCATATCATCTTTGAAATGTTGTGTTTGAGGTTTTAAAGACAACTAGTGGGGTTATTAACCATGTACATCAGATTCCATTGGTGTTCATGAATCCTTAGTATATTTTAATTGATTATTACTATGAAACAATTCTCATCAAGACTGTAGATGTTGATAATGTTATTAGTGGTCCTCACAATGAATTACTTCCTCATTTGGAAAGGGTTACACTGTTTTTATATGAAAATGGGAACATCCTTCACCCCATTATGTTGACAACTGATAGATCACCAATCCTAATGATCTCATAGATCCTTGATCAATATCGAAGAATACATCATCGTAATTAGTCAAATAGTTTTTGGAATCAATGTCGAGGTACCATAGGCTTCCATCATATACATCCTCTTGATGTATACGTGAGAAGGTATTTTACATGACCACCAAGAGGGGTTTACATCATGGTGTTGAACATTTGGGAGCATAGGATTTTATTTGTGTGTAATAATGCACAGTGGTGCATGCTATTACCAAAAATATTGTGGGCTATTCTACATCACCCTATTTTAGATGGCCCTTCTCCAATTTCATCTTTCAATATTGATATTTTAGATAATAACCCATTTTTTCATTGTTTTGGTGTTTTCCATTCAATAAATAAAGGCTACCACCATATTCTAATTCAACCCTTATATTTGTTTATCACCACTCCGAGGCATTCATCACAATGGTTAGTGACAATAGTTTTTAAACAAGGATTCATTGGAGGACCCCCCACAGACACTAGTAATATTAAATTCGTGTATCCAACAAATCTTCAAAAGATTGTGGTTTCCATCCAGCCCTGGTGGTGGAAACTAGCTCAAAATAGTCCTTGGATTCTACATGTCTTTCTATTACCCCCATTTTAGGGATAATCGGGTAGTTGAGTGGCAACTCAGTTCAAAGAGAATATTGGGAAAACCTATAGCATATGATTTAGAATTTCATCTCAATGTCCTTATATTTATTCTCAATGTTTTCATGTAGTATGAGCAAGCTAATTATCCTTCTGAACCACATCATGAATTCATCCACTGATTAGATTTTGAGGGATGAAATTAGTTCATACTCTTTGTATAGATTATGGTCATTGGACATTCACACTTTATCAATTCCTATAAGCCTATTCTTGAATGTATTTCATGATTCCTTAGTTTTTTATTTGATGATGAATTTGAAGATCATCTTAGGAAGGTAAGCGAATAGGATGGAATCTAACACAATTTTATCCCCCATGAGTTTTGTTCCACTAGTATCAATGATGTAGTAGTGACCACACACTAGGAGTATAACCATCATCATCATGGCCTAGTCACCATAGATCTTCTTCATTAATAAATGATAAATCATCAATATCTGACCACCTATACAACCTAATGTCTTTCAAGAGGGTCCTCACTACTTTCAAAAATTGTTTTGGGATATATAGATGATATCTGGAAACATTGAAGTGTTATTGTATTAGAAACAAGGATTATGGACCAATCATGCCTTGTTTTTTTACCAAATATTAATAATTAACATCAGCCGACACACAAAAACTCACATGAACACCTGAAACATGATGGATAGTGAAAGAAAATAAGAATCATTTTATGATATAAAAATGGGAATCATTTCTAGTGGTGTTTCAGTTATTTGTATATGAAAAAAATTAAATAGAAAATAAGGGATTTATAAGGATCATTCAAAACCTGTTGAGTAATAAAAGGTTCTATCCACATTATGGGATAATGGGGGCACATTGATTAGTCAAAATATGATCAGGTAATAATAATAAAATGATTTTTTTTTCAATTCACTGTAATTATTAAATAAGAGAATCGAGAGAGGGAGAAACTCCATGAACAAATGAAATGAATAGGGGGGACTAGACAAAAGGGCCGTGGAAGGATCCAATAGGTAGTGATGGTAGTTGAGACATTGTTATAACTATGGGGACTATATAATAATTAAAAATAATGTTACCAGGTTCATATTCAATATATAAATATATACATACAAAAAACTGTCTATTTACATACACATATTTATAAACATACATGTATTTATGTAAATGTATGTCTGTATATATATATTAATGAGTTTTTTTGTACTTTTTTCAATTAATATTTAAATTTTTATATTTTTATATGTTATTATATATAATTTTTAATATTGATAATTAATTTATATTTTTTGTTTATACATGAACACTTGAGTGCATATATATAAATTAATATATATCTATAATTAATTTATAATTATAATTATGTTTTTATAAAAAAATTATACTTATATTTATATTAACTATTATATTTATATTTAAATTTATATATTAATAGTTAATTTAAATACTTATATATTTATATATATATTAGTATATATATCTCTATGTTTATAAATATATATTTAAAAATCATAATGAAATGATTCTGGAAATGACTATTTACAACACTTTTTAGAAATTGTGGGTAATTATATTTTTTTTGTAGTGACACAAAATATATCTTGCACTATAACATACATTCGTATAAATTCAAGATAATAATTCCTATCACAAATTATCTCAAAAATATTAAAGAAATCGATGTGTAGGGACTCTGACATTCATTTCCTCTTGAGTCGTTAATGTTTTGGACGTAGATACACTGATAAAAATACTCAATCTCCAACCATAATCTCCAACAGTTAACATAAATGGTCTACAAGAGACTTCTTTCAAGTATTAGCTATCATTTGTCTCTTATATAATACATGAAATTTTTCAATCACCATTTATTACAAACTAGATCACAATAAAACAAATTATTACAAAAAGGTACTTATAGAATAATTTTTTTCATTCTAAATTTAAATAGTCAAATTCATTATTAAATTTTAATAAAAAATTTCTATTTATTGAATTGAAGGAAACTATACTAATAAAATATTAACTTAATCATTTGAATAGTAATGTGACTATTAGGAATAGTAATCTAGAAATTATAATAATAACCTTACCTCTAAAGTGTAAATTAAATTTAGGTATCTAATAAAATAAAATATGATATATTTATATCAAAGAACAAGTAAATAAATGTTTTAAATTTGATAAATTAATTGTGGTCAAATTTTGTGAAATTTAAATGTTTTTGTAGAAATTTATAATTAAAATAATGACTTAATATAAAATTAATTTTCATAAAATACATTAAAAAATTAATATTTTGTTTCATTATAATTATATAATAATTTTTCAATACCAAAATAAAATTTTATGTGTCATAAAATTGATTAAAATTTTAAAATTTTTCTATTAGAATAAATGATGTTTTAATAAAAATTACAATTTATCACATTTAAATAATTACTTTTTTAAGAAATAATTTTTTTGAAGTACACATGTCAAAAAATGTTTGGGGTAATTTTTTTTATTTCTAAAATTGTTGATTTTTTTTATGAATATAAAATACAATATTTAATGTAATTTTACATTATAAGTTAAATAAATGAGTTTTTAAGAGAGTTATGATGTAAACACACTTTAGTTTGAATATAAATGCACTATTTGTTTTAAATATTACTATAATAAACACTATGGACAATCTTGAGACAAAATAACAAACAAATGAATAAAATAATCAAAAACACCCCTCTCATCTCTCTATAAATACCACCACACCACCTCTTGTCCTAACAGCACCAATTCCTTATTTATTTTCCAAATTTTTCCAAATTCCCTTACCAAGAGTCGTACCCACATCCAAGACATACTAGTCTCACCAAAAGACCCGAACTAGGTTCCGTAAATAGGTTCTCTCGGATATGATATTCAAGCGGTAAAATCTGTATTCTTTCTCTATTAAATTACTTAATTATATATTATTTTTGACCTTATCCTCCCCTACCCTATAAAAACTATCATGATAAATCTAATTTAATATATATAATATAATTAAATTGTGTTAATGGAATATCCATCATCAAACTTATTCTCTTCTCCTCTTATTCGTAAAAATTAAATCATCATCTCTGACGTGTTGATTCACCACTTTTGTGTATTGTTATTTTTCGTTTTCTATTACCAAGGTCATGTATTATCATCAAAAAATTATATTATTTAAACTGTATTTTAATAAATAAATAAATATATATATATTATCTTTTTAAATGATTTGGAACTAATTTATAGGCATAATAATTTAATAAAATGAAAATAGAATTTGGTGGTAAGAAAACCCCCAAAAACAAACCAAACATTTATCATTTATTTCTTATCAAATTAATCATCCTCATATCAGAAAAAATATAATATGAGATAATATAGAATTATAGATACATATTAATACTATTTAATTCTACTAGTGGAGATTTTTTTTATTTGGTAAGAACTCTCATAATTATACTCAAGGGAAGTAACCATAATTCCATGACACGAACTCTCCATGAATGAAGATTCAGTTCTTTATAAATCCTCAAAATGTCCAAAAATAAACTTAATAAAATGGACATAAATAAAATATTCGTTTAAAAGTTTTTTATTTACGTAATTATGTAATATAATTTGATTATCCATGACATTAAGTACAATTTCAAAATGTTATTGGATATAAGGCAAGAGAATTCATAACCCAACATCCCTTATTTGGGTTAACCATATACACCACTTATTATTTGGTGCATAGATTATTTTTTAAATAATTTTTTATTATGTATATTTATATTTTATAGACCTAATTCATTCATTTTATTAATTATTACTTAAAATATTTTATATTGGAAATGAAATTTCCTTTAAAACCCACTTTAATGAAAATTTTACACTATCTAAAAAGAATGCTTTTTAAATATATGACATGAAATGAATTTCCTCATCCATGATGATTTAACATTTTTATGTTTATATTTCATTTTTACAATTTAATTTTCAAATAAAATGTTATCATTTATAATTTTTTGCATTTTTAAAAACAAAAACTGACTTAAAAATGGAAAATTTTAATCCATAAGAATGTTTAATTTATGAAATATTTATGTGGTATGATCAAATTATAGATATTGGGAATTGTTATGATGACAGATACTTCCATGATAATTAGAGGAGGTGTGAGCCTATTATAGATCTTGAATGTATTTTTTAAAGTGGGAGAGTTAACTAGCTAGTTTTCCCCAAAATGATAATGGAAGTACTATATAATGGTTATTCCAAGTGTAAACATGATGGTTCCTCCGTTTGTAGCAAGAAAAGATACATTATATGTAATAGTAATTTTAAAATGAGGACATACGTTAACTTTAATGATTTTTGTATAATTTCAATGGTTTTACAAGAAACTTATGAATTTATAAGGTTAGACAAATATATTATTTTTTATTTATAAAATTTATAGCTTTTTGAAAATGTATTCATCCATGGAATAATGATTTATTTATTAATTTTTTATGTCACATACTATGATTTTTTTTATCATCACATGTTTCAAAAAATCATCGGGTTTTTCAATGAGAAATGAAGTGAATAATACATGTTTAAAGTTGTGACTTTTTTTATTGGAAGGAAATCATGTATTGTTTTAATGTTTTCATGTTGTGAAGAAAATGTATATTGATTTAAATAGATAAAATTATAATATATGAATTTATATGTAATATGTTATGACCAAATTATGTAAAAATCTAAACCTAAAAGATCTTTTGGAAGGTAAGAAATTGAATTCAAGATGAATAAAATAGATTATGAAATGTATAAGGTCATGTCCTTATAGTTGGTATTATAGAATGGTTAAGATAATTTTAGGGTTTAGGATAATATTAATAGAATACCCACTGATTCTTTCTAGATTATAGTTAACTTGAAATGATATAGAATTTATATATTACCATGTATTTTTGTCAATGATTTGTATTATTACAATGGTTTTTTGCAGAAGAAACCGGGAAGCGGGAGTATGATATGACCAAGATGAAGACATCATTTTGAATCTGTAACATGGAATGGTTGTAATTAGATACAAGAATTTTGTGATAGTATTGGATCATCTTATTCAATTTATAAATTGAATCATTATACATACACAAGATCATCAAGATCAACCTCATTGAAATATGTAATTTTTGCATCATTTTATGTTGAAACACCCTCTTACATGTAGTTGAGATTCAGACCTAGTGATAGTAGAACAGTGGATTAAAACCTTATAAAATACATTAATTTAATGTCAAGTGTATATAATAAAATGGTTAGTCATTATATTTACCATTTTAAAGGTGGTGATAAATATTTTGGTTAATTGTCGAGAAAAATAGGGATAACAAGGAAACTAATGATTTGGGATGTGAGGAAATCCAAAATATTTTTCATGATAAATATTTTCCTATAGAAACTTGAAAAAATATGGGAAAAACGGGAAATTGAGAGAGTAGTATGATTCTATTATCGCATAAAAATTAAAAATCACTCAATTGTTAAGGTATCCTCTAAACATTATTCTGGATCTTGGTAGTAAAATAATTCATTTTTTATCATTATTGAATCCAAAATATCAAATTGAATTGGCTTCTCATGTATTAAAAATTTATAAAAAAGTTGTTTGATTTGTAGAGAAGGTGGAAATTAATTTTTCTAATCATTATGTTTTATTTGATGACTCGTAGAAAAATATACCATGATCACTATTGGAGTGTTGTTATGGATTCATTTGATGTTTTGAGCCCACATATTGTTTAGTTAGAAGATAAATTTTCATGGGATGAAAATATTATTCGCTTTTTCAATCATATACAGAATGTATAGTGTAATTATATAATTTAACAGGTTATATTTGTTTAGAGAAACAACAAGGTTAAAAAATTAAAACAGGAATCTATAAATTCTATGATGGAAAGCTTTTATCAGTTGTTTAATAAGAGACTAAAATTGTGAAGTTGTAATTTCCAAAAGGTGAAAGAGTATAAAACCCCCAGTAAATATAGAATAATTTGTTTTAATTTTTTGAATTAAATAGATTAATTCATTATTAACGTATAATTAAATTAGTGGTATGTTTAGAAATTAATGAATTTATACTATTGTAATAGTATTTAGATTATCGAAATAAAAATGTGACCATTAAAAATAGTAATATACCCATTAAAATAATAACCTATCCTATGAAAGCATAAATAAAATTTTGGATTCTCATAAATTATGATATGATATATTTATACCATTGAATAAATAAATAGTGCTTTAAAATTATAAAAAAGTGTTAGTTTTTTGTTGAAATTTAAATTTATAATTAAAAATTTATAATTAAAATAATTATTTAAAAGAAAAATTATTTTTCTTATGATAGAATCATAAATTAATATTTTTTATTATTATTGTAATATAATTTTTTTATTCCTTAATTAATTTTTCAAAGTGTCATAAAATCAGTTACAATATTTGAATCATTATTTTTCAATTTTTTGATATTTTTATTAAAAAATAAATTTCTCATATATAAAAAATAAATTTCAAAACATGGAGTCTATATTTTAAATCTACACATTTAAAAATGGATGGGGTTAATTTTTAGGATTATCCTAAAATAGTTGATTTTTTGGTGAATAGTGAAATATAGTAATTTACGATGTTTAATGTTATAAGTAAAATAAATGTATTTCTGAGTCATTTATAATGTAATCACCCATTATTTATAACTCACATGAACTATTAAATCTAATTAGACTTAAAAATTAACACAATTTATAGTCATTAGGAAAATAATAATAATGATTAAAATAGTCAAAAACCCTTCCCTCCTCTCCCTATAAATACCCCCCCTCACCAACTCATCTTATAACACCACAAAAGAAAATACTCTTGTATAAATTCTATGAAACTTTATTTCCAAGCCTCTTCCTAATGATCAATAACTTTTCATCTCACCAAAAAATCAAAACTGAGTTCTTTAAGGAGGTTCCCAATGAGACAACATTCTAGATGTAAAATCCCTCTTCTTTATCTTTTAAATTATTTCTTTTCATATTTATTTCTACCATATATCTACTTACCCTATAAAAATATCCATTATAACTATAGTATTATATATATTTTAATTTATTGTTTCAATGGAATATCCCTCATCAAACATCTTATATTTTACACTTTTTCTAAAAAAGGAAAACATTGCTCGTGACGTGTTGATTCACCTCGTTCAAGGATGACAACATTTCATTTTATTTTACCTCCTTAAAGGCTTATGATAAATACATTATCATGGATAAAACATATTTTATTATGTATATTATAACTTTTTACTATTCTGTAACAAATTAATAGATGTAATAATTAAATAAAACTAAACTAGTTTATGAGGGTCAAAAACCATCAAAAACCAAACAAACAATTAACATTAATTGTTTATCTAATGAATCATCGTCATATAAAATAATTGTATATGGGATCATTAAAATTATGGAAAAATATTAACACCATCTCTCTCCAATTGATTGTTTTTTCTTCTATTTGATAACAACACCCATAATTATACTCAAGGGAACCAACTATAAATCCATGAAACAAAAAATCATAGAATGACAATTCAATATTTATAACTCATCTAAATATATATGAATGAATATAATAAATTAGTAAAAAATTGTTTTGGAAAAAAATTAATTAAGTAAATAATTAATCTAATTTGTTTGTCCCCTAGTTTAAGAACAAGTGCAGAAGGATTTCAGACATGAGGAAAGGGAATTTCTAACCATATTTCCATTCATGGGGTTAAACATATACACCATCGATTATGTGGTGCAATGAGTTTTTTGGTAAAATGTATTTTTAATATTTAAATATACATTTTATACATATATTCCATTCATTTTTTAATTATCACATTAAGTATATGATATTTTTAATGTAAATTCCTTTAATAACATATTTAATTAATTTTTTAAAATATTCCAAAAAAATATTTTTTATAAATACAACACGAAAAAAATTCCAACATTTATGGAACTCAATATTTTTATCTTTACATTAAAAGTACACAAGTATATTATCCATTAAAATTCCTCCATTTTTAATATCCCAACATCATGAAAATCAAATGTGATTTAAAAATAAATCATTTATTTTCCTCCAAAAATTTTCTTTTATACCAGATTTATGTGTTATGATCATATTATGGTTCATGTGAATTATTATAATTATTGGTGGTCCATGATAAACTAAGGGTTAAATAGACTATTATAACTCTCCAATGCAGTGGGTAAAGGGGTGGAATTTACTAGTCATGTTTCTTCTAAGAGACTATATTAATATATTGTGATTGTTATTGCAAGTTTAAGAATGATAGTTACTCCCTATGTAGCCAAGAGTGATAAATTATATGTAAGATTGATATTAAAAGGATTCCAAAAGTTAAATTTTATTATTTTTATATTCATTATATGGTTTTATATTATTATTATTATTTCACAAGGTAATATATAGAGATTTTTTAATTTGTGTCAAAGTTATACCTTTATAAAAATGTTTTCATACGTGGAAAAAAAGTTTCTTTATTTATTTTTTTGTCCCTTACATAGCATTTTGTCCTCATCCCAATTTATAAAAAATTTTCCATTGTATTTTAGGATGGGTAATGGAGTATTATAATTCAATTATCCTATTCTGATGTTTTGATATGTAATAAAATCATGCTTTTTTACGTTTTATATTGTGAAAAAAAGGATATTTAGTACGAGTTTCTAATTTTTAATATATGAGTTTGTATATGTGATGTTAAATTTTAATTATCAAAAACAATAAACCTAAATGATCTTTGATAATGTATAAAATAAATTCTTATTTAACTAAATATATTATGTAATGTTTATGATTTGGTACTTACAGTTGGTATCAAAGAAAGGTTTAGATAAATTTATATGTTTAGATAATGTTTATATAATACCGACAAATCATTTTTTACAATATGGGTATTTTTAAATGGTATAGAATTTTAATATTTCCATGTTCATTAATCTATGATATGTATTGACAGAATGGTTTTTCTCATTAGAAACAATGAAGATAAATTTAGAGGGCACCAAGAGGGTGATATCCCTTTGAATCTACAACCTAGAATGGTGGGAATTATTAATGATCAATTTGTGATAGGAATTTAGATGTTGACATAGGGTATAAATTTTGATGGAATCCATACATAAAGTTTTCTAGATCATCCTCTGACGAATATGTCAGCATTAGAATATTTTATAAGGAAAAAACCTCCAAAATTTAGTTGATCTTCAAACCTAGTGGTACCCGAAGTGTGTTTAAATTACTAGAAATAATAATTTATTTAATGTGGTGTTTATACAATCAAAAATTAAAACTTTATATTTACCATTATGAACATGAAGTCCACCAGTGGTGGAATGTTTTCAAGAATATAAGGGATTGAGAAATGATTGAGTTTTATGAATGGGATGAATTCAAAAATATCTTGCCAATGAGATAAATATTTGGATGGAAAAAATAATTCTTGTAATTGAGACAGTAAGAGAATTATGTGGTTTCCTAAGAATCAAAATTAACATGATTGGAAGGGTACACTCTAAATTTAATTTTCAATCCTGAGATTAAAATCAATCATTTATACTATTTATATATTCATACATCTAAATGGGAATTAGAATTCAATGAATTAAAAAGTTGTGTAAAACTTTTTCGATGTGAGAAGAAGTTGAAAATTGAATTTTTTGATGATCATGTATTCATCAAAAACCAGAATAAAAAAGTGGATGATCTCATTATTGACATATTATGAAATATTCAAATCATGATCTAATCCTTTAGATTGTTCCATTATATGTTAACCTTTCTGTAGAGGAAAATATTGATCACGTTTTGTATCATAGAGAGATTGTATTATAGAATAAGGTAATTGACAAGGTTATGGTTTTGTGGAGAAACTGCATGGTTGAAGAAGTATCATTGAAATCTGAAAATGCTAAAAGGGAAAGGTATCATCACATGTATAATACATGAATAAAATCTTTAGAATGAAATTTACAAAAGGTGTAGAGGGATAAAACCTATGTACATAGTGAATATTTTTTTTTCATTTTGAAATTAAATAGTAAAATTTATTTTAAATGTATAATGAAATAATTGGTATTTATAGAAATTAAATACTCTATACTATGGGGATATTAACTTGACTATTGAAATAATAATATGACTACTAATAATATTAAGCATGATATTAGAATAATAACCTCACCTATGAATGTTGAATTGAATTTTTTAATCTCATAAATGAAAAATATTATATATCTATACCATTGAATAATTCAATAAATATTTTATAAAAGATAAATTATATGTTGGTAATTTTGTGAAATGTAACTGTTTATTAACGATTTTTTAATTAATATAATTATTTAAAAAAATATAAATTCAAAAATATATTTATAAATTAATATATTTATTATTAAAATTATTATATAATTTTGTCTGACCTTATTTAATTTTTCAAAGTGTTATAAAATTGGTTATAATCTTAAAATTGATATTTTTATAATAAATTATTAACTTATTTTACAATTAAATTTCTCATATATAGAAACATTTTATCCAAAAATGTAATAATTTTTTTAATCTACCCATCAAAAAATTATTGGGGTTAATTTTTGTGATTTTTCTAAAATAGTTGAATTTCTTTAATTGTGAAATACATTAATATATGATATTTGAAATTTTTAGGTAAATACACGAATTTTATAGTCATTTATTAAATAATAAAGAATTATATTGAAATAAAATCTACTAATTACAATAATTATTCATAATAATCAATCATATTGATAGTCTTGAGCCAAAAATAATAAATAAATTAATAAAATAATCAATAACACTTCCATACTCTCTCAATAAATGTCATATCTTACCATTTTTTCCTAACATATATGAAGCCTTGTAGAATGTATATGTTATTCCTAATCCAATTTATAATCTTATTCCCAATTTCCAAGACCATTGGATCTCACCAAAATACCAAAAAAGTGCTCTAAGGAGGTTCTCAAGGTGGCGATACTCATGTGGTAAAATACTCTTTCATGCTCATTTTAATTATTTATTTATTTTATTTATTTATAACTTTTTCTCACCTCCCATATCAAAAATATAATTATAACTCCAGTATCATATATATATATAATATATATAATTTTATTTTTTTTAATTGAACTTCCATCATCAAAACTCTTCTCTTCTTCTCTTATTCTAAAAAATGAAAACATCACCCATGACGTGTCAATTCTCCGCCATCCTGGAAGATGAATTTTAATTTTTAATTACTACCTTTGGGGTTGGACATAAACCCATTATTATGTTAAAATATAATTCTAAAATTTATATTATAACTTTTTTAATTCTCTTGATCTTATTTATAGACCTAATAATATAATAAAATGAAAATAGTTTTGATGGTAAGAAAAATGACGTTAAACAATCCCAACATTTATAATTAAATTTTTTCTATTGAATCATCCTAATTTCAAAAAATAATATGATATAAGGAATAATTTGAAATTATAGAAACAAATTAATAAAATTAATTTACACTTATTATGTTTTTTAATCATTTTACAAGATCTCCTATAATTTTTATCATGTTAACAGACCATTAATCCATGAAACAACCAGTTTTGGAATGGCAATTCAGATATTTATAACTCATCAACCTCGAAATAAAAGAACATAATGAAATGTAATAAATAAAAATTTGGAGGAAATTGTTCTGAACTAATTAATTAATTAATATAATGTTATTATCTATGTCACTAAGAATATGTAAAGAACATTTTCGATATATGTTGAAGGAATTCTTCACCAAATTTCCATTCTTTAGGTTTACCTTAAACTCTATTGATTTTGTTGTTATAAGATTATTTGTAAATGAATTTTTATTATTTGTAATTAAATTGTATTAACATATTCTATTCATTTGATTAATTTTCAATTAAATTGTAGGATAATTTTAATGGACTTTCCATTATAAACTCATCTTTGATGTCTTTTTTACAATATTTAAAATAATTGTTTTTTACATATATAGGAAGAAAGGAATTTCATTCTTTCATGAAACTTTAATATTTTAAATTTAAAATTATAAATATAAAATTTTATTATAAAAAATCATTTTTGACTTTCTGAATTCTTAAAAATGAAAATTTATTTAAAAATAAAAAAAATCTGCAAGAATGTTACTTTTTTATAGGATAAATCTTTTTGGATATTATTATGTTTAATAGGAATTTTTATAATGATTATTGTTTCTAAGATAAAATGAGTTTTTGGGATCCCATTATATCACTCTAATTAATTATGTAATGGTATGGAGTTAACCACTGTGGTTTCTCCAAAGAAATTTTGGGAATAAATTGTAAAGGTTACTCTTACTGTAACCCTGAAAGTTACTCCTTGTGTAGCTGAGATAACTACATTATTTATAAGAGTGATATAAAAATGATTCCAAAAAAATGCCTTTTATTATTTATATATTCTTTATATTGTTTGATATGAAACTTATGATTTCATAAGTTGATGTAAAGAGAATATGTTTTATGTATAAAAGAAAGAACATTGTGAAAAGGATTACATTCATTCACTAACAGGTTCATTATTCATTTTTATGACCCTTACATAGATATTTTTTCTCACCCCCAATTTTAAAAATATTTTCACAGGAATTATTGATGCATAAAGAAATATAATAATTAGAATTTAATGATGTGATGTTTTATAAATAATATAAATCATGATTTTTTAATGTTTCATATTGTGAAAAATCGATATTGAGTAGAAGTATCCCCATTTAAATATATGTGTTTCTATGAATGATTTTATGACACAATCCCAAAAAATAATTGACCTAAAAAATCATTTGGAAATTATGAATTTGAATTCTAGTTTAATTATGTAAATTATGTAATGTTTAAGGATTTGTATTTACACTATTATCCCACATAATCCAAAAAATTGTTATCAACATGGTTTTTTTTAATCTCTTAAAATAGACCCATTAAAATTAATCATTTAAATTCATTATTTTAATTAAACTCCATTTATGTGAGATTATATTTTGATTATCTCCCAAAATCTGTAACATAATATTGAAGCAAGTTATTTAAGGTCTGTATAGTCTGTTTGGATTATCCATATTTCAAGGGATGATATAATCTACTCATCTTCAGTTGAGTACCTGACACTCTCTATAGTACTCTCTAAAAAATGAATTATACCATATATTTCTATCTTTCTCAATCAATGAAATAACTCCATAATGACTAACTACTTCCTTCACATTCATCATGTATGTTGGGTCTCTCTTAGAATACCATAATTTGCATCCTCTAGAAAGATGTAATTTAATTATCATAAGGAAAAAATAATTTAATTTAATAACTCTTTCAGTGTTTTACTATTAAAATATTTAATGAGATATTTATGAAAATAATCTATAATTTATTACACATATTAATGAGTTCACATATTACCATAGAATAAGAAAAAAATAATAAATAAAAAAATCACTAAACAAGTGATAAATCAAAGTAAACAGATGATGTGTTATAACATATATCATAAAATTTGCATTATAATATATATAAATTCTATATTATCATCTATACATATCTTATGCTAATAAATGGAAAAATATAAAAAAAATAATCTATGAGCCTCAAATGAAATCCTAAAGTCCAGAAATGAATTCTCTTTAACATTACTCTTCCTATGCTTTGAAAACATGTATATTAATCAATGACATAAAAAATTGAGGTACTAAAAAATATATGAATAATCTAATATTATGATAATTGATACCATAAAAACTATAATTTTATGATTATATTATTAATATAATGAAATTATTTTAGACATCATTTCAACTCTTCTTCAATGATTAAATATAATATGATGAGAATTTAATAGTAAAATCTCAATATTAGCAATTGCTATTTTCAGAATAAAAGGTATTAGAATAATCTGTGAGAGATATAATAATTCATTTCTCTACTAATATATTAGGTCCACAAAAAAATCTATTGTCTATATTTAGAAAATTATAGATCCAAAATATATTTATAATGAATTAAATGGCGTTCATATAAAATTAAGAGGATGATAGAAGGGGAATTGATCATATATTAATAGAGTGAATTTATAGACAGAAAACATAGAATTTAAGAAGGATCTTATGAATCATAAAACATGCATCGGATCTAATTCAATAATCTAGTTGAAAAGTAAGATCATTTTAGTTTTATATTTCTATTCTTTATCTTTGAAATCTTTATTTCATATCCTTGATTTTAAATTTACATTAAAATTATGTTGGGAACCAATCAATTGTATTAACTAAATTTAACATATAATTAATTAATGAAAAATTGTTAGGGCTAGGTTCTTTCACTCATACAATATCTAATGGTTGGATTTAGGAGGATAAGAACTTCTTTGATATATATCCATGGTCCACAAACACAAGAGGATAACGAATTTTACATCGGATTATAATTCAAGAACTTATTAAACTCATTGTTGTGAAAGTTTGAGCATATTAACCTTCTACAATTTTAGTTCAAAAGTAAATAAGTTTATATGGATATATACTTGTAATTACTATATAATCAGGATCATATGGATTTTTAAACCCAAACCTCTTTATCTTTTCCATCTACCAACCCATATAGACGTTTTTTCATTTATTTTTACTATATACTTAATTATGTCAAGACCCCTATTTACATTAAATATTTTTTCATTACATTGGTATTTAAAAGTCTATATAACTAACCAATAATGATAATAGTTATGAATTTGTGATTGGTTTAGTAGTCTAAATTTTTACCTTATTATTATTAAATATGTTTTGAAAATGTATTTTATAGAATTTGATGGAATGAATTAAATTCTCTAAAATTCAAATTATTTATACTTATTGAACTATCAATTCATATGATTAATTTCTATTCTCTATTTATTATTACACGATTTTATTTTATTTTTATATATTATAGATTTAAAAAAATTTGTTGTTTTAAGTATGAATCTTTATAAAAGGGTGATTTAGTGTAAGGATTTTAAATTCAACTCTCTTCAAAATTTCTATTGAATTATATCACATTGCCCAAATTCACAGACAACCTATTGTCATCATGTCCAATCATAAAGTAGTTTCATACTATAATTAGTTTTTTGAAATAATCTAATAAGGAACGATATCATTTTAATCCTTTACTAATATCACTAATACCAAATTTTTGTATTAGATTCATAACATCAATAATATTTTCATTTTGTATTTAAAATTATAGAGATAAAATGTTCTGTATAAAATACCTTTTTTAAAAAAAAATATGATATTTAAGGTCTTTTAATGGTTTCAAAAATTTTTTGGTAATCGAAACAAGGAATCAAGGGCCTAATCATTAAATTTTTTTCCCTATGACTCTTTTTTCAATACCATTTCTTCCATAAAAATATATATCAATTCAATTTTTTTAATATAACTGTCTTTTCTTTATTAAATTAAATAATTCCATCATTTATTATAAATCAATGTCTAGTAGTTTTATTTTTCTTAGACCGTATTGCCTTCCTATAATGAATATAACTTCATTACCCCCGTATAAATTTCCAATTAAAATTCAAATATATATGATTATATTATTCATGCCTATGACAGGAGTTTGGTCATTAAAAAAATTTCATCACCTTAAAATTTTCAGGATATATGTAATTTAATTTAACATAACTTTTTATATAATATTATGAAGATTCAATCCTTTAAATATATGTATGGTAAAAAAATATAATAGTTATATCATAAAGCGTAATAATATAATGTGATGTAGGTGATATTAGCTCAATGAAAGTCATCATTGCCAGCTAGTAAATGATTGGAAGATATAAGCCTCTAATTTACAATTAAACATTCTATATTAACTCATTATTTCTAAAGGAAATATGAAGAAGAATAAAAATGGGTATTATTTACAAATTAATTCAATATGATTATAGAAAGGACTATCCTCTAAATAATTTTTTTAATAATTGGATTCAAAATGTGGATACTAGATGTTGCATCATATTTATATATATAGAATATTTAAATAGAGATGATTTATTATTAGGGGACTAAAAGAAAAAAAACGTTCTCAAAAGAAGAAGGTATTGATATCTTATCATTTATATCTATACCATTTAGTTATATAATTCAATTTGAGACCGATTGTAAAAAATTAATGGATAAATATATCAGGATTTTGAAATAAAAGTTATTGCAAAATTAGAAAACTGAGGTAATTTCTACACTACCAAGTTCAACCATTGTTATTAAACAATTAAATTTTTACAAGGATAAAAGTAAATATAAATTGTCTATAAAATATTCCTCTAAAAGAAAATAGAATCAAATATCCATATGCTTACAAATTAAAATCTATATAAATGTCTTGCTACATCTATGGAGGTAAGGAAATACTCTAAAAATATTGGGCAAACAAAATATACATAAAAACTGATATGTAATCAAGTACTCCATGAATAATTGAAGATAACAGTACTAATATTTTAGTGTCCTATATAAGTGATCCAAATAAACTAGTAAGAATGTTAATGGAGGGGAAAACATTTGAATGTTTCTTAATAGATCAAAAAAATTAATATGAATGTTTAATGGAGGGTAAAAATTTATCTTCCAATGGAATTATATAATAGAACACCATGACAAATAATATATGGACTCTAAAACCTAAATTATTTAACACACTAAATAGATTGAATATAGAAAATATCTCATTTTCAACATATCATTATTGGTGACTCCTCGAGAAAATTCTATATAATTTTTTTCATGTAACAAAATTTCATAGAGTGATATAAATTCATCTATGATTAATATTTTTTTTTGTTTTAAGAATAAATTTTTTGTTTATTTTCTAAAAAACTAACATATAAATAATAGTTTTTTATTTTCACAGTTATTTCTCTAATTATTGAATTCATCAATCAGATCTCATCATTGAGTCAATTTCCCTTAAAATCACTAATATTGTTACAAATTTTTTTCTTTCAAAATATTCATAAAAATAGACTAATCCCTCTTAATTTTAATATAAAACTTTTGATATTCTAGTTACATCACATCTAGGAAATTTATCTTTGAATAGATTTTCTCTATAAATCTATTTAAAATCTCTAAATAATAATTCCATTAGATTTCATATTTTTACTTTTTACCTTCCTATTGGTGTTACCTATACTTATATCAAAGTTCATAATTCATGAAAGAATAATTATTGAATAAGTTGAATTGGTATATATATATTAATGAATTGATCAACCTAAATCATAATATTTTAAAAGAGGATGGCTATAAATAAGGACCAACATATATCATCTTTATCTACAATCTTAATCTACAACATATCAGGGGTTCATTATCCACCTAAAACTATATATCTTAAAGATGAACATGAGTATTATGATAAGGAAATTGAAAATTTGGATGTACAAGTAATTAATAAACCCCTCTCCACATTAAATCCTATAACTCCCCATTATTTTACATTATTTAATATTTTAATTTAATCACATTGAAAGATTATGTTACACAGAATATCGAGCACATAAAAAGATTAAATATTATAATTTAAAAGTGATATTTATTAAGTAATATTTTTAATTTTCGGAATTAATTATATTATCTAAATTATTAAATTATTTTTCACACATATTTATAAAATTTATTAATTTGGTTAAAATTAATTATAAATTAAAATAAATTGAAATTGGATATAAAAGATGTGTTTTCATAAAAAAACTAATTTTTCATATAATTGAATTTTATATCAATAAATTAAATTAGTCACTATTATTTATTCATAAAAATTATATTTCAAATTTTTATATCTAATAAATTTTTTGAAATTCAAACATTATATTATACATAATTAAGATAAGAAATAAATCCAATTTAAGTGAAAAAGTGATTTTTTTAAAATATAATTTTGACCAATTTTTATTGTTAACAAATTTTAAATATAAATTTTGAATATTTTATAAATTTTATATGAAAAAATGCATTTTTTTAAGTGTAAAATAAAAATCAAATTTTGTAGAATTTAAGGTATTTTTTGTGAGGTTTTATTTTTTAATGAATATATAAAATTATTGTACTTTAATTAAAAACTGACTTTTCTTCTAAATTATTTATCAGGTCAAATTATATTTCAAATTATATTTTAAGTATAATTAGATCAATTATACATTTAGTAATCCAATTTATTGCATTTTAATCTTCTTAATTTTGAATTTTGATATAAAAACATTTCAAACATTTGAACATTTACACTTTAAAAGCACTCTTTCTCGTCCAGTATATAGAACTAATTTAAAATTAAATTATATCAATAATGAAATTTATTTTTGGAAAAATTGATTCCATACATGGAATCATAATTTAAAAATTAGTTAGTATGATCATTTTACTTATTTTTAATTAAAAAGATAACATGGTAAAAAGAAATATTTACTTTGATACTGGTAAAATAATGTAATAGGTTAATGTTAAAAGGTAAAAGATTAAAATAAATAATAAATAAAACATGAAATGGCTGGATGATGTTTATTGACACCATTACATTAATTAAAAACATTAATTAACTTATAATTTTTTCTAATTAATACCACCCTAATCGGGTGGGCTTTGAACATTAAATAAATATTATTTAATCTCTCTCCTTATCATGTATAAATTGCACCCCTAACCACCAAATTTCCCATCACAAGACATAAATATCCTAAAATATCTTCCAAAACCATTACTACCAACTCTCCCCATGTTAATTTTTATCCGGTCTCATCCAAATTAAATTAATATTGTATTTAAGAGATCCTTCACGGAGGTGATATTTAAGTGGTTATTTTTTCAAAAGAAACTCTTTTAATTTTTTATATTATTCTACCTTCTCCCCACCTCCTTCCTCCAAAAAGTAATAAAAAATACATAATAAAATTTATAATTGAATTTAATGTTTCATATGTAATATCTATTAACTATCTGATTTGATAAATCCTCTTACTCAATGAAACTAAAATATCTTCCAAATTATTTTAGTTAATTTTCATTATTAATAATTATTTTATTCATTTTACATTACCCCTTGAATGGATGGTCATAAAACTATTATTATTGTAAAATAATATTATAATTAGTATATTATAACTTATTTCACTTTGAGGATATAATTTATATAGATAATATCGAATAAAAAGAAATTATTTCATGATGTTCAGAAAAAACATATAAAAATAGTCTAAACATTTTTAATTAACATTTTACCAATTTAATCTTCTTTATATGTGATAGAAATGATAAATGGGGATATATAACTTCTATCAGTAAGTTAATTCTGTTTAATTTCACATTTGGTGTTTAATTATTATTTTACTAATCGATCTATAAATATACACAAATGAACAGACTAAGAAACCATGAAACAAATGCATCAAAAAAATGAAACTAATTAATTATTATTAATTAATGGGTTGTAATATGTTACAAAAGGATCATAAAAGTTATTATAAATATTAATATAGTTATTTAATGAATTAATAAGATTATTTTAACCATTATAAAATAGTTTAATGAATGTTAAAATAAAAGAAACATTGAGGTAAGTGTTTTCTCATCTCACTTTTACTTTTTGAGATATATACCTTATTCAACAAAAATATATTTTTTGTGTTTTGTATACTAACCATTGATATATCATATCCTAAATCTATTTATTTTCATTTTATTTAATGTTTGATTTATTAATAATTAATTTTTGGGGAATTTGATTTGACTGATTACAATGTTGTAATGGATTTCTAAACATAATATTCATTTATTGGGTTAAAATTATATTTCATTAATAATGAATTCTAAGGTCACGTGTGAGATGAATTTTTATTATATTATTTTTTATTTTAACTTTTTTTATTTGTATATAAAATGAATATACATAGTGTTTTCAATTTATTATTTCCTCATCTATTTAAAATTTTTATATATAGTGTTTACCTTCAATGTTATTTAAATAACTGGGAAAATCTTGTTAAATCTGTATCATTCAATCAATGTGGATATTTTTTATAAGAAATATTCTTTATGAATTGAATCAATTATTAAGAACATGACGAATTATTTTTTCATGAAATTTATTTGTTAGTTATCGATTAATGAAATCCCCTCGATGCATTAGTGGTCTCATAAGATTAATTCGTTGGCCAAATCAGATGAGTTTCTACCCACAGACTAAAACTAGTTAAAAGATTGATTCGTATAATAAATATCCATGTGATATATCATGATATTTCATTTTTCAAACATTATTCATCCCATATTAATTATTATTCAATTGAATTAATGTATTAGTTAGAATATTTATTTTCATGTTCCAAGCTCATGTGAATATTTACATGTCATTATTTGTTCATATTTTATTCCTTCCATATAATGAAAAAGTTATTAATTAATTCCATATATTCTCAGTTAATTACATTTCATTGTTGATTATTCTTATTTATTCATGATATATTATGTCATATTTAACCCTTACCGATAATTTTAGCTCACCCATTTCCTTATTTTTTTTATTTTTCCATAGGTTTACAAGAAGTTTATTATGATTGATATGGAATATTATGCTTAGGGAAATAAAGATGTTATCAAAGAAAAAATTTCATAATTTTATCTCAAAATGTAAATTTGATTTTAAAATATATACCTAGTTTACCAAGACCAATACTCTATTTGGTCTCTTTCGGTGTGATTTTTTGTATCTTATGATAATTTAATAAATTAAGGAACCAGCTCTGTGCGACTGGATTCTAGATATTTATAGTTGGTATCAGTGGAATTTTAGTAGAATAATTTTGAACTATATTTGGGAAATAATGTATTAGAGAACATAACCCAATTATATATTATGAGTATATATATTTAAGATCATTTAAGATAAAAAATGTTTGTGATTATTATATTAGTTCCAAATAAATTTATCAACTTATTTCAATTATTTCACTTGTATTGAGATTATCCATTATTTTCTAAAATATTTGGTTAGAATATAGTATATGAAATCATTTATAAATTGAACCTTGAAGAGGGAATTGTAACCACATCAACTTATTTAATATAAAGTATAGGAATAGTCATTTTCATTATGGGTTTATGCAAATATTGTGATAGGAATTAGTCTCAAAACCATTCCCATATTATGTGGAAGAAATATATTGTTTTAAAAAGGGCTATAAAGAAATTTCCATGAATTATTTATTTAATGGGATGAAAGAGAATAATTGGGTTGTAGAGTAAATCATAGATATGGGAAATAAAGTGAAGAATAATTTTAACCCATGTGACAACTGTGGAAGTAATCATTCTATGAAATGATTGAACATATTTAGATTTTTCATTATGTGTGTCAAAAAGGGTCACCAGGAAAAATAATGAAATGTGAATAAATAATGGATGGATATACAGTGTATCAACTGTAGTGAAATGGGGAAGTATGATAATAAATTACCCATTAATCAAAGTAATATATCTCAAAAGAATCTAATGGATCACATTCAAGATTACGTTATTTCCAAAAAAAAGTATAATAGTTAATGAGAATTTTTAGGATTCAATAATTATATTATTTGTGTATTTAATAAATTATATATCAGTTATATGAATTATAATATATATATTTATTATACTATAGTACATTTTCATTAAGTGTTTGAAAGTATGTGTTCAATAGTACAATGATAATTAATTAATTTTAAAGCTCAAATTCCTTGAAAATATATGATTAAGGGAATTATAACACATAATATAATAAAAATGTACAGAAAATTTTGTGTGTATAATGTGATGAAAGATATGGATATTGTTAATTGGATAGAAGTTTATACATTGGAACTGATTATTTATATATTGAGAAAGAGGTTTATACCCTCATTAGTGGAGATAAAAAAATTGAATTTATGAAATTTATTCTACCAGCTGAGATCTTATTTTCTGAAACATGAATTATTTATTTATGGTTTTGAGGTGATTAAGTTGATAATATAATTGGTATTTGATAATAATAGAATCATTATATTGATTTATAAACAAATGTTATATTGATTATAGAAATTTAGTAACCATTGTTATAAATTATGTTGTCTTTGAATATGTGCAGACATGTTTTGGTTCATTTTAATATTAAATACTTATAGAATGGATTGAGATTAAATTTGGATATTATTTTCTATGGTTAATTTATTATTTATCATATTCATTAACAATTTCCAACCATATTTATTATGGGAAATATTTAAAGTCCAATGTAAGGACTTATGGATTATTTTATATAATTGCTTCACGCTGTAATATTCATCTTGAATATATATCTCTTGGATTAAAAATTTTAATTATAAATATATCTAAGCACAAATTCTGAATATTATTATTCTTTTAACATGTAATGAAATCAAGTAATTTTATTTTCTAAAGTTCTTATATAAATAGTAAAAAAATTCTGTTGAAAAATATTTTGAAACAAAATTGTTTTATGACTACCTTTATTACAAATAATTAAATGTTATTTTAACACATCTCAAATTTTTTGTTTTTCCATGGTTAAATTTCTAATGACCATGTCTCCTATCACTCTCTATCAGAACATGACATTTAGATTTCTCCTCTGTATCCACGTGTTTCTTAACAATAATTATTTCCAATATGGAAAACTAGTTTTTTGGTGACCTTCACATTTCTCATTGTCCATTATTAATATGATGTTTTATTAACCCTATTTAGGATGTTTGTTTACTAGAAAATAATTTTAGGATCAACATTTCTATTTTTAAAATTGTGAGGATGGAATGAATTGAATGGAGGTATAATGTAACATTGTAAGAACTCTGTTTTTGAGCCTGTATGACTTTGAATTTTTTTAATATTATTCCAGAGCAGTGTGTTCATACGGCATGTGATTCCAAGCTCTAGTGTGGCTGGAATTAAATTTTTAAATGCGTTAAAACTAGACATGCCAAATAAACAAAACAAATCCTAAACAGTTTCTCAGATGGGAAAACTGAGGGCACTGTTCAGTCTGGAACATGTTTTTTACACTAGGAAGTTTATAACTTTCGTTGTCGTGGCCCTTCTATGAAAAACGCCACTAGGGGAGTTTTCTTAATTTAGCAGTCTCGAGCGTGAAATTTTTAACTTCTGAACGGAGGCTCGAATTTAAATTTTGAGAACGTTGATGTGTTCAAAACACAGGTTTTACCCTATGGGAGGATTAACCCCGACCCTACCGAAAGTTCGGGTACAGTGTCTACGGGCGGGGGTTCAAGTTTTTTTTATTTAAACACCCCCACCCTCTACTCTCCCTTTCTCCACTCCATTTGTTGATTCCTCTAAACAAGCTCTTAACCTCTCTTCCACCTCTCTGGAAAGGCAGGGCGACTCCGGCAGATTGTCGGCGAAGCTATAGGCTACGCCCCACAAAGATAGGCTCGTGCGTTTTAAATCATAATTCCCACAACCCCCTTTAAATGTTTTTTCTTGCTTCGAAATTTTTTATGGTAATCGAAAAAATCCCATAGTTGCATAGGGATTTATTTTACCTTCCCAACAATCATTTAGTATTGAAATTTCGAGTCTCGGGGCGTCTGGGGGTGGCCACGGGAATTTTCCCAGTCATTTTCCTCTTTATTGATGGTTCCTGGGAGGTCTGGTGGGTGACGGCAGTGGCGTGGGGCATTCCAGGTGGCGGCATCGCAGTTCCGGGATGGCAGCATTGTGACAGACCTAGGCGGCACATCGGGGGATCCAGGCAGCAGCTCCAGGTGGCGTCTCCAGGCGATGGGCAAGGTCGACGACGCAGGGCGGGACTGGGTCGTGGCATGTGACCCATTACGGGGATAGAGAACCGCCATCGGCGGTTCTCCGCACGAGACCATGACCTTCCACGAGGGCCGGTCGACATTGGTATGGATCGGAGGTAAGCGGCCAGGCTGTGCGACTGAGCCTCGGGCCACCACTGCAAGCCGGGCCGGCACAGGCTGGTCCAACCCAAGGGCATTCGTCCCCTCTGACTTCAGACACCCATAAATTTCACCAAGGGTGTACATTTAGCATTCCATATATGGAAGCGAAATCCTAGGCTCCATACATAGCTTTTGAGATGGTCTCGAGAAATTTGAATTCCCGAGATGAGGGCACGATGGCATGTCATGCTCGTTAAGTACTACGCCGGGATTCTTCCTTCAGATGGAGAAGACACATCTGGATTCCATTTTTCATGTCGTCAGCGACATTGTGACCTTGGAATTGAGATGAAGTGGTCTAGGGTGATTTCAGGAATTGATGCTAGAGTTGTGGTGTGGGCCCCATTGGACGACTTTTAAGCTATGAACAGTTTTTTGCTCCGTTTTCATTAGACGTCCATTTGGGACGAACAAGTAGTCGTTTTGGCATCTTTTTCCAATAGCATCACGATGGCGCATTTCACCCTAACCGTTTTGGGACCGAGGTGTGGGCCCCACGAGATGTCGTATGGGCTTAACGAATCGTTGAGTAACATTTTCATTGGGATCCTGTTTCCAGCGAGTAAGTAGTCTATCTCGCGTGTACTTCTGTGAGGATTACAATGGTGTAATCTGTTCGGGAGAGAGTAGACTCTTATGTGGTCTTATTAAATGTGGGCATTTTAAAGGGTGTTATTCAGAGGTCTCTTTGATCCACACTGACACGACACACGGTCCCGATGTTAGTGAAACCCAGTGACGGTGCGGGCAACGCTGAGTTATCGGGCCAGTTCCGGGTTTACCCTCCAGCCGGACTGGG
This sequence comes from Viscum album, assembly GCA_963277665.1. NCBI lineage: Eukaryota > Viridiplantae > Streptophyta > Magnoliopsida > Santalales > Viscaceae > Viscum > Viscum album. The sequence continues at coordinate 1,155,643,375 of OY728165.1, forward strand.
CAGTTGGTTACTAGTTGACCTTAGGTCTTACCCTCCAGCGGGGTTGGGTAGTGGGTTACCCCTTGATTTTAGGGTTTACCCTCTAGTAGGTCTCGGCAGTGGGTCCCCAGATGACCTTTTTGGGGTTTAACCTCTTATAGGGCTGGGATGTGGGTCACCCGATGCCCTTTTTGTGCTTTACCCTACAACAGTGCAGGGTAGTGGGTCACCCGATGACCTTTTTGGGGTTTACCCTCTAGTTGGGTTGGGCAGTGGGTTAACTGTTGACTTCTTTTAGACTCTGTCCCTTTTGACGAGGCTAGTTAGTGCGTTTTCTCCATGGATACTGGAGCGGGTCTTTTTGGTTGTATGGTTTAGCGATGAGGCAGCTTGGACATGCATGACTGTTAGGAATCAGTGATGGCTACTCATAGAACTTTTTGCGACTTATCATCGGCTGATCATAGAGATGGAGATCCCATTAAGCAGTCGTTCATGTTTCTTATTGAGCACATATATATATACACCATAATTTTGTTTCTACTCCTTGGGTCCAGTTTCACTCCTAGGAGGGGCGAAGACACGCGGGGTATGTCTCCTGAATTCCATGTCTAGATCCTTTTGGTTGGTATGAGTCTACTTCCTTTCTTTTTTTGGGTTGAGCTACACTATCTCTATTGTACTCTTACTTTGTTCTGTCAAGAGTTAACCATTTAGTACCTCCTTTGTTTCTCCCTCAAGCTTTCGGGGAATCCTATAGAGTATCCTTACACTCACTCCTTCTTGGGATATGCCTACACTAGGTGTTCCCTTTTAGAAGAAAGACTGGTTGATCAGGTCTAAGAAAGAGAGTAGAGGACACATGAGCTTGGGATGCATTCAGTGGACGTAGTAGGAATTTCAGGTAATAGGCTCACCACGTGTTTACTTTTGTGTACCTGTTGTCGAGTTGTGGTACCTTTCTGGTTGGGCGTTTGTTTTTCCCCTTTTTATGTTCAGTATCTATCCATAATTTTCAGCACTTTACATATCCTATTTGGAGGATGAGGCATGACTGTGGTTGGGTTATAGTTGTTTTTCCTTTTGTTTATTTTTTACTCAGCAATTCTGCATTGAGTGGGTTCTGTGGGTGTATACAGTTACATATGCAAAGGCCTCCCCGAGATTGTTACGCCTTCGGTGCTTGTCACTGAGCTTGGCTTATAAAGGTGGTATTGGGGTAGATTCGGCTCAAGACGTGTAGGGTCGGGTCGTGACAAAGTGGTATCAGACTGGTTCGTTCCTTGGGGCATTGTTCGGACGTCCCTAAAAAGTAATTGGTTGGGATTTTGGGAAATAGTGTCGACATGTCTCAAAAGCGCCTCTCATGCCATGGAGTCCATTGATGGTACAGGTGGCCGACGTATCCATTCTCTAGGACCCTGATAACCCACTTTTTGACTCAGCACGCTGAGACAATTGTTGTAGGGAACTTTGGAACTTGAATCTAGTACGATTGAGTCATTGACTATACTTTCTGAGTCATCTCCCCTTCGTTTTTCTGTTACATATATATTCTCATCTGATCGCGGTAATCCTTGATAATTTTCAGGATTCCCCCACAATAGCAGCCAGTGAGGTTAACCTCTCTAGTTCATGATGAAGACCAGTCGAGTGACAAGGAATAAGTTCAGGGACCCTCAAGTGAACCCCTTCCACCTAGTGCTTTACCAGCATCCCCTCCACCTAAGGAGCAACAGTTAGTACCGGCAACACTGGCCGAGGATGAGCACAGGCTGAGTGTGCTATGAGACATTCATCATCAGAGACCGTAGAAGTTCCACAGAGACCCGGATCCCCAGGCAGTGGAAGACTAGATAGAGTCCCTGGATAGACTTTTCAGACTGGAACAAACACCAGTGGATCAGATGGCAGCCCTAGCTTCCAGTCTTTTCCTCAGGATGGTCGGGCGTTGGTGAGGGTTGGCTACGCAAACCCACGACGAGTCATCTCTCACGTGGGATATCTTCTTGCAGCTCTTCCGGTAGGAGTAATACCCCTCTTGTTTACGCTCCATTTAGAATTATGATCTTCTAGATAAGAAGAAGGGTGTATGACCATGGCGTAGTACACGACCTGGTATACTGATCTGACGCGCTACTCACATGATATGATCCGTGACAGTTAATTTTAGTTACTGAAGATTTAGTAGGGTCTTTATAGGGATATCCATGCTACTGTAGTGCCCCTATGAATCCCAACTTATTCCGGGGTACTAGAGCGGGCTCTCATGAAAGAGAGCTTCTTGGATGGGGAGAGCCAGCAGACAGGGCCTAGCTGTGGCCGCTTCATAGCAGAGTCTTCAATAACATACAGGCGGTAGAGAGCAGAGCCTCAGTCGAGGAGGCCCTTATGTGAGCAGAATCAGGGGTAGGGTCGAACACCATAGTGGCGCCATGGGGAACTGGGGTAGGTAGGAGAGATTCGGTGCTATTCCTGTGATGGACGGGGCCACCGAGCACTGGACTACCCGACCAAGCATACTGAGCAGCTGTGACAGCCAGTGGGCACACCGCAGCGGCAGAGGTAGCGTCGTGACCAGGGAACTCCCAAGAGAGGACGGGGTGGTCCTCAGGGAGGCGGCGTAGGTAGAGCAGTAGGACCTAGAGGTCCGGGATGGCATTTCGAGGTCCTTCCACCGCCACCACCGGGCGGCCCATGCCAGGCTCAGGAAGCTGTCTGTAGGGGTCGCGGTAAGCTTCAGGCTATGGGTGTTCTTGACCCCCCAGCACACGACATGGTTTGAGGTACACATTTTGTTTACTCTAATATTTCTTCAGTACTAGTAGACATTGGCGCCACCACTCCTTTATATCCCTGCTGTTTGTACGGGTGTTAGAGATTCCTATAGTGGCACTGACACCTGCACCTAGTCTCAAGGTTCCTATAGGAAGTGACTCATTAGTGACCTTTATCTACAGACATTTCATAATTTCATTTGTATGAGAGTGTTTCACATGGGACCACCTTTTTATGATGATGGAACCTTAAGATGTCATCTGGGGCATGAATTGTCTTTCAATAGTTCACACCCAGATCAATTATCATCACAGAAGAGTCTGATGCGTGTTTTCTGATGGGACAAGGTTCACCATCCTTGGTGAACGAGACCTCGTGGCAGAGCAGATGAGTACTCTAAAAAGGATACCCCAACATTTTCCGAAGCAGTTTTCAAGCATGGCTCTCGATGAAGTAGATGTTACAGGAACCTGGCTCCCTACAGTTGTAGAGGAATACGTGGAAGTCATTCCTGAGGATATTTTGGGACATCCCTTGAGGTGAAAGATGGAGTTCTGAATTAACTTGAAGCTAGGGACTGCCTCGATATCATGGGTGTCTTATCAGATGGCACCCATAGAGCTTCGGGAGCTACGACTTCATCTGGACGACATTTATGAGAAGGGATTCATCAAGCCTAGTGTGTCCCCCGGGACGGATCCAGTTTTGTTTGTGAAAAAGGTATATGGGAGTCTACATCTTCCTGTGGATTATTGTCACATGAATCAGTACACAATAAATAACAAGTAACCGATACCAAGGATCAACGACCTCTTCGACCAGTTGAGATGTTAGAAGTGGTTCTCCAAGATTGATGAACCATATATTACTGCTGAAAATAGACCGGTTTGTGGTTGTCTTTATTAACGAAATACACATCTAATCTACAATGAAAGAGGAACATGCAGAACATTTAAGGATGGTCCCAGACTTACTCTAGTTGACTAGCTGTATGGGAAGCACTCAAAGTGTCAGTTCGGGATTCCTGAGTTCACTTTTTGGGGCATGTCCTTACAGAGTAGGGATTGGCCATAGATCCCGCAATGATAGACGTAGTGCATGGATGGGAGCCACCCAAGAATGCGTCAAATGTCCAGAGCTTCCTTAGTTTGACAGGCTACTATAGGATGTTTAAGGAAGATTTCTCTAGTATTGTTGCCCCTTTGACCGCATTGACCTGGAAGGGATGACCGTTCACCTGGACTGATCATTTCCAGAAGGCCTTCAAGGAGTTCAGACATATGCTAACTAGTGCTCCAGTGTTAAGGATTCAATTGGAGTGCGTTGAGTTCATAGTATACTGCGACGCTTCAGGATCTGTGCTCAGGTGCATACTGATGAAATAGCGAGCAACGATTGCATATGGGTCGAGGCAGTTGAGGCCCCATCAGCAGAATTATGAAACTCACGATTTAGAGATGGCCGCAGTGGACATCAGATTGAGATTTTGGAGACACTGCCTTTTGGCTGAGCATTTTGTGGTCTACTCATAACACCAGAGCCTCATGTATATCTTCAATCATAGTTATTTGAATTTGTGGCAGAGGCGCTAGCTAGTGTTTCTATATGACTATGATTTTGAGATAGTCTACACTCCAGGGAAGGGAAATGTAGTATCAGATTCTCTTAGCAGGAAGTCTCATGCTCGGTTAGTGTGGGAAGCTTCAGAGAAGTTGGATTCCCTACTGCTGCCCTTGTGAAGCAGGAGGGTATGGCTTTTATTCAATCGATGGTCTTGGCTCCTTCGCTCCTTAAGCATGTGAGAAAGACGTTGCTGGGGGATGTTGACAGCAAGGTACTTCGTGATCAGATATCCACGAGCGACGCACCTGATGGGAATTCTAAAGGAGGTAATAATGAGATCCTATTCCAGGGGTGAGCTGTAGTACCAGTGGAGATGCGGGAGGTGGTGATGTGGCAGTTCCACAATTCTCCCTTGGTTGTACATTCCGGTGTGGGGAAGATGTATAGAGGCCTTTAGCGGTATTATTGGTGGTCTGGCATGAAGCGGAGCATAGCTATGTTTGTTTCTCAGTGACATACCTATCAACAGGTGAAGGCAAAGCATTAGGTCCCGGCAAGGTTGTTGTAGCCCCTTGATATCCCGGAGTGGAAGTGGGATGGATTATCTATGGACTGTGTCACAGGGCTCTCCAACACAGCAAAGGGCCACAATTCCATTTGGATGATAGTGGACTGAGTCACGAAGTCGGCGCACTTACTTTACATAAGGGAGCAGAGATCGGTGGAGATTTTGGGTGGGTGTACATTCGGGAGATCTTCCACCTTCATGGAGTACCCTTCACGATCATCTTTGAACGTGATGTGCGGTTTACGTCACAATTGTGGTGAGGCCTGTAGGAGGAATTCGGGAACCAACTATGGATGAGTATAGCTTTTCACCACCAGAAGGATGGGAAAAATGAGCACACTATCCAGGTGTTAGAGGATATACTCAGGGCGTGCATGTGATACTTTGGCCTGATCTGGGAATATCACCGACCCTTTGCGGAGTTAGTGTACAACAACAGTTACCACTCTACTATTTGCATGTCACCTTATGAGGCCCTCTACGGGAGACCCTGCTGGTCACCATTGTGCTGGACGGAGGTTGGGGAGATCTACCTCGTGGGCCCAAAGTTGGTGTGGGTGACGACAGAGAAGGTGTAGGTCATTCGTGAGCGTATGAGGATGGCTCAAAGCAGAAAGAAGTCATATGCAGATCGTCATCGCAGGCCTTTGGAGTTCGAGAAGGGGGACCGTGTATTTTTTAGGGTCTCCCCACAGCATGGAACTTGGAGGATTGGCTAGGGAGGCATGTTGTCCTCAAGGTTCATCGGGCACTTTTAAATCTTGCGCAGGGTCAGTGAGGTGACATACCATCTTTCCCTACCCCCACAGCTGGAGAGGGTGCATGAAGTCCTCCATGTGTCATAGTTGAGGAAATAAATTCATGACCCCACGCACATTGTCAACTGGGGAGAGCTAGAAATTGAGGATGGAGACACCTTTACAGAGCACCCGGTGGAGATTGAGGATCGGCAGGGTCAGACACTGTGTGGATGGGCCATTCCATTGGTTTGCCCGTTGTGTCATCATGGGAGGGTGTAAGAGAGCACCTGGGAATGGAAGAGCCATATGAGGGCTCAGTATCCCGAGTTTTTTTGGTAGTTTTGTTTTTGGAGGATGAAAAATATGAAAGATGGAATGATGTAAGAACATGGGTTTTGAGCCTGTAAGACTTTGTAATTTTCTTAATGTTATTCCAGAGCAGGGTGTTCAGAAGGAATTTGTTTCTGAGACCTGGTGTGGCTGGAATTAAATTTTTAAGTTTGTTCACACTAGACACACCAAATAAAGATAATAACACCTAAACGGTTGCTCAGATGGGAAAACTGAGTACATTGTTGAGTCTGGAACGTGTCGCTTATCCTAGAAGGGGTATAACTTTCGTTGTTGTGGCCCTTCTGAGAAAAATGCCACAAGGGGAATTTTCTTAATTTTTCATCCATGGGAGTGAACTTTATTACTTCTGAATGGAGGCTCGGATTATAATTATAAGACCATAGATGCATTCAAAACACGGGTTTTACCCTAGGGGCGACTTAACCCCGACCCCGTCGAACGTTCTGGTACGGGGTCTACGGGTGAGGGTTTAAGTGATTTTCTATTTAAACAGAACCTCCACCCTCTTCTCCCCATTGAAAATCTAATTTGGAGGATTCCACTCAACAATCTCCTCCCCTATCCTCCACCTCTCCAGAAATGTGCGGCGACTCTGGAAGATCGTCGGTGAAGCTACGGGCTACGCCCAGCAAGGTATCCTAGTGCGTTTTAAATTTTAATTCCTGCAACCCCCTTCATATTCTATTTATTCATAGAAATGTGGTCCAATCGTCAAGATAATACCCTGGTTGCGTAGGTATTGTTTTTACCTTCCCAGTGATCCTTTCGGATTGAAATTTCATGTCTCGGGGTGTCCAGGGCAGCCCAGAGAAGTTTCTAGACCGTTTTCCTCTATTTTCGGATGTTACAGGGAGGTCCGGAAGGAGACGGTGGTCCCGCGGGGCCTTCCAGGTGGCGGTGGCATGGTTCTGGAATGGAGGCGCAGTGGTGGACCCAGGAGGTGCAGCAGGGGCTCTAGGAGGGGGCTCCAAGCATTGGGTAAGGTTGACGGCGCAGGGCCGGGTGGGTTCGTGGCGAGCAACCTTGTGCGGGGAAAGAGACCTGCCTTCGGCAGGTCTCCACGCAAGACCATGATCGGCCATTAGGGTCATTTGGAATGGGTATGGACTTGGTGTCAGCAACCAGGCCACGCGGCTGAGCTGCAGGCCTGCGCAGGAAGGCCCAGGCTGGTCCAGCCCAAGGGTATTCGTCCACACTGACTTCGGACACCCATAACTCTCACTACGGGTGTCTGTTTTGCATTCAATCTATGGAAGTGCACTCCTAGGCTTGAGACAAAGATTTTTAGATGGTCTCAAAAAAATTTAATTCCCAAGATGGGATCTCAGTGGCGCATCACACTCGTTAAGTACTACGCAAAGACTCTTCATTCAGATTGAGCGGACTCATCTGCATTCTGTTTTGTGTGCCATCAGCGGCGTTGTGACCCTGGTGTCGACACATATTGTTCTAGGGTTGTTTTAGGCGTTGAAGCTGGAATTGTGGCGTTTGGCCTACGTTCCTTCTTTTATGCTTTGAGTAGTTTTTTTCGCTTTATTCATCAGACATCTGTTAGGGGCAAATGAGTTGTCGTTTTGGTGTGCTTTTCCGTGAGTATTGCGATGGCATAGTTCGCCCGACCCATTTCGGGACCGAGGTGTGGCCCCATGAGACACCGTATAGGCGGAAAGTGGAATTGAGCAAAAATTCCATTGGGAGCCTGTTTCCAGTGAGTAAGTAGTCTATCTCACATGTTTTTTCGTGGGGATTACAACGGTGTAATCTGTTTGGGCGAGCGGATCCTCTTACGTGACCTTATTAAATTTGGAAATATGAAAGTGTTTTAGTCGGAGGTCTCTTTGATACATTCTGACTCAATGCCTGGTCTTGATGTTAGCGACACCCTGTGATGACACGAGCAGCACAGAGTTATTGGACCAGTTCCAGTTTTACCCTTTTGCAAGATAGGGCAGTGGGTTACCCGTCGACCATAGGGCTTACCCTCCAGCAGGGTTGGGCAGTGGGTTACCCAATGATTTTAGGGTTTACCCTTTAGTAGGGCTGGGCAGTGGGTCACCCGATGACCTTTTTAGGGTTTACCCTCCAGTAGAGCTTGACAGTGGGTCGCCTTACGACCTTTTTGGGGTTTACCCTCCAGCAGGGTTGGGCAGTGGGTCACTTAACGACCATTTTGGGGTTTACGCTCTAATTGGGCTGGGCAGTGGGTTACCCGTCAAATTCGTTCTGACTACGCCCCTTTTAAAGAGGCTAGTAAGTGTTTATTCTCTGTGGTTACCGAAGTAGGACTTTTTGGGGTACATTTTAGCGATGAGGCCGCTTTGACGTGTGGGATTGTTGGGCATCAGTGATGGCTACCCTTAGAACTGTTGGTGACATATCCTGGGATGATATTGGAGATGGAGATCCCCTTACGCACTCGTTCAGGTTTATTATTGATCATATATATATATAACCTACCTTTATTCACACTCCTTGGGTAGATTTACTCTCTTTCTAGGAGGGGTGAGGACACACGGGGTATGCCACGTCTTTTCTGTTTCTAGATCCTCCTTTGGTTGGGATGAGTCTACTTCCATAATTTTTTTGGGTTGAGCTAAACTCTCTCTATTGTACTCTTACATTATTATGTCTATCGTTTATTGTTTTGTACCTTTTTTGTTTCTCCCTCGAGCTTTTGGGGCATCCTTCTGTGTATCCTTATACTAACCCCTGCTTGGACTTTGATTGAACTTGGTTTGCCCTTGCAGATGACAGACATGTCGATCGTGAATACAAAGGATCATAAAGGACACAAGAGATTGTGCTGCGATCAGTGGACGTAATAGGAATTTAGGTAAGAGGCTCATCAGCTATTTATTTTCTTCTACCTATTGTCAGGTTGTGTCACCTTTGTGCTGGGGCACATGTTTTTCCCCTTTTTCTGTTCAGTATCTATCAGTACTCTTCAAAACTATACTATTCCTATTTAGAGGTTGATGCATTATTGTGGTTTGGTTATAGTTCCTTTTCCCCTGGTTTCTTTTCTACTCTACACTTCTGCATTGAGTGGGATATGTGTTTGTGTGTACATGTACTTAGAAAAAGACATCCACAAGATTGTTACGCCTTCAGCACTAGTCACTAGCCCCTGGCCTATGGAGGTGGGCTTAGGGTAGTTGCGGCTCAAGACGGCTAGTGTCGGTTCATGACAAACACCCTGATATTTTACAATATTCTTCGATTTAAATTTTATATCGTTGATAACATACATTACACAGAACACCAAGAATAAAAAAATTATTAAAAATTATTATTTATTTGTGGTAGATATCACTAAGATATTAGAATGGTGAAAAAGAATGAAATTAACTATATTATGAAAATATAGTTTAAATTTTTCTATAAAATTAATTCATTGGTTATCGATTATTTAGAATTGAAAATTATAACTAATTAAACAATAATAATGTGTATTTATAAAAAAAATCTATTTTTCCCAAAAATGGAATTTTATATTGATAAATTAATTTAATCACTACTAGTGAAATATAATAATTAGATTTATATTTTTAAAATATATTAAAATGTCTTTATATTCATCTAGTAAGATTTATAGACATAATATATGATATCAATCCAATTTTTCTCATGAAAATTTTATTTTTCTAAAAGGAAAGTTTCTCACATTTTAATGGAACACATGATTTAACACTAAATTTTGACACTTTTATAAATTTTTTATGAATTAATTATTTTTATTTTTTAAATATTTATGTAAAAATTATCTTAGTGTATTTTTTTGGTATTTTTCTGAGAGGTTTCTTTTTTTGATAAATAGTTAAAAATACTGCATTTTAATTGAAACCACAATTTTCATCTAAATAATTAATAATTTTATTGTATGATTTCAATTGATTTTAAATTTTAATTATGTAAAATGTAAATATTTTAATCAAATTTACGTTATTTTAATCACTTTCATGTTAAATTTTTGTAAAACATATTTAAAACAGTAGACCATTTTTACTTTAGGACCTTATTTTCTCGTCTCATTAGTGAGATTAATTTTAATTTTAATTTTTTCACTCATATGAATTTAATTTGGTAAAATTGATTACATATTTATAGTACACATTTACAGGTTATGTATCATTTTCTTTTTCATTTCTATTGATACAAAATTTACAATTGTAGAAAAGAATGATTTACCATGATATACGTAATTTAATGTAATTGTTTAAAGATAAAAGGTAAAAGTATAAATACCTAAAAACTACAAAATTTAATGGTTTATTAAAGTTTTTATCATAACTAAACAAATTAAAAAAATTAATTATCCTCAAAATTCTTGTTAATAAATGATATTTTACATAGGATGGATTCAAACATAAAATAATCATTATTTAGTCGCATTAAATCACCCCTCATCATGTATAAATGCCCCTTCAATTCCCCTCAAAATATATGAATATACTAAAATATATGAAAAATAATCTCTTCCCACACTCTACACATCAAATTTCTGATGGTCTCACCTAATAACCATTTTGAGGGTATTTAAGGGGTCTATTATGGAGTTGATGATCAAGAGGTAATTTTCTCAAAGGCACCTATATTTATTTTTTCCTTCTTCTACTTTCTCCTAACCTCCTTCATCCATAGAGGAATAATAAATAAGAAATAAATTATATAATATTGTATTAACTTGATAATGGAATATATTATATATACCCATTTTATTACCTCCTCTTATTTAATGAAATTGAACTATTTTCCATGTTATGTTACTTAATCATCTCCATGAATAATGATTTTTTCCTTATTCCATTACAGCCTTCAGGGATTGTCATAAAACAATTATTCTTGAAAAATAAGATTTTAATAACAATATTATACCTTATTTTATGTCTTTTAACTAATATATTGAAATAATATTAAATAAAATGAAACTAGTTCATGATTTTGAGTGTAAAAATTTATAAATAAACTTAATATTTATCAATAAGAGTTTATCAAATTAATAATCCTCACGTATTAAAGAAAAATGATAAATTGAGCAATTTAAAATTCTAGACTTTCCTGAATACAATTTAATTTCACTTATTGAGTTTTTTTTCTTTTTTAAAACAATCTATAATTATACATAAATGAACTAGCTAAGAAACTATGAAATTAATACACCCAAAATAATTAAAATAATGAAATATTATTAAGGAAAAGGGTGTAATATTTTATAATAGGATCATATTTTGGTTTATAAATATGAATATAGATCTTTAATCAATTATTAACATTATTTAAACCATTATAAAAGACATTAAATAATTTCTAAAAAAAGGGATGTGTGAGGTAAGGGCTTCCATATCTCACTTTTAATTTTATGAGATATATTCCTTATTCACCCCTTATTTCTATTGTGTGGTTTGTATACTTAAATTTGATATATAATATCATAAATCTATTTATCTTCATGGAATTCAATGTTTAATTTAATTATTATTAATTGTTAGTGCATATGATTCGACTCATTGTAACATGGTAATATATTTCTTAACTTAATATAGATTCATTGGGTAAAAATTTTATTCCCTTAATTATATAATTATAAGGTTATGTGTGAATTGAACTTTTAATATCTTATTCTGCATTTACACTTCTTTTATGTGGACTTACAGTTGATATACATAATTAGTTCATTTTATTTTTTCCTAAATCATATGCCATTTTTACATACAATGTTTAATTTTAATATTATCTGAATAAATGAAAAAATATTTATAAATCCATGCCTTTCACTCAATACAAATTTTTTTGTAGGACATGTTTTTTATGAATTGAATATTTTATTATATATATATTTATACATATATTAAATATATTAGGTAGGGTGAACTTAATTCAATCACCTCCATCCATTTATTGTCACTTGAGACGAATCAGTTGGCCAAAACAGATAGGTTTCTACCCACACACTTAAGCTAGAAATAAGATTAATCCTGATAGTAACTATCTAGATTATGTATCATAAATGTTAATATGCACTAAATAATTTATTCCATAATTATTATTATTTAATGTGATTAATATATTAGTTATAATACCCACGGCCTAGTTCCATGCTCATGTGACTATTTATATGGAATTATTTGATAATCTTTTATTCTTCCAATATTATGCTCATGTTATTGATTAATGGAATGTGTTCATGGTTATTTACCTTGAAATGTTGATTATATTTATTTATTCATGATATATTCCACTATATGTATCCCTTACTATTCATTTAATCTCACCACATTAATATATTTTTATAGGTTCCTAAGAAGTTTTTAATGATTGATATATAGGGTTATGCTAAGGGGATTAATTGTGTACTAAGTGAAAATAAGTTTTTAATTTGACGTCTGAAATTTAATTTAAATATCAAATATGTATTATTTTTACCATGACTATAAAACTATTATGTTCATTGGATTTGATTTCTTATATCTTATTCTAATGTAATATTATAGGGCACTAACTCCAGGATACTCGAGTCTGAATTTTTACTGCTCATATTTCTTGTATATCCAGGGAACGAGTGGATAAAAGAAATGGTGATGAGGAATTTGAGTTATTTATAGAAGATAAATCACTAAATATAATGACTAGATGGATATTAAAAAAATTCATTAAGAATATGGGTGATGATATTAGTAAACAAAATATTTCCTTTTTATCTAGTTTTTTACCATTTTATTTGGTTTCTCATACATATTTATTATAGTTTTTCATCCTATATATTTACATTTGTATAATATTTTTTATTAAATAGTTTTCATTTTCTAAATTATTTTACAAATAATAATATGACTTATAAGTATGTATAATATGAATTTAAATACTTAGAAACAATAAATAATCAATGTAATAGTTAAATAAAAAATAAAAAATTGGGGTTTAAAAAATTATCCAAAATATTTTGTGCAAAATATGTCAAGGAAATACCATAAAATATATAATATAAGAGAAATAAATCATCATATTTTCAAAAAACAATTTTTTTTAATATAATACTAAAATAAATTAGGTATAAATTAATCAATAAATACTGACTCTAATTCTAATGTCTATACTAAAATACTATCTAATTATTAATTTTTTTAATACCTTTTTTTCATTTCATTTCATATCATTTTATGGTCATTCATCCTTATAGATAAGCATATTTTTAATATCAATTTTTTTCTTTTATTTTATATCCAATATGGAGCTATAACTAACTATTTCCTTCACACATAATAAATTAAATTTTCTAGGGGGTATAATGCCTTTTAATTTATATCCCTTATCTATAATCCATGGGATGAGCCTTTATTTTATTCATAAGGGAGAGTTTAATTTATTTCCTTAATATCATAAAATGATAATTCTATTATGTATAAATAACATAATTTGTAGATATTTTTCTTATTCATTTTAATCGTAAAAGGATGAGTGTTTCGTTACAACTAGATTTCATTGATAATCACAGGATAGAACTTGTTTATCATTCTAATTTAAACTAATAAATAATGTTATTTAATCAAATTCCTTGATATCGAATGTGTTATTTTTATACATTAATATATTTTATTTCATTGGATTTGAAATTATAGTGCATGAATAACTTCTTGGTTTTAAATATTGTATAATGATATTATATCAAACTACATGACCCCAACTATGGGTTGTTATACTTTAATGTATTATATCTTTTGATCATAAAAATGGGGATATTTTTGTGTGATACACTATATAAAACCCTTTTAATCATCAATATTATAATAATAAAAGTTTTGTGAAACTTCTACATTTTACTTTAATTGGTCTTGTATCATGAGGAAAAGGAGGATATTTTTTGTCGTCGTCTACATACCCCCCTCCTCTGTGCTCTAGATTCATAAATTTTAATGATTACAATACACTAATCCATTTATTCTATACTTTAATTCATCATGTATCATCATCATAAATAATGTGGATATTGTTGAAACATTATTCAAATACCATAATTTTTGTCACCATGAATTGTTTATTTTAGTAATAATAATGAATTTAACTTTTTATCTAACAATGTATTTGGGGTTTTCATTAAAATAATACTGAATAGATAATGCGTGGAAGGATGTAATAAATTATTCCATTCATTACTAAGTTCAAATATTAAAAAAAATCAAATATAATAAAAAAAAGAATACAAGTACATTTTTTAAAAACATAATGTAGTAAAAACCATTTCAAAATTTGATTAAATGACATTAAGTTTAGAAAATAAAAGTTGTATATAGAGAACTAAAATAGTGAAAAAATAAATGTAAAAAGATTAGGTGATAAATAAAATATCAAATTAGCTTCATGAAAATACATATAATTTCCACCTCAATATAGAAACATATATTACCAAAAAAATTAACTAATCCCAAGCATAATGGATGTTGATAATAGAATTTAAGAAAATAAAAAAGAAAAAGTAATAATAATTTTATCCATCATTACATCTACCTAGATTTGGTAAATCGAATATTAATCTAAAGAAAATTTATTAAATACTTGAAATTAAAAAGATTTGTAAAAGTGTTTGAAGATTGAGATCCTCAAAATAATATGTTGATGACTACACTATAAAGAGATTTACTATATTTTACCCATCTCATAATATCACATTCAATGATAATATTTAATATGATGATATTTTAATAGAAAAGCATTCAAGTTAGCTATTTCAATCAAAAAATAGATTGTCCTAGATGAAGCATTGGCAACTTCAACTCTAAAATTTATGATGGTAATATAAGAATCCATGTCAATCTCTAATTTCTATATTTACAAATTTTTTGATTCAAACTCTGTATAGAAGCCTTTGGAGTGGTTATTTAAGAGGGGGTGACCAATGTATAAGAAAAATTCTTGTAGTCAAAGTGATTATTCATATAAAGAAAAGGGATCATTTTAGAATGAACTAATGGCTCACAACAATACCCTTTCATCTACTTATCTTCACGTTTTTGATTAAAAAATCATTTTTCACAAGGATTTCTAGTCTCTATCATTCACTCCATTTTTCCTTATACATAAAAATAGAACATGTAAACAATTTAATGTTTTCATTATATATTTATTCTGATTCATTAAACAAATATTTCCCAAGGATACATACTTGCATAATTACTTTCACTTTTTCAAACATTGATTTAATATGTTCTATGTATAATAATTTTCTTTTTATTGATCATCGATCAAATAATTCATGTCGTAAAGTACATTCCTATCTAATTAGAAAGTGGGAACTGTTTGTACATATCATTCTCTAAATCTAATAAAAGTATCATTCTATCTCTTTATGTTTAAAAATTACATTTATAGTGATTTAATCATTGACTTTATATAACATATTGGATATAGTAATTTCTTATCTAAATCATCATTGAAATTTCTAGTGTCATGTCCATTCATACATTTTGTATTTATTTTCTATTCTACTCATCTATCTAATGTCTCTCCGTTTAAATTTTATTAAATAACATTATTTATTCAAGAAAAAATCATGATAAAAATACTTGAATACTCACAATTATAATCTAATGTTTTATTTATTTTTCATTTTCTATATTTTTTTATAATTATAATATATTTTTCATGAATTAATAATATATTATTCAAAGTAATGGATTCAATTTTTAAATTATTAACTTTTTATGTTATTATTGTGTAATTGATTCCTAATCTTAATTAATATCCGGAATTCAAATTTTAGTGCCTCTACTTTTCAACTGAAAGTAATGGTTTTACTCTGATTTATTTTTTTAAGGATAATTGTTCTTAAAATGTTATTTTTGAAATAGAATTTTCAATTCACCCCATCTTGAATTTCCCTGTTTCATAGAGTCTCTTTTACCTAATCTATGGACCAAAATTACCAAGGTTTCCCATTTATAACATCTCCCAAAATGGATGTATGTGATTCAAATTCAAGATATGATCCATAATTTCCCAAATAGAAATATGATTCCATAGTGGTCAAGGTATAATACAAAAAAAATTTCTTATATCCTCACATTTTAATGTAAGTATATTAAAATTCTCTAAAAGTACTATAGTCTGTTGATATTTTACCGTCTCCAATTAACAATTATGAAAATAATTAATATATTCATTTATATCACACTGAATTCCCAACAAGTAGAATTTCCATTGAATTTAATGATAAATCTTTATCAATCTATGATAATCTACCCAACTAAAATTAGGATTCAAATTCATACAATCTTCTTTAAAAACCTTGTTAACTAAATTTTTTATATAGAAATTGATCATTCAGTAAGCAGATAGTGATCACTTATCAATGTTCTCCACAAAATTTAATGTTCTATTAATTTTAATTCTTTCGATGTTTAATTATTGTCTCTCATTTACATAGTTAATAAGTTTAGTAATGATGTAAATTTAATGTAACCCCATATGATCTCTCTCCACATGAGAATTTAGATGAAAATATTCAATCATTCCTATCAACTACAACTATCCTTTTGATTGATTCAATAATTGAGTTTTCCTACTCAATGTATCAACTATAATCTTTCCATTTCTTATTGTAAAGATATATAAAATTCAAAATTCAAAAGAATCAAACCCTATAACAAGAAAAAGATTTATAAATTGAAATACCTTTTTATAAACATTTCTAAATGTATAATCACATGTGGAAACATGATAAAATGTAATGATACTAAATAATATGTGACATTTAAACATAATTTTTCTACATCTGTTTTTTGAATGTCAAAAATATGACAAACACGATTGCACCCAAGAAGATTTTTAGGGTATCCTAGAACAAATATAATTTAATATGAATAGTACTCTACCCTTATTAATATAAAACTACCCTTAAGAATAGTAACCTCCGATATTATTGTATATAAATATGTATTATTTAAGTGATTGTATGATATACCTATATCTTCGAGTTAGTAAATAGATGGTTTTAAATTTATATTTTTCAAATAAAATGTTATTTATTTAGAAATATAATTTAACATATTTAGAAAAAAATTGAATAATGGATTTAATTTTTGGATTATACACATCTAAAAAATGAAAGGGTTTTTTCTTGGGATTTTTATGAAATACTTAAATTTTTGGTGAATAGTAAAATTCAATAATTTACAAAAAATGATAAATAAATGAATTCATGCATTGTGAATGAGTCGTAAATGATGTCAATGTCCATTGATTCAAACTCAAGTGCACATATAACTATCCTTGGTCATGTAATCATCACTATTTCTTTGCATGTGCAGAAATAACAAATTAATGAATATAATATTGAGAAAACCCCTCTCCCCTCTACTATAAATACCACCCTTCACACCCTCATTTATTCAAGCAAGTAATTCTTAATTATTTGTCTAAAATCTGCCAAAACATATTCCCTATACCCTCCCCACATTCTAAATCTCTTAGACTCATCAAAATACAAATCCAAGGTGCCATAAAGAGGATTCTGAAGGTAATTCCACTCTCTATTTTCCTTTAATTTCCTTCCAATTCCTTGTTCTTTTATTAATCTCTCCCCACATATCCTTATATTCATGGAATTTTATATATAGTATCTTTAATATAATGTAATATTATGATACTAATTTTATAATATATCATCCAACAATCTTCTCATATTTTTTTTAGAAAGGAATACATTGTTCCTAAGGTGTTAATTTATCACTTTCAAGAACGACTTGTTTCCATTCTCCATTACCGCCTTCAGATCTGATCATGAAAACATTATTATGGTTGAACTAGATTATGTTATACGTTTTATATCTTATTTTATTTTTTGTAACTATCTTATGTACATATTACTAAATAATTCAAAAAATATGTTCGTTGTGGTCAAAAAACCATCCGAATTAACCCAAAAAATCATCATTAAATTCTTATCTAATGAAACATTCTCATGGATTATAAAAATTTATTTGTAATATCATTTTATGTTATGTATCATCTTCAACAAAATATAATTACATTTCTTGAGGTTTATCCATGTTTTAAATGAACATCTATTAATGAATACAAGTGAACTGTTTAGGAAAACTGTAAAAATGAACATTCCCAAACAATGAATTTAAGCCCTATAACTCATAAGAAAGAGCATAAAAGAACTTAATAAAACCTTAATTAATATTATTAATATATAAAAGGTTCATTTATTTTTAATTAATGAATCCAATGTGGTTATACAAGACATTAATGTGAAGAAAGCATTCAAATACAAGGTATGGGAAATTCTCGAACCCAACTCTCATACATTAGGTTTTCCATCATTCATCCCATTTTCAGTATTGATATTCATTAAGAGTCATTTAGTCCACCTCATTATACCTATTCTAGTATATACATGTTTTCTAATTGAGTTTATTACAAACATAATGTTCTTTCAAAATAACACTTCTTTCAAATAAACACACGCTTTTTTCTTCTCAAATATTATTTCTACTTCACTCATTGTAGACTGTTCTCTATCAAGAATTTTATCCCCAAATTTATTTTTGGAACCAAATGTTTATGAATGTATTATTTTTGAATTTAATTCATATCCTTTTAATATTTTATTTTATTTTTACGTTTTACATATGTTCTGTGTGGCATGCATGATATTGTAAATGTTATGATATGACGGGTGCGCCCGGAATTATATAGCGTTATATGAATGTGATGATGTAACAGGTGCACCCAGAATTATATATCACTACAATTTACTAGATAAAGTGATTAATCATATGATTTAAATCGAAATTATGCATGAACATGATATTTTTGTTGTTTAAAAATATTTATTGTAGTTAACCACTAAGTCATTATGTTTCATTTTTATGCATTTCATCATTTCAAATCATTTTATAATGCTTTCTCCCATGTTCCTGATCCTTTTACTATGTTATAAATGTGCTCACCCATTGTTATATTTTTTATATCTATCCTTTAACTGGGATTTTAGCTCACCCCTTTTTCATGTATATCCTAAGATGATTATGTGTAGCAAAGAGTTTTCCATGGGAAATATGAAGCTCGAAGAGAATGGATTAAATAAATGTATACATTATCTGTTCTAAATGTTATGTATGGTCATATTTATTCCAAGACATTAAACCGTTGGCACCTCATTTATTAATAAGAATATGTTATTTATATTCAATGTTATGTAATATTAGTGTAAGAAATTGTTGGGTCGATATAGTTGGTATCAGAGGAATGGTTTAGTTAATTCAGGAATAAGGATTAGGAAACCCTAGAGAAAACCTCTAGTATAAGACTAAGAAAAAATATGAACACAAGATTCTTTTATAAACATAGGTATCCCATAAAATATTCTTTTATTTTAAATTTAACAAACTAATAAGTTACTTATTCATCACTCATTCACTTATGATTAGTTATTACCTTTTCTATTATAGAAAATAATAGAAACATGGAGAAACAAGGCTAACAATCCATATGAGGGCCAACGAAATGATTTCCCAAATGACATCCCCAATTATTTTGGGGTTAGAGTTCAAAACATCATGGATATACTTGCCCTAATCTCTTAGGTTATGTAAAATAACATGGAAAATGGGGAACATCCTCCTTCCCCGAAGAGGGAGCAACTGGCTATTGAATGTTTTATCCAGCAATGACTACCGTTGTTTAGTTGATATTATGTTCTTGTAGTTACGGAAAATTGGGTCAAATCCATAGAGAAAATGTTTTCTTTGCATCACTATTCTAATATGGAGAAGGTGACTTTGGTCATTTATCATCTAGATATAGAGGTCATCCAATGTTTTTCTTTATTTAAGAACAGCAATCCAGCTAACAAAATTAAAGAGATGATATGAGAAGGCTTTAAGATAATGTTTCTTAACAAGAATTTCCCAATAAATATTAATAAAATTATATAGAGTGACTTCATAGAGCTCAAGAAAATCGATGGGTAATCTATCACAACCTGTGAAGATAGTTTCACATGTCTTTCAAGCTATGCTCTAGGTTTTGTTATCAACAATGATAGAAAAATTGATAAATTATTTAGTGTATTAAAACCAACCCATCGAAAGGCTATTGAAATTCATGTATTTTGGAGTTATGAAAAAGTTTTTTGATGTTATTTGAAAGTAGATATAGGGTTTGGGGAATGTTCCAATGTATATTTTGATAAGAAACAAAAGATGGAGTTTCAGCAAAATGATATAATGATAAAGGTGGGGATACAACTCAACCAACTACATGCCAAAAATGTGGGAAGTTAGACCATGGGAACTACCTAAAAGGGATAAGAAAAAGTTTCCAGTGTGGGAATGAAGTCAGGTAAGATCATGAATAATGAAAATTCTTTTGAAGAAAGGAGAATGTGGTGGAGGAATGGAGATCACAACCCATGGTCAAATATGACAACTATACGGAGCAAGGGAACTATGCAAGTTAATGCCCTAAACCTATAGTCCTTGAGGGTAATCTATATCAGTGGCCCTGAAATCCAAAAGAGTAGGTTAATTCTTATGCCATCACTACTAAATAAGGGAATCACGAAAATGAATTCATAAAAGGTACACTTTCTATTCACTCAAGAATGGAAAAATTATTATTTGATTCTGGTTTTATGCATTCATTTATATCTTTAAGGATTTATAGAACTATAGAATTAAATCCCTGAATCCATTAAGTAAAGATATCTATAAAAAAACCAAGTGGGGAAATCATTGAAACCCATGTGTTTGACTCCACTCCTATTGGAGCATGTCAGATGATTCTTCCTGTGAATCTTGATATACATCCCTTGGTGGAATTCAACGGTATAATGGGAATGGATTCGCTCTATTTATATAGAGAACATATCAACTTTAGGGAAAATGAAAAATCTTTTCCTATTCTAAACCTTCTAATAATCCTCAAAAAAATCATGGAAGAAATTGAATCTCCTTTGGAAAATCCTTCAACAGTGTGGGTGTCAATTCTATGTGAACAGGAACACCATGCTCAAATGGTTGAGTCAATGGAAACTATCAACCTAGAGAAAATGCCCATCAAGATGGAATATAGGGATGTATTTCATAAAGAGTTAAGTAGACTTCCCATAGATTTTTAATTAGATTTATCCATATAAATCATACCTGGAGCTACTCCAATCTCATAGTGTCCCTATAAGACGGCTCCTATTGAACTAGAGGAGTTAAAGAAGTTGTTGCAAGAGAATTTGGATATAGGGTTCATATGAACTAGTCCATCACCTTGGGGTGTGCTAGTTCTCTTTCTAAAGAAGAAATATGTATCAATCTGGATGTGTATCAATTATCAGGAACTCAACAACAATACCATAAAGAACAGGTATCCCCTTCCAATGATTGACTACTTATTCGATTAATTAAGATGAGATCAATACTTCTCAAAGGTGGATCATCATTATGGATATCATTAACATAATGTTAAGAAGTATTATCTTCATAATACTACTTTCCATACATGTTATGGAAACTATGAGTTTCTGGTGATGCCCTTCAAACATAATAATTCCCTTATAATCATCCTGGATTTGATGAATAATGTCTTTATACATTACCTAGAAATTTTTTTGGTGGAGTTTATCTATGATATTATCATATACTCTAGAGAAAGGAGGAACATGAAGAATATATAAGGCTTGTATTTGTGACATTAAGGATGGATAAGTTTTATTCCATGTTTAGAAAGTTTTAATTTTGGATGCAACAAGTCAAGGTGCTCGGTATGTCAGCAAGTTTAGGAAAAGAGAAAAAATTCCAAAGGGATGATGAATCAATTTCCTATACCCGTGTGTAAATTGGACAATGTCACTATGGACTTTTTCATGGGACTATTGATGATTTCAACCGAAAATAATGTGATATGGGTGGTGGTTGACTGACTCACCAAGACTGCTCATTTTATGTCTATTTGGGAAGATCTTTCTCTCGAACAACATAAAAAGATATATGTGAAGGAATTGATGAAGGGACATGGTGTTCCATTCTATATTGTCTCTAATCATGATCCAAGGTTCACATATTATATATGGAGGAGTCTCAAACAAACGTTGAGTATCGAATAGAATTTCATCATGACATGTCATGCCAAAACTGATGTCCAATATTAAAAGACTATTCAGATTCTTGAAGACATGTTGTGATGCTTCTCCTTAGAATTTAAAGTTTTATGGGGTAATCATCTCCCATTGGTTGAGTTTTATTACAAGAACAGATTCCACTAGAGTATTAAAATGGATCCACATGAAGATCTATATGGAAAGCAATGCAGAACTCCAACATATTGGGATGAAGTTGTAGAATGAAATCTACTTGGACCTCATCTTATATAAGAGATGAAAGAGAAGGTTCAAGCCATCTAGAAACATTTCAAAGATTCACAAAGTAGTAAAAATATATATGATGACAACTGTCAAAAGTACTTGGATTTTGACATTAGAGATAAAGTCTTCATTCAAATATCACCATGGGAGAGATTGACGTGGTTTGGAATGAATGAGAAGTTAAGCCCAAGGTACATTGGCGCCTTTGAGATACTTGATAGCTTACGATTCATGGACTATTGGCATGAACTTCCACCAAATATGGATCATTTTCATGATGTGTTTCTTTTATCACTTCTGAGGTAGTACATACCAAATGCCCTGTATGTATACAAACTCAAAGGTGGTACTATAGGAAAATGACCTCTCCTTAAAGGAGAAAAAAGTAAAGATTCTGGACCGGATATATATGGTTCTACCCAACAAGAAAACCCACTATTTAAAATTTCTGTGGAGGAACCATTAGTTTGAAGAAGCAACATGGGAACCGTAGGAGGCGATGAAGGATAATTACCCTCACCAATTTGGGTAAAATGAAATTTCAAGGGTGAAATTTCATAGGGGGGAGGAATGTAACAACCCAAAGTTTTATCAATGGAAATCCCTTATTATAATTATTATTTAAGTTATAATCACATAATTAAATATAATTCTATATTATGATACTAAATTCAATGTGACGATTAAACATAGTTTTTCTACTTCTATGTTTTGAATTTCGAAAATCTGACATACACAGGTGCGTCCAGGATGATTTTTGAGGTCTGATGGGACAAACATAATTTTTTTTGTGAATAGTAACCAACCCTTATAAATAGTAACCTAACCTTATTAATGTTAACCTAAACATATGAATAGTAACCTTACATATCATTATATATATTATATTTAATTAAATGTATTATATTCCTATATCTTGGAGTGAGAAAATAAATTATTTTAAATTGGTATTTTATGAATAAATTATTATTTTATTTATAAATATAATTTATCATGTTTAAAAAAATATTTTCTAAAAATGGAGTTCATTTTTGGATTTATCACGTCATGTTATTTTTAAGGTGAATTTTGGGGATTTTTCAGAAATACTTGAATTTTTGGTGAATAGTGATATTCAATAATTTACAAAATATCCAAAATAAATGAATTTTTTTCATCATTCTAAAGCCGTGGATGATATAAATGTTCATTCATTCAAAGTCACATGAACATATTACTATTCTTGGTCTTGGAATTATCAGTATTTATTGCCTTGTGGATAAATAATAAATTAATTAATATAATATTAAGAAAATCCCTCTCCCTCCACTATAAATACCACCCTTCACACCCTCATTTCCTCAAACCTCTATAACTTTAAAACTTTTATATACTCTGACCAAACATCTTCCCTATCTCCAACACCACTTCAAAAATCTTCTGGTTACATCAAAAGACCAATCCAGGGTGCCTTAAAGAGGATTCAAGAGGTAATTCCCCTCCCTCTTTTCCTTTAATTTCCTTTCAATTCCATGTTCATTTCATAATCTCTCCCCACCTATCCTCAAAAACATGGTATTCTCAGTCCTTTTTATTAAATATAATGGATTCTTATGATACTTATGGTATTTTATATCATCAAACCCCCTTCTCCTATTATTTTTATTTTATAAAGGAAAATATTGTTCATGATGTTTTAAATTATCACCTTCAGGAATGACTTGTTTTAATTTTATTTTACCAACATCAGATCTATTCATGAAACAATTTTTATGGTTGAAAATAATTATGTTATATGTATTATTTCCTATTTAATGTTGTGGGTCTATCTTCGATACATATTACTAATTATTTTACAAAACAAGGTCATTGTGGTTGAAAAACTGCCAGAATTGACCCAAATGATCATCATTATATTATTATCTAATGATTCATTTTCATGGTATATAAAAAATTTATTTATAAGCTAATTTAAAGTTCTATAAAGTCATAAATAACATATAATTACAATTATTTTTTTATACACATTTTAAAATAACTTCCATTCATGAATACTAGTGAACCGTTCAAGAAAACAATAAAAAAATGCTCCCAAACAATGAATTTATTCCCTATAACTCATCCAAAAGCCCATAAATAAACATACTAAAACACTAATTCATATTATTAATGTATAATGATTCATTAATTATTTAATTAATGATTATAATTTGGTTATACTGGATATTAAAGTGATGAAAATTTTTGGATACAAGGTAAGGGGAAATTCTGGAACCCAACTCCCATACTTTGGGTTTTCCCTATTTCAACCCATTTTCAGTATGGATACTACTTAATAATCATTTCTTTACCCTCATATTACCTATTCTGGGATATAAATTTTTTCATTTTTAGTTTATGACCAACCCAATGTTATTCCAAAAGAACTCTACTTACAAATAAACACCCTCTTTTTACATCTCACGGTTTGTTTCTACTTGACTCATCAGTGATTGTTATATATCAACAATGATTTCCCATATTTATTTTGGTAGAATTTTTTTTTGATTGTAGTATTAATTATGTTAAACCCATTCATTTCCATTGGTTATCTTAAGATTATGTTAGACATAAGTTCTATGTGGCATGCATGATAATGTAAATGTTAGGATGTGATGGGTTCACCCGATATTATATAGTGCAATATGAATGTTATGATGTGATCGGTGAGTCTGGAAATATACAGAGCTACAATGCATTGGGTAAATTTATCAATCTCATGAGTTAAAGTGAAATAATGAGTAAACATGATCCTAGCATTTCGTGCAACTATGCATGGTTGTTGACCACTAATACACGATGTTTCATTTTTAAGCATTGTCTCATATAATATATTTAATTAATGATTCCTCTCATATTCATGATCCATTTCTTATGTTATGATTGTGATCATCCATTTTTATATTGTTCAGATATATCCCTTTACTAGAATTTTATCTCACCCATTTTTAATGTATATCCTCGGGTGATTATGTGTACTAAGGAGTTTTTAAGGGACAATAAGAATATAGGGGCGAAGTATTAAATAAATTTTTACATTATATAATATAAATTCTATGTATAGTCATAGTTTTCCTGACACAATAATCCTTCGGATCCTCATTGTGTAATATAATTATGTTGTTTATATTCCAAATGATGTAATATTAGTGTATGAAAATAATGGGTCATTATAACACACATCTTCATTCCAATCATACTCTACACCATTTAAAGTCAACATATTCATTGGTGATGTTAACATAAAGAAATATTAAATGGTTTTTAATCAGTATCATTATGATATGAAGAAAATCAATCACTTGAAAATGTTCTTGTACTAATATGATAACATAACTATACATAATTTTCCCATGTCAACTAAAATAACCATCTTATGGACAACATAATCGAATAAATCCACATACTAAATACAAAATTGGTATATAGATATAATTTTATATATTATATTCACCATTAAAGTCTATGGAACAATCACCAAATACCTTTCAATATTATAATTGGATATTGGGAAATCTATTATATCATTTTCAAACACCAAAACAAATTATTTAAGGTTTTCATAGAAGATATTATAAATTGGGGATATAAATATATCATAAAAAATAATATCCTTAGATAATGTTACCCAAAAATCATAATGTATATACCTTCTCTTGATTGTTAACTTCAAAATATCTTTCTCCTCCTCCCTCAATTTTTCATATCCCAACCTCAAATTATTCTTATAAAAACATTATGATTCCATTATCCGTTTTGATATATCATCTATAGAAAGTAAATTTTATCCACTAATCACTGTCATGGAATCAAATATATGTTTTAAAATGTATATGAAAAAAGGACCATCAATATTCTTTAAAAAATTATTACTGACACCTAAAGATACACATCCTGTAAAATCAATCCATTTTCCTCCAAATCCTATTACTGGATCTTCAAATATTACAACCCTTTAGAAATTGTATGATATTATG
Organism: Viscum album; assembly: GCA_963277665.1. Taxonomy (NCBI): domain Eukaryota; kingdom Viridiplantae; phylum Streptophyta; class Magnoliopsida; order Santalales; family Viscaceae; genus Viscum; species Viscum album. Next base: position 1,155,669,709 of record OY728165.1, read on the forward strand.
GGAAGGAAATTAGACTCAATTTAGGAGATAATTTATTATATAACAACACATATCTATCTAATATTATTCATTAAATTTTATTGTGATAAATTTCATATAAAACCCTAATATCTTACTACATTATTTCTTTTAAATAATTCAATGTATTTAATATCATTTTTCATATGAAAACAAACACTAAAATGAACCCATTATATATTTAGGTCATTAAAAAACATATCCTTTTAATTATACTTAATTAATAGGACTAAAATATTTATAAATTATATGTATATAGAAAAAAATATAATATTAATGTGAATTAAATTCAATTATTTGGGCTAAAATGAATAATAAGATCATTAATTATTCCAAAAGGTATATTTAAAAAATAAATCCTTTTATGTTATATTGATTTAAATTTCATGAAATATATTATTAATCATAAATTATGTTTTATATAAAACAATTAACCCAAATCTTGTGGGTAAATGATATGATAAACAGTAATAATAATTAATCAATGAAAATGAAATTTTGCAAAAAAATGGTTTCTTATAATATTTAATGATTATCATCACAAATATAAATATTTTAATTTTGGAATTTTAAAATAATAAAAATTAATTTATTTTTAAATTTCTTATATAAAACTTTTCTTAGTATGAATTGTTTATCCTTTTCTGAAAAGGTTAGTTTTTATTCAAAAAATATTGTTTTCATGAAACATGTAATTTTTATGACTTTATATTTATACAAGAAATATATATCAGAATAAAAAACAATCTAATAATAAAATATCAATCTATGAATTAAAATAATTCATTTTTAAATATCCTTTGAACCTAAAAAAACCCTATTTCAAACATTATTAGAACTAATTAAAATTTACTTTAATAAAAATGATTTTTTAAATCATTTCATGGAGGTAATTATTTTCAACTAAGATATGGTTTTAGATTTCCATGAAATCCTCATTATATTTTATTATGTCATTATAAATTAATTTATTTTATTAAAATCATTTTCTTGGATAATTATATCTTTTATTTAATTTTATAGTACAAAAATATTCCTTTCCTAAAAACTATTTTTTTTCCATTAAGTGTGTTAATTATAAAATTATCCATTAAAATCATTTAAAATTTTATTTGATAAAATTATTTTCAAAATCAATAATATAATTATGATATTAGTTAATAGTTTGAATCTTAATATTTATCAATAAAATTAATTACTATGGTTAGAAATAAATTATCAATGTAAAAGTAAATTATGTTAAAAGTTAAACACTAAGACAAAAATCCCTTTAATAGACATGGTTTTCTAAAAATGGGTATTTGAGGCTATTATATAAATAAATGTCTATACAACCCTATTTTTTACATTTTGTGGTTATTGACTGTTGAATAGTGAACATACACTCTTAAAAATATAAGGGTTACTCCCAAAACCATCATTATCCTCACTCATCAAACAGTAACATCTCTAAAACATCAAGACTCAATTTTCATTCATATTTCCAGATTAATTTTGCTGATATTAATCATCCTATAATCCTCTAAAAAATTCAAAACCATTTTTAAAATATTTTGTTTCATAATTCCTTCATTTCCATGGAGACTTCCAAGGAAAATCCACATCCCTGATATATGTATTATAAAGTACATATCATTTCTTCTTAAATATATTAAATAAGAAGTATTCTACAAAACATAATATAATTATATTAATATAATTTATGCACTATAATGAAACTATATTAAGGGCTTTAATGTTATCTTTTAATTTATCTTATACATTTATAAAAACAAAATTCCCATTAGTTTGAAAGTGAAAACTACCACATAAACAAGAAACGAAATTCATTTTTCAACACCATAAATAAATGATACTTCATGTAATTTCATAATATGAAAATATTATTTTATTATATCATGAAGGTTATATTATAAAAAATTTAGAACCTATTAATGATACGATCAATATCAATCGTTTTTAATTTTTCCTTTTAATGTGCGCATAAATGAAAATATTTTTTTTCCAATTATGTAATATTTATATATCCACTAATTATAGATATAATTTCATTATGATTATTATATATCACAATAATAAAAACAATATAATAAATCTATGAATATTTTTTAAAGATATTAAAACTAAATCATCTCATAATCATCCATTAGTCATGGGAGGTTAATGTTTGGGTTCATTTAATCAACTATTTGAGCAATACTATACGTTCATTTCATGGATGTCTATGAGAAGTTTTCTGATTTTTTAATATTAAATAAGTATTTAAATAATTTTTTATGGAAATGTTTTTTAAAAATATACGTTTTCAATTAATAAAATACCCTTTGATTCATAATAATCACTGAAACATTCGTGTTATCAATTCAATATTGAAGGAAAAAACTAAAAAACTCATAAAATTATTTAAGAAATAAAAAAACTATGAGTCATCAGTAAAATTAAATTAAATTACCAATTAATGATTATATTTTTAATAATATTGAATATTGAAACTAATATTATGTAACTAGTATAAATAATAAAAATTAAAAACACCCGATATAAAAAAATCTAATGTATTCGGGCATAGAATTACAATATATAAAAATTAAGAATGAAAATTTATATTATTTATGTTATAAATTTAGTTATTTATATAAATATTCCTTTTATTCACTGGTTTCTTAGGAATTCATGTAATCCATGAAATAAGGAAATATTTTCTTTCCAAAATTCCACTCTTTGAGACAGGGTTCGTATTATTCCCCTAATTTTAGTTATGCAGATTATATAATGAAAATAAAAGTTATAATGACATAAATTGTATTTTTATAATATTATTTGAATATAAATTTCAATCCTCATATTTCAAGGGTTTTTTATTTGAATGTTTCTAATGTTATATGGGTCTTCTTGACCTCAATTACAATTATTTTAGATATGATACATTTTTTACACCTTGTGTCCTTTATATTGTGTATTTACATAAAATGGATGTATATTTATAACAAATATTTTATTTAATGGTGTTTACTAGCCAAATATTATTCCCTTATCCAATTGGATAATAATTCATTTTTTTTTCAAATATGAGGATTTTTAGTAACAAAATTTTGATTGATTGAGTAATGATCATTCATTGAACATATTTTATATATGTTGGGTGAATTTTAACATTTGAATTTATTATGTGGTATTATCTCATTTTTGTATATGGGTATACATTACATCAACCTAAACCCTTTTATGAATATTCCTCACCTATTTTGTTGTGTTATTGTGAAACCAACCACCAATTTCTGTTGATGTATTATGATTATGTAATTTCAATATTGAATTAGACGTATTCCCATTACTCTATATGATGTGAACATAAAATTTTATATAATTCATATTTTGTTGTGTTCCACTAGAAATAATTTTATTCTATTCAAATTGGTAAATTATTGGGATATCGTATATTATTATTCCAATAAAGACAATTATTGGAAAGTTGAATAAGTATAGTTTGAACATCCAAAATATTTTACGTGATGGGTTATGATAATTTATTACTTTTATTATCAAGGGAAAAATTAATAATAATTTTCATGATTATTTACTAAAAATCTAGGTTGATCATGTGTTTATATTTTGTATCCTTCATATTATGAATAACAACATTCTTTTCTTCCAATGGTTCCATAGGGAATGGTATAAAAATTATCATTGTATGATATGGTGAATTTATTGTACATAATCATTTGATGAGTGTAATACATGATTATACATCCCATAAAATTATTTATTAGTCAAATGAGACAACACATGTTTAGGTATTGTTTTAATGCCTTCCCATTTTAGTGAGATTTCATGATCATGTTCTTGATGACAGTTAAATGTCTTGGGGAATGTATTTGAAATCATGTTTTTTATATCTAAAATTATGTATTTTATTAGTATTATATTAGTATTATTTATATCCAAGTGTAACAAGTATATATCATCTGAAATAATTTATGGGTGATGTTGAATATTCATTATGGAATTAGTAGTTTTGTATATAATGGAATGAAATTATTTATTTGATAAAAATATAATTGGTTTGGTATGTTATTTTTCCAAATTTAAAAAAAAATCAATCCTAAAAATATCCTCATAATATAAGAAATGAAATACTAACTCTTATTTTTAATAAACAACAGTTATATCCATGATCTTCTAGATGAAATCAATGTGAGTCTATAAATTATGGGTTTATCAAACTGAATCTCGTATTGATGGAATGGGGCATCACTCATCCAATAAATCATCACCAAGATCGAAAAAATAATTTTTTTCTTGATTTTTTCAATCTAAGAACCAATATGTAAAACATTCTTTTTAAAACTATAAATTTTTTAAAAAAACTACTTTAATTACATTATTTTCTCACTCTACTTGAAATATTTGAATACTCCCATCAGGTGTTGTAATGAAAACACTATTTTTTAGCATTCAAAATGGTCCTAAAAAATTACCAACCAATCATTCCTAATTATTAATTTGAGGTTGTTTATATAAAAAATGTATATGTGTCTATATCTCTACATGACAAATCAAAATCAAATAAAAAGGATTTGTAAATATCTATTTTATCCCTTCTGTAAGATATTTATTTATCTCTAAGAAATATGAAATCAATTCTACTCAAAACTTTCACAATTTTACTTCTCATGTATACATAAATGAATGAGATACACAAGTATAATGAATATAAAATAATATATTAAAAAAACAAGTCACGTATCTCTCATCATCACAATTACTACTTCTGATTCCTTTGATACAAGCTCTATAAGAAAATTCATTTTATTCTTTTCAGCATAACCCTACCATGATTTTTTATTATGGGTTGTTTAAAAAATTTCACCATCTTTAGATATATTATACACATTCATATTACATCCTTGCATCTAGTGGGACCCTTCAAGACTATAATCTGGAGAGAAATAACTAAATAATTTATTTAAATTCCAAATATTACCACATGGTTGATAAACCATAGGTACATTGTGATGGTACTCCCTTAGGTGTTTTATGTTACCACACTAATATCACACAATTTTTTTCCTCCCCTAAGTTGAACACAATATTATTTTCTCTTTTGGGAACCTATCTTTTTGAATTTATCCCACTTCCATTTCATTCCAATAAAAATATTCATTCCTATCCCATGTTGAGGAATAAAATAATTGAGGCCTTTAATATACATAATTTTCTCCTTTTCATTGTATTTCCTTCTTAATGGAATCTCATAAGTTGATAAACATATTAAAATCACCCTTAATCATATATTATTTTGAATTTTTACCTCAATAATTCATTGCTTGAAATTTTCCTCAGTGATTATATATAGTAAGTCCAACTCAAGACATGATTCGAGTAACCATATGGGCTTAATCATGTTCCATTATCATTAGAGTTCATAAAATAGTACCATGGGTAAAAACAAAATCATTGATGAATTATTCTCCCTAAAAGTAAAATACCACACTAAATTTGATAAAAATATCGTTTTCATTTTAAATTAAAAATAATCATTAATAATAAAATAATATAAATAATACACAAAACTAAACAAATCATACTAATGATACTTATCCATAGTTAATCCTACAACTCCTCCATTAATATATGATCAAACACCATTTCATCCACCATGAAAAGAGCTCCAAATATTCATATCTACAAAACATTGATTCCTTTACCCTTTCTGTATAATTATATAATATATATACACTCACACTAAAGTGTGTATGAAGAGGTGAATATGTGAAAATCAATTTTTATTTTCCAATATGAAACCCATGAATTCCTATATATGATTCATTCTAAACCACAAAAATAGAATTGAAAATAATTTACAATAATTAAAAAACATATTATCACACAATTACAAATAAATATAGTTCAACGCATAAATATGACTCACACCAATGTTTTCATTAGATAAGAGTAACCCTTGTCACTTTACCCCCACACACCAAAACTATGTCTAGTCATTAAAATTGTAAAAGACGTGGTTAAGACATAATCAATCTATGAATACCAACCTATGGTAATGAAATAAATTCATAGTGTAATATCACCCAAACTCCCAAAACAAAAACAACCCACATCTTAATTATAATACAAATGTATTAATACTTCAAAATGAATTTTCAGTATTAATTTTTATCAATCCCAAGTTTTCATCAATTTGAATATTTATATTAATAATAATAACTAAATATCTTCTGTAATCATATCCAAATTTTCTCTTTAGGAAAATTTGCTTCCATAATGATCTCCCACCAGTTATTAGTTTCTACCTCATTCAGGTAAGAAAAAATATACCTTCAATGTCTTAAGAGTATGAATAAACTAGATTATTTAGTTAGTATTTTATAACAAATTAATGTATAATTATACTCCAAAATCACCATAAAATGATATAATATTATACATCTAAAATTTTATGTATTAATCCATTTTCATTAATCATACATGATCTATCACTTGTCCATGTACTTAGATCACATGTACCAAAAAATATATATTTCATAAACACATTACATGTACATATATCCTTCCTCTCTAATAGGACTTCTACATTGATTCATTACTATAATTCTATAAAACAAAATTTCAAAATAAGAACAAAATATAAGTCATTTCTACCAATATTACAAGGTTCAAAAAACTACAAACATGAAATCCTAGGTTAGTTCTAAGTTTCTCTATTACCCTTTTGATGATTCATTCCATTAATAATTCATGTCTCAAATATGAAATCAAAAATAATTTCAACCAAATAATTTTAATAAAAACAATAATTTAATAAATATTTGAAATCACGTTCAAAAAAATTCAATGTAATAATATTATTTTCATAATCATAGTGCTCATTCATGTAATCTATATTTATTATTATCTGATTAATGAAAACAATTCCCACAAAAACAAATCATAGTTGTGGTCATATTTAGGTAACAACTAATAAATGTTATATAAGGGATCATATAATCACATTTCTTACCCAACCCCACTACTAACTCAATTCATGCCATAAAGTGGTTATATGTACCTTTTTAATAATACCTATTGATTTTTGACCATCTTAAATTGCATGCCTTATAAATTACCAATGACTTAACTTATATGTGTATCACTGCCATTAGCTAAATATTAGTCACATTATACATCTGGGTATTTAAATATCGCTTTCTAATCACATTTAAAGATCATCCATATTTTAGATGAACTCCCCTAAAACATCAATGTACATAGTCTTTCATGAATTTTTGATCAACCATTCATTGGAAGGATTCACTATTGTTAACAATCAAGTAATCTAATATATTTTAAATTGTTAATGATATATCATTACAATCATATGTTGAATTCCCATAATTTTAACATTAAATTATTATTCATCGTGGGCCACCCATTAAAAATTAGTAACTCATTTGGAGATATCCTCAGAAACAATAATTCAAATAGGTAAGGCATGGACCAGTCGACATTCCATAACACTTCTATTTAGAATTTTATTTTGGTTTTTTTAAGATTATTTTGATTATGTGATAAACCCATTCAATTAGTATTTAATGTAGTAACACTAGGTACATAAATTTATTTTCTCCTGTCGTCCTCATTGGGGATTAAATTTTAGTTGTTCAACAATAATAAATTTGTACATCCAAATTAATTAAATTCAATTAATTCCATTATAACCCATGATTATTATATTGATAAAAGTAGTTTCATATCCCTTGTATCATCCTCAAAATTCACTTTCATAGACTTGATCTATATTCTAATTATGTTGATGTCTTTCACATGATATTTCATTGATCTTCCTATTGACGAATTCAATTTAAACATGTGATTTAACATAATACTTTTATTTAAATAATTCATTTATTTGTATATCTCATCCAGGGTCTCCATTAGTGTATTTTTGGTCTTTTAATTCTATATGTGTAAGGACACATTTCAAACCATCATCATCTACACCACACTTGCCACTATTCAAACCTTTATCATTTTCCTTTATCCATATTTTTCAATTTCGCACCCTATAAAATTTTGAGATCCTTCTTTGTGAGATTTTCTTACATCTACATCTTCCAAAAAATAAGCATGGTTCCATTTAACTAGTATATTTTCACCTTTCATAATTTCATTATAATATCTCTCAAAAATAGTATAACCAATTAAAATAATTATTTCATAATAAATGTGAGAAATTTACAGTAGTTTATGAGTGTTTCAAAACAATTACATTTTAACACCACTTTTTTAAGAGGAGACTGAAAAACTGATAAAAACGCTTCATTTTAGAACATTGAGTTTACTTAAAATAATATCCATTAATATTTCAATACTATCAAAAAAACTATCAGTTGATTCTTTTTTTCATGAATTACAGTAATTAGGATTTATTTTAGAAAACTATTCACGACATTATAGATGAATCATTTACACAATCTAAATAATTAAAAAAATCAATATGGAAGGTAAATAAGACAAATAATATTTTACCTAGTTTCGAATTTCATTTTACAAACACTATAAAACATTATAAAACCATTTATTATTTGAAATAAATGAACTATAAAAACTATATATAATGATATGGTGGAATAATTTGTATTGTTCAGTATAGTATTGTATAAAATATTAGTGTTATATAAGGTAAAATGTTAGTACCAATTTTTTTATGAGTTTAATTTTCAATCAAACACGGTTCAATACCATTCCAAATTTTTTTAAGACATCCACTATCACTATAGATAAACCAAACCTTACACTAACTGAACCATATAAGTCAATACAATATTGAAATCCCCATTCAGTAAAAATAGTATCGTATGCATAGCCATTGGAATTATGTAGTCATATAGTAATATTACCCATATAATTTAATGTTAATAAAATAATTTCTATGATAAATGGGCAATAGACTACTTGTGAACCTATGGAAAGTAAAATATTGTTGACTTGAAAAAAAATATTCATAATCCAAACAGGGCAACGATGGTTCTGGGAAACTTGACCAAAGATGCCTGATCATCCCTTACTGTACTAATATAAATTACAAGGATCTTTAAGAGGAGAGGAAGTTAGGGATCACTATTGTCTTTTGATATTATAGTCTCATCCATGATAGATGTGTGACTCAAAATGATAATATATATGTAGAAATTTTATGCTCTAGTAAATTGTATCAAAATAAAAATTCCACCATATTGTCATAGATCATCTTTTTATTATAATTGAATGTCCTTCCCCATACTCATATGGAGATTAATTTGGAACCACATTGATAATTCCATCTCAAAGTAGGTCTAATTTAACATGAATGTGTATTAGAATGTCCTCAGAACCATTACGGGTCTATTTCCTATAAAATGACATAAGAATCCCTAGGTGGTGCACCCAAATTGATTCTATGGGAGAATAAATTCATTTGTAAAGAATTTATAAAGATATAAAATTCTATGATAGTTGGATAATCCATGCCAAATTAGTTGATAATGATCCACTTTTTATAGGGAAATATTGTATGTAATCCAAATAGTGGATGATAAAATACATGATATTAGTGAAAGGATTCCATTGAAATTGGAGAGATCTAAATGAAGAGGATTTATGGAATCATGGAGGCAATCAGGATATATTAGTAATTATTTTGTATCAAGACACATAAACTCACCAAAACACCTAAAACAAAAATTATAGAGAAATGACCCCTGAGTTATATGTTCTATAAAATATAGGTATCTTTTCAAGTGTTTGTTCATTAATTAATATATATATATATTAAATATAAAATGTGGGATCCATGTTGAATTGTCAAATCGTGTTGTGTAGTAATGATTGAAAACTAAATTAATGAATAATGGGGAATCTCAAACAGTCAAACATCAAAGAGTAAATAAAAAATGAAAGGATGAAAAATGGTAAATTCTATGAAATTATTCAATATTATCACCCCCTATGTTATATCATGTTCACTAGATCCCAAAAAATCAATATTCATACACATGTCATGGAATTTGATACACACGTAGGGTTTCTTGAGAATATCTGTGAGATAATCCTCAATATGAGTGTTCTTAAGGATGATCTTCTATTCATTAATGAGCACCCTAATTAAATTGAATTTTGTGTTGATTTTCTTGATCATACCATGGAATATAGGGCCCATTATTTACATAATGGTAGAATTTTTATTCACATAGAGAACTAATGGATAAATTTCTATGAAGATAAATTCTTCCAATAGTCATGCCATATAGATACCATATAATGTCATCAATAGTGCATAAATGAACTCTACTTCACATGAAGACTATTCCAAAACATTTTACTTCTATAGTTTCTAGGTGATATAGTGGTTTATGAAGAATATAAAGACACCAACGATGCTCTTATGATATTCAACTTTATAAAAAATTTCACAATAAATAAATCCCAACATGATTTACCATTTATATACCTTCATTTTATAGTGGGAATCATAGTTTTATATCCCAACATTATGGTGTAATATGTTCTTGATTACTGCCAATTTATAATTGGGTGGATTCTCTATGAACCATCTTACATAGAAAACTATGTAGGCCAAGTGTGTTCTTGGTAACTATGGCTATTGATTATTATTTGTTATTGATTTCCATCTAAATATAGGTAGTTTATTTCCTTGATTATATTTAAATGGGAATACATAGTCACATGACTACGGTTTCACACCCCCATTATTATATTCTAGAGAAACATAGAAATATGAGAATATAGAAAAAGGTAAATGTTACTTGGAACTTGGCTAAAATCAATTCCATAGTATATAGTGTGAAAACCCAAGTCAATAACTAAGCATGGATTATTTATCACTACCATGAATCTAATTTTGTCATTAAAAATGTTGTGAGTGATGACCAATTAAACAATATAAACCTGGTTGATTAGAAGAGACACATGATTTCCATGACGGTTCCTAGTTTTATTAGAGCCACAAATGTAAAATACTTACATTAGAAGGCTATTTTAAATTTTAAATTTCATGCTCTAGTTTCTTGGAATATTTTATAGTGTGTGTTTCTTATTTAACAAAACTTGTACTCATGGTTTTCAAATGAAATTCTAGGGGCTAGTCAACATATGCCACTACTTAGAGGTAACCATTGAGGAATGTTAAATCAATATCATTAATATGTACCTAACACTCTTATTGGGCCACCATAATGATAATGATCCCAACTAATTCCATTAATAACACATAGAGAAATACCTCCTTGATGTCAATACCTAACCACTGGATTTATCCCTTTGTGATGAGACCCACATTTTTTTTCCACCATGACATGACCATAATTCATTATCTTTATGATCCACCTAATCATTACTAAATAATGGCCAGTCAGGGTAACATTCAATTATCCTCAATTTATTTCATCTCCTCAAGCATTTCCTTAAGAAAGAATCACTACATTTCTTCTTTGATGATTTTTGTTGGTTTTTTGGCCATAGTGAAATGTAAATGGCCTAAGATAATATAATAATGTGAAAACCCAAGGGTTGTTTCTATAATGATGAGGTTTTTATGATATAAAGTGAAAATGGGATGTATTCATAATTATTGTCAAGTGACTCTTCCAATTTAGACGATATAGATGTGAACTCCACTTTTGTTAATTTCATAGGAATCACCACATACACGTATGGTGTTTCAGATCTTATATAGCATGTTTTAATGGGTTTTACAAATGATCCAAGATCTATGGTATTGTTTTTGGTCTTTAATATCCTAAGTGCATATACCAAATTTTACTTAATTTTTAATATTTCATCACAATCCAACATACCTTATTTTTATAAGAGATGCATTCCTACTATATAAGCTCATCGTATATCACATTATTCATTTAATTATTATCATTTTAATTGGGTTCATAAATTTTTTATGAGTTGGAATTCAACCCATACCAAAAGAATATCATTGGTTAACTCATTTCATCCTCCATTTTAGGTGATTCTACACGTTTTTGACATGCATAATCTAACCAAAAGTGTGAAAAAAGAAACATTTAGTTGTTGTATATGATATGTATCATACAATTCCATCCCATAAAGACATTATTTCATTGTGTAATAGATTATGAAAATGGTTGAGGAGACAGAGTCACCTTAAAACATTAGGGGAGACCCTTACCCTGTAGCAACCTCTGATCTATAGTGAGCAAGGTTTGGTTGTCATGTTCAATGACCCCACACTACTATGTTTAATAGAAATCTAGAAGCTAACATTGTATATCATGCTCAGTGTAGTGGTCATTGAATAGTAATAACAAGAAACTATATCCATAATTGTGATAAAAGAAAATAATATTATATCATGTCTCCACATTCATCGTGGCCATAAATCACTTGATCACCAATAGATAATGGTTCATTATCATAAATAGATTGAGCAAAATAGGGTTTCTTGTTTTATCCATGAAAAGTATGAAATACTAGTTCATTATCATTGTCATTATTTTGATCATCCCCCAGATCTCATTATAGACAACATTAAGTATGTGCTTCAGGAAAAGGTCAACATGGTTTGGGAAATACACTATTAATTTATTCCCAATGGGATAGATGTTCCATAACTAATTAATATATATCTAACACCCCCCCCTGCGTGAACCATATCATGTTGATAAAGGTCGTGCGATGTATGGAAATTTATATTTTTGTATGTATTATCCCATCACCACGCCTCCTCTTACACTTTTTTTGACAAGTATACTAGTTATGAAATGTTATGTCTGCGGTTTTAATGTCGACTTGTGGAGTTCATCACCATGAACTGTAGGTTCTGCTGGTGGTCACAGATCATCAAGATATTTTCCTTGGTTTTAACTAGGAAACCATTCACATAAAGATTCTATATGTTTATGATGTTGGGGGTGGTCCTTGGGATGATGTATACCCTCATGATTACAAGGTCCCACTTTTGTTATGGGGAAACAAGATCATCCTTCACCACTTTATGTTGACAATATTTCAATCAAAAAACATGAAAATATCACAAGTCCTAGATTGAATCATGAATAATATTTCATGGGACTGAGTAAAATTTTTTATAGCATCAATGTCGAGGTACCACAAACATTCATCATGTACATCCTCCTAATATAGTTTTCAAAAGGTATTTTACATGACCACCTAGAGATGTCTACATCATGATGTTGAACAATTGGGAGCCTTGGATTATGGTGGAGTGTAATCATGCATTATAGAGCATGGTATTACAAAAAAAGAGTGTGGGATCTCTGACATCACCCAATAATAGATGTCGCATTTCCTATTTCATCTAAATATAGAAATATTTTTTCTAATAAACTATTTAGCAATTTTTTTTGGAATTTATCCCTAAATAAATGAAGACTATAGATAGATTGTTAATGAACCCTTAAATTCCCAATATCACCACTATGAATCTTTCATCCCCATGGTTAGTGACATGAGTTTTTATACATGGAGTCATTACGGGATCCCCATCCCCCACTACAAATTCTTCATATGTTAGACAAACTCCTCAAATGTGAGTGGATTCCATCTGGCACTAGTGGTGTCCAATGGCATATAACAGTCCTTATATTCTATGATTCTCCATATTACCACCATTATATATAGAACCAAGTGGTTGAGTATCTTCTAAATTAAATTATAAATTTGAGAAAACCTAGAGGGTATGATTCACAATTACTTCTCCATGTCCTTATGTGGATTCTCTATATTGAAAAGTATTGTGAGAATGCTGACTGTCCTAGTGAGCCACATCATGAAGTCATCCATTGATTCAGTCTTGATGAAGGAAAATCCTTCCTAAACCCTGTAGTTGTTACAAGAATTATAATTTCACAATTTATAAATTTTTTTATTCTTGTTGTTCATAGTATTTCATGATTCTTTAGTTTGTTCCTTGATGATGGATATTGAGATCATATCATGTAGGTTAGTGAAATGGATAGCCTCAAAAATGATTTTATCTTCCATGAGTTTAGTTCCATTGGAATTAGTGATGTGCTAGTTTCCACATGCCTATAGTATAACCTGTATTATCAATTACTAGACACAATAGTTCTTATTAATTATGTTTGGATACACCATTGATACATGACCTCCTTCACCACCTTATGTACCACAATAGGTTCTTCACTAATTTCAACAATGATTTTTAGATGTTGAGATGATGTCTGGGAGCGTCGATGTGATCTAGTATTAAATACTATAAGTGGGTATCAATAGATCTATTTTTACTAAATATTAGTAATTATCACTATTCAATACACACAAACATACATGAACACCTGAAACATGATGGATATATAAATAACTCAGGGTTCATTTATGCTATAAAAATGGGATGTTTTTTAGTGGTGTTTCACTACTTTATATAAAAATGTAAATATAAAATAAAAGATCCATAGGGATTGGAAAAATGCATTAATAAATAATAGGGTCAACAAGCATTGAGGAATATTAGGTGCATTTTCATTAGTCAAACTATGTTAAGATAATAATAAAAAGAGTGAAATTTTTTTCACTGAACTGTAATTATTTAATTAGATATTGGAGGGAGGGAGAATCTCCTTGAAAATATGAAATGAATAAATAGAATATATAAAAGGTACAGGCAATAACCCAATAGGTTTTGATATGAGTAGATACACTGCAATACATGTAAGGACCATATAAGAAATAATAATATAGATACTCAATATATACATATTCAAATAAGTATTTTAAAACACACATATTTTAACACGTATATTTATATATGTATATGTATTTCTATATATATATATTAATCTATTTGTGAGTGAATTTTTCATTTAATATTTAAATTTATATATTTATATAAGTATTTATATACAGTTATATTAATATTGATAATTAATTTATATTATTGTGTTTATAATTATATATGTGATTGTATAGATATATATTAATATATATCTATAATTAATTTATATTTTTATTTATATTTATATATAATGAATATATATATATTATGAATCTATATATATATATATATATTTATTAATAATTAAATTTATATTTACATATATATATTAATAGTTAATTTAAATACTTATATATATATATCTATATATATATATTAGTATATGTATCTCACTATTGATAAATATAAATCTATTAAGCATCCTGAAATGATTCTTGAAATGCGTATTCATGAAAAATTGAAATTGTTGATAAATGTATGTTTTTCGTAGTGACATGAAATACATCATGAACTATAACATTTATTGGTGTAAATTCTAAATAATAATTTATATTCCAAACTATCTCAACAATATCAAATGCACCAATGTATTGGGGCTCCGTATTTTTTTCCTCTTTAGTCGTCGATGTCCCAGCCATAGTGAAACTCATAAAAATAATCAATCTCTAACCATAAACTCAAATAGTTATCTTAAATGGTAAATCTGAGACTTCGTTCAAGTCTTAGATATCATTAATCAATAATATATTATATGAACTTGAATAACGAAATGTTGTACCATACTAGATCCCAATATGGACTTTTTTTAACAACCATGTTACTTAAAGAATATTTTTCCTTTCTAGAATCAATTAGTAAAATTCAATATAAATATATAATGAAATAATATGTATTTATAGAAATTGAAGAAAACTATACTAATAGAATTATTGATTCATTGTTCCAATAGTAATTTTTCCATTTAGAATATTAATATACCCCATAGAATAATAACCCCGCATATGAAAGTAGAAATGCAATTTAGGTATCTCATCAATGAAAATATAATATATTTATATGAGGAAATAACTCAAGAAATGTTTTAAAAATGATAACATAAGTGTTCTATTTTTTGTAAAACATAAATATTCATTTAAAAACGTATAATAAACATAATAACAAAAAAATCAAAAAATATATTCAAAAATTAATATTATTTTTCATTATATTTATAATATTGTTTTTGGGACCTTAATTAATATTTCATAGTGTCATAAAATAAGTTATAATATTAAAATAATTATTTTTTTAATAAAATATGTTTTTAATATAAAAAATCTAATTTCACATATTTATAAAATTATATCATAAAAATGGAGTCCATTCCTGAAATCCACATGTTTAAAAATGGTTTTGGTGAATTTTAGCTATTTTTCTGAAATACGTGATTTTTTATTAATAGTAAAATATATTAATTTGATTTATTTAACATATTATATTAAAAACATTAATTTTTTTTAGACATTTATGATTTAATCACCATTTAGTTCGAACTTACATGCACAAGTTTCTATATCTAGCCAAAATAATCAACCCTATTGATAGTCTTGAGAAAAAAATAATAAAAAAAGCCTTGTAGATTGTCTAAATTATTCCTAATTGTCTTTTAAATACTCATTTCCATATCCAACACCTAAAGGTATCACAAAAAGACCAAAACTATGTTCCTTAGATAAGTTCAAAAGTGGATTATATTCAAGAGGTAAAATCCTCTTTCTTTCTACTTTAAATCCATTATTTATTTCATTTCTTCTACCTTATCTTCACCATCACTATAAAAACTACCATGATAAATCTAATATATTATATATAATGTAATATTTTTTTTAATGGAATATCCATCAACAAACCTCTTCTCATCTCCTCATATTCTATAAAATGAAAACATTATATCTGATGTGTCTACTACCCACCATTGTGGGTGAAAATCTTTCATTTTCCATTATCGCCTTCAAGTCATATTATTAAAAATAATTATAGCAAAAACTTATTTTAAATGGTATATCATATCTTTTTTTAAATTTAAGTATGTAATTTTTAGATATACTATTTAAATAAAACAAAATTAGTTTGTGATGGTCGGAAACCCACCATAAAACAACCAAGCATTTATAATTAATGTTTTATCTATCAAATCATAAACATGTCAGTAAAAAAATATATGGGATCATTTAAAATTATGGAAACATATTAATACCATTTCATTCAACATATAATGTTGTTCTTCTGTTTGAGAATAACTCTCATAAATATACACAAGGTAACCATCCAGAAATGTATGAAATGAACACTCAAGGAATGAAAATTATGATATTTATCACTCATAAAATTTCTATAAGTGAAATTAATAAAATATTAATACATAAAAAATTATTTAAAAATCTTTTTAATTCAGTAATTAATGAATCTAATTCAATTATCCAATATATTAAGTATATTTGTAGAATGCTTTCGGACATAAGGCAAGAGAATTCTTATCCCATTTTTAATTCTTTGACTTAGCCTTATAATCCATTATTATATGGTGCTATGCTTATTTATGAAATGAATTTTTATTATGTATCATTAAATTTTATAAACATAATCGATTCATATATTTAATTCTCACTTCATTGATATGACATTTGTAATGGAATTTTCTTTAAAAAACCTCTTTAAAGAATTTTATTCAATATTTTAAAAAGAATTTTCTTACATATATGACATGAATGGAATGTCCCACCTTAATGATTATTAAATATATTTATGCTTTCATTTTATTTTTACAATTTTATTTTAAAATAAAATGCTATAATTTATATTTTTCTTGCATCATAAAATGAAAAGTGATTTCAATATGAAAAATTAATCTATATTAAGAATGTTTCAATTATGAATGATTTATGTCTTATGATAAAATTATTGTTCATGGGAATTTTTAATATGCTGGATGGTTCCATGATACTCTAAGGGAGGGGAGCCTGTTATATATCATCAATGAATTGGTTAATGGGATAGAGATTACCGGTTAGTTTGATCCTAAGAGATAAGTGGTATATTCTATGATGGTTATTCCTTGTATAACAATTATGGTTACAAACAATGTATATAAGACATATACATTATATGTATAAGTTATATGAAAGTTATAACACAATTTTAATTTTTTGATTTTTTTATTATATCTATGGGTTTTCACGAAACTTATGATATCATAAGGTAAACTAAAGAGATTGTATTTATTGTGTAAAATTAATAACAGTGTTGAAATGTTTCCATTCATGAAATAATGGTTTCATTTAAAATTTCATATATACCTTACTAATATGTTAGCGCTCATCCCATGTTTTTTATGCATAAAGATAGAGAGTAATTCATGTTTAAAGATGTGATGTTTTATTATTAAAAAAATTCGTGTTTTATTTTAAATTTTTTATATTGTTAAAAAAATATTTTTTAAAATTGACTACTTTGTAAAATGTGAGATTATGTGAAATATGTTATGACCAAATCGCCTAAACAAATAAAACTAAAATATACTTAAGAATATGTGAAACTGAATTCCAGGTAAATTAACTATATTATGTAATGTCTAAGGCTGGGTCCTTATAGTTGGTATCAGATAAAGGATTATATAATTTAGGGGTTGGGATATTGTTAATAGAAAACCCATAGATGATTATTAATTTATGGTTAAATTTAAATGATATTATATATATATTTCCATGATTATTTTTTAAGATATGTATGTGTATAATGATTTTCTCAAAAGAAACAGAGATGATGAAGTAGGAAGGAACCTAGAGGAAGAAATAATTCTGAATCTCTAATCTGTAATGGTGATAATTATAACCAAGTAGTTTTTGAAAATAATGGATTAGTTTTTCAAGTCTATAAATGGGAGAAGTATATATAGACAAGATCATCTAGTTAAACCTCACAAAAATGTGTCAGTGGTTAAGCACTTTATGTTGAATCACCCTCCTACTTTTAGTGTAATTTTTGAACTAGTTGTAGATATAGGGTGGATTAAATCCCTAATAAATATTTTCAATGTTATGGAATGTTCAGAACATACAAAATTTAGTCTTTCAATTTACCATTTTAAATGTTTCGTTGAATAAGGATGGTCAATTGTCAAGAATATTAGGGATAATGAGGATATTGATTCTTTGGAATGTGATAAATTCCTAAATATTTTCTTTGAGAAATATTTTCTTTAGGAATCTCAACTAAGGATAGAAACAAAATCTTTGAATTATGATTGGAGGAGGGTTTTTTGGCAGTATATAAATAAAAATTGACTTGATTGGAAAGGTATGCTGTCAATTTTATTCATGATCTTGATAGTAATACATTTTTGTCAATATTAAATCCAAGATATATTATTGAATGGGATTCTAATAATTTAAAAATTTATTAAAAACTATTTTTATTGGTCCGTATGGTCGAAATAGATTTTATTGATGACCATGTTTTCTTTGATGACAAGTTGAAAAATAGGTCAATCTCATTGTTGAGTTATTGTGCTAGATTCATCTGATGTTCTAAGACCTGGTATTTTTTAGTTGGAAGATAACCATTATTATGAGAAAAATCATGTTCATTTTCTATATCATAGAGAGAACGGATTGTGGAATAATTTAATTCACCAGGTTAATATTTTTTAGAAAACCCCCACGGTTGAAGAAGTAATAGAAAAATATGAAAATTTTATGGGGAAAAAGTATACTTGTTTAATAACAGACTAAAATTATGAGTTTTAAATTTAAAAAATGGGAAAGAATGTTACAATATAGGTACATAAAGAATAATTTATTTTCATTTTTGAATGAAATTGTTAAATTCATTATAAATGTGTAATGAAATAAGTGGTATTTGTATAAAATAATGAATCTTTATTAATTGAATAGTAAACTGACTATTCGGATAGTAATGTCACTATTACAAATATTAATATGGCCATTAGAATAATAAAGGAACCACTAAAAGTTTAAATTAAATTTTGGTGTCTCATAAAAGAAAATATGATATATTTATATCATGGAATAAGTTAATCAATGTTTCAGAAATGAAAAATTAAGTGTCATTTTTTTAGAAACGTAAATTTTTACATATAATTTTATAATTAAAGTAATCATTTAAAATAAAATTTATTTTCATAAGCTAGATTCATAAAATATTTTTTTTTATTTGTAAGATATTTTGGTGATAAGTTATTTAATTTTGCTAAGTGTCATAAAATAAATTATAATATTTAAATCTGTATTTTTAATAAATGATGGTTTTAATTAAAAAACTAAATTTCTAATATATAATTTCTCTTAAAAACATGGATTCCATTTTTGATATATTATAATAGAAAAATTTTAGGGTTAAGTTTTAGTATTTTTATAGAATAGTAGAATTTCTGGTGAGCAATGAAATCTATTAATTTATGGTATTAAACATTATAAGTTAAATACATGAATTATTTATTCATTTCTAATTTCATCACCCATTATAAATAATAAAAATTCACTATTTACTATATGTAGTCACAGTAATCAACCATATTTATAGTATTTATCGAAAATAAGGAAAAATGATTAAAGTAATCAAAAACACAACTCTTTTATCCCTATAAATACCACCCCTCACCAGCTCTTCTCCGTACACCTCAAAAGACATTAATATTGTATAAATTTTAACCAATCCCCTTCCAAATATTATTCATCATGTCCAAGACCTACTAGACCCACAAAGAACAAAAACTAAGTTCCTTAATGAGGTTCTCATGGAGACAATATTTAAGTGGAAAACCCTCATTCTTTCTCTTTTAAATTTTTTCATTCCATATTTCTTTACACATTATCCCCATATCCCATATACAAAATGGAATGATTAAACCATTATCACATATATAATATAATTTTATTTTGTTAATGTAATATAAATCATCAAAATTCCCATCTTCTCCTCTTATTCTGAAAATTGAAAACATTGTTCATGAAATGTTGATTCACGACCCTCAAGGATGATGATTTTCCATATTACAGTTCCTCCGTAATGTTTGGTCATAAAATGAAAATTGCAGTTAAAATAGATTTTAATATATATATATTTTAAATTTATATTGTTATTTATCAAACTTCAATACATAATAATTAAATAAAAAAACCAATTTTCGATGGTTAGGAAAAAACACCTAAAACGAACCAAAAATTTCTCATTAATGTTCTATCCAATGATTAATCATCATATCCGAAAAAAGTATTTATGGGTTCATTTAAAATTATGTAAAAATATTTATACCATCTCCTTCCACTTCATAGGGTTTTCACCAAATTGACAAGACCTCCCACAATTATACTCAAGGGAACTAACACAAAATCCATGAAACAAAATCTCCTCGAACTATGATTATGATATTTAGAACTCATCTAAATAAAAATAAATTTATATAATAAAATTGAAAAACAAATATTTGTGTAAAAAGGATTTGATTAAGTAATTAATGATTCTCATTTTGTTATCTGGTACATTACGTACAAGTAATAAATAAGGTAGAGGAATTATTAACCTAATTTCCATTCCTTGGGTTAACCTTATACACCATTGATTATGTTGTGCTATGATTATTTTTAAAATGAATTCTTATTATGTGTATATACATTTTATACATGTATTAAATTCATTTTATTTATTCTAACATTAATGATATGATATTTGAAATCGAATTTCCTATAAGAAACTTATTTAATGTCATTTTTAAAATATTCAGAAAGATTGTTTTTTTCATAAACATCATGAACGTAATTTCACACACTCAGAAGGCTTTAGTATTTTGATGATTACATTATAATTTAAGAATTTTATTTTGAAATAAATAATTTTCAGTAATATCTATGTGGCTATATAAAAATGAAAAGTTATTTAAAAAATGAATTTGTTTTTACCTCCATAATATATATTTCATACAAGATTTTTGTGTTATGATTATATTATGGTTCATGGGAATTGTAATAATATTAGGTAGTTAATTATAAACCAAGGATGGTTGAGCATATTATAGTTCTCTGATGTATTGGGTAATGGTATGGAGTTTTGTAATTAGTATTATGATAAGAGAACATGGGAATATATTGTAATAGTTATATAAAAATGCTTCCAAAAGTTAAATTTAATTATTCATTTATACTATCTATGGCTTTTTAAAAAAAATATGATTTCACAAGGTAAAAAAGAGATCTTGTGTTTTTTGTGTAAAATTTATACCATTGTGAAAATGATTTAATTCGTAGACTTAAGGTTTATTTATAAATTGTTATGTTTCTTTTTGATCTTTTTCTTATCATCCCATTTTTAAAAAAATAAAATAGATTTTTGAGGGGTAATGAAACAAAATAATTCTATTTTAATGTTATGAAGTTTTATTTTAAAAAGAAATAATGTTTTGTTTTGTTTCATATTGTGAGAAAATGGATATTAAGTAAAGGTTTGTAATTTTTAATATGACTTTAGATTTTTGAGGTTGTGTCCAGATTATCAAAAATCCAAACCTAAAAGATATTTTGGAATTTATTAAATTTAATTATAGTTGAATTATCAAGATTATGTTACATTTATGTTTTGATACTTACAGTTGGTATCATATCATGGTTTAGATATATTTATGGGTTATGATAGTGTTTATACAATACCCAAAATATAGTTTATATTTTGGTTAATTTTAAATGATATTTAATTTAAATATTTTTATGTTCCATCATCTATGATATTTCAATTTTGAATGGTTTTCCATAGAAAAAAATGTGGAATATGATATAGAATGGTACCAAGAGTGAGATATACTTCCTAATCTAAAACCTAGAAATTTTTGAATTGGAAACAAAAATTTTGTGATATTAATCGATCAATTGACGGATGAAATAAATTGTGACGAAATCTATACATGAGATTATCTGGATCTAACTTAGATAAATTTTTCATTGGTATAACATTTTATGTGGAAACAATCTCTTACATTTAGTATATCTTTTAACATATTGGTGGGTAAAGGGTGGATTAAATCCATAATAATGATTTTTTATGCCATGGGGAGTTCATACCATCAAAAGGTTACTGTTTATATTTAATTTTTTGAATGTGAAGTCGAATAGTGGTGGTCAATGTTCATGAATATAAGGGATTGAGAAATAATTGATGTTTTTGAATGGTATGAATTCACAAGTATTTTCATTCAGAAATATTTTACTAAGGATAAAAAAAATTTGGATGGAAACATAATTCTTGGAATTTAGAGAGCAGGAAGATTATATGGTTATATATGAATAAAAATTCACTCAATTAGCAAGGTAAAATCCAATTTTTATTCAAAATCCTGATTGTAAAATAAACCCTTTTTACTCAATATTTAGGAAAAACATATCAATGGCCTTTAGATTATCATGAATTATAATGTTATGAAAAACTTTTTTGATGTGAGAAGAAGGTGGATGTTTTTTTATGGATCATGTTTTCTCCGACAACTAGTAGAAAAAATTTGTTGAGCTCACTATTGAGGTATTATGATGGATGCACCTCATGTTCTAATCCTTGATAATTTTTAGTTATAATATATCCATTTATATGAGGAAAATATTTTCCCCATTTTGGATATTAGAGAGAATGTATTGTGAAATAAGTTAATTGACCAGGTTATGTTTTTGCGGAGAAGCACCATGGTTGATGAAGAAAATTTAGAATCTGAAAATGATATTAGGGTAACATATCCTCACTTGATGAATAAGTAAATAAAATTGTGATAATTCAATTTCCAAAAATGGGATAATGTAACACCTTTGGTACCTGTAGAATAATTGTTTATTTTATTTTTTCATTCAATAGTTAAATTCATTGTAAATGTATAATGAAAAAATTATTATTTATTTAAATTATATAATCTATTCTAATGGGATACTAACTTGGTCATTGAAATGGTAATAAAATTATTATGAATAGAAATCTAACCATTAGAATAAAAAATTCCCCAATTAATGTATAAATAAATTTTAGGTACATCTTAAATTAAAATATGATAAATTTATGTCATAGTATAAGTTAATAATTGTTTTAAAATTGGTAAATTAAGTGTTGGTAATTCTTTTAATTGTAAATATTAATTTAATATTTTTTAATACATAAAATTATTTAAAATTAATTTTTGTTTCATATAATATATTCATAAATTAATATTTTTTATTATAATTAGAAGGTTATTTTTTGAGACCTTATTTAATTTTTCAAAGTCTCATAAAATCACTTATAATATTAAAATTGATATTTTTTGAATAAATGATTATTTCAATAGATAATTAGATTTATCATATTTAGAAAATTATTTTCAAAATATGGATTACATATGGGAAATCTACATATTAAAATTTTTTTAGGAAATTTTTTTTTGATTTTTTTAAAATTTCTGAATTTTTTTGAATTGTGAAATACAATAATTTATGGAAAATTACTTTCTAAGTTAAATACATGGTTTTTTTAGTCATTAATGATGTATGAACCCATTATATAGAACTCACAAGTACTATTCTCTATATTTATTCACAATAATAAGAACTATTAATATTCTTGAGCCAAAAATATAAAAAAAGATAAAATAATCAAAAACACCTCTATCCTATACCTATAAATACCACCAATCCCCACCTATACTCCTAACACCTCATAAACCTTCTAGTTTGTCTAATTTTGTCCAAATTACCTACTCAATACTATTCCCCATGTCCAGAACCATCGCATTTCACCATAATAATAAAAAGGTGCTTTAATGAGGTTCTCAGGGAGACGATATTCATGAGGTAAAATCATCCTTCTTTCTCCTATAAATAATTTCTTTATTTAGGTCATTCTACCATATCCTCACCACCTTATACAAATAATAATGATAAATATAGTATCATATATATTTATTATAATTTTTTATTTTAATGCAATTTATGTCATCAAACCTCATCTCTTCGCCTCTTATTCAGAAAAATGAAAACAACACACGTGATATATCGATTCACTTCCTTCAGGGAAGAACAAATTTTAATATTCCATTTCCTCCTTTAAGGGTCTCTATAAAATCGTTATTATGGTTAAAAAAGATTCTAAAATTTATAGTGTAACTTTTTTAATGTTATGGAACTATGTTATTCATATAATCATTAAATAGAATTAACTAGTTTAGAATGGTCAAAAAAACCACAAAAAACAAACCAATCATTTATCATTAGTATTTAATCTAATGAATCATCCTCGTATTATAATAAAAATAGATATATGGGATATATGAAATTATATAAACATATTAATACTATTTCTTTCTAGTTATGTTATTTTTCATACATTTTAGAAGAACTCCCATAATCATACTCAAGGGAATCAACCATGAATCCATGAAAAAAATTATTATGGAACAACAATTATTATATGTACAAAACATTAAAATGTAAATAAATAAACATAATAAA
The DNA here is from genome assembly GCA_963277665.1 of Viscum album. Lineage (NCBI taxonomy): Eukaryota > Viridiplantae > Streptophyta > Magnoliopsida > Santalales > Viscaceae > Viscum > Viscum album. The sequence goes on from OY728165.1 coordinate 1,155,695,020, forward strand.
ATGTAATAAAAAATATTGGTCTAAAGGGTTATTAAATAATTAATGAATTAATCAAATTGGATTATCCATGATTGTTACAACCCACCTTTCTCAAGATGATGTAAGGAGAATAAAAGTTCCTTTCCATTCATTATTCAAGATGAAGAAGAGATAATGTCCCATAAGACCTTCCTTTAGCAGTCCCTGGAGTGGAGAATAACACCAATGTTATAGAATATCACATAAAATGGAAGGCATTACAATTATTAATGAAAATAGGATTGGGACATAAAATAGTAATCCTAATAAACTCCAAATACTAAAGGTAAAAGTAAGTCCATATTCTATCCCCACATGGATGTTCAAAAGTGATGCTAATACAATGTAGAACAAAACTCCAAAAAATTACAACAAGAAAAGAGACTAAGTAGAAATACAACAACTATCCTGACGCCGAGGATTTTAATGTCAAGAACAGTCCTCAAATTACTCCTTGAAACATGAAAATAGTTTACAGACATAGGTTGAGTATACAAGTATACCCAGTCGAGAAACAAATTCCACCCATGCATATGTGGTGGAAACATACTAATTCCCCAATGAGAAAATAGTATAACCTCAAAGAACGAACTGATGAGTAATAACCACCCCATCCTCACCAATTTACACTTAACAAATAACTCATGTTATGTAAAAGTAGTAGTATATGCACATCGACATTTGGGTACCGAGCACCAATTTCCCACAAGTTAACTATTATTCCTAATGGATAATGTCTTGATAATACCACTCATTTAAAACACATTCCCTCTACCACAACCTTCCCACACACGCATGGGCCTAAATCATATCACACATCTTACCCATAGAATCATGTGCCACAACAACCATACCTCTCACCCAAAGACAACTGGTCCTCATCATGAAGACACTTGGGAATAAAATCATGGCCCTCAAACACCTATCCCCCTAATATACAAAAAACCTTCCCAAATGTCCTTGGACTATGGTAATCCTCATGCTATTATATCCAACCTAGAAATCATTGAATGGTAAGAACTGAAAGAGTGTGTGTAGATGATAGTCAGTTACCAGCCATCCATTCTTCCATCGGGATATTAGGAAAGACACAATCCCCCAATAAATAGTGGTGTTTGTTAAATGGTGCTCAACAAGAATGGGGTGTATATATAAATCACAAGGAACTAAAATTTATACATATATATAAAAAATCACTCAAACCAACCTATGGGTCCCCAAAACAAACGAACAGACCACCCAGACCACCTTTGTTCGTATCCTTATATGCAAAACCACACAAAAAGAAATTATAAAATCATAAACCCAACCCCCTATTCATTTACCCAATTTTTATTTATTTATTAATGAGTTCACTATAATTTTTTCAAGCGCTACCTTGGGAAACTACCAAGTTAAATAATTTCTATTTTTAACACCCATTCTAGAAACTACAGAGAACAACAAACATTTAATTCCAATGCACAACACCTTTTTCCCTAGACTGTAACGACCCGATAATTCATGTTTAGCGTAAATATATGTTTCCCTTTAACTATACCATCTTTCTATAAAAAGAAAATCAAAATAAATGAAAACCCATAGCAACAAGCATGAATGAAATACTCCTTAATTAAGAAACACCTTGACGATTAAAACTTCCCACGATCAAAGCATCACTAAGAAAAGATTCCAACCAAGAACCCAATTACAACGATGGGAAGACTGCTTAGAACTACTAGGAGCCCGAGAATGTGGTAAGGATTTCAAGCGTCCATCATAACGAACATAAGGATTGTTGAAGCCACCGCGACCGTGCTCAGCACCAAGGGGATCACACGAACCATCTTCTTTTTCTCCTTCGGTCACTTGGGGTAAGAGACACCCGAGACCAAACCCTTTTATAAGCACCAATATGACCGTTGGACCTCAAATGGCCACAAATCCGACCGTTGGTTCCCCAAATAATCCAATGTTCATTTTGACCGTTGGAATAAAATCGGAATGACAATTGTGTTTTGTTTTGAATTAATTTCTTAAAGTGTCATCAATGTTAATTCAGTTTTCCCAAAATGTTAAACTCTAGGTTATGTTCCGAAACAGTGAAAATCAATATTATTGCATTCGTCCATGATACATATTAATTTGAACAATTGAACTTTTATTTTCTATTTATATCAAACTGGATGAATTTTTTTTATGAGTTATATATATATCGCATCAAAACTTGATATATTATTTTCCCTATAATTAGACCTTTATTAATTATTTTCGAAACTATATTAAATTATGGTTTTATCTACAAATCTTGCGTCTTCAAGTTTACACAATTCTTTTAAGAAACCAATTTCTTTTCCCTCCTTAAAAGAATGTATCTGAATGTTTTCATCAAATTGTAAATTGAGGAAAACATTATGTAAATCAGCAAACTAAAAATAATTAAATAAATAAGAAAATAAATATATTTTGATGCTCTCTTTAATTGATTAAATGACCCTTTAAATTTTTCCAAAATATAATAATTATGGTTTAAAAATAATATATTTAATATAATAAAAATTATTTGTATTTTAAAACAAGATATATATATATATATAGATGTTTATATAATAAGATGTTTTTATTAAATCAATTGAAAAATGACTTTTATTAAAATAATGAAAGTTAATTTAACAATTGGGTGTAATAATGTTGTTTTAAATTAATATTATTATTATTAATAAAATGATTTTATTTGTTTTAAAGAAAAACCTGTTGAAATCGTGTTTTAAACCGCGGAGAACCACGGGACGTCCAATACTCTCCTTCCCTGATCGCGGCAGTCATTTTTTTAATGTCGCCTCAGCTCCGGGCCATCCGATCTATTCCTCTTGTAATCCCTGCCTTCCATTTATTTTTCGCGTTTTCCTCCCTTCGCTTTCTTCTTCCTCCCCCGCGTCTGCCTGGTTTTTTCTACTCCCCCGTGCATTGTCGAACCAGTAGCATAGGGCCCCGTTTTCTCCTCTAGGCTGGTGCATAGCGCGGCTGTTCCCTCTTTTCCACAGCCGACAAGGACTCCTCGCCTCGTCTCCTTCTCCACATCGCGCTCAACCTCTTCCTCATTCCAAACCAGCAGCGCATGCTGCGCTTTTTTTTTCTAGTCTGGCGAAGAGACCTAGGCTGCTCCCTCCTTTCCACAAGTTGACACCGACACCTTTCCTCGGACGAAGACTCCCCGAAGTCTTCCTCTTCATCTTCGTTTTTTTAAACCTGTGGCACCGAAGGCCAAAGGATCGGCTCTCTCTTCAGCCTCTGGACCATGTTTGCTGGATCGTCTTCTTCCCCACCTCTTCGTCGAGCAAGGTAAGGGTGATGTTTTGAAGCTCGGTTTTGGTTCACGTTTTTATTTCGTTTTTTTATATTCATATATATATATGTTATGTATATATATATATATACATCCTAAGGTTATGCACCGTATTTCATTTGTTGCATCATCTCTTCTCTGTTCTGGTAAGGGTCGGACCATGTTTTTAAAAAAATTTATTTTAAACTACGGTTTTCATATATATAAAAGTATATTCGGGTTATATATATATATATATCTGTATATATCTTATATGTTTATACCCCCAGTTCCTCATGCCTCATCTTTTCCTCCTCTCCATGCAAGGTGAGAATCATGTTTTAACATTGGCTGGGTTTTGACAAGATTCAGTTTTGTATAAGTACGTATATATTTTTATATCTACATAATATATGTGCGTTCCTGGTATGTTGGAACCTGGTGCGAACCTAGAATTTGGGATCTCTTTCTCAGCATGAAGAACCAAATAGTGTTTAAAAGGGGAAGATCCCTCCTTTGGTTTCGTTTTCTCCAGTTTTGGTACACTATATTTTATATACACCTTACATAAAAGTATATGTGTATAAAAATTTACATCAAGTCATTAAGAACTGGTTACCACTGTTTTCTTCATCCAGAGTTCGATCAGGTTAAATGCAGTTTTCTCTTAGAGTTCATTTTATCTCAGTTTTAATGTTATACACATTGTGTATATAAATGTATATATATATATATACATTTATATACACATAAGAATAAGAGGATATATGAAAATATACAATTCTTCTTTCGTATTTATAACCCTGATTTTTTTATTTCGCCTATAAAAATGGAGGTTTTGGGTAATTGTACGAACATGCAAAATCATGCAAGTATACGAAGTATATTGGTAAATACATACATGTGATTATATCGATGTGTATGTACACCAACATGTACATGGTTTTCTTATCCATTTTGTAATGTATTATGGTATAGCATGATGAATTTATGGGTTGGTTGGGTTTCAAAATCATTCTCGAAACTAAGAATTTTCATTTATCACTGCTTCGGATAATCAGGATTTTTCTTAAAATAGATAGTATGGGCTTCTTGAACTTTTATAAATGCATTCATGTATTAGTAGGTGTGTTCTCATGTGATAATGGAAGAGTTTACACAAATATACATGATAAACTTTATTATGCACTTTGTAACCTCAGCTGCCTGTATTAAATGCCTAAGATATCCATTTATCATCACATGTGTAATTAATGAGTGACCATGCTTTAATTGGGAATTTTGATGTATGGAATGTTAAGTGTTATGTGTACTTTCTTAAAACCCATTTTATCGAATGTTAACTTCTTATGTGCACGAAGCATGAGCATGCATGTCTTCATGTTTTTAATTAAAGAACTGTTTTCATGTTATGTATGTGAAAATGGGGTTGAAGTAAGAATACATGGAACCCCATTAACGAATGACCATGTCAAGATATGTGAGGGATGTATAGGAGTTACATGTGACGGGTGCGCCCGGAATTATATAGCGCAACAAGAATGATGTGACGGGTGCGCCCGGAATTATACAGCGCTCCAATGCATTGGGTAATTCAAGAGTCTCATGAGACAAACATGTGTGACTGTCTTGGCGGTTAGCCTTGACTTGTGCTAAAGAAACAGGTCGGGAGGTGAGCCTCGACCTATTAAGTATGTTATACGGTCATGATGAAAAGTCATGACAAGGTTCAGGATTATACATTCCCACTGCATGTAATGATAAAGGTTAACCAGGGGTTTGTTCAACTAACATGACATCCCCTAGTTGAAGGCTCCCATGATCATGAGGATGTACTTTATGTAACAAGAACTATTTTTCATATGGTAAACTGTTAGATGAACTGCACTTTACACATAAACCATGATTTGCATGTTTCTTTATTAGCCATAGAATTCTTTTAGAATTGAAGTAACCTTGTTTTAACATTATGCATTCCTTATATTGTGCACTATGATCATGTTTACATTAATTCTTATTTCAAGTATGTGCCTCTTTGTGCAAGTAGTTTTCAAAGAAAGATGGATTTCATGTTTTAAGAAAAGATAATGTTTTGTTTTAGCAATGTCTTTTTATTCTTTTCAAAAGGACTTATTTAAGAATTGATTTTCTTAAAATGTTTTAAAACCCCTTAATGGGAATTATTTTTGCTCACCCTATGTTTTTGTTAAAAAAAAATTCAGGCACGATTGATATTAATGAAGCTAATCAGAAGCAGCTGGTTTCCCAGAATCCAGAGCCTCACGATCATCTGTTGTAAATGAGACATGATATTTAATTTGTAATAATGTAATGTAAAGTATATCATGTCTCATTAAGAACCCCGGGTTTTGGGGGTCGCTACAGTTGGTATCAGAGGATGGGTTCAGGAAACTCTGGAAAACCAGGTCATATAAATATATTGCTAAGACTAACTAAGTAAAAATAATTTTCAGATGGATGATGTACCTACCGACCGTTTGTCACTTCCCACCGAGGCTCTAGAGAACATTATATCTCTAGCTAGCAGTGAAAACTTCCTGAACTATTCCAAAATTCGCATGACGTGTAAGCACTTGTACGATGTGTCGAACTCATCTAGGGTGCTTAGTCTCCACTGGGGAATGGGGATGGACTATATCCTAATGATGATGACTTAGTTTCCCTCGTATTCACGTCAAGGAAGGTATCACAAAGGACTCTTCCGAGTGTTTACTACGGGCGAGGAGTTTGGCACAATGCAAGATAACCCTTTCCAAGAAGCTGCTGCTGCCGGAGATCTTCGAGCAGCTTATCTGTGCCAGGTCATGCACTATGGCTTCTAGGGCCAGTTAATGGACTTCGGAGCTTTGGAGAATGAGTCCACACATGTTTCTCTTAGGCAAGAAGTGTACACCGACGTTTCCCAACTCCACACCCCTCACTCTAAACACAGGAGGCGTTATAAATGTCCACATGAGTTTAGTTTGGTATGTTCATCCTGTGTATGGTTTGTGGAGTTAGAGAGTTTCGCCCCTCTTTGTGGTGTCCGTCTGGAAAACTCCGACATTAATGTGTAAAATTTCTTAATTAAAAAGTTTATGATCTCTTTCTTCTTAGTGTTGTTAAGTGACCTCTCTTTTATACCTTTTCTTCTAGATGGCAGGACAGATGAACCTCTCATCTCTACCTGACGAGTTGGTAGAGGTTATCTTGATCAGAACTTGTATGGCTGACTTTCCCTCTATTCTCCACCTACGAGGGTCCTGTCAACGTCTTCTGGACATAGCGAATAGACTGGAAATTCTCCGCGCATGTCAGGAGAATGAACATGTGATTCACCTCCTTGACACCACCCAGCTCCCCTACTATAGGCGAAGGGGGAGATACCATGAAGGGATTTTTCAGTGTTTCTCTATGGCACGAAACTTCTCTGCCAGAGCTTGCTTTCTCATAGCAGCTCAGGATGGCCACCTCAATGCCGCCTACATGTTCCAGATCCTGATGGTCAGCCTTATCAATCTTGTCGTTCCCCTCAACTTCCTCGAGCGTGATGAAGATCGAAGGGTCACTAGGGGATTCGTCCGCTAAGACATCTCAGAGCTGTTTATTGCACGGGCCTCCCTGTGGAAGCCTGTGTGTAGTGCCCATGAGCAGGAGTACAAGTCTTATTGCTCAAAGTTTATCTGGGTCAGGAAAACAGCAGAGCTGTGTACCAGTTTAGGGGTTCCGTTAACCGATCCAGGCATTCAATTTTGGTAATGTTTTGCGACCGGGGACTTTTTTTTAGAATTGCGAGGACGCATTTCTTTAAAGGGGGAGATGATGTAACGACCAGAGAATTTATGTTTCGCGTAATGATATGTTTCCCTTTAACAGTACCATCTTTCTATAAAAATAAAATGAATATAAACGAAAACCCGTAGCAACAAGCATGGATGAAATACTCCTTAATTAAGAAACACCTTGATGATTACAACTTCCCACGATCAAAACATCACTAACCAAAGATTCCAACCAAGAACCCAATTACAACGATGGGAAGACTTCTTAGAACTACTACGATCCCGAGAATGCGGTAAGGATTTCGAGCGTCCATCATAAGGAACATAAGGATTGCTGAAGCCACCGCGACTGTGCTCTGCACCAAGGGGATCACGCGAACCATCTTCTTTTTCTCCTTCGGTCACTTGGGGTAAGGGACACCCGAAACCAAACACTTTTATAAGCACCAATATGACCGTTGGACCACAAATGGCCACAAATCCGACCGTTGGATCCCCAATGAATCCAATGTTCATTTTGACCATTGGAATAAAATTGGAATGATAATTGTGTTTTTTTTTCTTTAATTTCTTAAAGTGTCATCAATGTTAATTCAGTTTTCCCAAAATGTTAAACTCTATGTTATGTTTCGAAACGGTGAAAATCAATATTATTGCTTTCATCCATGATACATATTAATTTGAACAATTGAACTTTTATATTCTATTTATATCAAACTAGATGAATTTTTTTTATGAGTTATATATATATCGCATCAAAACTTGATATATTATTTTACCTATAATTCGAACTTTATTAATTATTGTGGAAACTATATTAAATTATGGTTTTATCTACAAATCTTGCGTCTTCAAGTTTACACAATTATTTTAAGAAACCAATTTCTTTTCCCTCCTTAAAATAATGTATCCGAATGTTTTCATCAAATTGTAAATTGAGGAAAACATTATGTAAATCAGCAAAGTAAAAATAATTAAATAAATAAGAAAATAAATATATTTTGATGATTTCTTTAATTGATTAAATGACCCTTTAAATTTTTCCAAAATATAATAATTATGGTTTAAAAATAATATACTTCATATAATAAATATTATTTGTATTTTAAAACAAGATATATATATATATACATATGTTTATATAATAAGATGATTTTATTAAATCAATTGAAAAATGACTTTTATTAAAATAATCAAAGTTAATTTAATAATTATGTGCAATAATGTTGTGTTAAATTAATAATAATATTATTAATAAAACGATTTTATTTTTTTTAAAGAAAAACCTGTTGAAACCGTGTTTTAAACCGCGGCGAAGCACGGGCCGTCCGATCCTCTCATTCCCTGATCTCGTCCGTCATTTTTTTAATGTCGCGTCAGCTCCGGGCCGTCCGATCCATTCCTCTTGTAATCCCTGCCGTCCATTTATTTTTCGCGTTTTCGTCCCTTCTCTTTCTTCTTCCTCCCCCGCATCCGCCTGGTTTTTCCTACTCCCTCGTGCGTTGTCGAACCAGTAGCATAGGGCCCCGATTTCTCCTCTAGGCCGGTGCGTAGCCCAGCTGTTCCCTCTTTTCCACAGCCGACGCGGACTCCTCGCCTCGTCTCCTTCTCCACGTCGCGCTGAGCCTCTTCCTCGCGCCAAACCAGCACCGCATGCTGCGCTTTATTTTTTTTCTAGTCCGGCGAAGAGACCCAGGCTGCTCCCTCCATTCCACAAGTTGACACTGACACCTCTCCTCGGACGAAGACTCCCCGAAGTCTTCCTCTTCATCTTCTTTTTTTAAACTTGTGGCACTGAAGGATGAAGGACTGGCTCTCTCTTCGGCCTCTGTACCTTGTTTGCTGGATCATCTTCTTCCCCACCTCTTCATCGAGAAAGGTAAGGGTGATGTTTTGAAGCATGGTTTTGGTTAACGTTTGTATTTCGTTTTTTTATATTCATATATATATATATATGTTATATATATATATATATATATATCTTAAGGTTATGCACCAGATTTCATTTTCCGCATCATCTCCTCTCCGTTCTGGTAAGGGTCGGACCATGTTTTTAAAAAATTTGTTTTAAACTTCGGTTTTCATATATATACAAGTATATTCGGGTTATATATATATATATCAGTTTATATCTTATATGTTTACACCCCCGGTTTCTCATGCCTCATCTTTTCCTCCTCTCCAATCAAGGTGAGAATCATGTTTTAACATTGGTTGGGTTTTGACAAGATTCAGTTTTGTATAAGTACGTATATATTTTTATATCTACATAATATATGTGCGTTCCTGGTATGTTGGAACCTGGTGCGAACCTAGAACTTGGGATCTCTTTCTCTTCTTGAAGAACCGAATAGTGGGTAAAAGGGGAAGATCCCTCCTTTGGTTTTGTTTTCTTCGGTTTTGGTACACTATATTTTATATACACCTTACATAAAATTATATGTGTATAAAAATTTACATCAAGTCGTTATGAACAGGTTACCACTGTTTTCTTCATCCAGAGTTCGATCAGGTTAAAGGCAGTTTTCTCTTAGATTTCATTTTATCTCAGTTTTAATGTTATACACATTGTGTATATAAATGTATATATATATACATTTATATACACATAAGAATAAGAGGATATATGCAAATATACAATTCTTCTTTCTTATTTATAACCCTGATTTTTTTATTTCGCCTATAAACATGGAGGTTTTGGGTAATTGTACGAACATACAAAATCATGCAAGCATACGAAGTATATTGGTAAATACATACATGCGATTATATCAATGTGTATGTACACCAACGTGTACTTGGTTTTCTTATCCTTTTTGTAATGTATTACGGTATAGCATGATGAATTTATGGGTTGGTTGGGTTTCAAAATCATTTTCGAAACTAAGAATTTTCATTTATCACAGCTTCAAATAATCTGGATTTTTCTTAAAATAGATATTATGGGCTTCTTGAACTTTTATAAATGCATTCATGTATTAGTAGGTGTGTTCTCATGTGATAATGGAAGAGTTTACACAAATATACATGATAAACATGATTATGCACTTTGTAACCTTAGCTGCCTGTATTAAACGCCTAAGATATCCATTTATCATCACATGTGTAATTAATGAGTGACCATGCTTTAATTGGGAATTTTGATGTATGGAATTTTATGTGTTATGTGTACTTTCTTAAAACCCCTTTTTCGAATGTTAACTTCTTATGTGCACGAAGCATGAGCATGCATGTCTTAATGTTTTTAATGAAATAATTGTTTTCATGTTATGTATGTGAAAATGGGGTTGAAGTAAGAATGCATGGAACCCCATTAACGAATGACCATGTCAAGATATGTGAGGGATGTATAGGACTTACATGTGACGGGTGCGCCCAGAATTATATAGCGCAACAAGAATGATGTAACGGGTGCGCCCGGAATTATACAGCGCTCCAATGCATTGGGTAAAGCAAGAGTCTCATGAGACGAACATGTGTGACGGTCTTGGCAGTTAGCCTTGACTTGTGCTAAAGAAATAGGGTGGGCGGTGAGCCTCGACCTGTTACGTTTGTCATACGGTCATGATGAAAAGTCATGACAAAGTCCAGGATTATACATTCCCTCTGCATGTAATGATAAAGGTTAACCAGGGGTTTGTTCAACTAACAGGACAACCCCTAGTTGAAGGCTCCCATGATCATGAAGATGTACTTTATGTAACAAGAACTGTTTTTCATATGGTAAACTGTTAGATGAACTGAACATTACTCATAAACCATGATTTGAATGTTTCCTTCTTAGCCATAGAATTCTTTTAGAATTGATGTAACCTTTTTTTAACATTATTCATTGCTTATATTGTGCACTATGATCATGTTTACATTAAATCTTATTTCAAGTACGTGCCTCTTTGTGCAAGTAGTTTTCAAAGAAAGATGGATTTAATGTTTTAAGAAAAGATGATGTTTTGTTTTAGCAATGTCTTTTTATTAATTTCAAAAGGACTTATTTAAGAATGAATTTTCTTAAAATGTTTTAAAACACCTTACTGGGCATTATTTTTGCTCACCCTACGTTTTTGTTAAAAAAAATTCAGGCACGGTTGATATTAATGAAGCTAATCAGAAGCAGCTGGTTTCCCAGAATCCTGAGCCTCGCGATCTTCTGTTGTAAATGACACATGATATTTAATTTGTAATGATGTAATGTAAAGTATATAATGTCTCATTAAGCACCCCGGGTTTTGGGGGTCGCTACATAGACACCCTTTCAAACATTTTCAACAGTCATTCAAAAAATTTATACCACACAATCCCATCATTTACCTTATTCAATCCCACTATATAACAAGTCCATAACCACATTGCAGTCTAACTACCCATTGTTTCCCAACAGCCACGATGTTAACAAAGGAAGTCATATGGCGTACAAGTCAATCAATTCCACAATCAATCATTCTCTAAAACTGGGATACCAACATACCCACCATACCACCCCACAAAAAAGTCCCTAAGAAAATACCATTTTATCCTTATCCCCACTGCACAAACATACCACAACCATCTCATAGAACCAACACCTCTGTCCACATCTGTACACACAACCTAAACAAGTCCATAGCACCATAAAACACAAGACACACATCCAAATCATCAATCCATGGGTATTAATATTTAATCAACATGGGTTCTTTATTTCCACTTTATATAACTAAGTTGATCACAAAACGGGTTTGATCTGGGGGCATCCATTTTATCAACCATGTGTACATGTTTAAGATGATTTCATGTTACGGTCGATTATCAAACATCATAACAAATTAACATAACACCACCATTGTGCATTTAAAGTAATCCAATGGTCTGTATTTTTATAAGTAATACATATAAAACAACTATAAAAGAATCAAAGATAATAAATAAATTAAAATATAAACATAAAACTACTCCCATCCCATTATTTTATTGAATACTAAATCTTTTGATCATATTCCCTTCTAATTTAACTATTGTTTTTTGAAAATTATTTACCCATTAATGAAAAGGAATAGTTATTACACCCACCCCACACGATGCACAATTAAATATTGGTAGAATTATTCCATACTTTAAAAAATAGGTGACCAAAGCTCATCTTTGTGTCAAGAAAAAAGGATCGCATGAGCAACCCAGAACTCCATGAAAGATGAGAAGGAGGGGCTCTATCACATGTGCATGAATCGTATAGGGATTAAGTATCTTAGTGCAACAAGAGTCAATGGATGAAACACTTGAAAGACATGATCCCATCTATGAAGAGCAAGATTCTATATTGAAGGAGGAACGGTTTCAAAAGTCATTATTCATGGGATCGTGGTCTATATTATGCAGTTTTAATATCTCAAATCCCCATAGATCATTAGTACATTAAATATAAACATAATATAGCTCAAAAATATCTTAATAATACCCATAAAAAGGTATAAATTATTTTACATTAATTAAAATGTAATAGGGTGAAATAGGAAAACATGGAAAATTGTAAATGATTCACTGATGGGTGAGTCACTGATGTTGAGCCACCTATAAAAAAAGCTATCAATGACATGACCAACTAACACCTCGACCTACCAACTCCTTTATCTACTAATAATGAGACACCAATATTGAGCTACAGAGGCAATGACCTACCGATTTCTCGATCTAACGAAGCCTCAACCAACAGGCAACCTGACCTACTAACACCCTAATCGGCCGATCCCCTGACTTACTGACACCAATGCCCTCGACTCGCCAACAAAGACTCCCATGACTCACTAATGAACATTCCCTTGACTCATCAATGTCAACCACCCTAAATCAACAATACTGACTCCCTTGACTCATCAATGAACTAACATGTTGATGCTGATTTCCTGATTCACCGATAGAAAAACCATAAAAACTAGAAATATGGAAAACTATTGAAATGAGTCATCATTGCCTCCTAGAAAACCTAATACACAAGATTTTCACAATAGAATGCCCTATGGAAATCTTCGTCATTACATCTGATACCTATCAATCTATTCGTGTCCTAGAAAATTAAAACTATCCCTGAAGAAAGAAGGTCTGAACAACCACACCTTATGATACCTCTCAGGAGGAAACCACCTTGATTTGTACGAACGATGAAGTAAAAACCATGATATTCAGGGAAACAAACATGAAATATATCTCTGGAACATTTTTTCAAACAAATTCCATACTAACCAAAACAACCACACAAACACAAACGGTCATGTTATCCATACACATGGATTAAGGATCACATTCCTCCTTGTTAAGATACTATATACTTTAGGTGTCACTGACTCACTTTCACAGGTTTAATCACATCCACATTAATGTTTTTCAATTAGGGATCGGGTCATCCCCTCCCCACAGATAGGAATTTTCACACTAATTCAGAGAACAAGGAAACAACTTATCTGATAATGAACAAGGTCAATAGTTAAATAATAGAATGAAGAACAAAAGTAAAATAGAGATTGAAAATGTAGAACAACTATGGGTATTGGGAATAAATTTGTGCTTCCCAATCACAAGTATCGTCGATGAGGCTATCATGCTTCGATGATACATGAACCAAAGAAATATAATGTCCAAAAATCACCTTCTCCTCATGATCCTTGATTCTTACTCATGGCTCCACAAATTTAGTTTCATCCATGATATCAATCTCCCTCCAATCAATGGCATGGGATTCAACATGTAGATACTGATGAAGCTGAGGGATATAGAAGATGTCGTCAATAATCTCCAACCTTGGTGAAAACGCCAACTGATTTGCCACCTCTCCAACTCATCCCAACACCTCGAAAGTTTTGATGAATCTGTGTGAATGCTTGCTTCCCTTACCGAAACTCCACTATGGACGTTGAGAGTAAAACTTCATGAAAACATTATCCCCATACTCGAACAACAAATGCCTCCTCCTGTGATCAGCATATGACTTCTATTGGTCCTATTCTACCTTCAACCTCTCATGGAAAATATGAACCATCTCCATCATAATCTACACCACATCCATACCGAGAATGGATGCCTCCCCACCTTCCCTCCCTCAAAAGTGTGAATGAAATGGAATCTCATATAGTGCATCGAACAGAGACACACCAATGGATGAGTGATAGATATTTTTTTATCAATCTCTTCCAATAGAAAATGTCACACCCAAGACCCAATTAATTCCCGAACACATGCGTAAACATGTAATCCAATGTCTCTATAGTCCTCTCAATCATCCCATCTGTTTGAGGATGGAAGGAATTATTGATGTGTAATTGGGTTAAAAAAGCCTGATAAAATCCTCTCAAAACAATTTGCATAAAACATGTATCCTGATCCGAGAAATTGGATTTTGGAACTCCATGTAGTCTCACCACCTCATCCACAATCCTCTGCGTTAAGGAATCCACTGTGCTCGACTCCGTGATTGCTAAAATGTGGGCCAACTTCATCACCAGTCTGCTACTAACCAAAAAACATTAAATCCTCCCTGAGTCCTGGGTAATCATGGGATGAAATCCATTGAGATGTCATCCCACTTCCTCTCAGGAATATCTAAGGGATTTAGTAATCTTCTAGGAACATGATGCTTGGCCATCACCTTCTGACACACTATGCACCATTCCACAATATCCTCAACTACCCACTTCACCCCAGGACATTAAAATGGTTCCATCAAGACTCAGTACATATTAGGCACTCCTCGATGCACTACCTGAGGTGAGCTATGGATATCAAATAGAAATCCCTCCCACATATCTATAGGGATAATAATCTTTCCAAGGAACAACATCTGATTCTAACATTCATGTAAATGTCCCTCTAGATAATCACCTGAGATAGTGTGCGATCACACATCACATCAGTCTCCTAGTCTCCCCATTGAGACTCCTCCACGTTCTGCAATATAGAAGACTACAGCATCATCTGAAATATAAAGCCTCAGCCTTCATCCACTCTCACATCCAAATTCTAGGAAGCCAACTCCTCCATTCCCTTACAAGTAGCTGTGGATTCCCAAACAAACTCCTTTTTCAACTTTCCACATAAGATACAAACCACCACATTCCCCTTTCCCGAAGCATAAGAGATATTGAAGTCGTAGTTGTAACGAACCAATATTTTTCAATGGAAATGATATTCTTTTAAATATGTCATGATCGTATAAATCACAACATAATTAACTACTATGTGCTATGTAACCCTTAAAACATTATTTTTTTACTTATGTGATGTGAATTTTGAAAATCTAACATACACGGTTGCGATCAGTAAGTTATTTGGAGTCTAATAAGAAAATATTTATTTTTGGAGAATAGTAACAAAACCATATGAATAGTAACATACCCTTATTAATATTGATATAGAATAATAAATATTAAACTTACCTATGTTGTCATATAAATTATATTCATGTGAATGTATCATATACCTATTCCTGGGAATAAGTAAATAAATATTTTAAATCAGTTTTTTAGAATAAATTATAATTTTAATTGAATAATAAATTAATAATTTTTAGAATTTTTTTTTCAAAATGGACATCATTTTTTAATTCTACACATCTAAAAATGGTAGGGGTAAAGTTTTGGGATTTTTTCGAACTACATGAATTTTTTATGAATAATGAAATACCATAATTTACAAAATAAGCTAAATAAGCTAATTATAGAGTCATGCATGATGTTATACTGATGTAAGCCCAATTTGTTCGGTTTGACATGAAAAAATTACTATTCTTGGTCATGAGAGACTCATTATTCCTTTTCTTTTGTGTATAAATAAATAAATGAGTTTTATATTGAGAAATCACCTCTTCCCTCCAGTATAATCCCCCCACCCATCACTCCCTCTTCACTTCACTCATCTCTAGCCCTGTGCCATCTCCAAATTCTATCCAGATATCCAACCAACCTCCTCTACCACGTCTTGAAATCCTCGGTCTCTTATAAAGACCAAAACCTATCCCGTAAAGAGGCTCTCAAGGACGTATGGATTTATAGGTAAATTCCTATTTTCAATTATTTGTCTTTCCTTTCAAGATCATTTGTTTTATTTTTATATTACTTTTCCGTATCCAAAAGATGTGATGAATATAATACCTTAAAAATACTGAAATTTTTTCATGTTATTGTAATAATTTATCATCATCTCTTCCTTTTAACTTCTTTTATTGGAGTAGCAAGAACACCATATGAGATGTATCAATTTTCCACATTCAAGGACGATGGGATTTCGAATTATATTATAATTCTCAATTATGGTCATGAAAACATTCTTCATAGGGTTGAACCAGATTATTATATATAAAATTTACACTATTTATGGTTCTGTAATCCCATTGTACAAATGGTATAATGTTTTAAAGAAATATAAGTTTGGTGTAATCAAAACCCACAAATTAACTGAAACAGTTATCATTAATGTTCTATATAATAATTCATCCTCATTCCATGTAAAAAAGTTATATAAATAACTATTAACACATCTGGATGTTAATAAATAATACTTAATTTAAATTCTGTAAATTTACATCCATTTGACCTGAACTACATTACTTAAAGAAAAGTGAACCAGATATGAAAATAACGAAAACAAACACTGCGGAATGACGGAATTCAATATGATAAATTATCAATAAGGACATAAATGAACTAACTAGAATTATTATAAAAAAAATAAATTCCTAATAGGTTCTTAAATATGTTATTAATAAGTATAATTTCATATTCCAGGAGCTTAAGTTCAAGAGCGGAACACATTCGGAGTTAAGGTAAGGATTTTTTCCACCCGAACATTCATTTTCATTCAGGTTACTTTTATTCTCTAATTACCTTAATGAAATTATGGTATATTATTATTTGATCAACATAAATTCAGTTTGAGTGTTCTATATATGTTTACCAACTGTAACTCTTCCTTATTTTGTGTTTAGTTACAAGTTTTAAAAGTAACATTCAAAATTGTTTCCGAAATACAAGCCCGATCCAAGGGAATATCTCTAATTAATACATATTTTAAGGGGCACTAAATAATATGCTTTTGGAAACCATTATATTTATAAAATATCTAATTTTATTACGAAAATAGTATCTTACTTCAATTCAGTTTTTGTATAAATAATTTTCTGTATGAACTCTCCTTTTCAAAGTACAAGATCCTTTATCTCAAGATTTACTCGAAGATTTTATAAGAATATCTTCATGTAATTCAACACTCTTGTTGATTCTTATGTATTATTCGGAATAGTATTCAATTTAATCATATACTATATTTAATTAAATTTTTACGATTGTTTTGGATATTGATATGCAATCTTAATACCATTCATTAGTTTTCATTGATTGGTTAGTGTTTTGCTTAATGTTTGAGGAAAGATATTTACATTTCATCTATTATTTTCAATATGGATGTGTATGTTTTTTATGTTTATCCATATTCATATGAGGAATGTATTGGATAGAGTAAGTGTCATGTGGGGCCCGCTATAGCCCCTCAGTGCATCGGTATGTCTCATGAGACAAACAATGGTCTTGGCACGTGGCCGTGACAAAATGATTATTTATGTTCTTTTCACGAGGCATTGACAGTATCATTATGTTGTCTGACATTATTCATTACCTCTTTATTAAAATATTATTGACTGTTCATGTGGTTATTTGACTAGTAGAATACCCATGATTATGTTATGTTATTGAAATATTTACTCATCTCATTTTTCTGCCATATTATGTTCAATTTTATTTTTAGAGGCATGTATTTTCAATTATTCACCAAGGCTAATGTCTGTGTTATCTTCTATTGTTTTTATTACCCTTACTGAGCAATTGAGATCAAACCTTAATTAAATTTCATTTTCTGAGGGAATAAAGAAGTTTTTTATGAATGACATGCTAAAATAACCTAAGAGTTATGGATGTTTTCTATAGAGTTTTTATGTTGTATTTATTTTCAAGTTTTTAGGTTGTATTTATTTTCATGTTTTAATGTTTAACATATGTATGAATCTAGTTTCCAATAATACAAAACTGTATGGTCCATCAGGATCCTTATTCCTTGTTTGTATTCCAATGTAATCAAATAAGGCACCGGCTCAAGGAAACTATGGTTGAGCCCTTACAGTTTGTATCAATAGAATTTTAGAAGAAAAATTGGAAACATGATTTAGAAAACATAGATTAGGGAAGAGTCTCTAAGTTTGTCTTTGAAGATAAACATACAATAATGTACTGGTATTTTAGTAAGGAATACATTATGTGGTTATTTCATGAAATACATCCAGTTCTGGATATGATCTGGTAGAGGAAGCTCTGGTATAGATGTACCTTGGAGTGAACGCTCTGAAAAGGAGTTTCACGCACGACCTTGGGTATCCCGGTACAAGAAAATAGGGATTACTTCAATCAATGTTACGACACTCCCGGGGGATATTCTTAGGGTAATTAAAATTTTCTTTACAAGTAATTATGAAGGATATAAATGTAAAATATTTTTTAGAAAAACCATTTTTGTGATTATGGGATAATCCATGCATAAGATTTCAATTTTGGTTATGTATTTAGTTAAGTTAAGATTATACATTATATTCCATAACCTAATCTACTGTATTCCATTATCTAGACATGGATACCAGTGTAAGGAATGGAAACCGCACAAATTCATGTGTCCCGTATAAGGATTTCCCTCCGATTCAAGATAATGATGTTGGCTCTGGTGTTGAGACTGGTGCTAAGAAACTCAAAACTATACTAGGTTAACTTACTCAGGTTATGAATAATAACCTTACCCATATGGAGCATCTACATCCACAATGTAGGGTATCTATGGAAGATTGCTTTATGAAACCACAACCTCCATCATTCTACGGGACTACAAAACTATTTGTAGTAGAGAAATGGATATGTTCACATAAGAATATATTTCTCTAATTGGGATGTAATGAAAGAGGGAAGGCTGTTAGGGAAGTTTATGATCATACAGGATACATGGATCAGTGGGGGTCATCAATCCAAAACACAAAGGAGGAGGAAGAAATAGAAGTGATGGAGTAGAGGGATTTTAATAAAATATTCTTAGAAAAATATTTCCCTCATGAACAACAAGCCGATATAAAGAGAAAATTCTTGAATAAGAGGAAAAAAGATGATGAAAATGTTGAAAAGTATGAATCGAACATTACAAGACTAGAAAGGAATGTTTCGGACTAAATATATATTCCAAAGAGAAAAATTGATTGATTATTTTATAGTTTAAAACCATTCCACTAAAGGGTTCTACTCTCACAAAGATTCTAATAATATGAAGATATTGTATCAAGTTCCATGAAGACAGAAAATTTATTCTCTATGTCTTATGACTTTATGGAAAAGATTGGTAATAAGAGGGTTGTTGAAAACTCTATGAAAGGAAGTATGGAAATGGGGAAGAAGGGAAGAGTTGAATTTCCATCATGTAGTAATTATGGTAAAAACCACCATGGAACTTGTATAAAGGGAATGAGAGTCTATTACATGTGTAGAAAAAAGGCCACATATATTAGGATTATAAGGAGAAGAATGAATTTAACAATATTATGTTCTAAAATTTTAGAGACATGGGACATTATTCAAATGAATGTGCTATGTTTCGGGTAAATGTTCCCTAAGGATGACCAAGGGAGAAAATCTAAGCTTTTGTGGTCACAACTGCAGAGGTTGAAGTTCCTAACGAAGTGGTGGCAGGTACATTGATCGTTTTATCAAACATAGCCAATGATTTATTTGATTCTAGATCAATGCATTCATTTATATCTTACCAGTTTTGAAGGAAAATTAGACATGTCTAATTTGATTTAATAAAAGAGTTATCAGTCAAAACTCATTGTGGATGTATCATTGCAACAAAGGCGTGTATATTAGTCCCCCTCATTACACATTAATTTGTTTTAGTTTCTAACCTTTTCATCATACCAATGGTTGACTATGATATAATTCTTAGTATGAATTGGCTATCAAATTATGATGTGAATAAATATTGCAAGAAGAAAAAAGTTACAATTTTTTAGAATTGTGTAGAATCCCTTCTTTTTAGAGCTAAAACCTCGTCATTAGATTCTCATCTAGATCCACACCCAGTAGCTCTAATGAA
Source organism: Viscum album (assembly GCA_963277665.1). Classification (NCBI taxonomy): domain Eukaryota; kingdom Viridiplantae; phylum Streptophyta; class Magnoliopsida; order Santalales; family Viscaceae; genus Viscum; species Viscum album. The sequence continues at coordinate 1,155,715,261 of OY728165.1, forward strand.
TTCAATTATAGGAGATGACGGGAATGAAATAAATAGGGGTGAGGAGAAGAATGTATAGATAGAGGAAATACCTATTCAGCAAGAATATGTTGATTTTTATCCCAAGGATTTACCTGGACTTTCTCTAAAGCAATAAATTGAGTTTTCTATTGACTTAATTCCTGGTTCAAGGCCTATATCAAATACCCCTTATAGAATGGACTTAATAGAGTTATTAGAACTAAATAAACCACTAGAGTAATTGAGTGATAAAGTATTTATTTTACCTAGTGTTTCTCCATGGGGAGCCTCTTTCCTCTTTGTCAAGATGAAACATGGATCCATGAGGTTGTGCGTTGATTAACGGGAAATAAATGTTATTACAATAAATAATAAGTATCCTATTACATGAATTGATGATTTATTTTATCAACTTCATAGAGCCCTTTTTTTCAAAGATTGATCATTGATTTGGATGTCATCAGTTTCTTGTGAGGAAGGAAGACATTCCAAAACCATCATTCCCAACTAGGTACGAGCATAATGAGATTATAGTAATTCCTTTTGAAATATGTAATGAGCCATCTGTTTTTATGGATCTGATGAATATATTTTTCAAGGAATATCATGATGAATTTTTGGTAGGGTATATTGATGATATTCTGGAATACTCTAAAATCCATGAAGTTCATGAAAACCACTTGCGCACTGTTTTGAAGACACTAAGAAAAAATAAATTATATTAGAAGTTTATCTATTGTGATTTTTGTCTCAAATTAGTTTCATTTCAGGGCCAAATTGTCTCTAATGATGGAATATAAGTAGATCCTATGAAAAAAATGTTGTGAAAGAATGTTCTACTCTAACGAATGTAACAAAGGTATATAGTTTTATTGGTTTAGCATGTTATTATCAACGTTTCATTCATAAATTCACTCGTTTTGCCAACCCAATGACCATGATCACATGAAAATGCGTTATGTTCATATGAAAAGGGGAATATATAGAAATATTTTATGAATTGAAGTGAATGTTAGTGATTGATCTGACCCTAACCCTACCATTATGGAATGGAAATTTTGTTTTCTATAGTGATGCATCAATGAAAGGACTTGGTTGTGTCCGTATGAAGAATGATCGAGTGATTGACTAGGCATATAGGCATCTAAAAATTAATGAAACAAAACAATCTAACTCATAATCTTGAGCAAGAAGTTGTAATATTTTCTATGAAGATTTGGACACATTACCTCTATTGAAACAAATTTGAGATATATACAGATCCTATGAGTTTCAAATATATATTTTCACAGAAAGAACTCATCATGAGACAAAGGATGTGGATTGAGCTACTCAATGATTATTACATCACAATACACTACCACTCGAGGAAGGAAAATATGGTAGCATATGCTTTTAGAAAATGGATCATAGAGTTCTGAAAACGATGAATGTAGAAAGGGTTCCTTTATTCATGGATCTAGTAAAGATGGATATGGGAGTTATTAATGGAGGTAACACATCACTACTTTTTCATATATTTTCCTAACCATCTTTACTAGAGACAATAAAAAGTTCTCAGGCTGATGATGAGGAGTGTCAAAAGATAATTAATGCTGTAAATTATGGGAAGTTGGTTGACTTGGTATATGAAGGTGGCATTTCGGAATTTAGAAAGATGCTTGGTGTTCCCGCTATTCATGATCTAAAGGGGGAACTATTGGATGATGCTCATAACTCTAATTTCTCTATACAACCTGGTACCAAAAATATTTTCTGAGATCATCAAGAAAAGTTTTGTTTGGAAAATATAAAAAGGGAGATTTTTGAATATACATCCATGTTCCTGGTATTTCAAAAAGTGAAGGTTGAGAGTAAAAAGTCAAAGGGGATGATGCAACCACTACCCATAAAAACATGGAAGTGGGAGAACATTAACATATACTTTGTCATAAGACATCCAAGGACATCTAGAGGAAACAATGCTATATGGGTCACTGTGGATCGTCATATAAAAACAGCTCACTTTATCCCGATTCGAGAGGACTTCACAATAGATCAACATGCAAGGATTTACATCAAAGAAGTGGTAAGGCTTAATTAAGTACCCCTATCTATTGTATCTGACAGCGATCCTAGATTCACCTCGATGTTTTAGAAGAGCCTCCAACATGCTCTGAGCACTGTACTAATCTTTAGTAAGGCCTATCATTCTCAAATTGATGGCCAATATTAGTAGACTATTTAGAGACAAGAATACATGTTGAGATCATGTTCTATGGAATTCAAAGTAGGATGGGACTAACATCTTCCACTAGTTGAATTACCCTACAACAACAGCTTCCATGAGAGCATCCGAATGGAACCATATAAGTCCCTTTATTGGATAAGGTACAGAACACTTGCATGTTGGGAAGAAGTCAGTGAGTGTATGCTTCTAGGACCTAAAATGGTTGAATAAATGGTGGAGAAGGTGAAAACCATTCAGTAGCATATCAAGGTATCACATAGTTGACAGTAGAGTTATGTGGATAGCCATTGAGGAGACCTTGAATTCAATTTTGGATTCCTGGTATTTCAACACATATCCCAATGGAAGAAGGTCATGAGGATTTTGAAGAATAGAAATCTAAGTCCTAGGTATATCGCCCCCTTCGGGATCCTTGACCAAGTCGGAGTTGTGGCCTATCGACTGGAACTTTCACCTACCATGATGAATGTACATGATGTCTTTTATGTATCCATCTTATGGAAGTGCATACAAAACCCTTCACATGTACTCTCTTTAGAGGTGGTATGGTTAGAGGATGATCTTTTCTATGAGGAGTAGCCAATAAAAATCGTGGATTGTAGATTCAATGTTCTATGAAACAAGACTACTCATCTGATTAAGGTACTATGGTGAAACCATAAGTACGAAGAGGCAACATGGGAACTGCAGGAAGCAATGATGGAATAGTACCCCCACCTATTTTTTGCCTTGGTTGTTAAATGAAATTTCAAGGGTGAAAGTTTTGAAGGGGGGATGAATGTAACGACCCAATATTATTCAATGGAAATTATTTTCTTATAAATATGTAGTAATAATATCAAATCACAATATAATTAACTACTAAGTGCAATGTGACCCTTAAAACAAAATTTTGTCACATCTGTGATGTAAATTTCAAAAATCAAACATACACTGTTGCGATCTATATGTTATTTGGAGTCCAATAAGAAAAACTTAATTTTTGGTGAATAGTAACCTACCTTTATGAATAATAACATATCCTTATTAATAGTGATATACTCTAATGAATAGTAACCTTACCTATTAAGGTATATAAAAAATATTCAAGTGAAAGTATGATATACCTATGCCTTGGAATATGTAAATAAATGATTTGAAACTGTTGTTTTTTAAAATAAATTATGATTTCAATTAAATATTAAATTTATAATATCTAGAAAAATAGTTTTGAAAAATGGACTTTATTCATCAATTTAATACATCAATAAATGATTGGGGTGAATTTTTGATATTTTTTTCAACTACTTGAATTTTTTATGAATAGTGAAATACCATAATTTATAAAATAAGCTAATTATAGAGTCATGCATGATGTTCGGATGATGTAAGACCATTTGGTTTGGGTTCACATGATAAAATTACTATTATTGATCATGGAAAACATACTATTCCTTGTCATGCGGGGAAATAATAAATAAATTAATTTTATATTGAGAAATCCCCTCTCCTCTCCACTATAAAAACCCCACATCACTCCCTCTTCTATTCACTCCTCTCAAGCCTTGTGCCTTCTATAAATTCTATCCAAATATCCTCCCAACCACATCTCACATGTCCAACATTCCTTGGTCTCAAAGAAATACAAAAACATTTCCCTTAAAGAGGCTCTCAAGGAAGTTTGGTTCAAGAGGGGGATTCCTCTTTCCAATTCTGTGTCTTTTTATTTCAAGTTCATTTGTTTTCATTTTATATTACATCACCTAATCCAAATGTTGTAATGACTCTAGTAAATTACTTGTAATGATATTTCGTATTTATTGTGGAATAAGTTATCATCATCTCTTCCTTCTACCATCACTTATACAAGTAGCAAGAACACCATCCAGGATGTGTCAATTTTCCACATTCAAGAACGATGGGATTTTGATTTCTATTACCATTATCAATTCTGGTCACGAAACCATTATTGTTATGGTTGAACAAGATTATTATATATTTAATATAACATATTTAAGGTTATTTAATCTCATTGTGAAAATGGAATTAAGTTATAATGAAATATGAGTATTTTGTAATCAAAACCCACAAATTAACTGAAACAGTTATCATTAAAGTTTTATATATTAGTTATTCCTCATGCCATGTAACGAAGTTATATATATATATATTAAAACTTCTGGATGATCATAAATAATATTTAATATCAATTCTTGAAAATTACATCCATTCAACATGAACTCCATTACGTAAAAACTAGCGAACCGGATATGAAAACAAATAAAACGAACAATCTGGAATGACAGAATTCAATACGATAACATATCAATAAGGACATAAATGAACTAACAAGAATTAAGATAAACTATATAAATGTCTAATAGGTTCATAAATATGTTCTTAATATGTATAATTTCATATTCCAAGACATTACGTTCAAGAATGGAACATGTTCAGAGTTAAGGTAAGGGTTTTTTCACCCGAACATCCATTATCATTCAGGTTACATTTATTTTCTAATTACCTCAATGAAATTCTGTTATATTATTATGTAATACTCATTAAATATATTTGATTATTCTATATATGTTTACCAACAATAATCCTTCCTTATTTTGGTGATAGTTACACGTTTTAAAAGTATCTTTCAAAATTGTTTCCGAAATACAAGCTCGATCAAAGGAAATTTCTATAAATCTTACTTATTTTATGTGGCACAATATAATATATTATTGGAAACCATTGTCTTTATAAAATCACTCATTTTATTATGAAAATAATTTCTTACTTCACTTCTAGTTTTATTCAAATACATTTCCAAAAGAACTCTTCATTTTAAATTAAAAGCGTTTTTATCTCATGATTTACTAGAAGATTTTATAAGAGTATCTTCATCAATTTCATCAGTGTTTTTGATTATTATGTGTTATTTGGATTATTATTCAATTTTATCACATAAAAAATATAATTTAATGTTTTATGATTATATTTTTTATTTATGTTCTATCATTAAACAATTCATTAGTTTACTTCGAATGGTTAGTGTTTTTTATTAATGTTTTGGGAAAGCTATTTAAATTTCATATATTAGTTTCAATATGAATGTGTATGTTGTTTCTGTTTATCCGCATTAATATGACGAATTAATTTGACATAATACGTGTTGGGGTGTCCACTATAGTCCCTCGATGCATCGGTAGTTCTCATGAGACAAACTATGGTCCTAGCATAAGGCCTTGAAAAAATGATTATTTATAGTCTTAACATGAGTCCTTGACAGTATGGTTATGTTTTACTTCATTATGAATTCCCTCCTTATGAAAATAGTATTGATCGTTCATGTGGTTATTTGGCTAGTATAATACCCATGATTATGTTATGTTATGTAAATTTTTACTCAAATCATTTTTTGGCCATATTATGTTTAAGTTTATTTTTAGTGGCATGTGTTTTCAATTATTCACCTTGTATAATGTTTATATTGTCTTCCACTATATTTCGAACCCTTAATGAGAATTTGAGATCACCCCTTTATTATGTTTCATTTTCTCAGGACATAAATAAGTTTTTTATGAATGATATTATGAAATAACCTAGGAGTTATGGATGTTGTCCTAGGAGTTTCTATGTAGTATTTATTTTCAAGTTGTAATGTTTAACATATGTATCATTCTTATTTCCAATAAAACTAAACAACTAAGTGATTAGGGTTTCTTATTCCTTGTTTATATTCTAATGTAATCAAATAAGGCACTGACTCTGGGCAACTGGGTTTGGGTCCTTATAGTTGTCCTATAGAAACTCTATCCACCTATTCCGCCACATGATTAGGACTCCCTAGAAAACAATATATCTCATGATCCTGTGATTTATGAAGACCAAAATGAGCTCACTAATGAGGCAATGTCACAAAATAATTAGTGGGAACAAGACTAATGTGAGTTCTAGATCATGGGTGGAATAGTTACGTCTATGTGGACATAACTTTCTTAACCCATAAGAGATCACTCTCCACTTCAGCATCAACCCACATCTCAAGCCTAAAACGAAATCATCATAGAACACCTTGAACTATACCCCTTCCTCTAGAAACCTACACACATGGGTGTTTATCTTCATCCCCATCATGTAGCTGAAAGATTCCTCAAATTTATAACTCTACACGAAGGCTTGGTATTTTCTATTCAACACCATCAATGGAGACACAACATGAGAGAATTATGGTACAAATATTCGGTAATAGCTCAGAAGATGTAGGAAGTTGTGAAACTATTCCATATTCTTTGGTTCTACCCACTAAAAAGTTTCCCCAAACTATGATGGGTCCACTATTATCCCTAGTTGAAAATCCACATGTTAAAGGATGTTAATCTCTCACATCATGAATTTACACTTGTACAACTTCCTATAGATCTGGTGGTGTCAGAGGACCTCCAAGACAGTCCTCAGATGCTCTACATACTCCTCCTCTAACCTTGAGTATATCAGGATGTCACCAATAAACACGATGACGAACTCGTCCAAGACCTTGCAAAAGACAGAGTTCATGTTCCTGTTGAACAGAACTGGTGTTTTCATAACACTGAAGGGAATGACATGAACTCTAATTACCTATTCCTACATCGGAAAGAAGTATTGGAGACGTCACCCTCTTTCACCATCAACTATTGATATCCAAATTATAGATTGATCATAAAAAACCATCATGCTCCCATTAACTTGTGTAAAAGATCATTGATCCTCGGGAGAGGGTAACAGTTCTTAACCGTCACATGATTCAGTCTCTGGATTTCAATGAATAGTCTTAAACCACCATCTTCCATCTTCTGGAACAAGACTAATGCACCCCATAGTGACACACTCGGACAGACAGAACCCTTCGTCATGTGGTCATCATCCGATATTGAAAACTCCCGCAACTCAAAAGGCTCCATATGATAGAGAGACATCAAAATAAAAAAGGCATCATGATTCAAGTATATATCCAAACTCAACCTCACATCAAGGGGTTACGGTCACAACCTCCCATAGGAACACATAATGAAACTCTTTGACAACCCTTGGAACCTCCACCATCGCCGTGTGTGTTGATCTCACTGACATCTCAGCTGGTAAGGAGAGAAGAGGCTCAACACATCAACTTCCCACCTAACAGATTCGCTCACCAGCGAAAACTAAACATATCCATCCCCACCAGAAAACATGTATCATCTCTGAAATTAGTCGATAAAAGCGTTCAAATAAAAAATATAGTCAATTCCTAGGATGATATCATACTGATCAATATATAGAAGAAGAAGATAACCAGTGGACTTATATAGCCCCAACATTAGTCTACATCTTCATAAAACAACAGACAAGATGGTTTGACCTCCACCTGGTGTACTAAACACCAGGTGAAAACAAATCCTCTTGATGTCTAGTCCTAGAGCGTGGGCTATACTAGTGAAAAAAATATTGTGAGGCTCTTGAATCAAACCAGGAGAAAGAATGTGTGCTAAACAGACTAATATTACCTCAAATAACCTCTGGCCATACTGGAACTGATGCCTCTATGGTATGAAACTTCCCACACATAGCTCCTCTACCCCTCTACTATCGACCGCCACCCTGGACACACACTACTTGAGGACCCCAAGGAGAACCCTGAGGTCAGCCTCCTATAAAATGGTATACCCTTATTGAAGTGGGAGCTCACTTTCCCTACTCCTGGAAAGGCCTGAATTGAAATAGTTGTTGTTATGGTGGGTTCAGAACCATCCCACCCCCATTTTACTACACTCTAAAAGGGAACTAGTTATGAAGATTCATGTGACCTCCAAAGGCAATGACTCTCATGTCTGGACCCATGGGGAAATGCTGAGGACCAGGAGATCAGAACTGAAACTACTAAATCTAACTCCATGTTGGCCAAATAGTAGATGGACCTAACATGAGAGACCTACCACTGACTACTTTTGACTTTGATGAACTCGGTGGGATCCCCTCTCATGGTACACCTCCCAATTAGGGTATCCTTACCACTACTTCAACCTCCTTCTGAACCTCTATGTATGTTGGTAGATTGAAGGTAGTAATAACATACTTAAGGGAATGTTAGAGTGCCTCCTCTAAGCATCTCACTCATGACTACTCATCGAGAAATAGATTCAGTGTGTATTATAGGAGATTCATGAACATGATCCCTTGTTCCATTACTGAAATACCCTCCTAATGGAGGGATATTATCTCCTAGATCTTCTCCTCCTTCATCATGGTAGAAATGAATTCTTCATGAAACTCTTTCAAAATATCAGACCACAAATCATCTTTCTCTTTCCTATCCACGAGGTATAGCATCCACCACTGTCATGATGCTCCACTAATTTGGAAAAATTCTATAGGAACCCAATACTATGTCTATTCCTAGATCAATCTGAAATATATCACCATCTCCCTGAGTCAAATATGCATCTCTATGTCTGAGATGCTTCCCTCGTGCATTTCCAGAGTCTACTGCTGGAGGGCACAGAGTGACTTCTACCACTAGTCATCATCCTCTTATCGATTGGGCCTCCGCTAATCAACCAGGTCAACCTGCTTGTCCTCAACTACTCATACCACACAGGGAAAAGTACAGTTCCATAGCTAAAAAATGTAAACAATGAACTCCTTGTCCCGGGTAGTATGAAAATTTATATTTTAAGACATATTTTAACTATTTGTTTAAATTTAAATTCCCAAGACATCTAAGACACAAAAGAAAAATACTCAATGTGATTCATTTACCTTTCCTAGGGTCTCTACAATTCAATCTTTATAGCCTCACATGGTCATTTAGTAGGTCTATATTCCTTGCATCGAATCAAGGGGAAACTAAAATCTTGTATCCTAGCTGGTCTTCCCTGCCCTATTTCAAACACAAATATTCCATAACATCATTACCATTGAATCCCATTCCATCCTCATTGTTCCTAATATAAAATTTCATTATATCACTCAACCCCTCCTATGATACCACTTGTCCATGGCCTTCCATCTTCATGATGAGGGAAGAAGTTAAAAAGTTCCACTCCCTTCGTTCTTCGCAATGAAAAAAGAGATAATGACCCCAAAAAAACACCATCAGCATGCCCCGGAGTGGCGAATAGCACCAAGGGAATAGAATCTCACTCAAAATTGAAGGAATTACCCTTTTAAATGAAACTAGGATTAGGATATAATATGGTAAATATCAGGTAACTCCATATAATATAGGTAAAATTAAGGCTAAAATATTTCCCCACATGCATGTTGAAATGTAAATATGATACACATTATAATTAAAATTAAAACATAAGTACCAAAAGAAAAAGATTATAAGTAGAAACATATAAAATATCCCAATTATCAGGCTAGTAAGGTCCAACAATGTCCCCAATGTCCTCTTAGAAACCTAAAAATAGTTTATAGACGTATGTTGAGTATAAAAGAATTCCCAAATGAAAAATATAACCACCCATGCACACGTGGGGGAAACATACTAATGCCCCTATAAGAAAATAGTAGAACCACAAAGCACCTGGGGAGAAGTACTACCAGCCCTGGCTCACTAAGGAACACTCACCAAATAACATAAGTCAAGTAAAATTATAATATAAAAACATAAACATTAGGATAACCCACAACACTTTCCCACTGGTTAACTCCTACACCTAATGGATAATGTCTTGATGCTACCACTCTTCCAAAATGAAGTCCCACTAGTACAACCTAGCCGCACACACCTAGGACACAACCATACCACACATCTCACCTATAGACACCTAGCCCACAACAACCACACCTCTAACCCGAATAAACTTGGTACTCATCCCAATGACACATGGGAAAACAATCCTAGTTCCCAGAAACAGGGGACCCTCATCTACAAAAAACATGCCCAAAGGATCTTGGAATATGGTAATCCTCAAGCCATTATAGCCATCCTAGAAATACTTGAGCTATGAGAATAGAAATAAGGCGTGAGAGAGAAATTCAGCAACCAAGAATCCATCCACCCACAAGGATGATGGTAAAGTCACCCCCCCCCATGAAATGAAGGTTTTTATAACATAGATCAATATAAGGGTTGGGAGCAAATAGAAATAAAAAACTAAAATTTATACATATCGGTAAACAATAGCTAAGCCCAACCTATAGGTCCTAAAAATAAACAACTATAACCACCTTTGCAGTTATCCCTATATACACAACCACACATACATCCAATAATGAAGCAGAAAACCAACCCCTTTTTTCATTCAACCAATTTCCATTTATTTATTATGGGTTAATATTAATTGGTTCAAGCAAAACCTCAGGAAACTACCAAGGTAATTCCTTTTCATTCTTAACACTCATTCATAGAAACAACAGAGAAAAACCAACTTTCAGTTCCACTGTACACCACCATTTCCCTAAAAACCCCATTCAACATTTGAAAACTATCATTATACAAAGTTATACCACAAAATCCTAACATTTCCTTAATAAAGTACCACTACATAACAAGTTCGTAACCACACTGTATTCCCACTTCCCAACGTTTCTCGATGGCCATGATAGGAAAAGGTAAATCCTAATACCCACAAGTATATCCATTCCATAATAAATCAATCTCTCAAACATGGATAACAACACACACCCCGTACCACCCCACACACAGATCCCATAACAACTATAATTTTAACCACATCCCCACAAGACACACATACCACACCCATCACACAAAGTCCACTCCACTATCCACCCCTGTAACTGCATGCTAAATAAGGCTAGAACCCCATAAAATGCATAGAAAAAGACTGCACCATCAAGCGACGAGTATCCAGATTCAGTAAATAGGGGTTCATTAAATCCACATTAAATAACCTGGGTGATCATAGAATAAGATTGATCTTGGGGAATCCATTCAATCAATGAGGTGTATGTGTTTAGGAAGATTCCTTGTTATAATAGATTATCAAAAATCCTATAAAAAAAGTTGGAACACCACTAATTTTCAAGTAAATATCACCATCCACAATGATTTTTTGAAGGAATACAGCAAAAAAAACCATAAAATAATCAATTATGACAAAATAAATTGGTGATCAACATCAAACCCCTCCCAGACTACTATTTCATTGACTTTATTGTGTTTTGATCATATTCTCTTCTTATTTATTTCTTTTTTTAAGAAAATCATTCACTAGTTACTCTAAAAAATCATTATTATACACACCCCACATGATGCACAATTAAAGAGAGGCAGAATAAATCCTTAATTTATAGAAATGTCAACTACAACCCCTCCATGCATCAAGAATATGGGATTACACAAGCAGCACAGATCTACAAGAGAGCTGAGTAGAAGGGGATCTCGTACAAGTACATGACTCATATAGTTAAGAAGTCTCTAGGAGCACCAAGAAGGAAAGGAAAACACACATAGAATGGAGAATCTCAGATTTGAAGATCAAGATCCTATATTGAAGGAGGAACGGTTTCGAAAGTCATTAATCGTGGAATCATGGTCAAGATCACACAGTTTGAATATCTCAAAGACCAATGGAGCGTTAGAATATTAATGATATAATTACCATTCATCAACATTCTCATAAAACCCCTAAACAAGGCATTAAACATGGTTTACATTAATTAAAAAGTAGGAGGGACGAACTAGAAAACTGGGAATAATTGGAAAAAACGTAAATGAGTTGCTGATGAGGGAGAGATCATCGATGAGGCACTGACCTAATGACCAATTGATACCTCAACCTATGATGCCTAGAGATATAGATTCCCGTAATTATAGATGATGATCCACGGATACTAAGTGACTGATGCAACGACCTACTAACACCTCGACTAACGAATGCCTTGACCAACTAATGCCCTGACCTACCGACAGTCTGCCATATTGACGCCCCGACTCACCAACATCATTGAACACGACTCACCGACATTAATATCCATGAATAACCATTATCTATGTTCCTAACTCTACTATGTTTATTCCCCTAACTCACAGATATTGAATCCCCTAACTCACTGAGTCACTAACATACTGACGCCAATGCCCTGAGTCTCCAATAGAAAAACAAGAAAAAATATCGATTTTTCAAACTCATTAAATGAGATGTCATTATATACCATAATAACTAAAACACTATAATTTCACAATGTAATGGCTTGGAAAAAATGATTCATTGCAAATAAATTATGTTTAACTACCGAACACTTTAGGAAATAAGGTAAATGAATTGTCCACACAATTTTCATTTTCTGGGTTAACCTTCTTCTTCATTGAATATATTGTTCTAAAATTATTTTTAAATTTAACTTCTAATATTTTTATTTATATTTTATACACATTTTCCATTAATTTGAAAAATTTTCAATTCAATGATATGATATTTTTAAGGGAAATTCCTTTAAAACCCCTCTTTAATTGATTTTTTTAAAACATTAAAAAATTTAAATATATAACCTTTATAGAATATCATAAATACATGGAACTTTAATTGTTTTAATTATACATTATAAATTTACAGAAAAAAATTAACAAATAAAATTGTATCATTTATAATTTTGTGGCTTTTTAAAAATGAAATGTGATTTCAATATGAAAATTTAATTTTCCTCAATATAGTTTCTTTTTTACAAGATTTATCTATTATGATCTTATTATAGTTCATGGGAAGTGATATGATGATGGGTGGATCCATGATAAACAAAGGGTGGGTGATCTGGTTATATTTGTCATGTTCTTTTGGTTAAAGGATGGGGTTAAATAGTTATGTTTCTCTTAAGAGATTATGGGAATATACTGCTATTGTTACACCAAGTGTAAACATGATGGTTACTCCCTATATAGATGAGAGTGTTACATAATATAAAAGAGTAATATGAAAAATACTCCATAGATTAAATTTTATGGTCTAAGTATTCATAATAATTTGTTTACCATAAACTTATGATTTCATAATTTAATCGAAACAACATATGTTTTATGTGTAATAAAAATAACTTTGTGAAATTGTTTTCATTCATTCACTAATTGCTTCATTATTCATTTAGATATCCATGACTATGTTTTTTATTCCCATCCCATGTTTTAAAATGTTTTTCACAGGGTTTTTTATGTGTAATATAAGATAAGAATTTGAGTTTAAAGTTGTGATGATTTATTATGGATATAAATCATGTCTTTTTAATGTTTTGGATTGCAAAAGAAATTGATATTGATTAAAACTATCTACATTGAAATATATGATATTCTATTAACACTTTTCTGACTTGTTAATATAAAATTATAATACTAATATATAATATGTAATTTTTGAATGTGAATTCTTGTTGAATTAAGATTGTTGTGCAATGTTTAATGTTAGGGCCTTATAATTTTATCCCATATAAACCCAAAATAATGGCGATCAATATGGCTATTTTTGTATATCCTAAAATATATAAATTAAAATCAAACTTGGATATATATTATTTTAAATAAACTCCACTTAAGTGATATGATCTTCTGATGATCCCCCGAAATCTAGAACACAATAATGACAATTTCCCTTTAATGTCTTCAAGGTCTGTTCTGATTATCCATATTTTAAGAGATGATATAATGTACTGATATTTAGTTGAGTAACCGTCATGCTCTGTTGTCCATTCTGATAGCCTGAATTATAACATATATTTCTATCTAACATAATATATGAAATAACACCATGATGAATGTTTACTTCCTTCACATGCATCTTCTCTGTTGGGACACCCTTAGAAAACCAAAATTACCATCATCTACAGTGTTGTTATTTAATGATCATAAAGAACCCATAATTTTATTTAATAAGTCTTTCTGTGTTTTAGTGTAAGAATATTTATAGATCGTTTTATTAAAATAATTAATAAAGGATTACGCATATTAATGAAGTCACATATTATCTTAGAAGAAGAAAAATTCATCAAGAATAAAATATCATTAAAAAAGTGATATATCAAAGTAAACTAATGGTTTTCTATAAAAAAAATATAAAAAAATTTCATTATGATCTCTATAAATTCAACCTCTTCATCTATAGATCTCTAACAAGAATGAATAGAAGAATATAAAAATATAAAAATATATGAGAATCTATGAAAATATTTAATTTTAAGATGGACATTTATTTAAAAGTACTAAGGTCTTGGAAACTATAAGATTATTCAAAGAAAATGATTATGGAGTCCTTAAAACTATAATATGATGATTATAGTATAATTATTATGACTATATTTTTTGACAACATTCCATCGCATATTTAGAGATAATATATAATATGATGGGAAATTAATAGTATAATATCCTTATTGCTTATTCTAGTTTGGAAAATTAACAGTAGTTGAATATGTCATGATAGCTATAATAATCAAATGCTCGATAATTAGATAACATCCACGTATAAGACTAGTGAAAATATAAATCAATTTGTGGATCCCAAATATATTTATAAAGTCCAAAATAGATTTCATTGAAAAGGAGGAGGATGATAGACTAGGAATTAATCATATATTAATAAAGATAGTTTGTAGAGAGAAAATGGAGCGTCTAAGAAGGCTATCATGCATCATGACACATCTATTTGATCTACATCAATCCTATATTTGAAAAGTAAGATGATTTTATTTCTATATTTCTAGTCATTATTTTTAACACCCTTATTTTTCCCATTCATTATTTATTTACTCTTAAATTTTAAAGGGAACCAATCTATTGAATACACTATAACCAAAATCAAATTTATTAATAAAAAAATTCGTAGGGATAGGGACTTTCACCCATCCAATATAGAATCATTGAATTTATGAGGACAACAAATTATCAGATACCTATCCTCGGTCCATGAACACCGAAGGATAAATAAGTTTTCATCTGATTGTAATTCAAGAACAAATTATACTCATTGATTTCTATATTTGAGCATATTATCCTTCATCTTTGTTGTTTAAAAATTAAATTTTTTCTAAGTATATGATATTATACATAATATATAAAAGGGATAAAATGCATTTTTAATCTGAAACCTCTTTATCATTTATATCTACCTACCCATATATAATTTTTTATTTTATTTTCTCCATTTACATAACTATGTCATTTTTCCCGATTTACATTAAATTATATGACATTGCTTAAGTATTTAAAAGACTAGATAAATATAATTGGATACTAATAGTGATTCATTACAATTTTATTTAATATTTTAGCTTATTTGATTATCATTATTTGATATTTTTTTTAAATATATCATATAGATTTAGAAAAAATGAATTAAATTTTCAAAAAATAAATTTATTGATACTTATTGAATTGTCGATTACTATGATTAATTTTTGTTATTTATTTATGTTTACATGCTTTTATTTTATTTCTATATACTATATTTTTACACTAATTTGTGAATTAAGTTATAATTTTTATAAAAGGGTGTTTTAGCGTAAGTATTCTAAATTCAACCCTCATGAATATTTATTTTGAATTATATCACATTTCCCTATTTCATGGACCACCTATTAGTATCAAAGCATGTCTTAATGTTTTTTTATACTATGCAAAGTTAAGATAAATTATTGAATTGGAAAATATATAACATTAATACTTTCCCAATGTGAGAAATACCATAACAATTTATTAGATCCATCACTTTAATATTGTTTTCATTTTTTTATTTTAAAATATAGAGATTAAAATATCCATATGAAATATATTTTGATAAAAAATTATTATAGGAAAATAAATTAAATAGTTTTAAAAAAATTAGTTATCGATGTATGGTATCAAGATCCAAGTCTTAAAATATTATTCTTTATGACTCTTTTGGAAAACCCATTTTTTCTTGAAAATCCATTTGAAATAGTGTTTTTTAATGTAACTAACTTTTTTAAAATTAAATGATGAAGTCGTTTATTATAACTCAATGTCTATGTGTTTTACTATTCATAGATGTTTCTTCATTCCAAGGAGATAACTTATTTACTCTAGAGGAAATATCAAATTTTTATTAAAATATTTTCGTTTATAATATTCTTACCTATAGACTTATTAATGGTTTTTAAAAACAAGTTTTGTCACCTTAAATTTTTAGTGACATCTAGATTCTTATTAAGTATAAATTTTGAAGGAATATAATGATGATTAAATATAGTAAACATATGAATGATCAAAAAAATATAAACATTATAAGATAATTATTAAAAATAGAAGGTGGTTATAAAAATAATAGCTCAATGAAAGTCATAATTTCCATCTAATAAATCATAGGAAGACATGAATAGGGAATTTAAAAATAAACCTTCCCCATTTACTTAACCTTTAAAAAGTTAAGGGGTTGAAAATTGAAAAGGGTGATTATCTAATAATTAATGCTATAATATTAAATAAAATATCATCCTCTAGAAAACACTTTAATGAATTGGATTCAAAATGTGGATACTATAAGCTCCACCATATATATATATATATGTGTGTGTGTGTGTGTACTAAATATTAATTTTATTTTAATAGATTCATCGAAAAAAGTCACATTCTTCAATGAATAAGGAAGATATATCTTCTCAAAGATATCTAAAATAAGAAGTTATATAATTTAATTTCAGTCAAATTATAAAAATATTAATGGATAATAATTTCATTATTTTGAATGAAATTTAATTGAAACATTAGAAAAATGAATTAACTTCAATTCAACCATGTTCTATAATTTTTAGAAAACCATTAACATCTAAGAATGATTAAAGTGAAAATATATTTACTATAAAACCATCTTATAAATAAAAATAAATGAAAATATATAGATTTTTACAAAGTAAAATCAAATGCAAACTCAAACTATGTCCATATAGAAAAGAAGATACACATTAAAAATCCTAGGCATAAAAAATCTACACATATATTGATATGTAATTGAGAACACCCTGAATAAATAAATAGAACACCAAAAAACATTTTGTATCCTAAATAAGTGATCAATGTAAACTGATAAGAATGTTTAATGGAGGGGAAAAATTTTGGATTCAAACAGAATTACATAATAAAACTTCAAAATAAACATAAATGTGGATTTTAAAATCAAGCCTACATAAAAATCAGACTAAATGCATTGAATGGAGAAAAGATCAACTTTCCAACACATCATCATTACAAAATAATAAGGTATATTATATTTAATTTTGTTCATGTTAATCTATTTGATATAGAAACATAAATTCTCCTACATTTAATATTTTATTATACCTTTTAAAATAGAATTTTTCTCTTTTCTAAAAACATCACATATCCACACAAATTTTTCATTTTCACTATTATATCCCTAATAATTTAATTCATCATTCGAATCTCATAATTGTTTCTTTTTACAATGAAATCATTGATATTATCACAATTATCATGCGTCTATACTCTTCATACAAATAGTGTAATCCTTTTTTATTTGAATAAGCCCCATTAAATCTTATAGTGACATAAAATCTAGGGAATTTGTCTATGAATATTTTATCCCTCTTATACTCATGAAAATATCTAAATAATAATCCCATTAGAGATGATTTTTCTACTTTTTTTCTTTTTATAGTTGTTTCCCATGGTTATTTCTAATTTCATAATTTAACATCTAATAATTATAGAATGGTTGAAATTGGTTAATGTATATCGATGAGTTGGTCAAAAAACAACATGAAAATTTCAAAGCAGATCGGTATATTGATAGAAAAACCCATGTTATATTTATCTCTAATCTTAATCTATGAAATATCAATGGTTTATTTTTCTCTAAAAATTGTATCTCTTGATAATTATCTTGAGTATTAGGATGAGAAAATTGACTATTTGGAGGTATAATAAATCAGGAATCCCATATCCACTTTAAATCCATTAATACACCAATATTTTATGTTTTGCATCATTTTAAATTTAATCTCTTTGATAGCTTATGTTACATAGACCATCAATCTTAAACTAATGATTAAATATTATTATTTAATTGGGATAGTTATTAAATAATATTTTGAGTTATTTGATTGAATTTTATTAAATAAATTATTAAAATAAAATTTATATAATTTTATAAAATTAATTCATTTCTGTATAATTAATTATAAATGAAAATAAAAACCAATTGAATATAGACTATGTGTTTTCATAAAAAAACTATTTATTTCTCACAATTCAATTTTATATTAATAAATTATATTAATCACTATTAGTGATATATAATAATTAAATTTTTATGTTTTATATCTAATAATATGTTTTTAAATTCAAACATTATGTTTTATAATATTATTATATGAAATAAATCAAATTATAAGCATAAAAATCAATATTTTTCTAAAAGATAATTTTTCCACATATTAATGGTTCACATTTTTTTAAAAAATTGAAAATTTTAAAAAAAAATTATTAAAAAAACATCATGGTTTTAGAGTAAAATAAAAATTAGATTATGCTAAATTTTCGTTATTTTTCCATGATGATTCATTTTATCGATTAATATAGAATAATACTACATTTTAATTAAATATATACTTTTCATCTATATAACTTATAATTTCAAATTGTATTTAAAATTATTTTTTATGTAAAATTAGATCAATTATACATATATTAATCAAATTTATGTCATTTAAATATTTTTATTTGGCAATTTTTATATAAAAATATTTCAAAATTTTGGAAATTTTTACCTTAAAAAATTTCTTTCACATCTCATCTATAGGACTAATTTTAAAATAAATTTCATAAATAATTTTAATTTAATTTGGACCTGAAATACAGGGGTTGTTTACTGGTTAGTTCAATCCCCCAGATGCATCGGTAGTCTCATGAGACAAATTAGTTGGCCAAATCAGATTGGTTTCTACACACTGAATTAAATGGACAAGCGGAATAATCATTAAAATAACTATCTAGAGATATGTCTTAATAGTTCTGATTTAATACATTATTCATTCCATTTAAATTTTTATTTCATCTAATTAGTGAATCAGTTATTATATATATGGTCATGTTTTAAGAATATGTTATTATTAATATGGAATCATTTGATCATCTATTATTCCTTCTATGTTATGCTCAAGTTATTGATTAATGACATAAATTATCATTTATTTACATTATAATGTTAATTATTTGTATGTATTGATGATATATTTTGTTGTATTTAAGCCTTACTAGAAATTTCACCCCACCCATTTATTGTGTTTTATTTTTTCCCTAGTATCTAAGATGTTTATTATGATTGATATGAATGGTTATGCTATAGGGATTAATGATGTTATCAAAGAAAATAATATTTTAATTTTATATCCAAAATGTAATTTGAATTTAAAATATTGATCATGTTTACCAAGACTATTAAACTATTTCGTTATTTGTGATGCAATTTCTCATATCTTATACTAATATAATAAAGTAGGTCACTAGCTCCAGGCTATTGGAGTCTAGGTCTCTATAGTTGGTAACATATGAAGTTTAGTATAATCTTTGGGAAATATATTTTGGAAATAATATATTTGGAAAACATGATCCCAATATAATCTTTGAGGATATTTATATAATAATATCTCAATGAAACCATGTTAATGATTATGAGACTAGCTATGAATAAATTTTTAATAAATGTTAATTATTTTACCTATTTTGAGATTATATATTATGTATCATAATTTAATGATATAATATAGTTTATTACATCATTTAGAAATGAAAAATATAAGAAGGAATGGGAACCACATCAACGTAGATAATCCAAAGAGTAAGAATGGTAATTTTCATTATTTGGTCAAACCAGTATTTTTAATAAAATTAGTCTCACAAACATTCTCATTATATGGGTATATAATATCATGTTTTAAAAATAAAGAGAAAGATCTATCTATGTCTTTTAGATTCAAGGGGTAGAAAGAGAATAATATGGTGGTAGAGTAAATCATAGATAATGGGAATTGGGGAATGAAGGATTTTCCCACATGTGATAACTTTTGAAAAAATCATTCTAGTAAATGATTTAACATATTTGGAGTTAATTATAGTTGTGTAGAAAATAGTTCCCATGTAAAAGAATGAAAATTGAAGAAATAAAATATTTATACACATCATTTCAATTATAGTGAAATGGGGCAGTATGAAAATAAATTCAACAATAATCAAAGTAATATATCTAAAAAATAAGCTAATGGATCATACTCAAGTTTATATTATTACTAGACAAAAAGTAAGTAATGAATAATATGCATTTTTTAAATAAAGAATCTTATTTTTTTATTATTTAACAAATGATTTTGGGTTATAAATATGAAAATATATATAAATATTTTACTTCATTATGTATTCATCAAGGATTTCAAATAATGTGTTGAATAGAACAAAGATAAGTGATTCAATAGAATGTTTAAATTCATGGAAAATATATGATTGAACGAAAGGTAACACTTAATATAATCTTGATTCTATGAAAAAAGTATTATTATAAAGAGATGATTGATATGGATAATGTATATTTGATAGTAGTGTCTACTTGGGAACTGATTATTGATTAATATCGAAGGTTTTTTATACCCTCATTGGTGGAGTTAAAAACAGTTTTGAATTTATTGAATATATTGAAAAATCTGAGATCATATTATTGGATGCTTTCATTCTTTCATTAAGGTTTTATGGTGATCAATTTATTCCTATACTTGGTATTTTATTAGAAGAGAATTATATGTTTTTGTAGAATCTAATGTCAATTTAATTTTGGAATTTTAGTGACTTTCCTCTACAATTATTTTGTCTTTGATTTTGGACAGGAATATTTTTGATAAATCTTAATATTAACTACATATAGATTAAATTAATTTGAAACATGGAATTATTTCATGAGTTTAAATTATGACTTATCATATTTTTTAACATGATCCAACCATTTTTCTTCTGGTAAATATTTAAAGGCTTGAGGAATGTATTATATATGTTTTGATAATAGTTCCTAATGAATTAAAATTCCTATTGAATATCCATCTCTCAGTTTAAAAATTGAAATGGAAATATATTTATTCACAACCAAAGAATGATATTATGCATGTGACATGGAATGAAATAAATTGGGTAGATTTTTCCATTATATTATCTAGATAGTAAAAAAATCTCTATGAAAATTATTTTGAAACAAAAATGTTCTCTATTTACTTTTCTTACTAATAAATTAAAGGACATTTAACAAATCACATTTTTTTTTATTTTTATGGTTAAATATATAATTACCATGTATCATATCACTCTACATAAGAACTTGATAGTAATATATCCCCGCTATATCTAGTTTTTTTTCACTTTCTACTAATGTTATCCTATAAAAAACACCTAGTTTTGTGGCGAACATCACATTTCTCTTACCCTCTTATTAATATGATGTTTTATTAACCCTATTTATAATGTATGTTTCCCATAAAATTATTTCCAAGTATAAATCATTATTTTAAAAAAAATTTAAGAATAAAATTTGTTGAATGAGTGGAAAATATAACTCCCAAATATTTTATAATATTCATCTATTTAAATTTAATCTCTTTGATATCTAATGTTACACAGAATACCGAGTATAAACAAATGATTAATATTATTATTTAATTTGAATTTTTATCACCTATAAATTAGAATGGTGATAAGGAATTAGATTAAATAAATTATGAAAATAAAGTTTACCAATGTTATAAAATTAGTTCATCAGTTTGAAATTAATTAGAAATAAAAATAAAAACCAATCAAATAAAAATGATGTGATTTTATAAAAAAATCACACAATATAATTTTGTATTAATAAAATAAATTAATAACTATTAATTAAATATAATAATTAAAATTATATGTTTGAAAAAAAAATAAAAATTTTAAAAGTTCATCCACTATGTTTTATGGAGATATGATATTAAATAAATTCAATTTTAAACAGAGAGAAAAATATTTTTTTTAAATATAATTTTATCGCCATTTAATGACACACATATTTTAAAAATTTTATAAACATTATATGAAATAATAATTTCTATTTTTAAAATAGTAATAGATATATTTTCTTAGTTGAAATTGTTTTTCTAAGAAGTTTCTTTTTTTACTGAATAGCGAAAATACTGCATTTTAATTGAAACCTGCATTTTCATCTAAATAATTTAAAAGTTTACAACATTTTTTAAATAAATTACTAATTAAAATTAGATAAATTATACATATATTAATCTAATTAAGGTATTTTGAAACATTTTCTTATTGAATTTGGGTTAAACAAGTTTCTGACTTTTGACAATTTCCACCTTAAAATCTGATTTCGTCGTCTTGATTGTAGGACTAATTTAAAATTAATCTTTTAAATTTTGAGAATTTAATTTGGTAAAATTGATTCCATATTTTTAATATGATGGTCCAAATTAGGTAGTATTTTCATTTTCATTTTTATGAATAAAATCATACCACTGTAAAAAAGAAATATTTATCACGGTATATGTAAAATCATTTAACAGTTAAAAGTTACGAGGTAGAAGATTAAAATACCTAAAAAATAAAACAATACATGTTTGAATAATGTTTTTATCTGTGATAAAGATACATAAAAACATTAATTATCAACCATATTATTCAAAATTGATGACACCATAATGTGGGTGGCATCATTTATAAAATATTAACTATGTAATCACTTAAACCACCTCTCATCAAGTATAAATACAACCCCAATTCCCCTCACAATCTTGGAATATCCTCAAATATATGATAAAACCACTCCTCCTAACACTTATGATTCCCAATTTCTTATTTTATCACCCAAATACTATTTCCAAGGTCTTTAAGGGGCCCTTTAAGGATGTGATATTAAAGAGGTAATTTTCTCACAATCACATCGCTTAATTTCTTTTCATCTTATACTTTATCATCACCTTCTTCATCAATAAAGTAATGATAACTCAAATTTCATTTATATAATATAATTTTATTTTTATAATTTAATATATTATACATATCCAATTTATCACCTCCTCTTGTTCAATGAAATGAAACTATTCTACAAATTATATTGGTTAATCGTCTCTATGAAGAATGATTTCATTTGTTTTCCATTACTTCTTTCATGGATGGTAATAGAACAATGATTCTAGATAAATGATATTTTAATAACTGTATATTACATTATTTCATGTACTTTATCTAACATATAGGCTTAAAATTAAATAAAATGAAACTATTTTTGTGACGTTCGGAAAAAAATGCTAAAAATAAACAGAACATTTATCATTAACATTTTATCAAATTATTAAGCCCTGTGTATTAAATAAAAATAGAATTTACAAACATTAAAACATCTATAAGTTCCTGAATAAAATTTAATTTCACTTCTATAGTTTTATTTCTAATTTAAATTAAAATACATAATTATACACAAATTAACTAACTAAGAACCCATTAAACGAACTCACTCAAAATAATGAAAATAATAATTATTAATAATTAATATGGGTATTATATTTTAATTGGATCATAAATGGTTTTATAAATATAAATTCAGTTATATAGTGAATTAATAACATAATTTTATCCACTATACTATATATTAAATAATGCTTCACTAAAGGGAAGTGTGAGGTAATGGTTTTCACGACTCATTGTTACTTAATTGTGATATATGCCTTATTCACCAATTATTTATATTATGTGGTCTGTATACCTATATTTGATATATAATATAATAAATCTTTATATATTCATGGTATTAAATATTATTCATTAATTGATATTAATTATTTTGGTGTGCGATTTAACTGATTATAAAGTGGTAAGGGATTTATTAACTCAATATTCATTTATTGGGTTATAAATTTATTCCATTATGTATGTCATACTAATGTTATGTGTGAACTTCCTTATTATTATCAGATGTTTTATTTCTAATTTTTTTACATGGATTTATAGATGATATAAATAATCAATTCTTTTTATTATGGGAAAAATCATATATCATTTGTACATTCAGTGTTTAATTTGAAAGTTATCTAAATAACTGTGGAAATAATGATAAAATGGTTCTTTTCAATCAATACATATATTTTTAATAGGACATATTTTTTTGAATTAAATAGAACATTTTTTATATGTGTAATTTTATTAACGTTCATTAAGTGTGGTAGGTAATAATTAATGAAATATCCCTGATGCATCGGTAGTCTAATGAGTCAAATCATTTATCCAAATCAGCTCGATTTCTACCCAAAAACATAAATTATAAATAGGATTGATCATGAATGTTAATTTTGATATGATAATCATGATATTTAATATGTCCTATGTTATGAATTCCATCATTATTTTTATTCAATGTGATTTGTCTATTAGTTATAATATCAATGGTCCATTTCTATGGTCATGTGATTATCTATATGGAAGTATTTAATCATCCTTATTTACTCTCATATTATACTCAATATATTGTTTAATGGAAGGTGTTCTTAGTTATTTACCTTTAAATTTGTATTATTTTTATTTTTTCATGATATTTACACCTATATTTAAAACTTACTTATCATTTCAGCTCACACCATTTTTATGATTTATTATTCCCAAGGTTTCCAAGAAGAAAATTATGATATATATTAATGGTTATGATAATTGAAATTATAGTGTTCTAAATAAAATAAATTTTTAATTTGAATTCTGAAATATAAAATTAATTACTAATATATATAAATTTTACAAAGACAACTCTGCTATTTAGCCTATTGGAATGTGATTTCGTGTATTTTATTCTAATGTAATACTGTAAGGCACTAAATCTGGGCTACAGGAGTCTGGTTCATTACAATTCCAATTTCATCCAATTCCAGGGAATGGGTAAATGAAATATATGCAGTATGAGGGATTCATGTTTTTTATATAAGAAAACTCACTAAATATAATGTCTTGATTGATATTGAAAATAGATTTAAGAATATGAATAAAGAAATTTGTAGACAAAAAGAATATTTTGTATCTATTTTTTAACTTGGGATATTTTTTTAAATACATAATTTATATAATTTTTCATTATATTGATTTACATTAGTAGAAACATTTTTATTCAAAAGTTTTTATTTTTTATATATATTTTTACAAATAATAATATGACCTATAAGTATATGGAATAATAATTTTGATATGAAAAAACAAAAATGTATCAACCCAACATTTATATGAAAATATTAAATTGGGAATTCAAAAATGATCCAAAATTTTTTGGGAAACATATGTCAAGGACAAAATAAAAAGTCATAATATAAGATCCCTCAATCATCATATTTTAAGAAAAATAATTTTTTTTTGAAAATACTAAAATAAATGTTCTATACATTTATCATTAAATTTTAATTATAAAACTAAGGTTGGTAGTAAAACACTATTTCGTTTTATATTTTTTATAGTGCCTTTACCTTTTAATTTATTCCATATCCTCTCATAGTCATTCATCCTTCTAGCTAGTTCTATATGTAATATCACTTATTTTATATTTTTTTAATTTATATCCAAATTGGATTTATAACAATTTATTTCCTCACACTTCTTAAATTACATATACTATTTGGTTTAACACCTTCCAATTTGAAGTCACCATATGTTCTCCATGGTGCGGGTCATTATTTACTTTTTATAGGGGAGAGTTTAATTAAAATTATTAATATCAAAAAAGGTTAATTAAATTATATAGAAATATCTCTTTTTGTATATATTTTCCTTATCTTTTTTACAATCACAAATGTATTGTAGTTTAGTTAAAACCATATTTCATTAATAATAAATGGATAGAACATTTTTATCTTCTTAATTTAAACAAATATATAAATAAATTTAATAAAACTTCAAGATATCAAATGTTCATTTTATACTTTAATGTATTTTATTTCATTATTAATAAATGTATAGGACATGGATATCTTAATGTTTTTTACTATTACAAAAATATATTTAATCAAACCCTAAAATCCAAACTTTGGGATTTTATACATTAATGTACTGTATCTATTGATCATAAAAATACATATATATTTTTGTTGATCCTCCTTATTAAACCCTTTTTTATACTCAATATTTTCATATTTTAATGCAACAAGGTCATGGTTCGTTCTACTTTTAACTTTAATTGGTCATGAATCGCGAGTAAAAGTGGGTATTTTTTGGGTCATCCACTATATAGAATCCTTCTCCATGCTCAGGGTTCATAAATTTTAATTATTATAAGACACTAATCCTTGTACTCCCTAATTTAAATTATAATTTATCATCAATATAAATAAGAGATATTTTATTGGTTCATCCTTCAAATACCATAATTTCCATCATTTTGAATTGTATAATTTAATGATAATATGGTACATAACTTTGTATCTATCAATTAAATTATGGTTTTCAATAAATTAATATTGAATGGGTAATGTGTAAAAGGATTAACTAAAGGATTATATTGATTAGTAACTAAAAATATTAACAAAAAATCAAATATAAAAACAAACATGGGATAAATTATGTCTATTAAATAGATAAGGCAAAAAAAAACCATTTCATAATTAAATTGGATAACCTAACTTTTAGAAAAATATTTGGATATAGAGAGAAAAAAACAAGTGACAAATCAATATAAATAGACGATGTTATACAGAAAATATCAAATGAATTCCAGGAAAATATCTATAATTTCAACCGCATTATAAAAACATATATTACCAAAACCAGTGACCTAATATAATTCATAATGGAATATGGTTATAAAATTTTATAAAATCATAAATTAAAAAAAACTGAGAATTTTATTCATTATTACTTTTACCCGGACGTAATACCTATATAATTAATCAAAAATAAAACATTTAAATCCTTGAAAACTAATAGATTTGTAAAAGTGCTTGAAGATTTAGACCTTGCTACATTATAAATACGATGATAAAATTTTAATCCATCTCAGTATAACATATTCAATGTTCATATTTAATATGATGATAATTTAATATATTAATCATTATTTTAGCTAAATACATCAAAAAATAGAAGGTTATATTTGAATAAATGGTAACTAAATTTATAAAGTTATTGATGGTTGGATAAAAATCCATGTCAATCTCTGAAGTCTATATTTATAAATTTTTTGATTCAAACTCTATATAATGGCCTTAAGAGTGGTATTTAAGAGGGGTGTCAAGAGAATAGGAAGGAATCATGTATTCAAAGGGATAAATAATAAAAAGAAAAGGGAACATTTGATAATTAACAAATGTGTAAGACAAATCCCTTTGATCTACTTATCTTCTCTTTTTTGAAAAAAATTATCATTTTCCCATTTTATTTCTAGTCTCTATCTCTATATTTACATCTATTTTTATTATATATAAAAATATATCAGTTGACCACTTAAATTTATTCATTCTATGTTTATTCTGATTCATTGAACAAATAATTCCCATGGATTCATACATGTGTTATATTTTTAAATTATTGATTGAATAAGTTCAATGAATAGAAATTTTCCTTTCATTGATCATCGATCAAATAAGTTTTTGGGGAAAAGGACACTTATATATAATTGTTATGTGGGAAATGTTTGTACTCAGTGTTCTATAGATCTAATCATAAGATAATTCTATGTCTTTATGTTAAACAATGATAATTTTAGGGATTATATAATTTAATTTATATAAAATAGGGAATATTTGAATTTCTTATCTGAAATATCTTGGACACTTCTAGTGTCATATCCACATAGAAAATAATTATTTATATTCTCATCTAATCATCCACAGAATGAATCCCTATTTAACTTAAATTCAATATCTTTATTTGCGTTTGAATTTTTTTCGAAAAATATACCATTATACTCACCATGATACTCTAGAGATTTATTTAATATCTATTTACCATATTCCATTATAATTATCATATATCATCCATTAATTAATCATATATAAATGGCAGAAATTGATTCCATTATTAGAAAATTAATTTTTTATATGATTATTATCGAATTTTTTCCAAAGCTTTATTTACATTATTCATTTACATTTTAATGCTTCTATTTTTCCACTTTATGAAATAGTTTTACTCTAATTTATTTTACTAATGATAATTGTTTTTAAAATATTATTTTTGAAAGATATATTTAAATTCAAACTCTCTTAAATTTCCTATTCCAAAGAATCACTTTTCCCAGATCTATGGACTACCAATACCTAGGATTTCCACTGAAAAAATCTCACAAATAGAATTTAAGTGATTCAACATCAATAGATAAACCACAATTTCCCAAATATATTTTAAATTACATGGGGATCTTGGTAGCCCGCTCACAAATTATTCATTGTATCCTCTGATTTTCCAGTCATTATATTAAAATTTTGTAAAAGAACTATGATTTTTTCATGTTACACCTTATTCAATTAAAAATTAACACTCTAAAAGAGACAATTAGTTATATCAATCTATATTTCCTCCCACTATAATTTCCATGTGAATTAATGATAAATATTTATTAATCCATGTTGAACTACCCTACTAAAATTGGGATAAAAATTCTGAACATCATATTTGGGATCCAAAAATATTTTATAGAAATAGATTATTGATTTTGATGATAGTGATCACATATTAGTGGTATCCTCAATATTTAATGTTCAATTATTCATATTTATTCTAAAATCAAATAACTGTCTCTCCATTACACAGTTCATAGGAATAGTAATGATGTCAATATGATGTAACATCATATGATCTCTCCCCTCATGAGTCTATGAATGAAAAATCTTACATCATGCCTATCAAAAAACCCTAATATTTTGATTCATTTAACAATGGAGTTATCATAATCAATGAATATTCAATAATATTTCCACTTCTTATTATTAAGATAATTAGAATGGAAAAGTCTAAAGACATTGCACCTATATTTTTCCCACTCATAAGAAACACCCTTCTAAGTCAAAATCTTAATTTATGATGCTATTATCAAGAAGTATTAAATGGATCATTATTTTTATCCATCAAATTTGAGGAAACTCTAAAACTTTAAAATGTTCTTGTGTGACACTAGAGACATCACTAACCATAATTTAATTATGTCAACTAATATACCCAAATTAGAGATAACATATCCAAATAAATTCACTTCCTATACAAAAAATTGAAATTTGGAAAAAAATATAATATATTCTCTATTAGAGTATCTAGAACACTCATCAAATCCCATTAAATATCATATTCTGTTCCTGAGTGATCTAGTATATCATTTTAAAACACCAAAAGAAATGAGTTAATGTATTTATAGAAGATATAACTCATTGGTGATAAGAAAATACCATAAAAATTAGTATCATTTTATTACATTACCATGAACTAATAATATATATACCTTATCTTCAAATTAAATTAAGAATTTCTATCTCCTCCTCCCTCAATTTTTGATATCCCAACATCAAATTGAACTTTAAATACACTATGACTCCTTTATCCAAATGGATAGATCATTAGTACAAGGTAAGGTTTATTTATTCTTCACCACCATGGAATTAAACATATGTTCTAAAATTTATATTCAAAATCTAAAATCAATATTATTATAATAAAAAATTGCTCCCACTGAATGATAAACACTCGTTCAAATAAATCTTTTTTCCTCCAAATCCTCCTACTTGATCTTCAACACTTACTATTCATCAATAATTGTATGATATGAAGGAAATTATATTAAATTTAATTTGGGAGACAAGTTATTATATAACTCCACATCTCTATCTAGGTATATTCTTTGTAATGTTTTGGAATACACTTCCTTAAACTCCTTGAGATCTAAGTATATGATATCCTTGGAATAAGGCAATGTATTCAATATCATTCTTTATAAACAAAAAACACACTAAAACAAACCCATGATATATTTAGGTAATTAAAAATCTATACTTTTAATTATAGGTAATTCATCTGAGTAACTAATTTATTAATTATTTTTATACATAGAAAAGTCTTCTTTAAATATGAAATAAATTGAATTAGTTGGCCTAAAATGACTAAAAAGGTCATTAATTGTTCAAAAATGTATTTTTAAAAAATAAATCCATTTATGTTATACAAATTTAATCATTGAAAATGTCATCTTCTCATAAAAATGGGATTACAATATGTTTTATTATTTTATTCAAAAAATAAATTTAAAATTTTTTGAATTTTAAATTAATAAAAACTAACTAAGTTCATAAATTCTGAATATCAAAATTTTCTTAATATGAATTTTCATCTTTTTCTTAAAATGTTAGTTTTCATTTGAAAAACGGTTTTCACAAAACCTGTAATTTTTATGACTTTATAACTACATAAAAATAATATATAGGAATAGAAAAGCATTTATAATGATAAAATATGAAACTATGAAAAAATATTATTAGTTTTTAAAAATTCTTTGAGGATATAAATATTATGTTTAACATTATTATAACTTATTAAAAGTTACTTTAACAAAAATATTATTTTCAGGGTTTTATATGAAGAAATTATTATCAACTAAAATCTGGTTTCTCTTTCCATGAAGGCCGCATAAAATTTAAATTTATTGTTATAAATTAATTTATGTTATTAAAATAATTTTCTTGGATAATTTTATATTATATTCGAATTAAAATTATAAAAATATTGTTTTTCTAAAAACAATTTTTATTCAATTAATTTTTTTAATTTTAAAATAAACATTTCACACAATTTAAAATTTTAATTGATAAATTATTTTAAAATTATACATCATGATGAAATTAGTAAAAATTTTCAAACTTAATTTTTATCATTATATTTAAATACTATGTTTAGAAATAAATTATCATGTTAAATGTAAATCAGGTCAAAAGTTAAAAATTAAAATACCCTAAAATATCATGTTCTTTTAAACAAATTAGCGGTAGAGTTTATTTTAGACCAAAAATCTCTATAACAAACTATATTTTACATATATTGACTATTAACCCTTTAATATTGAACATAAATTTTTGAAACTATAAGGGTTACTCCCAAAACTGTCATTCTTATAACTCATAAAAGTGTAACGTCTCTACCACATCAGGACTCAATTGTCTTCCATATTTAGCTTTGAATATCTGAAATATTTATCATCCTATAACCTTATACCATATTGAAAATATTTTTTTCACTCTTATATTGCATAAGTATTTCATTTCCAAGGTTACTTCAATGAAAATTACCGTCCCAGATATATGTTTGATCAACTACATAAAATTTCTCATAAAATATATTCAATAAAATTTATTATATAAACAATAATATAATTATATGAATAAAATTTATATACTATAATGTTACCATATAAATTGAAATTGTTTTATCTTTCCATTTATCTCATATATTAAGAAGAACAAAATTTTCATTCGTGTGAACATGCAGACTACCACCACAACACAAAACAATATTCATTTTTCATCACCCAAAATAAATGATTGTCAATTTAAATTTTTAAATATAATATATAATTTTATTATATCATTAAAATTATGTTATGGAAAAGTTTATAACCTTTTAATGATATGATTAACAAATTATCATTTGTAATCTAACCTTTTAAAGTGTTCTAAGTGGAAAATATTTTATTCAAATTATGTGATGTTTTCAATTATATTAATTTTTCATATAATTAATTTTTAATTCTAATATATTACACTAATAACCACTAAATAATATGATTATTCTTCAATTTTAATTTCATTATAGCTAAATTACCTCATAATCATCCACAAATCAAGGTAGGTTCATGTTTTGTTTGATTTAACCACCTTCTTCAATAATAATATATATTTATATCATAGATGACTACGATAACTGTAACAACCTGATATTTTTTGATATATATTATATTAATTTATTTTATATCTTGTTTTGTACGCTACACCAAGATTATCTTGCGTCATATGCAACACTTTATTAACTTGCATTATACGCAACACTATTCTTGGATCGTGTTACACACAATTTCAATTTCATTTGGTTTAAATTATTTTATTCGACATTGATTATAAATTTTGTTAAATATATAAATGAACTATGTTTGGATTATTTTATATGTACCACCAAAGGAAGCTTTCACTACACACAACCCTAACTTGGCTTTCATTTGACGCTAGAGCGGCCTTCCTTGATTGCTTGCATTATACGCGATACTGAGTTTCACTAAACAATGATATATTATTATATAATTATTTAAATGGGATATAAACAAGACACAATGAATATTATTAACCAAAATTTCAATTTAATATAAAATTTTCATTCATCTTACACATGATATGAGAACAAAATCAATTTTTTGTATAAAAGATGTATTTTTCAAAAATGCAGTTTTACAGCATTTTGATGGAAAACCGATTTTAAATATAGTCTTTGACAAGTTAATAAGTTCAATTAGACATAATAAATTTTTTCATTTTATTCGGGATATAAAATTTTTTGTTGGATAATTTTTTGATATTTTTCTGATAACTTTCATATATGGATGAATAGTAAAAATACAATAAATTTTACAGAAAAACTAATTTTTTCATCGAGATATTTTTTATTTTTAAATTATAATATTGAATGGTTTTAAAGTATAAATAAAATATATTTTTACCATTTAGTATAATTTATTTCATTAGAATTAATTTTACATTGAATTCATTGGTAAATACATTTCAATCTTTTGAAATGTTTTACCCTTTAAAACCTAATTTCTCATCAATGACATTAATTTTAAATTAATTTTTGAAACATCTATTTTTTGAATTTGAAAAAATGTATTCCATTTTTGGAATCAGGAGGTCCAAAAAGTGTAAATTGGTAACTTTTATTTTTAGACATTATGAATTGTAACTTGGAAAATTATATTTACCAAAGATAAATATATATTAGGTAGTTAAGGGTAAAATTAATATTATAAATTTACATTAACACTTGTATTAATATAATTGTATGATTATATTTTTTCTGAAACAAACTTGGGACTAAATGGTATCTATTGGACCCCAATTGGATAATATTAAGACATTTAATCTATTTTATTTAAAGAAAAGCTAAATATGTATCACTCAAACTCTAATAATTAAATTATTTTTAATCTAATGTTATAATGAATTTAAATTCGATTCAAAGTACTCATTAGAAAGATAAAATGTTTTTATTATTCATGGTAACATATTATTAATTGTTTTGAAGTATATAATTACCTTAATATCTTAGACATTAATGATGCAAAAATTATTTATTTACTGAAAAATCAATAGTATAGTTTTTATTTAATTAATAATACCCCTAAAAAAGCCCAAAAACATGACCAAACTATATTGGTTGAGTATATATAAACCATAATCATACAAGGGTCGACTGTTTTACCATTTAGAGCATTATAAAAAAGATTATGACACTTATATTATATTATTTTAAATAATGTCAAAATTTTCACCTACAAAATTTAATAAATATAACATTTTAAATGTTGGTTTTTTTAAAGATAATTCCAACTAAAAGTATTATTATGAAATATATTAGATTTATCTTCATCATATTATTTTTATATTATTGTAATTAAAATAATAAATATATGAAATAATTATACAAAAATGATGTAGTAATTATTTTATTAAATGAAATATCAAATAAACAGTTTTAAAAATATTAAAATAAATATTATATGAACTACTTAATGATCATCCAGAATTTTATAGATGAATATGACTTGTTAGGAATATATGAAATATTATGGTTTGAATCTATCTTCTTTATGTATTTTATTTAAATTCCAATAAACGAATAGTGTCAAAATTGACACTATTGATATTTTATAAAAATAACATATTATTAAATTACTTAAAAATCACCAAAAATATTTCAAAATTTCAAATTCAAATTTATATGGTCTAAAATATCCTAATGTATCCAATTATTGAAAATTCACAACACATAATTATGTATTTATACCTATTTAATGTTTAGAATAAAATTACCACAAATAAAATTAAATACATTAAATAAGGATAAATTAAAATGATAATGTTTAAAATACAATGAAAACATGTATAATTTTTATTGGGTTATGATATTACAAAAATATC
Source organism: Viscum album (assembly GCA_963277665.1). Classification (NCBI taxonomy): domain Eukaryota; kingdom Viridiplantae; phylum Streptophyta; class Magnoliopsida; order Santalales; family Viscaceae; genus Viscum; species Viscum album. The sequence goes on from OY728165.1 coordinate 1,155,749,612, forward strand.
TCATCCAATATTATATGTTGAGTCATTTTTCTATTTTTTAAGTGGTTTTTGATTTAATTAAAAATTAATATTTTTGAGGTTTCCAAAGTACCCCTCTCCTATCGTATAAAAGGGAACCTCTTCCCTCTCATCTTCACTCTATATTGAACCTTAAAACTCGGCCAAAACCTATCCATTTTCCATCTCCACTTCCATAGAAACATACAAGAGGTCTTGGTCTTCTTCAAAGACCATATTTAGTGCCTGAAAATGAGGTTTGCAAGAGGCGCGTCAGAGAAGAGAGGTTTGGATACCTTCATAGCCTATCAGACCTAAGTTAAGGGAAAATCTCGCAATTTAGTATTGTCTAAGATTTTTTATACTTAAGTATTTACTGGGAAATATTTATCATCTACATCTATGTTTCCTAAATATTTAATACTATTTATATCCTCCAGCAGTTTTTTAAATACATTTTTACCCATTGATGAATTTTTATTAAAAGCTATGAAATGAATCTTTTATTATTTTCGGTACGAGATACTTTTTCACTTTTTCAGAATAAGTTCTAAATTTTTTTTTACTAAATATACATGAATAGATATTTATGGTTTCATAACACCTTATATCCATGAATCTACATATAAAATATTTCTTGATTATTTTCAAAAAAATTCATTTCTTTTAATATTTCATGGCATTTTGAGAAAAGAAAATGATTTTGAAGAAGAAAGGATTTCTTCCTCTGGAATTCGTTTCAAGTGTTTTATCAGAACTATTTTCCATCAATGATTACATTCTGTAATATGGTTATGTTTCAAGTACAATTTCCCTATTATTTACATGGTATAATTTTGTTTATGATGAAATGATATCTATTTGTTTTATAAGGATTGTGTTATGATGGGATGATGTTTATATATCCCATTTTATTTGATAGGTTATTATGAATGATTTTATTTATTTTTTGGAACATGTAAGAATTATTTCATTATGAGATGGATGGAACCTTTTTCCCTCTAATTAATTGGTTAAATATTTATATCTCATGAGATAGACAGGGTTGGAATGGCATGTAAACCTGGTTTTAAAATGGAATTCATCCCCAATGATGGTCTTGGAATAAATGCCTTGGAAACTATGGAAATCATAATATGACTTCAATAATTACATGTTTTATGCCAATTCTATTCTATCATGGTTAATTTTTTTTTGATATATGACTTACGTACAACAAAGATTTATATTATAACTCAAGATTTTGATTTTTATACTTTTTGTTCAAGTTTTTATGTAAAATTGTATATGGTTTGTTTTAATTGTTTCCATTTTTACCCTTACTGAGTATTTAAGCTCACTCTTTTTATGTTTTCTTTCCCCTGGGATATAAAGAACTGTTTTTGGTAGGAAGAAAGTGGAAGATATTTATGGGAGATGGTGGAAACATTTCACCATGTTTACAAGATTATGTTCTGAGTTTCCAAAGACAGTAAACTATTACGGTATTTGGGTGTCAGTTTTTGTTATGTATTAAGTATTCCCCAAAAGTAATGTAATATCTATGTATGTCAAGCTTCGATATCTAGAGTTTGTATTAGGGCAATGGTCTAGTCTACCTTTGGAAACTAGGATGAAAAAACATTAGTTTTGTCTTTATAGATATTTCTAATATACGTCTAGGGATGTACCTAAGTGTAAGTATAAGTATATGTTAAAATCCTAGAATTATGATAATGCTCAGGAATAAAATAGGATTAACCTTATGATATTAGAGATTAAAATTACTTCACATTTATTATAATTTTTCCTAGTATGATTTTTGTCTCTCACGCTATTCTTTTAGTGTTTTAGTCAAAGGAGGGAACCAAAAGGAATTGAGTAAACATTTAATCTGCTAAACAAATTGATGACTATGAGAAATGAAATTGTGTGAAGACTAAACTAAAAGATATTGTGATTATTCTGAATCAGTCATCATGGTATATGATTTTCAATGTGAACTTTAGTGGTATTACTAAGTCATCAAATAAGAGGAAGATAGAATTTCATTCATATTTTCATAGGGATGAACATAGAGGAATTAAAATTAAACATCCTACATATCAATAAGAAGTGAATAATAACCTTGAAGAATACCTCAAATAGGGTGGATGATTTATCTGTTTAGGGAAAAGGGGCATATAGTTGCATACTATCAGAGAGTTCAATGTATTATCTACGGATAACACAGGAATTACCCAACTCAATGTTGGGACTGTAGAGGTTACATCTAAATAGATAAAGGACATATTATATTACAATCATTTAATAGAATGTATTGTAGAGTTTATGTATTGGAATTAAAGAATAATTTTGTTGATGTAATTTTATAGTATATTGGGATATCTATTTACTTGTCCACTGTGGTTTTCTATAAGTATATTGTATAGGTAACCATGAAAAGTGATTGACATATTTTTTGGAACGTAGATGATATGTTCATAATGAAGGGATATGGAGAAAACAATGTATTTGCTATTATTAATGAGCTCATGAATGATAAAAAGTGATAGTGATATCATGGTTTCAGTATATATAAAGCTTGGGATTTTGGTATGTGGAAATAGTTATCTTTTTGCAGCATTCATTTTTTTACTAAGGATCTATTATAATTCATGTTTCAAGAGAATACTTGGTTAAGTTATTTACATGTTTGGAATGTGACCGATAAGATATATCTTATGATATATGGGGGATAAATGATCGTATTCACATGCTGACTATATGACCATTCTAGTAATAGTTTTGTTTGTACTATGAGATTGGACAGAAGTATTTTGGATAAGACTAAACATAATAATGGATTAATTTGGACATCAGATAGTATTGTTTAAGGCTAGACATTTTTTTATATTAATTTTTTAATGTTATAATAGTATAGTATTAGATAACGGACAACCCGTAGGATAGGAAACAACCAGTCATGTCGTACAAGGATGTGGGAATTGAACCAACAATTGAAGTGTTAAGGGCCTTTATCACCTACCACGGGCCTATGAAAAGTCCCTAGTAAGTATAAATTAGTTTTATTTTAATTAAGTCGTATGATAAATGACATGTAAGTCCATTTTTGGAACCATATATGATTAATCTCACCATAGATAGACTTATGTATTATTGATAACATGTGATAAACTTTTTATTGAGATAGTTGGAATGACTTATACTTTTATTTCATGATCTTCAAACACTTCACAAATGAAAAATTCAATTTTATTTCATTAAATTAGAGGTAATGTGGAAATTGTTCCGGGAATGACCAATGGTAATATTACCCAGAAATCATGTAAATATTTTTCCTTATGCAAAAATTAATCAACTTTAGAGAAACGATCATGAAAACCAATAATGATATCCCAGTACCCACATATGCAATGAAACATATGGTACCACCAATCATCACAAATTTATGGCTTTGTGATTTTTGACTTTTTTAAATCCATGTTCACTACCACTCTCTATCAGAACATAATGGTTAGATTTCTCTTACATATCGATGTTTTCACCTAATTTCTCCTATATTTAAACCCAGTGATGAGTTAATTTGGTTAACTATTATGTTTCATACTTTACTTTTATAAATTAATTTTTATTATTCTTTTTAACTATGTGGGTTTCTAGGAAATAAAATTTCATGTAGTAAATCATTTATAACTCCGACAAATTTCGAGGGTGAAATTCATTTTAAGGGGGGTAGAATGTAAGACCCGAAGATTTTATGAGATATTTTCTATTAATTTATTTGATGTCGTGTGTTGTATGCTATACCAATATTATCTTGTACTATATGCAACACCGTATTAGCATGCAGTATACATAACACCATTCATGGCTCGTATTACACACAATTTCAAGTTTGATTGGTAGAAATTATTCTACGCAACATTGAGTATAGATTTTGTTCAATTTATAATTGAACAAAGTTTGGATTATGTTTTGAATAGCACCAATGGAAGCTTTCACTACACATAAAACTGATTTTGCCTGCATTACATGCAAGAGCGGCCTTCCTTAATAACTTGTGTTGTACGTGATATTGAGTTTCACAAAACAAAGATATATTATTATATTATTATTTATATGGGATATAAACTAGCCATTATGAATATTAATAACCAAATTTTTTATTTTATGAAATATTATCATTCATCTTACATAATATATGAGAACAAAGTCAATTTTTCAGATAAATTAAGTATTTTTTTTAAAAAAAATGCAGTTTTACCGCCTGTTAGTGGAGCACCCATTTAAAATATCGTTTTTGAAATATTTATAAGTTAAATTTGAAAAAATAATTTTTTTATTTTGGATCAGGATATAAAAATATTCATTGGATAATTTTTTGATGTTTTTCTGATAACATTCATATTTTGATGTATAGAAAAAATACGCTAAATTTTACTTTAAAACAACATTTTCATTGAGAAAATTTATATGGTTAAATTATAATATAAAATCAATATAAATTATAAATATAATATATTTTTAACATTTAATATAATTTATGTAATTATCATTAATTTTATATTGAATTCATAAGCAAAAGCATTTCAATTATTTGAAATGTTTTAACTTTTAAAACCAGTTTTCTCAACAAATAGATTTATTTTAATTAAATTATTGAAAATTTTGTGTTATGAATTTGTAAAAATGGATTAAATATATGTAATCAGGAGGTCCAAAATGTGTAAATAGGAAACGTTTTTTGGACATTATGAATAATTACTACTGTAAATTTTATTTACCATAGTTAAATATAAATCTTGAAATTAAGGGCAAAAAAAATATTATAAAATTACACTAACACTTGTATTAATATAATTGGATGATTATATTTCAGCCTAAAAGATAATTATGTCTAAATGGTATCTATTGGAACCATCTTGGATGAGATTAATACATTAAATTTATTTTATTTAATGAAAAGTGAAATATGTCTCACTCCAACATTAATAATTATTTTATTTTTTATACATGGTTATACAGAATGTATATTAGATTATAAAAGCAAATTTGAAAGCTAATTTTTATTAATTATCATTTTAAAATATTTGTAATTTTTTATAAATATATAATTACCTTTATAGCTTATACATTAATGATGCAGAAATTATTTATTCGGTGAAAAATCAATAATGTAGTTTTTATTAAAATAATAATACACCTAAGAAGGACCAAAAACATTATCAAAACATATTGGTCGAGTATATATAAACCATAAGCATCCAATGGTAGACTTTTAGACAATTTGGATCCATATAAAAGGGATTATGACACTTATATTATTTTATTTAAATTGACTCCAAAGTTGCCACCATCATAATTTAATAAATATAACATTATAATTGTTGGGTTTTTTAGAAGATATATTATACTAAAATTATTATTATAAAATATATTAGATATATATTTATCATATTATTTTTTGTTTAATATTTATCTACCAAATAAGTATATTAAATAATTATTCAAAAATATTGTAGTAATTATTTCTTTAAGATAAATATCAAATAAATGGTTTTAAATAAATTAAAATAATTATTATATGAGCTAATTAATGTGTTTCACGAATTTTATAGATTCTGATGACATGTTATAAATCTATTAAATATTTTGGTTTGAATATATCCTATATCTGTACTTTATTTAAATTCAAATAAATGAATAGTGTTAATGTTGACAGTATTAATATTTTATAAGAATAACATATTATTAAATTGTTTAAAAATAAAAATAATATTTAATCAATACAAATTGAAAATTAAATTGTAGACAATTTCATACATTATCCAATTTTTGCCAATTCACTACACATATATAAGTATTTATAAAATTAAAATTTTAAAATATTATTACCACAAATTAAATTAAATTTATTAAATAAGGATAAATCAAAATGATAAGGTTTAAAATAAAATCAAAACATGTCTAAATTTTATTAGTTGATGAGATTACAACTCTATATCATCTCATATTCAACATTGAGTCATTTTGGAGGTTTTTAAGTGGTTTTTTTAATAAATTAATATTTTTGAGGTTTCCAAAAGTGCCACTCTCCTCTCTTATAAAAGGGCACCTCCTTCCACTCCCCTTAACATCATTTTGGGCCTTCAGACATGGAAAAACCCAATCTATTCCCCTTCTCCACTTACCTATAAACATACTAGGGGTCCTAGTACTCTTTAAAGACCTACTTTACTGCCCTAATAAGAGGTTTAGAAGAGGCGTGTTGAAGAAGATGAAATTCGGATACATACAAAGCATATCAGACCTAAGGTAAGGGAAAATATTGAATTATCATTTTTATCCAAGATTTTTTATACTTAATTATTTAAAAGGTCATATTTATCATCCACATCCATTTTTCCTAAACATGTAGTATTATTTCTATCCTACTGAAAAATTTTAAATCCAATTTTACCTATTGGTGAATTTTTATTAAAATATTTGAAAGGAATCATGTGTCATTTAAAGTAGGAGATACTTTTTGATTTTTTCATAAAAAGTATGAGCATTATTTTTGTTTTAAAGTATACGACATGAACATATTTTTAGGGTTTCATAACTCCATATTTCCATGAAGTTTCCCCTATAATATTTCATGATTATTTTCAAAAAAATTCATTTCATATAAAATTACATGTCATATTGAGAAAATAAAATTATATTGAAGAAGAAACGATATTTTCCTCAATAATTAATTTCAAGTGTTTTATCAAAAAAAATTCCATATGAGATGACATTGTTTAATATGGTTTTGTCTCAAGTGTAATTTCCAAATTATTTACATCGTTTGATTTTGTTTATGATGAAATGATATCCCTTTTTTATATGGATTATGTTATAATGCGATGATGTTTATGAAACTGATTTTATTTTTTGGGTTATGTTGAATAATTTATGGTTATTTTGTGGAACATGTAAGAATTATTTTATTATAAAATTTTTAGGAACTATATCTCTATTCAATTCAATGGGTAATGATTTATATCTAATAAGATAGACATGACTGGAGTGGAAAGTAAATATGGTTCAGTAATACAGGGTTAGAATAGCAAGTAAACCTAGTTTAGTAATGGACTTCATCCACTATGATGGTTTTGTCAGCAATGCCTTGGCTGCTATTGACATCATAATATGTTCTTATTAGTTCTCCATAATTTCATGTTTTATTACCATGCTATCCTATCATGGGTAGTGTTACTTTATGATAAATGCCTTACGTACTGCCAATATTTATTTCATAACTCAATATTTTAGGTTTCTACATTATGTCTGTGTTTTTATTTTCCAATGTATATTTTTTGTTTTATTTTTTCCATGTTTACCCTTACTGAGAATTTGACCTCACCATTTTTATTTTTTCTTTCCACAAGGATATAAATAATTATTTCAGATATGAATTCCAAAGAATAAGTTCATTATGGGAGATGTTAAAGATCTTTCACAATGATTACAAGATTATGTTCCTAGTTTCCAAATACACTAAACTAATACAGTCTTTGGGTGTCTGTTTTTTTAATGTATCAAATATTTATCAAAATTAATGCAATTACTATGTACATCAAGATTGGGTCTCTATAATAACATTTGGATAATAATGATTATGGACACTACTGTTATGAAACTAGAACCAATAATCAAAATTTCAAACACCTAAATGTGGAAAATATAAAAAATTCATCTATAGAATGACAATTTATAAAAAGTATGAATAAAAAATGTATATTATTAAGATTTTATAATCTTTTATTGATATAAATATTCATTTCATTCATGAGGTAATCATGAATTAATGAAATCCATGAAATGTAGAAATATTTTTCATCTCAAATATCACTTATTCATATATGTTTGGTATTATGCTCTTATTTTCAATGATATGGGGTATATATGACCTATTTGAGATATAATATCATGAATTATATGTTAATAATCATATTTGAAGTTAAATTTAAATCCCCCTCTTTCAAGGGGTTTTGGTTTTAATGATTCATTAAGATATAAGGGTCTTCTTGGCCTTAATTCTAATTCTTTAATATATAAAACATTTTTTGCACCAGGTTACCATTATATGGAGTATTTATTACCCATGGATGTATATTTATCACACTAATTTTATTTAATGGGATTTAGTTTCCATATCATATTCCCTTATTCAAGTGAAAATTGATTAAGTAGTTTCCCCAGTAGTGGGTATCTTTAGTAACTCAATTTTCATTAATTGAGTTATGATCATTCTTTAAATTTATTTTATATATGTAGGGTTCAAATTATATATTTATTTTATTTTGTGGTATTATATAATTTTTGTATATGGGTTTACATTTCTTCCACCTAAACCCTTATCTATGTATTCATCACTTCTTGGTTTGTGTTCATTTGAAACCATCCACCTTTTTCTCTAGATGGATTATGATTACATCGTTTCAGTATTGAATTAAGGGTATACCCATTCCTCTATATGGTCTGAACATTACATTGTATATAATTCATTTTTTATTATGTTCACTGAAAAATTAAATTATTTTATACACATGGGGAAAATTATTGGGAAGCCTTATATTTTTATTCCAATAAGAATGATTAATGTAAAGTTAACTATGTATTTTTTGAACATAAACATTCTTTCTTGAGATGACTACTGATCATGTTATCCCTATTATTAGCCTGGGGAAAAGTATTTACAATGTTGATGATATTTACTAAATCTTAGGTTGATATTGTATTGATATTATGTATCCTTCATTATATTAATAATAATGATTTCAATTTTCCAAAATCTCTTTAGGGAATGGTATGAAAATGTATTTTTGACTTTTATTATTAATGAATTGTAATTAATCATGTGATGAGTAGAATCCACTATTATACGTCTTATCAATGCATTGATAAGTCTCACAATACAAAACATGTTTGGGTATTGTATGAATACCATCCCAATATATCATGATTTCTTTATTGTGATCTCAGTGACAAGTAAATGTCTTGGGGAATGGATTTAAAATCATGTTTCTAATGTCAAAAATTATGTATTACATTACATTGAGATTAGTATTATTGATATCCTTGTACTAAATAGATATCACATGTGATGTAATTTATGGGTTATGTTTAATATTCATTATAGATTTAGTATTTTTTCTTATAATTGAAAAAATATATATACTTGATAAAAATATAATGGGGTTTTTAGGTTATTTTTCCTATTATATCATCTTTTTACATAAAAAGATCCTCAAAATATAAGATATGAAATAATAACTTTGATTTTTTAGTTATGTATATTTATATCTATGATCTTATAGATAGCATCAATGTGAGTCTATTATGTATTGGATTATGGAACTAAATATGGAACTGTAGGTCTAAGGCATCCAACATCCAATAAATCAACACCATGATCCTAAAATAATATTTATTTCCTTATTTGTTTGATGCAAGAACCAATATATAAAACATGCATTCATAAAATATAAATTATTTAGCAAAAAATCATATGTTAATTCCATGAATGTCTCAATCACATTGAAATATTTGAATTCTCCCATTAGTTGCTATAAAATAAACTCTTTGTTAATATCATTCAATATGGTCCTTAAAAATTACCATCCAATCTATCCCAATTATGATTTCAAATGTGTTTATATAAAAAAACATCTATTTATCTAGATCTCTATGCTAATAAGAATAATAGAATATGAGGACACTTAAATATCTATTTTTTTTCCTTTCTATATTATATTTTTAGATCTCTAAGTAATTGGAAATAAATACCCCCTAAAAATTGAACTATTTTACTACTCATGTATATATAAGTTAATGATATAAACCTATATCAATAATTGAAAATACCATATTAAATGAAATGAGTACAGTATATCACATATTCAAATCTCATACTTTATATTCCATTGATACATGTTCTATACTACTTTTTTCCTATGATTTTTTGAATATAACCCTTCAATGGATTTCTATTAGTGGTTGATTATAATTTCTTCTTCATCTTTATTTAAATACTACACTTTCATACTAGATCCTTGAATATATTTTTAACCGTAAATGATATAATCCAGAGATAAATAACTAAAAATATTATTTAAATTCAAAATATTAATACATGGGTATTAAACCATAGGTATGTTATGACAGTCTTTCCACGGTGTGCTACATTACCACACTAGTATCACATAATCTGTTTCCTCCCCTAAGATGAATGTGAGATTTTGATCTCTTTTAATAACTTATTTTCTTATATTCATCCCATTTTCTTTTTTATCTACTGTACTAATTTTTTCCTACATCATGTTGAAGGAAAAAATAATTCTTTCCATTAATATCAATCTACTTTACCTTTTCATTAGATTTATTATTAAAAAAATTTCATAATCTCGTAAATTATGTAAAATCACCCGTGACTACAAATTATAAAGAAGTGTTTCCTCAATACTTCATGGATTGAATTTTTCCTCTGTTATTAGATATTGTGATTCCACCTCAACACTTTAGTCATAAAACCATAAGGCCTAAAAATGTTTCGTTATCATTGGTGGTTACAAACATGTATCGTTGCCAAAAAACAAAATCCTTGATAAATTATTTTCCCTCAAACTGAAATAAGACACAAAATTTAATATAAATATATTTTTAATTTAAAATTAAAACTAATCATTAAAAATAATTAAATTTAATGTAATCATAAAAATAAATAGAATACAGTATAAATAAAATGATCAAAAATCTAAAATGACTTTAAAAACTAAACACAAAGATACTAATACATAGTGGATCATCCAACTCCTCCAATCACATATGATCAAACACCAATTCATCCACAACGAACTAGCTACAAATATCCATATCAAATAAAAACATTGATGCCTTTACCTCTCCTATAAAATGATAAAATATATCTTCACTCACACTAATGTGCGTATGTATGCATGAATATGTGAAAAGATAGTAGGATATTTTGATATAGAACCCATGCATTCCCCTATATGATCTTTTCTAAGACATATCAATGGAATTGAAAATTATTTATAATAATTAAAAATAATTTCACAAAATTTTGGATAAATACAATTTAACACATAAATACAACTCACCCCAATGTTTTAAAAATATTAAAGAAACCCTTATCACTTTAACCTAGGCATAAAAATTATGGCTAGTCATTAATATTGCAGTATACATGATTAAAATATATTTTACCTATGAATACATAGCTATGGTCATGGAATAAACCCATTGTGTAATATCACCCATACGATTGTTTTTGAAAACAAAAACCCACCTCATCAACAACATACACAAGTCATAATAATACTAATCAACATTCGAGTATTAATAATCATAAATCCCACATTTTTATCAATTTCAATATTTCTAGTTAAATCTAATAACTAAAAATATTCTGAAATCTGATCCACATTAGTCCATTTGGGAAATTTTCTCCCACTATGATATCCCATAACATATTATTTTCTCCCATTTTCATGGAAGCAAAAAATATATACCTTCAATATCTTAAGAGTATGATGAAATTTAAAATTTTAATTTTTATATTCCCAAAAAAATAAATGTATTATTTTACTCCCTAATAACACTAAAATATTCGATTTTTTTTCATCTATGATGTCAAGTATTAATCCATTTTTTTAAGTCACACATAATTTATCCCATTTCAATGTTTTTGGATCACTTGGAACAGTAAACTACAGAGTTCAAAAACACATTCCATGTATATAGATCATTCCTTTCTAACAGGATCTCCATATATATACAGTAATATAATTCCATAAAAATAAATTTCAAAATATGAACAACATATAATTTCAATCTACCAATATTATATAGTTCCTAAAACAAAAAACATGAATTCTTGAACTAGTTCTAATTATCTCTATTCAACTTTTGATTATTTATTCCTTTAATAATTTAAGCCTCATACAAGAATTCAAAAATAATTTCAGACAAATAATTTTCCAAAAAAAATTATTTTGAAGTTTTTTTTGAATTAACTTTAAAAAATAATTCAATTTAATAAAATTATTTTCAGAATCATAATAATCATGTATTTGATCGATACATATTCCTTCCATGATGAATGAACATAATTACTATCCAATCACATCATGGTTGTGTACATATTTACGTAGTAACTAATCTATATTGTATAAGAGATTATACAATATCTTGTATTACCCAAACCCATTACTAACACAATTCAAGCAATAAAGTGGTCAACTATACAATTTTAATATTACCTCGTGATTTTTGACCATCCTAATTTATATGCCTTCTAAAATTTCAAATAAGTAACATTGAAATGGTGGTCTAAAACCATTCTATAATGTTCTTGAATGGTAATCCCACCCCAAGATCTGAGAAAATATTCCACAGAGACTTAATCACCTTTAACTATTCATAGATGATATAAAATATTTTATAGTAAAATAGTAGAATAATTAGGGACTGGTTTTTCCTAAAAATAAATAACAAACCACATGAAATGTGAATTTAGTTTATATTAAATTAAAAAACCAAAAAATTAATAATAAAACCATTTAAATTGTACAAAAAAACATGGTAGAATTAGAGTTAAATTATTTCATGTCAAACATTAAATGATTTACTAAACCAGATAACACATATCAGTTGTGGATAATCAAACTCTTTCAATCGCGTACATCCAAACACCATCACATTCTCATTAAAAATTACTCCTAAGATGCATCACCAATAAAAAATTATGACTTTTCCATTTATATATCATAATAAAATACATCTACATACATGTTTATATGTGCATATAGAAGTTAGAACATCAATAAATTTTATGATTTCCATATATAACACCAATATAGTCACATGTATTGTCTATTCCAAACCAAGTGATAAATTATATTTAATATATTTCCACATAATTTTTATAAAAATAGTATATCACATTATTAATAATAAATCAAAATCAAAATAAGGAAATAATTAACAATGGTGTTTACCTAAGATAATAGAAACCCTTCCTCATTCACTCAAAATAAAAGAACCATTTTTAGTGATAAAATTTCCAAAAACATGATCAATATTGAACATAATGTTTCTAAAAATAGTAACCTATGATCATATAATACCTTCAATAAGGGTCATAAAACACATTAGTTATTCCCAAAACAACATATATTATTGTTGATATTATAAAAAACTATCAATACTATATATCAATTTTTAATCCTTCGGTTAATTTCTAATAGATTGTTGTGATTACCATTACATGAATTCCAAAATTTAAAAAACTATTTTTCTTACTAATTTTCTTCCAAATTTGATACCATGAAATTCCATCATATTGAATTTATTCCAACTAAATTTACATATCACAAACCTTTCAAAATATACTTGATTGAATCCAAAATGCTTAGTTTTTTGTGAAATTACTAAATCGATGATTCAAAACAAGTAAACCTAAATTAATATTTTTTTAAATGAATTTCAATAAGATTATTTATAATTGATAAAAAATTGATAAATATTTAAAGTGTACATAAACACATAATGAATAAAAAATGTATTAAGGAATTAATATGATCCACTAGCCTTACATGGTGAATACATGATGAATTAAAGTACCCTATATCTAATATAAAAGATAATTATATGATCATATAAAATATGGAAAAAAAGAAGTAACAATAAATAAATAACTTATGACCAAATTTTCTACAATATAATCACCATATAATCACTTGGTGTGTTAGATATATCTATATATATATGAGGAAGATGGATCCAAGATCTAATCAAGTCATAAAAAAAAAAAAATAATGATCTATTTGTTCCCAAAATGGATCACGTGGTTTTATAATTGATAATTTTTAATATCACTCCCAAGGAACCTTTTGTTAATCCTAGGTTATGATATTATTAACAATGTTCTTGAGAGGTTAAATGAGGGTGTCAAAATTAGTTCATTCAACCCATGCATGCCCACATTGTTGGGCCTCATGATCCAGGGTGTTAGATCTCGACGTTTTTCGGATAATTATTGAAATTTTTTTCAGGTATTGTATTATATTACTCTTAATGAAATCATTTTTTTTGATTTGACATGGGTGAGTTTGTGTGAAAATTTGAGAGACATAGAAGGAATAAGGGTAGTGCATGGTTGGTACATGATTTCCTAAACCATGTACCTGGGGCCAGAAAACCCTAAAACCCTACATAGAATGGGATTGGATTGATTATGCGTGTTTTTTCCAAATGTTTACCCTATTATGATAAATTATACACCTCATCCCCATATAAGTGGGGAATAATTTAAAAAACCATGCAACCCTTCTGAGGAAACCATGAACAAGATTTTAATTAACAATAAAAATTGTTTTAAAATTATCAAACCCCCTATATTAACCCCTAATCATTCTATATCAACACTAAGTAAATTTTTTAAATATTTTTACGCTTCTATATTCATTCATAGGGCTCTAAAACTCTATTAATCATGATTCAAAGGATGGATTTTCAGATATGCACTTATCCAAGAACGTGTTTTCATACCTTTTAGATCTCTCTCTCTCTCATTCCTATTCTCAAATAAACAGGGATACTGACCCATTATAGGTTCTAGTTTTAGAAAAAGTTATTTTAGATATTTATTTGTTTGATATTGGATCTAGGATTCAAATCTATACATAGTTATTTGTCACATTATTTATTTATAAATTTTAGATTTCTATTGGAGAGTGTTCATCACCTATTTTGAGGTAGGTTGTCTATTATTCAAATCCAAAATTCTGGATTTAAATTATGCATATATAATAGTAGAATTGTTATTTAATTATTCAAAATTATGTTCTTAAATTGAATTATTTAATTCGGTATATAAATTAATTATGGGATTGTGAATTGAATAATTACCTGTAAAATTCATTATGGGATATTGTGATTGTGAATTGAATAATTAATTATCGAATTAATTATGGTATATTTCAATTATAAATTGATTAATTTATTTTCTAATTAATTAATAAAGATTGATGCGTTTATAGAATTGTTTTAATGAGATTAATTAATTATTGAAATAATTAATGGAAATTGATGGGATTATATAATTGATTGAATGTGACTAATTTTTTTCTGAATTAATTATTAGATTATTGTGGATGAAAAGGAGGTAAATATTTTAATATTGATTTACATTGATTAATATGAAATTTGAAAAATTTGGATAATAAGGTTAATGTTTAGTAACCTTGAATGATGTGATATATGTGATATATGTGTATGATTCAGAAATAGTGTGTGGGATAGGGACTAAAGCTCCAAATATCCATGTGGTTTTAGACATGGAATTTAAGACCCAAATGTATGCATTTCAATATATTTATGGTATAGAGCTTGATACTCAAAATACCATTGGGGAGTGGATTAGGGACTGATTCTCCAAATACCCATGTGGTGTTAGAAATGACATTTTATGCCCACGAGATTGGTATTTGACAATTCTTCCATGTTGTTGTGATATCAATGAAAATTTAATGTTTAATGAAATAACTTGTGTTATAATGAATTTTGTATTGAATATATGTAATGGTTTAAACTCTATCACGGGCTGAAGTAGGTATTGATTAGTTCAAGTTTTCTTTGGGAACCAATGGGTTATGTGGTTGAATAAATAGTAATTGAATAAATGTAAATTATATATGTTATTTCTATTTATTGTTCTTTATAAAACTAAATACATTTTTTAGCTATACATTGATTTTCATGTCATTGGTGGTGGCCTACAGAGTTGTGCTCACACCTTGTATGGTCTTCATTATCGATACATGAATAGATTTAATGGTTGAAATATAGTTTTATGGAAAGATCTATATGTTTCATAGCTGATTCGGGATATATCATTGATGTGGGAACTAAACATGCTTTAGGACCTATTTGGGATTTTTCATCCTTTGGGTTTTTTATATTCACACACGAACCATACTTTGGTGTCAAATATCTAAATTTAAATTTTGATATTATATTTATTATTTGGTTATCATGTTATACTTATAGTCATCTCGTTATGGTTATTTTCTTTAGGTATTGTTTATTTATTTCTTCGAGTTTATTACTTTGATAAAGTGGGTATAGTTTATCCAGGATTCATATTTGAACTTTACTGATATATGACTGTCCATTTCATATGTTCAGGTGTGCTAGAAGTCATGTAGCGGCTTGACATGAGGAATTGGTGTGTGGATCCTATGTTGGGACATTACAAAGTAGTTTCAAAGAAAAATTCTTTATATTTATTTTGTCTTACTATTTTTGGAAAGGAAGATATGAGACTATGAAGAGTCAGGCCTTGGACATAAGCTTGTACGTTGAAGTATAGAACCTATATAAGGGTAAAACCCAATTACCTAGGGTGGGGTTGACATTATTGATATGTGTTGTTAAAATAGAACTTCAGTTCACATAAAGTGATACACTTGTTGTGTAATGTGATAATTGTTTATGAGTTCTCTGATATTTGATTCATATCATAGTATGATATGATAGTTGAGTATGAATGAATCATTATACGCAAAAAATATTATTTTTTGGGATCCATAATTTCAGGAATTCATGGGAATACATGTTTTGAGCATATAGCTAAAAATTGAAATGTTTTCCTTGATTTTGAAATTGAAATAGAAAAAGGTGTCAAATGCGATATTTAAATTGAAAAAAATGATGAAAAATATAAATAAATGTATGTGTACTGTGAATCATGAAACAAGAATTAGTTTTTTCTTTTTTAACCAAAACCTCGATTTTGGATGGTTACAGGCAGTGATAATTTCTCGGTGTTGACCATGTGGTAGAAAAAGTGGGAATGACTTATTATGGCCTTGTTTAAATCTCTATTTCTTAATTTTTGTGGTTTCCTAAGACGGATGAAAGGGGGAATTGGCTAGACACGCTCTACTAGTAATGGAACTTGAGGAACCAATAGTATTGGGTGAGGATTTAAGTTAGTAGTTCTGAGAGAACTTTTCATGCTTCGTACAGTTTATGGAATGAATCCCAAGGTGGGTTGTGAAAACCATGTGAGATCTGACATGGGAGTTCCAGTTTCATTCCCCTCCAACATTTAATAGAGAGGGTGTACCTGAAGCAGCTGAGTTCTGGATAGAGTCTATCCAGGCTATACATGACAACATAGAGACTCCTACTTATAAGGGAGTGAAATTATATGAATACATGTAGGGTGGTCAAGAAAATAATTGGTGAGACATCAATACTCATTATGGAATGTTATAGGATATAATATGGAAGAATTACGGGATAAGATTTGGGAGATCTTCTAACCTGAAACAATCAAGAAGGAGGGAGAGGATGAGTTCATCAGACGAACACATGGGAGTATGTCCAAGATGGAATTGGTTAGGTTATTTTAATATTTTAAATAATTTTTTCCCAGTTTTGAAAGGAGATGAGGCTAATATGGAAAAGTGGTTTCCGGATGGACTTAAATTTGAAATTAAGTCCCATGTGAATATCATTATGCTGAATATGTTTTCAGAAGTGGGGAATCAAGCTCTCATATAAGAGGGTAACATAAAGAAGTAAACCAATGGAGGGAATATTGATTCTTATAGATGACCTGGATGTATGAATTCCAATATCGAGAAGTTTCATTAGGAGAATGTTATCTGGGGTGATATTAAAAAATAGTACCCAAGGGGAAGGGTCAGTGACATAGGATCTTACCAAACATAATTTATAATATTGTGGTAGATAAGCCACCTTCATAAACATAATTCATGACCACTTGTAGAGTGTCAAGGCTACAGAACGATCGAACACCAATAGAGGTTTTTATGGGACCCACAACAGATGGGTAGTGATGGAGCATATAGACAAAGTTAGAGTATAATAAGGGAATCTTTCAAAACTTATCAGTGTGGAAATTCGAGTTAATCTAGACATGGAGGTTAAGGCAGAGCATATAGAGATTTAGGGAAAAAGTTCCCATATATAATGATTAGTTCATCTTACGGTACTTATAATGCATCATAGGAAAGAGGGGCCGGACATTTATATGACATTCGGCCTACATATTTGGATAGAAAAGATAGACTGTCAACAGTAAGAGGTACTAGTATTATAGATTCTATGCGAGCAAGTGCCATATTATATATTGTTGCCTCTCATTAAATTATTTCTAAACAAGGTTTTAATGGTTTGAGATTGTAAGTGGAGCACTTTAGTGGGGTGTTGATGACAAGTACACCATTGGGAGTACGGTTCAGAGACATATATTTGTGCCAAGGGTGTTCTCTTGAGTTTGGGGAGTATCATTTTTTATAGGATATTTAAATTCTTGACATGTTAGTATTTGACATAATTTTTGGAATGTATTGGTTAGTATCATACCAAGCCCACATTAAGGTTTACCATATGAGATTTAATTTTTTGTCTCTTAAGTATGAAAAAATTATTTACCAAGTATAATGGGACATCCAGGTAGGTCTGGCAAGGCCAGTTCGTCAGCAACTATGGGAGATCACTACCCCTCATTCTAGTCTATTTCTAGATGGTAGGGTGTGTAAAAGGATTTCATTACCCCCATAGTTTATAGGTTTTGGGATGTATTTCAAAAATACTTCTTTGGGCTTCCTCCTAAGAGAGATTTTGAATTTATGATTGAGATCATGTTGTGGGGTCAGTCTAGTTAAAATTATTCTATATTGAATGGTACCAACAGAGCTTCAAGAGATCTAGATTAAGCTAAAATAATTGATGGATAACTATTTTATTCATCTGAGTATGTTTCTATGGGATTCTTTGTTTTTTTCTAAGTAGTATGACTAGACTCTGCACTTGTTTGTTGATTATCGGAAGATGAATCAGATATATTTGAAGAACTTGTATTATCTTATGAATATCGATTGTATCTTTAACCAATTAAGGTGAGCTAGTGTTTTCTAAAAGATTGATTTGATATAAGGGTTTCTTCAATTGAGAGTTAAACAATAATTTATACTTAAGGTATATTTTAGGAGAATGTATTGACAATATGAGTTCATTGGGATCTGTTTGATTTGACGAACACACTAGAAGTGTTTATGGACTTGATGAATACAATATTCCACCCATACCTAGATTAGTTTGTTGTAGTATTTGTTAATGGAATCTCGGTTTACTCTAATACTCATGAATATCATCCCCAACTTCTTGGCATGATCCTGAGTACACAATGATAGAATTATCTATATGTATATATTTCTTAGATTCAATTTTGGATTAATCATGAACACTTATTGGGTCACATCATATCAGATGAAGGTGTGTCAGTGGAGCCATATAATGTTTAGGTAGTGGTATCGTGGGAGTATCCTATGAAATGTTTTGATATTCATATTCTTCTGGATCTAGTGATCATTTATTAGAGATTCATATATGAATGTTACAATTTGGAAGCACCAGTTTCATGCTTGACCAAGAAGGGGGTGCTTTTTGAATGGTCTAGAGCTTCTGATAATTCCTTCTAGTAGTTGATTAAATTCTTGTAATTTGAACTAGTCTTGATCCTGGTCCAAGTGAGAAGTATATGGTGTTTTGTGATTCTTCTAGGATAGATCTTCAAGCAGTGTTGATGTATGGAGATGGATTTGGGGTGTATAGGTCTCAAATGTTGATGCCACATGAACATAACTAACCTATGCATGACCTAGATTTAGCTATATTTGTTTCATATTTGATGTTTTGGTGTCTTTAAATCATTGGCTGTATTATTTGTTGGGTGAGAAATTTACTCTCTATAAATGTCTCTAGACCTCTGGGTATATCTTTTCATAGTTAGTCTTGAATCTCTAGTAGTGGAGATGATTTGATTATATGTAGTCATTATACATTGATATAGAATATATTTCTAGTATAGTAAATAGTTTTAATAATGCTTAAAGCAAGAAAACTCATACTCAGGCAGTTCAAAAGTCTAGTGGTTATGTGTAATATGATGATGTTACAGACTAAGATGCATGTTTTAGTTCAAGAGATTTTGGAAAAGATGAATATCATATTATTTTCAATGGAGTCTTAAATTTTATTCTAAATTATGAATATGAATTATGAGTTCTTATAATTTTTGGCCTTAGGGGAAGGACCTTATGGTGGGGATATACCTTCTGACTGGGGGGTAGATAAGGAAAATATCATCTATGTTAGGAATATTATTTTTGTTCTAATGAGTATTTGGAAGTATTTTATGATGTAATTTCATTCCTTGAACTAGATGGGGCATCTAGGTGTGCCTAAAACGTATTATGACATTCGATGATTTTTTGGGGGTCCAGGCATAAAAATGATATAGAAGGATTCCTGAAATGATATTATACCTTTCAACAGGTGAATGTAGATCATCATTGGACTAGAGGTTTACTATAATTTTTGTCTATTCTTGAATGGAAGTAGGGGAATGATGCTATGAATATTATGGTGGGTCACCTTAGGTCACCTCAAAAATTTTTTGATTTGGAAAATTATAGAACCTTTAAAATAGGAATCACATTTCAATCCTATTCGAGAGACATTCTCAGTGGATATATTGGGATACTTTTATGTTATGTAAATAATCTATCGGAATGGGGTTCTATGAACTATTATTTCAGACCGTAACATGAATTTTACATCACACTTTTATAAAATATTGTATATGGAACATGGTACATAGGTTTTATAGAGTACATTTTATACTCCATAGATTGATGGGATATCGAAGTGTATGATATAGGTTCTTGTGGATATTCATTGGAAATTTATCAAAGAATATAGTGGGCCTTGGGAGAATCACCAAGAATTGATGAGGTTTTACAACAACAACAGTATCATGCAACTATTCATGGGTAGCCAAATTATTCTATTTATGTTACTCCATGTAGATAACATCTATAATGGTTAGAGGCAACTGATATGGAGTTGATGGAACTGAATCTTGTGCAGGAGATATTAGAGTTGGTTCATTTGATTCATAAATGTATGGATAATAATCGTAGAAAACAAAATTAGTGTGCCTATAGACATTGAATTATTGTAATGTTTTTATAGGGAGATCATGAAATCCATCAGGTTTCATAGTGATTGGGTTACTATTTGATATAAAGATAGTGAATGATAGAGCCCGGGTTTGTTGTACCTTTTGAGGTTGTGGATAAAATCAGGACATTGGCATACTGATTGGATCTCCCATAGGGATATATTATTATGCATGGTTTTTTATTGTTTTATATCATTGTCTTTATCACCATAACCATTCTAATTTAATTGATGTTTTGGATGCTAATATTGATACTGATGCATCCATTGAGGAGAATTTTATACATGTGTTGGAATGCAGTTGAAAATTATTGTGGGGAAGCATTGTGTTGATAGTTTTTATTTTTTGGAAACATTGGAATATGTTGGAGGAAAACTCTGAGATATGACCATATATGTGGGCATAGTATCAAAATATTTTGGACTTGTAATCATAGAGATGCATGGGAGTATATCTCAAGGATAAGATATTATAAGGATGGAATAATTTATGATCCAAAACTTGTTTTGATATTTAATGGGAAAGTATTTTAGGAACGATTTTTTCATTGTTTTAATAAAAAAAATTTTGGGTTTTACCTTTGGTTCTTTGGTTGAAAATATTATAAAATAAGAGGGAAGGAGGACAGTGCATGATTCCACATGTTTTGTTTAAAATCTAGCACATAGGTCTAGTAAATCGTCTAACCCATTATAGAGAGGGATTGAACAGCTGATGCAAAGTTCATCAAACAATGTTCCCTCTTAGGAGAACTTATGTCCTCTCCCCACCCCCACCTCCTAGAAAAGGATCATGGTTATGGCCCAAGGTTTGGAAATATTTTTTTCTTCTACATAGGAAACTCTGTGTAATTTTTTTATTAAACAAAAAAATGTTTTAAATATTCCAAACCCCACATAATAACTTCTTATCAGCCCTAGCTCAACCCTAATAAAATTAAATCATTTTTTAAGTATCATGGATGAATTCCTAGGGAACTTGGAATCCATTCTTCATGATTCAAATTCAAAATTATTTGATCTTACCCTATCTGAATATGTGTTTTCTTTTTGTTTGGATCTTTCTCTCTCTCCCACTCCTATTCTTATATAAATGATGGATTTTACCCATTGTTGGTTATATATTTAGATATTGGTTTTTATATCTTGATTTGTTTTATATTTAATCTAGGGTTTAGATCTAGATCATATTCTTTATATCCTTCTTCATTTATCGAGTTCGAACTTGGGGATTTTCGTTGGCAAGCGTTCATCACTAATTTTTAGGTAGGTGTGCTATTATTCAAATCCCAATGTCTTTATTTATATTAAATATATATAATTTTAGAATTTAAATTTAATTATTATAAATTTAGTTATTATTATAAATAAATTAATTTTGAAAAATAATTAATTATGTGATTATGAATTGAATAGTTAATTGTTGATTTAATTATGGGATATTGAGATTTCGAATTATATAATTAATTATTGAATTAATTCCGGGATATTGGGATTTTAAATTTTATTGATTAAATTTTTAATTAATTAATTAATGTTGATGTGTTTATAGAATTGGTTGAATGTGATTAATTAATTGTTTAATAAATTAATGTAAATTGTTGTGTCCATACAGTTGATTAAATGTGACTAATTAAATGATCAAATAATTAATAGTTTATTGTGATGTGAAATGGGTAAAGGGGTTTACATTGATTAACCCAGATTTAAGTGATATATGGTAAATGGTGATAATAATGTTAATGTGGATTAACCTTGAAAGATTTGATATTTTTGATATAAGTGTTTGGTTGAGAAATCAGTTGTGAGACATGGACAGACTGTCCAAATACCCATGTGGTTCTAGACATCGATTTTTATACCCAAAATCATGAATAAATTTTTTATATGGTATAGGGACAGATGATCCAAATACACATTGGGTGTTGGATAGGTTTTCATTCTCTAAATACCCATGAGGTTCTAGAAATATTGTTCTACACATATGGTATTGACATTCGTCTATCATTCCATGTTGTCATTATATTAATTTAAATGAAATTTTTAATGAAATATCATGTGTCATAATGAGTTTTTAATTGAATATGTGTTATGTTTAAGACATTGGCACAAGCCTAAGTAGGTATTGATTAGTTTGGGTTTCCTCAGGAACCTGGGGATTATATTGTTAATTAATGATGCCTTAAATAAATGTATACTATTTACATTATTTGTTTTCCTTAATATTTATAAAACTACAAAAAAATGTTCTCTTAGATAATGATTTATACTTCTTAGTTGGAGGCTTACTCGGTTCTACTAACACCCTACTATGGATGCCAGATCGGTAACTAAATAGATTTATTATTTTCATAACTGGTTAAGGGAAAGAGTCATTTATTAAATGGATCAGTCTAGATGGACAATATATTTAGGAGCTAAAAGTAGATGAAGAGCCAATAAAGTGTTTTTAGAGACTATTTCTATTTGTATTTAAATATTTAAATTTAATGCGTACTTTTTCAAGGCATATATTCTTTTCAGTTTTGATATTGTATTTCCCTTTTGGTAATCATTTGATACTGGTATTATTATTGTAATGGGTATATCATTTAGATATTATTTAATTATTTATTCTAGTTTATTACTATAATAAATAAGGTATAGTATCTCCAAGATCGATATTTGTCCTTCTCAACTATTCGGTAGTCTCTAGCATATGGGGTGGTGTACATCAGGACATGTAGCAGTCGGTCTTGGGTAATTAGTGTATGGCACCAGGTTTTGAATGTTTCGTAGCGGACCATGCACCTAATTATGCTAAAAACCCTATTTATTTTATATCAAACACATGGTTATATACTCTTAATAATGAAAATTTTTCATTCTAAACTTAAATACCCCATAATCGTATGGTTTTAGACCCACTTTAGCATTACCCATTATGAAATATTATATATAGTAAATATTATAGAATTCTAACCCCTTCTAATCATGTTTAGAGAAATTTCATAGGAGTCTCATTTTTTCATTCAAAATTATTATAATTAACTGAAACTTTGAAGAACTAACCTATAAGTTTGTTAATTTAATCAAAAAACTATGATTTCCGGGTGAGAGTAATAGATGTAACAATAGTAGGATCAAGGGGGAGTGGATAAGGTAAATAATAAAATTTTTCCAATCATTAATATCATTAAATGAGGGATATTTTGTTTTTATAATTATATTAGATATCTAATCATGTTATTTTTTGGAAATCAGCATCTGTTTCGAGGGATTTATAATATTATAATCCATAAAGTTTTTAATACTTGGAAGAAAGGAAATCCAAGTATCAATTTCATGAAGTACTATTTAGAATTATAGATATTGGTTAATATAATTTTATGTATGGGAAGCGTATGAAATTTATTGTTGTTGGAATAATGTGAATAAAGGAAAAGAGGATAGTCATCAAGGAGATCATACAAGATGCAAAAATTTTAGGTTGGAGGCATTGGGAGGTGATAGGTATATTGAATTTTAGGTGTGATGAAGAGAGATAGATTTTAGAGAAACATTGGAGGTAGGTGATGGAGGATATTTTACTGGGATGACGGGGACAATAACGAGACAAATAATGTCTTCGGATTAAGGGGTGAGATGGTGAATAGATAGGTACTGGTGGTAGGGATGTGGTGGAATGGAGGGGGAAAACATGACATGGTCAGGGATTTGGGATCATGGGTGGCCTAAAATCTAGGCGGAAGAATAAGAAAATAAAAATCATTTTATAATTTTTGGTACATTGGATTCCTATAGACCATAAAAAAAATCTATATTGATACGGTCTAAATTTAACATACAAATTTATTATAGTATTAAAAATAGGTAGAAAACTAGTTTCATCCCATATCATATCCATGGACTTCCCTATAAAAATCATGAATAATAATCTATTTTAGTACACATATGTGCCATTATCCACCATATGAAACCATATGTGGTTTATTTTACAACTTGGGGAATTGCGTACCATGCCTTGCACTTGGTAATACCTGCAAATAATCATAATTTGTATCCCCAAAAATCACTGATAATCAAATGGAATTTACCGACAACTGTTTTTGTGTAGTAGATTAAATTAAAACCACAAGACCTCAAATAGTATGGCATTGATATTCCAGTAGTGGAAATGGATAACAATAATAATTCCACCACCACCAGAACTATAGTAGATGTAAACTAGACTTTAATTTGATAGTTTCGTACTTAACTATAATCCATCTTCTTCCTTTCCCTTGTAAATAAAAATTCTCAAAAAAATACTATTACTTTTCTATTGTATTATTCAAGATCATCCTTATTAAATTCTGAAAAATTCACTCCATAAAAATCTCAGTTCCGTAAAAATATAAAATTCAAATCACTTAATTCGAGAAATTAAAAAAAGATAAAATTTATTTCATTTTTATCAACTATATTTATTTTATTAAATTTAAAAAATGATAAAAACTATTAAATTAATAAATACTATTATATTTACAATCAATATTAAAGGTATGAAAAAATTATTTCTTTATTATTGTTTTTATAATAGAATAAAGATAAATATAAAAAAATCCATCCCTTTTACTTATTATTTTAGAGATATTGTATCATATTTTTATATAATTACTAAAATTCATAATATTATTTTTATAAAGGATCAAGAGTGAAATAAGATCAATCATTAAAATTCTTAATTTATTTTTTTTGTTGATATTGGATGAATAAATCCTCTAATATAAAATACTAAATATATATTCTTAATATATTCATTATTACCCACACTATAAAATTATTTTTTTATTAAATTTTCCTTTAATAAATTGGTTGAATTATAATTGTAAACAATACATATATTATTTAATGTAATCATTTATATTAGATGGTTTGAAAGATTTGTTTCTATAAAACCCAGGTTTTGGGTTCCTTCTTTTCCATGATTTTTATAATGATTAAAACTCGTGTAAATATGTAAATAATCCCATGGAAAACAAGAATAACAGTTTTAATAAAAATTAATTGATATAAATATTTTTTAAAATTTTAAAATAAATAAATCACTAACCCAAAAACTTGGACCTATAACCATAATACACGAATTTTTTATATGGATGATCTATGTAAATGACTTGAATCTTTATCAAATGTCGGGAGTACATAAGAACTATCTTCTTGTTTGGTGACCTTTCCTGGAGCCCCATAAATGATATTTTATTTTCCTAATAGAATTATATATTTATACACACCATAGTTTATATCTCAAGAAATCTAGAAGACATAGAACAATTTTTACCGTAACTTATTATAATTTTACAATTTTTTTAATTTTTATAAAATTGTAAAATGATATGTTTGGTTTACTGATTTAAAATAAATAATCTAGATTTAAATGAGTTAGGATAAATTGTGGATTAGTTCTCGGACGAATTTACAAATACCAACCATCACTTTTTGTTCTTGATTTCTTGATTTTTACCCTCCCTTAATGGACACATTCTATAAAAATTATCTCACTATCACTTTATACGAATCAATGAATTATAATTTATTATAAACTAAACCTTATATGGTTTAATATAATTTATTTATTGACTTGACTTCATCATATTATGAGTTCATATAGTTAAATTATTTTTTGTTTCCCAAAATAGCTTATATATAGGTGTATTGTAAGGTTACATAGGTTAATACCACTGGATAGTGTATATATAAGGTGTTATTTAAAATCCAAATATCATATAAAATATTGATTTTAAATTCATTTTATTTTTTCAATATATTTCTTTATACACAACACTGATATAAATGAACCATGAGATAAAAATTATATATTTTTATGTTATTTTTATGACCTCAATGTTGTATTGGTAGGTATGAATTTTATATACTAAATTTAGAATATAATGTAGTTTTCATATAAATAATGTTAATTCATCAATTTTAAATTAAGTATAGATTAATATAAATAATATTTGAAAGTAAAAGATATATTTTACAAAAAAAAAATATTTTTATGCACACAATAAATTTCTATCTGAATAAATTAAATTATTCAATTTTTTAGAAATATTTTAATAAAATATATAAGTAAAATATGATTCATAATTTATTTTAAATTCATTTAATATTTTTTATGTCATAAGATAAGGATAAACAAATTTTTCTGTATGAAAATGTATTTATTAAAAATTGGTTTTCATCATGAGATTCAAGAATATTTTATATTATATTTATTTAAATTATAGGTTTTTAATTTGATAAAATTGATTCTATATAATTATTCACGATGAACATTTTGGTAAATATTTTCTTTCTATTTTGGGAAAATATGAATAGTAACCTTAGTAAAATTTATCATTTGGTAAAGGGTAAATAATGTTATCCTAGTTTAAAATAGAGTTATAGAGAAATAATTTAAATTATAACTATTATTTGAAGATTTCAATCTGACATTTATCACCTTAGTCCCAAAATTTAACTGTTTGAGGGATACTTTTCTTTAAAAATGATCTATATGATATTTAAATCAATGAAGTTACAAAATTTCACTCTCTTAGTTTTAAATATCACTAATATTTCTATATAGGAGAAAAATAAAGTTATTAAATAATATAAGTATCCATTTTTATATTATGGAAATTATATTGATGAAATATATTTATTTATAATTTTTAGTAATTATATAATGACCGTAAATTCTTATGCAACACTGATTCAGTGTTTCTACAATTAACAAAAAAATTATACTTAAATTTTTAAAATATAATAATTTGAGATTTAATGTGTTCCACAAATTATCTAAATGAATATGAATTTTTATTTGTTAATTCAAATGATTATATTTTAATAGAGTTTTTTTTGTAATTTATGTCTAACTAAATGAATAGTGACAGAATTGGAAATAATGATAATTTTTTAAAATAACTTTTTATTATATTAACTAAAATTAATAAAAAAATATAAAATTAAGATATGTGAAATAATATTTGGTCAAAATTTTCCTGTATTTCCTATTTATTGGCTGTTTTGAACCATTTTTATTGAGAATTACAATTATATGTTTTGATCTTTTATAAAATTTTAGGAGTTCCCCTCTTGACAATTATAAAAGGGATCCCTCATTTATCTTATTGGAACCACTATGAGATTTATAGATTTACAACCCAATATAAATTTAACTTCTCCACTCCCATATCCACATTCTAGAGGATATGGATATCCAAAATATCCAACTCTATTTCTTTAAGAGGATATCAAAAGAAGTTGTTTCATTAAAGATATAATAACCTTAACTAATATATTATTTTTAATTATTATTTCAACCACTATAAATATGTTATATTATTTATGAAATAGTATATTTTTTATCATGTATATGATAAAATGTTTTTATGATTATTTAACAATAATTTTCCCCATGATTCCAATAAATGGGAAGTGAAAATATCGCTCATATGTAAAAATGGATTAACGTCTCCACGTAGTGACACAATTCACTTTCTGTCACCATCCTTCGTGGATGGTTATTATGATGGGATTAATTTTTATATATTATAATTATGATATAATATAAATTATGTAATGATAATGTCATGTCTACGTTCTTATGTTTCAAACTATTGGAAAAAGACAACGTCCTTTGTGTGTAGATGTGGACTACCACCTGCATGAAGCGATTTTATTTTTTTCATTTCTGATTTACATGGATGGTAATAAAGTGGAATTTCTTTAATTTATATGATATATATAATTTAATAATTCTATTTTTAAATATTATTTTCAAATTTTCTTTCTTTCAGTCCATCCATCAAAAAATGGAAATAGTGTTCATATAAACGTACTTCCTACCGTCTCAATGATTTGTGAAATATATTTTATTTCATATAAAATTTATGGATGAATATAATTATTTATGATATTTATTTCGTGATTTAAATTTGGAAAATAATGGAACCATGATTAAAGAACAGATACCAAAACTACTAAACCAAAACAAATATAATAAATGAAATAGATATCACCTAAAATAGAGAAGTTAACAAAGAATTGTTAATGAGTGGGAGATAAAATGTTGTAAGTAAATAATATATGGTATGATATATATGATTATTTTCAAATAATAGATTTATAATAAATCTATATTTATTGTACATGATATTTGAACACGTCTGAAGGTAGTCTGTCCTTGTGTAAGGTATTTTCATTGGAGTTTTACTTCTATGGGACAAATGTCATATTCACCACCAATTTAATTTATGTGGTGTATATTAACCCATGTGTAAAATCCAGTTATGTTACTTGAGTTAATTATATATATCATTTCATTCCCCTCTTATTTTGGGTGTGTTTTAGGTCAACTGAGGATTGGGAACGTTTCCTTGGGAAAATGACCAAATGTTCATGGATGTATATTTCTTGGAATTTATAGAGTCTAATTATAATCATTTCAAGGATTAGGATCTTGTCCCTCAGAATATTGAATGTTTCTTTCCTAAAATACATTTTCACATCATGAATGGTTTACATTATGTGAGGAAATTATTAGTCATGTTTCATGAGTTTGTTTAATGCATGAATGGTTTATACACCATGAATCAGGTGTATTCTTTAATATCTAAGAAAATCATGACTTTTAATTTGAGGTGTTTTTTTTTGGTTTTTTTATAATTAATAATTCTATGGTGTACAAAAAATTCACAGCATGAATGTTTTAGGATTTTTGGCATCAACCACACTGCACAATTAAATTCTTATTCATTCGGTTTCATCCTTTTCCCTCAATACCAAGGATCTCTCCCAGTGGATTTTTGAGATCTATACTCCTTCAAGATCATTTCATTTAACAATTAATCTTCATTACTATTACATTGTGACACTCGGAGTAAGATATCTTTCTACATCTTAATTTTCATTGATTGTGGTAGCATTGTTTTGGTATATTTATGGATCCCTTGATCTATGATGTTAATCTTCTTTATCCCTTAGATCCATTTTGTAATCATCCTTTGAAGGCTTACATTGCGTTACACACAGTGTGGGGTGATCATTATTTGAGGAATTAAGTGATCTGTCTTCTCTACTAATATTTTTTCATATTGAATTGATTTAGAGATTTATGGATTGATTCTATGGCCTCCATTATTTTTGTTTCATTCTTTCATGTTTGTGGATACTGTTGGGGGCATGTGCAATCTGAGTTTGAGGTAGGTTAATTTTTATCTAGCATGTATTGGATGAACTATATTTCTCTCGAATTGTAAAATTTTATAATAAATTAATTTTCATGATTGAATTATGTGTGTGGAAATGGATTTTTAGAAAACTTGTTTTTCCAATGGTTTGGTTAAAAAAATGGAATTTTCAAATAATTTTTAGAAATATTTTTGAAATGGTTTTAAAATCATGGTTTTGTTGAAATGGTTTAGAAATTATAGCACATGAGAAGACTTGGGTACTTATGTGGTAGGTTTTTTAATAGTTCATGTATATTTATAAAGTTGGGGTTTGACTCCCGGGGTGATCCCTTGCTCCATGGGCCCGTTATTCTATAGAGTTTTTAGACCTTTTGGAAGGTTCATTGGATGTGATTTTTCTACCCTCTCTGGATTTAATGAATATATATAGATAATTAATGTGGTACATATTCTATGCTTGGGTATAATTTTATAGTCTATCATGACCTATTTTGGTCCTTCACATATGTGCTTTTGGTTTGTATTATATTTTATTTGATATTTAATTCATGATTTAATTTTATTTTACTTAGTTGATTATATGAACTCATTTGTGACTATTTTACTTTTATTTTTTGGAATTTTGGAAAAAGTTGAAAAACATGTCATGATTTTGATATAAAATGATAAAATTGATTATCTTTCCTTGATTTCATTAAATTTGGTCATGATTGGATTTTTTTAGTTGGAATTGATTTGGAACAACTTGTTGGGATCATACTAATAGTGTTTATCTCACTCAATATGAACCCCTCCCATGGTGTGTATACCATAATAAATATTTTAATATACAATAATTTAAGGCATCTATGTTTTTTGTCAACTATGTCTATATATTATCTTGTGACATAGTGGGAGCCTTCCCATGCTATCAGATGGAGTAGTTTTTTTGGTTTAGCTGTCCTTTTTTGTGGAGCTTATATCTTGGAAATTTTTTGTAGATACTTTGGAGTTGTATCACTTCTCATGTCTCCTATTTATATGAAATATATTTATTATTTACTCCACCAATATTTAATCTCATCATAAACACAGATTTATATATATCATGTTTTCTATCTTATGTTAGGTGAAATTTTACCCTCATATTGTTTTTGATGTGCAGGTGCTAGTATCCAACCACTGGGGATTGAGAACAGTTGTTGGTTATGTGATGGTTTTGTTCATGTATCGATTGAGAGGGTATTTGGGTCAATTTCATCATTTTTTAATATTAAAGGGTAAGGTTTTTCTTGGTTTAGGTCATTTCTTTGAGTGGGGATTGGATTGTTAAGATATGAGAGGTGGGTTATAATAAGTGTTCGATAATATCTTTTAGTAAGGAGACTCATGTTATCATAGGTTGTTTGGATTTATATCTCTTTTGTGGAGTTATTGATCTTAATAGAGTATTCATATTATGGTTTTGTGGTTTGATAATAAATTATATAATGGTCTAAAAATTTAAACAATTTTAGTGTCTAGGTATAAGGACCCAACCTTAAACATTGAATAATCATGAATTAAATGAATAATTCACATTTACGATCTTTTCAAGTTTAGAGTTTTATGGAATTAGGCCATAACTGTTACATTACATCTCAAAAATTACAATGTAGACACTTCTACATAGTTCCCAATTTTTCATAAAATAAAAACTCTTGAAAAAAAGAGGCATGTCTAGTTCCATGTTTTAGACAACATCACTTTTCCTTGATCCCATCCTTGACCCTATTCATCTTTAAGTCCAGTGAAAAAAATTTCAAAACATGGGATGAGCATAAAAAGCTCAGTAAGGGTTATAAAACAATGAATGAAAAAATTAGTTCAACATTACATACATAACACAATCTCTTAACATGCATTAAGAAATCAAAATATTTATGAATAACACATAGAAATCCTAAATAATAAAGTTAACTTGTGGCATACATAACATACTTATGTTGTAGCATTCACATCTATATAGGGAGTTATATTTGGAATACCCATCATAGTATATTCCCTAAATCTCTTAGGAGAAACATTCTAATTTACCTCAGTCACATTACCCAATGCATTGGGGAGCTATCTCGGGCTGACCCACTGTAGTTTTATCATGGAACACCCCATTAACGTAAAACAATTCTTAATAAACATGACATATTCCAAACACAATAAACAAACCTAAGGGAGAGATAATATTTCCACAATGCAATCACAATATATCATTAATATATATTAATATAATAAATTATTTATCAAAACTATTTTCAAAACCAAAATACGTAAAAGAGTATATGGTATTTATTTACCATTTAAACAAAATTAAGGCCTGTTAAAGAATCCAAATATAAAATAATGCTCGCGGTAGTGGAAAGGTCGTTGTCACCACTTAAAATAAAAGTAATGTAATTTTGTTCTTATTTAGTAAAATTATTTGTATAAAAATATTCCCTTTGAATGAAATTAAATGTAAACGATTTTTATACACCGTATAAAATAAAGTCATCTATAAAACAAAATATGCTTCAATGAAAGGGTATTGAGATGAGGTCTCTTACCTCTTGTCTGTCTTGACACATTTATTATTTAATATCCTGAATAAGAAACTGAAGATAATTTCTAAATTCGTAGTAACCTTTTTCAAGTTTATTATTCCTTTTATGTCACTTATTACAATGTTATAAACATTATGTAATCACTTAAGTTAAAAATGGTCGTTTTGTCGATATTTAGTACTTGGGTCAAAAATGAACTTCTTATAATTACTATTTATTCATGTGGTAAATAGTCCATTATCTTAATAATGATAATAATGATTTTAATATCATATATTTATATTATATCTAGTATATTAATGTATTTATAACAGTACATAACATTTGGAGATAAGAAATTAAATGCACCGTTCATGGAGACGATAAGTCGTACGTATGCATGACCGCAACTTTCATTTCTATTTGGTATTTAATGGAATGAAAAATTAATTATAAATAGTTATATAATAATTACATTATAATATCATATAAAATTTCAGTAACTACATCTTTTATATGTTCCATGTACGGCATAATGAGTCATATCACTTTGAGGGGCGGTAGTCCGCACTTCCTCAAATTAAATTACGGCATTTACCAATTTCGGAAACCATTAAGGTATGTGATAAATTAAAAATATATATGTATAGAAACAATATAAATATAATATATATCATGTATAAATACAGTTCTATCATAATTTCCACCATAAGAGGTGGTAAGAGAATATTGAACAATCATCGTTTCGTGAGGCGTTAGTTTGCCATCCACATAAACAGTATGTTATTTACCCATTAGATGGAGGTGTGTGTATGTTTCATTCGAATCCAGATAATAAAAACAATCTATTTTATTTAAGATATTAGTGTTGTTATAAGATAAAGGAATAAGAAGATTTTATGGTGTTGGAGAATTAAAATAAGAGAAAAGACCTTAAGAGTATATGTTACCTTTAAAGCAGGTAACTCCCTTTGGTTTGAACCAGAATGATTTCTTGAAATTCCATCTCCCAAAGATAAGGTATCTATGTGGAATATAGGTATCCTGATAGCTTATTAGTGTAGAGGTTATATGATCCTAGTTGCTGGAGATGTGTGAGTAATTGGTTAGTGTAGATGGCTT
This sequence comes from Viscum album, assembly GCA_963277665.1. Classification (NCBI taxonomy): domain Eukaryota; kingdom Viridiplantae; phylum Streptophyta; class Magnoliopsida; order Santalales; family Viscaceae; genus Viscum; species Viscum album. Next base: position 1,155,783,564 of record OY728165.1, read on the forward strand.
TTTATAAGGTGGAGGAGGGGATCTTTAGGAATGTTTGAAAATATTATTTTATTATATAATGATTTTTTGCTTTCTAAAGATCCAAAACTCTTTAAAGTTGAAGATAATATGAGTCATGATCCAAATAAAATCATCCAATAATAATTGGGTAGGTTTTTCATATTGTTTTAATCTTTATAATATTATTTATTTAAATCTTTCATTAATGAGGTAAACAATGCATCATTATTATGTCATAAATAATATTATTTGTTTATTGTCTAAAAATTTCAAAAAAAATACCAAGATGTAGGAAATATTTTTATCTTTCAAAATAACATTTATAGTCGAATATATAACTTATATAACACCATGTAAGAATTTATTTACTACAATATATATGTTTAAGTCGTTTTTGTCTTTACTTTAAATTATTTAATATAAAGAGTCATTATCACTCTTATGTGCCTCCATGGGGTCCCAAAATAGACCCAAGGATTCCCATGGTATGACGTGTATCAAAAAATAATATTAGGACTCATGTTGGGGTAATTTAATATTATTATAATATAATTTTTAACTTGAATTACCCTATTTATCTTTAACCGTAGTAAATAATAGTCAAAAATTAATAATCACCAAAAAACATTTTAATCTTATTTAACCACATTTTACTTACTAATAAAAACCATTTATTCTGTATTTTTGAAATTCAATTCACAGAAAAGGTAAAATTTCAATTAAATGAAAAAGTTGGTTTTTTTAACTACTACTCCGTGTTTTCACTATTCATCAAAAATTGATGTTTTTCAGAAAAAAACCAAAAAAAGCCTTATCTATATTTTATATTCTGAATTCAAAAATGATGTCTATTTTACCAAATTCAGTACATAGAAGTTGGACTAATCAGTTTAAAATTAATTCTTATTGTCAAAACAATAAACGTCTTTTTAAGAAATAATAACTACCAAAATATTGAAACTTATTTAAGTCCAATTTCAAAGTGAAATTACTTAAAATTACCAAAATTGGATTAAATGGTAAAAATAAAATATAATTACACATAAAAACAAATTAAAAAGATAATCTAACCATATAAATAAATTATATTAAAAGGAAGTTTTGAATTAAAATACGGTATTTTTCACTAATCATTAAAAAATGAATTTTATAAGAAAAATACCAAAAATTTACCCAAAGTAAATTTTGATATACCGATTCTAAAGAAGAAATTTATTTTATCAAATAGAATATATAAATGTTATAAAAACTATATGTAAATTGGGTTCTCCATTAAAATGTGGTAAATTGACCCTTTTAAAGGATATAAGATTATTTCTGCTTAAAATTTGGATTCATTCTTATTTTATGACTCTAAAATCTATTGGATGAATGTAAATACAATTAAAAAACATGTATAATAATATTTTAGTGATTTATGTTCAATCCTTCCATTACAAAAGATAAGATTTATCTATAATTTAAAATAATAATATTATATTATTAATTTTCAGTATAACTCATCATTGTGTGCAACATAAGATTTAAATTTAACCCGTTGTTGTGTATCGGGTACTTCGTCGATCATTGCATCCCCTTTAAAGTAAAATTAATATTTAATTAACAAATATTAATTAATATTAAAATGTCATATTATTTATTTTCCTAGGATGTTACATCCTTCCCCACTTTTGGGAATTGCATCCCTACAATTCTATTCACTTATCAAATAAATGGGGGTATTAATCCCTCATAGAATTTTTAGATTCCCACGTTGTCCCTTCAACCATATTGTTTTTTCATAAAACCATTACCTGATGAATTACCTTATTCAGAAACACTAGCTCTCTTCAGTCAAGAATCTTGACTAGTTGTTCCTCATAAGAGAGATTATCCTCCAACTGAACTACATATTGGCTCAAAACATGAGATGGATCTGGAATATACTTTATCATCATTGAAACAAGGGAAAAATTGTGTTCCTGGGATAAACTTGGAGGTAAATCAACTATGAATGCACTTGATCTAACATTCTCCAGGATTTTATAAGGTCCAATAAAACTCATACTCATCTTTCCTTACCAAAATGCATCAAACTTTTGCATTGATAATCTTTGAGAAAGACATTATCTCCTACCTCAAAAAAAATATCCTTCCACTAGTTATCTGCAATACTTTTCTGCCTTCTCTTAGCTGTTCACATGTGCTTCTAAATCAACTAAACCTTTTTTTCGATCTCATCAACAAATTTAGGTCCCATCAACTTCTTTTCAGCTACTTCTTCCCAAGAAGTTGGAGTTCAGCACTGCTTCCCAAATAATGCCTCAAATGGAGCCATATGTATACTGGAATGAAAAATATTATTATAAGAAACTTTTACCAAAGAAATATGTTGTACCCAAAATCCCTGGTAATCTATTGAACAAGCATGTAGCATATCCTCCATGGTCTGAATTGTTCATTCTGAATGCCCGTCTTATTGAGGATGAAAGGTTGTAATAAAATTTAATTCAGTACCAATTGACTTTTGATGGCCTTTTGAAAAGTTAAAAGTAAACCTAGGATCATGATCAGATACAATATAGAGAGTAACTCCATGAAACCTGACTATCTCTTTAACATACAACCAAGAATGTTTATCTAGAGACAATGTATCTCGAATAGGAGGAAAATGAGTAGATTTAGTCAATCAATAAAAAATAACCCATATTGAATTATTACATCAAGATGTCTATGTTAATCCCACAATGAATTCCATGGATATATTTTCCCATTTCCACTCTGGCACTGGTAAAGGATGAAGAATCCCTTTTGTTATCTACCATTATTCTTTAACCAGCTGACAAGTCAAACACTTCACTTTTAAATCAGTAATATGTCCTTTTATTCCATCCCGCCAGTAATACTTCTACAGATATATGTACATAATAGTTCTTCCGGGATGAATTGGAAATGGAGAACTATTAGCTTCACATAACAACTCATTCTAGAAATTTTAATCGCAAGGCACACCTAATATCTTCCCAAATCTCAAAACACAATCATTATAAATGTTAAAATCACGCATCATACCCTTCTTAACCAACTCTACATTTTTCTACCACTCACTATTTTCTTGTTTTTCATTCCTAATTCTATCATATAGAGATGATTTCACTAAAACATGAAATGAAAAAACAGAATTTTCTAGACCAACAAATTCTTTCCCTATGTTCATAAAATCAAAAAACGAAAGGATCTCATTCCAAACATAAAAAGGTTAATGATGTATTAATTTTTTGACTCAAAGAATCAGCCACTTTATTTCCTTTTCCCAGATGGTAATAGATCATGCAATCATAATCATTGAATAATTCCTTATATATCCTCTATCTCTTGTTTAATTCTTTTTGTGTTAATATATACATCACAATTTTGTTATCATTATATATTTCACACTATACTCCATACAAATGATGCCTCAAAATTTTTTAAGCAAAAACAACAACAGCTAATTCCAAATAATGTGTGGGGTACTTTAACTCATGAGGTTTCAACTGAAATGATTCATAAGAAATTACCTAATCATTCTACATAAGGACACAACCAATTACTTTCAATGAATCATCACTTTAGATAACAAACTCACCATTTCTATAAGGTAATTCCAAAACAAGAGCATTCACCAATCTTCTTTTCAATTCTTCAAAACAATCATCACATTCATTTTTCCAAATTAAATTAACTCCTTTTTGAGTTAACTTAGTCTGTGGGCTAGATAACTGTGAAATATTTTCCACAAAACTCTTGTAATAAACATCTAAACCAAGAAAACTATGTATCTCAGTTATATTTGTGGGTCTTTGAAATTCTTCAACACTTTTTATTTATCAGGATCAATAGTTATGGCGTTTTTTAAAATAAAGTAACAATGAAATTAAATTTTTTGTAACTAAAACTCACACTTTCAGAATTTCCCAAACATCCTCTTTTCTTTTAAGGGTTCAAATACAAACTTTAATTGACTTTTATTCCCATCTTTACTTTAATAATAAACCAAAATATCATCAATTAACACAACCACAATCTTATACAAGAAATCACAATGAATTATATTCATAAGATCCACAAATATAGTAGGTGCATTGGTTAAACCAAATGGGAAAATTAAAAATTCATAATGGTGTTATCAAGTATGAAATGTGGTCTTCATAATGTCTTCATCCATTACATTCAACTAATGGTACCCTGACCTCAAATCAATCTTCGAAAAATACCGATCTCCTTGGAGCTAGTCAAACTAATCAACGATATGAGGAAAAGGAGACTTGTTATAAACAGTGATGTTATTCAATTCTCTAAAATCTATACAAAGTCTCACTGAACCATCATTCTTTTTAACAAACAAGATAATAAATCCCCAATGTGATATGCTAGGGTGAATGAAACATTTATATAATAGCTCCTACAATTGACACTTTAACTCTATATGTTCAATTTAAGCCATTCAATAGGGGGGTTTTGAAAATGGATTAGCATCAGAAAAAAACTTAGTAGTAAATTCAAATTCATGATTAGGTGTAATATTATGCAACTCGTCAGAAAAAACATCCAGATACTCATTCACCACTGGAACATCATTAATCTAAATAGTTCCTTTATTTTCAAGAATATGTGAATGGTAAAATTCATTTCCATCTTTCTCAACTTTCTAATATGTTATCAAAATTAAGAGTTAATTCTTGTACACAAACTAAAAATCTTTCTGAAAAGAAACCTCATTAGCTATGTAGTCAATTGTAGCATGATCAACAGAAATCAAATCTATTCTGAAAACAACATTAAACTTTTTTAGAATAAAAACAATAAGGTTTATCGATTGATTATTTCTGCACACAATGATATAAAGGTTCTTATATTTTTTTTTGTCTCAACATTTCCCCAAGGTGTTTTTACCTTAAGTTCAGGATTCATATCTTGAGATGGAATTCCCAATTTACTAGAAAACTTCTCATAATTTAACAAATGTTTAGACCCTAAATCAAACAACACATTGGCATAATCTGAACAAATAAACAGTGTACCTAATACTACTTCATTTGATGGAACAATATTTGCTAAAGTTGTTGCAACAGATTTCACCATCCCTTTATGCTTGTAGTCTAGCTGCTTTCCCCCAGTTGATTTATTCATTGGACACTCATTTTCATAATGACCCATTTCATTGCACAAATTTTTTTTACTGATTTTAAATCAGATTTTGTCTTACCATTAACCTAATCTTTTTAGTGTAACTGGGAGGTTTGTGTCCAATTTTACCAAATTGGTCGCACTAAAAAAAATTCAAAATACATTCCCTAGCATGATTTTTACAACAATTTTCACAAACTATAATGTTAAGTTTATTACCATCAAACATTTTTGAAGACTTCTTCCATTTCTTCTGCCACCTCGACCTCTTATTCTGTTGTTTTTCAATGATGGTGTGATCATCGGGAAACTCCATTTCCGCCTTATTCTCAAATAGATCATGTTTTTCCATATCTTTTGTACTCATAAGAATCCAAATTCCTTTGATACATTGGATTTAATCCTGAGTAGAAATTTTCTAATTTTACTATCAAGATATCATAAAATTTATGGATCATACCTTGATAGTCGACTGAATTTTTTATCATAAGTAGTCACTGATTCATCATCCAGACACAATTCATGGAATTTTTTTCCATAAAAAGACGAACCACATTAAGAAAATATTTCTCAAGAAACATAACATTGAATTTATCCCAATCATGAGCATCAATATCTTCAATATCCCTGGTATTTTTCACCATCAACCACCACTGATCGTCTTCACCTTCAAAATTGTAAATAGTGAGACTAACCTTATAATGTTATGATGATCCCATGACATCAACATATTCTCACGTTCTTTAATACACCCTTCATATAGCACTAGGTTAGATGATCCTCTGAACTATGGGGGATTTTTCCTCATGAAATGCTATACTACTAACATGTTCCACTATGGATGATCTGGATGATATTGTGTGTGGATACCACCACAATTTATAGCCTTATTCAATTATTCCATCAATGCAAAAAACTGTTCATTTCCGATTCTGAAAATCTTAGGTTGTATATTTGGAAGGTTTTCTTCCTCCGGATGTCATCCTATCATAGCTTCCATGTTTCCTCTACCGAAAACCATTCTGAACACAGAAATATCGTAGATGAAGCAACATGGTAATCTTTAAATGATATATCATTTTAATCTTACCATAAATTAATTTATGGTTATTAATTTAACAATATTCTAAATTACAATGTTGTATAGATCGACCTTTGATACCAACTAAAATGACCAAGCCTTAAACATTACATAATCTTATATTAAATTTATAATTCACATTGATGATCTTTTCAGGTTTAGAGTTTTAGAGAATTATGCAATAACTATTACATTGCATCTCAAAAATTACAAAGTAAACACTTCTACTCTGTTTCCATTTTTTTCATAAATTAAAAATACTTGAAAAAAAGTGTCATGTATAGTTCCTTGTTTTAGAGAGCATGAAGTTTCTTTGATCCCATCTTTGACCCTATTCATCTTTATGTCCTATGAAAAACATTTCAAAATGTGGGATGAGCATAAAAAGCCTAGTAAGGATTATAAAAGAAATATATAAAATATTAGTTCATCAATACATACATAATATAAGCTCTTCAACATACCTCATGAAATCATAAGATTTATGAATAACACATAGAAATCATAAATCAAAAAGGTTACTTGTGGCATACATAACATAATTACGTTGTAGCTTTCACAGCTACATAGGGAGTTAAATTTGGAATACCCATCGCAGTATAATCCCAAAATATATTAGGATAAACATTCATGTTCACATCCATCACGTTACCCAATGCATTATAGAGATATCTTAGGCTCACCCACCCTAGTTTTTTCATGAAACCACCCGTATATGTAAACAATTCCCATGAACCATGACATATTCATAACACATAAAACAAACAAAAATGGAAGATAACATTTCAATATTTAAATCAAAATAAATCATTTAAATATATTGATATAATAAATCCATTATCAAAAAAAAATTTAATACAAAAATACATAAATGATTGTATGGTATTTATTTTATATTTAATAAAATATTACTACTTGTTAAGTAAGCCAAAGATCAAATAATGCTCGAGATGAAAGAGAGGTCATTGTCACCACTTTCATTAGAAGAAACATTATTATTGGTCATTTAGTAAAATGCCTCATAGAAGAAGATTCCCTTTGAATGAGATGAAAATTACAAAAAAAATTATACACTGTATAAAAGAAAGTCATGTATAAAACAACATATGTCTCAATGAAAGGAGATTGAGATGAAGTCCCTTACCTTATGTATGAATTGACCCATCCATTCTATAATCTATGGAATAATAAAATAATGATAATTTTTTACTTTCATAATAACCTTTCTCAAATTTATTATTCCTTTTATATCTCGTATTACCATGTTATAAATATTATGTAATCATTTAAGTTAATAATGATCATTTTGTCGATATTTGGTACTTGAGTCAGAAATAAACATCATAAAATTACAAGTTGTTCAAGTGTCAATAATACATTATCTCAAGAATGATATTAATGATTTAGATATCATATATATGTAGTATATTTATGTATATATTGTAGTAACTAAAATTTGGAGGTAAAAAATGAAATGCATGGTTCATGGAAATCGTAACCCATACATACGCATGAACGCTAATTTCATTAATATTTCATATTTTATGGAATGAAAAATTAATGATACATAGGTATATTATAATTATAATATAATATCATATATAATTTTAGTAATTCCATCATTTATATGTTCCACGTATGGCATGAACGAGTCATATCACTTTGAGGGGGGGTAGTCTGTAGTTTTTCAAATGAAATTATCGTGTTTACCCTTTATGGAAACCATAAAGGTTTGATATAAATGAAAAATATATAAGTATAGAGACAATATAAATATAATATATATCACATATAAATAAAGATCCATAATAATGGCCACCATAATAGGTGGTATGATAATATTGAGTTATCATCGTTTTGCGAGGCATTAGTTTTTCGTCCATAGAAACAATATGTTCTTTACACATTAGATGAATGTGTATGTAAGTGTAGTTTGAATACTTAACCTAAAAACAACCTCTTATATTGAGGATTATAGTGTTTTTAGAAAGGAAATGAATAAAAATATTTTAGGGGGTTGGAGAAGTAAAATAAAAAATAACTTAAGAGAAGATGTTACCTTTAATTTAGGTAACTCCCTTTGGTTTGAACAAAAAGGATTTCTTGATGTTACTTATGTCTGAGGTAAAAATTCTATGTGGAAGAGATGGATCTTGAGATATTATTTGGGTAGAGGTTGTATGAGCCAAGGGACTTGAGAGGTGTGAGTAATGGGTTAGAGGTGAGGGCTTTTTATAAGGGGTAGGCGGGGCTCATTAGGAACGTCTAAAAATATTATTTTATTATATAATGAATTTAGGATTCTAATGTTCTAAAACTCATTAATGTCAAAGATAAGACGACTCATTTTCAAAATAAAATAATATAATAATAATTGGACTGATTTTTGATATTTTTTTAATCTTTATAATTTTATTTATATAAATCTTTCATTAATAAGGTAAACAGTGCATCCTTATTATGTCATAATTTTATTTATTTATATGATGTTTAAAAATTATAAATAAAATACCATTATGTAGGAAATAATTTTATATTTAAAAGTAATATTTATATTTGAAAATATAACTTATATATCCCCATGTAAGATATTATTTACTAAAAGATATATGTTTAAGCAATTTTTTTCTTTACTTTAAATTTATTAATAAAAAGTATCATTATCACTCTTATGTTGCTCCATGGGTTCCCTAAATTGATCCAAGGATGCCCATGGTCAGACATATATCAACAAATAGTATTAGGAATCATGTTAAATTTATTTATCATTATTATAATATTATTTTTACCTTAAATTATACTATATACCTTTAACAGTGGTAAATAAAAGTCAAAAGTTACTATTCACAAAAAAAATTGTTTTCATCTTATTTAACCACATTTTACATAATAATAACAACCATATATGTCAGATTTTCGAAATTCAATTCACAGAAGAAGAAAAATTTCATTTAAATGGAAATGTCGGGTTTTTAACTACTACTCAGTGTTGTCACTATACATAAAAAATTTATAGATTTCATAAAAATACATAAAATTCATTCTAATCTATATTTGATATTATGAATTTAAAAATGATGTCTATTTTACCAAATTAAAAATGTATAAGTTGGATTAATGAATTTAATATTAATTCTCATTGTCAAAAGCAAACGCGTGTTTTAAAGAAATAACAACTGTCAACCTATTGACACTTGTTTTTGTCCAATTTCAAATTGAAATTAATTAAAATGACCAAAATTAGTTTAAATGGAAAAAATATAATCTAATTACACTTTAAAACCAATTAAAAAGATAATTTATCCATATAAATAAATTATATTAAAAAGAAGTTATGAATTAAAATACAGTATTTTTCACTATTCATTAAAAAATGAATTTTACCAGAAAAATACTAAAAATTTACCCAAAGTAAATTTGGATGTCCCAATTATAATGAAGAATTTTATTTTTTAATTTATAACTTATAAAAGTGACCAAAACAAGATTTAAAGAGGGTTCTCCATCAAAGGGAAGAAAATCAGCCCTTTTAAAGGATATTTGAGTATTTATGCTTAAAATTTGAATTATTTCATATTTTTAGCCTATAAAAATAATTGGATAAATGTATGAGAATTTAACAAACATGTATAATAATATTATAGTTATTTTTGTTCATTACCTCCATTACAAGGGTTATTCGTTAACTACCATTTAAAATAATAATATTATATTATTATTTTTCAATTTGACTCGGCATTGTGTGCAGCATATGATTTCAAAGAAATTTTTTGTTTCATATTGGGTACACCATTGAACATAGCATCACCTTTAAATTAAAATTAATATTTAATTCACAAATATTAATAAGTATGAAAATGTCATATTCTTTATTTACCTAAGATGTTACACTAGGGGTAAGCCTTTGAAATGTCTTCCATGGGTTCCTTGGGAGCGTGAAGTGTATTCTCCTCAAGAGAATCGACCTTTAGATCAGATTCTTATCTAGGATATCATGGGGCTATTTTTGATGTCAACAAAAATTTTCCACAATTCCATAATGTTGTTGTTAATGTACATTTACAATATGGAGGGAAAAGGGATCGATCACAAGAGTTCTTACATGAGAAACCACTGACCTTTAATGGTGCGAATGAATCTTAGGAGGTAGAGGACTGGCTTTATAATATTAATCAGATCTTTGAAATCCTATATAAAAGTGATAATATAACAGTGAAGTGTGAGGAATTAATACATGAGGGTCACAACAAGCAATGGTGGTATTATGTGGTACCATATTATATACATGTGGTCTTGGAGTAAATAGTTTTCAAGAAAATATTTTCCAGTAGTTTTTTCAGATGTCACTAATGATGGATAACTCTCTTGAGTTTCTCTCTTTATAGTAGGAGGAGTGTTTGGTGTTGGTATACACAAATCAATTCATGGAGCTAGTTTTTTCACTAAAGGTGGTAAATAATTATAAGATGAATGCTCATAATTACCTATAGGGTTTTCAACCAGATATCAGATCACATGTATTTATACTAAAGATCTCAAATTATTTGGAGATAGTCAAAAGAGTAATTATTACAAATATGGATATGGAAAAAATGGTTGGTTATTTTACCTTTTTTCGTCCACCATGTGGAAACATTAGTAGAATATAGGAATAAAATTAGCATTGCCATGATCATTACAGAAGTGGTGGGGGTGGTTCTCATTAGCAGGAATCCTATGTACCTTTAGTTTCAGCCAGCAGGGTTCCATTGACCTATTATCGATATGGGAAGGTTGGCCACACACAACATTATTGTTATGTACCTATGAAGATGTGTAACAATTTTGGATGCAATTTTCATATACAACATTTATATTAGGCTACATCTAGGCCATTTTATAGTCATGTATCACCAATCCAAATGCTAATCTTGCATAGTCAAATGCATTAGTGACTATAGGACTCTATCCAGAAGCCTCAGGAGTGAAGAAACATTATATAGTGGATGAATTTTCATCAAAGGTAGATGCAAGCCTGGTAATAGTGAGAGGTACTATTGTTATTTCATCTTCATTAGTGACTAATTTAGTTGATGTATGTTCTTCCCACTCATTTATATCTCATCATTTTTATGTATTCTTAAACATCCAATATAACTCTTGTCCATTTTACATATTAAGAAACCCCATATGGGAGGAAGAAACTACATACATTTTTTCTCCTTGTTCATTATCGATAGTTGATGCATAGTTAGTATAATATTTAATGGTTCTCGTTGTGGATCAGTTTGATATCATCACTTAGGAGGTAATGGATTATCTCTCAAAATTATCTGTTTCATTATTATCACCATCATTCATTGTTAATTTCTGCTGATAGGATCTATGGGTGTTTCAAACAGAGTGGGAACCGAGGTCCAATCGTGTAGGACGTCCCAAACAAAGCTAATGTGTTTTCCATCTACCAAAAAAGCTGAAACTACTGAAATTTATTTTATTTTTGTTCTTAATGATTTTGTTCAAGATTTTTAATATGACATCAAATGTTATTTATCTAGCCTTCCTTTAGATAAATAGGTATATTTTATGATTAAACGGGTGTTGGGTACATAGATGATTTTGATGACCTCTAATCGTATAGCACCAGCAGAGCTAAAAGTGCTCATGATTCGATTAGATAATCTAATGGTGAGTGGTTTTTCCACATAATGCTTCATCTTGAGTATCCCTGTTGTTCTTTTCCAAGAGGGAATATGGTTCATTTATGTTCTATTTATACAATAAAAATTTGAACTATGTAATGGTTTTTAATATGTATATTTTTTTCAATGTGGATGATTTTTTGACGATTTAAATGGTCAAAGTGGTTTTCAATGATATATCATCAGTTAGGTTATCATTAGATCCATTTTCAGGATCCAGATATACAATTGAAGGCTTTTAGGTTTCGGTACGGTCATTCTGAATATCATTTGATGTCATTTGGTATGACTAATTCCCATTATGAAATTTAGGAACTTGTTGAATCAAATATTACATGATTATCTATACACTTTTTGGTATAGTTCATGGAAGATATTTTCGTTTATTTGTGATATGAGTGCGAGAATCAACATCATTTGAGTTTGGCTCAAGAAATCCTGAGGAGTCATGTTTATAAAGAAATATCACAACGTACAATTTCTACATTCAATAGGATAATTTTTAGGGACACAATATTTTTGAGCATGTCTTATCAGTTAAACCTAAGAAGGTGAATATTTTCTTATCTTGGGGAGAGCCATGTAACATCTTTATGAATAAAATATTACTTCGTCTTACTACATACTATCAATGGTTCTTCCAGGATTTCTCAAATTTGATGCCACCTATGACTTCTATTAAAAGGATATGGGTGGAACTCATATGGGAAGAAATGATTAATTCTTAATTATAATATTTGAAGGGACTTATGAAATCCACTCTAATTTTAATCTTACCTGAGCCCATAATGGTGTACATGGTTTTTTGTGAATCTTATTTTTCTAGATTGGGTTGTATGATTATGTGGGATTATAATGAATATGCTTAAAGATGTGACTATATTTTATTTCCTGAATATTATTACCCCAATTATTATTTATAGATTTTAATTTTTATACATGTGCTTAAATATTGGTGGCACTATATTTTTTGGGAGAGTTTCATTGTCTTTTTTCACCAAACAATTATGATCTCGATATTTTCTCAGAAAGGCATAAATATAATCCATAAATGGTTGGTGGAATACCTTAAAAAATTTGACATTGACATCACTAAAACCTTGGGATGGGAACGTCCTCACAAATGATCTTATTGAAAAAGTTACATTGTATGATGTTCTAGAATCAACTTAGGAGTGGAAAATTATGAGACTCTTTGATTCATTGTACAAGGATGCTTAATAAGATGTTTTAGGAATATTTATAACTAGTGATGAGTTATCACCATCTCTAATTGAGTCAATTTCATAGGATCAATAGATGGATGATGAATTTAGGTTAATTTGAGAGACCCTGTATGGTGGGGAGACTGTATTTGGTTAGTCTCTCTCTCTAGATGGTAATATTCATTTCGGGGATCGGTATGTCATCCTAGAACCTATGAGGAACTTTTTTTACAATAATAGTTCTACACAGAACATGAATCTTTGAAATGTATAGATGAATATGGACATGAGATGGTGATTCAGGTGGATAGGTTTGAAGCGTATGACATCTGGACCCTGAACCCACTAAACGGGAGCCTTGGCCTTGCAGGATATAATGCCTCAAGCATACCTCCCCATATGTCAAAGTCTTATGAAGATAAGCAATGCCATAGTTTGTGTTTATGGGGATACGATACCCAGATGTCATAGTGTATCAAAAAGGATATGTAATAACAACCAAATATAGGAAGAATTATAGTATGTGAGTAATATTGGCATATGAAAGAAGGATAAAAATATATGCATTAAATAATAATCAATTACTAGAATGATAATCATAAAAATTCTGATAATGTGATGTTATGTTTCTAAAAAACTGATAATATGTATAAATGGATATTGACAATACAACCTAAAAAAATTATTTAAAATAAATGAAAAACCAGAAAAACTTCATAAGCATTGTCCTGGACATCTGCTACCAATATACATCCTAAAGTAAGAAAGAATTTCATGTTTCAAAATAGATACACTTCCAATTATCATCACCTATATAGATGTAATCATCCAGGGTACCAATGGAAGCATGGGTATTGTGTGCGAAAAATTTTAGTAGGCCACTAACAATGGCGCCTACACATATCCAATATGTGAATATAAACTAAGTAGTGTTCATGTAAATATATATATGTAAATAAATTACAAATAAATTGCTCATAATTTCTTAAGACTCAAGTAGTAATTTCTCTGAACATGAGATCAATTAATTAATTAATTTTTGTTTATTATATATAGATAATTCACGTGAGATGTAAATGGCATAGACAATTTATCATTATAATAATAAAAGTTATCCACGGAAATAAAAAGGAATCCCTGACCTTAATGGTTGTCCAAATAATATTCATAACTAATGTTGTCAGGAAAATAAGGGGTCTATGTGTAATCTAACGTCCATCGCCCATGTAAATCCATGGTAAATGAATCTAACTGAGTATAAGGATCTCATTCTATTTAATCATGGGCTAAGCATGAATCAGACCAATGGCGTGAATCCGTGGATCCATGTGTCCAAATACATCAAGATAGATCATGGAAGTGTATCATGGGAATCCAAATAATCCATAAATGATATTAGGTGAATAAGCAGCACTACACTGATGCATTCACACACTAGTAAAAATACCAAGTCCCATTGTGGGTACCTCGGTTGGAAACTAGAATAGTGAATTGGGCTGAAATCCTCTGAAAAATCCAGGAATTCCATCAAGAATACATGGTTGGCTCAAGTCTCACCATTATTATAATTTTGAAAAGATCTGTATTCAATGGTTACATTATACATAATTCCTTATTTAATTTAGAACATGTAATACTCATTCCATTTAATTAATATAGTCATTTCATTCCATTACATATCATTAATTTTAAAAGTTATATCTTGTAAATGAAACCATTTAATAATTTGATTTTATATCCAATTATTAGGTCCATTCATTTAACTTTCATATGCATGAAAAGATGGTCTAAGGACATGCAATCATATGTAATTCAATTATAATTAACTAGGCTAAGGGATATCTATAAATATACTTTCAAATTAACATTTTTATGTTTCATTAATTAATTGGAACACATACTATAAAAGATTAATGTGATAATTAAATGTTTTCTAGACATTAATGATTCATAATTCCTCTAATTTAAGAAATATCCCCATTTGTAGGGTCATGCCACACACCCGAACGGTGTCTCAAATAAACCAACTAGGGTTACTAACTAATAATAAATGAATCAACCTACTTAGGGTGGAGGGATTTGTGGTATCAACCCTCAATGATGTGGTTCATATGTATTGAAAGGGATTTATAATATGATAGAAATGAATATAAGAATGTAATATGAATTTAATAAGGAACACTCAGTGATAATGATGTGTAAACAATGATGACTTTTTTTAAAATGGTGATACATTGATGGATGATTCATAGACCACCTATTGTAAACATGTAACACTCTCCTCATCTATTATCAGAACTTATTTTCTCTAGGATTTAGAGAAAATGGAATAAAATATGAATGAACTAAAAATAATGCATATGGTCTTCCATCATGATAGAATCATTTAAGGAAATACAAAAGAAAAAAATATCCTACGTACTAAAGAACTTTTTGAATGGAATTGAAAGAGACCAACAAATGCTCAATAAATATTTGGATTGAGGAGATATCTAAAAATCTAGGTCATGAAAAAGGGATACACCAACTAGAGAATTGGAGGCCTCTTATCTGGTTGAGTATAAAATTAGAGCAGGGGTACATTACATATATTTTCAAGTAAAATGATCATTTTACCAAAAAATTATAGGGTTACAGGGTTTGGCTGCATGTCTGAAAAAATTATGCACTAACCATGTACCTCCCACTACCAAAGGAGGGACCTCCCACTGTTTGGTTGTATGGTTTATGAAACAATGGGCCAAATATTACATATGGATCTGCATAATATTTCAAACCACACACATGGTTATCCAACCTAGGGTTCATAGTCAGGGAAATTCTGGATCCCATCTCAACCCCTCTAAAACACCCCTCATGTTTATTATAAATTTTTGGGCTTGGACACATTGTTTTCCCTATGTATGTGGCCAATGAGTTTCTTCTATAGGCTATGTTTGTTATCACCAAACAATTATATACACCCCTAAAACTACTATATCTTCATTAGGAATCAATGAAACCACTAATGTTTATGACCAGGATGATCTATACATATGATATTTTTTGAGGGTACATGGGGTTCCCTATAACATTGTTTTAGATAGGGGTCCTTGGTTTAGATCACATTTTTGGAAGAGTCTCTAAGATGTTATGGGAGCACCAGTCTAGTTCAGTACAACTTATCATCCAAAGAAAGATGGCCAGATGTAGTGTTCTATTTAGATCCTAGAGGGTATTCTCTAGTCCTAAATTTTGGATTTTTTTGGGTCATGGGATATCCATCTAGTATTTTTTAGTTTTATTATAACAATATTTATCAATCATCGGTCATAATGTCTCCCATTGAGGCCTCATATGGTGTCCCATGCTTGTCCAATCATTATTGGGAATAGGTGGTTGTGGGGCAAAGTCTTTTTTAAGATATCATGGTGAGGATTCAGAATATAAATTGGAATCTGGTTTTGACTCATTGTCAACAAAAAAAATATGAATATTTTCATAACCATACTTTGGTGTTTTATTTGGTGAATAGTTCTCTGTAATAAATTTCTCATCATTTGGATCACCATCATCTTGGAAAATATGTAATTTTACCTCCAATATATGTTGGATCATTTGAAGACATTTAGTGGTTGTGGAAGGTTTTATATCAGTAAGAATTTCTATCGTATTAGAATGTGGTTCAAGATTTTTTCCATATATCTCATCTCATGAAATACCAGCCCAATTCCACCCACGTTTTGATTTGTGAAGAGAATTAGTGGGAGTAAGAAATTTATATTGTGGAGTAGTCAATAAATATTATTAACTCTTAGGTAAATTTATTATGTGGGAATTCAATTTTTTTGTCAGGTTTTTATGGCGACATAGATCAAATTCTAATGATACATGGGAGCACAAGTCGTTGAGGAGGGAGTAGTGGCCTCATCCCTTTATGCGAATCATTATTCCACAAGGATATTTTGGTACATAAATTCATATGATTGGGAGTTTACAATATCTATTTACCTTATTTAAAGTAATTCTCTGCCTCTTTTTGTTTCCCCCCAAGTTTAATTTCATTTTGTGTCTCTAGTGGACAAAAAAAATCGGTGGGGAAAGTAGCCTAAAGTTAGGGGAAGTATGTTTGTTGTAATTTATAAAGTATTTGTATAAATATTTAAATACTTAAGAGGTTTTTATTTTTCATCTTGAACATTTGTTTTCTACTATAATTTTTAATATATTTAAAGGTTAAAAATATATAAAACAGTTGTTAAGAAGACATAATGTATTGGATCATGGTGTGAATGGTTTACAAGTAGTGAATTAGTTATTATTTGTGAAATGGGAAAAATAAGGATTTGTAATCATAGGAGACCTTTTTAAAGAATATTTTGATGATTGATAAATTCCCAATGTGAATAATTTTAACATCATGAATTTTTTAGGATTTTACTTTCTAACCACATATCATGAATGATTTATTTTTAATTTGATTATAGCCCATTTCATTATGACCTAGGATATATCCATTGTGATTTTGGGGATCTTCTCTCCTTCTGTATCATTTTTTTTGCAATTTATATTCATTGCAGTTGTGGTGTGTCTATTTGGGTAATATTTCCTTTCACTTCTTCATTGAAATTGATCACAATAGAATTATTTTCTACCATTATGGATCATTTGATCAATGACTAAAATATTCATGATCGTTTCTAGATTTATTTTTTGATCATTCACTAAAGGATAACCATTATGTTTATTTTGGTGTGGAAGGGGTATTCTTTTTTTTTAATATGTCTTCTCCAAAAAAAATCATGTTGAGTTGATTCTGACATGTAAGGATCTATTTGAATCCCTCTAGTATTGTCTTTTAATTATTTCATGTTATTAATTCTCATTGTGGGCTTGTGAAACATGAGTTCATGGTAGGTGGTCTAATCTATACACTATGATGAATGAACTAAATATATCTTATTTTATTTAAAAAATTACAAATGAATTGGAATGACTAAATTGTGATTGTTGAAATGAGGTTTTGAGAAAAGATGGTTTTCTACTTTTTCTGGTAAAAGAGTAGGTAATTTCAATTAATTTTACAATATATTAATGATATGGTTTTTAAATTAAGGTATTTATGAAATGGATTAGAAAATGTAGCATAATTGAAGCATTGGGTACTTAGGTGAAAGGTTTCGTAAAATGCTTCACCCATTTATACTATCAGGGGGTTCACTCTTGAGGTTTTTCTCTACTCCCTAGTCACTTTACTATAGAGACATGTTATACCAACTGGGAATTTAATTTCGTAGGTGTTTCTATGCTCTCTATATTTTATCCATATATCTAAAGACTTGATACATGTGAATTTATATATATGGGTATTATTTAATTAAGTCACAAAAGCTATTGTGTTACCTGTAATGATGTTACTTATGATATTAGTTTGTATTGAATTTTATATGATATATGACGCATTCTTTGATATTATTTTACAACTATGATATATATAAAATGATTTGAAACTATTTTACCAAGATTAATTGGAATTGTAGAAAGGGGAGAAATTTTTTACCATGATTTTTATATAATAACTATTTAATTGATTATCATTCCATATTTTCTTTAAATTAGAGCATGCTTGGATTTTTTTTATAGAGAAATTATACTGAAAAACTATGTGTAATCCTATGAAGTGTGTTTATCTCACACCATGTGCCCCACTTTAATTGTGTGTGGGACTTATCATTTATTTTGATGAAGGGAAAGACAAGGTGTATATGTGAGGTGGTTTGGTTTCTATCATGTTTGTCTAGGTAGTGTGAGTTTCAAATTTTATCACATGGAGTTTTCATTTTGGTTTTAGATTTCCTTTTCAATTGGACTTGTATATAGGATATTGTTTACATAATTTTCTATTGTATCACTTAATTTATTTGTTATTGATATGATATATATTTCTTAGTTACTCTTCAATTATTTCTTCCCATAATGTGATTCGATATATATATGTTATGTTTTCTTCTTTGGTTTTGGTGAAATTATTCCCTCGAGTTTTTGTTAACATCCAGGAGTATGTATCCAGCCAGTAGGGATTATAAAATCCCATCACGTATATTATGGTTCAGGTTGGGTACTGGTTGATACGGTATTCAGGTCTTGTTCATCACACTATGATTGACAATTAATATTATTATTCTGAATTTTATCGGTATTTACAAATTCTTATAAGTTTATATCTTTCACGGGGGAAATGATTTAAATGTTACCGAAGTGGTAATTGTTTTTGGTTTCAATCTCATTGGTTATCGAGATTGCATGTGGTTATGTTTTGATAATGATATATTATGGTATATCTCTTAAAAATCCACTGAATTTTATTATCCCCTCATCAATTTATGAAAATATATGTTTTACCTTAATTTTCCACAAATTCTGTACTCAAGAGAATGAATGTTTGTTTTTTAAGAAAAATGACATTATTACACACTTCGATAAAAAATATTTCTCTTCTATATCCATGTTTCTTTAAAATGTTTTAAATGGAGTTTTCACTATTATCATTTGAATTTTTAAATTCATTTTCACCCCTGATTGATTTAATGTAATCAATTTACGATAATAATAAAACACATATTGTTAACCATTAATAATTTTTTTATTTAAATTCTAATGTTTCAATAAAAATAACTTCCTAAATTTTTTGAAGACCGTGAGAATGGACAAGAACATTATTTACGCATTGTAATATAATATGAAATATTGTTGGGGTCATAAAAATGATTATTATGAGATTCCAAGAACAATAGATATTTTGTATGAAAGTAATAAACATAATAAATATACTATATAATGCATTAGTTATTTTTCAAAAAACATAAAATATCTCTCAAATAATTACTCATATGAGATATCGGAAAACACTATTAGGTCCAAGATATTGAGTTCACCCTAATAATGACCTAAAGTTTGAGTGTGTATAAATTTTAGTAACATCACATGTTATTTTAATTTATTTAATATTTTTTTATATATTTTGTGGAAATAATAAAATATCTCTCAAATTTTGTGTCATATGAGAAATATGATACCACCCATTATTCAGGAATGTAAGGATTACCCTAGGCACAAAATATTATTTATGTATGGTGGGTGTTTATTCACATCACATATGAGGGTCACATTATGATAATTTTGTATTATATTAGTTATAATTTAATTATTAAATTCATATTTTATTGTTTATCATTTCCCACACACATGTAAAACTCCATTTTCATGCTAATCTTCTATAAATGCTCAAATTTAATCCCATTTTGACCAATTATTTACCATATTCCATAATGTAATGGATTTAATGAATATTCGATCAATATTTTATTTAATATCGAATTAAAACAGTGTTTTAAATTCTTTTCCCATGGTATATGCGGTTGTGGGGTTTTATAAAACTGAGTCAACCACTTCCCTCAAGGGTGTTATTGACTGAATCCATGAAACCCTATAACTCTCTCTAGTGTGATCGATGACATCTATGATGATTTGATCCAGGTTCCTACTTGTTATTCAGGGTGTATGATTTTTTCCCCTTCTCCTACCAGGTGTGGCACTATTATGGTATTTTATTAGTTTTTTTTAATTTATTATTTATTTCCTACAATTATTTCCTTTCATAAAAATTTGAAAAAATGGTTGAATTTAAATAGAACATTAGTACATGAGTTATAAAGGATAATGCATTAAAACTTATCAAAATATTTTTTTATGAAATTAACAATTTATAGGTATTGAGAATTATCAGACAATAGTTTCATTAAATTATCATTTATAATTTATAAATAAATTATCAAAATATAATTATTCTAAAATTACCAATGGATAATTATAAATAAATATGATATGATAATTACATTTAATTATCATGCATAATATATTAAAATTTTTCAAATGATTATTTTTCACAATTGCTAAATTATAATTAAAAATAATTATCAATGGATAATTGTTCAAAATTATCGATGATAATTACAAAAAAATAATTTATAATTAATTATCTAGAGATAATTATAAAAGGATAATTTATAGAAAAATTTCAAAATATAATTATAAAAGGATAATTTATGAGAAATTTTCGAAATATATTTATAATGGGATAATTTATGAGAAATTATGAAGAGATAATTAAAAAGTATAATGTTAATAAATTTTCATTATAAAATTTAAAAAGGATAAATTAGGAGAAATTTCAAATAGATAATTATAAATGTATAATTTATGATAATGTATTATTAGACAATTATTGAATCTTGATTTATGAGAAATTATGAAAATATAATTTTAAAATGGTAATTTTGGAGAAATTATCAGGACATAATTATAAAATGATAATTATGAGAAAATATCAGCATATAAATTTAAAAGTATAAATAATTATAAAAAAACAAAAAATTCTTGTAAAAGGATAATTTATTTGAAATTATAAATTGGTAATTATTATTAAGGAGAGTAATGCGAGTCCATGAACTTTCCAATAATGGTAATTCAAAAATTGTCATGGGGAGGGAATGTATCATTGCATTAAATAGTATATTTCTTTCTAAAATAAATTATATGGTTTTTGTTCTTGGAACCATTGATGAACTTCACATGTTGATGTGTCTTTGACTATGGTAATATGGCCAAGGAGTTTGTATTCTTGACAGTTGATGTTTTTACCCTAGCTTGAAAATTACACATCGATTTTTTTCCTTTCTATTGAAGTCAATGAATTTGACATGGGAAGTTCCACATATTTTTGGGCTTTGTTACACAGTTTTCCTTAATATGATTTCTGATTAAGAATATTTGATGACCGCAATAGATTATGAGAATGTGTGGGTGTGGGTGTGTGGGTGTGTGTAACCATGAGAACCTTTTGTGAGACCTGTTTTCATTAGTACTTTATGGATTAATATTCATGTTAATAGTTGATCACATGTATATTATACCTTACTTATGATGTTGTGTTGTGCCTGCTTTAATATCCTACCATGTTATGTGTGCTTTTACGGTATTGTTTTTAGATCCCAAGGTTAGTGGATGGTCATTACATGTTTATCCCTTAGAGGGGGATTTCACACAAAATCTGATGATAGCGATGAGGGATCTATGCTCGGGATAGGGATAAGACAATTCCTCATGGATTTTTTGTGTTTCACCTGATGACCACTTGATGTCAATGGGTATGTTACTCGAATCCTAGTGAATTCTAAGTAGGTGTCGATGCCTTGAAATTCCAAGCAATATGACTTCCAGGATCCCGAGTGTATTTCTATTTTCACGATCACGCGATGTTGAGAACCATGACCAAATATCCTTTTGGATAATTCTTGATACTTGTTACATATTTTTTACACTTCTGGTAAGGGGTTGAAGTTGGCATGGATGGTGTTTTGGGGGTTTGGTTAGTGAAAGACTATTTGTTTTGTAATGTATGTTTATACTTGATATATATTTATTATTATTATCAAATTAACTGTTATACTTGAGATAATGAGGTGGATTACGCATTGGCGGTGCCCTGTTTAGTCTTTAACTCACACACTACTCACGATTCTTAGTGTGCATATAGATATCATGAGGCATATCATATAAATAAATGGATCAATGGAAGATGGATGAGTAGAGGAGGATAGATCTAGGAGTATACCAAGATAGAATCTGCAGTAACCATAGCCATTTTATTTATTGATCATATTTTATTTCATTGTTGAGGTCTACAATCTTTGGGGTAATTTTTTTATATATTTCATTTTTTAGTTTTCTAATTGATAATCTGATTACTTATTTAATATATATATTTGTTTTGTATTGATCCTATTATATGATAATAATAGTATTGTCTCTCTATTGATGGAATTAGAGCCTCACTGCTAGTTGGAAGCCTCTTGTATACAAGGAGGCAGGCATAATGTCATGTGTCACTTCAGCTCGAACCTAGTGGTTTGGGTCAACATGTTACCAAATGGTATCAGAGCATCAATATTCACTAGCCTTTTCCTCACATTTCGTTGGGATAGAATATTATAGGTTGGAGATATGATGAATGGTACATGGTTATGAGAGTAATAATTGGGAATTCCCTATACAATATATTGGACCTCCGAGCATCCATAAAGTGGGGAAATAATGTTCTATTGATACAATTCATAAATTTCACCTTAGGTGATTAACATTTGGTTTATAAGTTATTAATTAAATTATGGTTGTGTTCAGGAATCATTAATAGGAATTTAGTTCCACATACTGTATATATAATTGTCTTTTTTTGCATATTAGTTATTTAATTCAATACTTTTATTTGAACAATCTATTAAGGATATTTTTTTCTTTATGTTATATATATGTGTGTGTTGTAATGTTTTTATGATATATCATTAATAGAATTTATTAGTTTAATTGTGATTTTTTTTGTGTTAGTATATACCTGACGACTATGACTAATGTGCAAGGGTGAAGACCAAGGTTATTGTTAGGAGGGGTATACCATGAGTTAAGGGTAGTCTCAATGGAGAACGTTAGATGATCCCATATATTGGTTAGGAGAACCTTCTATGGTCCAATATACTTGTTATGATATGTTTATACTCACAAAATTTCTTCATGTTTCATATAATGGTTCTTGATGTGACCTTATGGGACTACATGGGAGGTTGGTCGGAATGCTTCTTTAAGGGAATATGTTTCATCTCTACCAGTTTATGCGTAAGATAATTCTTGTTGAATGTTCTCCCACAACTACTCTATGTTTATGTGGTAGGGTCTCTTCATCAATAATTATTTCACTTGGTGCCTATCCTAAACAGAGGTTTTCCTGACTATGGTCAAAAATTCACTGAATTTTACTCCATAATTTTGCATCCATATATGTTATTGAAGGCCATTAATATGCTGAAGAATGAGTTAAAATATTTTTGGGAGTTCTTAACCTAGTTGAAATTTTAATGGATCATATTTTTAATCTATGATTTATCTCATGTTTGTTATGCATCCCATTTTGATGCCCACATATCACATGGTTCCAACTAACATGACAGAGCTCAAGGATCATCAGGATGACTTAGAGGGGAAGACAATTATTAGGAAAATTACATCACCATGGGGTGCTCCTATGTTTTTCAACAAGATGACATATGGTGGTGTTCAACATTGTAATTATTACCAGAATATTAAATAGATTATGGTGAAGATAAAATATCTTTTTCTGATGACTGATGATGTTTTCTATCAGTTATGGAGATCTTGTTTGTTCTATAAGATTGATCTTTGATCATGATATCTCCTATTGTGAGTTTGTGAATAGGTCTTTCTGATGATCGTGTTTCAAATCAGTTTTGGTTTGTATAATTACTTGGAAATGTCATTAAAACTGATAAACATTCTGAAACAGCTCATTATCATCAAAAAAAAAATATCTCCCATATTGAGACTCATTCATCATGGTTTTCATCATCATCATCTACTTTTCATCATTATATTATTATGCCAGCCACCTCGTGATAGACCTAAGTATAATTCTAGAACATCAGCTTTATGGCTAGCTATTAAAGTGTGATTTCTAGATACGATTAGTGAATTTACTAGAAAATGTTGTGTTCGGGATGGGCATATCAAAATTCCTTATGAAAATTGTCGTAGTCATGTCTTAGTCCCCACCTTTTAACATGTTTGAGATCAAGAGATTTTAGGGTGTAACAAGATATTAACAAAGGTTTTTCCAGAACATCTCTCGACAATAAGAAACCATGATAGGGATAATAAATAAAGGGGTAATGTTAAAGTGTAAAAACAAGTGTGAAGAGGAATTGATTTATCCAATGAGATGGTTGATTTGATCTCTATTATGGACACTCCTTGAGTTTTTGATTGGTTATTTAGTGTAATATGATGTTTCAGAAATTGGAATGGGAGTGGTGTTGATTTAGAGAGAGAATTTAGTAGCCATTGGATAACATAATATTATACACCAAAAGAGGAACTACTCTACTCATGACTTAGATATATTAATATAGGTCCATGATCTAAATTTTTAGAGGAAATATCTCTTCATCTATATATTTTTTTCTACACTAACCAGATATCATTTACTATATCTTCACACACCGAGGCCTAAATCTAATACAAAGGTTCTTGGTTGAGTATCTATAGATTCTTTAATTTGATATGACCTTTTCACTAGGGAGGAATAATTATATTTTGGTTTACCTTATATGTAAGACACAGGAGGACTATGATCTTAGTTAGAGGCCATTAGAGGAGTTGTTGAACTTGTTGAGCATGTTGGATGACTAGAGGATGGATGCTTCCAAGGATTATGGATCAATAAAATTTTTCCCTTTAAGGATCACATCCTCTCATTTCGATTGGGTAAGGGCTTGATAAGATTCATACCAAGTGTTTTTTTATATGGGAACATTTAGCAAGATTTTACCTACTACCCATGTAATCAATGGACTATAATGATGTTATTAGGACACATGGGATAGGTACAATCCATTCATCCATCAAAGAAGACTTTAAGTGAGTTTTTCATACCTCTATAGGGATGGTGCATCCTAGTGCCAAGAAGATCGACCAAACACACAAGATAATATTATGGATTCTAGGGTTGATTATTAACATCATTTGGGTTTATGTATTGATGTCTTACCTATCATAGGTAATGTATGAGCGCTAGTATCAGTGGGATACTCCATCAATATCCAATTTCCATATGGAAGTGAGAGGATTTAACAATGTACTTTTTTATAGGGTTACTAAGGGCCTTAATATTTCATGAAGTTGTTTTAGTGACTGTTGAATGGATGATGAGATTTTTAAACTTTTTCCCAATCTGAGACACACTCCGAAGATGAGTTGGGAAATCTCTACATCCAGGAGATCATACAAATACATAGAGTTATGTTGAAATTTTTTTTGAAAAGGGAATGAAATTTTTCTAGATATTTTTTTAGGGATTATAGAATGCCTTTGGGACTCATCTAAGATTGAGAAAAATGTTCCGTCCCCATACAAATGAATAGTACGAGCAGATGATATGTATATTAGAAGATATGATTCAAGATTGAATACAATAATTTTATGGAATGTGGAATGATCAGACGACCTTAGTTGAGTACTTTTAAAACAATATTTACTAGGAATTTTTTAAAATGGTACCTTATGAGTCTCTTTATGGGAGACCATGTAAGGCACTTTTTTTTGGGCATTAGACAAGTGAGGTACTTGGTGTGGACCCTGTTTTTTTAGGATACCTTCAAGAAAGAACATATGATTCAAAAGAGGATGATCACCATTAAAATATTTGATGATCATATGTTGACAGTAAGTGGATACCTTTGGAGTTCACTCTAGGAGATACATTTTTCTTGACAAGGACTCCTCGGTTATGGAGCAGATATATGGGGATGCCGAGTAAGTTGACAGCTCATTTTGACAAACCCTTTGATATCATAGAGTGTATAGGGGTAGTAGTGTACCTTCTGGACCTCCCTTATTGTTATCATGGTATGCACAATATGCTCAATGTTTCAATGCATCAAAGGTACATACCAATCCCTATGCATGTAATTTATTTTGAGGAAATTGATCTAAACATTGATGAATCTTATTAGGAGAATCTATTGAGGATCATACACCAATGTGATATGGTGTTGTAAGGATTGATGATGCCACTAGTCTTGATTTAATGGTAGTATGAATAGATCCAGGTTGACATGTGGGATGTTGATTTATATATTCATTCTCATTAGCATGATTTGTTGAGCTAAACCACTATAGTAATGTCAAAGGGATGTAATGACAATAGAGGGGGAGAATTGTAATATTTTCCATTTTTTGTTAATAAAAAAACTTTATTTGTTAATAATTTATGAGTAATTTTTGTAAAATATTTAATTTTACAATAACAATCACATAATAAAATATTTAACGTCTTTACAAAATTGTAAAAACGATGTAAACACTTTGTAATATTCAATTTAATATTTTCAGAGTTAGTCACTATGTTAGTATGAGTTCCAATGCCCATATAACATCGACCTAGATAGAATAAAAATTTTCAATATATTATTGTATTCATGAGTTGTTTTTCAAAAAAAATATCTTCCAAATAGTGTCTCATATAAAAACTTTGAGACCACAGTTTGGTCCAAGTTGATGGATTCACCCTATGTGTGATATAGAATTTGGGCATGTTGGTCATTTAGTTACGTTGCTTGTGAGGGTAATTTAGTTATTTAATTATTATATATTTCCTTAGAATAATGGAATATATCTCAATAAATCTATCTTAAGGGATATATAAAACCACTATTGGGTCTAGGATGGGGGGTTTACACTAGGAATGAAATAACATTTATGCCCTATGTCATTTGGTAACATCCCACCTGAAGATAAATTTATAATATTTTTTGTTATATTATTAATAATTTCATTATTAAATTTTCATTCTAATATTCATCATCTCCCCCATAAGTGGAAAAACATCCTTTTTCATGCCTTGATTATCCAAAATCATACATTTAAACCCTCTTTGACCTTATTAATTCCCTAGTGCATTAATGGGATGGATTTAAGGACTCTACAATCAATATTATATTCAATGTCAAATTAAAATAGGTTTTTTATTTTTTTTTCAAATGTATACATGGTTTCGGGGTCTTAAACAATTTAACCTTTCATTTATATCATGGGTGGTATCGATTGAATCTGTGCAAAATAATAACTCTCTTCGATACTATTAGTGTGTTCTCTAATGATCTTATCTGGATTCCCACTTACGATTCAGGGTGAGT
This sequence comes from Viscum album, assembly GCA_963277665.1. NCBI lineage: Eukaryota > Viridiplantae > Streptophyta > Magnoliopsida > Santalales > Viscaceae > Viscum > Viscum album. The sequence goes on from OY728165.1 coordinate 1,155,811,477, forward strand.
GATGGTTCCCCTTCTCCTTCAAGGTGTGGTGTTTATAAAGTACTTTTTTAGTTGTTTAATTTATTTAATTCTACCATTATTTTCTTTCTTCGAAAATTGTGGAAAACTGGTTGAATTTAAATAAAATTATAGAACACGTATTATCAAGGATATTATATTTATAAATATCAAAAGAAAATTTTTATGGAATAACCAAAGGATAATAATATATAATTATCAAATTTTAATTTCATTAATTATTAAGTTTAATTTATGAATAAATTATAAAATGTATATTTTTTAAAAAAAATTATAAGATATAATAAAATTTTAATTATATTGAATTAACATGTGTAATCTTTAAAAAATTATCAAATGATAATTTTTATGATATTACGAAAAGATAATTATAAATAATTATCAAGTGATAATTTTAATGAATTATCGAGGGTTAACTGCAAGAGATTATGAGAGATAATCACAAAAAGGTAATTTATAATAAATTAGTAAGAGATAATTATAAATGTTTAATTTAAGATAAATTATCCAAAGATAGTTTATTATAAATTATCATTCAATAATTAAAAAGGGATAATTTATGAGGAATTATAAATAGATAATACAATAGAGTAATTTATTCTAAATTATTAAGAGATAATTATAAAAATATGATTTATAAGAAATTATCAGGAAATAATTATAAAAGAATAATTAATGATAAATTATCAAGAGATATGTAAAATTGTAATTTACGTAAAATTATTAAATGATAAATTTAAAAGGATAATTTAGGTGATGTTGTCAAGATATAACTATAAAAGAATGCATTTTGAGAAATTACCATCACATAATTATAAAAGGATAATTTATGATAAATTATCAAGAGATGATTAAAAAATGAAACTTTATAAGAAATTTTCAAAAGATTAATATTCTTAAATAGAATTTTCTGAGCTCATTTGCTGAACTATAATGATAATTCATAATTTTTTAAATGATAGGGAAAGTATCATTGCATGTAATATTTTATTTCTTTAGGAAATAAAAATGGTTTTTTTAGTTTCTTGGAACCTTATATAAACTTAAATCATTGATTTATTGGTGACTATGATAATAAGTCCTAGGGTTGTGTGTTTGGGACTATTGGGGTTTCCAATCCATCTTGAAAACCATAGATGGTGGTTTATCCTTATTGTTAGTGTCGACAAATTTAAGGTAGGAAGTAACTAATATTTTGGGATTATGTTCCACATGTTTCCTTAATATTATTTATGTATATGAATATTTAATGAACATACAAGATTATGATCATGTGTGGGTGTATTGTAACCCTGATAACATTATATGACACTAGTTTCAAGGATTATTTCATAGCATGTTATTTTTGTTTTTTGTTGGTCATATGTATTTTATGTTCTACCTTACTTATGGTGATGTGATATACATACACATGCATCCATCCATTTTATTTGTGATTTTTGGGTATTTGTACTAGATCCCATGGAAGGATGAATATCATGATTTTTGTATCCCTTATAATTGGTTCCTGAAATACCTATGACATTGACGACAAGGGACCAATACACAGGGTTGTGATGCAACGATTCCTCATAGAAGTCATGTGATCCACTCGAAGCATAGTGGATGTGAGATGGGATGTTACATGATTCCTAATGAATTATAAGTATCTCTTAATTCTTATATAATATTGATAATATTAAATATTTGATTCTTATTATATGCCATGTTTCACGATCACATGATTCGAAGAATAATTATCCATTAGCCCTATGGATAGTCCTTGATAATTATGAAATCTTTTTTATCCTTCTAGAATTGGTCTAATTCATGTTTTTTGGGGGGGTTTGGGGGCTTGGTATGTGCATTACCACTCGTTTTTATAATTTATGTTTATTCTTGGTACACATTTATTATTTTTATTTCATACATTGTTATACCTAAGAACACCTATTTGAGGACACATTGGTGACGTCTTGATGAGTCTTATACTCATCCCAACTCTGGAATTTTGGTTCAATTTTAGATTTCATGAGATATCCAAAAAAACAAAAGGTCCTTGTGGTGGATATATGAGCAGAGGAAAATTGAGCTACGAGCATACCGGGACGGAATCTAGAGGACCCATATCCCTTTTATTGGTTTATCTGATTTTATTACTCTGTAAAATATTACAACCTTGGGATCTAGTTTTATAAGTGTAAATGTCTTTTTAGTTTCTATATTTTTAATCTTATTACATATTTATTATTTATATCCGTAATGTTTAGTATTGGTCTTATGACATGATGTTGAGGGTATAGTATCCCCGATGATGGAATTTGACCCTCATTGCTAGTTGGTAGCCACTGGCATTTGAAGAGGTGTGCATGAGGTCATGTGGAACTCCAGATTGGACCTACTGGCTCAATTCGGGATTTTACAATTGACTTTTTATAAAATAGATTTAAAACAAATCTTCTATTCATTTTCATAACAAGGTACTTTTTGACATATATAAAAAATGTGAAAGGTATTTTTTATGTAATACTATATGATAAGAATGGAATTTTCCTTCATCATGACCACTCAATGTATTCAAGAATATTTTACATTTTTCAAATGATATTTTGAAAGAAAAAAAAATTCTGTAATATTTTAGAAACATTTTTATTATAAATGTAATTTTCAAAATGGGAATTTTATTTTCCTCACGTAATATTTTAGTGATCTTTTAAATGAATTTTTATATATGATGACATCCTCTAATGTTATTTATGGGTTACTGTGGATATTATTCTTCGATACCGTTATTAATTTTTCTATGAATTGTTAATACTAATATGGATGGTATTTTTATAAAACCCATTTATTTTCTACCTTTTATGCTTTGGTGAATTGGTGAAATTTTTATGAAACTGATTTTATATTCCCTGGTTTGGATGTGATGATATAGTGAGTGTTTTCTGATGATGTTGAACACATATGTATTGTATTAATTATTTTATAGTAGTTATAGTATAACCAATGATGGTTGTTAATTTATAACCTAGGATGCTGGTCATGTTATAAACATGGATGGTGGTAACATTATAACCAAGGACGGGTGGAACCATAATAATATATTCATCCAATGAATTGGGTAATGAATTATATCTCAAGAGTTAAACAAGATCGGAATGGGGAGTTATCCCAATTTAGTAAGGGACTTTGTCAACTATGTTATTCTTGAGAGTAAAATTTTAATACTATGATCATATAGGGAGTTAACCTAATCCACTATGATAGTCTTTCAAATGATCCTTGACTAATAAGTAAGTTATTTTCTATGATTGTTTAATAATTCCATGTCTTATGCCAATTTTATGATATCATGGTTTATATTCATTGATTCATTTATGATTAATATCATATGAATTTCAATGTTTCATTCTATAAACCAAGAGTATGATCTTTTATATGCAGGGTGTGGTTTTAAAATGTGACTACTATGTTATTCTACCCTTATACTCATGTTATATCTATGTGATCATTGATATTTTCCTTTTTTACGCTTACATAGAATCTGAGTTCATCCTTTATTATGTCTCCTTTTCAATGGTTATGAATAGGGATACCAAGTATGATATGTTAGCATATACGTCATTAAGTATGCGTAAATTTAATATTTATAATCCTTATTAACAACTAGTACTGTGTTAAGAAGGGTGTCGAACCATAGGGAAGGACATAGTAATTGTATTATAAAAAATAAAAATAAAAATAAAAAAATAAAAAAAATAAAATAGAAAAAATGAAATTGAATCCATTGAATGTAAAAATGTGGAGTGAAATGGTTAAATGAGAGAAAAATTGAAAAAAATATAGAAAGTGACCATTTATGGATAAGATTAGGGGGTTGGAATTTCATGAATTGAGTAAAATATATTCTATTCAAACTTAAATTAATAGAAACTGAATTGGTGCTAAAAATGGCATGGATCCCTGAGCTCTTGCATCAGTGGTCAACACAACTCATGGATCTTTCCATAGAATCAATCATTCAATTGTTACTTATGAATTAAAATGATTCTTAATGTATAAGAGAAAAATAACCTTTTATATTGTCATTACTTTAGTTAAAATTAAATGGAAAATTATCCACTATCATCACCCATTAGTACGTGACATATAGGGTAAAATGGTACTCATTAAGAATGAATTGAGATCTGTCACTATATAAATACATCAAATAAATTGCTGAAATTAAGAAGAGAACAAGAAAATAATTTCATTGCATAAAAATCAAATTCCCCATAGGCAGTTTAACTACACATTTTAAGAATGAAAACAACTGTGGAAAAAAAAGTAGAGGAAAAATAGAAAACACATCTTCCGAGATGACTTCCATCCTCAACTCCTACTCTGATGCTCTACTCCTACTCAGTCGCAGGCCTTGATTGTTCTCTCAATCCCATTGAATGTTGATGGAAGTGGTTGATCGGTAACAATGGATTTGGTGGAATGGATCTGGAATGGATGAGTGGTACTGGATGATTGGTATTAATCACTGGATGGATAATGTATCAGGTCTTTGGGATAAAAGGATATGGAGGAAGGATCATGAGAATGGAATGATCTGGTATGAGGAGATCTTCTGAATGTGATGGAATGAGAATATCATGTGAATGAGTGGGTGTCCCCAAAAATTGGATATCCTTCCCGCCAGTAAATTTATGAAGTTCCTTAATACCCCAACACATGTTGGAATGTCCCCAATGAATATGGAAACTCCTATCATGACTACCTCTCGTAATTACATGATCAGCTCCAAAGACACCTGAACAACAACAAATAATATATTAAAAATAATAATCAATTCATCAAAAGTATAATATATATATATATATATATATATTAATATAAAAAAATAAATATAAACTAACAACTACTAATTAATTAAATCTTTGTAATTTGTGAAATTATTATACATATGTACAATAATTCAAATATCTAAAAAAATATTTAAATAACTATTAATGTTAATAGTATATACCTAAAAAAGTATGATTTTATTATTATTAAAATTAAAATAATTATTTACCAGGATATACTTTATATATTTCCACTTTAAGGGAAATGTGGGAAACTTGGGTTCACAAAACAAGGGTATTACTGACTGACTGAAAATCACATTTTTATTATAAAAACACTTTTAATTGAAAAAGTGAGAACCACATACATCCAAAGAAAAATTCTTGGACCGCCCCATCCCAGCAAGTAAACAAAAAAAATAGTCTTCATCAACGCATTCCCATTGGTAAGCATTCCCATGTAGAAGCACGAGCACGAAACTGATGGCGAAGCCATACCCCCTCAAGCATCTAGTTCCTAGATACCTACATTGAAGAAGACAAGATGCTCAAAACCCCTTCCAGGGCGGTCCCAGAGCGTACAAAACCAAGCGACAACAGAACTTCAGAAACAAGTGATCCGAAGCAACGCAAGCTCACGCAACCCAAGAATTCAAATCATCCAACCACAACCACCAGGTTAAACTAAGTCACTAACCAGAAATTTAATATTATAAGAGTCTTCTTCGCTAAATAATTTCCATGTTAAGGATGATATATTGAAGCCTTCATCCTCCAAAATCCGCTTCTCAAAAACAAACACAAGTTGATCCCAGGTCTGGATGTACTCCTCGACACTAATCTTCCCATGGTTGAAACCTCATACCAAAATTGTGTCTTGTTTATCGATGCATGAATATTTTTCCTCATTAATGGGAACCTCTAGAGACCTTCCCATAATTCTTGCAGCTTCCTCCTCATTAGCGTTGAGCAAAAGGACATGTTCATTCTCTTCTTCCTCAGAACATAAAACCAGAACTGAGGGCTGGCCATTCTGCTCCCTAGTCCTCATGTAAGTCAAAGACTCTTTCTTCGTCCTCGTCTCACTCACCTTATTTCCTGATCGAGTCATCATAGGAGTAGGTAGAGAAGAGTAGTCCTTCCTCCACTTCCTCCTCCTGGTCTTCTGGTTCGATGTTTCATCTACCAAATGGTTGCGCTAATCTTCCTTGCACTCATTCTCACACCCTCTAACTGCATCCAGAGAGTATCTTAAGGGTGAGCTGAATTCTATTTCAGCAAGCCTCTCAAATTGGTTATTCAGGGGAATTAAGAGCGGAAACCTGGAAGTAGTCCCCCCTGTCTTCCCCTTACCCGATTTCCATTCCTCCTCAAAACAAGACCCCTGAAACTCTTGCTGCAAAAAACCACAAACCAGCCACAATGACTTGGCAAGATCATTCTCCCTCCAGTAGGCCATCTGCACCACAGCCTCCTGACTATCGGCCTCCTGAATTTCCACGCTAATCAATTCTTGATTCCATATACTACACTTCTCCATACCGAGTGCATTTGAAGAGCAATCCAGATCCCACCTCAACCTTTTGAACACATCATTGACCAATGGATTGGCCTGAGTCACCACAACCTTCTTCATAGGAGACCGAGAATGAGAGGGTCTACTGGACCCTACAACAAACTACCCCTCGCACGTAGCTAGACTGGTAAGAGAAACCTCCTCCTGTTGAAAACATCCAGAAAGATCTCCCCACCCATAACGTCTTCCTCCATGGAAGACTTCTGTTTGAGTGTCTCTCCCTTTCCTTGTACCCAAAAATCCTTCCCGCGATAGCTGCTCCGCCTCCCAGCGCACTAGAGCCCCCTACGACATACGTCCAGCGAGTGACCCAGTTGATTGCATCCAGAACAGAAATCAGTCCAGTTTTCCAAAACCACCCTTTGTTGGAAGCGGTATTCCTCACCCACGGTGATCCAGATATATTCAAAAGGTACCCTTGCATCATCTACTTCGACACAGATTCGTGGATTTATAGGATGTAAAAGATCTTCTATTCGACTATCCGAACACTTGTACCTACCGAGTAAATTTCCTAGCATAAGCATAACTGAAGGATTTTGAAATGGCAGGGGAAGATTTGGGAAACAAACCCAAGATGCTATGGTTGATGGGTCGCGCTTCATATGCCAATTGAAGTACCATCGAAAGAGAAGAAATCGAAATCCGTTGAAGATATGAGAATCCCTATGACCACACCTTGAATAGGTCATCTTCTGAGGAGAAGCATATCATAATATGTCGACTATTCAAGAGTCCCATTGTTGCCCTATCCTACAAATCCCATGCATCGAAAACATGCATATCGAACTCATCCCCCGATGGTTGTTGCTAGAAAAACCTATCAATTATAGTGTTCTTCAGAAGATACGAGGTTTCAGAGAACTCCGTCACTGATAACTAGAAATTAGGGTAACACTACAGTAAATCTGAAACCTTCGTTCCAATAGGGACTTGAGGAAAAAGATGAAGAAAGATGGGATTTGTGAAGGGGGTGAATGGGGAAGACATCCCTTGGCTAGATGTCAAGGGCTGATCCCCCCCCCCCCCTATTAGAGGGGGAGGAGTCGATGCAGTGGCGGCTGCCTCCACCACAGAAAAATCCCATCAAGGTTTTCACGAGAAAGGTTTTCGCGAGCCTAAGGGATGTCAAAACAAGGGTACTAATACGTGCTGAAAGAGCATGCAAATTTATAAAACACAATACTGAGAGTATATGAATTAAACAACCTATATAATTATCCGTGCAAAGTACTGACCTGGGGGTCCGAGTCCACGTTGATGAGGTCTTCAAGGTGAGTACCCATTTTGTCCATTGTCTGTATGAATTCTTCCGAGATTATTATTCCTTGGTTGATGCCATGAGCTAGTATTTGGTCTTTCTTTTCTAACCACTCCTATTTCTCCCCCTTGGAGTCAACCCACAGACTTCATTCATATTTTCTTTCGATCTCCTCTTCTGAAGAATTTAAAGAACCTCTTTTTCAAGATTTTATTCATTGGAAAGTAGGAGGATCTTCAAGCACTCCCCTTCCTCTTTCTCAACTGTTCTGGTTTTCCCAATTTTTTCTCCACCTTCCCTGTTCTAAGCGGTCATTCCTTCCTTGTTTCCACCTTTATTAGTTGAACTAGTTTCCATAGGTTTAAGAAAGTGTATATAATCATTGTGTCCCTTTAGTTTTCCCCTTGATCATAATACATTTCCATGAGTCTCAATTTCCTTTTTTCCCATTCTTCCTTTTGAGGCTATGAGGAACTTTCCCTTGAATTCTTTCCAAAATTTACATAGAAAATGGGCTATAGTTATCATCACCTGGATCCTCTACCTCTTGATGAATTTTTGGTCCTTGTGTTAGGTTTTTCGGGGCCCGTAGCGGAAGATGGGGGGTAAGGGATTTTAAATTTTTCGTCGGCGGAACGACAGTACTTTTCATTGCTGATGATCTGAGCCACGGAGAGGTCCTAGGATCTCGCGTATATTACTTTTGTACATTTTCATAACATGAAAACTTGTCTAGTAGCAATATCATAATTCTCATTATGATAATTCTTTTCTCACTATGTGTGAATCCATGAAATGGAACAAATCATTTTGCAATTTATAACTGCTTCTTAGCTGCCTTAGAAGCTGCAACGTACTCAGTATTTGTAGGTATGGCTACCACAAGATTTTATGAGCTTGAATCGCTTATATACTTTTCCTGACTACGATACTAGATCAAATTGATCTCAGGATTACTAGTTTGTGTCCCACCATAACTAGTATACCTTCCTCTCAATATTCTAGGTATATATAATTTGTACTTTCCAAAGTAAAAGATGATAGTTCTGACTGCATCACTTACAGTGCTCCTGGAAATAATTGATATCTGCCTATAATAAATTATATCCTAGAATTATCAATTGTTGTACATTTTATGGAATATGTAGTTGATTCATCGCTAAATAATAAGGTATCAATTAACAACTTTAATCTTTACACATGCTTCAAATATGTTAACCTGGAGAGATTATTCCATGTGACATAGGTAACAATTCTGAACTTGAATTGTTTCAACATGTATTTATTCAATAAAATGTCACTATATGTAATATTTACTAGGAACAAGAAACATTTGGATCTACCTCAGTGGATCCTGTTCCCCAGAACTTAGGATTCTACTTGAAGTCAATCATTGGAGAATTTCTTTTAACCAGATCGTATCTAACTATATGATCAAAATCTGCTTTCATATATTTCCAAACATATTTGAAAAACATTGGCTCTCCCACTAAACTTTAGTAGACATAAGGAAAAGATTCATTTATAATTAATGTTCTAAGATCTTGTTTTTTACTTTAATACAGAATTGGATTTCAGTAAATTTCAACCCTTATTGGCATCAGTTGATGTCATCATCTATTTCTGGTTGTGTCGTATAGACACCTTCCATGAAAGATGATCATTACATCCAATGACCAATACCATGATCTTAGAAGTTCAGCTATGACAAGTAAAATTCTAATAGATTTTCGCGTACTGACTTGGTATAACCAATAAAGACTTATTGGTACCATACTTGTACCATCCATGTGTCATTTGAATACCCACTGAAGTATTTAATTTATAATCACCTTTGCAATTTGATACATGGAATCCATTATTGATTTTTAGTTGATCATGTCAATCTTAGCTTGTTTCCTTATACTTCTTACTTATACGATTTATTATTCTTAATGAATAATATATCACCGATCGCTGTGAATATAAAACCAACACCAGGGTTTCATACTTCCTATGTAGTATATGTCTCTGGAACATGATTATTCCACATGTACTTGTGGAACTTGTTTCCTATGCCAAACATTTGTCCATCTCGAGCATTAACTAAGTCTAACTCAATTCAACTCCCACTCTATCTAATAGATATGTTCACCCTTGTATAGAAATGTAGTCTAATACTTGACTACATATTTTCTATCTTAGGGATCTATATAATATCCAATGAAACTCTTAGGATAATTAATTTAGATGCACAATGTGTTTTACCTGATACATATTTCTTTAAATCCTAACAAACACTTTGCATCTAAACACATCCTATGACATAATGGATTTTCCATAATACTATAACTCGTATGATATCCATTTGTCAGTTTAGTTAGGATATTGGATATGGGTTAAATACTTTATTTGCAGATAGCATCATGAAATATAATGGATGTTTCTACTAGTTGTAACATTGATAAAACTTACATCATAACTTAGATGTATAAAACGTTCTTTTAGGAATTTCTCCACGCTACATTTTGTTGACCTATGTTAATATGTATGACTCGTCATTGATCCTCCTTATGAACATCAACACAGTGATGTAGAAAAGGTAACATGAATTTAGGAATTACTCCACGCTACATTATCATGATTAATGAGTTCTTGGTCAAGATATTCTTCGGCCTGCCGATCCGAAGCAACACATTTTTTATGACCAAACTTATACATCATTGGTACATTCCTTAATGACTTAAATTAATCTTATAAAGTATCTTTACCTCTAGATTTCTTTCGAACAGTTCACACTCTTGTGTTGAACCGACCTCATATGCTTTGTGGCATACCTTTTTTTCTAATGGTTTCTTTGTCTAAACTAAAGAAGTCAATAATACCATAGGTTTTTAGTTGTGTTTAGCATAAATACCATACTGGGTATATCGTTGACATCCACTTTTAGTTTTACTTGATGAATAATCACATTGCCACAACTGGGTAGGTCTTACATTTTATATTCATCTTGTATATCCATTGACTCAAATAGCAGTGAACTATTTGTTGAGTATGTTACAACAAACAACATTAATTACAAAACATGGAATAATGACTCATCATGTCCAAAAGGTCACATGAGATAAATTTTTTTTGTTATACTCCACAACATGTTCAATTTGAATCGATTACTTGGAAATTTTGAAGTTATGTGTTTCTCACTGTTGACTTAGGAATCACCCTTTCCCAGCTACTAGGAGAAAACACCTTACTTCAAGTAATGTTTCTATACTTACATGGTTATTGTATTTTTAGTACATATATGTGAAATGCATATTTTATTTTAATACCCAAGAATTATTTGAGAAAACAATACTTTTATTTGATGAATATAAACTGAACGAAAAGCGTGTAATTGCTTCTTGTATTTCAGTTTTTTATTTTCCATGAACTCATTTCATTATGTGATGAAAATAACCTAATGTTAAATAACCAACAACTTTTCTTTGAAGAACATGACGAAGGTGCCTTTGGCATAACTTTCCATAGTCCATTTTTCCTTTCCTTTCAATTTATTCTCCATAAGAATCAAAGATGGTGTTATCTCCAATATTCTTATTACTTGGTGAATATTACCTTAACGGTAATGAAGCACTTACTCTATACGGACCATTTGTACCTCTAAACGAAACTAGAGTAATTGGGTGTAAAAAGGTATAAGAAATGGGATCTCATGAAAGAATATGAACTATCTTTCACGTTACACTCCAAATCTGGCTTTACTTTCTCCTCGAAAGGATCTTGGAGAAGAGACTACATGTAACATCATCCATGTCTTGATGTAGAGATCACAAGTAACATTAGACATTGATTACATCATTATGATAGAACCATCATCTTCTTGATTAGTTAATATCCTGTAAGAATTTTTACACCCTCGCTTCTTAAGGTGGCTTAACATGTTGGGACATAAGCACCTTGAATTTCCATCACGGTAGTAATGTGCGCAAGTGCCTATAATACACTTGGAATTTTGTGCTTTTTTGGACATTAACTATGTCAAATTTATATCTTAGTTTTATTTTGGTATTTCTTACAATTAGCTAAAAATATACTTTTATGTGATAACCTAATGTGACATAACCAATTATTAAATAATTAAATGTATCCCACTAATTTTTCAAATTCAAGGAACCCTATGTACTAGAATCTGAATAATCGTGAGTATTGTTGTGGCAAGGATCCCTTAACCTCCCACATAGTCTACAAGCTAGGGCTACACCACAACTCAGAGGGTCCAAGGTAGGATTTTTGATGGCCAAACGCATTACCTCGCGGTTCCTTGATCTATTGAGTGATGTCCCAGCTTTAAAAATCATTTACTGATTTTACTCAACACTTGCCTCTAAAATTAAAACAAACTAGCTAAGGCTATATCTTTGCTGAAATTTTTAGTTAAGTCAAACCACCACACAAATAGGAACTCCCCGGTAGTAAGAGGAACCATCATCTAAGGCATGAACCAGCACCTCGAACACCCAGTTTTGTTCAAACATGAATGATGGAAGGCTGTTGGTGACCTAATATTTTATTTGAGGGTTTTATTGTATTTATCTCAATGAATGTAATCCATTTCTATTAAACATGTTCATCTATGTTGTCGCGCTCACAACAGAAATTTAATAGAAAAACACACGCCGCTTCTTTATTAATTTTATTATCTATTATTTTAGGTATTTATTCCCACTTTTCTAAAATGCATAAAGGTAAAAATTCTACCTGAATGGTCTTAAGCATCTAAATGACCTAAGTGCATCGTACCTGAGTCGTATGCATGACTCTTGATGTAGCTTGCCTAATCATGTATGTCTGCTGGTCTTCTGCAGTGTCATCGACACGCGCTCCAAAAATCCACTGGAATGCCGATCGTCAAACTCTGGGTGCTAGCGCGGTGATTCAAGGATATCTTCGACGTCCCGATGATCACTGCATCATTGATCTTGTGATTGATGAGGATGAACTTGATCTGAGCTCTTGGATCATCAGCTTCTCTCTCTATGAAGCGGGAGGAGAGAGAGGCTCTCTAGTTTCCATTCCATAAATAGATGAATAGTGATATACCCACCAAGGAGAGAGGGCATCCTCTCTCATTTACAGACACGTTGATAAATAACCGGTAGGGTTCCCCAGCCACCGTTAATGTCAACGTTCTCTAAATAAAAAATTTTGACAGACTAAATGGTGCCAATATTATTTAATATTTTATCACATACTTGTAATATATATATAACTAGTACATACCCATGCATTCGCACAACAATACATTCAATGCTTATTTTCATGATGGAAAAACAATATTTAAATGTTTATAATGAACATGAATATTGAATATATTGAAAAAAATAGTGATACTTAATATTGAACTATAATCGAACAAAATATAGAGAATTGAAAACATTGGAAAATAAGAAAATGAAAATAACATTGGAGAATATGTAGGAGAACATTGAAAACATATTTGAGAATATATGAGAATATATATAGAAAAAATAAGTAAACCATCATTGTACAAAATAAAAAATACAATGCTTGATGGAGAATATAAAGAAAATCATATAGAGTAATATAGATGGAAAATTAAATTATTTGAAAACATAGAAAACATATAGAAGAATATATAACGAAAAGAAAGCATACATTTAAATTGACAATTGAATATAGCAGATAAAATTCAATTTAAAATTAAAAGAACATTTAAAAAAATTGAAATGAGTGTGAATGAAAACATAAAAGAATTAGAAAAAAAAAGTTTATGGTGTAGAAAACAACATAAGTATCCAACTTCAAATACATGAATAAAAATAACAAATAGACAGTAATTATAAAAGTACATTATAAAATGAACATGAATGAAATAAAAAAAATTAATGTCACTGAAATATTATGAAAAGAACATGAAAGAATTATTATAAAAAATTAGTATAAACACCATAATATTCCAATGGACATGAATGAAAAGAACATTCAAATGTAAATTTGAATTTCAAAACACACAACATAAGTATTAATGTCATTGAGAAATTATGCCAAACTATAAAAATATCCAACATCAAATTAAAACATTAATTATCTGCGTCAGTCCCTTGATAATTATATATGAGTTGTTCACTGCATCTCCTAGGAGTATTCACTAACCAATATTCTAGAATAATATGACGATTCATGGAACAAAATTAATAACATTGAAGTTTTTTATGATTAAAATATTTTAGAATATGTAAAACTATAAATCAATTTATCCAGGCTTCATGTAATGCGATTGTTATTTTTTTATAAATAAACACATTTATATGAAAATAATCAGTTAACTAAATACATTTAATAAGCTCAATAAAGTTCATACATAAATGGAACATAGTAACACTCATTATAAATTTATAATATCATATACATTGATCTAAAGGATAAAATTTATATCGTACAACTCATAAAATAATGTTTATTCCCTTATCCCTTAAAAACACATCAATTCGAGCTTGAATCCATATTGATATTTAAGACATACAAAACTTTTAGAGTACAGAGACACTTAATGGATTAATGAAGAACTCAATCACTCTTATTGATTAAATGTCATAGATGCAATATTTTAGATGAAATGACCTCTAAAGATGTGTTTTTTAAAATTTTAGAATAATAACTACCCAATGATTTCCCTACATTAGTGTTCTCAGTAGCTGGGCTTCACTGTATATACAATCTGGTTTCGGTAACCCTTCAGGTGTGAGTATCGGGGTCCACTCCTAACTTCCCATGACATAGAACCATGTTGGAACCTCCATCAACACAATTATTACTAACATAGTGTCTCCACCTTATCTCATTCACTTCTTTCAGGTTTTATGAATGCCCTAATACACTCACCTTATGCTTGAAGCTGGAATGGTAGACCATCCTCCCACATCAAAAGTTGATCTATGTATTTTTCATGCCCTAACGTTGAAGATCGAATGGTAGACCATCCTCCATAAACCCCATTTATGAATGCCCTAGTAATATTTTTCATGTCCAAAAGTTGATCTATGTATTTTACCTATAGCAAAACATTATTAAAAAACAAAATGTTTAAAATGATTCCAAAAAATAAGTATAATCATTATTATTATTATTATTATAAATTTTAAAAATCTAAATAGTTGTAATGGAGTATCCTTAACATAAAAAAATGTTCTAATCACAAGAGGTAAAACATACCAATTGAAAATGAAGGCATGGAGGAACCTGTGTCACTGAATATTTTTAAATTTAATTTAAAATAGGCTATACAACTTTAATATAATTTCAAGTTAGGAATGAGGGTAATTTGTAAATTAAATTTATGTATTACAAAAATGAAAAATAATTTAACATGTTAATACATTTTCTAACCTCAAGAATAGTTTTTCCCTTGCTCGAGAGTTGATTCAATTCCAAAAATACGAGCTATAGTAAAATACTTCTAGTAATGGGGTCTCAAACCAAATCATGAATGAAGCATCATTGGTGAAAAACTACTCCCTGATATTTTTGGAGTCACACCCATTGTAGTAACCTAATATGTACATCAAATGTGACACTACATAAAAAAATCATGAAAATACACATAAAATAATTCATCAAAATAACGTTGTTAAGAAAACATCGGTGAAAAACATTGAAGTAATTAATTTCTATATGTTATTACAAACTATAAGCAAACACACGTTTCAAGTAAATAACTAAACCATGGGTTGTGCTACATTGACTTGTTTTCTAGGAGTAAAAATAAAACCAATGTAAGCAACTGTATATATTGAAGAAAAAATATTCACCACTGGAAATACAAAATTCAAGAGTACCATCCAAACTCACATATGAGCATGTATAATAATGCATGCTTGCAAAAGGAAATTGTATTCAGCTTAAGGAAACAACATGCATGATAATATATTCTACAAGGGAAATTCTATAAAATTACATGATAATGAAATATAAACCTCAATATAACTAATATATGAATTTATATTGAAATAGGTATAAAAATTGGAACGAAAACTGTAACATCAGTACAACAGGAGCTTATATAAAGTGAAAAATATAGTGCAATATAAAATGCAATATAAATGGCAGTATAATGGAATATAAATAGAAGTTCCAGTTCAAGTTAGAATCAATCAAAACTGAAATTAAAAAATCTGTACAAAATAATTTTGTTAGTGAAATTTAACACTAAACAAAACTGAAATTAAAGTCACATCAACCTGAAGATCAGATTTAAAAAAACACTCATCAAACTATTAATGATTAAATAAACTCTTAATGATGAAATAAAAAATATAAATAGAATGCTTTAGATCCCAATTGATCATCAAATTGTTAATGAGGAATGTATATGAACATAATTGAACATAAAACTATTTAAGGGGGGAGAAAATAAGTATCCAAAATACTTGAAAATTAAGACACCAACAAAAACCTACACAAACCATAGTAAAAATATAGGTAATAAAATTTGGTTTAAAGGTCAAATAAATCAACAATTTTTTAACCCTTTTCCTGCTAGTCAAATTCCCTTAACCTACAAAAATTTATGGTTAGTTAGAAACATTTAATGTGAGATTGTAGTATTTTGAAATAATCAATGGGAAAATGATTATAGCTAAAGTAACCATGTAGTGTTTGGAATCCAAAGAAATGGTTAAATTTTATTAAATGTAACAATATTGATAAGAATATATTCACAATACTACAATAGTCATTTCAAATTTCAAGAGACAAATGGATTAATACTGCACTACACCAAGCATGGATAATAACCAGAAACCTGTAAGAACATTTGGCTGAGATTGAGCTTCACTGCAACATCAGAACAGTGTATTTAAAACACATGGAAATGATACCCCTTAAGAGGGATATGCTAAATACTTACTGATTGAATAACAGAGTACAATCTATCCCTATTGTCATGTAAAATTTAAAGAGACAAATGGATTAATACCGCACATAAAACTATTTATGGGGGAAGAACCTAAGTATCAAAAAAACTTGAAAATGAATACACTCACCCAAACTACACAAACCATAGTGAAAATTTAAGTACTATCATTTGGTTGAAAGGTCAAATAAATCAAAAAAATTTACCCTTTTCCTTTTAGTAAAATTCTCTTATCCTACAATGAAAATAAGGGTTGTTAGGCACATTTCACGTAAAGAGATTGCAGTATTATGAAATATTCATAGGGAAATTTATTATAAGTAATGTAATCCGACAGTGTTTAGAAATACAAATAAATAGTTATATATCAATAAATGTAATAGTATTGATAGAAATATATTAACATTACTACTATATTCATGCCAAATTTCCAGAATATCACTCAATAATAAAGTTAAATTAATATTTTTTCTACAGATTTTACAACACATGACCACTTAAAAGTCAATGATTGTTTGCTAGTAAGTCAGAAAGAGAAATAGAGGGGGGGGGAATGAAAGGCTATAAATCAAATGTAAGGAACTCTTTTTTCCACATCAAGACAGTTATTTTATTTTCAATGATATTAGACCTGAAAATCAAGATTAAACTTAGAAATTTGATAAGGCGTTCAATATGATTTAAGTACTAATATTGTTTAACACCATTATTTAGCCAATTAAAATGATTGGATCCAATGGTACATGCAATAGTACAATCATTAGACCCAATAAAGTAAAACATTATAATAGTTGTGGATTTTTATCATACATAATCACAAAAAAAAATTATGATTTTATATGAAATGGAATGAAAGGGAAAATAAAAAATTAAATATCATATATTAATAAAAAGAAATAGTAGAAATAAACATTGAAAAAGGATAATTGAATTTTTTACACAAACATAATAGATATTTTTTTGAATTAAAAAAATATTATATAAATTAAATATATATATAGTTTTTAGATAAGGTAACTATGAAAACTTTTACAATAATAGAAGTTATTAACTATATCTGGTGTGTAGGTTGAACTGTCTTATGCTGGTTCCTCCCCCCTACTTCAAGCGTTCCAAAACTGTGCATCTATGGTGCATTAGATGACCAATTATATATGGTGGTCGATGTAGCAGTTTATATAGCTAATAAAAAATAAAGAGGGAAAAATTTACAAAATATTACCTATATTGATGAGAAAGTATAATTGTGTGTCTTAAATGTGTTATAACAAATTAATTTATCCTATAATAAAAGTATAGTTAAAATTTGATATAAAAATGTATAAGCTAATATAAAAAACTAGATTCAGTACTATTTTTGTGATACCTTTCATATGTGCAACATAATGTCAATCAGCTTTGGAATTCTTCTATTTTATGTTTTACATTAAACTGATATGTAATTCATTGTCATGGTTTGTAGATGCTACATCTTCATGAGTCGTTGTAACTGACTGTTACCCTACATCATCAACATAAAACTCAATCAATAGATTTATGTACATTAAGAGATGAATTAAATCAATAAGTTACAATAAATACATACCAGTTTAATTATTTAATCAGTAATTTGATGTTTATAAATTTTCAAATGAGAAAAAACTGAATTGTGATTAAATGGTATAATGAAAATGATACTGAATAATAATAGTATTGTCTAATCCAAAGATTTAATCAAAATAGAAGGCAGTGAAAAAAACAGCTACCTAGGTTACTGTTTTTACAACTTACATGAACACAGACTAATCCTAGGTTAGCGGAGGGGTAGACAGATATCATTTCCCTAAATGTAGACAGTCATCCATGCTATGTAGCATCAAAAGAGAGCCCTCAAAAACATTAAAATACCTGCCTACATGAAAGTAAAAAAAAAATAGATAATGATAGATCGAATGTTTATGTTTCTTAACTCAATGTCAAGAGTGATGTACTGGTGGTTTTAAAGCTCACCTGAATAGTCACAAGTAATGGATAAATGGAGGGGATTCCTGATTTTTTTTCCACTGATTCGAGACATTCACACATGCGGAGATGATTTAAAATGGATCTCTCAACCACTTTAGAGTACCTGAAAACATGATATTGAAATAAAAAATATATATGAGGATGTATTGAATCTTAGGATAGCATGATTATAAATGTCACCATTCTATTCAACATCGAAGCTCTGTAAGTAGTAAGTGCATGTAGAATATTCAAAGACACATTAGTGAATACATATAAAAAAATTCAAATAAATTCATTACTATATGAATACAATCATCACAGCTTGTGTTTGATGGGATACATCTATTGTCGAGCCCATGAAAGGGTATAACCCAATGAGAAGTACAATCATGTATGGTTATGAAATGGGAGGAAACATTTCCTTGATTGTTGAATGGTTAATGTTGAATGGAAGAAGAATTCTTCTAATGACCATTTTTCTGTCATTATTACAACATGAATGTACAAATTGAATATGAATCATTTTGAACGTTTCCAATAGAAACAAAATCATATGTTTAGATGCTAGAAAAAATGTATATCATAAAAATTATTCTAATGATTCTAATGATTCTAATTTCATACCATGTTGTGGTACCAAAGACGTATTTCTTCAGCCTCGTGCCCCTACCTAATTGGAATTAGAAACACAGACCAATAAAAATAAGTTAATATTGGAAAACTCATAATAAACATCTCATAAATTTTTGACCAAGAATAACGAATGGGCACAGTTTGACAATATAAATAATAATGAAATCAATACAATATTGTCTGTAAATTTAAATACAATTTATAAATTTAATCAGAAATGATATATACAATGTATCCCAAATATTCACAAATCATCTACCACATACTAAATTTAAAAAAATGCAGTATAACATGAATCATGATTCCACTGAACAGGTATTATCTTTCGTATTTTGATTTTTCCTAAAATTTCAAAACCACATAAATATAGAGAATTATGAAATTATAGAAAAAAATCCACAGACCTCAGACAACATATTAAACATCTATAGTGATAAGTTATTAATTGTTCAAACCAAGTGGGTAGATAATAGAAAGTAGAAAATCCAACATGAAAATTGAATGCATTAGAATTGAAATTCATTCCACTTATAAAAAAAATTAAGGAATAATATACAATTGAGTTATACGCATCAAAATTGATATTGAACGAACCATTATGAGTATCATTAATAGTTTAAGTGATTGCAATATCTAATATTGATAGCACTAAAAAACTCATATTAAACATAATTAATGAAACCGAAATGAAATGGTAGGAAACAAAGATAACTAACCTTAGTATTACCATCACTATTACGATAAATGAAGGTCTATTTGGGGATATAAAAATATTTTAAATTAATAAAGTATGGGATTGTTTAGAATTATAAGACATGTACTAAATATGGAATGATGATACTACATAACAGAATAAAGAGTTGTCAAGAATAATAATATTTACTGATTGTTAATCAATAAATTTGAAAACTAACAATACATCAATATTTGAGAGTTGATGTGGAGGAGGCCAACAACTTAAAAATGAAAATGAAGGAGAAATAAATGAACAATCAAATTACTTATAGAAGAATGATTATCTAAAATCTTGAAAAATTATTGAAGCAGCCATAAAATAGTTTTTTGACCTTATCATAGTTTGTTAGAAAGAAAATAGGATCAGAAGGAAAAGGTTCTATGAGACATTTCAAAAAAATGTAAACCATGCGAGAGAAATTAATGTCGGTTGTCCGAGTTGAGATGGTTCCGAACTTCAAAGAAGATCCATAATTCAATTTATCTAGATTCTCGCTTCAGACGCCGTTGAGATGCTAATTCATTGAGAAATCCCATGTCCCTTCCATATCTGCATACCCAGGCATGAAATTGTTTGTTTTCTATGATCTGGGATATGGAATGAAGCTGAGACCAAGCGCTAAGGTTTTAATGGGTAAGGGATCCGAGCAATAAAGAATGTATAAATTATAATGAGGAGTCGAGTTGGGATTCAAAAAACAAACATGTTAATAGTCAACATTATAGAAATATTCAGAGGCGTTGCACTTAGCATACCTTCGAAGAGATGAAATCCACCAGAAATCATTGGATTAGGCGACGAAAGTGGTCGGACAACAATGAATCAAAAATTGTGGAGGGTTTCGAATCATTGATTCAGAAACGTGTTGTCGGTATAGGCCTGGTGTGGTTGGAGAGATGAGTCGGGGAGGAGGAAAGGGATTTTCATTCGGTATCCATTTTTTCCATAAAAGAAAAATTTTAAGATATATAGATTTTTTTATTATATGTCTTTGAAATATAAATATTTATCTTATCCTAGTCCATTCTCATCCTTAAAAAACTCTGATATTTTTTTAAAATTTCATATGAGAATTAAAAAAATTACTAAATAACATATAAAAAGAATGAAAGAAACATGTTGGTCCATTAATGCATATAAAAAACATCCAATTAAAAAATAAACATTTATCTCAAAATAAACATTTTATTACCCATTATATAAAATTATATACCAAAATATTTTCATAAAGAATATCATAATAAATATTAAATATAAAATAATACTAGTAAAATTTTCTTTACATTCATGAAAAATTCCCAAAAATAATGTCAAAAGTTATATTTTCACCCTTAAGAAGTAGCATCTTCTTTCCTTCAAACATGATAACAATTCATTACCATGTGAACTCATATTGAAACACCACAAAGTTTTTAATTTTAAATTTAAATGCATAAATCTATTTTAAAAAAGATATTTATAACTAGTCTTTAAACATAATTTATTATCTTCTATGTTTTTAATTTTGAAAAATAGGCATCTACAATTATGACAAGTTATTTGGAGTCTGATAAGAACACCAAGTTTTTTGGGTGAATAGTAGCATAACCTTATAAATAGTAATATGATTAGTAAAATAAACTTAATGAATAATAAATTTTAGTATTATTTTATTTTCTTATGTTTTTAAGATAATGTCAACTTGATTAATTTTTCAAGGTGTTAAAAATTAGTTATAGATTTGAAATTTTTATTATTGAATAAATTATGATTTTATTTAAGAAAAATTAATTAATAATATTTATAAAATTATTTTTAAAAATGGAATTCATTTTTGAATTTTACACGATGAAAAATGGTTTGGGTGAATTTTTGATATTTTTCTGAAATTTTTAATTTTTTGGTGAATAGTGAAATACTGTAAAATATAGTATAATCAAATTATCATTGAAATACACTATTTATGACATATTAAGAGATTTAATCCCAAAAGTTTATAAATCACATGCCATTATTACTATTTTTTGTCACATGAATAAATAAAATTCATAGTCTTGAGAACCAAATATTATAATAATGATTAAAATAATGCAAAATACCTCTTCTCCTCCACTATAAATACAACCCTCATTTCCCTCTTCCTCCAACACCTTTCATACCATGATACTAACCTATTATTGGCTGAATACTCCTCCCAAGGCTCTTCCCCTCGTTTTATAGCTTATGGTCACACCAAAAGGCCAAAACCGAAGGCATTAAGAAGGATCTCAAGGAGAAGAGATCAAGAGGTAATCATCCACTTTTATTTTCATTGTTTTATTTTAATTTTAATTTTGTATTATTATTCTTTCCTAACCTCCACTTATCTAATAGTCATGATGGATCAAGTATCTTACATATTATGTATTTCATACTGATTTTGGAACACTCGCCATTATACTTCTTCTCCTCCCCCACTAATTCAAGAAATTAAAACATCATCTGTGTTGTGTCAATTTACTGACATCGTGGATGATGTGATTAAAATTTGTTTTACTTACTCAAATACTGGTCATGATGCCATTTTTATGGTTTAAAAAGATTATAATTTATGTATTATATCTTATATATGGTTCCAGATTTATTTTGGATACTCATTATTAATTTACGAAAAAAAATGAGTTCATTATGATAGAAGAATCACAAAATTGACCTAAACAAATATCAATAATGTTCTAACTTATGAATCCTCCTCATGTCATAATACAAAATTATAAATGGTATAATTTATGGTAATTGAAATATTTAAATACCATTCTATTCTAATTATGATGTTTCACTTCCAATCGACTAGAATATCCACCATGAACTGATCATGGAAATCATGTAAAGAATGCACCCAAAACAATACAAGGAACAAGATACTAACAATTAAATGGGGAAATAATGTAATTAAATGATTATAAAAGGTGATATAAAGATAAATATATTTCTTTAATATATTAATAACACTATTTTAAACATTATACATGAGGTTTAAATGTGTTTTATGTAAGAAAAACCTGAGGTAATTGAATTCTTAACCAAATTTCAATTCTTTGGGATAACCTTATACTTAATTGATTACATGGTATTGAAATTTCTTGTTTGATAAATTTTTTATATTATAATTAATTATATATATTTATATTTTATATACATATCTATGAACTTTATCAAGTGTCACTTCATTTATATAAAATTTTTAAGGGACTTTTCTATTCAAAACAACTTTTAAATTTCAGTTTTACAAAATTAAAAAGCAATGTTTCTATTCCATTATTCACATTGTATGATTGTGTTATAGTTCATGAGAATTGTTTATGATAAATTTTAGGACCTATATCTCCCTCCAATTCATTGGGTATGTGTCTGTTAGAGTTTGGCTGTATGGTTACTCTAAGTGTAACTATGATGGTTACAAAAATTGTAAGGTAGTTGTGAGGGTTACAAATTATAAGCTAGTCGAGAGGGTAACAAAATTATGTAAGTAATTCCAAAAGATAACTTTATGGTTCTGTTTATGTTTTTATTTTTTGGTGATTTGTGGAGATATCATGTTTTACAAAGTAAGTATATATGGGTGACCAGCATGTCTTTTGAAAATTATTTCATACTATACAAGTATTAATGGATTAATGCGTTATTTCCTTATTTTTATATAACTTACTATTATTTTTGTGCTCATACCAACTTTTTAAAGGATTTTCATATATTATAAGAATGTCTAAGACAAATAATGATTCCAAGTTAAATGTCTGATGAATTTTTAAAGAAATCCTATTTCATTTGAAATGTTTTATATTTTCGATTAAATGAATGTTTTTTTTTAAAGTATCCAATATATAATAATGTGTAATATTATGAATGTATTATTTCCCAATTATCTAAATATATAAAATTGAATATATACTCAATTTTAAAGGAAGTGATTTCTATAATAAATTCAAGATTATGTAATGTAATAAGGCCGGGTCCTTATAGTTTTTATCAGACGATGGTTTAGAAAACATTAAGGGTTAAGATGATGTAAATAAAATAACATAAATGATTTTTACAATATGATTAATTTGAAATATTTTATAATTTAAATATTAACATGTTTTTTTGACAAGAATATATTTCTTCAGAATGGGTTTCCACAGAAGAAATTGGGAAGCTAAAGAGGAGAGGCACAAACATAATGACATCCTTTCGAATCTGTAGCCCAGAATAGTAGGGATTGGAATAGAGAAGTTTGTGATAGTAATGGATCAGCTAACACATACAATAAATGGTGGTGTCATCCAAGTAAGCGAACAAACAGGGGTACCACAACGTAACATGAAAATAGTGGAACATTTTATAGGAAAAACCCTCCTTTTTTCAATGGATCCTCTGACCCAGCTATGGATGATGGATGGATTAATGCCCTTGAAAAGATATTCAATGTTATGGGATGTTCAGATAATCAAAGGGTAAGTCTTTCCATTTATCATTTTGATGGTGAAGATGATATGTGGTAGTCAATATTAAATAATATCTAGGATATAGATGTTATTTATTCAATATAAGGGATGAATTTATAAGTCTTTTACATGAAAAATGTTTTCTTATAGTGGTAAAACATAGGATGGAGAAGCAATTCCTAGAGTTAAAGAAAAAAGAGGAAGATTATGTGGCTATGTAGGAAGATAACTTCACCCGACTAGTGAGGTATACTCTAAATATTATACTATATCTTGATAGAAAAATAAACATATTTTACTTATGATTTAGGGAAAGGTATCGAAGGGTGTTGGCCTCCCCTGAATTCAAATGTTATGAGAAACTTTTCTGATGTGCTGAGAGGGTAGAGATGTAATTTTCTTGATGATCACATAAATTTGGACAACAAGGATAAGAAGAGGTCCATATGGCAATTGATGGGTGATAACTATCAAAATAAATCTGATTGTACAAACATCCAATTTACATTTCATGAAAACTGTGGAAAGAATTAACCTGGGGAATGCCTTACCAAAACTGGTAAGTTCTTTTTATGTGGTAAGTTGGACATATGTCCCGAGATTGTAATGAAAATGTTCCTAGGACCAATCCTGATAATAAAACTGTGAAATTTTTTAAATGTGGTGACATGGTTCATTATTCAAATTCCTTCACAAATAGATATCTGAATGATGTAAAGAATCCAGACTATAAGTATAAAGGTGTAGTGGGATCTTTTGCGACTACGTCAGTATATTCTAGGATGTCCAATGAAGTTGTATCAGGTACCTTTTTTATTTACTCATATTTTTTCTAATTTTTTTTTGATATGGGCTCTACACATTCCTTTGTTTCTGAGTAATTTTCTGGTAAATAGAAAAGACACCTCAAAAAATGAGACTGGTATATATTGTTAACATACCGAGGGAAAATATTATATCAAAGAGGAAATAAATGAATCTTTATATTGTGTTATGTAGAAATAATTTACCAACAAACATTTTTTTTCCTTAGTAGAGTTTGATGTCATTCTGGGAATAAATTGGATTTTTATTTATCATGCTAAGATTGAATGTAGAGCTGAAAAAGTTATTTTTTCAGAAATATTTTCAATTTTTACACAAGAATGAACCCATATAATTGATAACATATTTAGAAGGTAAGATATTTTTTAAAGATGGAAATGAATGTTATCTTGATCATAATGTTGAAAACAAGGGAACTGTTCGGATTAATGATGTTCCAATGGTAAATGAATATCGTTATTTTTTTTCTAATGAGCTACAGGATTTCATACCTGACCCGGAAGTAGAATTCACAATTGAATTACTTCTTTATGCTAAGAAAATTTCAAAAACCCAATATCGAATGGCTCAAATGAACCCTCTTAAATTAAAAATTTGGTTGCAAAATGTTCTTGATAAATGATTCATTCATCGTATCAAATAACCATGTGGTGCTTCTATTTTTTTTACTAAAAATAAATATGGTTCTATGAGAATTTTCATTGATTATTGATAATTGAATGACATCATTTTTAAAACATGTATCCTTTGACTCATTTTGATTACTTATTTTATTCCCTCTATGGAGCTCAGAACTTTTTGAAGAATTACTTGAGATCCAGACACCATCAACTAAAGGTGAAGGAGGAAAAAATCCGAAAAATATCTTTTCATACTAGATATAGGAATTAGGAATTTGTTTCTATTCCATTTGGGTTAACTAATGAACCTACAATAATCATGGATCTTATGAATAGAATATTTAATCAGTTCTTGGAAAAGTTTGTGGTTGTGTTTATTGATGAAATTTTGGTATTTTATATGATTAATGGGGGCATGAAAAACATATAAGGTTTGTTCTGAAAACCTTAAAGTAAATGAAATGGTATCGAAATATCAGAAAGTGTTATTTTAGGTTGCTAAAAATTTCTCTTCTTGCGAACATTTAAATTAAGGATAGAATAACAGTTGATCCTACCAAAACAAAGTGGTTGATGAATGTCCAAGACCCAAAAATGTAATAGATATTTTTATTTTTATTTGATTTGTAGGTTATTATTGAAAACTTGTTAAAACAATTGCACATTTATCTTGCATGATAACTAAGTTAATGTGAAAAGGGGTAAAATTTATTTGGACAGAAGAATGTGATGTTTGTTTTCTTGAACTGAATAAGAGATTGGTGAATGCTTCAGTTTTGGCCTTTCCTTCCTGAAATGGTGAGTTTTTAATCTATAGTGATGCTTCATTGATATGACATTGATGTGTTCATGTAAAGACCTGTAATTTCCATGTATTTTTTTAAAAAATAAGTGGTAATTTTATGAGTCTGTGAAAATTGACGGCACATGATTCCGAGGCTCAGAGTGCCCAAAATGAATTTCTGAACATTTTTTTTAGATACGTTCAGTAGATGTGTGAGTGGGTTTTTCTAAATTTTGAACTGATGCTCAAAATTGAAATATGAGGTCACCATTGAACTCTCAACACCTATATTGGATTGAGATGGAAAATGGTCAGGTTGGGTCGAGCACAAATCCAACCGGGCCCTCAGGATAAAAAGGATAATAAATCATAGATTGGGTGTCTGATTGACATGTCGTTTGTTACATTGAGACCCCTATGACATGAAGAAAAATTAAGATACATATTTGGGGGACTTCGTGAGAGTTTTAGTATTGACCTGTATCTTGTTGAGTGGATCCTCTCGGAGACGAGCGAGCATAGTGTGGAGACGTAGTGGCTGGATGAGAAATGATGACTACTGACCATTTCTACTCAGAGTTAATCGAGAAGACCATTGGGGAGAACCTTGGTGATGCGGAAAACCCACAGTGGGGAGTGATTTGGGGATGTGGCAGACCCACAGTACTCGACAGGAGGATTACCTCAGTAGGCCTTGAGGGGGAGTGCCTCTGTGTGACGTGGAAGACCCACGGTGGGGACCACCTCTCTGTGACAGGGTAGACCCACCGTAATCGACAGGAGGAGTACCTCAGGAGTCCATGGTTAGTGGGATGTGCCTCTGTGTGACAAGGTAGTCCCACTATACTCGACAGAAGAGGAGTTCTCCAACAGCTGAGGTGTTCGATGTTGTGTTAGAAATGTTACTTGTTAGTAACCCTAGAATAAATCCAAGTTTTAGCTGAGTCATAACCTCTGTGATTTCCTTATGATTGAGATGGATTACTTAATAACATAGGTATATGTATGGTAATATACCTAATTAAGGTTATCTATTGATTTTATACCTTTGTGTTTTATACTTGTTAGATTTTGTGAGACCTAGAGGGTTTCGAGGTCCCTATTGAGTATTGTTATACTCATCCCAATATGGGATATTCCCACACCTTGTTGTGTTAGGTGCAGATGACTGACAATGCTGACTGAGGCCGAGAGTACTAGGACTGGACGGCACCTGGAGGTGGACCTTACGATGAGTCTGTACATGGAGGTGTTTCAGATTAGGGATTCTAGAGTTAGTGCAACGGCCGACGTATCCATACACCAGGATCCTGACTTTTGATTTCCGACTCAATGCACAAAAACACTGATTGTGTGTGTGTTTTCAAAATAATTCCTTGTTCTCTTTTGAGTAAGCTCAACAGGTATAAATTTTTACCATGGCACACATATTGCTTTTCAGTATGCCACCATGCTGATAGCTAGATAGAGTTCCGAGATTTGTATGCATTGATATCCCACTGAGCGATGAGGCCTCGGTGCAGGGCCATTTTCATATTAGGGCACCAGCAGTACCACTCACTATTGGGCCACCAATGCTACCAGCACCAGAAGTAGATTGTGCAAGCCTCTTGAGTGCATTGCATGAGTTCCAACACCAGAGGCCACCTATGTTCTGGGGAGAGACAGACCCGTAGGTATCTGAGGATTGGCAGGAGGCTGTGGTGATAGTCTTTCAAATCGTAGGGACAAAAGCCAAACTCATGGTGATCCTTGCCGCTAGCCTTCGATAGGCAGTCGCAATTAGATGGTGGATCTTGACAATTTAGGTTCACAATAAGGTGACGCTTCTCTGGGAAGACTTCGAGAGCCTATTTCTCGTAGAGTTTGTCCAAGCGACTATTTGGTCAGCACAGATATATGAGATTCTTCATCTATATAAGGACAACATGATTGTAGATCATTATTCATTAAGTTTCACTGACCTCTCACACTACTCCACAAATATGGTGCGAGACCCATTCTTCAAGGCCCATACCATTGAGAAGGGGCTCAGGTGAGAGATCATGGCTTCCGTGATCTTACTCAGCATCCCGATGTAGGCGAGGGTGTTAGAGAGAGCCCTATTGGTGGAGTTTTTCCATGCTGAGAAATCACCAACAGTGAGACCCACCACCAGTTGTCACATAGCGGAGTCTTCTACTGCTAGAAGAAAAGAGAGGACATAGTGTTCCAAGAGGACCATACCTATAGGTGGATGACTTCATGCCTCAGGATCGGGTGTGCAGGGAACCCGAAGTAGAGCTAGTAATTCTAGGAGTGGGTAGTGTTATGCATGTGGCGGGAAAGGTCACATGGTTCGTGACTATCCGACCTTTCGTTTAGATGATCAGTAGCTTGTAAAAGGACCACCCATATAGATATATAGGTTTGACCAAGGATGTTTGTCGGGAGAAGGCCGACGTGGTAGAGGAGCTGGTCGTGCAGCTGGAAGTGGGCGACGATTCGAGGTGTTACCGCCCCCACCACCAGGAGGTCCACCCTGACTGTAGGGAGTAGGTGGACTGGGGAGAGCTCCACTCCATGCAGCTGAGGCCTATGATCACGGCGCTCTGGAGATGATACGAGGTATGATCTGTTTCTACTCCCCCATATCTGCAGTACTTATAGACATTGGTGCCAATCATTATTTTATTGCCACTACCCTCGTTTGGAGATCGATGATTCCAAAAGAGAAGTTCGCTCGATCCTTATGGATAGAGACTCCTATGGGAGAAGATTATATGATTACGCCCTAGTTCCAGTAGTGTGAGATTACTCTACGAGGCGAGATCTTTGGCTGGGATCTCCTAGTAGTGGCGTCGAGGCCTTATGATGTCATCTTGGGTATGGACTGGTTATCTACATTCCATGTCCAGATTGATAGTATTGGGGTCAAGGTGTGGTGTGTCCGCACAGATGGGAACAGGTTTACCTTCACCGGTGAGAAGGGATCCTTTATAGCACATGATGGACTTACCCGGAGGTGAATGAAGCTGATCACTCAACAGTTGGATAACCATACCCTTGGAGCTGTTGATGTGTAGAGTCTGAGCTATCCTGTAGTGGTGGACCAGTACACATATGTTATCCCTGATGATTTTATGGGTCTACATCCTCGCAGAGAGGTGGAATTTTTCATTGACTAGTATCCTGGGACAACACCAATATCTACACCAGCGTATCAGATGGATCCCACAGAGCTTTGTAAGCTGCAGATACAGCTAGATTGCTTGCATGGGAAGATATTCATTTGGACCAATGTTTCTCCTTAGGCTGCCATGATTTTATTCGGTAAGAAGTTGGATGGGAGAATGGGAATTTGTGTCGACTACCAATGCCTTAACTAGGTGAATGTGAAGAAAAGGTACCCACTTCTAAGGATTTATGTCCTATTTGATTAGCTGAATGGAGCACAGTGGTTCTCAAAGATAGACCTCAGATCAGGCTATCACCATCACAGAGTACGAGACGAGGATGTGAAGAAGATGACCTTAATATGTCGGTATGGACATTATCAGTTCTTGGTTATTCCATTTGGTGTGATTAATTCTCTAGTAGTGTTCATGGGACTCATGAATAGGATCTTTTAGTCGTACCTTGATTGCATTGTAGTGGTCTTCATCAATGACATTTTGATTTACTCGACAACTAAAGAGGAGAATGCCTATCATTTGCAGGTAGTACTGGACACACTCCAAGATCACTAGTTTTATGGTAAACTCTCGAAGTTCTAGTTCTGAATCCGAGAGGTTCACTTTCATGGACATGTCATATCGGAGGCAGGAGTTGTAGTGGATTTAGAGAAGATTGAGACGATAATTTGATTGGAGCCATCCAGTAGTGTGACGGAGGTACGATGTTTCCTGGATCTGGCTAGATACTACCATAGGTTTGTTCCATAAATCTCCAGAAATGCAGCACCACTATCAGCCTTGATGAAGAAGGGGCAACCCTTCGTTTGGTTGAAGAGATGCCAGTAGAGTTTTCCAGAGTTGAGGCAGAGGTTTTTTAGTGCCTCCATCTTGAGGCTAACAGAGGAGGGCGTAGGGTACGTAGTCTATGACGACACATCAGAGACCATACTCAGATGTGTCCTGATACAGTAGTGATCAGTGATCACATATGTTTCTCGACAGCTGAGACAACATGAGCAGAACTACACTACCCCTGATATGGAGGTAGAATCATTGGACATCTCCTAGAAGATGTGGTGACACTATCTGATGGGAGAATTCATTTTATTGTACTCTGATCACAAGAGAATCAGGTATATCTTCTCTCGGATGGAATTGAACTTGAGATAATGAAATTTTCTTGAGTTCCTCCCAGAGTATGACTTTGAGATATTCTATAATAATGGGAAGGGTAATGTTGTAGCAGATGCACTCACCAGGAGTTCTGGTATACAACTACTAGAAGAGGCGACAAAGCAGCTGGCTACATTGCAGATATCCTTCGTGGAATGTGATGGAGCGTATTTCCTTCATTCTCTTACACTCACTCCCTCCACTTCTTCAGCGAGTCAGGGTGGCACAACATGGGGATGCTGACTGTGAGGCACGACATGCTCAGATATCCACAGGGCAGCCACTTGATGGATTTTCTGAAGGTGGGGAGCACGTCATCCTCTTCAGAGGATATACCATAGTACAGGTGTCACTTCAAGAAGAAGTGTTGAGGGAGTTCCACAAATCCCCTCTAGTGGTACATCCAGGAGTGGTGAATTTGTACCCGGATCTCCGACGACAGCACTGGTGGCCGGGAGTGAAGAAAGCAGTATCAAATTTTGTCTATTGGTGCCTCACATGTCAGCAAGTGAAGGCGAAACATCAGGTACCCGTAGGCTTGGTTCAACCTTTAGAGGTCCCAGATTGGAAGTGGGATAGTATATCCATGGACTTCGTAACAATAATTCCACGTACATCACGGGGACAAGACTTGATTTGGGTGATCGTCGACCGACTAACCAAGTCGGCCAACTTCCTACTGATTAGAGATCAGGGTTCAGTAGAGATCTTGGGATGCCTCTATGTGAAAAATATTTTGCAGCTACATGGATTACCTTGGAATATTGTCTCCGATCATGATTCATGTATTACATTCCAGCTATAAAATTGGTTGTTGGAGGCTTTTGGGACACAGCTTCCTTTGAGCACCACCTTCTATCCTCAGACGGATGGCCAAACTGAGCAGACTATTCAAACCTTAGAGGACATATTGCATCCTTTTATCCTCGACACTGGTCATAGTCGGTAGGATCACATACCTTTGGTTGATATTTCATAAAAAACATAACTATCACTCCACAATTGGGAGGGAACCTTTCGAGGTGTTGTACGGGAAACCATGCAGATCAACTTTGTGCTAGACTGACCCAGGGGACTATGCACTCGTGGGAATAGAGATGGTACTGGCTACTATACAGAAGGTGAAAAGCATCCAGGAGCGGATGAAGACTGCACATAGAATACATAAGTCATATGTTGATAGGTGACAGAGACCTCTGGAGTTCGAGAATAGCGACCATGTCTTTATATGGGTCTCAACCCATCGAGGTCTACAGAGATTTGGTCGAGGCGGCATGTTATCATTGAGGTTCATCAGACCTTTTCAAGTCTTCAACAATGTTGGTGAGGTGTAATACCTCTTAGCTCTTCCACCACAGTTGCAGCGGGTGCATGATGTATTCCATGTGTCCTAGTTGAGGAGATACATACATGACCCTTCACACATCATCAACCATGGCGCACTGGATGTCGATGATGGACTAACTTTTATGGATGTTCTACTAAAGATGGAGGTTTGACAGGAGCAGGCCCTTCGTTGATGGTCGATACCTCTGTTTCTCGTTCGCTGGTAGCACAAGAACCTCCAGGAGAGCACATTGGAGTTGGAGGCTCACATGCATGCTCAGTACCCCCAATTGTTTACCTAGTTTGAGTTGTGGATTATGGAGACATAAAGCCCTGAGATGGGGAGAATTTAAAGATACATAATTTCCATGTAATTTTTTAAAAAAAAATAAACAGGAATTTTACAAGTCTGTGAAAATTGAAGGCCTATGATTTCGAGGCTCGTAGTGCCCGAAATGAATTTCTGAACATTTTTTTGGGTACTTTCAGTAAACATGCGAGTGAGTTTTCCTAACTTTTGAACAGGTTCTCAGAATTGATATCCTAGGGCACCGTTGAAATCGTAGTGTCGATATTCGCTTAATAATACTTTCACCTCAATGACAATTGGACAATGGTGAATGTTAAATTTTGGGTTTTTCATCGAAATAATAAAATAAAATAAACTCACGTTTTATTTTATTATTTTGAAACCAACCTCCATGTGGAAGTTGGTTGTGGGGACCACCAAATCTTAACCTCCAATGAGATGTTATGGTGGTGGGGACCACCTGAGCCTAACCTACCATGAAAGGTTATGGTCATGGGGACGACCCGAGGTCTAAATCTCTTCAACTCCCTCATTAATTTGGAGGATCCTCTTGAGCTTCCTCCACATTAATTGTGCCAAAGCTTCTTAATTAATGGTGTTAACCCTTGGTGTCCTCCAATTTGAACTTTTTACCAATGCAACCCATTTATTATTGCCAAATAATTAAGCCAACATTTACTGCCAACAAATTAAATAGATAAACATACATTATTTTGATGCCTTTTCATTTGTTGGAAAATTATTGGAAATGGTTGATTGGGAGAACTTGGAAGAAATCTCTCTAATAAAGAACACTCCTCCAACAAAGAACGCCGACCTCCTTTGCCCTTCTTCATAAAGACATCTTCCAAAGTGGGGCGTCCTTATCTATGGTGAATTGAGAACCATACAACCTTCTTGTGCCAACTTCATCAAGCGAATGAGGTAGGGGTTTATTGATTAACAGTTACTACGTTCTCCCCTTTTAATTATTTTGCGGGATTTGGGAATATAGATTGATGAGGGTTTTGGGAAATGATGTTTTAAAATATCTTCCTTACACGTTCATGCTTCGTTCTTGTGAGGCACATGCTACCACTCTAAATGCGGAGGGTGCGGGCCTAAAGAACATGGAACAACAACTCCGATATTTTTCTTTGATGTTTTCATTGAAATTGAGGCAGATGACGAAGGAAATGGGATTGTCACCCATGGCCTCCGCGACCCATGCCACCCTGCGCCACTTCAACCTCCCAGCCGAACCAGCATGTGCGCCCAGCCAAGCCACCTGTGGCTGGACCGAGTAGCCACGCCACCCTAGGCCGAACCCCCTCGCTGCCACCGCAATGTCGGGCCATCGTGCTGCCTCCACTGCCCTAGCAATCCTCCATGCCACTACCACCTAATGTGTCAAGCTGACAGGCCGCCGTTTTCCGCCGAGCGCTGCTGCCACTATCGGTAGGCCTGTGCCCCTCACGGCCAGTCCACGCTCTAGTGGCCGGTCTATGCCCCTAACGGCCGATTTTCACCCCTTGTGGATAGTACGAACCCAACACGGGTAGTCTGCGCCCCCCACGGCTGGTTTGTACCCACACGTCCTGTCTGCGCCCCTCATGTTTGCTCAGCACCCTCGCGGCTGGTCCGCGCCCTTGCGGTCTGGCCGCGCCCTCACAATACTCGCGGTCGGTCTGCGCCCTCACGATTCCCCTCGGCCGAGCTGGTCTCACAGCACCCTCATAATACCCATCAGCCAATCTAGCCTCTCGGCTCCCATGCGGTCCTCACAGGTGATGCCTGGTGTGGCCGACCGGATCGGACCAGACCCAGGCCCACTACAACCCATTTACCTTCTTTTGGACATAACATTGGAACCAAACATCCGTTTGACGAACTGTTAGTTGCATTGGAAATTTTGGAGCAAGACGATCCCTTGAGTGATACCCCACTTATTTTGGGATTATGATGGGGAAAAATAAGCTTTGGTTGATCACAAATCCAACCGAGCGCCCAAGATAGAAAAGGCTAATAACTCACAGACCGGGCGTCTGGTTGACGCACCGTCTGTTATGTTTAGACCCCTATGACATAATGAACCTTTGAGATAATTCTTCGTGGGACTTTGTGGCAGTTGGAGTATCAACCAGTAGCTTGTGGATCAAATCCTACGAGATACGAGTGAACATATTGCGGAGACCTAGTGGCTGGATGAGACTTGACGATTGCTGACCATTTCAACTCGGAGTGACTCAACAGGCCCAGTGAGGAGTGCCTTGGTGAAGCGAAATTCCCACATTGGGGAGCTCCTTGGTGATGTGGTAGACCCATAGTGCTCGAAAAGACGAGTACCTCCTCAGTCCTTGAGGGGGGAGCGCCTCCGTGTGACGCGGCAGACAAATGGTGGGGAGCGCCTCTAGGTGACGCAGTAGTCCCACGGTACTCGACAGGAGGAGTACCTCAGCAGTCCAAGGTTAGTGGGAAGCGCCTCTATGTGACAAGGCAGACCCACTGTACTCAATAGAGGAGGAGTTCTCCAGCAGCCGGGGTGTTCGATGTTGTGTTTGAAATGTTACTTATTACTACCCCTAGAATAAATCATGGATTGAGTTGAGTCAGAAGCTCTGTGTTTTCCTCGTTATTGAGATAGATTACTTAAAAACTGAGGTATTTGTATGGGTATATACCTATGCAATGTTATATATTTATTTCATACCTTTTTGTTTTATCCTTGTTGGATTTTGTGAGACCTAGAGGGTCTCGGGTTCCCTACTGAGTATCATTACACTCACCCTTGCACGGGATATGATGGTACCTTGCTTTGTTAGGTGCAAACGATGGACAATGCTGACTGAGGCTGAGAGTAAAAGGACTATATAGTACCTGGAGGTGGACCTTATGATGAGTAAGTAC
Organism: Viscum album; assembly: GCA_963277665.1. Lineage (NCBI taxonomy): Eukaryota > Viridiplantae > Streptophyta > Magnoliopsida > Santalales > Viscaceae > Viscum > Viscum album. Next base: position 1,155,846,936 of record OY728165.1, read on the forward strand.
ACAGAGGGGACTAATGGATGTGGAGTGCTGAGGAGGAGATCTGTACCCGCCCTTCATGTAGGAACCTTGAAGGACGACCCGGTAACTATTATCCTTTTTTCTTCAGTTGTACTTTTATTTTCAAAAAAAATTCTATATTATTGAGATTTTATTCCATCCCCATTTTTATTTCAACACTCTTTTGATATACAATTATACTTGGGGTTTCGTATATTGTTGTATTCTAGGATACGTGTTCTTGCTGGTTATATAGGTAATTCCCTCCCAATTTTAGGGAATATGCCGTCAGTGCTAGTCACTAGCCCCTGGCCTATGGAAGGCGGGCTTGGGGTAGTCACAACACGGTCCTTGGGGGATGAGTCATGACAGTTCAGATGAAGAATTAACAGGTAATTTCTTATTCTTCAAGACAACTAAATCATCATGAGTTAAATTATCCCACACATGATTTGGAATTTGCAGCTGTGGTTTTTTTATTTGGAAATTTGGAGTCATAATTTAAACTGATCAAAATGTCGAATATATACTATCCAGAAAATTATGAAGTATATATTAACATATAAGGAATTAAACATGAAACAAAGAAGATGTCTTGAACTGATAAATGATTATGATTGCACAATTAATTATTATCTGGGATAAATAAAACAAAGTGGCAGATTCCTTGAGTCGAAAACATCATTAATCATTAACCATGTACCATTTGGAACATGATCCCTTGAATAATGATTTGATGAATTTTGGATTAGATGTTGTTTGTGTAGGAAATAACTCAATTTTTTTTCAGGTTTTAGTGTAGTCATCGATATCAGATTGAATTATGTAACTGTTGAAGGAAGACTGTGAGCTATATAGAAAGGTATAATTGGTTAAAATTGCTATGTTTCCAGAATTTATCCTAAATAAATATTGTGTTTTAAGGTTTGGTAAAAGTTTGGGTGTGCCCTATAATTCCCATTTTAAGAAAACATTGTTTTGGGAAACTCATAGTTCTCTATTTTCAGTTCATCCATGTAGTACAAATATATACAGAGACTATCAAGAGTATTACTAGTAGGATTGAATGAAAAGAGATATTTTTGATTTTACCATGAAATGTTTCACAAGTCAACATGTTAATGTTGAGTGGTAGTTACCAAAGGGGATGCTTAATCCTTTTTCAGTTCCAGAGTGGAAATGGGAGAATATATCCATAGACTTCGTGGAGGGATTACCTCAAACTTCTTGAGGTAACAACGTGCTTTGTGTTATTGTTTATTGGTTGAATGAATCTTTATATTTCATTTCTATTCGAGATATAATGTCTTTAGATTAGCTTTCTAGACTATACCTCAATGATATTTTCACGTTACATGGAGTATAAAATTTTATTATATCTTATTGAGATCTCAGGTTCAATTCCAACTTTTGTAAGGGGCTTCAGAAGTCATTGGCCACAGAATTAAATTTCAGTAGAGCGTTTCATCCTCAATCAAATGTGCAGTAATAATGAATGATTCAGACTTTGAAGGATATTCTTAGACCTTGTTCCATATACTACCAAGGATGTTTTGATCAATATATTTATTTATTTGAGTTATCCAATAACAACAATTTTCATTCCAGAATATAGATGAAACCTTTTGAGGCATTGTATGGGAAGCAGTGTCGAACTCAAACTTTTTGGGATGAAGTCATTGAAAGGAAGTTGATAGCACCAGAATTAGTATATAAAGTTGTTGACTAAGTGAATATTATCTAGCAACACATGAGGAAAACATAAATTTGGGATAAATTTACCATGATAATAGAGGTAATGACTTCCCTTTCGGGGTAGGTGACTATGTTTTCCTTCAAATTTCATCTTGTAAAAGTGTGACGTGTTTTGGTATGAAAGGAACTCTATTTCCATAGCTCATCAGTCCTTTTGAAATCTACGATAAAGTTGGAACAATCGGCTATCGATTAGCTTTGACTATGGGTATATCATTGGTACACAATGTTATTAATGTTTCGATGTTGAGGAATTATGTTCCAGATTCATCTCGTGTTTTGAGCCCATAAGTAGTTAACCTTAAACAGACCCTTTCTTATGAAGATAAAATTTATTATGAAGAGAAACCAATTAAGATTACTAATCAAAGAGTATAGGTATTGTAGAATAAGTTAATTCACCAGTTAAATTTTGGTAGAGAAACCACATGGTTGAATAAAAAACATGGGAATCTTAAAATACTATGAGGGAAAGGTACCCACACTTGTTTAATAAGTAAATAATATTGTGAGGACGAAATATCAAGAAGGTGGGGATAATGTAACACCCCAAGGTTTAAAAAAAAATAATGTTCATGAAACTTTCTTTTAAGTAGGTATTTATTACTATCCTTTAAAAAAATTCCACTTCTATGTTTTGAATTTTGAAAAACAGTCATCTACAATTGTGACCAGTAAGTTATTTTTAGTCTAAGAGGACTAAGTTGATTTCTTGGTAAATAGTAACATACCCTAATAAATAGTAATATGAATAGTAATATGACCCAAATTAAAATCAAATTGTATTTTTATGTTATTTTACTAAGGATTTAAGATAATGTCAACTTGATTAATTTTTCAAGGTGTTAAAAAATGAGTTATAGATTTAAAATTATTATTTTTTAATAAATTATGATTTTATTATAAAATTAAATTAATAATATTTAGAATAATATTTTCAAAAATATGGAGTTCATTTTTTTAATTCTACAAGTAAAAAAATTGTTAGGGTGAATTTTGTGGATTTTACATAAATTCTAGAATATTTGATGAATAGTGAAATACAATAATGTACCATATATTCAAATTATTAGTTAAATACACTATTTATGATAAAGTAAGTTCTATAAGCCCACTTGGTTAAAACTAAAATGAAATTATTACCATTTGGAGTCACATGATTTAATATTATTCATAGTTTTGAGCAAAAAGTTTTTAATAATGATTAAATTAATATAAAATACCCCTTCTCCTCCACTATAAATAACACCCTCATTACCCTCTTACTCCCACACCTCACAATCCATGATAATTACCTATGTTCTACCCAATACTCCTCCCACGGCTCTTCTTCATTTCCTAGAGCTACTGGTCTCACCAAAAGGACAAAGACAAAGGCCATAAAAAGGAACTCAATGAGAAGAGATCGAGAGGTAAACTTCCTCTTTTGTTTTCTTTCATTTCTTTTCATTTTATTTTCTATTATTATTTTTTCCTCACCACCCCTTATAAAAGTGGAATGAATGATCCAGTATCTTATATATTATATATTTCATCATTTTTATAGAAGAATCACCATTATAATTTATCTCCTCTACCACTTATTTATGAAATTAAAACACCATCTGTGAAATGTCGATTTACCAACATCGTGGATAATATGATTTTGATTTATTTTACAAAATTTAATAGTGTTGATAAACCCATTTTATAGTTGAAACATATAATAATTTATTTATTTTATCATATATAATGTTCTGTAATCAATTTTTACAAATTTGATTAATTTATAAAACAAAATGAGTTCATTCTGATCGAAGAATTGCCAAATTGACCTAAACTAATAACAATAATGTTCTAACTATTGAATCATCATCATGTCATAATTAAAAATGATAAATGGAATAATTTGTGGAAATTTATATTTTTAAATACCATACCATTCCAATTTTTGAGTTTCACATCCTATCGACATGAATATCCCTCATGAAATGATCCTGGAAATCATGTAAAGAACACACCCAACAAAATACAATGAATATAATACTAACAATTAAAGGGTGAAATGATGTAATGAAATGTTAATTTAAGGTGTTATAAAGATGATTAAGTCTATTTAACATATTAATAACACTATATTGACAATTATAATGGTGGTTTAAATGATATTGAAGTATGAAAAACTCAAGGTAAGGGGATTCTTAACCAAAATTTCCATTATTTTGGTTAACATTATAATTCATTGTTTATGTGGAATTAAAATTGTTTTTTTTTATGAAATTTGTTTATATTATGATTAATTTTGTGTATTTACCATGTATCTATATATATCATCCAATATATTAAGTCTAAGATCATTTATAATATATATATAAGGGACTTTTCTTTTAGAAACATCTTGAGAAATTCGGTTTTACGAAATTCAAAATCAATGTTTTTATACTATTATTATTTTTGTATGATTATGTTATAGTTCTTAGAAATTTTTATGATGAAGGGTGGGACCTATATATCCCACTAATTTAGTGGGTATATGTCTGTTGGAGGTTGGTTGTATTGTTAGTCCAACTGTAACTGCGATGGTTACACAAATTGTAATGTTTTCATGAGGGTTAAAAATTATAAGGTATCCGAGAGTTTTACTAGATTATGTTTTTAATGATCCAAGATAAATTTATGGTTCTATTTATTTTTTTATGTTTTGTGGGGATCTTTTTGAGATATCATGTTTCACAAAGTAAGTAAACATGGGGGACAAGTATGTCTTTTGGAAACTATTTCACATAATACAAGTATTCAAAGACTAATATGTTCTTTCCTTCTTTTTAAATCCATTAATGAGTTTTTTTTGCTCATCCAATGTTTTTTAAATGATTTCACACTTTATAAGGATGTAAAATATAAATAATGAATCTAGGTTATATGTTTTAATAATGTTCAAATAAATAATGTTTTATTTGAAAATTTTCATTTTTTGGAAGAAATGAGTGTTGTTTTTAGGGTATCAACTTTGTATTAATATGTAAGGTTATGAATGTATTATGCCCCAATTATCTAAACCTATAAACTTGAAAAAATACCCAAAGTGAAATGAAAATATTTCATGACTAAATTTATGATTATGTAATGTAATAGTGTTTGGTGCTTATACATATGATTTTTGTAAACCCCATATAATTCATAAATAAATATTTTAAGTGACTTGGTACATAACATTATATATCTCACTTATAAATGAAATAAAAAATATGTTCAACTAATACAATAATTCTCTAATGAAAATAATCATTACCCAATACATTGGAAAACTGTAACATACCCACCCATAATAGGTTTATAATGATACAAACCCTTATTGGTATTTAACAGAACACCCAATTATTGGATTCTAATTGAAAAAAAAAATTCCCAACAACCATAACATAATAATAACACATTAAATCATTTATAATTATAAAAATATTCCTTTTACAAATAATGAAAAACTCTATAGATATCAAAATATTCATCCCAATTAAAACACTTATGGAAAATAACTAGAACATAGGGAAGGATGGTTTTTTTATGAATAAAACCATGATTAATATATTTGAATAAAAACCTCAAATAATTTTCATGTTGGTGGGAAAACCATTGATAATATATACATTAAAATAGAAAACTATTTTTTTATTTTGTAATGAAAGTCAAAAAATTCCATATCAAATTCATAAAAACATTTTAAATAAATTAAAAATAGACATAAATTGTACTTTATAATTAATTTTTTCCATATAGTTATATCCATAAAATAATTTTAATTACATGGATGTGGAAGAGAAGGATTTATAAAATAAATCATTAAAGCATTTAAAATATGGTTTTTTAATTATAGTATTCCTTACCCCGAGTATATCTCATCAAATGAATTACTTATATTTATGAATAATAAAATTGTACTATTTATTTACTGTCTTAGGAACCATTTTCAATTTTACCTTTGATATACCTTATTACCATGTTATATACAATTATATAATCCATTAAGTTCATGTCAGAGGTTTTGATGATATTCAGCTCATATATCCAAAATCAATTTGGTAAGTTGAATTTAGTCAAAGAGATAATTATTTAATAATCAATAGAATTATTGTCATGAAATAATTATAATTTTAAAACCAATAATGAATGAGGGTTAAGGAAAAACTACATTACTATCATGGAGATGGTAGGTCGAATGTATGCATGAGTAACATATTTATTTTCCAGTGATCAAGATGAAAAGAATGTAAGAATTATTTTACCGTTTCATAATGATAATTATAAAATATATATCACTATATTTCATTAAATAACCTTATATATACCATCCATGTGATATAATGATGAAAAATGATTCACATTTTGTTTTTGAGGCAGTGATGAACGACATTATTATTTTTCAATGGATAGAAAGGTAATAAATTAGATGATATATTATCTCTATATAATGAAAAATATTTCATAATTATCTAATATATATATAATACATCATTATAACCATTATTGAGAGTTTGTTATTGAAAAATAAATACATTATTTTGTGAGGCAGTAGTCTGTCGTACAAACAAAGGATGGGTTTGTTTCCCATTTTATGGAGGAAGGAAATCAATATTGGTTATTACATTAACAGAAAAACATATTATGTTATGGAAGATATTGGCGATACTATTTTATATTTTTCAAAAAACTTTGATAGAGGTGGGAGAATAAACAAAAGTAAAATACTCGATTAAGAACTATACATGTTCTTTAGACAACCACTTTAGGTTTATACATAAAGACTTTTGAGATTGGTTTTATGATTAAACCAGGGAATCTAATTCATTGGTAATGATTTATGGAAATTATTTTTCTAGGTATTTAATGGTATATATTTTTCAAAATTGATGAGGAATATAGAAGAGTAGGATTCCTTTTATAAGTGAGTGGTGGGGTACTCCTGGAATTTCTTAAAAATTTAAATTAATATAAATTAATTTTATTAGAGAACGGGCTGTAAATTAATTTAATTCAATTACAAAATGAGTATGATTATAAATACTCTCATAAAAAAGTTGTACAAGTTTAGATTATGTTTTTTACCGTAGTCTATTTTTGTAACCCACCATTGAACCATTTCAAAAATATAGAAATATTAATAGTTTTTACTCTTTTGGGGACACAAAAGTTACTATAAAGGGAGATATTATAGAGACATAGACTTTTATAAATAGATATAAAATCTTAATATGTTATTATTCATTAAAAAATATATCTACCCATATAAAAATTTTATAGGCCTAGTGCATTTTAAAACATGGATTCATAAATAATTAATTCATAAAATATCATCATCATATCCCAATAACTTATTCTTAACTAGAAACCTTCTTGAAAATATTATACATAGTACCTTTCTTCATAAACAGTGGAATGGATACATAATAAAGGGTGAGATATTATGCTATTTGTGTAAAGAAGGGAGATAACAATGATCATATAAGAATAACATAGACATATGTATGTGAGAATATGAGAATTAAATTTTAAAATCATACCTTGTATGTCATATATCATAATATTAATTCATGTAATAAATATTTATAGTTCATAAGACATGAATCATAAATTAATTAAATAAAATGGGCCATGAGATCATAACATTTCAAAATAACCTATGATTTTGGCATACACATATGCATATAAAATCATTTTTTTAGTAGTCAAGGATCATTTCGAAGACTATAATACTATAATGGTCTCACTCCAATAACAATAATAGTAGTAAATATTTCCTTCCAAGACTATCATAATAGACAATGTCATATACTAGACCGTGTTCACTTCCCATTCATTACTCTTTATCTAATGAGATATCAATCTATACTCAGTTCATTGGTGGGAGATATAGGTCCCACCTATAACATAATGAAAATCATACATATGTGTGCCACAATATCCAAAAACATTCATCATATTTTAACCAATGAGTAAAATAGTTTTAATAAACATTTCCTCATAGAAAAACCCATGAAAAACAAATAGATTTCATCCACATATCATCATTTCATCAATGTATAATCCAAGGAAAATGAACTTTTTTTAATTGATAAAATGAAATCATAAATATAAACCATCATGAGAATGAATAATTATGGTATCATTGGATAATATTCTTAGTAAATCATAATTTAAATAATGTGTTCTTTCCATTGATGAATAGAAATACCATGAATCATTCAATAATAAATCTTGAGCAAAATGTATTTTCCATTTTTAAATCACTTCTTTAGAATATAAAAATATCAAAAATATAATAGAGAATATTTTTTTGAAAATAACATGGGAATCATGTAAATGATTCTTTATAAAATTTATTTTTCATGATAGTGGGAAATTATGTTCTTGTCATATAAATTAAAAAAATGAATTTCTTTTTCACTTTTGTAAAAAATATACCTCATTATGAAAACAACAAGAATATTAACTTTGAAATTTTTTTTAAAATTAAATCATGGGTAAAAATGAAATTAAAAATCATAGGATAATGGTAAAAAATTTATTTAAAAAATTTTTAGAAAATGTTAATATGAAAGAACAATGTTTTCTGACCGAAGTGTAAAATGAAGTCGATTTGCACTAAAAAAATATTTTCAGTATTTAGAGTACTTAAGGTGAGAAAAATGAATGAAAAACATGTATTATTTTGAAATAAATTTAAGATAGTAAAATACGTGAGTTTATATTGATATTGAGAACAGTATTTCATCATGATAGACTTCATCACAGACAATCCCTATAAATAATTAGATTGTCACATAAAAGCACTACAACATTATTAACTTTTGAATTATAAGTCCCATTAAAGAAGTAATCTTATATGGATATTTATATGATGAATATAATGTCCCAGATTTTCTAAAAGGTACACAAAATTAATTTTTTGTTCTAATTTTTTTAAATGGCCTTATTAATTATGCCTAAATAATTAAATTAGGGCTCGAGTGACCGCCTACACGGTTTCTCTAAATGTGTGTAGTTGTGGACCCTCATTACATGGTAGCTGTACGGTTTGTCTACAACAGTGTGCCCTAAGGAACACATTCATGTGAGATTATATAGGTTTTAGATAGTGTGTTTTTTTTCATGGTTATATAAACCATGTGCCTAACCGTGCAATGTTTTCCTTTTGAAGTGGATAAGGGTTCACAGTTTGGAATCTATGCTGCCAAAATATTCACATTTGTTTTTGGGGGTGGAATTACTAAATTAAACCTATTAAATTAGTTAAACCTTACACTTTTCCTCCCCCATCTCATTGCCAATGTCTTGGTTCTCCTACTCTTATAAGAATCCAACTTCCCATCCAAACTATAATTAATGGTAGACCCTTCGAATAATCTCTGATTAATTCACCATCAAATCCATTATAACATTAGAGGTATGATCTAGAATATTCTTAAATCTATTTCAAGTTTTTCATCCGATGAATTTTTCTATTTAGGTGCGAGCTCAGTTTACCAATTTTATTGGAATATGATGGTTTTATAATTTTCTTCCAAATTATCTTGAATCTATGGCTGATAGAGAACAATGTAAACTCTATGAGGCTAATGTATGCAGTTATGTCTTTTTCCTATAATTTTTTTTCATTATATAAATTATATTAGTGTGACACTCAATGGGCCATTTTGGTGATGCATCCAAAAGGTTAATTAAAACTTTCCATGTGGTTGTATAAATTTATCATGGTCGTATCTAGTGGAGAATCATATTTTTTGTTGATCCCCTTGACAATTGTCTCCCAAATTAGTGTTCTTAGACATTAAATCTTAATTTACAAATGGGGATTCTATTATTTAATTACCCTTGAAGGTGTTACCTATTAATACAATGCATTGAGTGGATGAATTTACTTGGATTGGGTGGTATGCCATGTTTTATACCCTATACACATGTCCTAGTTGAAATGGTTGAGTTAATTTAATTATCCAAGTGCTTAATGTTATGATACATGCCTTAAATGGGATATTAATATTAAAATTCCTTGACAAAATAAATTTCATGTTTTAAATGATCGGAATAAAATGGAACTTCAATTGAATTATATATATGTTCTTTGATTTTTTAAATGATTTACCTTAATCCAAGGGTAAAACAAGTGGTCCCAACTTAAGGATCCATAGAAGGAATCCATGCCTTATTGATGTAATTATGAATGCTTGTAAAAACATTGGTGGTGATGTCAGTTATTCATGAGATAGAATCATCATGCATTATTCTCTTATACATCTAGAGGTGTGATACCAGTTCCCTTTGGGAGACCCCTTGTACAGGCTATATGGCATGATTGGTCATACCATTCCTAGAATGAGACTCGGGCCCCTATATGTGATACTACAGACATGGAGGTCTATTCTAATTTTACTTTTTTCAAACCATGTGAGAGTAACATGAGGGACCACATACTTGGGTCAACATAGATGGACTCCCTGATATTGGACCTGTATTGTGCCCCTCAAGTTATAATTTTCAAATATCTCATGATTGACAATGGTAGGATAAGGGTGTATATCCATACATTAAAGTGGTTTTAAAATTAAATAAAATATAAATGAATGATTTTATAATGATAATTTAACTGTTGGTATTAAAGAATAAGGTATATTTCCTATAACCCAAATCACAATCTTGGGGAGCATACAGCAGTTGGAACCTAGTATATCTCACTTTACAATTTTAGGTTCCTTTTGTTAGACTTACCAAAATTGGATGAAGAATTTAATTAGGTAGATCTTCAAGGGGAACCTATTATAATGTATTTATTTATTTATTTATTTATTATTGAATTTAATTACTATGGAAAACTGTTAAATCAATAATGCACATTATGGACTGGCCTAGACATCATGGTTTCCACCCTATTGACAACTTATCTCACACCCTACGCAGGTGCCTTTAGTACCCAAGTAGACTTTATGGTTGTAGGTTTAGACTAAGGGAAGCATCCACCTTCCAATTTATGATTCCATCTTTAGGATGGTGTTGGGGGAAGAGGTCCATACCAATGCTCAAGATGCTAACTGTAGTAGTTTTTGGTCATTTTATTTATTTTTATAGAATCTTTTATATTCCTCTAACCACTTCCGCAAAATAGTAATTTTTTATAGTTACATTACCATGACACGATTATCATATTTTATCTTAATACTATTCATCTCTCGCTTACTATTTGTTCACCTTACCTAATTACTTATTAAATTTCCACTATTGTGTATTTCTTATACCTAATTTTGATGTTTTTCATTATTATATAACCTTTTTTTCACTCTGATAAAGGAGGTAATATTATCCTAATGAATTAACCATGCCCCCACTATAGGTTTTAACCCTTTGGCATTTAGGGAGGCCAACCTGAGTTTTTGTGGTCAACTATATTGAAGCACCAGTGAGTGGCATCTGGGGTGGGATGATACCTAGTGGTATGAGAGATTTATATTGTATTTTTCTTAATATATATTATATTCATGAGATTGGGATATATGAATTTGTAAATTATTCTATGGCTGGGAGTAGTTACTCACATGTTAAACATGAATTTTGTAGGGGGTAAATTCTATTATTACATTCTCACGTAAAAATTTCACTGGATTTCACTACTAGGTGACACACCTATTTGTGAAGTTCCATTATTTATGCCATTTGAATTAGTTTCTTATCATTAAATATGTGTTACAATGTCACATAAAAACAAGTATCATATTAGGCACCATATGAATTAAATTTGATGAATTATTCTATACCATATCTAATTCCATACATGCATTGACTATTTTGCATATGATTATTTACCCCTTGTTTATTGTGATTTTCTGTGTGCTAGTACTCTTAATGATGGAATAATTGATTTAATTTACCAATAATTCCACATTGGTTGGTTTGATTAGTTAATTCCATTGGCATCTTGTCTGATCAAACCACAATTACTACATGTTACAATTGTTTCCTGGTGTAATCATCATGATATAGTTAGTTAAAGTACCAATTTAAATTTATAATGTGTATAGGAACATACGAATTGGAAAACATGACATAATTAACTAAATCATGATTCTAATAATAAATTAAATAATAATTAATCTAAATGAATTTAAAATAAATCGTTATATTACAGTGAAAATGTGAGACCTTAGCCTAATCCAATGGAAGCATTAGTTTATAGGTTTCATCTCCTTTGATCCTTAAGATTCCTTTTAATATAATGAAAACCTAGCTCTTAGAGTAGGCTAAGGTTTATGGAATGATTGGGAAGGATTTTTACCCATACATATTATTGATTTACATTTCTATTATAAATCATATATGAGTTATGTGTCTGGAAATTATAGAGTTATTCCACTTTAATTACCTAGACCTAGAATATGTAGTTTGTGACCTATGTTGTTGGGGAATTACATATTGGGTTTGTGACTTATTTTCTACAAGGATCAAAATGGTATCAAATACATCCCCACATTGCGAGACATGAAACTGAGGTTGTAAAGGTGGGTGTAATACCTCAAATCATTCAATTTTGAGCTTTAATACACACTCAAAAAGGGAAATGTTATAGCTGATGAATTGAGTTGGAATACATGTATGCCAGTCATCAAAGAGTCTAGTAGTGAGTAGAAATCAATGAATTTATTCTATGAGGTGCATCAAGAGGTTCATGAACTACAGAGGATGTCAGTTCTAGTATCTCTAACAATGACATCATCTATTCTGGAATAAGATTGAATGAGGCAGTTATCAAATTTTGAAGTCCTTGTTTATGAGGGAATGAATCATAGGAGGGAACCCAACTCATGGGTGGGTGGTTGATGACAATTATACCCTAGTCTTATCTATAAATATGTGGGTGCCTTCAGATATATGATAAGAGATTATGTGGGAATCACATGCCTCTTTATGTGCAGTTCATAATAGGGTTTCCAAAATGTACAGAGATATGCATCATCAATATTAGTGGCCATGTATGAAGATATAGATAGTATATTTCATCACCCAGTGCTCCACCTATCAACAAGTGAAGGCATAGAACCAGCACCTCGGTAGACTTCGATAACCTATCTCTTTTCCTAAATAGAATTGGAATTATGTCCCCATGGAATTAATGGTGGGATTCTTGATATCTCCGCAAGGTAGCAATTAAATATTGGTGATCGTCGATAGGATGAACAAAGTCACACACTTCCTATCAATCATGGAGACCTAATCTGATGATGAGTTTGGAAGGAAATACATCTGGGAGATGGTGATACAACATGGTGTGCACCATTCTATCATATCAAGCCGACATGCCTTGTTTACTTTAGGGTAATGGAAAGGTTTCTAGATAGCAGAGGGTTCATAGGTGTTCTTGAGTACTACATATCAGGCTCAGACTGACAGGCAGCGAGAGTAGACCATATAGGTGTTGGAGGATATTCTATTAGAATGTATCCTTGGAATTAGAGGTTCTTAGGAAAATCATATTCCTTTTGTTGAGTTTTCCTACAATAATAATTTCTATTAAAAAATTTATATGGATCCATAAGAGGCTCTCTATGGTAGACCATGTCATTCACCACTATAATGACATGAGATAAGTGAGGCAACACTATTGGGTCGTCATATTGTGCATGAGACATCAAAGAAATTTCAGATGATTCAAAAGTGTATAGATATAGCTCAGTCCAGACATATGTAATTTCTCAATCATCATTATATAACTCTAGAGTTCGAGGTGGTACATCGGGTATTTCTTTATGTGTATATAAGAATGGTTCATAGACAAATGAAAAGATTTGGAAAGTTAACACTGATATATGTTGGGTCTTTCAAGATAGTGGGGTGAGTTGTTTTGGTATCCTATCAATTTATGTTACCTCAGAGGTACCATGCCATGCATGATGTCTTTCATATACCTTAGCATCAACAGTATAAGGTTAAACCATCTCATTCATTTAATTCGGGGGATTTTGACCTAGAGGTGGATTCCTCCTCCTAAAAACACCTGCTAATTTTTGTTCATCACAACCTGAAGTCACTTCAAGCCAAGTCAGTTCCTCGGGTTTGGGTGCTCTGGCAGCACAGATGTGTATAGTGTGAGACCTAGGAGTGGGAGGAAAATATATGTTCTTGGTGGACAAAAATATACACAGATGATGTTCTACTACCCTAATATGGTAAAATCAAGTAAAATTTATTTTAAGGATGAGAGGTTGTAATATCTCATACTTCCAAAAAATTCAGAACCATTAATTTTTTGTTCTAACTCTATTATATGGACCATATAATTAGTATTTGTCAAGTAATGGAAAGATCAGGTGTGCATGGGGCTTGTTCGAATCCTGAATCCCTAAAGTGGGGAGAAGAAAATGGGTCACACGGTTAGAGAAAATTATGTATCCCATCCGACATAGTTTGTCTAAAACTATGTGTGTAAAGAGAGTGAGAACCTAGGGGCTGCATTATTTTTCCCTATTCATTCAAATCAAGGTACAAAACCATGTGAAATTTTATAGGTTTTGGATAGTGAGTTTTAAAAAGGTTTTCACATGGTTATTTAAACCATTCTATGATTTCGTTTTAAGTAGAAAATGGAACATGATTGGCGCACAATTTGGAAACCATGCATTGTGGTATTTTCGGGGTGATATTACTAAATTAATATTATTAAATGAATCGAACATAACTCTATTTCACTCTTACTCATATCCAGTGGCTAGGTGATCCTCCTCTCATGAAAACCCCACTTATCCTCCAAACTAAGAATTATGGAAGCCCCTCTGTCTGATATCCAATTCATTAAATTTTAGATTCATTATAATTCCCTAGGTAAGATCTCTAATCCTCCATAATATATTTCAATTTCTCCATCCAATATTTTTCACTATTTTTTCATGATCATTATCACCATTTTCAAGCCATTTAATGATTTCATAATTTTATTCCAACCTATCTCAAAACAAATATTGGTACTATATGAGGTAATATTTAATTGGCTAAGGTAGTAGGTCACATACTTTTATCGATTATCTCCTCAAAGTTTTTTGAATTGTACCATTATGATGCTCACAAGTCCATTTCAGTGATGCCTCCATAATGTTAGTTAAATTATTCTAAGTGGGTTTTCATATTTATCCTTAAATAATCTAGACGTGAATCACCTATTTCGATGATCACCTTGAACCATGTCACCCTAATGGGTGTTCTTATTAATTTAAAATTAATTTCCCTTTGTGCAATCTCTTATTTAATTACACTTGTGGGTATTTCATCTTAATAAGATACCTTGAGTGGATAAATGGAATTGGATTATGTTATCAGAAAACTGTTAAAACCTCTACCCATTCCATAGATTAAATGTTTGACTAAATTTTATGATCTAGGTACATAATTCTATACCTCATGCCTTGAATGAGGCATTATAATATAAATTCCTTGACTAATAAATTTTCATGTTCAAAATGATTGAATTAAAATGAAATGTCCCTTAAATTAAACGTTTTATATGTGAATTGATTTCTTTAATGATTTTACCTTATGCCAAGGGTGAAATAAGGGGTTCCTACTTAAGGACCCATTGGACAGACTCTTGTGCCTTCTTGATGTTATCATGAATTCTTATAAACATGCCATGGGTGACATCAGTTATGCCTCGAAATGGATCATCGTGATTTATCTATCTATACCTCTAGAAGAGTGAAACAAATTAAATATGGGATACCACTTAGATTTTCTCAATGGAATGGTGGGTCTTACTATGCCAAAAGAGAGGCTCAGACCCTGTGTGATACTAGTTACGAACTTGGATTTCTGTTAGAGTTTCACTATTTTCACACTATGCTCGAGTGACACTTGGGACCTTATAAATGGGTCACCTATGATGGAATCCTTTCCATTGGATTTATATAGAGGCCCATGAATTATACTTTGAAATTCTCTCAGGATTTTCAAGTATGGGATAAGGTGGTCCCACCATACTTTAAAGTGTTTTCAAATTAAATATAAGATAATTTCACAATTTTAAAATGAGAGTTTATCCCTTGGTATGAATGACTTAGGGTTGTGTCTGTCAAGACTGTGCATAAGCTTGGGGACCTTTCAAAACCATTCACCATATATATATCACTTTACAATTACATTTTAATTTAGTCAGACTTATCAGCTAAATCTCAAGACGGTAATTAGGTAGGTCTTCAAGTGGAACTCAATCCAACACATTTATTTATTTATTTTCTATTTCATTTAATTATTATGGTACACTATTAATTTTTTTATGTATGTTATGGAGTGGCCTAGACATCCGGGGTGTCAGACTACTGAGACTATATCTCAAACCCTACGTGAGCACCATTGGTATACAAGTAGACTTTATAGTTATCAGTTTAGACAAAGGGAAGCATCCATCTTTTGATGTTTGAATATAAATTTAGGATAGAGTTTTTGGGTAGAGGACCAAGCCTATACACGAAATTCTAGCTATAGAATTTTTTTTAATTTTTTATTTTTTTATATTCATATATCCTATGAACCATAATATTTTTTTTATAGTTACATTACTAAGATATGATAATAATATTTTATGTTACTACGATTTAGCTTCCTCTTACTATTTATTCGGCTTGCAATATTACTTATTCATTTTTATATTTTGTGTATTGGTTATATAAAATTCTTATATTTTTAATTATTATATATTTTTACATTACACTCTAATCAAGGAGGTAATAATGTCTCCATGGACATACCCAAAGCCCACACTACTAGTCGGTAGCCTCTCGTGATCAGGGATGCGTGTTTGAGGTCTAGTGGCCAACCATCCCAGAGCACCGATGATTAGAAAATGGGATAGAACATTAAATGTTACTCTCAAGATATGAATAATAAAATAAATCCATGGGTATTATATATACCAAAAAAACAAGTGGTTTTTAATTCATGTGTGTCATAGAAATAAAAGTGATATGAAAATCCCTTACCATAGGACTGACTTCGGTCGTACAAATTATAACCTCTAATATAATAAATTTAGATCAATTATATTTATATTATAGATTAATAATTATATGTATAATTAGATATATGATTTACTTATATCCTTTTACCACCTGTTTGTTAACACTCTTTTATTAAAATGATGGTTCTAAGTGAAATCTACTTCGTTCTTCATGTATGTATTGGTTTAATAATTTCGGTCCTTGTATGCTGATCATGGTTGCATAACCTCCATTAATTTAATAATTATATTAATCGAATATATATTTATTATATACTTGTTTAGTTTCATTCATAAATTATAGATATAAAAAAATCAATTACACTATTCAAAGAAACAGTAGGTTGCATGTACGCATGAACATAGTTTCCATTTTTTATGGATAGAAAAAAAGAGGGGTAAATAATTTATGATGGTCATATGATTATTATTATATAATATAGATCATATATATTCGTTAAATATATTATTATTACCATAAAAAAAATGAAAAATGAATCGCATCACTTCATGTTGGTGATAGTCCACAAGTACGCATGATAGGCATTACCATTTTCCAATGGTTTAGATGGAAAGAAGGTTGATATGATATTATCATTAATGAATTTAAATAATTACATATTTACCATATATAAAAATTAAAACCAACACAATACCCAACCATAAAAAATGGTGATATGAAATGAATATTATTGCTTTTTGGATGTCACGAACCAACCCGGGTCGACCCTGAACCGGTCACCCGAGCCGGTCTGCGACATGGCCCGAGAGGCGTTCCCGATCCTCCCGGGCTGGCGACAAGCGCCAGGGCATCAACAGAGGCTATGGGAACGATTTCGCCCATTATAAATAAATAAGAATGCAAAGATAAAACAGAGCAGCGCAGAAAAAGGTAAACTAAACAAAGTGACTAAACAGAAACAAACAGGAAACAAACTAACCAAACACGACGTGCGAACAAACTCCGTGCGACCTCGTGGGTCGCTCTCCGACTCAACGATCAAGCGTCGCCCTAGGCGAGCGCACTCAAGCTATAGCCTGCACAAACACTAAAAACAGAAAACAACTATAGGCGTGAGTATTAAAACTCAGTAGGCTAGCCCGATATCTATTCCCAATGCACTACCTTTAAAATAAAAGAAACATCATTTCAAGTTTGAACTACAATCTATAAAAGTATTTTTTTATTAATATTCTACTTAAAAACAAAGTACGAACCATTGCCCTTAGCCATTTTCCAAATTCGTGTTCATTTCATTAGTGCCAATGACATTTCAGGAAAAGAGGAAAGTGATGTTTAAATTTTCAAATTTGTAAAAAAGGGATTAAACACTTCCATTTGAAAACAATTTTTAAAAACCCATTAAAAAGGAATTTATCAGTTTCCAAGGGAAACAATATGCCAGAATGCACAAAGTAAAACATACAACAAGGGAAATGTAAGTATACACGTGAGCATCATAATCATTACTGCAAGCTACAAAATCTGAATAGACATGGGTGAACCTAGGAGATCGAGAATAAACCAGAAGACACCAATACATGAGAAATCATCCTTATTGACATGTCACGATGAAATCAAAACGCACAAAACGCTCGACCATCCACTCACAGGAAGGTCGAGGGAAAATCCCATAGTAATAAACCCAATATATCCACCTACTATGGGCCACTGGTCAGTACCATAACCTACCAGTGCAGCAATCGTTCTTAGAATATTCTCTCAATATGCCAGATTCCCATGTCTCAAGTGTTTGAAAAAAAGGGGTGAGCCAACTAATGCCAACCGAGCATCCAATCACATACATATATATATAAAGCACAACAGGCATCACCCGAGCCACTCCGTGGAACAACCTCATGCCTTTTACTACTCAAGTACCCGGGAGCCTCTAAGCGCGGCCTCCCAAACAATCAATTGCAACCAAGGCATGATAGTCATCCTAAGAGGGTTTTTATAAAAACATTTTCATCGATTTCCATAAAGTGCCAAACGGGCATTTAATATAATTTACAATCACTACCAAAACCAGTTTAAAACTATTTAAAGAATCCAAAACACTACGTCACAGGCCAACAATATTTTTATAAACCAAACCAAACCATTTTCTTTTTCCAAATAATCCTAAAAAGCCAACCGGGCAATTTCTCAAACGAACCAAAGTATTTGTTCATGCTTCAAAAGAAATCATTTCTCATTAAACTGGAACTCTGTTTTACATTCCGTGAATTATGTTTAAAAGCCAAACAGGCATTCTTTCATTATTGGGTGTCCGCTCGTCAAAAGGATGTTTCATGTGTCGTGTATAAAATAAACGGATCCTTTTGACATTAAATAACCATTTAAAAATTAACCATCTTATATTAAAAATTTATTAACGTATATTATCTCATATTTATTAAAATTAATAAAATGTTGATTTTAAACAATTAGGGTGCGCAAATAGCATGAAATAATATAACTTAAATTTTAAAAGCAGTGCAAAGGGAACCTACCTCAAAATCAAAGCGCGACGACAAAACAACTTTGGAACCGAGGCGCGATGACACAACGCGTGTCCGAAGCCACGTGATAAAGTCCGACACTCTGCATAATCAAAACCAAGGACTCAGACACATCCAAAACTCACCAGAGCATTCGAAACCAAGCGGCGGGAATAAGCGCTCACCTTGAAACCAAAGCGCGGCGATGACGGATCCTCGGAGACAAGGCACGACGATGACGCTCACTCGGAAACACCCTGCGCGGGTCCTAAAAGTCCTAAGCCAACAAATAAAAACACACCATCAACAAGAGTACGATGATAATAATAAAAATAAAGATAATAATAATAATAGTAATAATAATAATAATAATAACAAAATAATAATAATAATAATAATAATAACAAAATTAATAAAAATAATATTAATAATAGTAACAACAAAAATAATAATAATAATAATAATAATAATAATAAAATTAATAATAATAATAATAATAATAAAATTAATAATAATAATAATAATAATAAAATTAATAATAATAATAATAATAATAAAAATAAGAATAATAATAAGAATAATAATAATAAAGATAAGACTAATAATAGGAATAATAATAATAATACTAGTAACAATAACAAAATAATAAGAAGAATAATAATAATAAGGATAATATTAATAAGAAGAATTATAATAATAATAGAATAATAATACTAATAAAAATAACAATAGTAATAAACAATAAAAATATAAGAGAGAAAAAAAAAAGAAACAAACCTGGCACGAGGGGAGGCCGAGCGGCTGGCCGGGGTGATGCGCACAGGACAGGGGAAAGAAAAAGAAGAGGAAGAAGAGAAGAAGAGGAAGGAGAGAAGAAGTAGAAGGGAAGAAGAAGAAGAAACGAAGAAGAGGAGGAAGAAGGAGAGAAGAAGAAGAAGAAAGGAAGGAGAAGAAGAGAGGAAGAAGAGGAAGAAGGAGGGGGGCACGGGTCTGGAGGTAGGTGCGCCGGCAGGAAGGTCTGGGGGCAACGCCGGCGGGCTGGGAGCTGCACCGAGGGAGAGGCGCCGGGTGCTGTGGGCTTGAGCAAGTAGCAGAGGAGGCTGGGGGTGCGGTTGCTGTGCAGGTTGGCTGTTGAGGAGGCCGAGCGGGGGTGCTGGCGAAGGCGCCGAAAGGAACCGCCGGGGTGCTGGCGCTGCTGCGGAAGGAGGCAGGGCAGCAGGGGAGCTGGGTGACGGAAAAAAAAGGTACGAGGGGAACCGGATCGGTGCAAGCAGGATGGGAGGCCGTCGGACAAGAGAGGCACGGCTGAGGCGTGCTGGTTAGGTCGCGCCGATGAGGAGGGGGGGGGGGCGAGGTCGCGGAAGCAAGTCGGAGCATGGGTGGTGAGTGAGAGCAGCGAGGGCCGGGCTGAGGAGCGCTGGAAAATCGGCAAGTCCTGGAAGAAGGGAGAACGTCGGGTGATAGCCCGATACAGGAGGGGAGGTCTTGTGCTGGCAGGGGGCGTCGCAAGCAGGGTGGTCGAGCGCCTGGAAGCAGTCGGCCGAAGCGCAAGAGATGGGGGTGGCGGCTCCCGCGGGGGAGGAAAAAAGGTATATATATAAAGGGGGGGCTAGGGTTAGAGAGAAGGAAAGAAAAATAAATAAAAGAAAAGAGATAAAAAAAGGAAAAAGAAATAAATAAATGAAACAAAACTAGAATAACTTTAATCTCTAATAACGATAATTTCACTTCATAATAATTATTTTATTTGAATAGCGCAACTGTGCGGTCCGCACATGCCTCTAGCGACTGTGCGCGAACTAAGCGTGAGCTTTTGTCTGATCCAGAAGTTGTCAGACTGCTGTCAGGCTGTCCGCACAGTCTTTGCCAAACATGTAGTGCATGCGCACTAGTCTAAAACTCGCCCCAACTCTCGAAAAGAGGAAATAAATAAATAAATAACCATAATAATTAATAACACCTTTATTAAGATCAATTATAATAATAATAATAATAATAATAATAATTATAATAATAATCATGATGATAAAAATACAAATGATAAAAATACTCATTTCGTCTTAAAAAATAAAAACAACTATGAACTGATAACAATAGATGTGCGCGTTAAATATAAAGACTCTATTTAAAATTTTCCAAAGACAACGGGATGCGAAAACACACCGGGAAGGGACGCGCGGGGCTTCCAGAACAGGCTCCGCTCACGCGCCCGACGACATCGCGTCCAAAAAACGCACATTTTAACCAAAATTCAAAAACTAGGTCCGATACTGAACACGAACCACAACAATATAATTTAAAGTCAAAGAAATCGTAAAATAAAATAAACGCACGGTTTGGGGTGCGACAATTCTCCCCACCATAACGCTTTCCGCCCCTGGAAAGCCACCACACCAACCAGTCGATCGATCAACACCTAAGGATTTCACAGAACACGATCCAACCTCTTATCTCAAGGACATCACGACGACTACCAGCGGGACTGAACCTCATTGCCCAAAATAAATCACCAACAGAGAGAGAGAGGCCCGAGCGGGCTCCCCACCATAAGAGATCCACTAGAATTTGATAACTATTTAAGAGAGAACCCAACGAAACTCATGGTGGGTCTCCCCACCATAAAAGGACTGACCTCTTAGCGACCAACCAGAAATCCAACTTAGGCCAGAACCGGGCCTTACTCAAGCTATAAAAGCACAGCAAAACATTTAAACCACTTACTCACGTCCAAAAGTAATATGATTTGATCTGAAAATTTTACGCAAACCAAGACCCTTACCCCATGGGCGGGGAGGGTGGGCCCAAGGATTGGATCACTAAAACTTGGACGGACAACTACTCACGTACCACTACTTAGGGATGGACACATACCAAAGCCATAACCGATTCACATCGGTGGTCCACACGAGGTCACTGATCAGCAACATACATCCAAAAGGCACAATTCCCGATGTTACGCGAGGGATAAGTCCATCGCGCACTTTGCGACAAGAGAGAACTACAACGACAGAGAGACCAGAGCAACAACACCAAAACTATCACACCACGACGATAGAGGCACAACATTAACCAGACTCTTTAAAAAAATTTCCCCCAGGGGTTCCTGACTACGTGTCGGCTTAACTCCGAGACCTTTTGGCTGGAGCTCTGATGGATGAAGCATCTCCTGCCTCGCAGTCAGGTTCTGATAATCCCAATGAGATACATACATCTTTTGATATGACAGATTGAAGGACACGATTTTAAAATTAAAAACACACCAGCATTGAAAGCCGAGGTTCGTCAAAAGACCCATGAAGTTCCCATACATTTCAAACCCAAAACAACACCCATACATAGGCCACGATAATAGATCACTTACACAGAAAGGAAACTTACACTGGAAACTTTGAACAAGGACCCTACAACACATTACTTCTGAGAGCTTCCTCTGCGACGCTTCCTTGCTACGCCCCGACAAAATCGTCGCAAGTGACCCAGGCGTCCACACGCCTGGCAGGGCTTCGAAGCGCTTGGGCACGATGACTTCTTGTGACCCCGCTTGCCACACTGATAACAAACAATAATCTCTCGTTCTGAAGAGGTTGATGAAAGATCTCGAGGCCTCTTGATTCCACGACCTGATCCATCCACTTCCATTAGCTTACTCATCTCCTTTCCAGAACCTTCACCAGTGCTCATAGGGATCGAAGGAGGGAGAACTACTTCGAGCACTCCTTCCATCGCAGCTTC